>OV702287.1:522689308-525089308 GCA_916181665.1 Avena sativa | reverse complement strand
GACGAGCCCGTTCTATCTATGCATTCCATGTTCCGAATTGCAGCATGCATCATATAAATATAAAGTATACAACAACTTATATGAGAGCAAACCGGGCTAAAAACTTAATAAAATGATTTAATCTTGTACCCCACACCTCACCCATGCCATGCTACATTATTGCCATGCAATTTGTGTATCATTCATCATGGCATGATTGTTTGCTTGTCGCATTTTAATCCATATGCTTGTGCACTCTATTTATGTTGGCCCTTGTTTGTTTGGTTCTTCTTTGAATAGACGCTGAGCAGGGGATATATCAGGAATCCCAGGAGCACTACCCAGATCCATTCCTCGCTTCGACTGAGCTGCCAGGCAAGCACTACCACATGCTTGCATACATATAGTACCTATTGCCTCTATCTTATTCTTGCATCATTGAGTCGCGATTGCATTAAATTGAACCCCAAGTACTGCATAGCCTTTACTTTTAAACCCCATCGAAGCTTGTTCCTCCATCCCATGAGCCATTACTACAGGAGTTGTTCGAGCCATGCGGGTCGTAGAACAGCATGTGTAGGGTATGTGAGTGTCTGATGGATAACGAGGTACCTAAACAACTTAACCTGAGTAGTAATGGGATAACTAATAAAAGTGGCACCGGTGAGCAATATCTGCTATTTGGTTCTTCATGCTCACTTGTGTCCCGTAGGACCCCGAGTACTTGATTCCTGTTCCTTGACTATTCGCACTATCCACATCCGGGAGGCCTTATGGACCCCCCTGAGACAGAGCTTGATTCATTCTTATTTCTTGGGGCCACAAAGTAGTTTGGGGCTTTATTACTATCCTGTACTTATGCCATGCTTTACTGCTTTATTTAAGATTGTGCGAGGAGCACCTATACTGTTTAGGATTGCGGAGTGTTTTCGTGGTATCGACAAGCCCAGTCACACTTTCGGGTTCCCAGTCGTTTATAGCCATTGGCGCAAACCTTGGGTCCGCCTCGGAGCCGGCCAACTTTGTTGCGGGTAGCTTAATGGGGTGCCCCCCTGAAACATTTCTGAATCCTGTGATCGCTTTGTCGTGAATGCCTCGTTGGGTTTTGAGTTGGTTTTTCCGAGGTTGATTGAGTGTGTGTTGCTATTTGTGCACCCCTGCAGAGTAAATCTTTCTGAAATCCGTGTCTGCGGTTATGGATGACTTGGAGCACAGTTTCTCGATCATAGACAAGTATAACTAAAGTACCGCTTTTAATTTGACTAAGTACCTGACTAGTACATAGTGCAACACTCATGGAATGGTTAATAAAACTGCCAACGGATGGGGGGTTGTTCGTCCGCTTTCTCGTTGGTAAGCAAGAAGGAGGATGGATCTGTTAATTATACTGTTATAACTGTTGTTCTTAATTAATGGACATCTGTCTATCTTTGGTTAGACGGATGGTTAGCGAGTATCTATAGACTTGTTAGTTATTATCTTTTGCTGTAATTGCGTCACCCCGGGTTATGTCCCCTTTAGAGGCATAAAGACTTGCTGAGTACCCCTAGGGTCTCACACGATAAATTGTTTGATTCAGATGAACAGGTATACTCGCAAGATGGATACTGGGTGGAGGAGACGGACGATGTTGGCAACGATCACTCGGTGTAGAGATTCCGGGAACGGGGATCCGTGAGATCTGTGGGCGGGATGTGTTTATTTATGTGGCATCTTATGCCGATTTGCTTCTTATCCGTACTCGGATCTTGTTTTCCGCTTCCGCCTGATACTCTGATGTTTGATGTATGAGGAGCTATCCTAAATTATTATCTCTATCTAGGATATTTGGATCTTGCCGTATGGCATTGCAATATTTCTATTACTTTTAGATGGAATGGCTCTGAGAACTGTTGTATGTGGCTTGCATACATACTCACTTGTGTATGTAGTTGATCCCTTCGCCTGCCGATTATGCCGCTCGTTCTTGTCCCGATGTTCTGAAAATGGTTAGGACGGCCGAAAGGTCTACCTGTGAGTGGCCCTTGGCCCCACCGTACTATTTTAACCATTTTCGCTCATCCAGGCATGTAACTAAGAGCGTAATTCACCGAGGTAGTTACAAAAAGGGACGTAGCTGAGCAATATTCCATGGACTGTCTAACTCATCCGGATTTGTACTGCCTCTAGCTCTCTTTCTCTTCTTAGTAGCAGGTCTTTTTTGACTAGCCTCATGTCAGTTAAGTAGTACGAACCATTGTGCAATACTCGACTAACTAAAAAGGGCCCTTCCCATACTGGGAAAGTTTGTGCTTTCTTTGTTGCACAAGCCGGAGAACCAAATCACCTTTATTGAAAGATCTGTTTCGGACTCTCTGGCTATGATACTTGCGTAACTTCTGCTGATAGGTTATTGATCTCATTTCAGCAACGACGCGAACTTCTTCGACTAAGTCGAGATCATTTTGTCGAGAAATCTCGGCATCTTCTTCGATATATGCGGCCACTCTAGGAGAAGTATGAATTAAATCACTAAGAAGAACCGCTTCTGTGCCATAGACCAAGAAGAAAGGCGCGTATCCGGTTGACCTGTTTGGAGTTGTTCGCAAACTCCATATTACAGAGGGTAATTCCTCTAGCCAAGCCCCCACAGCACGTCGTAGTGGTGCTTCGAGTCTCGGTTTTAGGCCCTGTAGGATTAAACCATTTGCTCTTTCAACTTGTCCGTTAGCCTGTGGATGTGCGACTGACGCAATGTCAAGCCGGATATTTTGCTCATTGCTGAATTCGGCCAATTCTCCCATAGAGAAATTACTCCCGTTATCCGTGATAATACTATGCGGATAACCATACCGGATTATAACATCCTCGACAAATCTTTTGGCTGTTGCTCCATCACAACTAGTGACGGGTTTAGCCTCAATCCACTTTGTGAATTTATCCACCATCACTAAGAGGTGAGTAAATCCACTTGGAGCACGTCTAAATGGTCCTACCATATCAAGCCTCCAGACCACAAAAGGCCATGTTATAGTTATTGTTCGCAACTGATCAACCGGAACATGAGCTTGTTTGGTGTACTTTTGGCATCCCATGCACGTCTTGACTAATCGTTCGGCATATGCCTGAGCTGTAAGCCAGAAAAATCTGTGTCTAAAAGCTTTTGCCACTAAAGATTTGGCTGCAGCGTGGTGACCACACTCACCTTCATGGATTTCTCTTAGGATCTCCACTCCTTCTTCCGAAGATACGCAGTGCTGAAAAACCCCAGAAACACTCCGCTTATAGAGCTCACCTTTAACTATAGTACAGGCTTTCGCTCGTCGGATAATCTGCCGGCTCAGAACCTCGTCTTCGGGTAATTTGCCATCTACCAGATAATCAAGGTAGGGTTGAGTCCAGCTAGGAATTACAGCCAGAACTGCTATTAGAGGTGAGTCGGATTTGGTCGGATATTCCTCATCCACTCCCTTTATTGAGGGAACTTTGAGGTGCTCTAAAAAGCGCCATCCGAGACCTCTTCCCGTGTAGAGCCTATCCGAGATAGTGCATCTGCTTCCTCGTTTTCTGCTCGAGGGATGTGTTGAACTTCAAACCCTTCAAACGATTTAGATAAATCATCCACAACAGCTTTATATGCTGCCATGTGCTTATTTGCATTACAAATATCCGAAACTTGCTGAGAAACAAGATCCGAATCTCCATAACACATCAAACGCCGGATGCCGATATCCTTAGCAATCCGGATTCCGTGTATCAATGCTTCATACTCGACAATATTGTTTGTCGTTGTGAAGTGGATTTGCAACACGTATAAAAGTTTATCTCCTTGGGGTGATTTGAGCACCACGCCAGCCCCCGAGCCCCCTCGAGCCTTAGACCCATCAAAGTATAGGGTCCAATATTCCGACTCAAGGAGGGTCATATTCTCCTTCGTCTCTGTCCAATCAGCAACAAAGTCGGCAAGGATTTGGGATTTGATTGTTGTTCGAGGTTTATACTCAATATCAAAAGCTGAGAGCTCTATGCCCCATTTGGCGACGCGTCCTGTGGCGTCACTGTTGTTGATTATGTCTCTCATGGGAGCTGTGCTCACCACGGTAATCGGATGCTCCTGAAAATAGTGTCGTAGCTTACGGGGTGCTAGAAAAACACCGGAAGCCAGCTTTTGATAATGCGGATACCGCTGTTTTGATTCTGTTAGGACCTCGCTGACAAAGTACGTCGGACGTTGTACCAGGTGTTCCTGATTTTCCTCCGGTCTCTCCACCACCATGACGATACTAACGACTTTGTTTGTCACAGCAAGATAGAGCAGCATCGGTTCCTGTGGTTCCAGCGCAGCAAGGATAGGAGCAGATGAGAGTACTTTCTTCAAGTCTTGTAGTGCAGCTTCAGCTTCGTCGGTCCACACAAAATCCTTGGTCTTTTTTAGGAGTTTGTATAATGGTGCGGCTCTTTCACCAAGCCGGCTTACAAACCGACTGACTGCAGCGATGCAACCAGTTAGTCTTTGTATGTCCTTCAGGCGAGTTGGCCTGGAAATATTTAGTATAGCCTTGATTTTGTCCCAGTTCACCTCTATGTCTCTTTGAGACATGATGAAACCTAACAATTTTCTGGCTGGTATTCCAAAGAAGCATTTCTTCGGGTTAAGCATGATGTTGTATTTTCGCAGATTGGCGAATGTTTCCTCCAAGTCGGAAATCAGCGTTTCCTTCTTTTTGGACATCACCACATTATCATCCACGTATGCATGTACATTGCGTCCGAGTTGGTCGTGGAGGCAACGCTGCATCGTGCGCTGGTAAGTAGCTCCTGCGTTCTTCAGCCCAAAGGGCATCGTAACAAAACAGAAGGTTCCGAAGGGGCTTACGAATGAAGTTTTGACTTTGTCAGATTCCTTCATCCGGATTTGGTGATAACCGGAATATGCGTCGAGAAAACAGAGGAGTTCCGAGCCTGCCGTAGAATCGATAACTTGATCAATCCTAGGCAGAGCGAATGGATCTTTTGGACAAGCCTTGTTCAAGGTAGTATAATCAACACACATCCTTAAGTCAGTGGTGTCCTTTTTAGGGACCATTACAGGATTGGCCGACCACTCAGTGTGGATGACCTCTTCTATGAATCCGGCTAACTCGAGCCGCGCTAGTTCCTTAGCTATTGCCTTACGCTTTTCATCGCCAAAACGTCGTAAGGACTGTTTGACGGGTTTAGCGTTCGGGTTTACATTTAAAGAGTGCTCGGCAAGTTCCCTAGGTACTCCAGTCATGTCATATGGCTGCCATGTGAAGATATCTTGGTTTGCTTTGAGGAACTTGACGAGCGCGCTTTCCTATGCGCTATCTAGGCCTACGCCTATCTGGGTCACCTTGGAGGGATCATCATCCTTCAATGGCGTCTTCTTCGTCTCTTCTGATGCCTTGAACTCCGGATTCGGCTTTGTCACCTCCTTCTTCGTTGCGGGCATCTCCGATAGATCTATGCTCTTCTTAATCTCCTGGTACTCCTAGGCGTGCAGCACAGCTTCAGCAAAGGCGGCATTTCCATCCTCGCACTCTCGCGCTTTCTTCGGGTCTCCCTTGATGGTAATTACGCCATTGGGACCTGGAATTTTCATCATATTGTAAATGTAACACGAACGAGCCATAAAAGCCTAGTAAGCCGGACGTCCGAATATAGTGTGGTACGCGCTCTTGAACGGGACCACTTCGAAGGTAAGTGCCTCCATCCGATAGTTCTTTGGAGTTCCAAAGGTGACATCCAAAGTGATTTCTCCCAGGGAATTAGCTTGTCTTCCTGGGACAACTCCATGAAAGATCACAGAGCTATGGTTCAGCTGGGTCTCCGAGATCTTCATCTAGCATAGTGTTTCAACATAGAGAATATTGATACTACTGCCACCGTCCATGAGGGTCTTGGAGAAACCATAACCTTCAATAAGTGGATTGACGATTAAGGCGTATTTTCCTCGCCTATGTAGCTTAGGCGGATGATCAGCACGGTCAAATGTGATTACCACTTCCGACCAGTCCAGGTATTGGGGGACAGCCAGAACTATTGCGTTGAGCTCATGTAGAACTGCTTTCTTGACCTTTGCTGGTTGAGATCCGAGGAAGGTGACGTAAGTGTCTTTTTTGGTCGGAAAATTTTTCTTCCCTTCCGGCTTGGGATTTGAAGCATCTGCTTCCTCCATGTCAGAATATTCCTTGGTCTCTTTATCCTTTTCGGGATTCTTCTTTCCCTTTTTCCGCTTAGCTCTGTAGCCAGCGGTATCATCGCTTTTGATGTCGTCATTGAAACGACACTGCGTTGGTGTGGGACAAGCCCCCATTGGCATCCAAGTGGTGTACGCATGGGTTATTGGCAATGTCGGCCCAAGTGTAGGTTTTTCCTGGTTGTTGGTCTCCTCTACCTTGAACTCTCGAAGTCCCACGACCACGCCCACGGCCTCCGCCATGTACTCCTCATCCTCCAGACCCGAAAGTAGCAGTAACCACTGCCGTTTCCGCATTGGGTTTTTCTTCCGAAGTGTTCTTGTGTTTCTGAGCTTGTTGCTTTGGTTGTTTTGCTGACTATGGTACAACTAGGGCGTTGAGTAATCCTTCTGCATCGTCGTCAGCATCTGCATACTTGCTCTCTGTTTCTATCATTTCTCCCAAATCAGTGACCTTGTCGCACTTCAAGCAATGACGCAGTAGACCAACTGGGAGACCTGCAATGAAAGCTTCAATCACAGTTTGATCCTTTACTCCTTCACAGGAGTTCTTGGTGTCGATCCATCATCCAAGGTAATCCCGGCAAGTTTCTCCGGCCTTCTGGGTGCAACGCTGTAGGTCTCCGACCGTACAGGCTTCCGGTATGTGCCTTCAAAATTCCGAAAGAACGCACTTTGCATGTCATACCAGTTGTGGATAGTGTTATCCAGAAGTTCATTAAGCCATGATCGTGCCGTCTTCCGCAACATAAGTGGGAGATATCGGGTTGCGACCAGGCTGTTTTCGCCATTGGCGATGCAGCAAGCTTGGAAGAAATCCTGTAGCCAGGTATCTGGCTGAGCAATGCGGTCATAGGCTTGGATATGTCTTGAGATAGCAAATCCTTCCGGGAATCTTATAGCTCTGATGCGTGGTCCAAAGCATTTTGGGCCCACGTAGATATCATCATTTTCGTAGCGCCGCGCCTCTATGTTGGAGTTGATCTTGTGCCTTGCGTCATTCGGGGATAGAGATCGTCCCAAGTGTCGGTTGTGGTTGCGGTGCCTCGGAGCCGGACTTCGCCTTCTGCCACCACCTCCTCCACCACGACGCCCTCCATTGCCTCCCTGGGGTCTGTTGTGATGGCTATTTGGCGGAGAGGGTGGAGCAGCTGGGTTTTTTCCGGCTGATCGCCGGCCTCCGTCTGGAGCGTCATTATTCCGGTTCCGGGAAGGGTCTTCATCGTGACGAGCCCCCTGCCGGCTTGTCCCAGCATGGTGTCCGTCGTTCCTTCGTCCGTCATCCGGACGACTTTCATGTCTAGGAGGTGGCATTCTTTGTCAGTCCTCCTCCCGACGTTTCTCCTTATCATCATCCCTACGGTCTTTCGACTCTCGCCGGGACGGGTTCCTCGGATTCAGTGCAGCAATTGCCTCTTGCTCCGCAACTGGGTTAACATTACGCCAGCCACGGGCAGCTTTGTGGTGCTGTCCTGAAGATCCGGTTCTCGAGTAATTATCTTCCCTGCGTCGGGGCGGTGGTGCTGCTCCGGAACACATTGGGGTCTTACGTCAGCCATGCCAGATTTGTGCGACATTGGTCGGAATCAGAGACCAGTTTTTGACTTCCGGACATGGCGACCTTTTGATGTTCCAGTCCCTTGTTGAGTAGTTTGATTCCCAACCGGATCTCCTCCGGGCCTGGATTAGCCGATAGAATTTCTCAGGCCGCCATGGTATTCTGTACTGGGGTTGGATATACCCAGTCTGCTTTACTATCTTTCCGAGGCTTCCCCATCTCTTCTCCAAAAAGGACGGCGTGGATCTGCGGGAATTGGTTGTCATTAGTATGACGATTCCTGGTCTTCTGGTATTGCCTGGAGTTGTACTTCTCCGCACATGCTATGCGTTTCTTTTCCTCCTCGATGTTTTTGGCTTCATCGAGGAGTACTTGACGACACGCTTCTAGGGCATGTGCCCTCTCGTCCAGTTCTCCAGCAGTAAGTTTTGCAGCTGTAGGAATAGGTGTGGTTAATGCAGCATCGATGAATTTATGTGCACCTTCAGTGATCACGTGTCCATCCACCGGTTCTTCTTTTTTGGGCTCTTATGGGATAAGTGCTCCATCCGAGTCCTCCTCGTATTCCTCGGCGATCACCTCCTCTGCCATAGGGTCTTTTGTCGGGGTCTTGTTCTTCTTCTTTGCCTTCTTGGCAGCACCGGTAGCAAAGCCACCTTTGGGTCTGTTTCCCGGAGTCAAGCTCTGATCGGTACTTTCGGACATATGGACCTCGGGATTATCTCCGACTTCCATGTCATCCTGCGCTTTGGGAGAGTGTTCCCCGGATTCTTCATCCATGGCTTCTCCTTCCTCTGCAGCTTTGGAGTTATACTCCTCTTCATATTCCATGGAGAACTTTCGGAAATCTGATGACGTCATCGATTCATCCGAGGATGCGGGTACGTCGGCGTTTGTTCCAATTGCCTCCAGCACAGAGTCAGTGTTGTCTCCAGCATCGGCAGAGCCGGATCCGGATCCCACATATCCGACGAAGTGCGATGCATGCTTCCTGAGGTACCTGCGGCTCTCGCGATAGCTTCATCGAAACTTTTGATTGTCTCGAGAATTGCGTCCATGCCTGAGTTTTGCATTATCATACGGCCCAACGTGTACCTTAGGAAAGGCTTGTCTGTCCCGACGTCATCAGAGCCGGAATCAGTATCGTTGATATGCTCCTCCTGGATTTCGACTTCCGCGGGTGGGTCGATCTGGGATTTGGCCTCGCCGAGGAGATCCACTCCAGATTCGACTTGGACCGCTAGGTCTTCTTTAGGCTCGGATTTCTCCACTATCTCCACAACTGGTGCGGGCTGGGTGGGATTAGGGTTTTCTGAGATCCGGAACTCTACCGCCTCCGCAGACAAAGGGGACCCAGAAGATTCTTCTGCCTCTATCATCACTGCTGGGGTGGGTGGGACAGGTTCAGCAAAACTGATGTAAACATCGATCTTGCCAAAAGACATGATGGTGTAGGCAGTCACAGCCTCCCTAGCCGGAATCCAGGTCTCGTCGAGAACGATGAGAGGGACGTCGCTGGTGTAGAGGATGCGACCGACGGTGATAATCTCGCTGATTCCGATTCTTGCAGATTCCGCTCGGAACGCAGATCCGAAGCTTACTTGCCCCACGGTGGGTGCCAACTGTCGTCGGATTGATGACAAGTACGCCATGAGGGGGTCCTCGAGGCATGCGGAAGAGAGGGGTGTGAGACGTACGGTGTTCCGAGACGGTGAGCACACAAGTTTACCCAGGTTCGAATCCGCTGGCTTTGGACAGATCCTACTCCTGCTAGCAATCCAGTAATACGGCAGAGCCGGATATGGGTTACAAGGTTTCGCCTGTGCGAGTTGAGATTGTAGACTATGAGGGTAGGTGCCCTAAAGGCTCTCCCTAGTACGGCTTATATAGATATCCGGCCTAGGGTTTACAGGAGAGATCTATTCGGCTATGACTAAGAGTCGGTTACAGAGTACATCTTGAACTACAAGTAACACTATGGGCCTAAGTCGGTAAGTCTTCTGGGCCTTCCCGTAGCCGTATTGGACTCCGTCTTTTCTCCCTGACTGGGCCGCCCGTGAATCAAAGTTCTAACCCGAAGTGTGCCACCCTGGTCAGTGAGGAACTGTGAGGATACCCGAAAAGTATATCCCCAACACCCAAAGGTGTTGCTAGCTGAACGTTGGCAGGGCACACTACCGGTGCCAGCAGCAACGTGGAGACCTGCACAACACAACCACAGAACTTTGCCCCCAACTTGCGATGAGGTTGTCAATCTCACCGGTTTTGCTGAAAACAAAGGATTAAACATATCGAATGGAAGGAAATAATAGTTTGTAGAAAGTAAACACAAAGCAGTAAACAGTTTGATTGTAGATTGAATGTAAAACACATCTCCTCTCTCACAAAAAATCCAATCTCCTCTCTCATGGATTAGAGTGTCCAACCGGAGAGTAGTTTAGAGTAGTATCATAAAGAGAAGATATTTATATGAGAGTGTTCACTAGTGAAAGTATGATCCCTAGGCCTTGTTTCTAAACATTGAAACACCGTTTGCAACTATATCGGTTACATGTTTGCTTGCTTCCATCTTTATTTCAGTTTGCCTTTAGTCTCTTCCACGCCATCAAGCTATTTTCTGGCACCATTACCACTTATAATTATCCATACCGCTTGTATTTCACTATCTCTTCGCCGAACTAGTGCACCTATACACCTGACAAGTGTATTGGGTGTGTTGGGGACACAAGAAACTTCTTGTATCTTGATTGCAGGGTTGCTTGAGAGGGGATACCTTTGACCACTTCCTCCCTGAGTTCGATAAACCTTGGGTGATCCACTTAAGGGAAACTTGTTGCTGTTCTACAAACCTTTGCACTTGGAGGCCCAACAACTGTCTACAAGAATAGAAGTGCGTAGAAATCAGGATCCATAAGCCAAAGAACATGATATCAACTAAATAAGTGCAATGTCGAAAGCGTTCCCCATGGTAACATGGTTCTGCTAATTCACAACTTATAAAGCACAAGCATATACGCAACATAGATGGGCACAATGGTTCAAGTTTATTAAGTGCAAGAAAGTAAAGTGTGCCATCAAGTTTGTGAGAGCTTTAATCACTAATTTTCACATAACACGTTTAATTCGGAAGGTAGATAAAAACGTGAATTTACTTGGAATAGCAATGCTAATAGGTAGGTATGGTGGACACAAATGGCATAGGTTTTGGTTTAAGGATTGGATGCACGAGAAGCATTCCCTCTCAGTACAAGTTTTTGGCTAGCAAGGCTGGGTAGCAAGTATAAGAGTTGAAGGAAACAAACAAACATACAGGTGATAAAAACAAACATGCAATCTTCCTTGGAAGCACAAAAGATCTTAACTAGATAATACTAAGCTTATGAGCCAATCAAGAAAGAAAGATAATGAAATTATATTTCTTAAGAGTACTTTTATCTTTTTATTCAATTCTCATAATAGTGTTGCTACTGACCGAGCCAGGTTTGCCAAAACCAACTAAATTTACTTAATGATCCCAAAGTGATACCAATACTAACAACAAGATCAATCATATAATAGAAATTTCAAACTAAAATAAGATATGCAAAAAGTAAATGATAGAACTTCTCATTAATATTCCATAACGACAACTCACACCAAGGGATACATAGATATCTAACGAGAGGGGAGATACTTCCACAATGCAAACCATCCTATATGATAACTTCTCTATGCATGATATGACTCTACTGAAAAGGTAAAAAGATGAAAGATAAAAGATAAAAGATGTGATACTGCGGCACTCCCCCAAGCTTGGAACAAACCAAGGGGATGCCAAAACCTGATGACGAATTACTCCTTCGGTGGTGGTGGTGTTCTCTCGATCGGAGTGAGAAATTCTTCCAGGATCTTGAGAAGCCTATTATTCTCTTCTTGCAGTATATCCACCTTTCTCCTCAGGACTCGGTACTTATCGCAAAACTCATCAGTGGCCCGTAGAGCTTCCACTACTGCAGGGCAGGAACTGAGGTTTAGAACTAGAGGTATCAGCCCTTATCCTTTCATGCCTGCTGACATGCCCTTCACTTTATCCTCGATGCTTTGATCCATGTCTTCGCGTCTAGATGTGATCTTTTCTTCTTCCACCCATCCTATGAAGGTCCTCTGCTCAAGGTTGCGATGGAGCTCGCGTCGGCGTCGCAGCTCATAGTCCTCCGAATATGAATCCTGCAACGACATCTGAACAGAATAGATCGAAATGAAAACACGACAAGAACACAATATACGGACCTCGGGGGATCCGGGGAATTATATATTACAAAGTTTAACAACAAAATGAAAGTACTTAGAGAAAACGGGTCGGAGACGGGCTCCGGGTGGCCACACCCCCTGGTGGCGCGGCTAGGTGGGCCCGTGCCACGGGGTGGTGTGAGCCACCCGGGCTCCGTTTCCGTACCTCTTTCGACTCATTGCTTTCCATGTTAGATAAAAAACTGCAAAAATATAACTTGACAGATTTTTCATGGACCTTTTCTTACCAGAACTGTTACCTATTCGAAAATGGACTCTGCATGTCTCTGAATTTGGTCATTAATAATTTTTTCCGGGGTCACCACTTGAATAACATCAATATCTTCATCTTCATAATCATATTGCTTGAGTCTTTTAACCATTCACCATCTTATTTCACCATTTTCTCCTACAACATGGAAATTTGTTTCACACAAAACTTCACACAATTCTCATTAGCAACATTAGTGCATGCAAGGTAATATACCTTTTAAGTTCAATCTCAACTGAAATCCATCAAAGCATAAGCTACTAAAACAACTCCTCTTGAAAGCCCAAAAAGGAATTCAAAAAGGAAATCGATTTAAGAGGCAAATGCAGAGATGGCAGAAATCTGTCAAAACAGACCAGCAGGTAAAGATCAATTTTTTCGAAAATCTTATGTTGCTCAAATCAAAAAGTGCAAAACTAACGAAATTTAAATAATAACCTGGGGCATTCACACACAAAATTACAGATCAGTACAATGTTCTGGGATTTTTCACGATTTTTTATAGTGAAGCACAAAAATCTGTTTTAGGACAGCAACTTCCCCAAATATTACTTCTCTCTCATTAGAGGCTGATCTTGACACAAAAATCAAATAAAAGGATAAGGAGAGGTTATTGCAGAAGAAATGACTTCCAAGACTCAAATAAGCAGAAACAAATTGAAAGCAAAAATGTATTGGGTTGTCTCCCGAAAAGCTCTTTCTTTATAGCCATTAAGATGGGCATGGTAATTTAAATGATGCTCACATAAGTATATGAATTGACGTAAAAGAGAGCATCAAGAAGAAAAAATGCGCATGTTTAAGTCTAACCCACTTCCTACGCAAGGGAATTTTTTAAGAAAATAAATTGTTGAAACTAGAGGCTACTAGCATAGGAAGGCAAAGTAAGTGCAACATAAAGACTTTTAGCATAAAGCAAGGAAACTTAATATTATTGAGATGCATAAGAACAATTTTCCCTCTCTCATAGTAACTTTCCGTATCATGCATAAATTTAACAATATAACTATCACATGAACCATTGTAGCAATGATCACTTATTCTAACAGAAAAAATAGTGACACTAGCTCTCCTAACTCTACTTTGTGAAACAATATTAGAAGTATCCTTACAGAGGATAGTGTGTCCATCTTCTACATATTTAGTGATAAAGTCTTTCACATTTGATATTACAAGTTCAATAGATATTTGTTCATCAGGTTCAACAGCTTTATTTGTACTTTCATTAACCATACTAGCTATCATAGAATGTTCCTTTATCTTAACTGGGAAAGGCATTTTCTCAATGTAAGGTTCAGGTAAAATATGATTAGCAGTATAAACTTCGGTATCTCTTGCAGGAACACAATTAGCAATATCTTTATATGGCTCATGATACTTATTCCATTTCTTTTTAGGAATTTCAATATAAGAAGCAAAATCCTTAAAAAAAATTGCAATACTTTGAGAATCAAGACCATAAGCATTACTACTATTATGAAAGTCATCAGTTCCCATAAAAGATTTAATGCATTCATAATCATAATTTATACCTGACTTTCTTCCTTTATCATTCACCCATGCTTCAGCATTGTCTTGAATATGGTCTAGAAGATCCCATTTAGCTTCTTCTTCCATGCGTGTAAATGATCCAGCACAATGAGCATCCAATAGATCCTTATCATGAAGAGAAAGTCTTGCATAAAAGTTATTGATAATAATATTGTTAGGGAGCTCATGAATAGGACATTTGAGCATTAGTAACTTTAATCTCCCCCAAGCTTGAGCTATACTCTCCCCATCACGAGGCCAAAAGTTGTATATTTGATTCCGATCTTTATGAATCTCACCAGGAGGATAAAATTTGGAATAAAAGAGAGGTACAATTTCCTCCCATTCAAGAGACTGGCCTTTCTTTAGCAGCTTATACCATTCCTCAACTCTTACCTTCAGTGATAATGAGAATAACTTCTTGACTTGATCTGTTGTAATACCTGCACACTTGAACAACCCGCATAATTCGTGTATAAAGAGCAAATGATCACCGGGATGGACAGTTCCATCTCCAAAATAGTAGTTATCCATAACACGATCAATAATTCTTGTAGGTATCTTAAAAGTATCATTTTTAGTAGGTGGTGGTTCATCTACTACCTTAGCAGTGGTAGTAGCATTACGAAATAAGAAACTAAGTGAACTATACATATTGAAAAAAAGTAACTAGCAGAAATAACAATACTCACAGTAGAAGTTTCCTTTACCAGTTCCACTCTCCAATAGTGCTTCACTCCCCGGCAACGACGCCAGAAAATAGTCTTGATGACCCACAAGTATAGGGTGTGTATCGCGGTATTTTCGATAAGTAAGAGTGTCAAACCCAACAAGGAGTAGAAGGTGTTGACGAGTGGCTTGGAGCAGGAATTCTCTGTAAATACTTAGCAAATGGATTTTTAGGGTTTTTTGATATTACAGATAAATAAAGTGTGAGTAAATAAAATACAATGATGATAATTGCAGCAAGTGTCCCAATCCTTTCTTTAGCAAAGGACAAGCCGGTTGTATTACTTAAGATGACCAAACATTCTCGAGGACCCATGGGAATATCGTCAAGTGCTTTCGCTTCATATAGTTGATTAATCTTCTTTAGTTTGATAAGTGTTGTGTGGGTGAACCTATGCTAATGTACTGACCTTCCTAGGACTAATACATACTTGCGATTATACCCCTTCCAAGCATCCGCAACTATAAGAAAGTAATTAAGATAAAAACCTAACCACACCCTTAAACTCTTATATCCTACACTCCCTCGTGCAAAGGTTTCCTAACGGGGGTTCAGGTTTCTGTCAGTCCGGCAACCCCTACGATTAGTAGACAAATACACAATGCATTCCCCTAGACCCATAAAGGTGAAGTGTCATGTAGTCGACGTTCACATGACACCACTAGAAGAATAACACCACAACTTAAATAACAAACTATTGAATCTTTCTCAACACAATTCCAATACTAACAACATGACTTATCCCATGTCCTCAAGAACTAAACGAACTAATCATGAGACATCATATGGATCAAGATCATAGATGAAATAATGATAAGTAACAATCTGAACATAACAATAATTCAATGGTTCCACTCAATAGCATCAACTACAACAAGTAATCAACACCAGGAAAGTTTCCCCTAAGAACTATGCAAGATTCAACCCAATTGTTATAGCGGTATGGAGTGGTGATGATGGTGCTAGTGGAGATGATGATGATCCCAATGAAGTCCAGCTTGATGATGGTGTTGATGGCGATGATCTCCCCTTTCCGGGAAGGAATTTCCTCGGCAGATTTTTTTCCTGCCGGAGAGCTATTTCTCTCTCTACAGTTTTCTACCCCGTAGAGGCGGCGGAATCTTTCTGTGGTCGCCCCTCGAGTCTTAGGGTTTCGGGGGATTATATAAACCAAAGAGCAGAGCCAGAGGTGGGCCAGGGTGGCCACACCACCTGGTGGCGCGGCCTAGGGTGGCCCGCGCTAGCGGGTGGTGTGGGCCCCTATGGCCCATCTCCGCTCCCCTTCTGTCTTCCTTCGTCTTCTGGAAAAATAGGATTTTCCATATATTTTCCGGGATTTTCTGATCTTCGCGAATTTTGCCTCCAAATAGTGCCTTTTCCATCAGAATTCCGACTTCAGCGATCCATCCTCCAAAAGTGATCAACCATGCAAAAACAGATGAAATAACATAAGTATCATCTCTTAATATGAAATATATCAATGAATAATAGTAAATTATGATATAGAATAGTGATGCAAAATGGACGTATCAATGGTTTTCACCATTTATTGAATGACTCCTTGTTTGTTGGTCCTTCCATTCCTATGAAAAACTTCACCACAAAACTCGTTCCCATTTCTTTTCTATGGGGGTAACATTAATGGAGATAAATATAGAGTGCTAGATGTCATAAATCCTCCAAATGAAATATAGTTTAAAGTTACTAAAGAGTATATTAAGTTTCCAACATTCATAAAATATCAGAAAATTCAAAAGGAATCAAGTTGAAACTTAAAACAATGGCTTAAGCAACTCAGGACATAATTTGTCCAGAAAACAATAGTAGCAAAACGTAATTAATTGTCCCACTTAGACATGTCGGGATTTTTTTCCTGATTTTTGTCCATATAGATGATGAAAAGTTGTAACTATAATATAAAACCGAGCTTAATCGGGGTTACAGAAAAAGTAGATTTTTTTTGTGAACAGCAGCATGCAAAAAATTGCAACTCCTAATAGTTCTATTAAATTTAATTCATCCACATGGATAAAACTTTGTACTTTATTTAAAAACTATATAAAGTAAACTAAAATAAAACTTCTCTTACTATAGCAAGAGTGCAAAAATAAAAACAACTAGGTTGCCTCCCGAAAAGCGCTTTATTTATAGCCATATAGCTAGGCGTACTTACTTTTGTTTAAGATGGGTGGAGATCATGTGGTAACTTGTACCTTGATCCATCTCCTTCTTCCTTGGAAACTGTTCCATGCGCTTCTTATGAGGGAACTGAAACTTTACATTACATTCATTTGAGTCAATGACATCCCATGTGGTTCTCAAAAAAAGTGTTCCCAAAATTACAGGTTTGAAGGGTTTACTCCCCATATCCATAATAATAAAATCAACAAGAACAAATGTCATATGAATTTCAACCATAACATTATTAACTCTATCTAAAGCATGTTTGGTAGAATCACCAGCAAGTAAAAGATCTATGATGCATTTTTCATACTTTTTAGTTCAAGTAAGTCATACAATTCTTTTGACAAAACAGAAACACTAAATCCTAGATCTAATATAGCATGTTGAGTTTCTTTTCCACTAGTAACTAATATCTTGGGGATCCAAGCATCCATAAGCTTAGGTGTTATCATAGATTCATTGTTATGTCTTGCATTCTTTTCTTTAATGACATTATTTGCTATGTATGATCCAAATCCTGCTTGATGAATATTAAAAGATGGATCATTAGAAAAAAATGTAGAAGATTAATGAGTTACCGCAAGCTACATTTATCAAGATCTGGTAGAGGTTTATCAACCTCACTAAGTATTTTAACTTACTCCACTCATTTATCTTTCTTCTCTACTAACATGGTAGATTATTTTTCTTCCCCAGTAAGAGATCCAAGTAGCAACAAGAGTGTTTAAATAAGATCGGTGTAATACAACAGCTCATTGTAAGTTTCCTCAAAAGTAGAAGGCAAACTTTCAGTGATAGTAATAGATTTCATGGCTACAATAGGTGGTCCTTGTGGTTTTGCTGTAGACATGTACCATGGATAACTTTTGTGGTTAAAGGCCCGTTTTTCGTGGTTAAAGCGTCTTCTATGATGGATGAGTACCTGTGGTAATAGCCCCGTCACGAAAGATTCTACCGAAGATTTTCGGTGACCGTGGAAGATCACACCCTTCAACCATGGAAATTTGTGCTATGGTAGATGTGTTTTGCCAGCCCCATTGACTACTGACATCATAATTGCCACGTGGAAAACGCCACTAACATCTAGTTACCATCGTTAACGCTCACAAAAACCATGATAGAATCCAAGCGAAAATGAGGCCTACTAAATATTAAGTGGGACGGCCCACGAGAGAAATCCAATAAGAAGACATCCTATTACTGTCTAGACTGCTGGAGGCCTAGGATGCTTAATGGGGGCCCACCACTTTGCATCCCAAACGTGTCATATTAACTTTCCGGTATGTTACTATTTTGGCCTACATAAGACCCAACTTAGACCGACACCATGCAGCCCGTTTACGGCCCGCGCCCCATTGGTCTAGTACTATTTAGGCCTGCAGAAGCCCGTCGCATGCCGCCCATTAATGACACCTTTGTGTGGAGGTCTGTTACCGTTATGGCCAATTCACTGTTTATGCATGTTAAGTATTTGTCATGTTACTGTTTCAGCCTATTATGATTTTGTCCTTTTACTGTTTGGGATCATTACAGTTTTTTAAATTTTAATAATTTGTCATGCATGATTCTGGCTTGTTACTGTTCAGTCATTTTACTATTCATAAGAGCTCGTATGTGGTGTCCCTTTATAGCCTTTTTTAATTGTGGCCCATTACTGTTGCGACCTTTTTATTTTCTGGTTTATTACTATTGCGGCCTTTTATTATTCGAGTCTGCTACTGTTTCGGTATTTTTAACGCACATATCAACTTCAACCAACTTCAACGATCAGAAAGGTACATTATTTTACTCTTCATTGTTGGCCCAGCATATAACGAGCCGATAACAAAGCCCAATAATGTTCCCTTTTCAACCTGGTTGTCCTAGTTATGGTACCGCTAGGTAGGGACATCGTCACTAAATGCTTATATGGACTATGCAATTTACCTACATATTATATCAGCTACAAACTTCTTAAAATAATTACATATTATCAACAAAAGGCTTATTGCTACCGATTCGATGATCCCTATAGAGCGCGGTCAGCGAGAATTAATTATTGGGGACAGACAAACTGGCAAAAGGGTAAGAAAATCCAACATCTCAGTTGTGAATCAAGATCGAGCCAACAGATAGCAGAGTTATCAATTTACTTTCTCAATCTATCAACCTCATCTTTATGTGAGAGTGACTGATACTTTGGCAAACGACCTTAAGACATGATCTTACAGCTCTCTCTTTGGCGACCATAATAATTGCAGTCTGAAACTAGGTAATAACAAGTCAATACAGCCATCAAGGCAAATAAACAACCATGTTCATTGTGAAAAAAAATTAAAACTACTAATTTGACTGATATGAAAAGAGCTATGAAGTGGAGTTTACTGTAGGTTCATGGTTCAATTATTGATTAACACGACAAGCAAACATTAAACAAGTGTGGCTACAATAAAATAAGAAATCAAACAATACATTTCTTAGAATTTCAGCAAATATAAACCATTTAGGTCATTTCAGCAAATATACATGAAAGTAGTTATATATCGTGGAACGCAAAAGACGTTGGATGACTCAGAATTTGCGCTGAACTACACAATGGTATGCAGTTACTATCGTAGCTAAGAATGAACCAGGTAAAAATTATAATAGCATCATACGTGAACTTGTAGATGAGTGAATGCAAACCACGAATAAAATACACAATAGAGCAGAGTTATGTCGTAGCTTAGGACGAATCATCACCAGAAAGGGAATATAACGACATCTATAGAATAGGCTATGCAAACCAACATGTTCAATGTTCCATTCTGAGCTCTATGCAGAAAAAAAAGGAAATAGTTCCTGTTGCAGCTTTTGAAGAACCAGATGGCAACAATAAAGTTATAATCGAATTAATATTAAGAGTTTAAATGGGTACTATATGCATGACAAAATAATAAATATGTGCATAAATTAAAATTTGGAGAGCATCGAATGCAAACCAACATGTCTAGTGACCTTGTATGTAGCACAAATAATAAGCATGCTCAGTGACTTGGTATGTACTAACATAAATACGGAAATGCAGTTTACTACAACAAACCTGAACCTACTATATTGCTGACAAAACAAAAACGGGTTGGATATTTGATTAACTTGGTTGGAGAGGCGTCTAAGCATCATCCGTATCCGTCCAGTTGACGTCCAGGTCACCGAGACTGCTGCGGTTGCTGTGGCTGTTAGCGTCGGGGAAGCAGATATTGGGAGGTCGGTGCCAACTTGAGTGTAGTGGACGAGAGCGTCGCGGAGGCAAATCCGGTGCAGTGCATGGTGATGTTGGTGAAGCTGGTCTAGAACGATGGACATGGAACCTTTTGAACTAGAGCCATCTGTTCGACATCGGGAAAGCCGCTCCGGTACAGTTGGGTAGATGTCGGCGGAGAGGAAGCAGAGCTTGGGAGATCGAGAATACCTTCGGTGTGGTGAACGAGACCGCATGCCCGGTGCAGTGGTAGAGAGATCCAGTGAAATAGATCTGGTGTGGTGGACGTTGGTATACTAATATACTAGTGGGGAGGTCAGGTCCAGTACGCCCGGTGGTCATGGAGGTCAGAGTGTGAGAGAGGAGATTGGATTTTTTGGGAGGGTCATCGGAAAACCTGCGCGAATCGGGGCTATAGAGGCTAACCGTAAAAATAATTATGAGTGTACCCCCAAGATGCCGACTTTAGCACGTGCATTTGTCATATGAACAATGGGTATAATGGGAATTTTAAAATGTTTATTCGCATTTGATTTGATGTAATAAACATGCTATAGTATGATATATTTTAAATTTGAGTATATTTATTTATGGTGTGATCGTGGGCGCGATCGTTGTGGGCTCCGGTGTGGGTGGCTTCCCCAAACACCAAGCAATTTTGACGTCCATACCCAAAATCACTAGTTGTGCCGGTGGAGGTGCTCTTATTCGCGATAATCCGTGGTGAGGCGTGTTTGATAGGCCAGATCCTCTCTTCTCGCAACTGGCAAAAAAATAAGCTCGTTTGTCTTTTCAAATCGCATATTTTTTTTTCATTGCACGAGGTTTAAAGTAGCCTAAAATTGGCTCGGTGAGAACACCAAAAACGAGTGTTCCATAAGGACAGGTCTTGGGCGTGCAAAATCGGGCACACGCTTTCTCCCTCGATACAACCTCACACCTAAATATTGCTCTGCTAATGTGGTTAACTTAATCCCTTCTAGTATATATAACCATGCAACGATTCAAAATAAGCTCTACATGAAAAGCAAATGTGAATTGACGTTGTGATTCTATTCCCACAAAGAGTTCCTAGTTTTGTTGATATTTGAGGGGTCCATTTCATATTCATATGTATACGTTTTGTGAATGAATTTTGTCAAATACATCGTATACGGACGACCATTTGAAATTTCTTTTGAGGTGTAGCTTCGTCTCGCCGTTTCACGCAACTTTCTTGTTGTAAGTTTTTTATTTTGACCTTCATAGACGAGTAGATATAAAATATCATAACCTATGGTACGTTGATCTAGATCTACTCGTATAGGAATATCAAAACAAAAAATTTAAAACATAAAAGTTGTGTGAAATGATGAATTGAACTTTTACCTTAAAGAAAATTTCAAATAGTCAACTGTGTGACGAATTTGGAAAAAATTGTCCAAAGAAGCTATAAAAAGAACACAAAGCAGAATTTCAAACACTTAACAAAATTATCGTTCGCAGGAATGAAATCATAACATCGAGGAGCATCTTTTTCATATAAACAATATCTCGGATAGAGACACCGTGGATATATTAGAGGTGATTAAGAAAACATGTTAGTTAAATATAAAACGATCCATTACTATTTTTCACCGGAAAACCAATCGCTAGGACCTGTCTTGCATTATACACCATGTAGGCTGCTCCCTCCGTTTTATAATATAAGATGTTTTAGTTTTTATAAAAAAAGTGTACTTAGATCTCTTTTAGTGTGTAGGTTCACTTATATTCACTCCGAACATATACACTAAAAGTGATTTAGATACACTCTCTCATAAAATCTAAACATCTTATACTTTAAAATCCAAGGGAGTACCAAATAAAGTGTAGAAGTGTGCCCAAGACAAGTTTCCCCGCATACAGCAGCCCAGAGTGCCAAGTGAAAAAAAAAGGAAAATATTGATCCAAGCAAAGCACGCACGCATAGCGTCAGACCTAGCGGTAGGACGCTTATAGTACATGGTCCCAGGCCACTAGGCACTAGCTGTGCACAGGCACAGTGATGGATCGCCCATGTCGTACCGTGTGCGTTACATTGACGACAGAGCTGATAGATACTGTGTTGCGCTCTGTTCACATCACGTGCGTCGGGGCGAGCAGCTTTGGAGTCTCACGACGACAGGTCTGGCCTAGCCACCGCGACAATTAATCAGACAGACCCAAGCCTCGCATCAGATCAACCGGCTGTTTAATCTGTCGGGTTAATTAATGCTTCGGTTGATATGCGACAAGGTCTACTATTGCTAGTACAGAATGAAAAGACTGCAGCTTTTGGTGGCCGGTCTAATCCGACGTTGGAAGGGGAAGATGAGATTCTTCTTCCTCTTTCCTAATCCGTCGTGGAGTGGAATGGTTCTTCGCCTACTCATGCTTAGAGCATATCCAGTGAGCCAGAATCTGGACCTATTTACTTTTGTTATGTTGGGCTTTTTTCCTTTCGTTAGCTTAGGCTGTTTTTTTTCCTTTTGTTAGCTTGGGCTTCTGCCTATTAGTGAGCCATGAACGGATTAAGATTCGTGGGCCCGGTTGATTAAAAAAAGGGACGTCCAGATCAAATGAGACACCTGGTTTTGAGGGATGCAATGCAAACCACGATTGAGTCATTTTCATGCTCCTTGTTAGGCAATGACTAGGTAGAGTCTTCTAGTTATCTAAATAATGGTATAGTCTTCTCCATTGCTAGAAAAAAGTAGAGTCTTCTCCACCTAACAATGCGACCCATCACCGGCTCTCAAGCCGCAACATGGACAGGCCAAAAGCTAAATAGTCGAGAATAGAATGATTGTGTGCACACGACCAACCTGACGACGTAATTCTGCACAGAGTCCACGTCAAAATAAATTAAATTTATATAGATTGCATTAAGAAATGCTAGAACAACTTTTTATAACAATTTATATACATATTTGGTAGCAAAATTACTACAATATGCAATTTAAGTGTTTATTTATAACATTTGACATATTGTACTTTCTTTGTTTCCCTCCCCAAAACAGATGCCATCGCTCAATTGTCATAGATTTTTGTAGGCTTGTGGAGATACTATCCCAAGACAGTCATTTTGAGTGACATCTAGTTTATTCTTTATTTCCTGCTAGCCGATTTGTTTGACACTGATGTTTGGATTTTCTCGGCATTCTGAGTGATCAATAACATATGAGATGGGGATCATCCTCATCCTCCCTTTAACGATTTCTTTTACACATACGTACAATTATTTTATGCTTATAGGGCCCTAGATTTTAGTTTCGCCCCGGGCCCTCAAAAAGTCAGGACCGGCCCTGAATATGAGCGTCTATATCTCTATATAGACGGCCGTTTATACAGATTCTCTTTTAGACGTCGTCAGTTTTTCAATGGAACGTCTATATCTAGGAGGTCTATATTCTCTCTTCTATATTTAACAATATATTCTAACTACCATCCAACGGCTATATTTCCAACGGCTATATTCTCAAGTCTATATATACCACACCTCTCACCTCTCATCCATCATTCCCTAGCGTGTCTTCTCTCATCTCTCTTCCGAAATACTTTGTCATTTCTGACACAACAGAATGATGAGTGGAAACTTTTCCTCTTTGGATATGCTCATGAATTCGTCGTCGTCTTCATCCAACGATGATGAACTCATTCTTGCAGCATTTGCAGAGCGCGAGGAGGAAGAGCAGACGAATGCTCGACGCCATGGCGGTTCCAAGCATGGACGTCAGACAATCAATCGAGCTAGAGATGCCGGATTTGTTCTTCTCTGGGATGACTACTTCAGAGAAATTCCTCGCTATCCTGAAAACTTGTTTCGGCGAAGGTTCGTAATTAGTACATTACATTTTTTGCCTTATTTTTAGCTCTCTATCTCATTTCCTTTCTTACACAGGTTTAGAATGTCCCGTAATTTGTTTAATCGCATAGCTGAAACTATACTTCAACATGATTATGATGGTTATTTCAAGCAAACAAGAAGTGCTTGTGGACATCTTGGGTTGCATCCGCTGCAAAAGATGACTGCCGCAATGCGGATGTTAACTTATGGAATAGCAGCTGATGGTGCCGATGAGTACATCCGGTCAGCAGAAGCTACAAATCTAGAGGCTTGCAAGAAGTTTGTGATCAAAGTTTGTGAAGTATTTGGGGAGAAATACTTGAGATCTCCAAATGAAGAAGATACTGCCAGATTACTTGCAATAGGAGAGGAAAGAGGATTCCCTGGTATGTTAGGGAGTATAGACTGTATGCACTGGGGTTGGAAAAATTGCCCAAAAAAATGGCATGGCATGTTTAAAGGTCATGTGAAAGAGCCCATAATGATCTTGGAAGCGGTTGCTTCACAAGATCTTTGGATTTGGCATGTTTTTTTGGTTTACCGAGGTCCAACAATGATCTAAATGTTCTTCAACGTTCACATGTGTTTGCAAAGCTAGCTAAAGGTGAAGCTCCGGCAGTGAATTATACCATTAGTGGTCATCAGTATACAATGGGATATTACCTTGCAGATGGAATATATCCACCGTGGGCAACATTTGTGAAGACCATACCATCTTCACAAACAAGAGAGAAGAAACATTTTGCTCAAAGGCAAGAGGCGGCTAGAAAGGATGTGGAACGAGCCTTTGAAGTTCTGCAATCCCGTTTTGCCATTGTTCGAGGACCTGCAAAAGGATGGAAACGCAAAGAAATAGGTGAAGTAACGGCAACCGATTCCATTTGCATTACGCTCCGGCCATGGATGTGGAACGAGCCTTTGGAGTTCTGCAATCCCGTCTTTCCACTTTCATCTCTATTTATAACCTGCTGGAGGTATCCACAGAACTTGCTCACACTTGCTGAAACAGATGAGTAACGGCAACCGATTCCATTTGCATTACGCTCCGGCCATGACGGATGCTTGTGCGCGTTGAAGTAATCTAAAATCCGTCCCCAATAACAACTTGAATTCTGATCCGTCCCCGTTATCGCATTCAAACTAGTGTTTGCCCAAGCTTGTATCAACACCTTGTCCTCAAGACTAGACCAATTTTTCCCTTTTGTGGATGCTCCTTTTTTTTATCTTGGCTTTGCGGATATAGAAACTTCTTGTTCCGGGATTGGGCTAGAATCTGGTATGGCACTCCAATTTACCTCATTGGCTCCCACATCCATAATGTCCAGAAATCCCCTGTTGTCCACTTGCGAGTAGTTCATCTGCGAGTTGTCCATCTGTGAATTGTCCGTCTGCGAGTTGTCCATCTGCACCAAAAAATACATAGAAAAATAATTCAGCTACCAAGGAAAATATTTTTGTTCATCAGCACGTGTTGTCCATCAGCTACCAAAAATACACAGCAAGACATATGTTCATCAGCTATGAGGAATTCAGCTACCAGCGAGTTGTCCATCAGCTAGCTACCAAAAATACACAGCAAGGAAACAGCAGACCGGTGCTGCACATGCCCGTGTCTGCACTCACGCGCGCGCGCACGCATACAGCTGCGCCGGCCAGCTTCAAGTGCCGCCCCGGCTGCACTCACAGCCCACCCCGCGTACGAATCAGACCGCCCCCGCATCGAGCGCCGCCCCCTCATCGAGCGCCGCCCTCCACCCACCTCGCTGCCTCCGAATCGGGAGGAACGGAGCGCCTACGGCCAGATCCGGCGGCTAACATGGTTCCTTGGTCGAATCCCTCCTCAATCCAGTCCAATTTTGGAGCTTCTCTCACCTACTCTACAGGGAAAAGGTGACGTACCTGATGCCGGTGAGCGGGGGCGACGGCGAGACGGGAGCACTCCTCACTTCCTGTTTCTCCACCTCCTCCGGATGAGCGCGGGAGCAGGGGCGCGGGAGCGCGGGATGCGACCAAGGACGCGGGAGGGAAGTCTCGCGAGCGGCAGTTTGCGTTTGGACATCGTGGCTCCGTCGTCCATATTTGGACGATGCGTAGCAGACTTGGACATCGTCTAAAATTTACACCTTCATTTACACGAGCCTCTCGAAGCTGTTTTTTTCCTCACATTGTCTAAATTTGGCATAGATGTCCCTTTAGACCTTCCACTAAAGATGCTCTTAGCTAAGCTTCGATGCAGTTCACGCTAGTGATATACACTACTATCACCTCTTGCACGGATCGCGTACTTTTCTACAGAAAGAAAATCACATTTTTCAAGGCTATATTTTCTGCCCGAACTCCCCAACATATTAGGGTCGTTTCCAGAAATATAAGACATTTTAGCATCAGACATCTAGATACATTCGTTTTACAAAGCTAAAATATTATATATTTTTAAACCGAGAAAGTACGTTGCAATACAATCGATGCCTTTTGCTTGTACTCAATGTGTTGTCTAAAACCATTAATATTTCGGCATGTTAAAACATTGACCCGGTACATGTCAACGACATATACATATTGATTATCCAAAGAACAATTACGGTACTACTTAATTGTTTTCTGATGTTTGCTAGTTCCGTTCAGCATATTGTGATTGACTATCGGAGCCAAAATACTTTGCCCGTGATATGTTTTAGCATATTGCAGTAGGGTGTGTTATCTTAGGACCCTATCAATGTCGAGCATCATGATTAGAGCATCTCCAGACACGAGCTCTAAAGACATCCCTAAGCGGTTAAATTGGACACGCCAGTCATGAAACCACGTCTAGTCAGGTTCTGTCCGGCACGGCCCAATAGGTTGTCTAGCATGTCCAGACCGTTCTCGCACCACATGGAGCATTCTGGACGCGGGCCAATAGGTTGTCTAGCATGCCCAGGCCGCCATCAAGCCATAGGGAGCCTTCTAGGCACGTCGGACACAAGTCGCGGGCCCCGCCATGTCAAATATAGACATGCGGGTTTCACCTGCCATCAACCCAGCCTCCATTTCTTTCTCCCGCCTGTTGTCGCACCCCTCTCACTGTCTCCCACCCCCGCCAAATAGCTGCCAACACCGATAGGTCATCGCTGAAGCCCGCCTCTCTCGCTGTCTGAGTCGCCTACCACTGCCAAGCTTTCTCCGTTCGTTGGGTCTTCCAGGCGCTCACGGCGACCTTGCTTGCCGGCCTCGTGCACAATGTGTTCGGCTCGAAGGAAAGGAGGACAACACGTCCGCAAGCGTAAACTTCATTTTCTATTTGTATGTGTTTAAAACTATGTCTTTAATGTGGTTCAGATTTAAATTATATGTTTAAGCTATTTGTGTTTTTAATTAGAATTTGCTTTAAAAATGTTTAAAAACCCCATAGGGAGCCGCCTTTGACGGGCGCGTCCAAAGATAGCCACTCGTGCTGATGCTCCCCAAACAACCGATCCCACGAGGTTGCTGTAAGTTGGTTGGGCTTGCGGCTAGACATGCTCTTACATCACGAGAATGACTCGTTCAACGCCCTAAGCTCGAATGTCACGATGATTGCTTAGATGTGAGGGGTGCTTGCGGAAGGGGCGAGATGGAAAAGGCAACTCGCGCACACAGGCTCAAGACAGCGCCGTGACTGCCCCACGACAACAAATGTACTCCGTGCGGTCAACTTTTTGAGACTACTACTACTCACCTCATTTTTGCCCTTTCGTGTGCGAAGTGTGGCATCTCTTCAGTTTGTGACTTACCGTGTCATGAGCGTACTCTGATCAATTATTAGTCTAGGTATACATGATGTGACAATTTATGACGTCTTCACAACCTATAGCATGTTTACTTGAAATTGTTTTGCTCATGCATGGCGCCAAATTAACCGAACTGTATGCGGAAATCTCAGTAGTGGTACGCATTGGATACCCGAAAGAAACAACAACTTGGCTTTCCAGGGTCTTGGCAAGTTGGCGTGTTGCTTTCCTTCTTTGCTCGATTGTCTTGTCGATCAAGCTAGTCCAGAGTTAGTTCAGACCTTTCTCCTCACATAAAATGAGAGGCAAGTCTCTGAGAGTTCTCCGGTGTCTTCTGGCTCCTTCCCCCCTTCTCCGGCAGCCTCGCCGACCGGAGGGGTGTGTGTGTGGGTGGTGGGGGGGCTGCTTGTAGATAAGGTTTGCGGCCGGATGCCGCGTTTGGGCTTGTTGCCCGTAGAGAGAAGCTGCGCCCGGGGTCTGAGCAACTAGATTTGGGGTGGCGTAGGGGTCTTCTTTCTCTCCCGTCTTCTGCTTGGTGGCGGGCGGACGACGGCGGAGGAGGCCACAACTTCTGCTAATAAAGCTACTTCTAATGGCGGCTTTGGTTTACTGCTTCCGGAGTCCTCTCTTTTGTCGGACGGCCGTGGTGGCGAGGGGCGATGAGATGACGATGGCATGC
The DNA here is from genome assembly GCA_916181665.1 of Avena sativa. Taxonomy (NCBI): domain Eukaryota; kingdom Viridiplantae; phylum Streptophyta; class Magnoliopsida; order Poales; family Poaceae; genus Avena; species Avena sativa. The sequence continues at coordinate 525,061,093 of OV702287.1, read as the reverse complement.
GGTAGGTCTACCTGCTGATGCCGAGCTACTCCTTGGCGCGTTGGAGCAACGCAAGGAGGTTGCAGTGTGGCCCTCTGCTCGACGCTCCTCTGGTGGGAGCCGGTGGCGGGTGGGATGGTGTCTGCAGCTCGGGAGATCTGCTTGAGCTTCACCAATGGATCTACAGGAACAACTTCCTTCTTTGGCTCGTGGCCGGCCGTGGCGGCGAGGGCGAGCGGCGGGAAGTTGCTGTGAAATTGTTTACGCCTGGTGAAGATGATGTCCCGGCTTTCCCGGGTGACTCTGCTTCTACTCCGGTGATTCCCAAGCGGAGCCCCGGGTGGGTAACCGCTACCTTTGGCCAAGATTCGGGCTGAGCCGGGCTCATTGGCCAAGATGGCCAGAGCGTCTACAACCTCCAGCATGGGAAGCCTTCTCTCTCCCTCGGTCCGGCGTTCTTTGTTGCCGCGGGCCCAAGTGGTGCCGTCCCCGGCGCCTACAGTGGTGGTCAAAATCTGAGACGAACTATCAGCGGCATTCAAGGACTTGATCGCATTTCTGCAATCGTTTGTAGGGTGTTACGTGTAAAAGTTATGGACCATGGTGTATTTTCCTTTTCCCTTAGGGTCCTCTTTGTAAGTTGTACACCCCTTGCCGCTTATTGCAGTCTAAGCCCTTCGAGGCCTTTCCACGTTAAAAAAAACCAAGCTAGTCCAGTCTAATACTCCCTCTAAACATTGTGGAACGGACATAGTAATGTTTAGCGGGAAATACATGTATACACATAGTGGCATCTAACCTGAGAAGATGCGTACCATTGGTACAAGTGTGTTCCTCTCATTTCAACCCCCTGCTAGGCTGCTACGCACACATCTAATAAGCACATATGACATAAGTGTACATCTTCGTGTCTAGCATTGTTAGGCCTTGTTTGGTACTAGAGTTTTTGTGGGGATTAGTAGGGATAATCCCCTAGAGTATTTGGGTGAAACCTCTACCTGTACCCAATCCTCATAAAACCCCCCCCACAATCCACTAGGTAAGGGTAGAGTATTGGGGATTGAGAAAAATACACTAAAATTTCGGGAAAAGTGGGGATAAGCGGGGATTAAACTCGTCCAACTCTAATACCAAATGTATTTTTAGAAGTAAGTGAGGATTTGGAGTTTGGTGGGGATTATCTCCACTAATCCCCACAAAAACTCTAGTACTTATTAAGCATCAGGTCTATTACCCGGATTGGTCTTCCCTACTGTGCCATCCTTGGTTTTTACCCCTGCCTTTAATCACACAGTGGAAGAACCCGTGGACCGGCTACGTATTTAAGCTTAACAAAATTTTCAGTGTTCCAATACGTGTAACGGTGTAAGAAGCAAACGCACATGCTTCCATGGCTATCCACACACGTCAATTTCGTCCAAGTCACCAGCCTTGTTTAACATTAATGTAGACCCAAAATACTATGTACGTGTTTGGTTGGTTGGGCCTAAGTTTCTCGTTTTTCGTACTTGACTCGGCGGATGCTGCATGGGGAGAGATTGGGTTTGGTTCAAGTTTAGCAGTTCGTTTGGTTGTCCATATCTAGTTTTCCTGTAATTTTTGTACGTTGTTTGGTTGGCAATAAAACTGATTTTATCTCGTTTGATGCAAAAACCTGCATGTTTTGTTGCTCATGACATAGTGATGTGCTCACCACTTCTCATAGCTGGTGATGTTACCACGTAATACCAAATAGGTAGTAAACTGAAATAGCAATTTCAAATAAGCGGCAAATTAAACTAGCAGTACCAAATTACCACCCTAGCTACTAGCAAATATGAGTTCACGATAATGTTACCTAGCTACTAACAAATGACAGTTCACCATAATATTACCCAAATACTAGCAAATGACAGTTTTACACCCACAACAGGAGTTTTTCATAGAACACAAGGCCAACACTTCATCAACAAACCATCTTCATCTTCTTCAGATCATATAGTTGCCTCTCATCGCCCACATGTCGAGCGTCCACTGTTGTCTCTTGCTCTTCCAAGGAGCACAATCGTTCTGTGCAACACCATGGCCACCGTCAGTGTCGTTGTCGTCAGGAACTACATCTTCCTCAGCCGGGAAGTACTCATCAGCGCCGAATTGCAAGATCCAGTTGTGCAAAATGCAACATGCAAGAACAAGCTTAACTTGGGTGGGGAAAGAGCGGAAAGGCTTCTGATCAAGGATCTTAAACCTGTTTTTCAGAGCAGCGAAAACCCTCTCAACCGTGACTCTAAGGCTAGAGTGCCTAAGATTGAAAAGTTCTTCCGGAGTCCTTGGGTAGTTTCTAGCAGAGAACTCATTGAGATGGTACCTTGTTGACCTGAATGGTGGCAGAATTCCAGGCCGACAGGCATACCCGACATCTGCAAGGTAAAATTTATCATCAGGGAGCTTGAGGCTATCATGTCTGCTAAGTCTGTCAGCCAAAATCATTGCATCGTGGGCAGATCCTTCCCACCCAGCAAGCACATATGTGAACTTCATGTCGAAATCAACGACGGCAAGCATATTCTGAATAGGGAAGTGCTTCCCCCTGTATGCAGCCTGCTCAGCTTTCGACACTCTAGCCATCACATTAGTACCATCAATTGCTCCAATATAATCTTAGCATTACAAGAATGTTAGTCGGCTGTCTAATACAATCATCCAACGCAAAAAATGATAGAATTGCTCACCTTGAAAAAGGGAAAACCATCAACCATTGCCATGTATCTTCGTGGGGATTTGACCAGGTGGTGGATTGATCATCTCTTGTTTGATTTCTCCTACAGCATACAACACCTGATGGAAATACCGGGAAATTGTCTCGGTTGATCGCCTCCATGTGCTGTGAATCACTCGGAATCTCTGGTTATGGCCTAGAACATGAAAAAAATAAAGTCACATGTTCTTCGATACAGTAGTTGATGATGTCCTTGAGCAACCCCCTAAACCTGAATGCCTTCACAAGATGGTTAAATGGGTCTCTTCTTATCCTAAGCATGGCGATAGCCTCCACATCGTTGTTGTTGTTGTTGTAGATGTAGTTCAGATTTGTCATCCTCTCTCTGTCGTGATGTATCAAGGGACCATATTTCACCGCCGGCCTATTATTCCTACTAGCCGCTCTTCTGTAGATCAGGAACATCCAAGCCTGAATCACATCGACTAGAATAGCTACCTGGATGATAACCTTCAATTGTTAGCCCTAAACGGAGTGGCATTGCTTAAGCACTATATATGTACTACCCCAATGTCGAGCTAACTACCTAGGTAAACAAGTTGGAGAGGAGGCAAGGTTGCGGTTCTTACCTTCATGGTGGCGGACGGCGAGGACCTGTCGTAGGCGGAGAAGAAGACGGGGCAGAAGTCCGCGCCACAGATCTGCGAGCCAACAGATGCCGGAGTCGGACAAAATACGCTAGCCGGTGCCGGAGTATCCTTAGCAGATGCTGTCAGAGATCTAAATCGCCCCTGCCGCTGCCAAAGCCGCCGCACAAGGGGAAAATGGGGAGGGATTTGTCTTCCAGCGGGAGGTGGTAGCATAAGAGGGAGGCGAGCCTACTTTTCACGCCATAGGGCATTACGAATCTCTCGGCTCCCGCCATCTCCCAGCTGCCTCCCCGCACACACCGTTCCTCCCCTTGCGCTCGCCAGGGCCTGTCCCGGTGGAAACGCTCGATTTTGGCATTCCTCCAAAGCCAGGATGAGACCTGCTTTAAGACTCGTGTGGGCCACATCCCAGGCACGCCACGAGACACCAAACGAGTTTATTTCTTCCGGCCCGGTGCGAGAAACAAAGATCGGGCCAACCAAACACGCCCTATACTGAACTCTTTGGTCGGAACCCCTAGGTTAGGCAAAAATTTTAATAATGCACTTTTTTAATCAATTCGAGAAGTATTGGACTGTTGGGTCCGCAGCATAGAAAACAAAATTTTTCCTACGATGTGAACTACACGCCAAGATCTATCTACTAGGTACAAAGCAACGGGTGGACATATATCCAACGAGAACTTACCCTCGTAGACAACAAGCTTTGTTAACGAGTAGGAACTCGTGATTGATGTAGTCGTACACTTGCCGATCTCAAGATCGTGATGAAGTCCAGTAGGTCCGGCTCCAGCACGTCCATCAGATCCAGCTCCGGCACCACCAAGTCCAGCACCGCAAAGCAGCGGTGCATCCGTGATCGCACACACGTCCGGTACCCCGACAACCTCCATCCCTCGCTCTAGCAAAGCAGCGGAAGCAACAACTCCTTTCCAGATAAAGCCACCGGGAACATGTATCTCGCTAATCCGAGACCATGGGGGAATAATACTAGAGGGGGATAGAGATCCTTCACAAGGAGGTGTGTGTGAGAAGTGAGGAGGGATTGGCCTTTTATAGGAGGAGGGGGGTGCCCCTCCTTCATGGCTGGCGCATGGAAAAGGTGACCCTTCACCTCCTCCATTCATGTGGTGGTAACTCCCTCCACATAAATTTGCCCCTTCACATTCTCTTTTAAAGTCTCCACTTTAAATGCATTAAATTTCTCCAAATTTAATGCTCTCTCATTTAATAAAACTCTTTTATTAATTTTATTCAGAATTTTGTTAATTACTTTAATTAACAAACATTCACATAAAACCCCCTGCAACATTTCAATATTACATGCAGAACCAATTTCAACAATTTCAGCTGAAACAGTTTCGGTGTCTATTGAAATAATTCCAGCGCTTTCTTAAATCTTTATCTGCAACATATTTGCTCCAAATGGTGTCGGTATCCCTTAAGTGTGTCACCCTACGATTCGCGAATAATGCAGACATGATCGAGACCCCTCTCAGATCAATAATCAGAAGCGGGACCTGGAGATCCATACTGACTCCTACACATTCAACGATGACTTCTGTGATCGTGAGAACCTTTAACGCTTGTAACTAAACCACTTTGTCCCTCGATATATTACATGTCCGAGATTCGATCATCGGTATCTCCATACCTAGTTTGATCTCGTTACCGACATGTACTCTTTTCTTGTTCCCGTGATATAACATTCTAGTGATCACATCACTTGCTTGCAAGCTATTTCAATGTGATATCACCGAGAGGGCCCAGAGAATATCTATCCATCATCTGGATTGACAAATTCCACTCTTGATCCATGAGCCTCAACATAACACCTTCGTAGTACTGAACTCATCTTTATAGTCACCCTGTTACGGTGTGACGTTTGATGTTATCAAGATACTCTTCCGGTGTTAGCAATTAACATGATCTCATGGTCTAAGGATAAAGATTACTTCGTATGATGTTATAGCAATATAAACATAATGACTTGATCGTAATGCTATACTTCGGATGAATGTTCATCACATCATTCCACCAATGGTGTGACCTTGTTATTAACAACATCCAATGTCCATGATCAGGAAACCTTGATCATCATGTTAATCAACAAGCTATTCTATAAGAGAGGCATAACTAGGAACCCCTTTTTGTTTATTAAACAAACATGTATTGATGTTTCCGATCAATACAATTCTAGCATGCAAAATAAACATTTATCATAAACATGGAATAAGATAATAACCACTTTATTATTGCCTCTCGGGCATATTCCCTTCAGTCTCCCACTTGCACTAGAGTCAATAATCTAGTTTGAAAAACTTTGCGTATTGAACACCTATGGCTTTCTGGTGTTGCATATACGCTATTGCTAGTGGTTAACATAATATCCGGATCTGACATTTTCAGGTCCGTGTGTATTTGCATGTCTCTGCGTCGCTATGCATCACTCATTCTCAAATGATATGGCATTGTATAAATTTGGTCCTTTGGTAAGACCTTTAGTTCGTTCGGCTCAAAATATGTTGATATTATTGTCACACAATATATCTTCATAGTATTAGCCCACTTTGAACCACACCTAGTTTGATAACAAACTACTTAACACAAATGCCCTCCTTTGCTGCTACTATAGCAGTCATATACTTAGCCTTTTGTTGTAGTATCCGTCACAATGTCTCAACTTTGGAACTCATCCAAATCCATCATGGAACATCCTTTCCATTACATTGTGCCACCCATAGTCTAAATTGAGATAAATTTAATTTGTATCTTGTGACAAAACTAGTATCAATGTAACACTTTACAATGAACTACCTTTAACTATTTGTCACTTATACATTATATATTCTTAGTTCTTCCAAAGCTCATAAGAATATCTTTACTATTGTCCAATGATCATCTTATGAATCATTCTGGTATATGCTCATAACATTTAGAGCATAGGACATTCTGGATATATACATATCATGGTATAATCGATCAAAATCTTCATGTGATTTTACTCACCAAGTGTTGAAACACTTGAATTTTGATACAATCATTTTCATACAGCAAGAACCTTTCTTGTTGTTTCCATATTGAACCCTTTCAATATCTCATATATGTATGTCTGGCACAACCATATTAGCGCCTTAATCTATCCATATAGATATTGATGCCTAATATTCCGGGTTTGCCCAAGTCTTTCATCGAAATCTTATTTTAATGAAATTCTTAACTTGTGTCAATACAAGATACATCATTTCCAATCAATAATATGTCCTCTACATAATGTATTAGAAATATGTCTCAGCGCTCCCACTTAATTTCTTGCAAATGCAAGCATCTTCATCATCTCCGATGAATTTAAACTCTTTTAACAGTTTCATCATGGTGAAGATTCCAACTCCGCTATGCTTACTTCAACTATTGAAGTTTACATGCCCTTTTAGAACCCTTTGAATTAACAAAACCCTTCGGACCATGTCATGTACATGTCCTAGGTTACCGTTCTATTAGAAGAACCTTGTTTTGTTTATTCAACTACCATATACCAAATTATATGTAGTGGTTGCTACATTAATCCGTCAAGACTATATATCGCTATGAAAGATCAAATCTTGTCATAGTCAACTCCTTGAACATTGTCGTAAACTTCTTTCCGACATGTCGACTATTTCATAGATGTTAAACATCCATGTCTTATTTCTTTATAGATCCAAACACGACCGGTAGGCTTCACGCCTTTCCGGAGGGTCTTCCAAGTTCAGAAACTTGTTTTCTCGTGTATGGATACTATCACGGATTCTATGACTTTTAGTCATTTTATGGAGTCAGGGCCCATCATCGCTTCTTTGCATGTAGTCGGTTCATCATTGTCAAAACAATAACGACTTGCTTATCAAATCTTACTATTTGATTCTTACCGACCCACACGGTTCTATAGGAACTCTAATCTCTGAGATCACACCTTTTGTAATCACGAGAGCCATGAGCATTGTGGCCGCCATCGGGACACTTTCCGGCGCTGCGCTACTTAGCACATATAGCTAAGGTTCAACAACCTTATCAAAGTTCTATTGTCCTCCCACTTAACTTTTCACAAAAAAAATCCTTCTCAAGAAACTTGATGTTCCAAGTAACAAACTCTTTTGTCCTTGGTGTTATGGAGAAATTCCCAACAAATTCTTTGGGATAACCTACAAAGACGTGCTTATCCGACTTTGGTTGTAAACATTTTACTTATGCATAGCATACCAAAATTTAAGAAAAGACAATTCGGGTTTTATCCCAAACCATAACTCATATGGTGTCATTTCAATGGATCACGATGGTGCTCTTTTCAGTGTAAAAGCAGTAGTCTCTAAAGCTTCAATCCTTAAAACATAATATCGGTTTTATAAATGACACCTTTGATCTTACCATGTCAAACATGGTTTGGTTTCATCTCTCGAATATGCCATACTCCTATGGTTTATCGGGAAAGACAAATCATGGAACAATTCCTCAAGTCTTAGGTGTTTTTGCTAAACATGTAACTCAAATATCTTCCTTTATGATCGAATCATAAACTCTTTATTTTCTTGTTACAATGATTTTTCACTTCATCTTGAAAGTCTTTGAACAACTTTCAAATGTTTCATACTTCTTCCTTATTAAGTAAATATACAGATATATTCACTCAAATTCTTGAAGAAAGCATATGAAGCAAAAAGATCCATCGCATATGGCTACACATAATGGACTATGCACATCAGCATGCACAATTTCTAATAAGCTAGTCATCCGTTCCTCTTTGGCCTATGGACGGAGTTTCAATTATCTCGAGGAAAGTCTCACATGCGTCAATTGATCAAAATCAAAGACTCCAAAAATCCATCAACATGGAGTTTCTTCATGTTTTCTTTCAAATATAATTTAAACAGCGATGTCACTTCATAAGTGATCTTTCAATCATTTGTCTTGCGACATTCTAGCAATAGTGTTTATGGATGTGATTTCTCCAACTAGACTTGTAAAAGTTCATCCATCCTTTATGGAATACGGTAATTATTTGAACAACCATTGTTCTCATAATACCGGAACAAAATAACAATTATTTAAACAAATCTTGAAGGCTTGGTTTGATGACAACGAAAAACACAATAACACTTTATTTGTTTTTGATGAACATCATCACTCATTCTCTTGCTAGTTACTTAGTCCATTGTAGTTCATGAATTGCGTTGTCCTGTATGACACTTCATACCAACCAATTCGGTATCCAATACCGGTATCCAATACCAAAGAACCACATTGTTTAACAAGCAAGGAATACAGCCATAACATGTATATCTTCTATATACCTAAGTTGGACATCTCCAACCTTTTATTTTCTGCCAAATATTTTATAGATTCTCTTTCAGCAATTCCTTTTCTTTTAAAAGAATCTATCAACATCAATAGTGGTGTCATCAACATGAAACATGGCACAAAGCTTGTATATAGTCAAATACTAATACCTTTGGTCTTGCACTTTGAAGTGGATCACCATCATCAAATGTTTGGCATTCTTTTAAAAATCCATTCTTTAGTAATCTATTAGTGTAGTAAACATTTTATTTACATCTTCTATTCATCCTTATCATGACAACTTTCATGATCAAGCTACTATAGCCTATAAGGAAGAATCGCGAGTATAATATCAGTTCCCAAAAACTTTTTTTGGTAGATTTGGATGCTTAGCATCTCCATCCTTCACAAATTCTCATACAATATGAGAACATGTATTTTGCTAAATTATACTCTATCATAATGCAACCAAAAACATTATTTCAGATATCACAATATCTTTCACACATGATGGTTTCTGAAACAATTTCCAGCTCCAATATAATCTTGATATTAAAACAACTTTTTGAATATCAATAATCATGGAGGCAAACATGATACTTCAGATACTAACATTGGAATTCTTACTCTTGATTTAATACTACTTATTAAACTTCATGGAGTAAATAGAGTTTGCTGAAAGTTTGCAATAGGACTTATAAACTTTAAATTGACATTCAAAACAATACGATACCAGTTCGTAAAGTAAATATCTAGAATTCTATAGTTCTATTATCTCAAATAAAAACTAAGCATAAGGTAGAAAACGAATGCCAATGACTACAACAAACTATGCAAATTCACTTTGATTTAATTTATGACAAATTTGGTTTGACTAATCCAAATTAGAAATGAACTCCCACTCAAAAACGACATCCCTCATGCCTTTTTGGTGATTACATGAACCAAATCCACTACACCAAGTCGGATCATCACGTGAGTTGATGTAGCTTCAAAGGCGAGCATCTATATGGGCATCATATCAACTATATGACTCATGCTTAACCTTTCGGTCCGTGTTCCGAGGCCATGTCTGTACATGCTAGGCTCGCCAAGTAAGAACCTTAGTACTCGCATGTGTAAAACTGTCTTACACCCGTTTGTATGAAAGCGTAGAGTCGAGTACACCCGATCATCACGTGATGTCTCGAAACACGATCCACAAAACGGTGCATACTTAAGGAAGAACACATTTTTATCTTGATATCTAAATGAGGGATTATCTTATAATGCTACAGAAAACGCCAAACTAGCAGTATAAGATGCTAACATCTAATGTGTAAAGTGAGATGATATGGTCCATGCATTTGATCTCTATCATTTGCATCGTGGTATGATCTCTATCATTCCTTTGTGTGTAAGGCCAAGGTCTATGGAACTTACACGTTGAGTGTGTTGTAAGAGTATCTATCATACATCTACTTACAACAATACCATATCAAGACACTAGCCCAGCAACGATCTAAACTAGACGCCTCTAATTTATCAATTGCAAGTTTTACGTGGCTTAGGGCTTTCGGAGGTAGAACCGTTCTTACCTACGAATATGAACCACAACAAGGATAACCAAGTTATTAGCAACTCGTTGTAAATCAGATATTGACTATAGTAGGAGAGACAGGCACCCGCCAGCCACTTATGCAAAACTAGTTGCATGTCAGTCGTGGAACCGGTCTTATGTACGATGACATGTAAGGTTGGTCCGGGCCGCTTCATCCCACTATGCCACCAATATCCAAAATACATAAAAGATGCAATAACATGATCATCATCGCCCACATATCAACATATGTGTACTACCCGTGCAAAGCACCTACGCATAGATCAGGCTCTGATACCATTGTTGGGTCCGCAGCATAGAAAACAAAAAATTTCCTACGATGTGAACTACACGCCAAGATCTATCTACTAGATACAAAGCAACGGGTGGACATACATCCACCAAGAACTTACCCTCGTAGACAACAAGCTTTGTTAACGAGTAGGAACTCGTGGTTGATGTAGTCGTACACTTGCCGATCTCAAGATCGTGATGAAGTCCAGCAGGTCCGGCTCCAGCACGTCCATCAGATCCAGCTCCGGCACCACCAAGTCCAGCACCACAAAGCAGCGGTGCATCCGTGATCGCACACACGTCCGGTAACCCGACAACCTCCGTCCCTCGCTCCAGCAAAACAGCAGAAGCAGCAACTCCTTTCTAGATAAAGCCACCGAGAACATGTATCTCGCTAATCCGAGACCATGGGGGAATAATACTAGAGGGGAAGAGAGATCCTTCACAAGAAGGTGTGTGTGAGAAGTGAGGAATGGTTGGCCTTTTATAGGAGGAGGGGGGTGCCCCTCCTTCATGGACGGCGCATGGAGGAGGTGACCCTCCTCCATTCATGTGGTGGTAACTCCCTCCACATAAATTTGCCCCTTCACATTCTCTTTTAAAGTCTTCACTTTAAATGCATTAAATTTCTCCAAATTTAATGCTCTCTCATTTAATAAAACTCTTTTATTAATTTTATTCAGAATTTTGTTAATTACTTTAATTAACAAACATTCACATAAAACCCCCTACAACATTTCAATATTACATGCAGAACCAATTTCAGCAATTTCACCCGAAACAGTTTCGATGTCTATTGAAATAATTCCAGCGCTTTCTTAAATCTTTATCTGAAACATATTTGCTCTAAATGGTGTCGGTATCCCTTAAGTGTGTCACCCTACGGTTCGCGAATAATGCAGACATGATCGAGACCCCTCTCAGATCAATAATCAGAAGCGGGACCTGGAGATCCATACTGACTCCTACACATTCAACGATGACTTCTGTGATCGTGAGAACCTTTAACGCTTGTAACTAAATCCCTTTGTCCCTCGATATATTACATGTCCGAGATTCGATCATCGGTATCTCCATACCTAGTTTGATCTCGTTACCGACATGTACTCTTTTCTTGTTCTCGTGATATAACATTCTAGTGATCACATCACTTGCTTGCAAGCTATTTCAATGTGATATCACCGAGAGGGCCCAGAGAATATCTATCCGTCATCTGGATTGACAAATTCCACTCTTGATCCATGAGCCTCAACATAACACCTTCGTAGCACTGAACCCATCTTTATAGTCACCCTGTTACGGTGTGACGTTTGATGTTATCAAGATACTCTTCCGGTGTTAGCAATTAACATGATCTCATGGTCTAAGGATAAAGATTACTTCGTATGATGTTATAGCAATATAAACATAATGACTTGATCGTAATGCTATACTTCGGATGAATGTTCATCACATCATTTCACCAATGGTGTGACCTTGTTATTAACAACATCCAATGTCCATGATCAGGAAACCTTGATCATCATGTTAATCAACAAGCTAGTCTATAAGAGAGGCATAACTAGGAACCCCTTTTTGTTTATTAAACAAACATGTATTGATGTTTCCGATCAATACAATTCTAGCATGCAAAATAAACATTTATCATAAACATGGAATAAGATAATAACCACTTTATTATTGCCTCTCGGGCATATTCCCTTCATGGACGAATTTAAGAATTTCGATATCTAGCACATCATCGGTATGGGCCAAGCCGACTGCGCTTCAATCGGTCTGGCCGCACCGACTGCCCAGTCGATGGGCCGCCAACACGCAATCGGCCAGGAGCAAGCCAAATTACTCCAATCGGCCAGGGCCAAGCCGATTGAAAAAACAATCCATCAGGGGCAAACCGATTGAAAAAGCAATCGATCAGGACCAAGCCGATTGAAAAAAGAGAGGAGTGGGCAGCATGCACGTGACATGCTACTGCCCTGGTTCCAATCGGCCTGGGCGTGACCGATTAGGCACTCGGCCAACATCGGGCCCGTGGCGACATGCATTCGGCCTGCGCCTAGCCGATTGAGGCTTAATCGGTCTGGCCCAAGCCAAGTGGTGCAGTTGGCTCGGCCTAGGGATGTAAACGGATCGGATATTGCTATTTTCATATCCTTTACCATATTTTTTTGGCGGATTCGGATTGGAGCGGATAATAGCCGGATGCGGATTCGAATACGGATTATATAGGATGCGGATATGGAGCGGATACGGAGCGGAAGAGGATAATCGAACAAATACACATAGAAAATTAAAATTTTATTTAATTTATGCAAAAAAAGACAAGAAAGCGTGCAACACTAGATAAGAGTAGTATAAATGTGCAAGATTGATAATAATATAATATAGCATACATACGTAGCATCGTCGATAGGCTAACTAGGTTGTCTAGATATTGGGGTTATGCTAGATTTATCGGATTATCCTATTTGAATTCCTCAGATAATCCATATAGAATGTCGGATTATCCTTATTCGTCGGATATCATCAATACCATATCCGCTACCATATTTGTCGGATATCCGCTCGACAAATATCCGCATCCGCATCCATATCTGCCGGATATCTAAAAATTCATACCATATCCTTAAAAATGGATGCGGATGCGGATTCGGAGCGAAAATTATTCGCGCCATTTACATCCCTAGCTCGGCCTAAGCCGATGATGTGCTACATATCGAAACTCTTAAATTCGTGCAATACTTCTCAAAATAATTAAAAATATATATTATTTGAAAAAAATGCCTGGTTATGAAGCTAGTAAAGGCTGCACATGGATATCTCGCTCTTCGGATCACCCATGATCGTCAATCGATCCATGTCGTTTAATTCCGTATCTACTAGGAGTATAGTATCAACAAACTGGTGAAATAACAAACAAAAGGTTAACTCGCATGGCTATTGACATGTTCACTTGACATAACATCTACTCCAGCTACCTACTCGTGCAGGCAACCAATTGGTGAAATAACAAACAAAAGGTTAACTAGGAGTACTATCAACGAACACGGAATCGTGTAGACATAGTACTAGTAGTAATTACTATTCAAGCCAATATCACGCGCTGTCTATATGTGTGGCTGCGGTATGACACATAAAACCCGACGTCACAGAGTTAAAATTCCGTCGTTCTTTCGTCCTGGAGCTACACACTCGTGCACGCACGTGCAAAGGCACGAGCAACGAAGAGAATCTTAACCAGGCAAAAATACCTCTCGAGCGAATGCGACGGCAGCGATTGATCGGCGATGTTGCACTCTCAGTTTTTCGTCCGTATCCAGCTTCTTCCACAGCCAAGCGCACTGTTCTCTCGGACATGTTGCAGCATGCATGTGTCGACGGCTCGATGGCAATAATCAAACACCGGTTTTGGACACGGCAATGCGCAGCCGCTAGCTAGCACGCAGCTAGCCCGCCGCGAGATCTCATGCATGGTCATCGATCCGGAATATGTCCCCCTTTTTTTTTGCTCAGGGGAAGGGTGGCGTTTGTGCTGTCGGATGGCGCCGTTTCTGCCGTGCACATGCGTCGTGTAACACGAACCGGGCATCACCGTCCTAGATCGTTCGCTCCACCGTTGCCTCTTGCCACGCTGCTCTCCAATGCTCGTCTACAATATCGCTACGAGTACTTTTTTTTCCGGACAAATCTGATCCATGGACAAAACTAATGACTGCCTGGAAGAAACTGTTTCGAAATCTGATCCCAGGAGTTCGACGCCAACAAGAATTAAACCAAAGTTATGCAGGTTGGCGTCAAAACAATTTGACCCGAAATTGCTCCCGTGGTTCGACGCTAGACCAATAGGCGCCAACTATTTCGGCTTCCTCCGCGGGCTGCGCTCTCGGATTGCCAACCGCACGCGCGCCTGCCACGCATAATCAACTTTCTATCTACTCTGGGCCGGGGCCTCTCTCCGTTCTGGGCCACAGGTTGTGGCTGGCTCCTTATATTCCCAAATCATCTGTCAGGCCACGCACGTTGATGTTGTGGGCTCTGGGCTGCATTGCTCTTAAACCCATGAATAATACTTCAACGGACCCAACCACTTTTCTCGCTACGTTTTCACTCTTAAAGCCCCTCAATTGTCCATGCTCATAGCCCACTTTCTTCAGGCCTCTCTGGTTGCAGAATATTCAAAATGCAAAAAAATACAAAGAAAATAACACATGATCACAGTGTCATATCGCCACATTGAACAACTATAGGATTTAGGAACCAAGGAAACTTACAACTCTAGCAACCGTCAAAAATCCACGTTCCAATAGGCCAGCACCCTCTCGTCTTTGACTTCAAGATGTAGCCATTGTCGATCTCAAAAAAAAAAAAGATATAGCCATTGTCTCACTATCCTGAAAAGACGCAAAAAAGTAGCCTAAACGAAGAATGAAAAACCTTCCCCCGGCGAGAGCCGTGGTCTACCACACCTCCAAAGCGCTAAGTTCACCGAAGACGGAATGGACCGATGATGTCATCGGTGGAGAGAAGGAAACCTAGATGGGTCTTGAGGAGCCGCCACCGCTCAGCCTGTGGGCACGCACATGTACCGGTTCGGCTGGGGAAAGAAACCACGATAAAACTTGTCGAGGCAATTACTAGTGCAAACAATGAAATGAGAATGACATGCATACATCGTGACCGGGAAAGTCAACACTGCAACAAGACCATGCTCATTTTTAAAGCCGCTTACTTGCCCATGCTGCTTCTTTTCTAGCCCACTCTCTTAAGGCCTCTGTTGTTGCACAAATTTTAAAACGCAAAAAAAAGAACGAGATCATAGTGGCATATCAAACGGCTATAGGATTTGGAAACCAAGGGTGAGTGCACAACTCAAGCCACCGGCAAGAAATTCACCTTTCTCGGTTCCCCTGGTCTTTGATAGTCATTCCGAGGATGGAAATGAAGAAAAAAGCAGATGCACGTTAGCATCAAGGTTCTTCTTAGTACTCTCTCCGACCCAAATTAATTGACTTGGATTTGTCTATATTCGGATGTATCTTAGATACATCCGAATATAGACAAATCCAAGTCAATTAATTTGGGTCGGAGCGAGTAATATATTTGTGTATCATTTGCAATAGCATTTTGTTGGTGGAGTCGTCTTATGGAGTAAAGTTCCTTCAGCACCATGTTACTCGTGCTTCTCAGGTTTTTTACTTTCATGATTTGTTTTTTCTTCGTCGTTAATTTGGCTCCGTAGCAGCAAATTGTCAACTAGACCTTGTGTCCCGTGACACAATGCATTGAAACGAAATCGGGTTCTCTTATCTTTAGGTGAACGGTTCATGCGGCTATGTAGAACCTATGGGGTTAGTCCACCTTCTGGAAGTGTGGTCTTGTGCAACTTTGTTACGAGAAGAACGGAAAACTATCAAAATACGAACACCAAACTATAGATGTTGACTTCAAAAGAAATTTGATATATTTTAAACATTCAAAGTCTCGGTGCTGATATGTTTATTGTGGTTCCTATTTTCCTGTACTTTCTTTCTTTACAAAAAAATAGGAGTAAATTGCACATTACTACCACAATTCGGGCTCCACTTACCAGCCAGTACCAACATTCATAATTTTTGCGAGTCAGTACCAAGTTTAGGACACAACATTGCAAATCACACTAATTTTCATCTGATAGCATTTTAACGTGTTTCCTGACAAGTAGGACCCATCTAACAGGGCGGACTAGTTGATAAAAATTGCCACCGTGGAGAATGAGCTGAGCTGGACATGAGCCCCACCCGTCAGTCCTCATCCTCTTTTGTCTCACCCCTTCTCTCTGCCCCACGCACGACATGGATCTCCACCCACCGGAGCCCGTCACCAACGACAAGGGCGCACCAGCCGGTCCTCCCTGCCCCGCCGCCGCTCCGCTCCTGCATGCCCGCCAGCCACTTCGAGCTCGCAGGGCAGATCCGTGCGGCTTCTGGAGCAGCTCGCCAAGATCGAGGCCGGCGGGTTCGGTACAGACGTGGGTGAGCTATGGTGAAAGGCGGCGCGCGCGGGGGCGACCTCTGCTAGGGTAGCGTGGCGCGTGCGAGCTATGATGAAGAGCGGCGCACGGGTGGGCAAGCTCTGGCGAAGGGCGGTGCGAGCGATCTCTAGCGAAGGGCGGCGCGGGCGTGGGTACGATCTCCGCCATGGCAGCACGGGCGTGGGCGAGCTTAGACCAAGGACGGTGTGAGCGCGGGCGAGCTATGGCGAACAGAGGCAGGGCGCGGGTGAGCTATGGAGAATGGTGGGGCGTGGGAGAGCTCAGGACGAGGTTGGAGCTCCGGCAGGCGTGGGGGCAGCGTGCGCTCTAGCGAAGGAGGGCGGCCGGAGATCGCCGACTAGTGGGGAAGAGGAGGGCGGGGCATACGGTGGCGGCCAGGGGTAGCCCATGGCGGGGTCGGACGGGTCTAATGGAGACGGGAGGAAGAAGAAAGAGGAGGGGAAATAAGGTGGGTGGATGACAGATGGGCCCTACCTCCACCTGAGCTCGTTCTCCACATGGGCTGCCAAGTCAGCTCTTACAAGTGGGTCCTTACTGTCAGTCCTGCTGTCAAAATGCTCTTAGCCAAGAATTAGTGCGATTCGCAACACTGTGACTCAGAATTGGTACTGACACGCAAAAATTACGAATGTTGGTACTGATTCGTTCTGACTGGCCGAATTGTGGTAGCTTTCTGCAATTTACTCAAAAAATAGGTTTGTCGTTGCTAGTACTGAACAAGTGAACATTAGTTGGTACATGAAACAAAATGAAACTTATGAACCATTGTACACAGTTCTAAAAAAGTTTCACAAATAATTCACAACTTCACTCATGTTTCAATCTTGTTTCATAAAGTTTCAATTAGTAGGTTTGTGTCCGTTTGTGTTTAAAAAAAGACAAATGGTCTCACCAATCTCAAAACAATATGGATGGTGCATGTCATGCCGGTACATACGTATACTAGTGCTTTCTAATAAGAGTTTTCGTTGGTACAACGTTACACTTAATGCGGCTCTTGCTTTGGAGTTTGGCTTTCTTGTCGTGAGCTAGTAACCTAACATGAGACTCTTGGTCACGCAAAAATCACTTGTACTCCAACCAGAATTGAAGGAGTTTTAAAATCATCGACACAAATATCGCCATCCCGACCTTTGAGACTGTCTGAAGAACTGGACGACAAACCTACTTTGCCACTGCTCTTGGTTTTTGTTAAACGGTGCCAAAGGATCCCTGCTTGGGTTAATTTCAACGTTCCCTATTGGCTGATGTGGCTTTCTGTTCGCCAGGATATTGCCTTGTTCATTTTTTTATTTCTTATTTTTGTTTTTGTTCTCTATTTTGATAAGTATATTATGTAACCATCAATAATGGAACCCGGAGCATGAGTTCTTCGCATGAAAAGGAAAAGAACATACGATTTGGCAAACAATTAAACTATCTCGTGTGGATCCATGCATTTTTGTGACAACTAAGCACATGGAAGGTATCCTGAGAAACGCATAGAAATACCACGTCCTACCAAGAAAGTGATAATACCAAAAGAAAGAAATTAAGAAAGGGGTTTCCGATCAACATAACAATATGAAACGAGCTAGAGCCGACCCATTCAACTATGCTTTTGATCAGTTTTCTTTTATGATATATACAACTTACTATTTCTGATTTCTTCTCTTCTCACAAAGAAAGAAAAAACATCAAGATGAGCAGTTGATTATAAGGAGGAAACCAGCAGGCAATGAAAAGAAGCGGCTGGTGAGCGAGCACGGAAGAACTCTTCGAGTTCTTGCTCGCCCACGTACGCCAGACGGCTAAAAGCTAAAACCTAGGTGTTCTTGGTAGGCCTGAGCGCGAGGGCGAGGCCCGGGAAGACGTCGTCGGGGTCGTGCACGTGCGGGTTCCTCTCCACGATGAACGGGTCGCCGCACTTGTCGCTGATGCTGTGCAGCGTCTCGCCTTCCCCGACCACGTACACCTCCTCGCACGGCCTTGCCGCGCCGCCGCCGAGCCTCGGGCCGCGGAACACCTCGCCGTCGTCCGCGGTCTCCGCGCTGAGCGCGCCCAGGAGCACGAGCGCGACGAGCGCCACCGCGCACCACCACGACGCCGCGTCCGCGGCCGACACGGCCGCCGCGCACAGCTCCGCGCGCCGGACGTTCGCCCCGGGAGCGGCCATGCGAGCGCGCGCGCACGGCACGGACCTCGTGAACGTGGCCGTTTCCGTCCGGGACAGAGGTTGCCTGGGAGGTTACCTGGTTCTGGGAGTTTTTTTGTGGGGGCGGAGGGTGGAGGGGTTTATAACGTGGAACGGCACGGCACGGCACGGCGCACACGGCCGTGGTGGTTTTGGGCTGGCGGACTTTTGTGGCGGTTTGGTGAACGTGGGGCGACCGTGCGAGAGCGCGGCGGGGCCCGGCAATGCTGATTAGTGCAGTGGTAGTTCGCTTCTAAGTATACGGCATGCCAATTGTGGCAGAGATTTAATGCTCAGTAACCATAAGTTACTGATAATAAAACACAATTAATGCTCCATTCCATCTTTTAATGTGTGGGTTTTCTTCCAAGTAATTGTGTGATACAGTATTTCATTAGTCGCCGTTAATTATATAAAAAAATTAAATCTTTTTTCAGGTAATACGAGTTTTATTTATATAATAAAGATCAAGTTACAAGCCACATACACATCGACGTGACAGAACTGAAAAGATAGGAAACCCTAGCTTTCGCAAAAGGGACCCTCGGCCAAAAAAAGAAAATTAAAAAACCCATGAGGAAAAAACCAAAGTCTGTCACTCGCCTCCAGCGGCCACCCAAGAAAAAGTGGATAGATCGTCTCTTCATCTGAGCTCGACGCGGCTCCATTGTTGATATGCAGCTTTACGGACTTCCAAGATAGCTTGCCAAAGGTGAAGCCATTGCCGTTGAAAGGATCCTGAAAGGATCCGGCCGGAGCAACACCCCGAACACGCCTTCAAACTCTAAATCTGGCACCCCCGCAAGACGACGTCTGAGGAGGAAACCAAATCTGACAATCTTTAACCACGAATCCATCACAGGATTCACCATCTTCCATCCTTTCCTGGCGGCCCTGATGGGAGAAGACGAATTTAAATCTTACTCCCTCATTTTCAAAATATAAGATGTTTTAGTTTTGCGAAGTCCAGATGTCTTTTAGTGTGTAGGTTCGGAGAGTATTTGGCGACGGTCTTGTTCTTCACCTAAAACGACCAAGTTTGCCCGTTTTGAGCATTATTGTACTTGTACACTGTAGAGAAGTACATGTTTCCGGTGTTAATTAGGAATGGCAATGATTAGCAGATCTATCTCCTTTGCTTCATTCCAAAGAATAAGCAGATGCGACCACTCATGCATGCATGTCCCCGTGAGCAGTGCCACTAGGTTCTTCGCGTCTCGTACCGGGGCGAATCCCAGTGTGTGGGACGGTCTCGCCAAAAACTTCACCCGCTAGCTCTCGATGCGTCCGCGTGACACAGCGCTCGCCTCGGGGCGCCAACTGTTCACCTAAATGATTCCGTTTGCTACCTCCCTCCCCGTAGCTATTTCGGCAACGGAGATCGAGTCTGTACTGGACACAGACTTCCCATGAAGGTACAATGGCACGAGTCATACGTGGACAGTGACCGCCGGCCGTGTCTTCTTCGGCGAGGCCTCTCCGGTCAGAGTTGAGGAGACCCGTGCCGAGAGGGTTTCTCGAGAGGGACGTGTGAGGTGAAGTGGTGCCCCGGGGCAAGTCGGATGGATCAGACCATATCCAAAATCTAGCAGCCTACACGTACGTACTTCCGGATCATAGATAGACACGCACACCGTGTGGCGCGTAATCCTCCCGGATGTCCTAGTCCATTCTCTACTTAATTCCAAAACCAAAAACCGAGCCAAAAAACCCAGCACAATCAGCCTGCCCGGACATCATTCTGAAAGCAAGAAATGCCCCCGATGCTACTCGGTAGTAGATAGGCAGGGCCGTACCGCACGACGTAAATGAATGATCAGCTGAACCAAACCTTGAAAAAACGCCGCAAGGTCACGCCTTCTTGATTGCCGTTCGTTCAACGGCTCCTTTCTTCCAAACCGGGCGTACATTCTCACCCAACAAAGCTGCCCAGGACCCCTATGTATGGTACGTATGGTTTAAAGACGGGAGGAAAAAAGAAATTCAGGGAACGGATGAGCAGGTGCCTGTTCTTGTTCAGAGAATTTCGGATCCACGAGATAAGGATGCACCACCAACTTGACTCGGCTTGGCTCAGAACAAAAACGATAGCGATTTCGTTCTAACAAAATTTGGAGTGACGAAAAGTCGGAGTACAAGACAGTCGCGGAAATCTAATCGCTGGAAGAAGAAATGTTCTGGACGCTCAGACAAGGAGAACGACACACCAACACGGCCACACCGCGCGTACGTACTTCGTACAAATCACGGCAGCCTGCCAAACTGGCAAATTGCCAATGGCAGTACAGCCGCATCGCAGTCTCAGTAATGTAAACCGCCCTTGTTGCCTCCTCGGTCATGAACACTGAAACAACTGGCGGAAATAAGAGGGGAAAGCAACAGAAAAAAAAACATACACCGACTATACTACCAACCTGTCCTCTACCCCTCCTGCTCTTGCCTGGTCCTGCATCACGAATCAGCTCAGCTAAGCTTTACCTCCTGCCTGCTTAGGTTGGTGTTGGCAAAAACCCTGGCGTTCTATTGCTTCCAACAGACACCAGCAGACCGAAATGACCGACGAATCGAAGTCGAAGCCCCCTCTCTTATCAGGCAGCAGGCGAGATCGGAAGGAGCTCCACCAGGCTGACAGCATATCAGAAGATGTAGTGAGAGTAGGCAGGTTGAACAGATTGAGACACCAGAAGTCCAGAAGCATGCCCGCCAAAGTAAGCGCATCAAGCTTCTTTCTGGAAAGATAACAAGCATATAGGGGAAGGGACTGCAACAAACTTTGAACTGTATATGAATTGCATGAGAACTTGCGACTCTTTCTTTTGGAGTGATAACTTGCGACTTTAATTAATGTGCGGTGTTTTCATGCTTTCGGAAGTTGTCATGACAATGGCCTTCACGTGTCCAATAACCTCACTACTGCCGAGTGCGAACTGATGGATACAATCACGGAAGAAGAATGCAACATATGACAAGCTAGACTTACAAGCAACAGCAAACCAACCTGTAGTTGGATGGTTAGGAGGGTGGCTGTACCCCCAGGCCACCAGAGTTCAAACCCCCGGTTTGACACTGTGTGTTGCATAAAAAGGCGGAATATTCTTTCAGTCGGAGGCAACGTTCCCGTCAATAGCGAGGCGCCCGTGGTGACTTCGTCAATCTCAAGACCGGTGTGCAAATCTCCGTGTGCGTTGTAAGTGCTCAGGGACAAACAAAACTCTGCAAGGCATCGTTTGGCCCATGCAGGATGTTATCAAGCCCATCTAAATATTACCACTACTCCCAGAAGCAAACCTTCCAAAGCAAAAATACGAGCCATGAAGAATCAGGCCAGCGGCACATTCTGTTTTATTGCCACTGACAACTCTGTAGCCGCCGCTTCATTTTTCGACCGGAACACATAAGGTCGAGCAATAACGTTTCCACTATCTGATTCACTTGACAGCATCCTGTGAAGACATTGCACAAATCAGAGTCATACTGGGTGAGACAGATGCTGCACATGTAGGAGAGGGATAAACCAAAGCACTTACTGAAGTATGAAATATCGAGGCAGCCGTGTTAATTTGAACATCATTCCTCTTGTAGATCATAGCATTCAGTTTTTTTGCGGAACTGCTACCAGAGGTCAGCCATAATATCTTGCTCGCGACCAGATATGATCTTACAGCAGTATAATAGATAATAAGAGAGGGGGAGGGGCGATTTGATTTCACACAACCGCCAGCCCAAATGGTACTAGAAATATTCAAGAAAATTGTGTCTACGCTCTACGGTACGAAATACTGTATGAAACCCAAGAAAAATGAATCTGATTTACTTTATAGAGTTGTTCAGCAAACACACCATTTGTAAAACTAATTACGGGGGCGTAGTATTTTGCAAAATTACATTCAAGTTTGACTTGCAATGGAACAAAAAAGAATACCGCCACTCAACTGACGACAAATGAACTTGGATTACCATATATGAGCAGAAAAGGACAGCATATACATCATTTCTAATAACAACGGTTGGAGTGAACTCTTTCAAAGCTTTCTCTGGACCCTCTTTACATCTAATTAACAACTGACCGAACACCATTATCTTTTCAGCCATTGGTAGCATCATCATGCTACATGAATGGAAAAACAAGTGGAAAACAACATGCTAAGCATATTTTGCAAAGACTTGGGTAGTAGCACCAAGGAACACAAGTCTAGGAACAAAAATATAATGCTAAACAAAGAGTGATGGAAAGGATACCTTCAGATAAACCTTGCATTTGACTCCATGAACAACAATTATTCTTTCTCTTCTGCCTTCTTTACAGAAGGGCTGCTCATTTTCTCAGCTTCAACATCTGATCATGCAAACAAGAGTATATTTAAGTACTGAAAGTGCACAATGCATTGACAAGTGAGTAAGTGCAGTGACAGGGAACTGGGATAAAAGAACCTACTTTAATCGAAAATACCAAACATCCCAGATATGGAAGATACAAACAAATGTGACGGACAAGTCCACAGACCCAAGACTGTTCCTTCATGCGCTCAAGGAAACTATTACAGAAGTCTAATTTACACTCTTCTATTAAAAACCAATGACATTATGACTATATGAGAGATCTCACTAACAAGCTGTTGATATAATATTTAAAGTGTCAGAATACCACCTTAACAATACCCAATAGGTGAAGGTTCGAAAATAGTGTGTGCTGACTAAACAACACTCCATTCCATTACGAAAACAATGCCGTTTGGACATTGACACTGCAGCGTGCTAACTAATCATTTAATGTGCTATCTAACTTTTGACCACTAGTTTCTGTTGCAATTGATATATAATGACCAATTTTTTGAGACAAATCTATGCATATGACTCTCAACTTTCCAATCTAAATGTTAAAAACAATATAGGTGGTCAAAGTTTGACTTAAGACATTTCCAAAATGCTACCTTTTCTTGAACTGGAGGGAGTAATCAATTACAGATAGTTTTTGTGCCGTGGTAAAGGTTGCATAGAATAGCAGTCGGGTAGTCTGTTGATCACATTTAATAGTTACACACTTGAGGAGATGACAACTAGTTCCATATTAGTATAGTTTTACACTCAACCTGAAAGCTTTTTTTTTTTTGAGGGTGCAACAGGGGGCGATCGCCCACCTGAACTCTCGGCGCATATATAAAAACGTAGAAGACGGGTACAGGAGGCCAGGCAGCCATGCACACACGCAGGGGCCAGAGGCAGGGGCGGCATACCGCGCCCAGAGTACATAGAGGGGTGGGAGAGGGAATGGGGGGAGCAAGCACACGGCAAAGATCTATGACACTCGGTCACACCAAGCAAGGAGGGCACCTAGGTCGACTCGGCGGGGGTCGCGAACGGCCCACAGGCGTAGGTGGGCAACGACCATCGCAACAATGCGGGAGGAGGGGAGCAGAACCCTGTCAAACACCATGCTGTTACGGGATTTCCACACGGATCAGAGCAGTGCGAGAATCATCGTGTTGCGGGCGCGGGGGTGCATGTCGGGAAGGTGAGTAGAGAGACCATCCAGAAGCATCATGACGTCAGAGTCCGGGGGCAAACGCAAGCCGGGGACCGCACGTTCCCAAAACCCGCGCAGGCGAGGGCACCGAGCAAACAAGTGGGGCACATCCTCCCGGTGGTGGGGGCAGAACGGGCAGCTGGGGGTGGAGACGCACCCAACGCGGAAAAGATGATCCTGTGTCCTGGTTCCTTCCCAGACGGAGGATCCAGAAGAAGACGCGCACCTTGGGGGGCACGAAGTTGTCCCAATTGAGGTCCTGGTGCGGCACAACGCACCCCGAGGAGTGTAGCGCGTGATAGACATTTCCGACGTGGAAATCCTCGGAGGCACCCAGGGAGACGACGCGGTGGTCGGGGACTGGCGCAAGAAGTAGCATGCGTAACTGGGAGCGCAGGTAACCCAGCCCCGAAGCGGCCTGGGGGTGACTCGAGGTCGAAGTGCGATCACGGTGTAACCATCCCGAACAGAGTCCGCCAAAGACGCGCCAGGCACGAGACAGTGCGAGAATGCGGCGGGGAGAGCGGCGGCAAGTGGCCCAAGGGGAGTCCAGCTATCAAACCACAGAGATACAGTCGCACCATCCCCCGGGACCACACGGGTGATCGAACGGTATAGGGGGATCAGGGACGCGAAGTGCCGCCAGGAGGGGGTGGGCTCGGCCGGGTGGGCGCACAGGTAGCTCCGGCGAACCCAACGCATCCAAGGTGTGTCACGGCCAGAGAAGAGGGTGTGCAACACCTTGAGCACCAGACATGTATTCTGCACGGCGAAGTCGACTACCCCTAGGCCGCCTTCATCGCGCAACCGACAAACAAAATCCCAGGCAACCTGACAGTCGCCTCCTGAGCAGGCAACAGCCGCCTTGCAGACCATGGCGCAGCGGGGACGATCCATCTTGGCGAGGGTGCCTTTCGGGATGGGAAGAACGGACATGGGGAACATAGGAAGCGCGGAAAGAACGGTCGTGGCGAGGGTGAGACGCCCACAAATGGGGATCAAAGAGGTGCGCCAGCTAGGGATACGCCCAGCGATCTTCGAGACACGGAACTCCAGAGCAGAAGCGGGCAATTTTTTGTCAGACAGGGGGAGCCCCAGATACGTCTAGGGAAATGACGAGACGGGGCACCCAAGGGTGGCTGCGAGCTCCGCGGCACGCGCTGCCGTCACGTGGATGGGGACAAAGGTGCTCTTATGGAAGTTAATCTCGAGGCCCGTGGCGCGGGAGAAGGAGTCGAGGATCGAGCGCAGGCGGCGCAGTTGGGAAGGGTCCGCCCGTAGAATAATCAGGGTGTCGTCCGCGTACTGCACGACGGGGCACGGCAGGTCATCAGCCAGGGGGTGGAGCAGGCGGTCACCGCCGGAGTCTTCAATCACGAGGCAGCGGAGGAGCTCGGCAATAGCAAGGAACAAGTAGGGGGACAGGGGATCCCCCTGCCGCAACTCATTCATGCAGGATATCCAACGGCCCGGGACACCATTAAGGAGGACATATGTCTTCCTAGTGGATAGGATGGCGGTGATCCACCCGCGGAAACAGACACCAAAGCCCCTCGCCTCGAGAACCGCGTCCAGGGCAGCCCAATTCACCGAGTCAAAAGCCTTTCGGAAGTCGAGCTTCAGGACCACTGCCGGCACCTTGCGCACATGGCAGCTCTGGACGAGGTCGGCGGCGTAGAGGAAGTTGTCCGTGATGTTGCGCCCTTTGATGAATCCAGACTGCTCGAAGGCCACCAAAATCTCAATGAAGGACTGGAGTCGCATCGTCAAAATGCGGGTAACGAGCTTCATGATACAATTCTGGAGCGAGATGGGGCGAAAGCCGTCGCCAGTGAGAACGTCGACCTTCTTGGGGAGCAAGGCAATGTAGGCACAATTCACCCCGTCCAGGGGTGCCACACCGGCGTGGAAGTCCCGCAGAAACTCCATCACGTCACCCCGTACAGTGTCCCAGAACGTGCGGAAGAACGCGGGACCGAAGCCGTCAGGGCCCGGGCTGCTGTCAATGCGCATCGCCCAGAGCGCGTCCTTGGCTTCCTGCTCGGAGAACGGGGCCTCCAAGGAATCAAGCCCCGGAACGCGCGGAAGTACCCGACGGAGGTCAAAGCCCCAAACAGTCGGCGTGGAGGAGCCAAGGAGCCCGTCATAGAATCGGTGGAGAACATCGGCCTTATCGTCGTGGTTGAAAACCACACGATCCCCATCATGCAAGACCTTGATCTGGTTGCCACGCAGACGAGCGGAGGCGCACGCATGGAAGAGCCGGGTGTTGTCTTCACCGAGGCGGCAAAGACGGAAGGTGAAGCGTTGGCGCCAATACATGCCGAGGGAGGTATACTCGACCGACAGCTTTGCCCGCACCATGTCACGAAGCAAACGCTCCGGCGGGAGGAGCACGTGGAATTCCTCGACGAGGTCTAGAAGATCAATGACCCTCCTGCAGTTTGAGATCACCTCAGGGGGACGTCTCCGCTGACGGGCCCATTTCTTCGATTCCGCGCGGGCCCACTTGAGAGCTTAGCAGAACCTATAAGGCTAAATGAAAATAAGGGCATATGAAAGTTTGATATGCATATTTAATTGCAGTAGTCCAAGATCCATTTGCACATTGTTGTCTGGTTGTGAACGCTGTTGATAACTACATATTTGAAAACTCTTAATGGTTTAAAACCAATCCTAGCAACTCAGGAAATAAATTGTATCTTGTTACATGAATCCTAATGTCCACAAATCCGCTAAACATGCACAAAATAAATTTGATGTGACAGTGGTACATTTTACCAGTGGTGAAAGATACTAGATCTCTAGTTATGCAATGTTAAAATATAGAGTTTTGCTCCGGTGTCCTCCCCCTCCTTCCAAACTTAGAAAACTGAAAACACAAGGACGGCCAGGATTGGCCGATACCCGTCATGCCCTCCGAACCGAAGGGGTATTGGTCAATCATAGCCCTCCTTGTTTTTTCAATTTCCTAAGTTTGGGAGGAGGGGGAGGACACCGAAGCACACCTCTAAAAAATATACCTTGCATGCTTGTGAAGCTCACCATGATTCCATGAACACGGGATTTTTCATATTTGATGCCGTCCTCCCAAAGTTCAGGTGGATTATTTTGCAACTGTAACTGTACCCAGCTGCTCAAAATAAACATGTAGATGAGTTTTTCTCACGTCTCACCAGAGGGAATATGCAGCATGAACGCTAAAAATGCAACTTCTAAAATTTGTGTTCATGGATCTTGAAAAATATGGTAGTCACTAAGTATTTGAAACCTTTATGGGGTGACTAAGGGTAGATATTCGGAAAATCCTTTAACTAGGGGAGAAGTAATAAACATGACAGGACGATGTTTATGCAACAAGACCAAATTTCAGATTGTGTGATTGATATGACACAAGACAAGCTAGCAGATAAAGAAATGTACGACCTTGCAAAGTGGGTATTGAGTGTGCTCACATGCTTGCTGACGGCCTCAGCTGTCAAAGCTATAGATCAATGGCCATCAGATGTTGATGGGGGGAAACTCTGCCATGCGAACGTTCATTATTCTCTTACTCGATATTTACAGCATTAGAATAACAAAATGTGTAACGAATGAATACAGGTAGTTCTTGAGCAATAGGGGCCTATTTTACAGTAAGATAAAACAACAGAAATACCTAAAATCATGTTACAGGGCTCACACGACAACAATCATAAAGGAAAAATTATATAGTTCAGCAGCACAGATATGTGATTGTGAATAAGCATTAGTGTATCTCTTTTATCATGATCAAAGGACGACACGTGTTTAGATACCGAAACACAAAGCTTTTGCGTTTTAGCAATACGTGTTACATACCAATATTTGAATCTGGTAGCCTGGACTTGGGTCATCCCACCAAGTCTAGGAATAACTGCATTATCGAAGAAACAACGCTGCAGCTTTCTCATCCGGGTTAAAAGTTCGATTTTGACAAGATATCATCATTTGGACGAATCAGTGATTTCAGCTCTACCTCTCCACCAGAGAGCTCTCCAAAACTGACAATAGTGTAACAGTAATACTCTACTTAGTACTAGTATTACTTCACGGCAATGTACACCACAAATACATGGGGATGCACCGGCACTTTGATAACTCCAGTACCAATGGGATGTGGTCAGCTGAGGCTAAACTTGAAGAAAACATATCAGGTTCAGTTGCATTCAACTAATCACGGAGAAACAAATACCAGAGCAGAAACGAAGAGCAATCCAGGCAAGCGAGCTAGGGCCTCCTTCCCAACAGATGGAATCGCATCCGATGGATCCTCACTCCACGCAACTCTATCGGAGGGGAGGTGGACGCCCACGAGGGGGAGCTCGCTCGCCGCTAGGTAGCGGGCGCGCTTCGGTGAGACGAGGACTAGTGGAGGCGCGGGGCAAAAGGAGATTCGTGGGGGCATGCGTGAGCGTGAAGCGAATTGGGGAAGAGGGGCTACTGCCGTTTAGGTGGGGACTATGACTGTGGACCGTGCGTGTCAGTGAATACTCCAACCAAATTACCAAAACCCAGATGAATTTTTAACCTCTTCTTCTGAACTCACCTCGGGAGGATCTTAACGGGGAAATCATTGCTTCTATTTTTGAACTGGAACACAGATTGTGTGCACCTGAATGAAGCGAGTTTGAACCGTTCAACATGTGAGAGATTTATGCAGATACATTAAGAGCGTGTTTGGTTGGTTGCTCGTAGGTCTTTTTTTCCCACCGGTGCAACTTGCACGTGCGGATCAGCTTTTGGGTCAAAACCTTCTACTTATTTGCTTTCTCGTATGGATACTATTCAGGATATTTTGGGCAGAACCGAGGTCCGTCAAGACTGTATAGCCTGAAAACGTGTGTTTGGTTGCACCCCCTTGAAATGAGTGCATGTACATCACACCTCCTACGGTGGTTGCCAAAGCTCCGAGTGAACCCGAAATAGGCCATGGACTTGGATCTACCAAATGATAAGAATACCTCTAAGATTTAATCATAAACCACTTTGCCCCGGTTGTATGTAAACCCCCCTTCACCCCCATCCCCTAAAGTGGTAAAGAAGGAGGCTCTTCTTTGTCTCATTAGGACAAACAAATAGGAAGGGATAGTTCTTTCATCGTATTGTAAAACACAGCCTCTCCATAAAATTCTGCTGCATGCTTGGCCCCGGTGGTGGAATTGTCATTTTGGGCTTTCATCCCGATTGTGTGGTCTGATAATCTCTTCCCTAGATGGTGAGCTTACCAGACATCAAAAGTCTAAAACACCAATAAGGCTAAAACCCCAACAAGCATTGACAGTCACAACAGTGCAATATATATAGCATCATGACAGAATACTGTAGCAAGTTAAGCACGACAGTAGCACATAGTTCATAGCAAACACAAACTTATTTACGCTATAGCGAGAACATTCTAGTCATCTATCATGGCAAGGGATGGATCATGCTAGGGCACTTCTTGATCACTTCGCACATGTTCTAGTCAAAGACGGTGACCTTGAACATGTCACTCTTCTGTATCTTGAAGGTTAGGAAGTACCCGATCTTGATCTAGTGGGCAATGGCGAAGCCAGGCCACCCTTGGTCAAGGAAAACCCTGTCGCTAACATCTCTGAGCTTCACCATCCAGCTACATCAAATGTTGGTCTTCAGCACGATCGTCCTCGGTACAGTGCCAAGGAAAGGCCTGAAGCCATCTGGAAATGGGAGAAAGTCTATCCCAGGTGCCAAGATCATCTTGGCGAAATGGGGGACCTACTTGATCATGGAAGTGCCCAACCTTCAGAGGCACCTCCCTCGGCCTCTTGGTAGCACTACCCTCACTAGCATCCTCCTCCATTGGTGGAGAGAGAACCTCCCATCGGTATCCTGGAGCAATGAAAAAGAAACAACATATCGTAAGCACATACATTGCGGTGATCACACATGAACAAGCAATGTGGTTAGCACAAATGAACTAGCAATCTAGCCTCGTATGTAAAGGCACAAATTCAAAGGAATTCTCCTCATGATCAACACAAATGAACAAGCAATGTGGTTAGCACAGAAGTTTGGGCATGAAGAGAATCCCTAAGAATTTCATTGTGTGGCAATGTAATCATCGGCCAAAACAAGAAAAAAACAATGATCTAACCAATTCTGAGCTTCAGAATAACTAGCAAAAAATGATAGAACTGGTACTACTGAAATCCAGAGAATGTGCATAACCAATTTTGTTGTACATACCATCTGGTTCCAATAGCACCAGATCTAGGATCACATTGTACTAGAGTATCATCATAAGCAGGGTGAGATATATGAGCCACATATAGGATGTGCACACAAAGGCCGGGGAGAGGACTCCGTACTAACTAGGAAAATGCACAACGTTGTTTGTTATGAACGATTCAAGGTAATACAGATTCATCCCCGTCATATTCAGTGATAGTTTTAATCATCGACTAAAGGTAAACGAGAAACACAAAATCATGCCTCATAGTTCAGAGCACATACAATAGAAAGTCATGATCCTATCGAACCAAGTTCTATGATCTTGAACAGATGGAAGAACAAGGTTCGAAAGGTCATCTCTTCCATTTTGTTTTGGTGCAAATTTAATCATCGGCAATTATACAACATATATGTGTGCACCATATTAGGCATTGTGGGTCCAAGATCAATCATAACAGGCATGCTATGATGCAACCCATTGCGATCTTGGACATATAATGCGAAGTAATCATCGGCCTTGAAAAAGAACATGAACAATGAAGAATTCCTAATTTTTCGTATCAGGAAAACCCTACACAGAGCAATCTGCCTAAATCTAGCCACTAAGAAGCATAGATGGAACCAACGTTTCGGTAGATCTAGTGCTTATGAAGGCACCACATGTAGTACAAGAAAATCAAGGACCCTAACCTATCAAATCGACCAAAACAACCATAAATCGATAAAAATCTACCGTGCATGTCAATGATGTTGGAGATATCCCCAAGAGGCAATAATAAAGTGGTTATTATTATATCTTTAAGTTTATGATAAATGTTTACATCCCATGCTATAATTGTATTAACAGGAAACATTAATACTTGTGTGTTTTGTAAACATAAAAGAGTCCCTAATAAGCCTCTTGTTAAACTAGCTTGTTGATTAATGGATGATCATGGTTTCCTGATCATGGACATTGGATGTCGTTAATAACAAGATCATATCATTAGGAGAATGATGTGATGGACACACACCCATAGTAAGCATAGCATAAGATCAAGTCATTAAGTTCGTTTTGCTACAAGCTTTTCAAATGCATAGTAACCTAATCCTTCGATCATGAGGTTATGTTAATCACCATTACCGGATGGATACTTTGATGACATCAAACGCCGCTTCATAACTGGGTGGTTATAAAGGTGACATTGGGTATTCTGAAAGTATGTGTTGAAGCGCATGGACCAAGATTGGGATTTGTCCATCCATATGACGGATAGATATGCTCTGGGCCCTCTCGGTGGAATGTCATCTAGTTAGCTTGCAAGCATGTGACTAGGTCACAAGGGATGACATATCACGGAACGAGTAAAGAGTACTTATCAGTAACGAGGTAGAACTAGGTATGGAGATACCGACGATCAAACCTCGGATAAGTAGAGTATCGCGTGACAAAGGGAATTGGTTTCGTATGTTAAATGGTTCTATTGATCACGAAGTCATCGTTGAGTACGTGGGAGCTGTTATGGATCTCCAGATCCCGCTAATGGTTATTGATCGGAGATATGTCTCCATCATGTCTACATGTTCACGAACCGTAGGGTGACACACTTAAAGTTCGAAGTTGTTTTAAGTAGATATGGAATGTGTGTTGGAGACCGAATGTTGTCCGGAGTCTCGGATTGGATCCGGGACATCACGAGGAGATCCGAAATTGTCCGGAGAATAAGATTCATATATTGGGGATCATTTTCTAAGTTTGGAAATGTTCCGGAGTGTTTGTATGGAGATTCTAGAAGGTTTCGGAATGTTCTAGAAGGTTCTAGAAGATTTCTTGGAGTTTGCTTGAAAACCAAGAAAGGATCAAGGAGTCTTTGTGGGGCAAGACACGGATTCGTGGGGGAGGAGGATTCCTCCCCCCTCCCAATCCGCCGGCCAAGGAGGGAGGGGAGTCCTACTAGGACTCCCCCTCCCATGGCGCCTCCCTCCTTTAAATAGAGGGGAGGGGGCGCCACCCCCTAGACCTCTCCCATAACAAACCCTAGCCGCCGCCTATCTCCTCCTCCTTCGCTCTGCTCCGGCTTAGGCGAAGCCCTGCAGAAATCTCTACTCCACCACCACCACCACACCGTCGTGCTGCTGGGATTCCGTGGAGAAGATTTACTACCTCCGCTGCTCGCTGGAACAGGGAGAGGAAGGTCTGCTTCGACTCCGCACGTGTGACCGACTGCGGAAGCGCTGCCGGAACGCGGCGCCGGAAGGATCGTCCACATGATCTTGAGATCGACAAGTGATCGACTACATCAATCCCGAGATCTAATGCCGTAACGCTTTCGGTTCTACGAGGGTTAGTACAGATCTATCTCGTTGCACATGTCTAATAGATTAGATCTTGGCTTTTATCTAGATTAGATCTGGGTTTTGTTCATTCTTGCGGTAGAAATTTTTTGTTTTCCATGCTACGAACCCATCAGTGGTATCAGAGCCTTGTCTATGCGTAGATCTGTTGCACGAGTAGAACACAATGGTTTTGTGGGCGTTGGTGCTCGTGCCGTCTTTTGCTTTGTGTACTTTGCATCTTGCGGTATGGTGGGATGAAGCGGCTCGGGCTAACCTTACATGTCATCGTACATGAGACTTGCTCCACGCTTGACGTGTAACTTGCTTTGCACAAGTGGCTTTGCGGGTGTCTGTCTCTCCCATCATAGTATAGATCCAATCTACACTTTGCACTTGATAGCACTTGTATCAACGTTGTGGTTTAGTTTCGTAGGTAAGATCCGTTCTTATTCGAAAGCCCCAAACCACGTAAAACATGCAAAGAAAATTAGAGGCGTCTAACTTGTTTTTGCAAGGGTTTTGTGATGTGATATGGCCATCATGTGATTGTGATTATATTTGATGTATGCAATGATCCTTGTTGTAATATGGCAACCGG
Source organism: Avena sativa (assembly GCA_916181665.1). NCBI lineage: Eukaryota > Viridiplantae > Streptophyta > Magnoliopsida > Poales > Poaceae > Avena > Avena sativa. The sequence goes on along the minus strand of OV702287.1, from coordinate 525,027,725 downwards.
CAGGAGCCTAATGGTTGTCTTTAATTCTGTTAAGACCCGCGTGTCTATTCATCTTGTAATAGCTTTATTCCAAGTAGTTGTAATAGTTGCTAGTGATGATGGACAACCATGAAGCGGCGCCACTGACCTTGACGCAATGCTGGTGATGATGGAGATCATGTCCGTGCTTTGGAGATGGAGATCAAAGGCATAAGAAGAAAGGGCCATATCATATCACACTAATTATGAATTGCCAGTGATGTTAATCCTTTATGCATCTTGTATTGCTTAGATCGCGACGGTAGCATTATAAGATGATCTCTCTCACTAAATATCAAGTAATAAAGTGTTCGTCCTTAGTAGGTACCGTTGCTAAGACTCGTCGTTTCGAAGCATCTCGTGATGATCGGGTGTGATAGATTCTACGTGTGCATACAACGGGTGCAAGCCAGATTTGCACATGCGGATACTAAGGTTAACCTTGACGAGCCTAGCATGTACAGACATGGTCTTGGAACATGGAATACCGAAAGGTAAAGCATGAGTCATATGGATGATATGATGAACATGTTGATTGTTCGCCTTTAAAGCTACATCATCTCACGTGATGATCGGACTTGGTGTAGTGGATTTGGTTCGTGTAATCACTAAAACAACTAGAGGGATGTTGTTTTGAGTGGGAGTTCTTTTGTAATTTGGATTAGTCAAACTCAATTTATCATAAACACAATCAAAGTGAATTTGCATAGTTTGTTGTAGTTATTGGCATCCGTTCACCACCTTACGCTTAGTTATAGTTGAGATAGTAGAACTATAGAAATTCTGGATATTTGCTTTACGAACTGGTATCGTATCGTTTTGAGTGTCAATCTAAAGTTTAAAAGTCATATTGCAAACTTTTAGCAAACTCCGTTTACTCTGTGAAGTTTAATAAACAGTATTAAATCAAGAGTAACAATTCCAGTGTTAGTATCTAATGTATCATGTTTGCCTCCATGATTCTTAATACTCAAAAGATTGTTTTTAATATCAAGTTTATCTAAGAGCTGAAAGCAATGTTTCAGAAACCATCATATGTGAAAGGTATTGCGATATCTAAAACAATGTGTTGGTTACAACATGATAGAGTATATGTCCTCATATTTGATGAGAATTTGTGAAGGTTGGAGACGCCAGTCGTCCTAATCCTCCAAAAGGTTTTGGAAAAGAAACATTATACTCGCAATTCACCTTTATAAGCTATAGCAGCTTGATCATGAAAGTTGTCATGATAAGGATGAATAGAAGATGTAAGTAAAATGTTTACTACACTAAAAGATTACTAAAGAATGGAACTTTGAAAGAATGCCAAACATTTGATGAAGGTGATCCACTTCAAAGTGCAAGTCCAAAGGTATTAGTATTTGACTATACACACTTTGTACTATGTGTCATGTGAATGACACCACTATTGATGTTGATAGATTCTTTTAAAAGAAAAAGAATTGTTGAAAGAGAATCTATAAAATATTTGGCAGAAAAGAAAAGATTGGAGATATCCAACTTAGGTATATAGAAGATACATGTTATGGCTGTATTCATTGGTTGTTAAACAATGTGGTTCTGCGGTATTGGGTACCGAATTGGTTGGTATGAAGTGTCATACAGGACAACACAATTCATGAACTGCAATGGCCTAAGTAACTAGCAAGAGAATATGTGATGATGTTCATCGAAAACAAACAAATGGTTGTTGTGTTGCTCGTTAACATCAAAGCTTGCCTTCAAGATTTGTTTCAATAATTATTATTTTGATCAGGTATTATGACGACAAAAGGTTGTTCAAATAATTACCGTATTCCATAATAGATGGATGATATACAAGTCTGGTTGAAGAAATAACGACCATAAAACTAATGCTAAAATGTCGCAAGACAAATAATTGAAAGATCACTTGCGAAGTGACATCACCGTTTAAATTATATTAGGGATACATGAAGAAATTCCATGTTGATGGATTTTTGGAGTCTTTGATTTTGATCAAATGACGCTTGTGATACTTTCCTGGAGATAATTAAAACTCCGTTCGTAGGCCAAAAGAGGAACAGACGACTAACTGATTGGAATTTGTACATATTGATGTATATAGTCCATTATGTGTAGTCGTGGGCGATGGATTTCAACTTCATATGCTTTCTCCGAAGATTTGAGTGAGTATATGTATATACTTACTCAATAAGGAAGAAGTATGAAACATTTGAAAATGTTCAAAGACTTTCAAGATGAAGTGGAAAATTATTGTAACAAGAAAATAAAAAGGTTTATGATTGGATCATAAAGAAAGATGTTTGAGTTACAAGTTTAGCAAAACACCTAAGATTTGAGGAATCGTTCCATGGATTTGCATTTCCCAAAACACCATAGGAGTATGGAGTGTTCAAGATATGTAATGAAACCTTGTTTGACATGGTAAGATCAAAGGTGTCATTTATAAAACTGCCATTATATTTTGAAGATTAAAGCTTTAGTGACTACCGCTTTTAGACTGAAAAGAGCTGCATCATGATCCGTTGAAATGACACCATATAAGTCATGGTTTGGGATAAAACCCAGGTTGTCCTTTCTTAAATTTTTGGTATGCTAGGCATAAGTAAAGTGTTTACAACCAAAGTCGGATGAGCATGTCTTTGTAGGTTATTTCGAATAACCATTGGGTATTCCTCCATAACACCGAAGACAAAATTGTTTGTCACTTAGAATGTCGAGTTTTCTTGAGAAGGAATTTTTGGTGAAAAGTCAAGTGGGAGGACAATAGAACTTTGACAAGGTTGTTGAACCGTGGCTAATATGTGCTGAGTTGCGCAGCATCGGTAAGTGTCCCGGAGGCAGCAACAATGCTCATGGCTCACGTGCCTCAAAGGTTGTGGTCACGGAGATCTAAGTTCCTATTGAACCAAGTAGGTCAGATAAGTAATCAAATTCCAAGATTTGAGAGTTAAATCATTGTTGTTTGACAATGATGAACCGATTACATGCAAAGAAGCAATGATGGGCCCTGACTTCGTTAAGTGGCTTGAAGCCATAAAATCCGTGATAATTCCATACACGAGAAATCAAGCTTTGAATTTGAAAGACCCTCTGGAAAGGTGCAAGACCTTACAGTCGTATATGGATCTATAAAGAAATAGACATGGATGTTTCACATCTATGAAATAGTCGACATGTCGGAAAGAGTTTACGACAATGTTTAAGGAATTGACTATGATAAGATTTGATCTTTCATAGCGATATTTAGTCTGGACGGATTAATGTAGCAACCACTACATATATTTTGGTATATGGTAGTTGAACAAACAAGTTCTTCTAATAGAATGGTTACCTAGGATGTGTCCATGACACAATCCAAAGGGTTTTGTTAATTCAAAGGATGCTAAAAGAGTATGCAAAGCTTCAATGGTTGAAGTGAGCATCGCGGAGTTGGAATCTTCACCGTGATGAAACCGTTAAAAGGTTTAATTTTATCAGAGACGATGAAGATGCTTGCATTTTTGCAAGAAATTAAGTGGGAGCACTAAGACATATTTCTAAATACATTATGTGAAAGACATATTGTTGATTAGAAATGATGTATCTTTTATTGACACAGGTTAAGAATTTCATTTCGATGAAAGACTTAGGCATAACCCAAGAATTAGGCATCAATGTCTATATGGATAGATTGAGGCGCTAATATGGTTTTGCCAAATGTACATAGATAAGATGTTGAATGAGTTCAATATGGAAACAACAAGAAAGGTTCTTGACGCACGGAAAGGACTAAATCAAGATTCAAGTGTGTTGACACGAGATTCAAGTGTTTTGACACTTGGTGAAATCACAAGAATATTTTGATCAATCTTTGAGATGTACACATCCAGATATGTCCTATGCTCTAAATGTTATGAGCATATACCAGAATGACTCATAAGATGATCATTGGACAATAGTAGGGATATTATTATGATCTTTGGAAGAAATAAGAATATATTATTTATATAGTGGTGACAAATAGTTCATTGTAAATTGTTGCATTGATACTAGTTTTGTCACAAATTAAGTTTATCTCAATTTAAACTATGGGTGGCACAATGTAATGGAAAGGAAGTTCTATACCGGATTTGGTTGAGTACCAAAGTTAAAACATTGTGACAGATACTACAACAAAAGGCTAAGTATATGACTGCTATTGTAGCAGCAAATGAGGGCATTTGCGTCAAGTAGTTTGTTATCAAACTAGGGGTGGTTCATAGCGGGATAATACTATGAAGATACATTGTATGACAATTGTATCAATATGATTTAATCCCAAGGAACTAAAGGTCTCACCGAAGGACCAAATTTATACAATGCCATCTCATTGGAGAATGAGTAATGCGTAGAGACGCAAGGAAATGCAAATACACACGGACCTGGAAGTGTCAGATCCGAAGATTATGTTTACCACTAGCAATAGTGTCTATACAACACCAGAAAGCCATAGGTGTTGAATGCACAAATTTTTAACTAGATTATTGACTCTAGTGCAAGTGGGAGACTGTTGGAGATATGCCCAAGAGGCAATAATAAAGTGATTATTATTATATCTTTAAGTTTATGATAAATGTTTACATCCCATGCTATAATTGTATTAACAAGAAACATTAATACTTGTGTGTTTTGTAAACATAAAAGAGTCCCTAGTAAGCCTCTTGTTAAACTAGCTTGTTGATTAATGGATGATCATGGTTTCCTGATCATGGACATTGGATGTCGTTAATAACAAGATCATATCATTAGGAAAATGATGTGATGGACACACACCCATAGTAAGCATAGCATAAGATCAAGTCATTAAGTTCGTTTTGCTACAAGCTTTTCAAATGCATAGTAACCTAATCCTTCGACCATGAGGTTATGTTAATCACCATCACCGGATGGATACTTTGATGACATCAAACGCCGCTTCATAACTGGGTGGTTATAAAGGTGACATTGGGTATTCTGAAAGTATGTGTTGAAGCGCATGGACCAAGATTGGGATTTGTCCATCCATATGACGGATAGATATGCTCTGGGCCCTCTCGGTGGAATGTCATCTAGTTAGCTTGCAAGCATGTGACTAGGTCACAAGGGATGACATATCACGGAACGAGTAAAGAGTACTTATCAGTAACGAGGTAGAACTAGGTATGGAGATACCGACGATCAAACCTCGGATAAGTAGAGTATCGCGTGACAAAGGGAATTGGTTTCGTATGTTAAATGGTTATATCGATCACGAAGTCATCGTTGAGTATGTGGGAGCTGTTATGGATCTCCAGATCCCGCTAATGGTTATTGATCGGAGATGTGTCTCCATCATGTCTACATGTTCACGAACCGTAGGGTGACACACTTAAAGTTCGAAGTTGTTTTAAGTAGATATGGAATGTGCGTTGGAGACCGAATGTTGTTCGGAGTCTCGGATTGGATCCGGGACATCACAAGGAGATCCGGAATTATCTGGAGAATAAGATTCATATATTGGGGATCATTTTCTAAGTTAGGAAATGTTCCGGAGTGTTTGTATGGAGATTCTAGAAGGTTTCAGAATGTTCTGGAAGGTTCTAGAAGATTTCTTGGAGTTTGCTTGAAAACCAAGAAAGGATCAAGGAGTCTTTGTGGGGCAAGACACGGATTCATGGGGGAGGAGGATTCCTCCCCCCTTCCCAATCCGCCGGCCAAGGAAGGAGGGGAGTCCTACTAGGACTCCCCCTCCCATGGCGCCTCCCTCCTTTAAATAGAGGGGAGGGGGCGCCACCCCCTAGACCTCTCCCATAACAAACCCTAGCCGTCGCCTCTCTCCTCCTCCTTCGCTCTGCTCCGGCTTAGGCGAAGCCCTGCAGAAATCTCTACTCCACCACCACCACCACACCGTCGTGCTGCTGGGATTCTGTGGAGAAGATCTACTACCTCCGCTGCTCGCTGGAACAGGGAGAGGAAGGTCTGCTTCGACTCCCACGTGTGATCGACTGCGGAAGCGCTGCCGGAACGCGGCGCCGGAAGGATCGTCCACACGATCTTGAGATCGGCAAGTGATCGACTACATCAACCCCGAGATCTAATCTTGTAACGCTTTTGGTTCTACGAGGGTTAGTACAGATCTATCTCGTTGCACATATCTAATAGATTAGATCTTGGCTTTTATCTAGATTAGATCTGGGTTTTGTTCGTTCTTGCGGTAGAATTTTTTTATTTTCCATGCTACGAACCCATCAAATGATACACGTAGAACTAGACGCTAACATATAAATCTGCGCTGCTAAGGCATAGAGAGGGTGATTCGAGGACTTACCGCCATTGTTGCAGGTCGAGATCTTCTGTCAACACCCGGATTTTTAGTCCTAGATGCCCGTTATGCCATACCTCGCAATCCCAGGATTACCATTTTTGCGAGACATAACGGATTGGATATCACAGTACATCATCCATTACAAACCATACATAAGGTCTTACACAAATAAGGATCTCATGATCCAGTCTTTAATACAACAAGCAGCGGAAAATAAAAGATAAGCGTAGCGGTGGGGTCCATCTTCAAGGGCACAGGCAATGCTGACGAAGGCAGATAGTCCAAGTTATCATAGCCGTCCTGATGACCATCCTCCTGGTAGTCTTCTTCATAGTATGGCCATGAGAATAGCCAGGGACAAAAGCCATGAGTACTCTTTAAGTACTCGCAAACTACTATTAACAGGTACTATAGTTCTAAGTTAAAGTGCTAAATCTAAGTTTAACTATAAGGTTAAGTTTGAAACCTAAGCTGAGTTCAGAAGCAAAGAAAGATAAAGTAAAGTTCTAGAATCACTTAAGTTGGGAAGCTATTGTCATAAACACAACCCTGTTGTGGTCAAGTCAAGATTCATCATTCATTTCAAGTTATTTAGAAAACATCTGACAACGAAACAGTATGGCCATTCCAACTGTCCATAACCGCGGAGGCGGCTATTCGAATAGTTTAACACTCTGCAAAGGTGGTACACTTTCACCACAAGATTCGATACATCTGTCAGGGATAACCCTGAATCATCATACTTAGTATGCAGATAATCAAACATAATCTTCCCTTTACACACCCTAGTATAAGCACCTCTCCTATGAGCATGGCCTCCCAACCATGACCATCAGTCATCTTGGGCACTGCATAGGTGGACATCATGAGAGGTAGCCTCAGCTCAGACCTCTCCCGTGAGGGAACTAATACTAATGCATATAAATTTCCAGCTAAGCCTTACCCAATTCGGGTAATGTGGTTGTACGGTAAATTTGGAATGGTATCGCATCTGAATACAACCATCAGTTTTATAAAAGGGTTAAGGCTCATGCCTCATCATTTTCATCATCATAAACCAGTTGTGTTTCTCAACACATGTCAAAACATCTCAATAGAATGACTCATCATTCCAAGGTTTTCACAATTCATTTTCACCAATTGTTCCCATCTAAAGTGACTCAAGTTTTTGATCTACTCTACAATACTAAGTTAAGAGTGTTCACTAAGGTGGAAGGATGGGATCAATCTCATGCCATAGAATGACATCTAAAGGTTTCTAAGTAGGTCAAGTTTTATACTTTTTATGCTACCTTCAAAACAAGTAAATAACTTTGTGTAAACTAAGGGAGGTAAAACTTGTCAATAAGACTTGAGGTACTAATAGTTAAAGGGGGTGTGATCAAAGCATGCTTAAGGCATCTTTGCTAAACCATCTAGTTTGTTTCTAGTTTGCTAAGCACTAAACTTGCAAGGGTTAATCTTGGGTATTGCTAGCTTGCTAAGGGTAGCTTGCACTGTTAATGATGGCTTGCCTTGGTTTGTGCAGTGGTTGAAGTTTTCTTCGTCTTCGTCTTGATAGCACTCCTCCTCCTCGTAAGCTTGGTCGGTACTATCTTCTATAAATACACACGGAGTACACAATCACCAAACAATACTTAACTAGTCTAATTAGCATTCTAAGACACACAATTGATGATCTATTATCATCACAAACATCACAAGTTTAATTCAATAGTTTCATTCTTTTTAATTTAGAAAAGTAATTTCTACTCATTGAAAAATTAACTAAGATTTAATACTCACCACTTAAAATATGGGATCATGTTGACACATGTCCACACCACAAATTCTAACATGTGGGAATGAGATTTAAGGGTTGGATCAATATTACTTTGGTTTAAGTTCATTATTTAATGATTTAAAGTGACTAGAAATGTCTATATAGCATTATTTTGGTACTAGTCCAAAGTCACTGCATATAAACCTTAATATTATTACATATTTGGGTAGATATGATGGAATGTGATTTTTGAGAGTTGGAATCAACTCAAAAGCTAACTTGGTTGATTTTATAAAAATGTTGCAAGTTACAAAAGCTTCTGTTTTGTTATTTTTATTAGGAGAGATCTATAACTCTAATTGAATTAAATCCAATGGGCTTGGATAGATAATTTCAATACCTTTTAGACAAAATTGGTTTCATGCAATTTGGATTTATAAAACTCTCTGAATTGAATTTTCAACTAGTGGACAGAAACTAGATTCAAACTAAAAAGAAAAATCCAGATTTGAATGGCTGGGCTAGCGCGGGAAAAGACTTGGGTCGGCCTAGTGGCGCTCCGCAGCGCGGGGCTCAGCTGACAGGGGGTCCCGCTTGTCAGCGGCACTTAACACGCGAAATGGTACGCGCGCTGTGGGCCGTAGGATTAGAAGAGGAATCTACGGCTGAGGGTCGTCGTCGACATCGAACAGGTCGCCGACGAGCTCGAACCCTAGCGGCTCGGTGGGGGTCTGCTGGGGACGTACCAGGGCTCCAGCGGGGTCGGCGAGGCGGGCAAACGAACTGGAAGACGACGGCGAGGCGAGGCGCGGTTGCGGCGGAGCTTGGGGTGGTCGCAATCAGCGGCGCCTTCTCCTCTAGAGGCGACTGCTCCGGCTCCAATTCCGGCGAGCTGCTGCTCCCTTTGCTCCGGCTAGAGGAGGGTGAGATTTGGAGAGGTGAGGGGAGTGGAATGGTGTGGAGAGAAGAGGCTGGGGAGGGCTCCTTTTATAGGCCCGACGGTGAGAACGAGCGGGATGGGCACGCGACGGTGGCGACAAGGCTACGGCGGGGTAGAGGCATGGCCGAGGGTGGTGATCGATGGGCGGTCCCCTGGCGGTGCTCTAGGAATTGAATGTGGCTGTAGGGGCGGTGGCATGTGGTCTGGGCGAGGTGGCGCTCTGAGAGGCAGAGGCGGTGGTGTCCACGGCGAGCGGTGGCTGTGAGGCGTTGGGCGGCCAGCGGGGGTGTCTGGGGGGTTCTCCAGGTCGTGGCAGAGCGGCGGGCGCGGGCTGCGGCCAAGGGGCGGTCTGTGCGAGCGGGGACAGAGCGCGCTCTGGGGGCGGCACCGGCATGGTGCGGTGGCACTAGGCGCGTGGTATCCTTGGTGGTCCACTGCAGGGCTGGGCTCGGGCAGGGGACATGGGGTGGCGGTGAGCTCCTGGCTACCTCCTAGACATGGAGAGAGAGGGGGAGATGGTCTGCTGCGGCGGGACAAGGTTTGGCTGGCGACCATGCCCTCGGGTTGGCATGGCATGGGGGCTAGGGACAAGGGAGAGGGGTGTTAAGGGCCTGGTTAGACTAGGAGGGGACAGAGGAGATAAATGTAGATCATTTGGGGGCAAAACCCTATTCAAAACATTGAGCTAGGATTAGGGTGGAAATTATGCATGCCAAGTGTTTGATGAAATGGCCGCATGAGGTTTAGTTTTGAATTTTGGTTTCAAACTTTTTGAGTGATCTCCACTAGTGCTAGGTAGTCTCTGGTTGCAAGGATTTTGAAAGTGGAGCTCAAGTAGATGGGTTTTGAAATAGGGGTGATCTATGCATATGCATTAGATTCAATTTTCAAATGCCAATTAAAATAAGTAAAAGAATGTTTTTAGCAGATCCAAAAGTGGGTCTTGGTACCTCATTATGTGTACTAGCAAGGGATACAAAGATCAAGAATTGTTTCTGTTAAGAATTGAGTACTAGGAATAGCCAAAGTAGTGTAGTGGATTAAAATGGCCAAAATGACCATTCCTCCTTTTCAATTCTTTTTTATTTGATTTTCTTTAGGAAAAGTTTGGTAATGTTGTAGATGATGTTTAAATCACCTAAGAAACATTTTACAAGCATTGGATCACACAATCATGGCAATTCAAAACAACTCCTATTTTAAATGCACACACATATGGATGCTTTCATTTTAAATTTGGAAAAATTTTGTTAACCCCATTTTTGGTTGATTTAAATCTTGATAAGCTTGGATTGAAGTTTTGGGATGTTACAAACCTTTCCCCCTTAAACAAAATCTCATCCCAAGATTTACAAAGAAAACTAGGAACTAAAGAGATCTGGGAACTCTGTCCTAATATAATCTTCTCGCTCCCAAGTAGCTTCCTCCTCGGTATGGTTGCTCCACTGAATCTTGAGGAACTTGATGCTCCTGGTCCTGATGGTTCTGTAGGCTTCTTCTAAGATATGGATGGATACTTCCCGATAGGTCAGGTCATTGTTGATTTCCACAGCTCTGTGATCGATGTTCTTGAAAACTTCAGTCTTCTCAGGCACTTCCAAGCATTTGTGAAGTAACGAGATATGGAACACGTTGTGGATGGCTGACATCTCTTCAGGTAGTTCCAGCTGATACGATACTTCTCCTCGGCGGTTCAGAATCTTGAAAGGTCCGATATATCTGGGGGCTAACTTTCCCTTCAGACTAAAGCGTTGAGTTCCCTTCAAGGGTGAAACTTTGAGATATACAAAATCTCCGACATTGAAAGTCAGGTCTCTCCTTCTCTTGTTAGCATAACTCTTCTGTCTGGATTGGCCGGTCTTGAGGTGCTCACGGACTTTGTGAACTTTCTCTTCTGCTTCTCGGAGAATGTCGGGTCCAAAGATCTGACTCTCTCCTACTTGCGACCAATTCAAAGGGGTACGACACTTTCTTCTGTATAGGAATTCAAATGGTGCCATCTGCAAACTAGCTTGATAACTGTTGTTATATGAGAATTCTGCGAAAGGCAGGCAGTCTTCCCATTTTGATCTGTATTCCAACACACAAGCTCTAAGCATATCCTCCAAGATCTGGTTGACTCTCTTAGTTTGTCCATCGGTTTGCGGGTGATACGCGGTACTGAAGTTCAACTTGGTTCCTAAACCTTCCTAAACTTTCTGCCAAAATCTTGAAGTAAACTGGGTTCCTTGATCTGAGACGATGGTCTTGGGGGTTCCATGCAGACTAACAATCCTAGCAATATACAGCTCTGCTAGCTTTGCACTCTGGTAGGTTGTCTTGACAGGTATGAAGTGGGCTACCTTGGACAATCTATCAACGATGACCCAGATTGAGTCATTTCCCCTACTAGAAGTAGGCAAATCGATGATAAAGTCCATTCCGACGGAATCCCATTTCCATTCCGGAACCTGCAATGGTTGCAACAATCCTGCAGGTCTCTGATGCTCTGCTTTGACTCTTTGACAGATGTCACATTTGGCGATGTAGCTTCCGATCTCTCTCTTCATCTTGTGCCACCAAAATTGCTCTTTCAAATCATGATACATCTTTGTTCCTCCGGGGTGGATAGAATAAAGAGTATCATGAGCTTCCTTCATGATAACTTCCTTTAGCTCCGAATCTGCTAGAACACAGATACGTCCTTTGTACCATAGTACTCCTTCTTCATCTTTGGTGAATCCAGGTACCTTTCCTGTACCAATACGACGTTTAATTCCTTCGATACTTTCATTCCCCTTCTGGGCTTCCTTGATTTGGCTAATCAACGTGGGTTAAAGTTCAATGCTAGCTAGGAATCCTTTGCTAACTAACTCAGTCCTGAACTGCTCCCACTCCTCATACAAACTTGGTTGCTTCTCCTTGATCATGGTGTTAATCCTACACGGCAATCTGCTAAGAGCATCTGCTAGCACATTGGCTTTGCCGGGGTGATAGTGAATGTCAAGGTCATAATCCTTGATTAACTCTATCCATCTTCTTTGCCTCATATTCAGCTCCTTCTGAGTGAAGACATACTTCAAGCTCTTGTGATCCGAGTAAATCTCACAGCGATTACCCATCAAATAATGACGCCATGTCTTCAATGCTAGAACCACAGCTGCTAGCTCAAGATCATGGGTCGGATAGTTCTGCTCGTGCTACTTCAGTTGTCGAGACAGATACACAATGACTTTGCCTTCTTGCATCAATACACATCCTAGACCAATCTTGGATGCATCACAATATACATCAAACGGCTTCTTGATGTCTGGCATGATCAAAATTGGGGCGGATATCAATCTCTTCTTCAGCTCCTGGAAACTAGCCTCACATTTGTCTGTCCATTCAAACTTCTTGTCCTTCTTCAACAATTGGGTCATTGGTTGGGCTATGCTCGAGAATCCTTCTACGAACTTGCGGTAATAGCCCGCTAATCCGAGAAATGAACGGACTTGGGTTTGAGTGGTTGGGGCTTCCCATTCTTCGACATCTTTGATCTTGGTGGGATCAACAGAAACTCCTCTGGCATACACAATATGTCCTAGGAATCCTACTTCTTTTAGCCAAAACTCACACTTGCTGAACTTGGCATATAACTGATGCTCTCTCAGGGTTTCTAGGATGATTCTCAGATGTTGCTCATGCTGTTCTTCTGACTTGGATTAGATAGGGATGTCGTCGATGAACACAACTAGAAACTTATCTAGGAAATTCATAAAGATCTTATTCATGAGATTCATGAAATAAGCAGGGGCATTGGTTAATCCAAAAGACATAACTGTATACTCGTATAAACCATAGTGAGTAGTAAAGGCGGTCTTTGGAATATCCGTTGCACGAATCTTAAGTTGGTGATAACCAGTCCTAAGATCAATCTTTGAGAATACCTGGGCTCCAGTCAACTGATCAAATAGATCCTCTATCTTTGGCAAAGGGTACTTGTTCTTGATGGTGACGTCATTCAACTTTCTGTAATCTATACACAGACGATTGCCACCATCTTTCTTGTCGACGAATAACACTGGTGATCTCCATGGCGATGCGCTTGGCTGAATCAAGCTTGTTGCTAACATGGCATCCAACTGCTTCTTTAGTTCCACTAACTCTGAGGGGTTCATGCTATAGGGTCTCTAGGCTATAGGTCCGGTTCCGGGGATTAGTTCGATAATGAACTCAATATCCCTATCCGGGGGCATACCTGACAATTCATCTGGGAATACGTCGGGGTATTCACAGACTACTCTGACTTGGTCTATGGTGGGCAGAGCTACACTCTTGTTGCACTTGAATTGGAGGGGTAAGGTTTCAGAGATATGCTCTACTGTGACTCCAGAACTACTGGTCATGGTGATGGCTTTCTTAGCACAGTCTATCAATCCTTTATGCATTGACATCCAGTCCATACCTAGTACTACTTCCAATCCTTTGGTTCCAAGTACAATTAGGTTGGCATAAAAATCTATCCCATGTATTCTGATAGGTACAGCTTTGCAAATTTTTCTAGCTTTTGTAGTTGAACTGGGGATTTGAACTATCATGACATGCTTCGGGTTGGTTGGGTGAATCTTACTAGTGCATACAAATTCTTCGGTGACAAATGAATGCGATGCTCCAGAATCAAACAATACTCTTGCTAAAACTGAGTTGACAGAAAACATACCTAGCACTACATCTGGCGCTTCCTGGGCTTCTTCTGCGTTCATGTGGAAGAGACGACCGTTGCGGTTGTGAGGGTTCCCTGGGGCAAATCTCCTTCCTGGTTGAACACGACGTTGTTGCCGAGCTGGGGCATTCACAGGGGCATTGGCGGCAGTCTTCTTGGGACACTCATTGGAGTAGTGGCCCTTCACTCCACACTCGAAACAAGTGATCTGGGACTTGTCCTTGACTGCGACAGGCACAGCATTGCTGCCAGTTCTAGGTGCAGTGTTGTTGTTGTTGTTGTTGCTCTTGGGAGGGGCACGGTTGAAATTGTTGGCATTACCGGAGTTGTGATTGTTTCCTCCGGACTTCACATTACCTCCGCTACGGTTGGGGTAGCTTGGGCGAGGATTTGGGGGTCGGTTGTTCCTTGGTGCATATCCTGGTGAGGGGTTGGGACGGTACTTCTGGTGACTACTGGATCTAGACTGCTGCATCATACGATGCTTGCGGTTGTTGTTTGCCTGGTTAATCTTCCCTTCCATTTGAATGGCAGAGTCGACTAGCTCTTCGAGATCCTAAAAACGGATTTTGACGAGGACAGTCTGCATCTCATCATGCAGTCCGTTCAAGAATCTCTCCTTCTTCTTGGCCTCCGTGTTGATCTCATCAGGTGCATATCTAGCAAGTGACAAGAATCTGTCACGGTACTTCACCATAGTCATTCTTCCTTGCTTCAATTCGCGGAATTCATCTCTCATCTTGTTGACGAGACCTTGCGGCACGTGGGTGCGGCTGAACTTGACTTTGAATGCTTCCCAGGTCATCACCTGGCCATGGTTCATATTGCGGATGCTATTCCACCAAGCTCTTGCATCTCCCGCCAGATAGTGGGTGGCGAAGAGAACTTTCTCATTTTCATCAACTCCGGCAACTTCAAGGTTGTTTTCCATGGTCTGTAACCAGTCATCAGCATCTAATGGGTTCTCAGATTGGTTGAAGATTGGGGGATTGGTGTTCTGAAATATTTTGAGTTTGGACCCATGGTGGTCCTGATTTCCATGTCCTTGGTTGTTGAGAGCCATTTGGGCGATCTGCTGCAATGTTGCTAAGTTGGCTTGACGCTCGGGCCTGCTTGCTTCACGGTCCGCGATGAGATTCTGCCGGATCTGCAACATTGGGTCCTGTGACGAGCTGCTCCCTCCTTGGTTTCCACGAGTCATATGAAGATTGAGATAGATATAGGGGTAAGAGGGAAATTCTAAGGTTCATGGTTTTGGGTTTTCAAAGCTAAAACTTTGAGTTAGACTTAGGTTTTTCAACTAACTTCATTCTCATTCATGCAAGCCAGCACACGATACAACACACACCACAACAATCAAAGGGAAAACAGATGGTTTAATGAACCATTCTGTAAGCTACGATACAATGAGATGATACATCTCATGCTACGACAATGCTCTAGTGCATCTACTCGTCGTCGATGAAGTTGGAGTCCTCATCATCAGTGTAGAAGTCCACAACATCCTCCTCCAGAAAGTCATTATTGTTGCTGAGGTAAGAATCCATATCTCCCTGGATGTCTTCACCCTCATCATCTTCTTCCTTGGCGGCAAGCTGAGCTTCCTGCTCCTTGATGGTCTTCTCGAGGTCGGCCACCTTCTTGCGAAGACGGGCGATGGTGCGATCCTTCTTGGCACGCTGGCGACAAAGAGACTGGCGATCTTGGACGAGTAGTGTGAAAGTCTGGGCCTTCTGGTCGGCAATGGCACGGTTCTGGTTGGCTAACTCCCTGACATTGTCCAGTTCCTGCTGTCTGTCATGAAGCAAGAAGTCAAGGTTCTCCACTTGACGCCTCAATTCTGGGTGACTTGGCATCTCCATCGGCATTCCCATGAAGTCACGTCTTGCAGAGTGGGCAAAACGGGTTCCTTGGATCCTGTTGACGCTGAGGGCACATAGATGTGCGAGAGCTTCATGCATTGCCCTGGCTAATCCATCTAGCCAGTTGTTCTCTCTCACGGAGAACTGAATTCTTCCGAAAGTTGGTGCTTCGATGCTTCCTCTAAGATCTGCGGTGACTAGCCACTGTAGGTCTCCTCCTGGGGGTCCTGGAAGTTGAGCTCCAAGAAACTCCGGATGTGGGCGTCCCAGTAACTCCGACAGTGAATCCAGATCCCTCTCGAAGATCAGCTGACCTCCATTTCCCAACTGGTAAAACTTGCTGAACTGAGTCTCCATCTACAAGAATTAAGGATGAGGAAGTTAGTGAAGTGATCAAGTGTGTCAAATTTTAAGTAGTAGTGTAAGAATTTTGAGGAACATGAATTTTTGAGAAAGAATGAGTTCACAAGGGTAAGAGAGGAAATAGTTTTTCATAAATACTCACTTTGATTTTGAAGCTAAGTTTTTAGTTTGGACGTCCATTCTAACTAGGGTCTCCTATGGTCAGGATGGCTCTGATACCAACTTGTCAACACTCGGATTTTTAATCCCAGATGCCCGTTATGCCATACCTCGCAATCCCAGGATTACCATTTTTGCGAGACATAACAGATTGGATATCACAGTATATCATCCATTACAAACCATACATAAGGTCTTACACAAATAAGGATCTCATGATCCAGTCTTTAATACAACAAGCAGCGGAAAATAAAAGATAAGCGTAGCGGTAGGGTCCATCTTCAAGGGCACAGGCAATGCTGACGAAGGCAGATAGTCCTAGTTATCATAGTCGTCCTGATGACCATCCTCCTGGTAGTCTCCTTCATAGTCTGGCCATGAGAATAGCCAGGGACAAAAGCCATGAGTACTCTTTAAGTACTCGCAAACTACTATTAACAGGTACTATAGTTCTAAGTTAAAGTGCTAAATCTAAGTTTAACTATAAGGTTAAGTTTGAAACCTAAGCTGAGTTCAGAAGCAAAGAAAGATAAAGTAAAGTTCTAGAATCACTTAAGTTGGGAAGCTATTGTCATAAACACAACCCTGTTATGGTCAAGTCAAGATTCATCATTCATTTCAAGTTATTTAGAAAACATCTGACAACGAAACAGTATGGCCATTCCAACTGTCCATAACCGCGGACGCGGCTATTCGAATAGTTTGACACTCTGCAGAGGTGGTACACTTTCACCACAAGATTCGATACATCTGTCAGGGATAACCCTGAATCATCATACTTAGTATGCAGATAATCAAACATAACCTTCCCTTTACACACCCTAGTATAAGCACCTCTCCTATGAGCATGGACTCCCAACCATGACCATCAGTCATCTTGGGCACTGCATAGGTGGACATCATGAGAGGTAGCCTCAGCTCAGACCTCTCCCGTGAGGGAACTAATACTAATGCATATAAATTTCCAGCTAAGCCTTACCCAATTCAGGTAATGTGGTTGTACGGTAAATTTGGAATGGTATCGCATCTGAATACAACCATCAGTTTTATAAAAGGGTTAAGGCTCATGCCTCATCATTTTCATCATCATAAACCAGTTGTGTTTCTCAACACATGTCAAAACATCTCAATAGAATGACTCATCATTCCAAGGTTTTCATAATTCATTTTCACCAATTGTTCCCATCTAAAGTGACTCAAGTTTTTGATCTACTCTACAATACTAAGTTAAGAGTGTTCACTAAGGTGGAAGGATGGGATCAATCTCATGCCATAGAATGACATCTAAAGGTTTCTAAGTAGGTCAAGTTTTATACTTTTTATGCTACCTTCAAAACAAGTAAATAACTTTGTGTAAACTAAGGGAGGTAAAACTTGTCAATAAGACTTGAGGTACTAATAGTTAAAGGGGGTGTGATCAAAGCATGCTTAAGGCATCTTTGCTAAACCATCTAGTTTGTTTCTAGTTTGCTAAGCACTAAACTTGCAAGGGTTAATCTTGGGTATTTCTAGCTTGCTAAGGGTAGCTTGCACTGTTAATGATGGCTTGCCTTGGTTTGTGTAGTGGTTGAAGTTTTCTTCGTCTTCGTCTTGATAGCACTCCTCCTCCTCGTAAGCTTGGTCGGTACTATCTTCTATAAATACACACGAAGTACACAATCACCAAACAATACTTAACTAGTCTAAGTAGCATTCTAAGACACACAATTGATGATCTATTATCATCACAAACATCACAAGTTTAATTCAATAGTTTCATTCTTTTTAATTTAGAAAAGTAATTTCTACTCATTGAAAAATTAACTAAGATTTAATATTCACCACTTAAAATATGGGATCATGTTGACACATGTCCTCACCACATATTCTGACATGTGGGAATGAGATTTAAGGGTTGGATCAATATTACTTTGGTTTAAGTTCATTATTTAATGATTTAAAGTGACTAGAAATGCCTATATAGCATTATTTTGGTACTAGTCCAAAGTCACTGCATGTAAACCTTAATATTATTACATATTTAGGTATATATGATGAAATGTGATTTTTGAGAGTTGGAATCAACTCAAAAGCTAACTTGGTTGGTTTTATAAAACTGTTGCAAGTTGCAAAAGCTTCTGTTTTGTTATTTTTATTAGGAGAGATCTATAACTCTAATTGAATTAAATCCAATGGTCTTGGATAGATCATTTCAATACCTTTCAGACAAAATTAGTTTCATGCAATTTGGATTTATAAAACTCTCTGAATTGAATTTTCAACTAGTGGACAGAAACTAGATTCAAACTAAAAAGAAAAATCCAGATTTGAATGGCTGGGCTAGCGCGGGAAAAGACTTGGGCCAGCCCAGTGGCGCTCCGCGGCGCGGGGCTCAGCTGACAAGGGGTCCCGCTTGTCAGCGGCACTTAACACGCGAAATGGTACACGCGCTGTGGGTCGTAGGATTAGAAGAGGAATCTACGGCTGAGGGTCGTCGTCGACATCGAACAGGTCGCCGACGAGCTCGAACCCTAGCGGCTCAGTGGGGGTCTGCTGGGGACGTACCAGGGCTCCAGCGGGGTCGGCGAGGCAGGCAAACGAACTGGAAGACGGCGGCGAGGCGAGGCGCGGTTGCGGCGGAGCTTGGGGTGGTCGCAATCAGCGGCGCCCTTCTCCTCCAGAGGCGGCTGCTCCGACTCCAATTCCGGCGAGCTGCTGCTCCCTTTGCTCCGGCTAGAGGTCGGTGAGGTTCAGAGAGGTGAGGGGAGTGGAATGGTGTGGAGAGAAGAGGCTGGGGAGGGCTCCTTTTATAGGCCCGGCGGTGAGACCGAGCGGGATGGGCACGCGACGGTGGCGACAAGGCTACGGCAGGGTAGAGGCATGGCTGAGGGTCGCGATCGATGGGCGGTCCCCTGGCGGTGCTCTAGGAATTGAATGCGGCCGTAGGGGCGGTGGCATGCAGTCTGGGTGAGGTGGCGCTCTGAGAGGCAGAGGCGGCGGTGTCCACGGCGAGCGGTGGTTGTGAGGCGTTGGGCGGCCAGCAGGGGTGTCTGGGGGGTTCTCCAGGTCGTGGCGGAGCGGCGGGCGCGGGCTGCGGCCAAGGGGCGGTATGTGCGAGCGGGAACAGAGCACGCTCTGGGGGCGGCACCGGCATGGTGCGGTGGCACTGGGCGCGTGGTATCCACTGCAGGGCTAGGCTCGGGCAGGGGACCGGGGGTGGCGGTGAGCTCCTGGCTACCTCCTAGACATGGAGAGAGAGGGGGAGATGGTCTGCTGCGGCAGGGCAAGGTTTGGCCGGCGACCATGCCCTCGGGTTGGCATGGCATGGGGGCTAGGGACAAGGGAGAGGGGTGTTAAGGGCCTGGTTAGACTAGGAGGGGACAGAGGAGATAAATGTAATCATTTGGGGGCAAAACCCTGTTCAAAACAGTGAGCTAGGATTAGGGTGGAAATTATGCATGCCAAGTGTTTGATGAAATGGCCGCATGAGGTTTAGTTTTGAATTTTGGTTTCAAACTTTTGAGTGATCTCCACTAGTACTAGGTAGTCTCTGGTTGCAAGGGTTTTGAAAGTGGAGCTCAAGTAGATGGGTTTTGAAATAGGGGTGATCTATGCATATGCATTAGATTCAATTTTCAAATGCCAATTAAAATAAGTAAAAAAATGTTTTTAGCATATCCAAAAGTGGGCCTTGGTAC
Source organism: Avena sativa (assembly GCA_916181665.1). Classification (NCBI taxonomy): domain Eukaryota; kingdom Viridiplantae; phylum Streptophyta; class Magnoliopsida; order Poales; family Poaceae; genus Avena; species Avena sativa. The sequence continues at coordinate 525,007,971 of OV702287.1, read as the reverse complement.
CTCATTATGTGTACTAGCAAGGGGTACAAAGATCAAGAATTATTTCTGTTAAGAATTGAGTACTAGGAATAGCCAAAGTAGTGTAGTGGATTAAAATGGCCAAAATGACCATTCCTCCTTTTCAATTCTTTTTGATTTGATTTTCTTTAGGAAAAGTTTAGGAATGATGTAGATGATGTTTAAATCACCTAAAAAATATTTTACAAGCATTGGATCACACAATCATGGCAATTCAAAACAACTCCTATTTTAAATGCACACACATATGAATGCTTTCATTTTAAATTTGGAAAAGTTTTTGCTAACCCTATTTTTGGTTGATTTAAATCTTGATAAGCTTGAATTGAAGTTTTGGGATGTTACAGCTTCAATTATGCCGAGGAAGTAGAAGGTGTCATAGTCGTTGATCCCCTGTCGCCAGGAGAAGCGCAATGCTCGCCCTTGACCTACCTGGTTCCCTTGCGATGGTCTTTGATCTGCCGGTAGTAGAGGAACCGCCGATGATGAGAGGGGAGAGAAGAAGTCGCGATTATCAATTGGGAGAGTGGTGAGTGAGCGGTGAGGGGATTTATGACCCTCATTCTCGTGTGCCGCTTCTCCCACTCTTCTCCGCGTGTGCGCCCACGTGCCGACTTTTGGCTCGCCAGGGTCTGTCCCTAGAAAAACGCCTGATTTTGGTGTTCCTAGCGGGCCAAGTTTTGGGGTGCTTTAAAAACTCGTGCAGTGCGAGTTCGGACTGGCTTCACATTTTCCAAACGGGCTTATTCCTGCCGGCCAGGACGAGAAACGGGCGTGCGCCCTAGCAAGCATGCCCTAAAGCTACCTCCGGTGTTTATTCCTTGCACCTAGGTTCGTAGAGCATTTCTTTGCATGTTTGTCCATATTATATTATTATGGCAGAATAGTGTTAACTATGTCAAGAAAAGTAGTACATTGTGACCATCTTATGCGAAATAAGAGAGAACAAATTGTTCAATGTATGTGAGTTTCACGGATTGTATAGGAAAACACATATTGTCACAATTTTTGGAGGACCACCTATTGATACTTCAGTTGCACAAAACACCAACTATATATGTTTTTTGTAAAAACCACCAACTATACGTGTAATTTGTTGCATAGAGCTCCAAATCTTGTATTAGGTTGCTTAACAACAAATCTAACGGTTAGATCTCATATGTCAGTGCTGAGGGCATCCACGTGTCATTTGCTAATTTTTCAAATATTTAAAAAATAAATATGTAACTTTTTAATAATTTAAACGATATAACTAACAAATCCAGGAAAGTTTGAAACAATTTAGATCATCTGTTAAAAATATTTATCACCTTTTGTAAGGCTCTGCCAGAACTAAAAATATTCTAGTAACTGAAACCATATGACATAAGTAATCTCTGAAAGATTAAAATATAGAGAAGTAAATGAAGTATAAGATTTTTTTTTGGATCAACCATGTACATTCGACAAAAAATAGCCCATGAGACGTGGACACCACATCACCATTGACCTGTGGGGCTGTATCGTCAAATTTATATTTAACCAACTTTATCCCAGATTAAGATCTTTATGCAAAAAATTACAATTATAATTGGTCGTTTGTGCAAAAAAAAACACGTATAGTTGGTACTTTGTGCAACTAGAGAAGCAATATGTGGTGGTTTGTGCAATTTCCTCCAATTTTCTATGTCCAAAATATGATTTCTCAAACTTCAGAATAACCTATTTTGCCACAAGATACATATCAATATTTACTTTCTAATGGATAAAATCCCAAATGTACACAAACTTGAAAATCATGAATATCAATGATACAGCACCATTGCTATATATATAGGCACATTATGTTGTGAGATTCATGAACATATGTACAATTGGCCATGGGCTCCGGCTTCACCGACACAAGCTTAAACAAGGTGTAAGTCCAAATTACTCGGTCCAATTGTTTCCATGTTTCAATAAGTTTCAAGAGGTGACATTCTCATTGTCAATGGTGATGTAGCTCAACAATCAATTCTCCAACCAGCGATGAGAAAATATCACCCTCCAAATCAACAGCTATCAGCTTTTTTTCATGTTCACTTAAGCATCTCCATCGTTCAAGTGGCTCAATCTCTGTCTTCACCACTGTCCAAATTGGTCTTAACGAAAAAAATTGCCCGTCTAACCAGGCTTGAGCGGTCTCCAACACCGACTTTCCTCGACTTTCATCCTTCTCTACTTTTTCATCGCGAAAGAAATCTGTAAGAAGCTTCTGGAAGCAATGGGTAGATGTCGAGGAGCTTTCTTCTAGGAGGTCTAGTAGACCCTGCACAGGTGCGCCTTCAGAGTCTTCTATGGAGTCTATTTCCACCATGTGACAACTTATGTCCTCCGTGACAGTGGTAGCATCATCTACGTCGGATATGTCTAGCTCGGCCAGATGTTCAAATTGCCGTATTTTCTGAAGTAGCTCTTGACTTGCTCCTACACAACATAAGTATGTAATGAGCAAAGCAGAATGAGTTGAGAAAATAACTTGCAACAGAAAGGAGGCACTAGTATTAGAAAGAACTTTAGAACTATGGTCATATGATTCTTATAGCAAATTTTAGCTAGACTCAATCATTTTAAGTTTCAAAATTATGAAAAAAATCAAGCATGTAGATGATGGGCACACAAGTATGTGATGTGGGAAACTTAAACATGATCATTTGTGAACCATGCAAAAAAAATCGAGCTATATTTTAAGTTACGCAACTTGCCGTGGAAACAAAAGCTATTATTATTGGACGGGTCGAAAGTAGTCATATTTAAGTTTCAAATTTCACATGCACATACTTGTATCCATTATCTACATGAATGATTTTTTCCATAATTGCTCGAAATTTAAATTATTTTTTTGCTAAAATTTCCTGTAGGGATCATTTAGCCCTAGGTCAATACGGCGACATTCAACTACTTCCACACTACATCCGATATGTTTGGTACAAGCAACAATAGCTATAGGTGTGCTCAATCTGCAGCTAACCTCAAACTTCAAATCGATGAATACTTGAACAATCCTAAATACTAGCTCATCATCATCAGTTCATCTTGAAAAAACTTAGAGAGATGAACATTAGATGGTTAATGGTAACGACTCGAGGGAAGGGACAATTATGAAATCATTGGCACATCAACTCGCAACAAACACAAGATACCGTTGTAGCTAGAAAACATAACAAGGTATCCAGAGACCATGATGTTTCCTGGCCTTGTTTGGTTAATTATTGCATTTTAGGGTTTGTCCATACACCAAACTCTAGAGAATCAGTATTCTCCCCATCTAGAAATCCATGTAGTAAAAGGTCAACATTTTCAGAGTTTGACCGAGTATACAAAAATATGAAGATTTAAAAAACACTATATCAGTATCAATAGATCCACCATAACGCATGTCCATAGAGTATATTTATTCAATATTTCAGTTCCCGATATTTGGTCAAACTTACTAGTAAGAATTGAGTTTTGTATGGATTCATACGCCATGCATTTGTGGACCGATCGATCAAGTATGTAGGTATTGTGTGAGTACTCATATGACATAATCAACACGTGGAACAACTTTTTTCGCTTACAGAATTAACATAAAAGGTCAATTGTAGTGAAGTTCTAACCATGGCGAAACGTTATGCACGCACATAGTGAATTACTCATTCCGAAATGATTTGAACTGATGCATGCCAATTATCTTCATAGCACTAGTACATACTCCCTCCGTCCGTATAAGAGTGTACGTTTGGTTTTTTCAAGACAAATTAAGCATTTTGCAAACACCCCCTCCTGCCCTTAATTACAGCTCCACCAGCCAAGGCTGTGCTTCGATTCACGCCACAGAATTTATTGGGATGACTTGCACCAGCAGCCTTTGATTGGATAGTGGAACGACGGAGATTAAGGATTGGTTCGGAGAGAGGAATTGAGTCGTTGCGCTGGGATAAAATCGAGGCGTAGACCGGAGACTAAACACATACATGCACTCTTTTGCGGACAAACCGAGAGCCCAGACGTGCACTCTTTTACGGACGGAGGGAGTATGGCACTTAACTAGGTACTAGTGTATGTCAAATTGTTGACTCCAAGAATACTCATTCAAAGAAGTTCTCGATGCTACACTAACTAGTACATGCATGTGCATTTCGAGTATATACCTATGCAAAGCTAAAGCAAGATTACTCTGGATGAGCTAGCACCAGATGGATGGTACACCTTACATGATTACACCCACTGGCCAGGCCCTATTCTATTGCTAATTAGGCGATCATTATGTAGTAGCATCTCTTTTCTTCCCTATCTCGCTTCTTTTTCAAATTGCGTTAGAATACGGCACGCTTTGTACTTTCTGGTAGTGCATGCTTGCGGTCGAGAACATCAACTTGGCCCCAAGCTATAGCACTTGTTTAATGTGCTCCTATACAATTCTGCACGCCACTATTATGCGTTGCCGCTTGGCCATCAACGTCGCGTACGTCCCCCCTCGCTCCTCTTTCCCTTGTACACTTACACTAGCATCCAATGATTTGCACAGGCGCAGTGTCCTTTGCGTAGATAAGGTACGAGACAGGAACGGGTTACCGACAATATATTCCTGGCTTGTGGCTAATACGGGAAGCGCCAATAAACCGTGTGCGTGTGCATACATCGACCAGGCCATCGAACTGTACTGTACTTCTCCTCTACTATATTGGCACTGCCCATATCATTTTGTGGCCCCAAAAATGCTTTAACTAACACGGGGTGTTTATAGACTTTAGTGGTAAGTACGGACCAAAAGCGAGTAGAGTGATGGGTGCAGCTCGTACTGTTGTTACACGCAGGGGGAAGGAGACACCGTGGTCCGTGGCAGGAAATTAAAGGCTCTCTTCTGTTTACAAACGTGGGCGAGCGGGGCCTTCTTGCGTTGTGCCTGTCGGGAGGCAGCATCTAAAAAGTTTTACTACCTACCTACCTAGTGCGCGATCGTGTCATCTAGGCAGCTAATTTACCCGACTTTAGCAGTGTTAGTTAATTGATGAACGATCATGAGCTCAGTTAACGTAGCATGCACTAGCTAAGTGGGTTCAAGTCAAGAGAGAATTCACTTCAGAACGAAGCGAGATGAAGTGCGGGAACCCCTTACTTCGGATGTCGGCTATGCTTCGCTGGAACGTCGGCGATGCGGTGTCGTCGTCGTCACCGTTGCCGTTGCCTTTCTCGTCCTCGTCGCCGTCGTCGTCTTCGTCCTGGCTGAGGAAATCCATCACGGAAACCGGGCTCAGACTCTGCTTCCGTTCTCGCTCCTGGTCGAATCCCGCAACCTGCTGCTGTCGATGGCAGAACGAAGAGCCGCGCGATCAGTGCAAAACAAAATTAGTTAAGGCGGCAAGGCAGAAAAAACAATGTTTCTGAGGAAGCAATCGAGACGTAGGGTGAATTCTCAAGAGAAAAGGGTGCAATCTTACCTCTGTTTCATGGCTACGACGGCCGGCGCCACCCGACGTGACACGCCCCCAGCTCCGTCGCCGCGGTGGCTTCGCCGGCGACGGGCCGTCCCTCCTTCCGCTAGAGGTAGTCGACGACGCAGAGCAGCTGGGCACCCGCCTGTCCAACGCCTCGTCGCCCCTCGACTTCTTCCAAAAGCCCATTCGCACCCTCTTCGGGGAGTTCCCGGAGAGCGCTGCCTCCCCCGCCCTTCCCGCCGGCCGGAACAAAGCGTCCCTCACCGCGGCGGATACCCTCGCGAGAACGTCGCCGCTCCGCCGCGTGCCGCGGAGCTCCGCGACCAGGTGCCGCGGGTAGCACCCGAAGCCGCCGCGGGAGAGCTCCGCGATGAACTCCAGCTCCAGCCACTCCTTCAGCATCAGCGCTGGCATCGGCTTCCCCTCCAGCTCCATGGCTGGCACCCGCGCGCGCTTTCTTGCACGGCTGCCTAACTGAATTGCAGTCGCGATAAGCCCTGGGAATATAGTGTTCTCTGCTAGCCTGCGCGCCGGTGGAGGCGTGGTGCAGAGGAGACGGGAACTGTGCGACCTTTCGAGGACGGTGAACAGAGGTGCAGACGAAGACGCTACTACTCTTCTTGTATATAAATCTGTGGACTGTGACACGCACGAGGTAGTCAGAGTGGGGTGCTTTGGAAGCTGGAGCTGAGCCACGTCAGAGTTGCAGAGGATGTTCTGTACTTGTAGATTTTTGTTCTGAAGCTGAGCTAAAGTTAACAGTGCCCACGTCGGATGCTTTTGCCGTTTTCACGCACCGTTCGTCGTCTTCAACTGACTGGGTTCAAGAGCAACTCCACTAGCGTGACCAGGAGGCCATTTTTTGGCAACTTTTATATCCGGATAGATGAAATTTAGCTTCTCGCGTTCATAGGACATCGATTTTATCGTATTTAGCCTTTTTTTCATCCGGCGTTTTCAGGCGGAACCCAGCGCGTTGGGTATAACAAATCTCGCCGTGTGGCCCACGCGCCCACATTCTCTCTCTCCTGTCCCCACACGCAGGTCTGGCCTGCGGAGCTCGGCACGGGCTTGGCCGGTTGAGCGGCGGTGCGCGGGCCTGGCTGGCGGAGGTCGGCGCGGGGGCCTGGTCGGTGGAGCTCGACGTGGCTTGGCCGGCTAAACGGCGGTGCACGAGCCTGGCGGCGGAGTTCGGCGCGAGCTTGGCTGGCACGAATTGTCGTCGTCTCGTCGCTAAGCTCGCCGCAGTGGATCATTTTTAAGCCGAACTATGTGATCAAAGTTATGTTTGTGTGAATTTGAGCTGAATTGTGCTAAAATATCGCCAAATTTTGCCAAAAAAACATCTATTTAGGAACGTCACCTGGTAATGCTAGTGTGAATTCGTCCATTCTCAAGCCGAAAGTTACATCTATGTGGCAATTTTTAGCTCCGGATTTCAACGTAGAAATGTCCAGCGAGTGGAGACGCTCTACTAAGCAGTGAATTAGAATGGCCCTGTACTATACATGTAGTGTGTCCGTAGGTCACGGTCGTCTGACTGTCATTGAACAACAATGGTGGCATTTAGTGTGTGGATACTGAACTGGGTACTTGTTACTCCCGGTTACTAGCTAGTGCTCTAAACATTTTTACAGGCACACGAGCTGTATGAGCTTACCATTGCGAAACTGGAATGCATATAATCAGGGCAACAAAATTGAGCCAAGGATTTCCAAAATCTCTACCATATCTCTTACGAGTACTCCCTCCATTTTAAAATATAAAATATTTTAGGTTTGTGAAAGTATTGTATCTAGACCTCTTTTAATAGGTAGGTTCGTCCTAAGCCTATTACACTCCTTTTACAAAACTAAAATATCTTATATTTTAAAACGGAGTGAGTACATGAGACGGGACGGGACCACCTGCCTCTGTCCATGGAACTTCCAAGCGAGATTCGAACTCGCCATGGCAGGCTGGCGTCTCCTTTCGTACGCAAAGCGCAGAACGCGCGCGATAGTGGAGCTACGTGCCGGGCCGACCTGGCTTCATGTGGCGGCCGAATAGTTTTAGGCCTCGTCGCGTCCATCGGGACGATCGTCGGGTTCAAAAAATCGCCGCCTCGTCCGGTCCGAGCGCTCCGGCGCTCCACGTGGCCGGCGGCGCTTGGGCAAACTGAGCACTCGCGTGCGGCCGAAGCGGCGCGCAGGGCATGGAGATCCGCGGCTCGCGAAGCCAGAAGGGAAAGAAACATACGGAGCGGTAGGTGCGGTGGTGGCCGGGATGGGTGGACGCGCACCGCGCGTGGCGATCGTGGCCGGGACCGGCATCCCACGGCCTCGCCCCGAGGATCCCTTCTTGGCTCGATTCGGGTTCGGCAATGGAACAGTATCCGAAGGCTTACCCGTGCTTTATTGGATTCCAGCGGTAGTAGCCTATCCTAGCCAGTTAAGTCATGTGCCAACACGTACTAGCTTGGTTTTGCTCTAGGTGAAAATTAAAAAATGGAGAGCTAAAGGTGGCTGGTTTGAATTGCGGTTTCGAAAAACTTTAAAATCGAGTAGAAAGTAACTTTCATCAGAGAGTTTCTGTAGATCTTTTGAACAAATGCAAAGTTGATTTTTGAAAAGGGCAATGGGCGCGACTCAAAGTTTCATGTTAGGTCTCCGTGTGCCCGAAGGACAAATAAAAAAAGGGAGGCTTCGGTCGACGAAAGAGAAATTCGCTAAGCGTGCGGATAATTGGTGTGAAAAATATATGTCTGGAGCTGCCAAGGAAATTTTAGTTAAGGCGGTGCTACAATCTCTACCCACCTATGCAATGGGCATCTTCAAATTCCCCTTTGGACTCTTGGACGACCTCTCAAAAATTGTGAGGAATTTTTGGTGGGGCGATGAACATGATCGAAGACGCATGCACTGGATGTCATGGGATAAAATGACCCGACCAAAATTTCAGGGTGGTATTGGCTTCCGTAATCTTCGCATATTTAACCAGGCCCTTCTAGCTCGTCAAGCTTGGAGACTTATACACTTCCCTGACTCCCTGTGTGCGCGTTTGTTGAAGGCAAGGTATTACCCGACGACAAACCTTCTTGATACAACATTTATTCAGAATACATCGGCCTCTTGGCAAGGAGTAATGCATGGCTTGGAGTTACTAAAAAAAGGAACTATTTGGCGCATTGGCTCTGGCTCCCATGTTAGAATTTTTAGAGATAATTGGATTCCTCGTCAAGGAGCGTTACAGGTTAATGCAAGAAGAGGAAACTCGCGAAGAAGATGGGTTAGTGAACTTATTGATCAGTCAACACGGACTTGGAATGAAGAGGCAGTCCGAGCTTGTTGCTCTGTCTTGGACGCCAACGCGATTCTGGCCATCAAATTACCTCATAGACAATGCGAAGATTTTGTTGCTTGGTTCCCGGAGAAGAACGGACTCTTCTCTGTTCGTTCGGCCTACAGGTTAGGTATGGAACCCTTGCTTAGCTCTCTGAGCAACGGTCAGTCTAGCGCCGAACCCTCTGGTGATCGGGGTATCTGGGATCTCGTCTGGAAGGCACATGTTCCGAATAAGATTCGAGTTTTTGCTTGGAAGGCTGCGACCTCTACGCTGACAGTGAAATCTGAGCTTCACCGGAGAATCAATACCATTGAGCCTGTTTGTGCCATCTGTGGTCGAGAAGATGAGAATACGCACCATGCGCTTATACGGTGCACGTTGGCGAAAGCTCTAAGAGAGGAGATGAGGAAGAGATGGACACTTCCATCGGAGGATGCTTTTAAGGCGGATGGTACTGAATGGCTTTTGACCTTGCTCAATGGAACGAATGGGGACATGCGATCACGCATCCTGTTTCTATTATGGCGTGTTTGGCACCACCGTAATAACTATGTCCACAGTGATGGGAAGGCTTCTGTTGCAGCTTCAGCGACCTTTATTACTAATTACTTAATTTCCTTCTCTGCAGTCACTCCGGCAAAGTTTGATCCTAAAGGCAAAGCCGTGGTTTTGTCGGAGATACACATTCAGGATGGGCCGGCCGACACTCCTAGTTGGTCAGCTCCAGAGGAAGGACAACTTAAAGTCAATGTTGACGCATGCTGGGATCCGAAGACAAGGAAGGCTGGCATAGGCATCATCATCAGGAATTACCTTGGCCAACATGTCCTAACGAAGTGGAAATTTATCCCCAGCTGCGCAAGTGCTGAAAAAGCGGAGGTTCTCGCATGTTTAGAAGGATTAAAACATCTTACACAACATTTTACAGGTCCAGCTACTCTCGAGACTGACTGCCTACGTGTGGTTCAGGCGATCAATGACAAGGAAAATGATCGGTCCGACTATTGGTGCCTTTATCTACAAGCTAAGGATCTCCTGCGTGTGTTTGAGGATTTTAGTGTGGCTAAGGTGGGGAGGTCGAGTAATGTGGTCGCTCACTCCTTAGCTCAGCTAGGTAGGACAGGAGCTAGTGGTCTTTAGTGGGGAGCCTCTCCCAGTAGTGTCTCGGCTTTGATCGAGCATGATTATATAACAACGTGGAGACAATTTTCTTAACATAAAGATGCTCTTCTTTTCGATACTACTAAAAGTGTCTTAAATCAGGACAAACCTTTGATATACCATGGAAAGTGTCTTAAATGTATAGATACCAGTTGAGACACTCCTGCAAGAAATATGAAATTTGAAATTAGGTACCCTTTCTATAACAATAAATCAATTGCCACGAAATATCTAGTGGTGATATTTTTACAGGATTTTCTAAAAAACTATTTTATCTAAAATTTCAAAAATAATATTCTGATTTTCTTTTTATCATAAATAATACGGACACGCTTGTGCCTGGAGAAAAATATACCTTTCTCTACCTGCACGGCAGATCCAAACATTGTCAATGGACCTTTGTTTGTAGGCTAGAAACTGTTCCTTTCTCTTCAACCTGTTAACTTTTATTGTATTGCATGTAATCTAGTTAACTTTTGTGTTGTAAAATTCTACTAAGTATGTAGGAAAAATATCAACATCTAGAATATTAAATGTACACCATATAAAAATATACACCATGATGAATCTAATGGTATTAATCTTATATTCTAGACGTGGAGATTTTTTTTACATACTTGGTCAAAGTATATATCGTTTGAACTTTTAAATATATGTGCCCTATATTTTGGCAAGGAGAGAATATTAATTATTAAGATTTTGAACTATTGCATAAGCCATGCAGAACGAGTTCGACGTCCTGTAGCGCAACAAGACGTGGCAGCTTGATCTCCGCCCGCGACACGCCAATGTCATCACTGGAAAGTTGGTATTCAAGCACAAGTTTCATCCGGATGGTACTCTTGATCGTCACAAGGCCTGCTGGGTGGTCCGTGGTTTCTGACAGTGCGAAGGCGTCGACTTCACTGACACCTTTGCTCCAGTTGTCAAACCCAGGAACATCCGTACAGTCCTTCAGCTAGCGGTGTCCCGCGGCTGGCCAGTGCACCAGATGGACGTCTCCAATGCTTTTCTCCATGGTCATCTCGAGTAGCAAGTGTTCTGCTAGCAGCCCACTGGGTCCGTCGACTCCGATCACCTGGATCACGTTTGCCTGCTCTCGCGGTCATTATATGGGCTCAAGCAGGCGCCTCGCGCCTGGTACCAGCGCATCATCGTGTTTCTCCATCAGCTCGATTTCCGCTCCACCCGCTCCGATGCTTCGCTGTTTCTCTACCACCAGGGCGATGCTCCTCTACCTCTACCTAGGGGCGGACCCAGAGCATAATCGACCCGGGATCACTGTATAAGTCAAGCAGATATTTCACTTAGAGTTGGGGGTGTCATACACTACAAATGTCTAAAATTTAGCAAAGAAATGGGATTTTACCCGGTGTCCTGTGACACCTGCTAGCATAAGCTAGGTACGCCCCTGCCTCTACCACAGCTTAGCTGCTCCTCTATGTCGACGATATCATTTTGACGCCCTTCTCTACTCCGCTTCTTCGACAGCTCACTGATCGTCTTCGTAGCTCTCAAGGACTCAGGACCCCTTCACTACTTCCTCGGGATTGAGGTGGTGCGTCGTGCGGATGGTTTCTTTCGTCATCAACGGAAGTATGCTCATGAGCTCCTTAACCGTGCTGGGATGCTTAATTTTCACCCTGTGGTCACGCGTGTCGACACGAAGTCCAAGCTCTTCGCCACTGGATGCTTCGTTCTATTGGTCCATCATCGGCGCCCTTTAGTACCTCACACTGCCTCGGCCGGAGCTGCAGTATGTCGTTCAGCAGGTGTGCCTCCATATGCATGCTCCCAGCGACTCTCATTGGACTTCGGCGAAGCGGATTCTTCGCTACATCCGCGGTACTATGGATCTCGGCTTGACACTTCACACCTCCACTGCCACGGACATCGTCGCCTACTCGGATGCTGATTGGGCCAGCTGCCCTGATACACGACACTCCATTTCCGGGTACTGCGTCTATCTCGGTCCGTCGCTTATCTCCAGGTCGTCCAAGAGACAGCACCGTCTCTCGCTCCAGTGCCGAGGCCGAGTATCGGGTTGTGGCCAACACCGTCGTCGAGTGTACGTGGCTCCGTTAGCTACTCAGCGAGCTCTCCTATCCCGTGGACAAGGCCACCGTCGTGTACTGCGACAACGTCTCTGCCGATTATCTCTCAACCAACCCCATTCATTATCGCCGAACCAAGCATATCGAGCTCGACGTTCACTTTGTTCGCGAACAAGTGGCACTTGGTCATATCCGTGTTCTACACGTTCCTACTTCCTAGCAGTTCGCGGATATCATGACCAAGGGACTACCTACGGCGTCTTTTGTGGAGTTTCGCTCCGGTCTTTGCATCGGTTCCCGTGACTCTGTATATTTACACTTAGCCCCCTCCTCTATTGTATATCCGAGGACGTGGTTGCCCACCTTATATCTATATATATGTGAGCCTATGCACCCGATCAATACATCGAGAGTTGCAGCCCTTTCTACAGTATAGACCAGCACGATGACAGCTTTGGAACTGAAAAAAAATATTGAAATGTACCAATGTGTGGTCTAGTCTCGAAGATCTCGTCGAGATATAGCTGACCATAAAAACATATATTTAGGAGTTAAAAAAATGTCGAATCTGCAATGAATTTGGGGTGATGCTATCTTTTACGATGCAATTGCCAGGGATCGCCCAGCCTCAAGCTCACGTTGTGCTGAAGTCTTATATGAAGCTAATGTTTACACGGTGTTTTGGCTCCTTTTTCTTTCTGAAAATCGTCAACAATTGTTGTTCGTTGTTGATATCTGCAATGAGGTACTCGAGTACAGTAAGCTGATATCCAGAAGACGGAGTTAATAACTAGTAATACTATGTCCTCCCCCATTGGATTTGAACGGTTAACAAATTTGCATGTAACCGTCATATTTGCATGCTGCCTGTAAACCGTAATTAGGCAAACTGACGCTTCTGTAACTGCTTACTGCTCGGTGACAGGAGGAGAGCAGCAACCTGCATTTCCACGGATAGAACATCAGAGTCGACGGACCAGGTAAACATCTCCGGTGACAGGTGAGGTCTCTTTCCGCTGGTTGATCTGCTATTGATGATGAAACCTGAAAATCTCGCCCAGAAACTTCGTCCACAGTGCAAAAGCCCGTTAGTCCAACCAAGTCATCTCAAAGCAAGATTTTTTCCTTGAACAGGTGCCAAATGCTAAGTGTTTCTTGACCCACATCGGCATTCCCACAGGTAGAGACGCGCCATTCTCGTCAGAATTAATACTAGCAGGCAGTACACTTCACACATCCACACATCACTAAGTACAGGTCCGTCCTGGATGACCATATATAGGCTGTATCCATGTACATGCGGGCCGGAGGGCCTGCTCAGACGCGCGCGGTCAGTAGCTCCATAGGGTGACCTCGCAGTCGTAGTCCTCTTCGATCCACGCCGACGGCCCAGCCATCGGCGGCGGCTCGATGAGCATGCCCTGCGCCATGTCAAGATACCCCTGCATTTCGAACTCCAGTCCGTCCATGAGACAGTAAGGGGAGCTAGCGACGAGCTCCTCGCTCCACGAGGCTACCGGCGAACCAGCCGCCGCCTCGGTAGCCGCATTGGCATCGGACTGCCCTGGCGCCGGACGGAACAGCTCGGCCGCTTCCACCGCGGCGCGGCGTATCTCGTCGTGGCAGCCCCCCCGCGGCGGCACCCGGAGCCTGCGCGGGGAGTCGGAGAAGTTGAGGCACGCGTCCCGGCCGCGCAGCGCCAAAGCGGCGACGTCGTGCGCGCGCGCCGCCATCTCGGCGGTGTCAAAGGTGCCGAGCCATATCCTCTGCTTGCCCTGCGGCTCGCGCAGCTCGCAGACCCACCGCCCGGGGTTCCTGCTGCGCACCCCCTTGTACACCGGGTGCCTTGTCTCCTTGACCTTGGTCCTCCCGGCCCGCCGCTTGGGCGGCGCCGACGACACCGTCCTGTACGAGCAGTCCTGTCCTTCTTCCCCGTCGCAGGCCGCCGGAGACTGCGTTCCCGACGGGGAGTAGCCACTGCCGCAGTACGCCCACTCCATCTCTCTAACCGATCGAGATGTATTTGGATACTCTACTGTCTGAGCTTTGGAGGGAAAGATCCGGCGGCGGTTTATATAGCTATGCATGACAGGGTCTTGACGAGAAAGAACGCGTGCGCTGCGCTGCTGCAAACGCGGGGTGACACGAGGAGCCAGCCAGGCCAGGGTGTAGTGAAGGGGCGATGTGTGACGGTACGAGCCGGGTCCAGCGCGGGAGTAGGCTCGCGTGAGGCGGTGTTGGTTAGGTGGGGTGTTTCGGTTGGCTATCAGACCAGCTGGAGGCTGCACGGACGGAACGAAAGGAAACGATGGCGACGCGCAGGCGTACGGTACGGGGCCCTTCTACGGCGCGCAGTGGACTCGGCGAGGTGAATCGGATGACTATGGGCTGGGCTTTCGGCTTCTATTGCTCCCCAGTGGGTTGTGAAGAGGACGTGTAACGTGCTGAAAGAAGCCTATGGAGAGGGCATTGCGAGTCTTTTTTTCTTTGTTTTTTGCGGGGGTTTGATGAAAGACTCGTGTGAGTTGGAGAGCCGAGACATTTGTGGAATTTGCTATTTTTTTCAGCTGGAGGCAAATTGGACGTCACGACGCCCTGCTCTTTTTTGTTGCGAAATATCATGAACAGCATCTCTAGCCGATAGCCTACAACTTTTTTATTTTCAAAATTCCACAGATCTATCAATAAGCACCAACAGGTGGTACAAAGAGTCTCAAAAATTATAAAAAATACAAATAAATCATTGGACCATCTAACGACGACTACAAACACTAGCACAGGTCAAAGACACGCCGTCCTCTTCGATCCACCATCACCGAAGCTAGGCAGATTAACTTGTTGTAGTAGACAGACGACGAAGTAATCGTGCTAAGTCCCCATAGAACCAGCACATCAGATCAGCAACCATCGCCAAAGATGACAACCGTAGATCGAAAGAGACTGGCCTCAAACCATACCAACGAATACGGAAAACGACTGGATCTCAAGTGATCCGCTGGACACATGATTCCACGAGCCTCCGCCGGTGCTAGACGCACCACAGGGCGAGGATAGAGCAGGGAGGATTTATTCTGACCTTAGGACGTAGACACTGCCTCAATATCCCTAAGAAGACACTGAAAAAAAGGCTAAACAAAAATCAAAAACCTTCCCATCAGCGAGAAGCCATGGTCCGTCACACTTCCAAGTCCCTAAGGCCACCGGACACGGAGTGACCCGGCAGTGTCACCGGCGAGGGAACAGAACCCTAGATGGGTTTAGCTTGGCTCTTCCCGATAGCCTAAAACTTAACTTCAAATCTTGCCTCCTATCCTAGATTCTCAAGTTTTTACTACTCTAAATGGTGGTAGACTATAGCCCAAACCCTATACCTCCTAAATTTCTTTTTGCTCAATTCTCAAATCTCTATCACATTCATATGAAACTATTGCATAGCATATGATCAGTCATTCAAACTATCACAATATCTTCTTGCTCATTGTAATTTTATGTCCTTGTCTTCTTGACCGAGGCTTGTGTGTCCACAGGATCATAAACCTCCTCCACCACCACTTTGAGCATCTTGATCATCATCCTTTTTAGCCACCTCCTCACCGACCTCTTCTTCTTCTTCTTATTCCAATACCATTTCATAATTGAGACCATCGAGCCCCTCCACATGCGAGGATTGAATTCAGCGATGCCAAGCCCGGTCGTACTACAATCATCAAAAGAACATGTTTTCATAGATCCTATGTGTCAATGGTACGGCTGACGAGTGAAGGTCTTGCATTTACCTCCGTTTTGACTAACCGGGCATTTCGTCGATGACGTCACGGACAGTGACTTGGACGCGAGGTGCGGTGGCCTCGCGTGCCACCAACCAGAACATAGAGACGTCAGAAGGCACTATGTGAGCTACCAGAGGCGAAGGAGCCATCGGTGTCGACGCCACGACCTTCCTCTTCTTATATTGGGTCGACGCCTCGGCGAGAACTTTCATGACCTCTATCGGATTTTGCGACCGCAGATCGCTGAGGACCAGAGCAATGGGAGGCCGACCCATATTTGCCACAATCGATGAGGCCTTACTGCCATTGCGGTCGGCCTTTCCTAACGGCCCCATCTCTCGCACCATGTTGGTGTTCCCCAACCATTTGTATGGCATCGGAGGTGTCGTGTGGGCCGATTCTGGCGGTGTCAAGCCAATCGAGAACTCCGACAAGGTTGTGGAATCGTCTTGCGAGCCCATTCCAACCAGGGTAAGGGACAATGGTGAAACCACCAACGAGGCCCAGCAACTTTGGGCGGGAGAGTCGGGCGACTCGGTGGGAGAAATGGAGGGGAATGATTTGCTCGCTCAAAGTGGCAATGAGTAAAAATGAGAGTGGAGGTGAATTTAGAGGAAGCTCCTAAATTTTTTAGTCCTCTAACACCGATAGGAGGTCGGGTAGGTGTGCCATAGAGGAGCAAAGAATAGTTTTTGCTCCTCTAACCGATTTTAGGCTTTCGGCTAGAAATGATCTTAATGGATCCAACATTTTCGCCACACATCAGTTGTCATATGACTTGTTCTTACGCACGATGTATGTGCCAAGTGAGATCAACCAAAACTCGGCGTCTTTTTGTTGCTCTGGAGCTCGGGAAAACATACGGTGGTCTTCCCAAGTGTCGTCTCATCTCGCTAGCTGGTTTCTTGTAGTAATCTAGGGCGTGCTTGGTTATTCCCGAAGAATGGTCGTTTGGTTGCTTTGCTGACCGAAATCTGCATAGTTCAAGAATGAAAGCAGCCAAAAAGTTGGTATAGAAGAAAACTCCGAATCAAAAAAGTTGCTTACGAGATTGTTGAACAGAACCCAAGATCCAATCTATGAGTTGCTAGTAGCGAGGAGGATCGGATCTAATTACCCTCTAAGAACACGAGTGCTTAATGATCTATGGATTGTGGATGATGTAGTCTTACTATCATCGGATAAATCCACTTCAGCACCGCACAAGAAGCACCTTCGAGATTCGCACACCTTCATCTTGATGGTGTCTCCTCTTTCTTGATCCAGCAAGCGAGGGGGAGAGGTTGGTGAGATCCCGATAGCACAAAGGTTTGCAGCGGATATGGTGGCAAATTTATGCAGAGCTTCGCTAAGACACTACAAGAGGGAGGAGGGAATGCATGCGAGAGAGAGGAGAGTCGGCACTAGTAGGAAGGGGTGTTGCGTCCCATGCCACTGCTCCTCCTTTTATAGGGGTGGGGCATCCAGCCAGCGATTGTCTCTCCTCCAAGAAGAGGGGCGATGACCAAGGGAGGAGCCCCTTCTCTTAGAAGGTGCTTCCCCCAAGTAAACCCTAGCCCCATGGGTTGTCCGCATGGGTCATGTGGGGCTATGTCCCCCTGTACTATGTAGGTCGGGTGCCCCTCCATGGGCGCATGTGGCCCCCACGAGCAGGTGGGTCCCACTGGTGGATCGTAGAAGCTTCCCGATACAATACTAGAAAAATCTAAACTTTTTTCGGAACCTCAAAACAACTTTCCCATATATAATTTTTTACCTACAAACCATTTTGAATATCCTCGTGATATCTAGGATCTCATACGAGACTCTGAATCAAAATTTGATAACACAATGTATTATCTCATCAAACCCTAGCGATATCTAAACATTAAGTTTGTAACCTTACGGGTTTGAGAACATATGGATATGATCGAGACACCTCTCTGATCAATAGCCAATGGCGAGACCATGGATGTCCATAATAGATCCCACACATTCCACGAAGTTCTTTTCTCAATTGAACCACGATGTTGAGAATTCAATTAATCTGGTATTCAATTCTCTTTGTCTCGTGATATATTACTTGACGAGATTCGATCATCGGTATCACCATACCTAGTTCAATATCATTACTGGCATGTTCTTTTTACTCGTTTTGTAATATAATATCCCTATGACTAAATATATTAGTCACATGCTTGCAAGCTACTTAGGATGTTATGTTACCGAGAGGTCTCAGAGATATCTCTATATCACGTGGATTAACAAATCCCAGTCTTGATCCATGCTACCCAATAAGTACCATTAGAGATACCTGAAAGACACATTTATGATCACTCAATGATGAAGTGACACTTTATGTCCACAAATCATTCTTTTGGTACTAGAGAGTAACATGATCTCATGGTCTAAGAAAATAGTACTTGACATTCACGAAAGCTATAACAATTAAACTTAGTAACACGATCAAAAGCTATGCTTAAATTTATGTATGTTCATCACATGATTCTCCTAATGATGTGATCTCGATATCAAATAACATTACATGTTCATTGACATAGTATGATTACTCGGGTACTTATGATCTGCTATCCTGGTTGTATAAAGGCTCACGGCACATAAAGATTCAAGATGATGGCCCAAGAAGCATCCAATAGAAACCTTAGTTATATTAGGAAAGGAAAGATGAACCGACATTGTATTGGTGTTGAACATATGTAACCTATCCGTATACGGCTTTGGGACCCAGCCTATTATATATAGGACAGGTGAAGCCTATGAGGAGGTATCGAAAAAACCCAAGCGATCTGTAATAGCTTTGTTCATCAATAATCAGGCGACTTCGACTCCCTTGTTTGCCTGACATCCGACGAAATCCCCAGCGTTCTTTTTTCCGCGAAACCCTAAGTCCATCACCATGGGCATTGCCGAGGTTACCCCTCGTCAATTGGCGTCGTCTGTGGGAAACCTGAACGCTGGAGTCATGGATTCGACGGACCCCTTTTCATCAAGCAATAATCCAACGGAAGCGGCACCACGCCCGTCCACGCCTGTTTCGGTACCCGCCGATTTCAATGGCGGATCTGATCTCATCATCAGAAGTTTCCACTTTCAAGTGGAGGATCCTGAAGAACCGCACCTCTCGGTTCTGATCTTATCGGGACCGTCGGTCGAAAAAACTATGCCTACGGACTAAACCCTAGTCTCCACTTTCCCCATGGGCATTACCGAGGTTACCCCTTATCATTCATGGTTAGCAAACTTTAACCATCACTTGATCAACGAACTAATCCATTAGAGACTTACTAGGGACATGGTGTTGTTTACATATCCACACATGTATTTAGTTTTTGGTTAATACAATTATAGGATGAAGAATAAACACTTATCATAAACATGAATATAATAATAAGAACTTTATTATTGCCTATTCGACATATTTTCAACACTATGATGATAACATACGGACATCAACTATATGTTACTTCACTTATATAGACTCATAAGGTTGTACCTTAATGTAATAAAGGAGAGTATGGATAGTGAGAGGTGATAGAAACCTTCTTCAGATCTTTGGAGTAGCACTAGAAGGGTTTATATGACGGGACACCATAAAACTTAAATCAATGGTTGGATATTTATGTCTTATTAAGGAATCTCGTGCTTACTCTTTTTTTTGGCCTAGGGACCAACCATTAGGGTGTGTTTTCTCATGCATGTGGTTGCACCTATTTATAGGCTCCATCAGACAAGAATAAAATTTGACAATATATTTACCACACTTTTCTACAAATCTTTATGTCATAAAGACTGTGTCACCTCTGGAAACGCTTGACACATATAAGAATACACCCAAACTTGTCCTCTTGCTGCATAGAGGATTAGGTTTTCTCTGAAAAGAGCATTCACGTCTTTACTAATACTTTACTTTACTTGAGCTTACTTGTTATTTACTTTCCAGCAAACATAAACTTAAAAACCACAAATCTCTGCATTTTTTCTATTATTTACTTGTTGAATTAGCTAATCAATACCTTGAGCTCCTCATGGGTTCGATAACCTTTTCTATTTAAAAGGTACTACAACTGACCCCTACACTTGTGGGTCATCAATCGCCTTCCTCGACAAGAAGCATGAGGCGCGACAACGGTCGTCCTTCATGGGCGACTTCCCGGTAGAGGGCGATCACCTAATTCTGGACATGGACGATGCTGGAAGTGACAACAACGACAATGACAACGTCTGGGAGCCCTTGCCGGAGGCCAAGCAGGAGGAGGTGATGCCCCTACAACCGCCAGACCTCGACCCGGATGAGGCCTACCGCATCGCCTTGCAACAGTCTGCGCTCTGGGAGGAGGCGCTCTAGAGCAGGACGACAACGTCGCTGCCCGAGTCCTTCATGGCATTTCAACAGCAACTACACCCACTACCGCCGCCATCGCAACAACATCAGTCGCCACACAACCTGAACTGTGGCCTGCATGGCCTGGCCAGTACCAGCCACGGCCGCTCCCCTCCATCGCCGCAGCAGCAAGTGCCTATGCACGGGCCACCGTTGTCGTGGTCGCCGCTGTCGTACATCGACCTCTCCCGGGTGGACGACAACTAAGCAGAGCCGCCGCCGCAAGCCCTTGTCGTGGCTAGGGTGTTTTATATGTTTTTATGTTCTATATCTCTATGCAAATTAAGTTTCTATGCAAAATAAGTTTCCGTGAAATGAAATTCTTAAAAAAAGACGCGCCGCTGGACACCCGACCTAGACCAAAATTTACAGTGAGCCTACTCAAATGGACCGATTCGAACCCATTTTATGTCCGAAATGAGACGGCCCGCTCTTAAAATCCTTGGAGAGCAGACGAATCTTATTCGGGCGACGAACAGTTTCAGGTTGGCGGTGCCAGGAACGCAGCCGAGAGAGAGATCCCAGATCCGCAGTTTGCAGGGAGAGATGCTCGGCGGTGTGCAGGAATGGTACGGCCGTCCATATACGTCCGCGACGCCATGATTTCCACCGGATCTGCCCGCGTCCCACCCTGCGCCGCTGTGCGGTGTCGCGCCCGCGTCGCCTTGCGGCTTGCACAGAGGATTTTCAGAGACGATCCAATCGGATTCCGACGCGCCAGGTGATCCGTACGAGTCCAGGTGTCCGTCCGGCCGGTAGGTCCCTGCCTGAGAATTGAGATGCGTCGCGAACTGATCCTCGCTTTTGCTCGTTTCGGCGGGAGTGCGCGCGCAGAGGCTCAGGAGCTCAGCCAGGGCTTGCCTTGGACCACCGGCGAGTGGCTCGTGGCTGTACCTGCCGAAGAACCCATGCCGCTGCGGGGCCGCAGCGGCAGCGGAGAGGTGGGGCACGACGGAGCGTTGATTGTCGTCTCGCCAGAATTCCACTCATGTTGCCCCAACAGGCGGCTACGGGATGGGGGTGGACACGTGTTGCCCCAACAGGCGGGCTACTCGGTGTTTGGTGTGATATACGTACTTCCTACTACTGCCGTAATTATTTATCCGTTTTCTTCATTTCTAGAGCTGGACATGCAGTACGTACCGGCCGGACGCCTGGACACCTGGACTCTTCATTTCTAGGGCTGGGAGTAGAAGAGTAGCACTCCTGGATCCTACTAGATAGGAAAATCAATTGTTTAGATTGCAAAACACACGGGAACAACATGATTGAGAAATGCTCTTTGGATCTTTGTTTCACATGATTTTCCTATCTAGTAGTAGGTCTTATATGGGGTCCCCTTCTATGCCCTCTTTGGATCGCATGATTGAGAAACACGGGAATAAGAAAACACAAGTATTTGGTAGGTTTATCAGCGAGAAAAAGATGACTACAAAGCACACAAGAGCTGGAGGAATAACTGTTTGAATGGAATAACGCAAGTAATACTCACGAAAAAAATGTACTGATCCTACGTGACTTTGTCTTAAAAAGAGGTTGTAGTGATCCAAAAGCAGTCCACATAAAAAAGGCAAAGGATTAGAGTCCTTATGGGATTCCTACAAACCAAAAGAAGCCAAGAACAGGTAAAACAAATGATTTTCTAGTTACACACACATGAAGTTTATTGCAGAAGGTGTGGATCCCGGCCTCGGGGGTGGGTGGGGGGTTCTTTTTCTTGCTTTAGAGTGTTGATCTTGCAGGGTTTTTTTTTGTCCTCTAGATATTTTTTTGTGAGGAATCTTAAAGATAGTTATGTACTACTTCTTATGCAGAAACGATAGTTGCGAATTCGCGTACATAGAGTTTCGAAGAATCACCTAGTGCAAGATGGTGAGTTTATGATCCTAGCTACAACCTAAGTCTGTGTTACATATATTATTGTTGGCCCGAATAGTAAGGTACCACCAATGTTTTAAGGAATTATTCAATTCTGTAACTTTGCTTTACTATTACTCCAACATACCGTGAGAGCGGAAATAATATTGTTAGATTCAGTATAATAATTTTAGCATATGGTTTTTATGTGTTCTTTATAGCATATAGTAGCCCCCTGAAAAAAAAAGGTATATAGTAGTACTATGGGCTGGTTATCAGAACACCAAAACATGCACCTGTCAAAGTCGTTGTTGTTTTCATCCTTTTCATTGACCGACCACCCAAAGTGGAAGAAAGCTCAGACATATTACACACACTTCACTAACATATATTCCCAGAGTAAATTAGACATCAACAGTATTTAGAAAAGGGGAACGGTGGAGCGATGCACTGTGCGCACATCTTATAGCCAATCCACCCCCAAAATATATACTATATACTAGTATCAATTTCCACTTGCAGTACAAACGTACACAACTACGGAATATATACGCACAAACAGTGTCATATACATGCCTCCTCGTGACCTACTTGACATTTAAGCAGGTATATCCCCAGCAGCTTTATATATATACTTCCATGGCGGAGTGATACCTCAAACAGAGCCCAAGCTGGTGACAAAGGAGACCTTCTGGCTCTCATCAAACCACAAGGTCCAAAACACTTCATGCAGAAGGGGAAAAAATTAGACAGACAGAGGAGAGGAGAGATAGAGGTAGAACATCTGACATGCGTTACCGGGGAGAAAAAGACTAGGTTCCACACCGGCATGCGCCTCCTCCTCCTTACCGATCTCCTCATTATTCCAGTCCAGGTTCCAAGTTCAGTAGTAGTACTGTAGCAGCAGTAGTAGTTACAGTGGCAGCGGGATGATCGATGCTGGAGCTATGGGTCACGGTAGCTCCAGAGGCTCTCCCCGACCCCCGAATGGTCGGGCGATTCGTCGGAGGAGTCGGGGCTGAGCCTCGGCGGGCTCATCATCATCCCAGCAGCCATGTTGCGCAGGAACTGCGGCGTCTCGAATAGCGCCTCTTCGTCCAGGAAGTACTGGTCGAACCCAATGCCCGCCTGGTCCTGCTGCGCGCCGCCGCCAGCTGCCGATGCGGCGGCGCTGCTGCTCCCGCCGAAGTGCTGCTGCACGGGAGCAATGCTGATGCCGGAGGCGCGATCCTGCTGCAGCGAGGCGGCAGCCTCCGCCGCCGCCGCGCGGATGTCGTCGGCGGAGGTGGAAGCCGGCGCGGGGCGCGTGGCGGCGATGGCGGGGAAGTTGAGCGCGGCGTCTGGCCCGCGGAGCGCGCGGGCGGCCACGTCGTAGGCCACGGCAGCCATCTCGGCCGTCGGGAAGGTCCCGAGCCAGATGCGGCGCGCCTTGCGAGGCTCGCGGATCTCCGAGACCCACTTGCCGCACCGGCTCCGGATGCCGCGGTAGAAGGGGTGCTTCCCCGTCGACATTTTTCGATCAGAGAGCTAGGGCAATGGCAGCACTGCACTAGCTAGCTAGCTAGCTTATATAGTTAATGGCTATGAGGCATAAACAGCTATGGATCGAATGAAGAATGTGTGGGTGGGGATCAGTGGGGGACTGTGGGAGTGTCCGGCGGCGTGCATGCAGGTCGGGGATAAATGCACGAGGAGCAAGTCGGCTATATAGGGCGCGACCAGGAGAAGCGGCCGGATATGGCGCGTGAGGGACGCCATGGCGTTCGCTCTCGATGAGCTGGTGCCCGGGAAGCAAACAACCAAGGTAAATTTGGGAAGAATCATGTCGCTTTCGGGCTTTCTAATCATATGGCATGTGTACCTTTCATTTTTGCCCGTTCTGTTTTTCTTCAGGCCTGGATCAGAGTTCTTTATTTTTGGCAGTAATGTTTGTTAACTCCGTGGCCCTACGCCTCTTGCCCAGATGCACATTCGCATATATCTATACATGTTTTAATATATAGATACATACGAATTTAGATAAATTTAAGTCACTTATTTTGGAACGAAAGCAATAAGATTTTTCGAGGAATTGAATCCTTAGAATTTTTTTATAAACATGCTCTAATATTTAACCTCTAGATTTGAATCGAACATGATTTTTTTGGAAAAAACTATTTGAAATACATTTCATATGATACTCGCAATCCACTAAAACATTTGGAAATAATGTTTTGCTTTCTTGTGGTGAAATCCTGTAAAATATGAACGAGGAATCATACAGATTGCAATGAGCAATTATGCGTTTTCCTAATCCTGGAACCATGTAATCATATCAATCAATGAGACCCTCAATATGCATGGACGGAAAAACTTTTGAAAAAAAAACTAAGAATGAGCTCAGAATCTTATAAATTTGTTGTTCGGGAATCTAGGATGTAGAATACACCGTGACACGTCCAACTTACACTGTTCATGCATGAGTTAAGGGAATGAACTTTTCTGAATTGGATTACTTTTTTAGGCCAACAATCTTGATTTCGTATGCTACAGAATAAATCGTCAGAGATTATTTTTTTCAAAATTATGAACAACTTGTTTTTGTAAATGTGAAACAAAACGGCCAGACATATCTACACCTAGATCCGTGAATGTGCAATTTGGCTAACTGAGGTTTCTTACTGTCTTATTAACAAAAATATAATTATTAACTTTTACTACCTCTATTCCAAAAAGGCATATAAATTTTTCCAAAAGTCAAACGGCACAAAGTTTAATCAAGATTACAGAAAAATATAAACATCTATAAAACAAAATCTATATATCATTAGGTAGATCTTGCAATATACTTTCATTTATGTCTATTTTGTCTTGTGGGTCAAACCTTTTACCATATGACTTTAGAAAAAATTATACGTCTTATTTTCTGAAATGGAGCTACTTTGTCCATATTAAGTGAATACCCACGGGTTACCTACCCATCCTCTTAGATATCATTGGACGCCCAGAGTAAAGAAGCCGAGACGTCCTGAACTCTCTCTTCCCCTTGAGAGTCCCCAGCGCCGCCACCCGGCTCCTCTCCCCTCCACCTCGGGCGTTGCTGCCGTTGTGAGTGGGTTGGGGAGAGGCGGCCTGCCACCCTTGTACAGTAGATCTCGTAGTAAGAGTTGAGTTGTGTCACCCGCGGTGGGGATTGGCGTTATGTCGTGCGGGAGTAGGCTGCTGCGGCACGCGAGCTGCCTCCAGTGACCGGCGGCGATGCTCTTCCTCTTCCTAGTGCTTCAGAGGGTGACGAGGGTTTAACTCATCAATGCCCATTGTTATGGACTTGGGTTTTAGAGAAGGAGGGAAACGCTAGAAGTCTCGATCGGCTAACAGACAAGCACACAGGGACGCAAGGTTTACCCAGGTTCAGGCCTCGTAGAGGACCCTACTCTTGCTTGTCTGCTCTTGATTGATAAAGGATCCAAAGGATTACAATGTCACCGATGGCGGTGTATGCGCAGATTAGATCTGGCGTATGTCTAGATCTATTGTGTTCTATCTATTGTGGCGATCGTAGATCTGTCTATTGGGATATTGTGGGAGTCGCGATTGAGAGATTGCCTTCTCGTTGGACCCTCCTAGCCTTTATATATGGGGAGGCTAGGTCTCAGGTACCAATACGAGTTGGTTACAAGTTGTATTCAAACTCTAGTCTTGAGGTTTCCTTATCTTGTGCGTTTGGGAGTCTGTGTCTATATGGGCTTCATATCAGTTGAACCGTCATAGGCGTCATGGGCCTTGGCAAGTTTGTCGAGTGGGCCTTCCATCGAACCGCACCAAGTAAGTTGTAGTCGAGTGCCTATTGGGCATACCCATGTCAGTAGCCCCCGAGTGTCCATGTGAATCGTAGATTCAGATGGAGACTCAGAAGTCTTGATCTTTGCATTAGGATGTCGGAGTCGACAATTGTGTCGAGTGCGAAGCACTTCACCCGGAAGTACATCGAGTCAGTCGAATTTGTAGTAGTTTATAGGGATGATGGTAAACGTGCCTGGTGTGCTCGATGGATCGAGACCAGTTAATTGCTCTAGGGCAAAAACAACGTCTACCTACTCAAACTCGAGTCCCTGGACTCAAATTTGGAAATTGCTGGCGTAATTCGACTCAGGCCGCGGAGGTCTTACAGGAGTTCGAATCCCAGCATGTAAATGTGAGCACTCGACGCGTCCGTCAAGGCCTATTCATCGTACCTGCAGGCACGGATCATTTCTGGTAGAGCGCAGCAGATGCGTTGCCAGACCTTATTCAGGTCTTATCTTCACGCTGTAAGCGCGGCATCCGAATTTTTTGTCATCGCGGAGATGATTCGGGTGGCCCAGGAGACGTAATCTCTTTGTAGGGAAAATATGAGGCGGAGTCGCCATAGCATTCGAGTATGGATGTTATCAACACACAGTACGATGTACAAGGAAAAATAATCATAGGGTGCGCGACCAGCGCTCCCTATGGGAGTAGCCCCCGAGTGCCTGGTTGAGTCGAAGGCTCAGGCAGGGACTCAAGAACTTTTGCGACTGCTGTCGTCTTTTTGTTTGCTGGTTTCAGTCGAATTTGCTTTCAGTGCTCCCTATGGGAGTAACCCGAAGCCCACAATCGAATCGTAGATTCGAGTGAAGGGTTTTCATAATGCTTGGATATCTTCATAGATTTTTTCGGATGCGCGGCCAGCGCTCCCTATGGGAGTAGCCCTCGAGTCCTTAGTCGAATCGTGGATTCGAGTGAGGACTCAGAGTGTGTCACTCGAGGATCTTGTATATGCGCGACCAACGCTCCAGTTTGGAGTAGCCCCGGAGTGTCTGGCGGAGTCGTAGACTTGGGTAGAGACTCGAGTCTTGTATCTTGCAGTGGTAGTCGAAAATCACGCGAGAAGAAACCACTGACCCGGAAGTGCATCGAGTCAGCGTCTCACGCATAAGGAGCCAAGAGTCGACGATGTAGTCAAAGTCATGCGGCGATTAGCCGGGTGAGTCGATGATGAGGATGGAGTCGACGCAGTCGCCTCTGTCAGGTGCGTCGCTAGCACCGCGTCTTTATAGCATCAAGTAATGCAACCATCCGAGGAGGAACTCGACTCCGGTCTTGAGTGTATGGCGTAGTCAGTTGTTTTGTCGACTCCTATTGGATGACCCGATAACATAGCTCGACGCAGTCGACATCCTTGTAAGCTGTAGAAAATATTAAAAATTGTGAAGTACTTGTAGCTTGTAAAGAATATTTGCATGTTGGCTTGTAAAATAAAATTCGGGTGCCAATCGAGTCGACACTTTTGCATTGTATGCTAGACCTTTTCGTTATCCTGATTACCCTTAGTCTCAGTACCTTGCCAAGGTACTCGGAGTTCAAGGATTCGACGATCAGGCAGAATCAGCTACTCGGGCTATCGCGTATGAGGTACTCGAGTGCGTGAAGTTGACGGCACATTAGGTTACTCGAAGAGGGCGCAGCCCCCGAGTGTATCGAGTGCAATTAAAGTGAGAAAGAAATCAACTTTAAGTAGAGAACTTAGCTTTATGGGTAGTTGTCGTGGACGAAATCGATGCGGCCGTAGAGCGATGCGGTAACGAGACGCGTGGCGGAGTCGAAGGTTGTAACGGATTGTCGTTGTCAAAGGAGTCAGCGTCTCGCCGGAGTCGAAGGCCGTAGCGAGTCGCTAGGCCGCCAATGCTAAGGGAGCCCCCAAGTCACTCGAGTCGAGGACCGAAGCGGGTTGCACGACAGAGTCAAAGACACAACAGGTTGGCGAAGTCGAAGACCGCAGTGCATCGGCGCAGCCGAAGACCACAGTGAGTCGCGTGATGGAGTCGAAGACTCGGTAGGTCGGCGGAGTCGAAAACCGCAGTGAGTCACCATAGCCCAAGACCGCAGTGAGTCACCGTAGATGAAGGCGGCAGTGGGCCTTGCGGCGGAGTCGAAGATTGTAGTGGTTCGCGGTCGTGGGAGTCGAGGGAGCCTCCGAGTCACCTAAGCTGAAAAATGTAGCGGGTCACCAAAGTTGAAGACCGCGGCGGGTTGTCGAAGCGGAGGGAGCCCCCGAGTCGTTGGGTTCGAAGATCGTAGCGAATCGCGGGAGTCGAAGACTGCAGCAGGTCGTGAGATCGACACCGGATGACTAGTATACGTGGCGGTCAAGAGTTGTGCAGCGGTGATGTAGTTGACGTAGCAGCGGGTCACGCGGCGGACGTAGTCGACGCGGCGGATCGAAATCGCGTGGTGATGACGATTTGCCGCATCCGAAGACCGTAACGGGTCATAGCAGTCGAAGATTGTAGTGACTCGCGGTCACGGGAGTCGAGGGAGCCCCTGAGTCACCCGATATGAAGATCGCAGTGGGTTGTCGAAGTCGAAGATCGCGTAGCACCAATTTCTTTTGCATCTTGAGCGATATTGATCTCCTGAAATCGGCGAGTGGTCGTAGATCACCGGGTTGATGGAGCCGTCGAGATCGCAACATCAGCGCGCCCAGTTCCCACAGACGGCGCCAATTGACGAGGGTTTAACTCATCAATGCCCATTGTTATGGACTTGGGTTTTGGAGAAGGAGGGAAACGCTGGAAGTCTCGATCGGCTAATAGACAAGCACACAGGGACGCAAGGTTTACCCAGGTTCAGGCCTCGTAGAGGACCCTACTCCTGCTTGTCTGCTCTTGATTGATAAAGGATCCGAAGAATTACAATGTCGCTGATGGCGGTGTATGCGCAGATTAGATCTGGCGTATGTCTAGATCTATTGTGTTCTATCTATTGTGGCGATCGTAGATCTGTCTATTGGGATATTGTGGGAGTCGCGATTGAGAGATTGCCTTCTCGTTGGACCCTCCTAGCCTTTATATATGGGGAGGCTAGGTCTCAGGTACCAATACGAGTTGGTTACAAGTTGTATTCAAACTCTAGTCTTGAGGTTTCCTTGTCTTGTGCGTTTGGGAGTCTGTGTCCATATGGGCTTCATATCAGTCGAACCGTCATAGGCGTCATGGGCCTTGGCAAGTTTGTCGAGTGGGACTTCCGTCGAGTCGCACCAGGTAGGCTGTAGTCGAGTGCCTATTGGGCATACCCATGTCAGAGGGTGACAAGCTCGTTTCCCTCCTGCTAAATAAGCTCGTCTTCCCCCTTTCGAGATCTCTATGGTGATTGGTCTCCCCGTGCTCTCCCCTGCTGTCTGCAGTCGCCGATGTGGTGGATGTGACGCTGGTTTTGGAGAAGAGGCACACACGAGATTGTTCTAGTGGTTCGAAGGGGGGAGTTCTGATTCCATCTTTGTGGGAGGAGGAGAAGAACTTCCCTGTCTCGCCTGGCTGGTCGTGTTGGCAGGGGGAGAGGCACAGTGGTGTGGAGAGGCGGGCCATTCTTCTTACTCCGGTCGGCCGTGGCGGCGAGGGGACTCCTCTTCCTCAAGATGTGATTATTTGCGGCAAAACCTTATTACGATGCCAATCAGCCTAGGCCGTGGTGGTGATGGTGAAGGCAGTGATGCTCAAATATTTAATGGCCCGTGCTGGAGATCGTAGGAGACGGTGATTCAATCTTCTGCTGCTCCAAAAGGTTTACATATGCCTGTGATTCTCACTCTTTTGGATGTAGCTTTTCAGCCTAGATGCTACACAAAGGATCAATTGTGAATTGCTGTCAAGTCTATCTTTGCTATCTTCATTTCGCTCGGGTGTATGCGCCGGAGGCAGGTGAGATCGTTTCTGATGTCGCTCCCCAGATTTAGATTTCTCTGTGAAGCATCCTCAACATCTACATCTCAATTTACAACCTCGTGTCCCTGTGCCATCTCAATTGCTGGTTGAGCCGCTGGCTTTCTGGTTGGCCAGGCTTTGTGTTAAAGAACTCATTTGCAGGTTTGGCGCGTCCATATTCTCGATGAACACCCCAGCAGGCTCCATTTGTGCTCTTCGGCTCAGACAACTTTCAGTAATTATTTTCTCTTGGATGCATCTAGGCTGTAGGTTCGACTCTCATCTTCAGAGTAAAAGATGTATAAGTTATATTGTACTTTGCTTCAATTCTTAATATATTAGCTCTTTCGTTAAAAAAATCACTGGATGCCCACATGCGACAATGAATGGCTCAAAACTAAGTGGCATACCGAACTGATTTTTTTGCTACACGTTGCTCAGGTGGTGCCGTTAAGGTACTCCTTTGCAATAGCCATGACAAAACGAGGAGGGAAACACAGGGCTACTCAGGAAGAGTGATGACTCTTTGAGCGTGTGCACTGTATGTAAAATATGGTGTGTAAAAAAACTTTTTAGTAGAACTATATCTAAACGTGAAGAAGGTGGGTCTAAGAGAAAGATTCTTTGTCTTTAGTCTAGTAGGAGACCCAGGTTCTAGTTGATTAAAAACTTTGTTTTAGTTCTTTGCATTGGTTTCCTTCCATTGGCCGAAGGTGTAGCAGTTTGGTGGGGGAAAGAAAAAAATCTGGTACATGGGACCGTGGGTCCTGCATTTGCAACATAGAAGTCGAGGTATGTGTACGGATGGTTATTTCAAATTAAAATAGATAAGCGTGCTGCTCTTGTATACCCTGGCCCAACTTTCACCTGTTCGTTCGGGTCCTGTGGAAACGACCCAACTTTTGATGTACTTGTACGAATGTGTAAGAGCGTTTTCCTAAAATTTCTTCTCTATATCTTAAAATCTTGGATCCCCTTAAAACATTCTTTTCTAAAAATTTCCTGACTCCAGCAGTTCCCCCAAAAGATCTCTTCTATTTTATATTTTAAGAATTATCTATAACTACCATTTGAAAACAAACGGCTACTGCGTTCCGGGATGAGCTTTCCCACTCTCGGGAGATGGATAGGGGAGCCATCCAATTCTCCTATAGATGAGGGAGTTGGGGAGAAGAATAGAAAAGTTGAAAGAATAGGGGAATCGATCGGGGAACTACTGGAAGGTCTTTTTTCTGTCCCCCCCCCTCCCCTAAAAATGCTATAGGGGAGATGATAAGGGAACTGCTGGACTTGCTCTAACCTCATTGTGTTTTTGTTACATCGCGTGTTGTCGGTCGAGCTAGCCACATTTTATTTCCATCTCATACAGAGATATATTATTTCTAAGAGCATCTCCACTAACGTTTTCAGAAGGACCTGCTTAGTTTTTTTACGTTGATGGTGAGTTTTCACTCAGTCACGTTCTCAGGACGTTGAATTCCGTCAAATTTGGTCCAACTTTTATCCGGCGTTTTCAGCGACACCCGGCGCCTCGGATACGGCCTAGAAACGCCAGATAAAGCGAAAAAACATATGGCCAGAGCTGTCGGCGACAGAAGGTCGAGCTATATGATGTTTATTATATACTACTACCCATGTTCCACAATACTATACGGCGTTTTATTTTTTCTTCAAAATGGAGGTGATACCCAGCCTCTCTATCAAAATGATGTATGTTTTATTTATTATTCAATCAAACCATACAAAAATACAAAGATCAACCCAAAGCCATGTCAAGAATGACAGCTCTCACAAAACCTACAACTTTGATGATGGGGTGAACATGTCGGGGCCATGTGCCCCTACCTCACGTCTACATACATCATCACAAAACCGAAGGTCTCACCAAACCACCGAACAACGAGCCAGGATCACAAACCGGTCCAGCTAACCCTTAATATGCACCATCGTACACGCTCCAGAAGTTGCCTCCGCCATCTTCCACTGATCCCTTTTCAGGATCAAGATCAAGGCATTACCCTTGTAAGGTTTGCCATCGACACCGCCCTAGCGCCAGATAACGCCTCTGCCTTGCGCGAGTCCATCAAGTCACGCCCGACGTTGATACCCTGCCACTCCACACATATATACATTTTAGAATAACGACCCTGCATATCAACTTATCGAGTAGGGTTCATGATATAAACACAGTTACATAATGTACCAATGCCCTACCACGACTAGTTGTGTAAGGTTTTTTTGAAAGTAATACGTGTCGCATATATAGAAGAATAAAGATCAAGTTACAAGCGAGCCACACATCGATCCGACAGAATATAAAAATAGGAAAACCCTAGCTTTTCAAAGGGGACCCTTGGACCGGAAAAACTATTCGGCAAAAAACCAACGCCTGTCACTCGCTTCTGGCACCAACATAGCTGCCACCCAAGGAAAAGTGGACAGATCACCTCTTCACACGAGCTCGACGTAGCTCCATCACTGATCTACAGCTTTACAGACCTCCAAAATAGGTTGTCAAAGGCAAAGCCATTACCGTTGAAAGAACTAGGCCGCGGCAACACGCCATCAATCTCCAAATGTGACATCCCCGCGCGACGACGTCTAAGGAGAAAACCAAATCTAACAGCATTCAACCACGGACAAACCACAAAATTCACCATCTTCCATCTATCACCAACACAGACTACCATCACGCACTCCTGGGTAACATCCCGAGTTTCACTCCGACACCGGAGAGCGCCTTAGTGACCGAGATACATACGAATCTATACAAATCTTCGACATCTATTTCGAGAAAGAAGTATTATTAGCTTCAGTTTGAGGATGCTTAGCACAAGGCGAATAGGCGATAGTACCGACTAGTGACTACTAGTGACGTGTCACGTGTGAAGCTCGACAACTCGTGTACAAGTAATCCCAGCAATATCTATCGTCGTTGACGACCTTGTAGACACGCAGAAACGTATACACATAGCCGGATCTTTGATAATTGTCTCAGCCAAGGAGAAGGAATAGCCTAAATGATGCGATCCATTGACGATGGCACGTGCCCTCAACATCGGGACCAGCTCGACCTGGACGGGAAGCTTGCGTCGGGGTCGCGGACGACGCATCCGCGGAGGCGACACCCTCATCAGTCATCACTGGTGTGTGCACTTTGCCTGGTCCCCTTGTTATCAAGAGAGGGAGGGCTTTCGACGTTGAGCGCTCCGAATAGACTTGCTGCTTCTCGTTCTCGACGTCGACGGTCCGTACCTAAGAGCATCTCAGCCGGCGTCCTCAAAATGTGTAGCCGGCAACAGCGCGGGAACACGACTCAAAACTCTCGGTAATTTGAACGAGGCTGTAAACACATCGCCGTCCTCCCAAAATTCTCTCCCAAGGGGTTGATTATTGTAGAGAAGCGAAACGAGCCGGATACACAACGAAAAAAAAAGGGTATACGCCTTGCGTCGCTCTCCGTGCCAGTCCCTTCCGTCTCCGGCATACCCCGTGCGGTGCTGGCGGCGGCAGACCATCCTTCTCCCGTCCGTTTGGTGGTCTGCGCCGGGCAGACTTGCAGGCGGCGATGCTCGATGGGAGTTGAGGTCTCGGCCGACGGCGGTGCCAGGCGGTGGAGAAGCTCCAGGAACGACGGCAGGTGGTGTGAAGTTCAGCAACCCACGGCTCAGGCCTGGATCTGGCCGTGCGGGCTTCAGCCAGCGAGTGCAGATTGGCCTAGCGGGCGGCTCGGCGATTCTTGCTTCGCATCGGGTTACTGGGGCCTCTCCCCATGGCTGCAGGGCTGGGGCACCAGATCTGGGCCAGATGGGCCTAGACCCGGTGGTCGCCTGGCAGTTCCCTTTAGGGTTCTGCTCGCGGGAGGCTCGGAGGTGCCATGCCCGTCTTGCTTGTTGCTCCTGTCTCGAGGGATGATGCACTGCTCCACACCCTTCGAGTCGTGGTGTTTGTTGCAGTTGTGCTTTTGTTCACGGGGATGAGATTATGGATGCTCAGACCTGTGTCAACCCAGCAAGTCCATGTGAGCACGGGGGCGTCGGCACTGCTGCTTCGCGGCAGGGATCTGCATGGATCCACTGGTGGACAGAGGCGTAGTGACTAATGCGTGGATTGGTGATGATGG
Organism: Avena sativa; assembly: GCA_916181665.1. Classification (NCBI taxonomy): domain Eukaryota; kingdom Viridiplantae; phylum Streptophyta; class Magnoliopsida; order Poales; family Poaceae; genus Avena; species Avena sativa. The sequence continues at coordinate 524,974,145 of OV702287.1, read as the reverse complement.
TGGCACCATAGTTACAGTGTGGTGTTGGAGCTTCACGTGCCAATTTGGGCTCGGTTGGGCCATGGAGGGCCTGGTTTGCCCTACTGCTGCGTTCGGTCATCTACCGCCCTCCGACGATGGAGGCTGTTCCCTCTCTTGTGTTGCTGTACCACCAACCCTCGCCGAAGCTCTTTCCTTTCGGTCTTACCGGCCTCGCAACGTTGGTCATGGTGAGATGACGGTGGTGATTGCAAGACCGCATTGGCGTGTGTTGGTGAGCGGCGAGTTCGGTGGAGCAATACGAAGTGTCCGGGAGGGTATTTTTTTTAGGGGTCGGCAGAAATCCTTGTTGTCTAGACACCGACACGGTTACGTATGCGGGTGTCGCCGTCCTTCCTGAAGGGCATCGGTGTACCTATTTCCCACCTCTTGCAGTGTACTGGGAGAAACCCTAGGACCATTCCGGGCAGTAGCGTCGTCGTCGTCGCTTTCCTTCTTGGAGGTGTTGCTTGGTACGCGACGCTTCGAAGCGCTAGGAGTGTGGTGGAAATTCTCTGGAGGGCGCAGCGGTTGCGAGTCATCTTCGTTTTCATCGAGTCACTCTTGTTGGCTTTATTTTCTCTTTTCTTCTTCTTTTCTCTTTCTGGTTCTTTTGGCTTGATTTGTGTTGTTTGCCCTAGGAGTGGTCTCAATGTGTATCGGGTGATTGCTATATTAATATAGCAGGACGAAAACCCGTATCGACGAAATTCTCTCCCAAATTATTTTTGGTCCAAAATACTTAAACATTCATTCATAGTAGACTCCTAACATAGTTTGATGGAAAAAATATTACATGGCCCCCTTATAGTCGTCTTCCTCCCGTGCCTGCCTCACCGCCTCCGTGGATATCTTGGCTTGGTGGTGGCTCTCCGCCTTGACAAAATGCCTCGTGGGCTCATTGTCTCTGTCGACGCTGCGACACGGCAGTTCCTCTACGCCCTAGTCACGTGAGCTACCATTGACGAGGAATCGCCTGTTACATGTCCCTCCACGCCGCAGCCTCCCGTGTCGCAGTTTCACGGGAGAGCTCTATGATCGCTCCCTCGATGGCCGCGTTCGTGGCGGTGCGCACATCCTCTGCGTGCACTGTTACGATGGAAGCGAGGAGGGCCAGATGGTCGACCGACTCCTCACCCTCGTCGAGGTCGTGGAAGTCGTACAACTCCTCATTGTCGCCCTTCATGTACACCTCTTCCGCTATCTCCCCTACGTCCACCTCCTGCACGTCATCGTCTTTCGATGGTGGGTCAGCTGGTTCATCGTCGCCGTCCGAGGGTGGGTAGCGCGAGAGGTCTAGGAGAGCTGAGCCCATGTGGTGGGGAGATGGCAAGGCGTGGTATGTGTGCAGGGAGAAGGGCCAATCCGCCGTTTCCACCCCACGCATTGGCCCTTCTTATGGCCGGTGGGAGGATGGGCGGGAAGCGACTTGAAACTGCTGGAAGACGAGCCGAGGGGGAGGGGAAGCGGCAAGTAGGTGGGAGGCTTTTGAGTCGCTGAAAAGCATACTCCGCGCGATCGAACCGACGTGGTACGCGTTGCCGGCACCCTTGGCTACCCAGTAGGTCGGCACGGCTGCACAAGCGTGCTAGACCGTTTTCTCGGCCGCCATTGGTGCGGATAATGTTTGGGGGCTAGCGGTGAGGGCTGTTTTTTCTGTCAGCGTCCCCGAAGACCATTGCAGGATAATTTTGGGGGCGCTGGTGGAGATGAGACTTCTTTTCTCTTCGTCAATAGCACGAAATACTCCATATCCTTCTGTTACCTTATCATCACTATGCATGCGATAAAAATAAATTAACAAATGGCTTCATATCGTCAATGTGCATGGTGATTATTCATGTGCCCACAGTCCACAAATCTATTGTTCGTATCTGGTGGTTCTAGTAAAGTTTTAGAAATAGTTTTCACTTATCCGAGAAATAGCAAAACCGTTTAAGCTACGCCACTTTTCACAATTTGTCATGGAATTACTAGCGAGCAATACAGAACTGTAGATAATTGGGCCAAGTTTGAGTATACTTAACTCACATCTGGAAAAAAAAATCTCAAAGTAAATACTAATAATTCTTGAAACCAAAAAAATAAAAAAACTCAAACAAACACTGTACCCACCCCGCGTCACCCTCCTCTGGCGACACGGGGGGAACCCTAACCGCCGCCAGCCCTTGAGGCCCCCTTCCTCTATTCTCCGCATCGCCGCCGCCGGAGGGGGGCGCCGGCAAAGCCATGCGCATTCCGGCGAAGGTGTCGACAGGGCGGTTTCCTCTTTGGCGCGCGTTGTGCGAGAGACGGCGGAGCTGCGGGCGTGCGCGACAGCACGGGGATCTGTCATGGAGGCGCAAGGCTGCCGGGACTGGTGCTAACCGACGCGGTGGCCCAAGGAGCCTGGGGCGGTGGCCCCAAATCTGGCCGAGGTGATGCTCTTCCCTGCCTGGCTGGAGGTGGTGGCCGGTCTGACTAGGCCGCGGGGGCCGCGCTGAGGACTGCCCAGCGGCGAGGATTTTGGGGCTGCAGTTGGAGCTGTGACAAGGTCTGTCTTGGTTTCGGCTATGTGCCACGCCGGCGTGCTCGTCCTGGAGGTGTGGAGCTGGTCTCGGCAGGGGATGGAGGTTGGTGGGCTTCGGCACGTGTGGCAGTGGCTCGTGGGTGGCTGATTCAGGCGGTAAGTAGTTGAGCACATCGGGAAGAAATCCTTGCTCCGGTTTGGCTGGAGCTGACGATGGTGGCGCCCGAGGGTGTTGCGTACTTTCCTGGAAGCATCGTCGTGAGGTGTGCTTGCCCCTCCCCCTGCAGCCTTGACTCCGGAGGGAAACCTCAAATTCAGGATAGGGCGATGGGGGCGCTTCTTAGTCTTTTACCTTCTTGTGGGCATCGTCTCGGATTTTCCTACGGCCAGGGGTTCGGTAAAGGGGGCTTGATGCCAGACAGTTGTGCAAGGTCCAAGGGTGAAGTTAGGCAAAGATGATGTGTCGAGCCGAGATTGGGTCACGACTGATCTTCGGTAGTCGGGTTATCCTGGCATGTCCGATGGGTTCTTATGCTTCGTTGTGGAGTCGGAGCTGCGGTGGAGCGTGTCTAGGCGGCGACGATGATGGGCCGCCGGTGAGCTCTGCAGGTTCTCGGTCGGCCAATATTAGCATAATTCCCTAGTGAAGCCCGTCGTCTGAGTTGGAGCTATCACTCTTTGGCGCGTGTGGCCAATTGATGTCATATGCCGACATGGTTTCCAGCGTCGTTTGTGAGGCTTTGTTTTAGAAGTCGTCGGTGAAGTCGGAGTCGCTGGCTTGCGGAGGAGTGATAACGATGACGCTATGTGGCAACCTCGACGCGGGTCTTCTTGTGCGTCTGTGTTTCTCGTGGGTAGCCAGGTTGGCTGTGGTTGTGTGCCCATTATGTCGTGTTCCACGATAATATTGGTGCATTTGTACAGGTTTTCGGTCGGTTCCTAACCAGTCAATTCTCTTTGATTTTTTAAAATAAAGTGAGGCAAAATTGCCTCGTTTTGTTCATTTTTTTTTGAAACCGGGACTGGATAAAGCTCCAAAAATTGCGTGGTGCGTAGTAGCGGTGGCAGAAAGGAATCCTGGCCAAAATTGATGGCTACTCCTACATAGGAATAGAATCACCGCAAAGTGGAGATTGTGACGCCTGTTACAATGCGTGGTGGCTAGAGAGGGTCTCGCGTGTTTTCCCTTGTCCTCATGTTTCGTCGCTCGTCGGAGTGACCTGCAGTTTATCAACTGCCGCCCCCAAACAGTGGGTTGTACTCACCAACAAGTCGGCGCTCCAAAAAAATATCGCACGTCCGATCATGCGATGTGACTGCTGCAGCCGTGCAGAGCTGGCTGCCAAACGGAGATCCGCGACTCGATCCCACTCAGCTCGCGGCCGCTCAGATGGTCTCTGATGGAACGCGACGGCGGCGCCATGACTCCCACGATTTGACGGCCGACCTAGACTATAGACCCATGTCCGGCTCAACTGCTCAAGAATGTTGCATACGGACTGTCAGTGTATCGACAGTTAACACGCTTACACCTGGCTCTGCATTGTTGCCAACCGCCAAGTGTAAAGCTGCTAATGTAACCGCCGCGAACGGTGAAGCTCACCTCACCTCAGAGCGCGACCGCTCCAGACCTTGTCCGTGATTGCACAACGCGGAAAAGCCAAGCAGGAGTGAGATGGCAGCTGACATCGACTAGTTGGTGCACCATTTAATGGGCCATTAGTGGGTAATGATCCTTATTGTGTCTGCGTCGGGAGAACGACAAACTGCACATGTTAATTGTCTTTTCCCAATGAAAAATCTGGACTTTGTTGCCTACGTACTACTCGCCGAGATGGCTATGGTTGTACATATTAGATCTCCCATCCGTACGATACGGGAGGCTAGCTCTCGGGAGCCGTTCGAATTGATTAAAAGTTAGGGAGGTAATCCTAGGTTTTTTTTTATCTAGTCTTGTCTTATTCGTTAAGGAGTCAATGCCTTCATGGGCTTGGTTTCACCTGAATCGTTATGAGCTTCAGGGATCTCAGCAGATTGTCATGTGGGCCTCTAGCTGGGCCGTATCAGATAGGCCAAGGGTGAACGCCCGTTGGACATGCATATGTTGACATTCTCACAAGGTGAACGTCACATATGTTGACATTCTCACAAGGTGAACGTCACTGACCTAGGAATTCATCAGTTCAATGGGTTGTGTGTTCTTTTAGCAGTTCATAAGGATGCCGGCGAACGTGCCTGATGCGCTCGACGGATCGGGACTAGTTCATTGCTCTTGAGAAAAAAAAAACGCTACCTACTCAGACTTGAGTCCCCAGACTCGAGGCCGGTATAAGCTAGGGTAATTCGAGTCATGCCACTCAGGTCTTACTAAGTCGAATTCTAGTTGACAAGTATGTACCCAACGTGTCTGTCGGGACTTTCTTTTTTTTTGCGGAAAAAGAGTCGGATCTATTTCATGAGTTTATAAGAAGTACAAAGTATCCTAAACATAATAAAAATTACATCGAGGTCTTTGGACCACCTAACGAATACTACTGCCGCCAGAGCGAGCCGTCGACGCGCCGCTGTCGCCGCTCCATTACCGGAGCCGGCATGCCATTGTTGATGACAGTCGGGAAGTCTTCGTGCACGTGCCCCTAAGGACCAGCGCCCCAGAGATGAAGTTGGCGCCATTGAACGCTTGAATTGATCCGAAACTTGTAGCACCAAACCTAAAACACACGTAGACTGGACGAGATCCACCACTCCATAGAAGCGGCGATCAGACGAATCCCCACCCTCCTCAACGCCAGCAGCAGGATCGTCACCGACGAGGTGGAAGAGGAGGCGGGTATACCTTATTCTTGTCCCGCACAACGCCGCCATAGCCACCATAACAACGATACCGGATGACCAAACTCTAACTTTAGGGACCCTTCTACACCGCCGAGCGCAGGTCCGAGGTCCCCACCTCCTCCCGCCGCCGGAGCGGCAAGCAGAGGAGGCGGGGACTCGTCGATGCTCGGTCGCAGACGGCGAGGACGAAGTAGATCGTGGCAGCTGCTAGGGTTTTTACCCTAGCCGCCGCCTCTTTTTCTCACGGGAGGAGAGAGCGTATCTCTCTGGCAGTTGGCGTTCGTGTTTGTCGGGATTTTCATCACACATAGGCATGGTATTTATGTGGTAGAGCGTAGCGGGGCCTATTGCTAAACACAACATCCGAATATTTATCCTAGCAGATATGATTCGAGTGGTCAAGGAGATGTTATATCGGAACTCAACATTGGTATAAGGTGCATAATGGGTGAAGTCGCCTAGTTCTTAGTTGTCTTGCAAGCAAAGAGTCAATATCATGGACGTTGTCAACACAATGGACAAGTATTGCAAAAGAAAAATCTTCTTACGTAGGGTGCGCAACAAGTGCTCTCTATGGGATTAACCCCGAGTGTCTGTTCGAGTCGTAGACTCGAGCAGAGACTCATAGTTATAGGTTGCACAATCATTAGTCGACACTGTGGAGGCAATCGACACAATGGACCTCATGTGCTTAGTCAACATTGTTAGTCGACGATTTTATTCAATAGTGAGCCGGATGTGCTTCGGGTGACTCTGTGGATGTAATTGACGCGGGTGCTTCTTTTTATTTTTTGTATGCACAATTAGCGCTCCCTATGGGAGTAACCCCTCGAGTCTTTAATCGAAATATAGATTCGGGTAAAGACTCAAAGCCTTGTAATCCCTCATCCGAAGGTTACTTCTTATTGGAATGAACCCAGAAGTACAATGGGTGCACATCTAGCGCTCAAGATTGGAGTAGCCCCCCGAGTGTCTGGACGAGTCAAAGACACGGGCAGAGACTCAAGTTTTGTACTGTGCAATTTCAGTCGACAATCTCATAGGCATACACTATGGACCCGACATCAAGTGCTCAACCAGCGCTCCTGATAGGAGTATCCCCCGAGTATTTGGCTGAGCCATAGACTCGGTCAAAGACGCATATCTTGTTATCCTTCAAATGCTCATCTCTCCGTGGAACCCGAGGATATGCTCGACTTGGATGGCGTACTTGTGGATTCAGCCGAACTGCTCGTCGAGTCCTCCTGAAGGACGTGATGAATTTGAATGGTTGATGACGTTAGGAATGATGTCCGGTGAGCTCAAGCATCAGCTTGGGAAGCTAACGGGACATAACAGTGTGGGTTCTAGTATTAAAGCTGACTAGATTTGGCCGCACGTTGCGCGAAAAACAGGGTTTAATAACGTTCCTCGATCTGCATGCGTAGTGGAGTTACTCTAGTGCTGGTTTGTTTCTCGCTGTGGTGAGCAGTTGCTACTTCGCGTTGTGGGTGCCTTCTTGGGTTCTTTGTCTAGTTCCCCATGAGCGTGGATCCTATCAGACCAAGGCCGGCGATGGTGGATCTATGTACGGCGGCTTGTGGATCCCCTGCCGAGGCTGGTTGGAGAGCAGGTATGTGGTAGTCATGATGACGGCGGTTTGTGGTGTCTAGGGTATCATGTCACTCTGAGAGTGAACCAACATGAAGGAGAGGTCTAGGCTTCGGTTGAAGATACCTTCGATCCAGATTACGGATGCAGTATAGCTCTTTTTCCCTAGTAGACCTAGGTTATCGAATTATCGGAAAGCAGAAAGCGTAGTGAAGTTACTTTACCAGACCTTCGGGAGTTTTAGAATTCTTTTTATGTTTTACCGGACCAAGAGTTTGCTGTCTTTTATTGTTGTCGATGATGGAGAGAGAGGTCCTAGGGCTTTCGATTTCACCTGTAGCTGTGCAAAACATCTTATGGGAATAAAAGATAATAATAAAGTATGCATGTAACTGTTAGATCAAGATAATTATATCTGAGCAATGCATCCATAATTGCTATTGCCTCCACAACCGCTTATAGCAATAACCTACTAGTCTCATCATAGAAGAAAGAGAACTAATGATATGCACAGTGATGTCATCGTTAATCCCAAGTAAATCCCTCACATACATCCATACTACCCCTTATGTCACTGGGGTTCCCAACCTGCAGATTAGTCATTACTCATACTCCCTATACCTGGCTCAATCCTCGGGGTCTTGGGTACCTGACAAGTCCTTGGATTGAGGCAAGAGAGGATACAGTAATCATCATGTCATACAAACTAATACATGATCCCATCTATGATAAATAACATGCACAAAAGCTACATGGCTAGGCCGAAGCCCTTAGCCCAAGGAGAATTACTCACGCATAGAGATAAAATCAACAATCATAAACATTGCAATGGAAATCATGAGATTGATAGCAAATAGTCTTATAATGTCGCCAATCAAAGATGAGATCTACTGTTACAAGTGGTAGAATATGGCTATGGTGGTGGAGAAGGGTTTGGAGATTAGATCTACGTCTATTCCTCCGGCGGCTCTTCGGCGTTGTGGATGCAGGTTTTGGGGGTCCTGGGGCGGCGGCGCTATTTCTCGTCGCCCGAGGCCTCTTTATATAGGGGTCCCTTCACGAAAGTTGTTCTGTTTGACCAAGCGGTGTCGATGGAAACTATACGGCCGAAACTATACGGCTAGAATTTTATTCCCGCCGTATAGTTAGTCGTTAAAGCTTCTGTCTCCACTTTACGACCCCTGGTTTCTTGGGGTTGTTGGAAATCTCGTATCTTTGACTTTAATGTTGTGATTCCCATCATCAAACGTTATTATTTGCGTAGGGAAAAATAGAAAGAAAGGATTGCATACCCCTTTGATCATTAGGCATTAGTGGTAGGGTTTAGAGAGATATTTTATCAAAAATATGAATAATATCCAGTTTAAATATGGACGTAGATGGCTATATTTCACAGCCATCAGTTGACCTCGCGCCTTTTGTCGTCGTTCATGTGGCTTGTTCGAGAGAGACGATTGTGCGCCCAGTGTTGTGGTTCTGTTTTGAAGAGGACCCACCGATAGAGGATAGCTTCGGCTTTCGAGCACTTGACGCACTGGCTAGTCGCCTTTGTTCATTAAGCTGAGCTTGTTGCGCTTGTTGGCGGTTGGTCTCCTGCTGTAGAAGATAGTGGTAGCCCATCATCTCCTCGCATGTTGCATCAGATCCCAAGGGTGTGCCACTTAAAGACAACCTGATCGTGTCCTACTGCTTGGTCGTGAGATTGATAGTTGGATGGCTATCATTGGTGTTGTCGTTGTTGGTGCGGTCAACACCGTTTCCATCTTTGGGTGCCGGTGTTGGCGTTGACAATGGTGCACATGTAGCGGTTGGGGTTGGTGTTGCTTCCACAGCTCTCAAGATCAGAGCTAACATGGTTGTCTCCTACGAGCGAGTTGCTCAGATCGGAGTTACAACTGTTGTTGCCTTTAGAGCCACATGTTGATGAAGAGGTGGAGTTCAGCTCGCTGAGGGTGCCAAAGGGTGGTGGGATCCACAATGCAGGCGCAATCGATGATGGTGTCGACTGCTCTAGAACCGAACAGATCTGGTCCAGGAGAAGAAGAGTGCCGGTTGATACGTTGCTAACGTATCTATAATTTTTGATGTTCCATTCTTGGTTTTTATCTACTTTCTTATGTTTTGTCCATACTTTGGAGTACTTTTTATACACTTTCTTGGACTAACCTATTAACAAGAGCCACAGTGCCAGCTGCCTGTTTTCTGCTGTTTTTGGTTCCAGGAAAGTCGGAAAATCAATATTCTCAGAATTGGACCGGACAAAAGCGAAAGTCGATATTTTACCGGAAGACTCACGGAGCTAGAAGACGAGACGGAGAGGGGCCACAGGGTGGCCACACCATATGGTGGCGCGGGCTAGCCCTGGCCGCACCACCAGGTGGTGTGGGCCCCCTGGCCGCCCATTGACCTTGCCTCTTCGCCTATAAGATGTCTCCCGATGCAAAAACCCTAAGTCGACAAGTCTTCAGGCACAAAAAGTTCCGCAGCACCACCGCCACCGAAGGGGAGATTCGGGGGACAGAAAGTCTCTGTTCCGGCACCCTACCGGGACAGGGAGGTGCCCCTGGAACAATCTCCATCGATCTCCACCGCCATCTCCATCACCATTGCTGATTCCCATGATGAGGAGGGAGTAGTTCTCTCTCAAGGCTAAGGGTTCTACCGGTAGCTATGTGTTCATCTCTCTCTCTCTCTCTATGCATGATCTTATTGAGATCATGAGCTTGTAATCTATAGATCTACCTTGCTACTCAAGTGCTTTAATAGATCCCTGCTCTCCCCATGTGTGTGAAGTTGATAGTCTGCACACCATGGTGGCACTTAGGCTAGAGATTACAAATACTTGTTATGAGTTATATTTGGAGTTGGATGTCTCTATGGAATTGTGGTGTTTGTTGGAACCATCTAGCGCTCAAGGTGACAATGTGGGGTTACCTAGATGGGAAAAGCGAACTTTGAGGTGTGCTGTTATAGCCCTACCATGGATTAGAGTGTCCAACCGGAGAGTAGTTCAGGGTAGTATCATAAAGAGAAGATAATTATATGAGAGTGTTCACTAGTGAAAGTATGATCCCTAGGCCTTCTTTCTAAGCATTGAAACACCATTTACAACTAGATCTGTTACATGTTTGCTTGCTGCCATCTTTATTTCAGTTTGCCTTTAGTCTCTTCCACGCCATCAAGCTCTTTTCTGGCACCGTTACCACTTATAATTATCCATACCACTTGTATTTCACTATCTCTTTACCGAACTAGTGCACCTATACACCTGACAAGTGTATTGGGTGTGTTGGGGACACAAGAGACTTCTTGTATCTTGATTGCAGGGTTGCTTGAGAGGGGATACCTTTGACCACTTCCTCCCTGAGTTAGATAAACCTTAGGTGATCCACTTAAGGGAAAACTTGCTGCTGTTCTACAAACCTCTGCACTTGGAGGCCCAACAACTGTTACAAGAATAGAAGTGCGTAGACATCAAGCTATTTTCTAGCGCCGTTGCCGGGGAACGAAGAAGAAGAAACTCCCACGTCAACACCGCACCAGAAAAGCTATTTTCTGGCGCCGTTGCCGGGGAGGTAAGGTAAAAGGTACTCACATCCTCCGGTGTGAGTGCTCGAAGTTATTTCCTTTAGATTCTGCAATTTTGTCTTTTTGTTTCTTGTTTTCACTAGTTAGGCTTAATCGAAAACAACAACAAAATTAGAGAGCTTTATAGTATTTATCTTGAGTTAGGACATGAAGTGTTTGAAGAGAAAATTAAAAAGCCCATGGAACTTTCTTTGCATGCTAATAGCAATGTTGTTAGTATGAATTGTTTGGACACCATTATTGCTAATGCTATGGAAAAGTCTAAGCTTGGGGAAGCTAGTTCCTATGAAAATGATCTTTTAAGTTCCCCAGCTTTGGAAGATAGCTATTCTATTGCTTATGATGATACCGAACCTCCAATATATGATGATTACAATGATGAATATGATATTTTCAGTGCACCTACTATTGAGGAGGAAATTGATTATGACTACATTATGCCTACTATATTTGGTGATTATGGTGATGAGAATAATAATGATAGCTATTTTGTTGAATTTGCTCCCACTACAATTAATAAGAATGACTATGCTTATGTGGAGAGTAATAATTATTATATGCATGTGGCTCATGATAAGAATATTTTATGTGATAGTTATATTGTTAATTTTATTCATGTTGCTACTGAAAGTTATTATGAGAGAGGGAAACATGGTCTTATGTATCTCAATAATATTAAGTTTCCTCTCTTTATGTTGAAAGTCTTGAAGTTGCACTTGTTTTGCTTTACTATGCTTGTTGCTTTGTGCTTTCATGACTTGTTTCTTTACAAGATTCCTATACATAGGAAGTGGGTTAGACTTAAATGTGCTTTGAATTTGCTTCTTGATGCTCTCTTTTACTTCAATTCATATTTCTTTTGTGAGCATTTTCTCAAACTATCAAGCCTAACTTAAAGGCGTTAAAGAAAAGTACTTATTGGAAGATAACCCAAAAGTTTTAGATGAGTCTTGGAAGTTATTACTTCAGCAATAACCACTCCTTATACTTTTTATTTTCTTTTTGTGCCAAGAGTAACCTCTAATGAGAGAGAAGTAATGATTGGGAAACTTGCTGTCCCGAAATAGATTTCTGTGCTTCACTGTAAAAACTCGTGTAAAATCTCTGTATGTCCTTTTGAGGCCTGAATTTTTGTGCTTATGCCCCAGGTTGTTATCTAAGTTTAGTTAGTTCAACACTTTTTGATTTGAGCAACAGAAGCTCTTCGAAAAAATTCGTCTTTACCTGCTGGTCTGTTTTCACAGATTTCTGCCATTTTCTGCATTTGCTTCTTGTTGGTTCCTTTTTGAGTTATTTTGGGGAATTGAGCATTTTGAGTTAAGTGCTACAGTAGCTAGTGTTTTAATGAAAATTTTATTGGTGTTATAACTGAACCTTAAAGACTTATTATCTTGAGTGCACTAATGTTGCTAATAAAGATTGTGTGAAGTTTTGTATGAAGGAAAAATTTCAGGTGTATGGAAGGAATGAGTAATGAGATGAAGGATGGACTAAAGCTCAAGATTGAGGATGCCACGCGTGTCACCCCAAGAAATATCCAAGAAGTACAAGCGTCAAAGCTTGGGGATGCCCAAGGCATCCCCCTCTTCATCAATAAAAAATCCCAGGTTTCTTCCAAACGCTTCTTTTTTATTGTTTCATGCACAGTTGTGTTGTTCTTGGAGCGTCTTCTTTTTCGTTTTCGTTTTGGTTTTTCGTTTGCTTTGTTTTCTGAATAAATTGGTTGGACCCCCTCTTTCATACATTGGTTTTCAAATAGTTTGGTTTGGTTTGGAAAAGAGTAGGAAAGTTCATGCTTAAGTGTTAAAGAGAGTTTGTTTTTGACTGTGGCCTATGCATTGTCATGCCATGCTTGATATTGTTTTGGCTTTATGCTTAGTATTCTTTGCTGTAGCATGACTTGTTATAAACAATTGAGATTTCTTAATGTGCCTTGGATGAATCATGCGTTGTTTTGGCATATTAAAGCATAGTATTCTGGTATTCTCCTTTGATGCTTTATTTGGGTTGACTTAGGGCATGCTCACACCATGTTATGACTATCCCAAGTCACCATAAGCCTTTATGATCCTTTAGTTTTCAACTTGTAGTATCACTTTATGCTTTGATCAATGATGTTTTGTCGCTCTGCATGATTATGGCCATTATTGCTCTCTTAGTTTGTCGCTCCCAGTCTTTTGCTAGCCTCCATAACCAAGTATGAGTTCCACTCATGCATCCAACTCCTAAAACAAAGTTATTCCAAAGAGTCCACCATACCTACCTATTAGCATTTGCTATTGCAAGTATATTCATGTTTTTATATACCTTCCGAATTAAACTTGTTATGAGAAAACTAGTGATTAAAGCTCTCACGAACTTGATGGCATACTTTACTTTTCTTGCCCTTAATAAACTTGAACCATTGTGTCGTCTATGTTGTATATGCTTGCGCTTTATAAGTTGAAATTAGTAGAACCATGTATCATGGGGAACGCTTTCAACATTGCACTTGTACTTTGTACCCCGTTGATATCATGTTCTTTTGCTTATGGATCCCGACGGTGTGAAATAAAAGTGGAACTTGTAAGATCATGGAGTTTGTATGTGTGTTAGAGAAACGCCTGGTCCGCTAGCCTAAGCCATGCCTAATGATGGTGGAAACTTGCAGCATCACCATAATGAGCACTCTATGAAGCATCCTCAATAAAAACCTATGCAAATAGCAAATAAAAAGATCGCTGAGATGCTCATTGTCTGCTTGCCTTGTCATTTTGATTATGAGATAGCTCATGTATCATGTGCAAGGGGTACCCCGTTGGCGGTTCTCTATGATACATATGTACTTACAATGACAAGAGCTTACTTGTGACTAAAGTTGAGTAGCATGAGGTTCGGTCTTCGTAAGTAAGGGGTATGAGATTTCAGCTTATAACTTGTCAAGCATATCCTCTTAGTTGTGTCACTTTAACCTTAATCACCTTCAAGATGCTTATGATAGGGGCAATGAGAGCTGAAAGCTAATAAGTACCATAATTTTTGGATGCTCTTTATGAAACTTGAATCCCTACTTCCTTCTATGAGGGCCTTTCTTTTACTTTTAAGTTGAGTCTCCACCTTCTATCTTTATGCACCTACTTTGAGAGCATAGTGGCCATTCTTAGTTCTATGTGCATTGTCCCAAGACTTGTTAATTGATGCATAGCTTTGATATTGCTTTTTTTAAACTATTTGTGTCTAGTCACTCTTATGAACTTTGAAGGTGTCCTATGCATTTATGTTTGCTACTATATGAGGGACAAGCGGAATGCCACTATGCTATGTTTTCTTTATGTGAAACAAACAAACGTCTTGCAAAGCATTGTTATTCATTAATCTTTTGTTTGTGCCTTTTCATGCTGCAACATAGTTTCTTTGTCTTATTGTTAGACCTTTGTCTTTCATGTTATGATTCAAGTACTATGATCCCAGCTATCATTGTTTTTGCAAATACTTTGATCAAGTTTATGATGGTGCATGTCACCTCAAAAGTTATTCTTTCTTTTTATCACTTACCTACTCGAGGACGAGCAGGAGTTAAGCTTGGGGATGTTGATACGTTGCTAACGTATCTATAATTTTTGATGTTCCATGCTTGGTTTTTATCTAATTTCTTATGTTTTGTCCACACTTTGGAGTACTTTTTATACACTTTCTTGGACTAACCTATTAACAAGAGCCACAGTGCCAGCTGCCTGTTTTCTGCTGTTTTTGGTTCCAGGAAAGTCAGGAAATCAATATTCTCGGAATTGGACCGGACAAAAGCCAAAGTCGATATTTTACCGGAAGACTCATGGAGCCAGAAGACGAGACGGAGAGGGGCCACAGGGTGGCCACACCATATGGTGGCGCGGGCTAGCCCTGGTCGCGCCACCAGGTGGTGTGGGCCCCTAGCCGCCCACTGATGACCCACAAGTATAGGGGGTGTATCGCAGTATTTTCGATAAGTAAGAGTGTCGAACCCAACGAGGAGCAGAAGGTCCTGGCTAGTGGTATGGATCAGGAATTCTCTGCAAATACTTAGCAAACGGATTTTTAGGGGTTTTTGATAAAGCAAGTAAATAAAGTACGAGTAAATAAAAGACAGTAGGAATAAATGCAGTAAGTGGCCTAATCCTTTATGCATGCAAAGGACAAGCCGGTTGTATTACTTAAGATGACCAAACGTTCTCGAGGACACATGGGAGGACTGTCAAGTGCTTTCGCTTCATATAGTTGATTAATCTTCTTTAGCTTGCTAAGTGTTGTGTGGGTGAACCTGTGATAATGTACCGACCTTCCTAGGACTAATACATAGTTGTGATTATACCCCTTGCAAACATCCATAAGTACAAGAAAGTAATTAAGGTAGAAACCTAACCATAGCTTTAAACTCTAAGACCCTTACGTCCCTTGTGCAATGGTTTCCTAACGGGGGTTCAGGTTTCTGTCACTCCGGCAACCCCTACGATTAGTAACCAAATACACAATGCATTCCCCTAGTCCCATATAGGTGAAGTGTCATGTAGTCGACGTTCAGATGACACCACTAGAAGAAGTACACAACAACTTAAATATCAAACTATTGAATCTTTCTCAACACAATTCCACTACTAACAACATGACTTCTCCCATGTCGTCAAGAACAAAACGAACTACTCATAAGACATCATATGGATCATGATCAGAGATGGAATAATGATATATAACAATCTGAACATAAACAATAATTCAACGGTTCACTCAATAGCATCAACTACAAAGAGTAATCAACACCGGGAAAGTTTCCCTAAGAACTATGCAAGATTCAACACAATTGTTATAGCAATATGGAGATGGTGATGAGGGTGTTGATGGTGATGATGATGATGATCCCGATGAAGTCCATCTTGATGGTGGTGTTGATGGCGATGATCTCCCCTTTTCGGGAAGGAATTCCCCCGACAGAAATCTGTCTGCCAGAGAGATCTTTCTCTCTGGGTGTTTTCCGCCCCGTAGAGGCGGCGGAATCTTTCTGTGGTCACTCTCCGAGTCTTAGGGTTTCGGGAGGAATATATACGCCAGAGGGGAGAGCCAGATGTGGGCCAGGCGGCCACACCACCTCCAGGCGTGGCCTAGGGTGGCCCGCGCCAGGGGGTGGTGTGGGCCCCCTGTGGCCCATCTCCACTCCCTCTTCTGGCTTCCTTCGTCTTCTGGAAAAATAGGATTTTCCGTATATTTTTCCGGATTTTCTGATCTTCATGAATTTTGCCTCCAAACATCACCTTTTCCATCAGAATCCTGACTACAGCGGTCCATGCTCCAAAAGTTATCAACCATGCAAAAATAGATGAAATAACATAAGTATCATCTCTTAATATGAAATATATCAATGAATAACAGTGAATTATGACATAGAATAGTGATGCAAAATGGACGTGTCAACTCCCCCAAGCTTAGACTTCGCTTGTCCCGAAGCGAAACTGGGCTCAATAAACATGACCTCAGGTTTATGGAGTGAAGAGTCGATAAAAGAATATGGACAAGAAGCATCACATTCATCAATACATAGATCATAATAGAAGACAACTCACTATTATATAACTTAACTTGCAATAAGCAAAGGAAACACAATAAAGATACATGAAGTAAATCATAATTGGTAATGGCAAACTTAGCTCTTGGTCAAAGAATAGTTGATAATTTGCTGGAGTTCACAAATAACTTGTTTTCAATGATAGCTTTCAAAGTAGTAATCACCAAGATAAGAGCAATGTGCAAAACAAGGAACATAAGAAACATGATTGAATAAATCATCATATGAATTAATGAAACACAACAACTCAAAATACTTGCTGAGATAGAAGGGAATAAGTTTACTGACTCAACTAAAAAGTAAAAGAAAGGCCCTTCGCAGAGGGAAGCAGGGATTGCAAGTTTCATAAAGAGCTCCCAAAAATCATGATACTTATTAGCTTTTAGCTCTCATTGCCCCTATCATAGGCATCTTTAGGTGATTAAGGTTAAAGTGATCAGATACGAGGATATTCTTGACAAGTTGTAAATTGAGAATCTCATGTCCCTTGAATACGAGGGTCGCTCCTAATGCTACTCAAGTTTAGTCACCAGTAAGTTCTTGTCATCGTAAGCACATGTGTATCATAGAGAACTGCCAACGGGGTACCCCTAGCCCGATGATACGGAAGAATCCCCATAACAAAATGACAAGGCAAGCAGACAACAAACATCTCAGCAATCTTCTTATTTACCTTGGGAATATGGTGCTTTTTTCTCTCTTTCCTCTTTTCATAATCTCTTTTTCTCTTTTTTTCAATCTCTATCTCTTTTTTTATAAGAAGAATGCTTCCTAGGTGCTCGTTATGGTTACGCTGCAGGTTTCCACCATATCAGCATTGATTAGACCAGCGGCCCAGGCGTTTCTCTAACACACATGCATAACTCCATGGACTTACAAGATCCACTTTCATTTCACACCGACGACATCCATAGACAAAAGAACATGATATCAACTAGGTACAAAGTACCAGTGCAATGTTGAAAGCGTTCCCCATGACAACATGGTTCTACTAATTCACAACTTACAAAGCACAAGCATATACGCAACATAGATGGGCACAATGGTTCAAGTTTATTAAATGCAAGAAAGTAAAGTGTGCCATCAAGTTCATGAGAGCTTTAATCACTAATTTTCACATAACAAGTTTAATTTGGAAGGTAGATAAAAACATGAATTTACTTGGAATAGCAATAATGCTAATAGGTAGGTATGGTGGACACAAATGGCATGGGTTTGGTTTAAAGGAAGTGGATGCACGAGAAGAATTCCCTCTCAGTACAGGTTTTTGGCTAGCAAGGTTGGGTAGCAAGTATAAGAGTTGAAGGAAACAAACAAACATACAAGTGATAAAAACAAACATGCAATCTTCCTTGGAAGCACAAAAATCTTAACTAGAGAATACTAGATTTATGAGCAAATCAAGAAAGAAAGATGATGAAATTATTTTTCTTTAGAGTACTTTTATCTTTTTCATTCAACTCTCAAAAATAGTGTTGCTATTGACCGAGCTAGGTTTGCCAAAACCAACTAAATTAACTCAATGATCCCAAAGTGCTACCAATACTAACAACAAGATCAATCATATAACCATGAATTAAAAACTAATATAAGCTATGCAAAAGAGTAAATGATAGAACTTATCATTAATATTCCATAACGGCAACTCACACCAAGGGATACATATCTAACGAGAGAGGGGACCCTTCCATAATGCAAACTATCCTACAACATAACTTCTCTATTAATGATATGACTCTACTAAAAAGGTAAAAAGATAGAAGATAGTGATGTGATACCGCGGCACTCCCCCAAGCTTGGAACAAACCAAGGGGATGCCAAACCTGATGATGAATTACTCCTTTGGTGGTGGTGGTATCCTCTCAATGAGCTCTTTGATCAGTTTCCCCAAGTCCTCGATCTCGAAGGTGAGATTACGAATAAGATGTGAGTTTTGCTCAATGCGGCTCATGATCATGTATGGTTGAGAATCCCAGCTCTTGCGATTTTCCCCCACTCTACCTCTTTGAAGTCTTCTTTCCCTGCATATCTAGAATGAGTCAAATCCCAATTGGAGGGTAATTTCTCCTTGGGCATATTCTGGTATTGATGCTCATGGATAAGGGTATGGAAAGGATTCTTGGCGTGCAGAGGAAGTGACCAGGGATCTAAACGATGAGGAGGAGGCTTCCCTCCCATTGACATAGTCTTGGCAGGGTTTTCCACCACTCCAATGCTTGCAACGGTAGTGTTGGTGTGCTTTGCCTCCTCTTCATCTTCACTCTTGATCTCCTTCTCCTGCCCGGGGTCCTAGAGATCTTCCTCCATAGGCTCTTTTCCCTTATCCTTGGCAGACACCATTGTGCTTCTAAGCTTTCAAAAATAGTTCCTGGCAGAAACAGATTGAAACAAAAACACGATGAAAACACGATATACGAACCTCAGGGGATCCGGGGGATTATATATTACGAAGTTTCACAACAAAAGGAAGGTGCTGGGAGAAAACGGGTCAGAGACGGAGTCCGGGGTGGCCTCACCACCTGGTGGCGCGGCCAGGGGTGGACCCGCGCCACAGGGTGGTGTGAGCCACCCTGGCTCCATTTCCTTCCCTCTTTCGCTTCGTTGCTTTCCTTATTGACTGAAAACTACAAAAATATAATTAAATAGTATTTTCGTGGAACTTTTCTTCCAGAACTGTTACCTATTTGGAAGCGGACTCTGCATGTCTCTGAATTTGGTATTTAGTGGGTTCTTCCGGAGTCACCACTTGAATAACATCAATATCTTCATCTTCATACACTTATTACTTGAGTCATGAAACCTTTCTCTTTCTCATTACACCATTTTCTCCACTACCTGAAATTTCTTTCACACAAAACTTCACACAGTTCTCATTAGCAACATTAGTATAAGTGAAGTGATAAAACCTTTTGAATTCAACTTCAACTGAAAACCATCAAAACATAAGCTACTGTAGCAACTCCTTCTGAAAACCCAAAAAGAATTCAAAAAGGAAATCGAATAAAGAAGCAAATGCAAGAGTGGCAAAATCTGTCAAAACAGACCAGCAGGTAAAGATCATTTTTTTCGAATATATTTTGTTGCTCAAATCAAAAAGTGCAAAACTAACGAAAGTTAAATAACAACCTGGGGCAAAAGCACAAAAAATTACAGCTCAATCCTACATACAGAGATCTCTCACGAATTTTTACGGTGAAGCACAAAAATCTGTTTTGGGACAGCAACTTCCCCAAATCTTACTTCTCTCTCATTCGAGGTTGATCTTGACACAAAAACCAAACAGAAAGGATAAGGAGAGGTTATTACTGAAGTAATAACTTCCAAGACTCAAAGAAACAAAAACAAACTAAAAGCAAAAATAAACTGGGTTGTCTCCCAAAAAGCTCTTTCTTTATAGCCATTAGGATGGGCATGATAATTTTGAAGATGCTCACATAGGAATATGAATTGAAGTGAAAGAGAGCATTAAGAAGAAAAAATACACACATTTAAGTCTAACCCACTTCCTATGCAAGGGAATTTTGTAAACAAACAAGTTGTTGAAACCAGAGGCTACTTGCATAAGAAGGCAAAACAAGTGCAGCATAAAACGAGGAAACTTGATATTATTGAGATGCATAAGAACACTTTTCCCTCTCTCATAGTAACTTTGAGTATCATGCATAAACTTAA
Organism: Avena sativa; assembly: GCA_916181665.1. Lineage (NCBI taxonomy): Eukaryota > Viridiplantae > Streptophyta > Magnoliopsida > Poales > Poaceae > Avena > Avena sativa. The sequence continues at coordinate 524,954,361 of OV702287.1, read as the reverse complement.
CAATATAACTATCACAAGGACCATCATAACACTAATCACTTATTCTAATAGAAAACACAGGAATACTAGCGCTCATAACACTACTATGTGAAACAATATTAGAGGTATCCTTACAAAGGATAGCGTGTCCCTTTTCTTCATATTTAGTAACAAAGTCTTTCACATTTGCTATTATAGGTTCATCAGCCATTTGTTTATCAGGTTCAACAGCTTCATTCATACTTTCATCAACCATACTAGCTATCATAGAATGTTCCTTTATCTTAACTGGGAAAGGCATTTTCTCAATATAAGGTTCAAGTAAAACATGATTAGCAATATAAACTTTAGTATTTCTTGCAGGAACACTCTTAGCAATATCTTTATAAGGTTCATGATACTTATGCCACTTCTTTTTAGGCACTTCAATATAGGAAGCAAAAGCCTTAAAATAAGAAGCAATAGCTTGAGAGTCTAGACCATAAGCATTTTTAATATTTTGAAAGTCATCAGTTCCCATAAAAGATTCAATGCATTCATAATCATAATTTATACCTGACTTTCTACCTTTGTCATTCTCCCATGCTTCAACATTGTCTTGAATACGGTCCAGAAGATCCCATTTAGCTTCTTCTTCCATGCGAGTGAATGATCCAGCACAAGAAGCATCCAACAAATCCTTATCATGTAGAGGGAGTCTTGCATAAAAGTTATTGATAATAATATTGTTGGAGAGCTCATGAATGGGACATTTGAGCATTAGTAACTTCAATCTCCCCCAAGCTTGAGCTATACTCTCTCCATCAAGAGGCCAAAAGTTGTATATTTGATTCCGATCTTTATGAATCTCACTAGGAGGATAAAACTTTGAATAAAAGAGAGGTACTATTTCCTCCCATTCAAGAGCTTGACCATTCTTCAGCAGCTTATACCATTCCTCAGCTCTTCCTTTTAGTGATAATGAGAATAACTTCTTCTTAACTTGATCTGTAGTAATACCTGCACACTTGAACAACCCACATAATTTGTGTGTAAAGAGTAAATGATCACCGGGATGGACAGTTCCATCCTCAACATAGTAGTTATCCATAACACGGCCAATAATTCTTGTAGGTATTTTGAAAGCATCATTCTCAGCAGGTGGTGGTTTATCTAGCAGTGGTAGTAGCATTACCAAATAAGAAACTCATTGAATTATCCATAACAAAAATAAAGCAACTAACAGAAGTAAACAATACTCACAGTAGAAGTTTCCTTTACCAGTTCCACTCTCCAATAGAGCTTCACTCCCCGACAACGGCGCCAGGAAATAGTCTTGATGACCCACAAGTATAGGGGGTGTATCGTAGTATTTTCGATAAGTAAGAGTGTCGAACCCAATGAGGAGCAGAATGGTGCTGGCTAGTGGTATGGATCAGGAATTCTCTGCAAATACTTAGCAAACGAATTTTTAGGGGTTTTTGATAAAGCAAGTAAATAAAGTACGAGTAAATAAAAGACAGTAGGAATAAATGCAGCAAGTGGCCCAATCCTTTATACATGCAAAGGATAAGCCGGTTGTATTACTTAAGCTGACCAAACGTTCTCGAGGACACATGGGGAGACTGTCAAGTGCTTTCGCTTCATATAGTTGATTACTCTTATTTAGCTTGCTAAGTGTTGTGTGGGTGAACCTGCGCTAATGTACCGGCCTTCCTAGGACTAATACATACGTGTGATTATACCCCTTGCAAACATCCGTAAGTATAAGAAAGTAATTAAGGTAGAAACCTAACCACAACTTTAAACTCTAAGACCCTTACGTCCCTTTTGCAATGGTTTCCTAACGGGGGTTCATGTTTCTGTCACTCCGGAAACCCCTACGATTTGTAGCCAAATACACAATGCATTCCCCTAGGCCCATATAGGTGAAGTGTCATGTAGTCGACGCTCACATGACACCACTAGAAGAAGTACACAACAACTTAAATATCAAACTATTGAATCTTTCTCAACACAATTCCACTACTAACAGCATGACTTCTCCCATGTCCTGAAGAACAAAACGAACTACTCATAAGACATCATATGGATCATGATCAGAGATGGAATAATGATGTATAAAAATCTGAACATAAACAATAATTCAACGGTTCACTCAATAGCATCAACTACAAAGAGTAATCAACACAGGGAAAGTTTCCCCTAAGAACTATGCAAGATTCAACGCAATTGTTACAGCAATATGGAGATGGTGATGAGGGTGCTGATGGTGATTATGGTGGTGATGATGATGATGATCCCGATGAAGTACAGCGTGATCGTGGTGTTGATGGCGATGATCTCCCCTCTCCGGGAAGGAATTCCCCCGGCAGAAATTTGTCTGCCAGAGAGATCTTTCTCTCTTGGTGTTTTCTGCCCCGCAGAGGCGGCGGAATCTTTTTGTGGTCGCTCTCCGAGTCTTAGGGTTTCAGGAGGAATATATACGCCAGAGGGGAGAGCCAGAGGTGGGCCAAGGCGGCCACACCACCTGGTGGCGTGACCTAGGGTGGCCCGCGCCAAGGGGTGGTGTGGGCCCCCTGTGGCCCATCTCCACTCCCTCTTCTGGCTTCCTTCGTCTTCTGGAAAAAAGGATTTTCCGTATATTTTCCCAGATTTTCCGATCTTCGCGAATTTTGCCTCCAACCAACACCTTTTCCATCAGAATCCTGACTGCAGCGGTCCATGCTCCAAAAGTTACCAACCATGCAAAAATAGATGAAATAACATAAGCATCATCTCTTAATATGAAATATATCAATGAATAACACTGAATTATGACATAGAATAATGATGCAAAATGGACGTATCACCCACCGACCTTGCCTCTTCGCCTGTAAGATGCCTCCCGATGCAAAAACCCGAAGTCGACAAGCCTCCAGCCACAAAAAGTTCCGCAGCGCCGCCGCCACCGAAAGGGACATTCGGGGGACAGAAAGTCTCTGTTCTGGCACCCTGCCGGGACGGGGAAGTGCCCCTGGAGCCATGTCCATCGATCTCCACCGCCATCTCCATCACCATTGTTGATTCCCATGATGAGGAGGGAGTAGTTCTCTCTCGAGGCTAAGGGTTCTACCGGTAGCTATGTGTTCATCTTTCTCTCTATGCATGATCTTATTGAGATCATGAGCTTGTAATCTATAGATCTACCTTGCTACTCAGGTGCTTTAATAGATCTCTGCTCTCCTCATGTGTGTGAAGTTGACAGTGTGCACACCATGGTGGCACTTAGGCTAGAGATTACAAATACTTGTTATGAGTTATATTTGGAGTTGGATGTCTCTATGAAATTGTGGTGTTTATTGGAACCATCTAGCGCTCAAGGTGACAGTGTGGGGTTACCTAGATGGGAAAAGCGAACTTTGAGGTGTGATGTTATAGCCCTACCATGGATTAGAGTGTCCAACCAGAGAGTAGTTCAGGGTAGTATCATAAAGAGAAGATAATTATATGAGAGTGTTCACTAGTGAAAGTATGATCCCTAGGCCCTGTTTCTAAGCATTGAAACACCGTTTGCAACTAAATCTGTTACATGTTTGCTTGCTGCCATCTTTATTTCAGTTTTCCTTTAGTCTCTTCCACGCCATCAAGCTCTTTTCTGGCACCATTACCACTTATAATTATCCATACCACTTGTATTTCACTATTTCTTCGCCGAACTAGTGCACCTATACACCTGACAAGTGTATTGGGTGTGTTGGGGACACAAGAGACTTCTTGTATCTTGATTGCAGGGTTTCTTGAGAGGGGATACCTTTGACCACTTCCTCCCTGAGTTCGATAAACCTTGGGTGATCCACTTAAGGGAAAACTTGATGCTGTTCTACAAACCTCTGCACTTGGAGGCCCAACAACTGTCTACAAGAATAGAAGTGCGTAGACATCACCGGTCTCACTGACTTGGAAGTGTAGATCACCGATCATCAGGTTAGTTCCATCGTTGACGGAATCAAAGTCTAGGCATGTGGCCGACAAGTGGATGGTGAAGCTAACAGAGCCAAAGGAGATCTGCTCCCAAGGAACCGAGAATCATAGATCACCGGCGATGGAATCGCCGAAGTTGCAACATCAACGCACGAGTTTCCCATATATGGTGCCAATTGACGTGGCGTGATCACATTAATGCCCATGGTTTATGCACTTGGGTTTTCGGGAAAGAAGTGTACATTGGAAACTTCGTCGGCTAATAGACAAACATGGGGTCATGAGGTTTACCCAGATTCAGGCCCCCGGAGGGAAAACCCTACACCCGCTTGTCTATTCTTAATTGATGGAGAAACCTAAGGTTACAATGGTTCCAAGATGGCTATGATTGTGCAGATTAGATCTGGCATGTGTATGATGATAGTTTTGGTGTTCCTCTCGATGGTCCCTCCTAGCCTTTATATGGGGAGGCTTGGTCCTGTTAGCCTTCAGAGTTGATTACAAGTTGGGGCATAACGCTAGAGATTTCCTATCTAGTCTTGTCTTGTTTGTCAAGGAGTCAATGCTTTTATGGGCTTGGTTTCACGCGATTTGTCATGGGCTTGAGGGATCTCAACATATCATCATGTGGGCCTCTAGTTGGGCCAGATCGGATAGGACAAGGGTGAACGCCCGTTGGGCATACCTGTGTCAGTACTCGCGCAAGGTGGGGGTGCTATTTGGCATAGATAATAGGTATGGCAAGAGTTATGCAGGATCTCAACCCGGAAGATATTTAGTTGTTCGACTATGCAGACAACTTCTGTAGCATGTACATATTGTGCTCTCTAAGAGTCTGCTAGACCGGATGAGTGATATTCTTCCGCCTAGACACTAGTACAGAGCGGCGCTAAGAATACCCCATTAGAAACAGGAGCGAGATGACCCACGGTCAAACAAAATTGCGCGTGAAGGCCTGCCCAATACGCGCCGCATGTTATAGGCCATGGAGAGTTTTTAGACTTCGTCACCATTATATTGCCAATGATTATGTATACAAAATTGTTACCTAAATGGGCTCTATACAATGGTTGTACAAAATGGCATGTTACCGATGTGACACAACCCTCTATATAATGCCCCCGCATAACCCATAGAGAAATCCTATATCTCACTCTCTCTCCACATCTCAAAGATCGTAAAATTGTCTCAGAATGCTAATCAAACAATATCACCAAGATAAAAAATTGCAGCAACTGGAAACAAATCAAGATTATTAATTTTGGAATTCTCTGACTCGTCTATCCGTACCAGCGCCTATGCATAGACTGCTACGATACCACCTTTGGGAAATGCTCTATGCAAAACAAAAAATCTAACGCATGACCAACATCATATGTGAGGTGATAGGCAATAGATCATTGTTGGGTTCATAGCATATAAAATAAAAAATTACCTACAATATGAACAACTAAGCACCAAGATCTATGTATTAGATACAAGGAACGGGTGGATATACATCCATAGAGAATTTACCCTCGAAGACCAAAAAGCTTTACAAGAGTTAATCTCGTGGATGAAGTAGATGAACTCTTGCCGATCTCAAGATCGAGTTGAAGAGCACCCCAAACCAGCAGAGCATCCATGAGCCGACACACGTCTAGCTTCCTGACAACCTCCATGCCCTCACTCCAGCAGAGCAATAGAAGCAGCAGACCCCACAAGAGAAACTACTAGAATACGTCCATCGCTAGTCCGAATAACATGGTAAACTACTATAGGGAGAGGAAGATCCTTCACAAGGATGGTGTGTGATGAGAGGAGGTCATAACCTCCTTTTATAGGGGAGGGGCAGCCCAGGGGCCATGGTCGCCTGCCATGGCAGGTTCCCCCACTTCTCCCTCATTCATGTGAGTGGACTCTCCACTCATCCCACTCACATAAATTTCCACTACAGTCACTTGCATTTAATTTCCACTAGATTAAACGCATTTTCTCATTGAATAAAAACATTTATTTATTTATATTAATATTTGCTGATTACTTTAATTAGCAAACATTTACATAAATCCCCTTGCATTATCTTGATATTACATTTGAAACCAATTTCAGTGATTTGCCCCCAAAAAAACTCTGGTGCTCATCAAAATTATCCCAGTTCTTTCAAATCCTTTATCTTATATAATATATCTACCCATTAGTGTCGGTGTACCTTAACTTTGCCACCCTATAGTTCATGAATAATCCCGACATGATCGAGGCACCTCTCCAATCAATAATCAACAATGGGGCTTGGAGATCCGTAGCGACTCTCACACATTCAATGATGTCTCTTGTGATCGTGAGAACCTTGAACATCATAACTAAATCGCTTTGTATCATGATATATTACTTGTCCGAGATTCAATCATCGGTATCAACAATACCTAGTTTGATATTGTTCCTGACAAGTACTCTTTTATCATTCTCGTGATATGACATTCTGTGTGACCTAGTCACGTTCTTGCAAGTTGTGTCAATGTGATATCACCGAGAGGGCCCAGAGTATATGTGTCCGTCATCTAGGATGGACAAATCCCACTCTTGATCCATGAGATTCAATGTAATACTTTTGGAGTACCTAAACCCACCTTTATAGTCACCATGTTATGGCGCGATGTTTGATATTATCAAAGCACTCTTCCGGTGTTAGTGATTGGCATGATATCATGGTCTAAGTATTAGGGTTACTTCATATGATATGTTATAGAAATGTAAACATAATGACTTTGATCATATTGCTATACTTTGGGTGCATGTTCATAACATCATTCCTCTATTATTGTGATCCTGTTTATTAACAAAATCCAATGTTCATGATCAGGAAACCTTAATCACCAGTTAATCAATGATCTTGTTAAATGAGAGGCACAACTAGGGACTCTTTATTTTGTTTATTAAAAACACATGTATTAATGTTTCCAATTAACACAATTATAGCATGATAAATAAACATCTATCATAAACATGGAATAATATAATAACTACTTTATTATTGCCTCTTGGACATATTCCCTTCAGTCTCCCACTTACACTAGAGTCAATAATCTAGTTTGAAAACTTGCATATTCAACACCTATGGATTTCTGGTGTACATACGTGTTGCTTGTGGTAAACCTAATCTCTATATATGACACTTTTAGAACCGTGTGTATTTGCATGTCTTTGTGTCTCTACACATCACTCATTCTAGAATGAGATGGCATTGTATAAATTTAGTCCTTTGGTGAGACCTCATGTCCTTCGGGTTAAAACATGTTGGTATTATTGTCATACAATATATCTTTATAGTACTAGCCTGTAGTGAACCACACCTAGTTTAATAACAAACTAATTGAAACAAATGCCCTCCTCTACTGCTACTAGAGCAGTCATATATTTATCCTTTATTGTAGTATCCGTCACAATGTCTTAACTTTGGAACTCATCCAAATCCATCATGGAACTTCCTTCCATTACTTTTTTCCACCCTAAACCGTAGCTTAAATTGAGATAAACTTAATTTGTATCTTGTGACAAAACTAGTACCAATGTAACACTTTGCAATGAACTATTTGTCACTTCTACATACATAACATATTCCTAGTTCTTCCAAATCTCATAAGAATATCCTTACTATCGTCGAATGATCATCTTATGAGTCACCCTGATATTTCCTAATATTATTTAGAGCATAGGACATATCTGATTATGTACATATCATGGTATATATAATTGATCAAAACATTCATGTGGTTTTATTCACCAAGCGTCAACACACTTGAATCTTGTTTCAACCTCTTCCATGTGGTAAGAACCTTTCTTGTCGTCTCCATACTGAACTCATTCAATCTCATCTATGTACATTTGGCGCAACCATATTAGCATATCAATCTATCCATATAGACATGGATGGCTAATATTCTGGTTTTTCCTAGGTATTTCATCGAAATCTATTTTTTAATGAAATTCTTAACTTGTGTCAATAAAATATACATCTAATAAACAACATGTCTTCTACACAATGTATTAGAAATATGTCTCAGTGCCCCACTTAATTTCTTGCAAATTCAAGCATCTTCATCGTCTTTTATGAAATTAAACATTTTAAGAGTTTCATCATGGTGAATATTTCAACTCTGTGATACTTACTTCAACCAATAAAGTTTGCGTGCTTTGTTAGCATCATTTGAATTAACAAAACCCTTCAGACCATGCCATGTACACATCCTAGGTAACCATTCTATTAGAAGAATGTTGTTTTTGTTTGTTCAATTACCATATACCAAAATTAACATATGTAGTGGTTGCTACAACAATCCGTTCAGAAAAAATATCGCTATGAAAGATCAAATATTGCCATAATCAACTCCTTGAACATTATCATACACTATTTTTCGACGTGTCGACTATTTCATAGATGTGAAACATCCATGTATGTTTCTTTATAGATCAAAATATGACCGATAGGATTCATGCCTTTCCGGAGGGTCTTCCAAGTTCAATGTTGGGGGATACCCCCGGGTAGGGTCACGCCGGGGTATAAAGGCCGAGTTAGCCGAGGTACGGCAAGGTCAAAGCGAATGCTGGCCGAGTTACCTCAAGGCAGACCGAATCTCGGGGTAACCCGCACCAGGGGGTGCCCACCTAACCGAGTCTCATCCGACTTAAGCAGTGAGCCGGATAGATAAATCTAACTTGTATGCAGGAACAGGTGTGACCGGATGGACTACGATCTGGGTCATGGCAAGCTTCTAGGAGAAGGAAGGAATCTCGCTGGTCAAAAAAATCCCTGGTACGCACTGCATGAGCGAAGCGAACAAGGGCATGACCACCGAGGCGTGGCCGACAGAGGTGACGACGCCTGTGTCGGCTGACACACGCGCCGCAGAGGCTCACGTAGCCTCGACATGGGTGACGCGGGGGAAAAGCACCCCGGTCAGTTTGCTATTTTGGGAGGAGGCATATTCCCTAGAATATGCCTCCATGTATGCCCTAAGGGGAGACCTAGCCACCCCTATATAAGGAGGGCTAGGGCCTCTGTAGAAGGGGTTGGGCTATTCTGATTGGTTTTAGGTTTTAAGGGTTGATCTCTAGTTGGTCTTGTACGGGTTAACTGTGGGTGAGAGTAAGAGAGTTCCTTCTGCCTCCTCTCGCCAATACAGCTCTAGGAGCACTTGTAACCTTGGAAGTGAATCAAATACGAACATTCTGTGTGGGGAATCACCTCACTATCCCTCCATGGATTCCCCTAGTGCTATTAGTCCCCACCTTTAGCCTATCCATGGCATCTGCCGTGACACCACCATGACAGTTGGCGCCCACCGTGGGGCTAGCGGCGCTAGCAGGGGTCAAGATCCGGACGGGAAACCTCATCGGCTCCGGTGAACGCATCGTCTCCGGGCTCGTTCAGCGCTTTGGAGCGCTGGATTTCGTCAGCGACAACGCTGGCTGCTTCGGCACGCGCCCGCTTCCGCGCAACGGCCTCTTCATCAAGCTCGGTGCGCACAAGGTCTACGTTGTTGTGGACGTATCATGCATTCATCCACGACACGTCGTTGAGGCAGGGGAGCCATCCCTTAGCGTGGTTCACGGGGCAGGTATCACTCGCTCCCCGGACCGTGCTGAGGTGATGACGACTGCGCCAGGCTCAGGCGCAAGCAAGGATCCGGCACCAAATCCGGAGGTAACACCTAAGGCACCGAGGAAAAGTAGGGGTCCTCCACTAGAGAGGCCTGAGAATGTACTGAGAGAAGCTATGGATAGCTTGGCAAACCCGGTAGCAGCAGTGGTAGATTCGGCTCAGGTACAGGCCGAGCTAGAGGAAACTAGGCAGAAAATTCTAGAGGGAGCGAAAAAGATTGCTGCGGCTCAGCAGTCGTTGAACATGACACTGCGTGAGTACGCAAAGGCAAATAAAGTAGATGCTATAAAAGTGAAGGGGAGAAATCTCATGAGTGAGTTGAACAAAGAGGGTGATACTAGGATTGAGGAGTCAGAGAACTGTTTGTCCGTGGGGCTGCCGAAGTACAGTACCCCAGCAAAAAACCTGAGAGCAGCGGATGCAGCTGCGTCCAAGTTAGAGGGTCTAACGGGTGAAGCCCACCAGAGACAGCAAGATAGGGTCAATGAGTTGGTTCGGATCGCGAACAGGCAAAATGAGGAGTTGCTCAGGGCTAACCCGAAGAGACCTGGGGCCTCCAAGATCGTTCATTCGGCGGTAGGTAACCCGGAGAAATCCGCTGGAGCCGCATCGTCTCCACATGGTGGTCCTAGGAGAGAAGAGGTTGTAACCTCGGCCAGGAGAAACAAGCAGATTGTTCCGTATGACCTGACAAGGGCAGGAAGGGCAAAAGAGGTACAAAGAAATGACGATCGACGGAGTGTAAGCCGAGGTGAAGATGGCCGAGGTAACCGAGACCAAGGCAATGTCGGTCAAGGAAACGCTGTTAATAGCAATGCCGGACAGCGCAACTCGGCAGGACAACCGCAGCAGCGGAATATACCAAGGCAAGAGCAAAGTGCCGGCGGAGGTATGCAGCAGAGAGATGCGCCACGAGAGAGAGATCAATATAAAGATGGAGATTCAGAAATGGTGAATGCAGGATACCCAAGGCCGGACTATCATGTGATAGGGTCGAGATTGGGAAGCAGGGATCTGATGCCGGATGACGCCAGGTTGAAACTGGATCGACTGTATAGGTCGGAGTAGATTGAAAGTCAAGGTCCTCCAAGTCCTGCGTGTTTTGGACCCCGGATCATGAAAGAGCCACCGGTACCTAACTTCCAGTTGCCCAGAGGCACGAAGACGTATGACGGCAGCACTAAGCCGGAGGATTGGTTGATAAACTATGCTACAGCTGTGAAAATTGCTACAGGCAACTTGCGATGGGCTGTGAGATACATACCCCAGATGTTGGAGGGGCCAGCAATGTTATGGTTGAACAATTTGCCGCCCGGAAGTATTAACTGCTGGATCGATTTTGAGGAAATGTTTATCAGCAATTTCTCAAGTACGTATCAGAGGCCAAATAGGCCACAGACCCTAGCTATGTGCAAGCAGAGACCGAACGAGACGGACCGGGAGTTCTTAACCCGGTGGTGTACCCTGCGAAACTCGTGTGAGGGTGTGATAGAGTCACAGGCCATAGCATGGTTTGCGGAGGGGTGCAGGTATGCAAGCGAACTGTGGCAGAAGTTGCAAAGGAAAATGCCAACCACTTTGGCAGAAATGATCCGGATTGCTGATTCGTACGCTTTGGGTGATCTGACTCAACCTAGGCTCGTGTCGAACGAGTAAAATGAGGAGTACTACCAGAGAGATGGAGCCGGATCATCCCGGAGGAATGATTACAGAGGTAAACGGAGAGATGACAGGCCGGGTCACCGGTACAGTTCGCAACAAGTTGCAGCTGTGAATCAAGATCAGCCCGGAACATGGAGAAATCAACGTCAGAAAACTGGAGGGCAACAATGGACACCAAGGAATGACGGAAAGAAAACTTGGACGCCAGAGCGGAAGAAACAGTGGCAAGGAAAGAAGGACCGTTCGAGGTACACTTATGAGTCGATGTTGGATCAGCCGTGTAAATTTCACATGCCAAATCCAAGTAACCCAGCGGGTCATACAACAAGGCAATGTGAGTGGATGCGCAAGATTGAACAAGGTGGTTCGGGGAATGCTTAGGCACCCCAGAATAATCAACCTCGGCAGGAGTTACCCCGGCAGCAATTGCTCTCCGGAGCGAACACGCAACAACTAATGTTGCCTCCCCCTCTGCCGAGGTATGATAATCATGAGAGAAGGGATGCAGTGCATCAAGTAGAGAACCAGAATCAACCGGATCAGAGGTACCCCGGAAATGAGGGGAGAAATGAGTACAGGGAGCATCATCAGAGTTACTGTATGTTTACCACAGAGGAAACCGATAGAAAGAGCTTGCAGCACCGACATATGGAGGTCAATGCGGTAATGCCCACAGTGACGAGGTATATGCCTTGGTCGGACCAGGAAATCACCTGGAACATCAAAGATCATCCCAAGCTTATGCCGAGTCCTGGTTCATATGCGTTAGTGCTAGATCCGACATTCATTGGGCCAAACATCAATGTGAGGTTCTCCAAGGTACTGATTGACAATGGCAGTAGCATTAACATCATGTATGCGGATACAATGCGCAAGTTGGGTATCTTAGAGAACATGCTCCAGGCTACAAGGACAACCTTCCATGGTATTGTGCCAGGCATTTCTTGTGAGCCCATAGGCAAAGTCCGGGTTGACGTGTTGTTCGGCACGAGAGATAATTGCCGAACTGAGAATCTGGAGTTTGAGGTGGTGAACTTGGAAAGTGCATACCACGCGTTACTCGGAATACCAGCACTGAACAAGTTCATGGCAAGTTGCCACATCAGTTACTTGAAGATGAAGTTTTCTGGGCCAAACAGAGTGATTACCATTGCTGGAGATTTCCGACGTTCCATTGAGTGTGCCTCAGCCAGGTCTAACCTAGCCGGGTCACTTGTGATTGCGCAAGAGAAAAGAAAAATCCAAGAGGTGGCGGCATTAGCTCAGTCCGCGCACCAGTATATGTCGGCGCTCAGTAACCCGCATGGTAGCGTTTCGTTCCAAGCCACAAAGGATACTAAGAAAGCGCCTGTTGATGATATGTTCCCAGAGCGCACTGTAACAATTGGTGCCGGGTTGAATGATAAATAGGAAAGCGAGCTCATTAACTTCCTCCGTGAGAATCGGGATATTTTTGCTTGGTCCACATAGGACTTGCAAGGTGTTCCGAGGGAGTTGGCCGAGCACTCTTTGAACGTGAGACCCGGAGCAAGGCCGGTGAAGCAACCTCTCCGCCGCTTCCCCGAAGATAGGAGAAAAGTCATTGGAGACGAGATAGCTCGGTTACTAGCAGCAGGATTTATCATGGAAGTACTTTACCCGGATTGGCTATCTAATCCGGTGCTGGTGGAGAAGAAGAAGGATGATCTGAATGTGGCAGTGGTTTGGCGCATGTGTATCGATTACATGAACCTGAACAAGGCATGTCCAAAAGATCCATTTCCACTGCCTAGGATAGATCAGGTCATAGACTCAACTGCTGGATGTGAATTGTTGTCATTCATTGATGCATATTCTGGTTTCCACCAGATACCTCTGAATCCGGATGATCAACTAAAGACTGCATTTATCACCCCGTATGGGGCTTATTGCTATCGCACCATGCCGTTTGGTTTACGTAATGCAGGGGCAACATACCAAAGATGTATGCAGAAGTGTTTGCACGACCAAATAGGTCAAAATGTACAAGTGTATGTGGATGATGTGGTTATCAAGACCAAGGAAAGCAAAACTCTCCTTGACGACATAAGGCAGACATTCGTGAACTTAAGAAGGTTCCGAATGAAGCTTAATCCGGAAAAATGTACCTTTGGTGTCCCGGCTGGAAAATTACTCGGATTTCTCGTCTCTAGCCGAGGTATCGAAGTTAATCCAACTAAGATCCGGGCCATTGAACGAATGGAACTGCCGAAGTGTCTTAACGATGTCCAGAAGTTCACTAGTTGCCTGGCATCGTTAAGTCGGTTTGTATGTCGGTTGGGAGAAAAGGCATTGCCTCTCTACCAACTCATGAAAAAGTCGGATAAGTTCGTTTGGACGCCACAGGCCGATGAAGCCTTTGCCCACTTAAAAAAGATGTTAGCCACTGCACCAGTGTTAGCCTCTCCACTATCAAAGGAGCCAATGTTGCTCTACATAGCCGCAACCTACCGAGTTGTAAGTGCAATGATTATGGTAGAGCGTGACGAAGAGGGTAAGTCGGTGCAAAGGCCAGTGTATTACTTGAGCGAGGTATTGTCTGCCTCAAAGCAGAACTACCCACACTATCAAAAGGTGGCATATGGTGTCTATATGGCAGCTAAGAAGTTAAAGCATTACTTCGAGGAACATCCCATCAAAGTAATATGTGAAGCTCCCATATCCGAGATAATGAGTAACAAAGATGCGAGTGGCAGAATTGCAAAATGGGCAATTGAACTAGCTCCTTATGCGCCACAATATGACAGAAGAGAAGCAATCAAGTCTCAGGCTGTGGATGACTTTTTTGTGGACTGGGCCGAGGTACAATATGAACCACCGCCACCAGATCCGAACTACTAGAGGATGCATTTTGACGGGTCAAAAACAAAAACCAGGCTAGGCGCCGAAGTTGTGCTTACCTCGCCAAAGAAGGACCAACTGAAATAGTGCTGCAGATCCATTTCACGGCTTCAAACAATGTCGCTGAGTATGAAGCACTTGTGCATGGGCTCAAAGTGGCAAAAGAGATTGGGATACGTCGGATACTATGCTTTGGCGACTCGGATTTGGTAATTCAACAAGTGTCGGGATTGTGGGACGCCCTTGATCCAAACATGGCTCTGTACAGATTTCATGTGCAGAAGATATCTGGTTACTTTGAGGGATGTGAATTTCACCAAGTACCCTGGGTGGAAAATGAGGCTGCCGACATGCTGTCGAAGCTCGGATCAACCCGACAAGCAATTCCATCGGGTGTAGCATTGTAACACCTCAGAAAACCATCTATCAGGCCGTCCCCAGGAACCGACTCAATCTATGTCCCGGAAGATACAAAATCCGGAGCTGTGCCCATGGACATTGACATGGGAGGTAGCGCGCGAAACCCGGGGACTACATTAGCAAACCCGGGGACTGCCTCAGCAAACCCGGGGACTGCCTCGCATGACCCGGGGACTGCTCAGCGTGATCCGATTGAAGTTATGCCGGTGGATCAGATGGAAATTGATGAGGATGTGTTCCCTGTGCGAGCAATACCAGCTTGGGCACTGCCTATATTCCAATTCCTGAAAGATGGAACGTTACCCACTAAGGAGGTGTTATCTAGGCAAACTCAGAGGAGAGGAAAGGCATACACAATCATCAATTCCGAGCTATACAAAAGGAGTGTGACCAATGTCCTCCAGCGGTGTGTTGACCCGGAAGAAGGGCTTGACATCCTCCGAGATATACACCAAGGGGAGTGCGGGCATCATGCCTCGTCCCGAGCCTTGGTGGCAAAAGCTTTCCGACATGGATTCTACTAGCCAAGTGCCTTAGAACAAGCAGAAGATCTGGTGAGAAAATGCAATGGTTGTCAGAGGTACGCTACCAAGACACATATGCCAATGTCGGAACTCAAGACCATACCAATTACATGGCCATTTGCCGTATGGTGCTTGGATATGGTTGGCGCGTTTAAACCAGCAAGGGGAAACATGACTCACATTTTGGTCATGGTGGATAAGTTTACAAAATGGATTAAAGTGAAGCCTATAAGAAAATGTGATGGAGCTACGGCCATAACATTTCTCAAAGACATTATCTTGAGATACGATTATCCTCACAGTATCATAACTGATAATGGCACAAATTTTGCTGAAGGAGCATTCGCGCGATTCTGCCGGGATAAGAAGATCCGGCTGGACGTTGCCTCGGTAGCCCACCCTGCATCAAACGGACAAGTGGAAAGATCCAACGGATTAGTGTTATCCGGGATAAAACCTCGACTCATTGAGCCGCTGCAAAGATCAGCGGGGTGCTAGATAGAAGAACTACCAGTGGTACTATGGAGTTTAAGAACAACTCTGAATCGATCAACAAGCTATACGCCATTTTTTCTGGTATATGGGGCAGAAGCTGTATTACCAGCCGACATAGAGCATGATTCGCCTAGGGTCACCCAATACACAGAAGCCGAAGTGCAAGAAGCCTGGCAAAATGATGTTGATCCGCTGGAAGAAGCAAGAGAATTGGCATTGTCTAGATCCCCCATATATCAGCAAAATCTCTGACGCTATCATAGCCGGAAAGTGAGCCCCCGAGTTTTCCGGGAAGGCGATCTGGTGCTCCGGTTGGTACAACGTACTACTGGCATGCATAAGTTATCCCCCCCATGGGAAGGGCCATTCATTGTGAGCAAAGCATTGCACAATGATTCTTATTATCTTATCGATGCAAAGCCACAGGAAAAGAACATGGCGGACATGTCCGGCGAGGAATCTAAGCTTCCATGGAATGTAGCTCTACTTCGTCCTTTCTACACTTAGCAGAGAAGTGTATGTATCTGAGTTTTCTCATATGTCGGTATGTATGCCGACAATGAGCCTATCAATGAAATATTGGCACCTCGAGCAGTAACTCGGGGACTGCCTTAATAATATTTATTGTCTTTCATTATTTATACGTCAGCTGGAGTAAGTTGTTCCACTTAAATCGGATTAGTAGTGTGTGAGACCAAAAACCCAACTCTTTGACTTGCTGCTGTCCAACAAGAATTGGCTTCATGGCAAGCAAGATAACAAGTTTGGAATTGCGTAGCACATGAAAAACGACTAAGGAAAAGAGCTTAATCGAGCCGACGTTTGTTTTTCGGACTAACCTTGTATTTACTTTCAAATTATTATGCTGCATTATTTTGAGCTAAGCCTAAAGTTTCCAAGTATTGTTAAAACAATTTTTTGAAGCTCGGATTCGTAAGTCATAAAACCGAATCAAGGTAGACATGAACCGAGCCAGAAGATTGGACGAACAAGAAAATGAAACTCGGGGGCTACGCCCAAGTTGATCCGGCATAAAAACTTAGTAGCAAAATATCACATGTGTATTGGATACAATTCCACCCGGCATACCGGGGATCTGATAAGTTTTAAAGTGTTTTCACTCAAGGAGCAGCAGGAGGAGGAAGTTCGGTGTCATCTTCGCCTTCTTCGATATCCGAGGCATCGTCCTCTTCACCCTCGTCTGAACCATCTTCTACGTTCTCAGCATTTTCGTCACTAGCGGCTTCCAGGAAGCTCGAACCCTCAGTCCATTCATGAATGGGAGCATATTCAATGAGGCTATGGGCGCAAGCCTGGCGCCGAGCTAACCACTCCGGGTCATTGGTCCATTTGGATCCGGTGCGCAGGCGCATCAGGAGGTTGAGGTCGATCTTCTCATACCACGTGAGTATGTGGTGAAGAACGGTCTCAGCTGCGGCACGTCCAGCGGACTCCCTCCAAAGGTCGAGTTGGGTCTTGATTTCCGTCAGCTTTTCAGCGAGAATTGCGATTCTCTCCGGAGTGTCTTCGCTAGGCCAGAACGTGTTGAAGATTCGGACTGCAATGTCAAGGAGATCCTTGTCGTAGTTCTTAATGATTTCCACGCGAGATGACAGGCTGACCAACAGGTCGTCCATGTCATAGGGAATGTCTTCACCGTTAGGAGCGACGGGAGTACCCCTATCTCGACGGAAATTGGCAACGGCGGCGCTCGCAATGGGAGTACCCTCTGGAAATTTGCCTAAAAACGGGACAAGAGAAGCAAGTAATGAAAACACATGTGAGTTAACCCGGAGAAACATGCCGGATAAGGAAAAGGAACTTACGTAAAATGTGGCTGTGGATCCGGGTCAATTCCTGGGTACAATCATCGCGTCTTTTGCGGAGCTGCACCAGTTTAGCGTTCGCCAACTCAAGCTTGACGTCGGCCTCCTGTAGAAGTTCTCGATCCTTGGAAATTTGGAGATTGAGGCGCTCGCGCTCTTCGGTGTAGTCCTGGCCAGCCTTTTCAAGCTCGGTTTGGTGCTGCGCTTTCATCTTCTTCATTTCTGCCTTTAACTTGGCAATCTTGTCATCCTTGGTTCGGAGGAGGGCAAGCTCATCGTCTTTCTTATTGAGCTCGGCCTGATGCTGCCCTGCTTGTTCGAGAAAATGCAGCATCATATCAGGCACGGGCACACTATCTTCCAGCGATACTAAAATAGTTTGTTAACCCGGAAAAGCCGAGGTATGAATGTTCGCCGAGCCAAGGAGAAAAGGAAATAGAAAGCAAAGCATGGTCAGACAAAAGTAGCTTACCCTTAATCTGATCCAGATTCTTCCTCATAAGCTTGTTCTCAGTCTCCACCCCAGCTGCGAAAACCGAATGACGGATTAGTTCGGCAGAAAAAGATGAAGGAAAACAGAAAAATGTGAAGAAGAGAACTTACCCCTTTTCTCGTGCTCAGCGAGATGTGCATTATGCTTTGCGAACAACATTTTATGAGTGTCCAGGAGATGCTGGAACTCAGCACTCCGGCGGTTGGTGGTCATCTGAGAAGAGTACAAAAATTTAGCTTAAGCCTTGTGCACATTCGAAGTGTACAAGATCTGGGACAAGTGGAACTTAACCCGACTCTAGGTGTGTGCATATTCGAAGTGTACAAGATCCAGGCCAAGTGGAACTTAACCCGGCTCTAGGTGTGTGCCTATTCGAAGTGTACAAGATCCGGGCCAAGTGGAACTTAACCCGGCTCTAGGTGTGTGCCTATTCGAAGTGTACAAGATCCGGGCCAAGTGGAACTTAACCCGGCTCTAGGTGTGTGCATATTCGAAGTGTACAAGATCCGGGCCAAGTGGAACTTAACCCGGCTCTAGGTGTGTGCATATTCGAAGTGTACAAGATCCAGGCCAAGTGGAACTTAACCCAGCTCTAGGTGTGTGCATATTCGAAGTGTACAAGATCCGGGCCAAGTGGAACTTAACCCGGCTCTAGGTGTGTGCATATTCAAAGTGTACAAGATCCGGGCCAAGTGGAACTTAACCCGGCTCTAGGTGTGTGCATATTCGAAGTGTACAAGATCCAGGCCAAGTGGAACTTAACCCGGCTCTAGGTGTGTGCATATTCGAAGTGTACAAGATCCGGGCCAAGTGGAACTTAACCCGGCTCTAGGTGTGTGCATATTCGAAGTGTGCAAGATCTGGGCCAAGTGGAACTTAACCCGGCTCTAGGTGTGTGCATATTCGAAGTGTGCAAGATCCGGGCCAAGTGGAACTTAACCCGGTTCTAGGTGTGTGCATATTTGAAAGTATCAAGAAGCTACGTTAGTTTTCTAAGGAGCATCCGGCCGAGTAACAAGTTACTCCCCCGGAGGCTCGGGGACTAATGGTTATATCGCTAGTACATGCTAAGGAAAAGGTGAAGTAACGTACCTCCATCATCCGACCCGCAATGTTAATCGCCTTAGTGGTTGTGTTCATCTGAGCAGAGAACTCGGCGGGACCGAACTTCTCCGGGAGATCATCGTTGTAGACGAACTCCGCCTTGTTCCAGTTGTTCATAAACTCGATCAAGGTCGGAGGATATCGCTCACCGCTGAGCATGTAGGGCGCCACCAAGCCCTTCGCATGTGCTTCCCTCCTCTCAACCTGAGCAAGGGCCGGGCTGGTGTGCAGAACAAGTTGCTGCGCATTAGTTGGCTCGGCAGGGGCGTCCTCCGGTGCTGGAGGCTTCTTGGCAAGCATGGACGCGAGGGTGCGCTGTCCAGACTCGACGGATGCTGCCCTGGTGGCATCAGGGGCTTTCTTGCCTTTGAGCTGCTGAGAGGAGGAAGTGGTTGCGGCAGATTTTCTCTTGGGAGCTGCCTGGGTACTTCCTCGCCGAGACTGAGAAGACTCGGACGACGCGGAGGAGCTTGGCGCTGGTGCTCTTGTCGCTGGACTTGGTGTTGCTGCTGATGTTCTTGCTGGCGGAGTTGGTGTTGGTGCCGGAGTTGGTGCTGGTGCTGGAGTGGTTGCTGGTGCTGGTGCTGGTGCTGAGGTAGTCTCGGTAGTTGTTGGTTGCGGTGAAGCCGAAGTTGTGGATGTCGCCACCTCGGCTGGGCCCGTCTCCCCTACTCCGAGGTTGCCCCCCTCTTGACGAGGTGGGATGGAACCCGGAGCAGCCGCTGAACCCTCCAGAATAGGGCTCAGCGGGCGTGACTCGTCATCACGAGGGGGAGAAGGGCTAAGTCGGAGCAGCGAAGAGATGCTAGATCCACTCTGGGGGACCTCCACCGCAGCACTGCCGAATCAAATAATGTCAGAAGAGAAACTAAAACAATGCAAGGAAGAATAATTTGCAGAGGGAAAAGAGGTTTACGCATCCGAGGTCAGGGGCTCCTTGGGTTTCCGAGCCCTTCGTGCTGGGGCCTTGCCTGCTGGCTTGGAGGCAGTTTTGTCTCCGGACTTCTTTCACCTTTTGGAGGGCTGAGAAGGTCCGGAGGAGGAACTTGATGCAGCTGCACGCCTCTTCTTCGGCGCTACCGGAACAGGTTCACCCGTAGCAAGGGGAGGGTCCTCGTGGATCTGCCCACTGGGGTTAGCTGATGCCGGAAAGGGGGACAACGTCAACAACTTCCATCACCTCGATATCCGAGTCATCTTCATCATCGGGCCAATCTCTAATAGAAGAGAGTTTACCGGTGGGTCGCTTAGTCGCGTCGGCCATTGGGAGGAACATCTCCTTGTCCGGTTCTTCCTCGTCCGAGCTTTCCCGGTCATGCGCACATTTGAGGGTGGGATCGGTACCATCCTCGATAGTTTGCTGAAGGAATTGCTAAGGGAGAAAAAAGACAACTGAATTAAAAATACAATGGCAACGGACATAAGGTTTAATTCGAAGAAAGTTGGTGGCACGAAGTTTACCACGGGAGGAAGCCTATCCCGGCAATAATGCTCAATTCCCCACGTCCACTTAGAGAAGTCCTTGTGGGTGGTGAAGAGCGCCTTGACCCGACGGTAGATTTCTATGTTGCTAAGCTCGAAGGACGAGGTCCGTTTGGGGTCGCGGCCCCAGCTCATGTGGCACACCTTGTGAGTACGCTTCTGGAGAGGGGAGATCCGGTTGCGGACGAATGTGATCATGGCGTCCTCGTTGCGCAACCCGAGCTCCTTTACCTCCTTGAACCTTTTATTGACCTGGTTGGCCAAGGCTGTGGGCTTCTTGGGGACAACGTCCCATAACTCCGGGTTAGGAGGACCCGGAGCATAGGGGTGAAGCCGGATCAAATCTTCAGTGCCTTCATTCCAAACATAGAAGAAGGTCCGGGCCCATCCTTTGCAGGAATCCAGCCCGGTAACCCGGGGAAAGACAGAGAACCTCCGGGGTGAGATGGACGCAGCTCCGAATTGAGTGAGCTGCTTGTCCTCCGGATCAAGTTGAATGTTCAGAATTACATTACGACAAAGGCCGAAAAACTGGATCCATAGCTCCTTCATGGGCCATAGTCCGGCATAGCCTTCGATCGTGGAGGCGAAAGCAGAAAGAGAAGTAATTGTGTTGGCAAGAAGGTGGTGCGGCTGGAGTTCATAGGTATTCAACCAATCGTGGAAAAATTCGCTAACTGGTAAACCGAACCCCCGCTGGAAGTGTGACAAGAACACCACAAACTCACCCGGATTGGGTGAGGGGGCGAGTTCGGCAGAGGCGAGGCATGCAATGACTCCGGCGGGGATGCGTCTAGTGCGGTAGAGCCAGTCCAGATCGTCCTGGCAGACCCAGGAGCCAGCCCACGCACCGTGGTCCGCCGTCACGCTGTCCTCCTCCACCTCCTGCTCAGCAACGACGAGCTCCATTTCTGTCATCTCCAGTTTGCTGCCCTCGCTGGCGCTGGCGGCGGTGGGGGCAGCGGCCTAGATTGATAGCGACCCGTGGCGGAGGAGGTGCGAAGCGGTGACGGCGACGTAGATGCGAGTGGAAACAATGTGGCGGCGGCGCTGTCGCGGGGAAGACGACGAAGAAGAAGAGCTAAAGGCAGAGGGGCGCGGAAGGGGGAAAAGACCTAAGGGGTGCGCCCCTCCCCTATTTAACCACTCCCTCGAGGAGGAAGTGGGATCGTGTCATGCGGGTACGCCACACGGTGTGGACGTGTATAGCCCGCATCGACCAATCAGCAGCGAGCCACAGGGAAGGCCACAGGGTGTAGTTGATCCCATGACATGACGCATTGATGCGGTTAACAAGGAGGCAGGCGTGACGTGACCCGCGCGCAGTGATAACTGACAATTACTACAGCGATTACTGTGGCTGGCCCTTAAAATGAGGCAACGTGATGATTAGCCTCCACATGGGTTAGCGTACAAGAGAAGGAAAGAAGACCCAGATGGGACCATGGTAACCCGGCTAGCAAGTGAAAACTTGGAATGTGCCAAGGGAAAGTAAACCCATGGGATCCGAGATAAGGTGGTAACCTGGCCAGCGAGAGAAAACTTGGAATGTGCCAAGGGAAAGTAAATCCAAAGAATCCGAGATAAGGAGGCAACTCGGAGAAGGAGCACAAAGCTCGATGGAATTGAACCTGTTGTGGCCTTAGCGGCTAAGGAAACTAAGACCGCACCAACTTCGGGGACTAATGTTGGGGGGATACCCTCGGGTAGGGTCACACCGGGGTATAAAGGCTGAGTTAGCCGAGGTACGGCAAGGTCAAAGCGAATGCTGGCCGAGTTACCTCAAGGCAGACCGAATCTCGGGGTAACCCGGACTAGGGGGTGCCCACCTAACCGAGTCTCATCCAACTTAAGCAGTGAGCCAGATAGATAAATCTAACTTGTATGCAGGAACAGGTGTGACGGGATCGACTATGATCCGGATCATGGCAAGCTTCTAGGAGAAGGAAGGAATCTCGCTGGTCAAAAGAAGCCCCGGTATGCACTGCATGAGCGAAGCGAACAAGGGCAGGACCACCGAGGCGTGGCCGACAGGGGTGACGATGCCCGTGTTGGCTGACGCAGGCGACGCAGAGGCTCACGTAGCCTCTGCATGGGTGACGTGGGGGAAAAGCACCCCGGTCGGTTTGCTATTTTGGGAGGAGGCATATTCCCTGGAATATGCCTCCACGTATGCCCTAAGGGGAGACCTAGCCACCCCTATATAAGGAGGGCTAGGGCCTCTATAGAAGGGGCTGGGCTATTCTGATTGGTTTTAGGTTCTAAGGGTTGATCTCTAGTTGGTCTTGTACGGGTTAACTGTGGGTGAGAGTAAGAGAGTTCCTTCTTCCTCCTCTCGCCAATACAGCTCTAGGAGCACTTGTAACCTTGGAAGTGAATCAAATACGAACATTCTGTGTGGGGAATCACCTCACTATCCCTCCATGGATTCTCCTAGTGCTATTAGTCCCCACCTTTAGCCTATCCATGGCATCTGCCATGACACCACCACGACATTTAAAAACTCGATTTCTCGCGTATGGAAACTATCACAGGTTTTATGACTTCTAGTAATTTGATGGAGCCAGATTCCATCATCACTTCTTTGCATGTAATCGGTTCATCATTATCAAAACAATAATTACTTTTTTTCAAATCTTACTATTTGATTGTTACTCGACCCACATGGTTCAATAGGAACTCTAATCTCCGAGGTCACAACCTGTGTAGTCATGGGAGCCATGAGCGTTGTGGCCAAGCCTTCGGGACACTTTACGATGATGTTCTACTTAGCACATGCTTATTAGGTTCATCAGCCTAATCAAAGTTCTATTTTCCACCCACTTAACTTTTTTCAAAAAACTCCTCCACAAAATTGACGTTCTAAGCAACAAACACTTTTGTCTTCGGTGTTATAGAGGAATACCCAACAGTTTCTTTTGGGATAACCTACAAAGACATGCTTATCCGACTTTGGTTGTAAACATTTTACTTATGCCTGGCATACCAAAATTTAAGCAAAGAGAACTCGGATTTTCTCCCAAGCCATAACTCATATGGTGTCAGTTAACGGATCATGATGGTGCTCTTTTCAGCAAAAAGCGGTAGTATCACATTCCCAAGCTTAACTCCTGCTCGTCCTCGAGTAGGTAAGTGATAAAAAGAAAGAATAATTTTTGAGGTGACATGCACCATCATAAACTTGATCAAAGTATTTGTAAAACAATGATAGCTGGAATCATAGTACTTCAATCAGAACATGAAAGACAAAGTTCTAACAATAAGACAAAGCAACTATGTTCCAGCATGAAAAGGCACAAACAAAAGATTAATGAATAACAATGCTTTGCAAGACGTTTGTTTGTTTCACATAAAGAAAACATAGCATAGTGGCATTCAGCTTGTCCCTCATAGAGTAGCAAACATAAATGCATAGGACACCTTCAAAGTTCATAAGAGTGACTATATACAAATAGTTTAAAACAAGCAATATCAAAGCTATGCATCAATTAACAAGTCTTGGGACAATGCACATAGAACTAAGAATGGCCACTATGCTCTCAAAGTAGGTGCATAAAGATAGAAGGTGGAGACTCAACATAAAAGTAAAAGAAAGGCCTTCATAGAAGGAAGTAGGGATTCAAGTTTCATAAAGAGCGTCCAAAAATTATGGTACTTATTAGCTTTCAGCTCTCATTGCCCCTATCATAAGCATCTTGAAGGTGATTAAGGTTAAAGTGACACAACTAAGAGGATATGCTTGACAAGTTATAAGATGAAATCTCATGCCCCTTACTTACGAAGACCGAACCTCATGCTACTCAACTTTAGTCACAAGTAAGCTCTTGTCATTGTAAGTACATATGTATCATAGAGAACCGCCAACGGGGTACCCCTTGCATATGATACATGAGCTATCCCATAATCAAAATGACAAGGCAAGTAGACAATGAGCATCTCAACGATCTTTTTATTTGCTATTTGCATAGGTTTTTATTGAGGATGCTTCATAGAGTGCTCATTATGGTTATGCTGCAAGTTTCCACCATGGTTAGGCATGGCTTAGGCTAGCGACCCAGGTGTTTCTCTAACACAAATACAAACTCCATGATCTTACAAGTTCCCCTTTTATTTCACACCATCGGGATCCATAAGCAAAAGAACATGATATCAACGGGGTACAAAGTACAGGTGCAATGTTGAAAGCGTTCCCCATGATACATGGTTCTGCTAACTTCAACTTATAAAGCGCAAGCATATACGCAACAAATATGGACGCAGTGGTTCAAGTTTATTAAATGCAAGAAAGTAAAGTGTGCCATCAAGTTCGTGAGAGCTTTAATCACTAGTTTTCTCATAACAAGTTTAATTCGGAAGGCAGACAGAAACATAAATATACTTGGAATAGCATATGCTAATAGGTAGGTATGGTGGACTCTTTGGAATAACCTGGTTTTAGGAGTTGGATGCATGAGTGGAACTCGCACTTGGTTATGGAGGCTAGCAAAAGACTGGGAGCGACCAACTAAGAGAGCAATAATGGCCATAATCATGAGAGCGACAAAACATCATTAATCAAAGCATAAAGTGATATTACAAGTTTAAAACTAAAGGATCATAAAGGCTTATGGTGACTTGGGATAGTTATAACATGGTGTGAGCATGCGCCAAGTCAACTCAAATAAAGCATCAAAGGAGAATACCACAATACTATGCTTTAATATGCTAAAACAATGCATGATTCTTCAAAAGCACATTAAGAAATCTCAATTGTTTATGACATGTCATGCTACAGCAAAGCATACTAAGCATAAAGCCAAAACAATATCGAGCATGGCATGACAAAGCATAAGCCACAGTCAAAAACAAGCTCTCTTTACCATTTAAGCGTGAACTTTCCTACTCTTTTCCAATCCAAACCAAACTATTTGAAAACCAATGCATGAAAGAGGGGGTCCAACCAATTTATTCAGCAAACTAAGTAAACCAAGCAAATGAAAAACCAAAACAAAAACGAAAAAGAATACGCTCCAGGAACAACACAACTGTGCATGAAACAATAAAAATGAAGTGTTTGGAAGAAACCTGAGATTTTTATTGATGAAGAAGGGGATGCCTTGGGCATCCCCAAGCTTTGACGCTTGTACTTCTTGGATATTTCTTGGGGTGACACACATGGCATCCCCAAGCTTGAGCTTTAGTCCATCCTTCATCTCATTACTCATTCCTTCCATGCAGCTGAAATTTTTATTAGCAACATTAGTGCACTCAAGATAATAAGTATTTGGGTTCAGTTTCAACACCAATAGAACTTCCATTAAAACACAAGCTACTGTATCACTTCCCTTGAAAATCTCAATTCCCCAAAGAGAACCCAAAAAGGAACCAACAAGAAGCAAATGCAAATAATGGCAGAAATCTGTCAAAACATACCAGCAGGTAAAAACTAATTTTTTCGAAGACCTTATGTTGCTCAAATCGAAAAGTGTTGAACTAATGAAAGTTAGATAACAACCGCGGGCAGAAGCACAAAAATGCACGCCTCAAAAGGACGTACAGAGATTTTACACGAATTTTTACGGTGAAGCACAAAAATCTGTTTCAGGACAGCAACTTTCCTAATCATTATTTCTCTCTCATTAGAGGTTACTCTTGGCACAAAAAGCGAATAAAAAGGATAAGGAGCGGTTATTATAGAAGTAATAACTTACAAGACTCATTTCAAACTTTTGGGTTATCTCCCAATAAGTACTTTTCTTTAACACCTTTAAGTTAGGCATAAGAAGCAAGAAAAAGAATCAAATGTTCTCAAATGAAGAAGCATTAAGATTAATACCAGAAATATCTTCAACAAGGCAAGGTATCTCATCCAAATAGAGGATCCTCTCTCAACGCTCTTGGGTTCACTATTTTCATAAAATGGTTTTTTGGGAACAATCCAATCAAGATTCTTTTCTATGGCTTCATGCATTGCTACAAGTTTAAAAGGTATTGGTATCTTAATTTCCTCCCCATTAGGTTCAGTTTTGTTCATATTTTCTCATGTACCAACAACATCTACACATGAGCCTAGCATATTAAAACGTTCAAAGACTTTTCTAGCTTCCTTGGCAACATCATAGAATTTCTTAAGCAAAGTTTCCAAAATAAAATCCCTCTTTTTAGGGTCCTCAATGTCTTTAAGTTTAAGTCGCTGATTCGGTGAGTGGACATGGCTAGTTGCCAACGAGTGGGATGGAGGAGTTAGACCGTCAACCTGGTCAAACTATCCGTTGGATATTCCAACGGTAACTTCGGCGTAATTACCGCAGGTAACGGCTAGCCCAAATTTGGCGGGTAGCGCCCCCCTTATAAGGGGAGTGGCGAATCAGCCTTGCAGATCCTTCCCTTCATTCTCCATTCTCGCGCATTCATTCTCTCCGTCTTCCTTCGATCCAATCCATCTGCACCGTGCGAATCCACATCCTTCCCAATGGCAGCTCCCAAAGGTTCATGGGGTAAATCCAAGTGCACCGCGACCCAGCTCAAGCCCTTTGAGGACGTCAGAGTCCTCCACAAGGGGAACTGGCGAATCCCTGCTTCCTCCAAGATCAAGCCCAAGCCGCAGGCCGGCGAGTTCATTTGTTTCCCGAGCCACCTAGAGAGAGGCTTAGGGTTCCCCACCTCACTGTTCTTCCGGCGTTTCTGCGCGTATTACACGATCAAACCGTCAGACCTTGGCCTGCATAGCATCGAGCAACTGGCAATCTTTGTCGCCTTCTGCGAATGCTATCTAGGCTGCAGGCCGTACTTCCCACTCTGGCTGGAGCTCTTCCACGGCCGCATCGGGCGCGAGGCGGCCGATAGCTTGATGTTGGCGGCCGGCAGCGTCACATTCCAGTTGAAGCCGAAGGCTAACTTGATCAAGCTTCTGCTGCCGAAGAAGGCCGCGAGCGAGTGGAAGAAGAGCTGGTTCTACGTCAAAGATTCCACTCCCTCCGGCGAAGTGGCGCTCCCCGAGTTCATCGCAGGAAGGAGCGAGCCTCGCCGGCTGGCGGCAAAGAAGCTTCCGGAAGACCAGAGGATGTCCATCACGGAGATGATGGACCAGATCTAGAGGTTAAAGGATCAGGGGCTGTCCTCGGTCAACCTCTACAACTGCTGGCTCGGGCGGCATCTGGTTCCGCTAGTGGCTCGGCCGCATTGGATGTATGATTACAGCGGGAAACATGATCCCTCCCGGACCAGCAAGGAGTCGTGGGAGATTGAAGATTACAAGGCTACCTTGAAGAAGATCACCGATGCGCAATTCACAACCACATAGGCCGGGCTTGCCCCGTACACTCCCGTGAAGAATGAAGCCCCCACGGTAAGTTTTTCTTCTAGTCGCCATTTACGCAACGTAATTCGCAGTCGCATCAATTGATATTTATTCATGGTTGTTCTCAGCTGTTCCAGGTGTTGGAGGGATGGCTCCCTCCACTTGATGAAGAGGTTCCCCAGGAGCTCGAAGAGGCCTCCGAAGGAGACTCCTCCGAGAGCGACGAGGAAGAGGAGGAGGTACCTCCCCCAGCGCCTACGGCTCACAAGACTCGCATGCAGAAGCAGCACGAGTTCGAGGCGAGCCGCAGCCTTGATGAACATGAAGGAGGCGACGAGATCGTGCAGGAGCACACATCTCAGCGCACGGCCACGCCATCGAAGCCCGCACGCAAACCGAAGTCACCAGCGAAGAAGCTAGCATTGCCACCTAGGTCAGCGGTGGTGTTTGAGTCAGATAATGACTCTGACGATGAAGACACCCCCGAAACTTTGCACAAGGTCCCGGAGGATGCGATTCCAATGAAGGGGTTGGAGGGCGAAGCCACCGAGGCGGCGGTAGAGGTTCCTCTGGAGGTGATTTCACCAACGGCTTCAAGGGCACCAAGCCAAGAGGCGACTGAGGCAGCAGCGTCAAAGTCGCCGCAACCGTCGAGAGCGACCGCTTCTTCGGAGCCGGACATTCCAGCGACCGCGGCCTCGTCATCAAGGAAGCCCGCGGTGTCATGGGCTTTAGACGTCTCCGAAAGGGGACTCACGCGCAAGCTGGGGCCGGAATTGGACAAGTCTGACCACATCAGCACCGGGCTGTGCATTCTCCCAGTCGCCAAGTAACTCTCGAATTCTCCATTCCAAGTTGTGTTCCATTTTTGTGCTGTCTCTGTGTTGATTTTGGAGTTTTGGCAGGTCTGGGGTCAAGAAGATCGGTCGCCCTTTAGTGTCGAAGATTCCGCTGGTCACCACCACCGGAGAGGGCGACCTCCCCAAGAAGAGGAAGTCTACTGACGACGCGGCGACTGTGGAGACCGCGAAGAGGCAGAAAGGTGGTGTCGATGATTCCGTGGAGATGACTAGCACCAAGGAGGGCGATCCCGCTACAGTCGTCGAAGAGGTGGTGGCTGCGCGGTCGGAGCCAGTCACGGTCGCCCCTGCGACGGAAGCGCCGGCTCCGGTGACCAGTGCCCCGGCTCTGGCGACCAGTGCCCCGGCTAGAGCGTCAGCAACGTTCCCGCGCTTCATGGCGAGTTGGTTCCTAGGCGTGGTGGACAACCAGTCTCCACAGAGCCCGGAGATCGTCGATGAAGATGCTGGGTCTCGTCATGGGCGCACCTCCTTCACGGTCCCGTCGACTGACGCCGACGAGCTTCACAAAATGCTTGGCGCCGCCATTCAGGTACGTCCAGTCCCCGAGTGTCTAGCTACTAAATTTTAGCGGCTAGGCACTGAGGTGCTTCTACTCTCCAGTCCACGAGTTCCTAGTCGTTGAATTTCAGCGGCTAGGAACTGAATTTCTTTCTACTCTCTAGTCCTCGAGTTCTTAGTCGCTGAATTTCAGCGGCTAGGAACTTGATATTGTTGTTTGTAAGTACTGAACTTTGTTGCTTTTGTAGGGTTTGTAGAGGGAGTCGAACGATCGACAGGCTGCCAGGGAGCGTCTGGAGCGGGATCTGCGTGTGGCGCAGGAGGCGAACCGGCGACTCCAGGAGACTGTTGGTAAATGCTTGCTTCTTTTTCTGTTTCTTTTTTGGCTGTGAACTGTTGGTGTGTAGCGTGTTGGTGATTTGTCTCTTTCCTTCTCAGATGGTCTTCCAGCTGCAATTTCCAAGACCTGTGAAGGGTATGTTCCAGTCGCCGAGCTGGACACGGCGAATGGGTGAATTGCCTCGCTGATCCATGACTTGGAGGAGGCTAAAGCAGCCTCAATTTCATCTGAGGACCGAGCGAAGGCTACTATCACTGCGGCTGAGGAGGAGCGCAAGGCCACGGACTCGATCATCGTGGGTCTGCAAAATGATCATGCCGCCCTAGAGAAACATGTCACGGAGAACTTCCGCAAGCTTCTTGGTGAGTCTCCATCTTTTGCTTAACTCGTTTGGCGAATCCCCGATTGGGGAGGTCTGTAGTTTCACTGACGTCTGATTTTGTAGTTGTGATAGGGCAAAGCGACCCGATGGTTCAGACTTTCAACGCCTCGCAGTGCG
The DNA here is from genome assembly GCA_916181665.1 of Avena sativa. Lineage (NCBI taxonomy): Eukaryota > Viridiplantae > Streptophyta > Magnoliopsida > Poales > Poaceae > Avena > Avena sativa. The sequence goes on along the minus strand of OV702287.1, from coordinate 524,924,455 downwards.
TGACTGCCGTGGTGAACGTGGCCACGGCTTCGGTGTTGTGTGTCCAAGCGGTCCTTCAAGGAATGTCCCCCACCGAGGTTATTCCTGGGGGGCTTACGGAAGTGTGGCGCTATCTGAGGAGGCGCCCGTCGTTGTGGAGTGGATGGCACGCTCGGCTTTCAGACACGGGGCTACCACGGCATTGAGCCTGGGTCTCGCCCACTTCCCCGACGATTTCGACCTCGACGACGTCACTAGCGGCTACCCATCAGCGACCGGCACAGTGGAGATGTCAGAGGTGTTGAAGCTGACTGCACAGGCCGCCCCTTTTGCTGATCGGGTGTTGGCCATGGGGGATCTTCTGCCATACCAGGAAACGGTATTGGCGCCTGGCGACCCCGAGCCGGAGCATCGCGACATGAAGTCGGAGCAACCCTTCCGGTAGGCGTTGTCAAAGTCGCTGACAACCTACCCGACGAACCCGTGGCAGCCTTTCGTTCGTGTCAAGGGGGGTGGTGCTGCTTCTTCGTTAGGACCTGCGGAATAGATAGTATAGTTGGGCAGTTTGTAATATATGCCAAGTGGCGACTGCTGTAATGTGAACAATATGCTAAGTAAAAGTAGTCAATCGACTCGTATTGCGACCATAATCATGTGGTGTGTTTATTTTTGTTTGAGCGAGTCCCCAAGCGTGTCCGCCCTTTAATGGGGTATAACTCGATTGTATGCTTATGTGTTTTCTGTTGGTTGTGCACTGTTTTGCCCCATGCATCTTCTAAGGGGCGAGTCCCCGAGCTCGAGTGGGGTTGTTTTGTAGGCAAGTCCCCGAGCGTAGTACTTATCCGTTTTGGGCGCGTGCCTGTTGTGAATTACCAATGCGTTGTTTATAACGCGTCTCTTCCCCTGGCTCGGAGAGCCAGTCACTGGGCGAGTCCATGACAGCTCTCTTACTTGGTGTGTTCCCGAGCCGCATGAGGGTTCCATTCTTGCGGAGTCCCCGTGCATGGTACTTAATCGTTCGAGTCGCTTTGCCCGAGGATGGGAAGGACAGGTCGCTGTGAGAAGCGTATACCGGTCATCTTGGCCCGGTGGGCCAGTCGAGCTAGGCGACTCTGATGGTGGCTCCGGGCTAGCGTTTTCGTGGATGTCCCAAGGCCTGAGTATTCTCGGTACCCTCAGGCCGCACTACTTAGCCGTGCCGGTCGCTCGACCAAAGGTTGACTTCAGTGGGTAGCGTATTGCTGATTGTACGAGTGCGAGTGGTACAAGGATATGGCGAGTAGACACAATTTTGTGAACCGAATGAATTTTATTATATATGTCAGCTGAGTACATGTTTCGGTTCTATGTATAGAACTTCTGGAGGAGGTTTACATTCCATGGCCTCCCAACCTCGAGCTGGCCGTCGCCTCGTATGTCGATGAGGTAGTAGGCGTCATTGCCGAGGACTCGCCCTATGGCGAACGGTCCCTCCCATGGGGGGGAGAGTTTGTGCTTGCCCTTCTTGTCTTGAGCCAGTCGTAGGACCAGGTCGCCCTCCTGGAAGGTGCGAGTCCAGACTCGGCGGCTATGGTAGCGGCAGAGTCCCTGCTGGTAGATGGCTGTGCAGGAGCGAGCCAGGTCGCGTGCCTCGTCGATTTGGTCGATGCTGTCTTGGCGGCCGGTCTCGTTTGTCGCCTCGATGTAATTGGCGACTCGGGGTGAGTCATGCTCTAGGTCTGTTGGCATTACGGCTTCGGCGCCGTACACCATAAAGAAGGGTGTGAACCCGGTGGAGCGATTGATAGACGTGTGGATCCCCCATATGACTAAAGGGAGCTCTTCGACCCAGCATCCTGGGGTGCGCTCGAGGGGCACCTGTAGTCGTGGCTTGAGCCCGTGGAGGACGCTCTAGTTGGCGTGTTCTGCTTGGCCGTTCGACTCCGGGTGGGCTACTGAGGCTAGGTCGAGTCGTATGCCTAGCTTGTCGCAGAATTCTGCCATGGCCCCATTGGCGAAGTTGGTGTCGTTGTCCGTTATTATGCTGTGAGTAGCCGTACCGATAGATGAGCTCGCGTAAGAACTTGGTGGCTGTCTTGCCGTCGCACTTTTTGATTAGCTTGGCCTCGACCCATTTGGTGAACTTGTCGACCGCGACCAGGAGGTGGGTGAAGCTGGATGGGGCCTTCTTGAATGGGCCTACCATGTCCATGCCCCATACAGCGAATGGCCATGTGATGGGGATGGTCTTGAGTGCCGAACCAGGGAGGTGCGTCTGGTAGGCGTACTTCTGGCATCCGACGCATCGTTGGACGATGTTGGTGGCGTCGGCGTGCACGGTGAGATAGTAGAAGCCGTGTCGCATGGCCTTGGTGACCAGCGACTTGGCGCCGGCATGATGGCCGCAGTCGCCGGCGTGAATGTCCTGGAGTATCTTGCGGCCTTCTTCTGGCTGTACGCAGCGCTAGAACATGCCGGTCACGCTGCGCTTGTGGAGTTCGCCGTTGATGATGACGAAGGATTTGCAGCGGTGCATGATCATCGCCTCCGTCTTGTTGCTTGGGAGGATCTTGTGCTCGAGGAAGGCGACATATGGTGCCGTCCAGTCGCTAGGCTCCACAACCATGGCGACTAGGGCCGACTCTGGTTGTAGTGGTATGCCGACGTCGATCTCCTTCGGTGGGCTGACCAAAGGTTTGTGAATGATGTCAAGGAAGACGCCTACTGGTGGCGCTTGTCGGGCCGACCCGATGCGGGAAAGGGCGTCTGCCTCCTTGTTCTTGCGTCTGTCGATCCACTCGATGGAATAGCTATCAAAGTGTCCTCCCAGCTGGTCTATCGCTTGGCGGTACGTGATCATTGTTGGAGAGACGGCGTCACATGTTCCGGCGACCTGGCCGGTGACTAGGTCGGAGTCGCTGTAGCACCGTAGGCGGTTGATGTTCATTTCCTTGGCGGCCCGCATGCCGTGGAGGAGGGCCTCATATTCTGCCATGTTGTTGGTGCAGGGCTTGAAGTTGAGGTGGAGCACGTATCGGAGCTTGTCCCCTTTGGGGGAGGTCAGTATGACCCTGGCCCCTGCGCCGTCGGTGTTCTTCGAGCCGTCGAAGTGTAGCGATCAATAGTGGAGGTATGGTACCTTCTCCGGCTGTTGCGCCTCTTCCCAATCTATGAGGAAGTCAGCTAGGGCTTGTGACTTGATTGCTTTGTGGGGCTCATATTTGATATTGTGGATGCCGATTTCGACGGCCCACTTGGAGACTCGCCTAGTTGCCTTGCGGTTGCGTATTATGTCCTGCAGCGGTGCGGATGAGACCACCGTGATTGGGTGCTCTTGGAAATAGTGGGGGAGTTGCCGCTGAGCTCGGAATACCGCGTACACCAGTTTCTGGTACTGCGGGTAGCGCTGTCATGAGTCCGTCAGCACTTTGCTGATGTAGTAGATGGTGCGCTATATGGGGCGCTCCTTGCCCTCCTCTGGCCGCTCGACGACCATCACGGCACTGACGACTCGATTGGAGGCCGCCACATAGACGAGCATTGGCTCTTTGTCGACTGGTGCGACAAGTAGTGGAGACGCGAGTAGCACTTCTTTGAGTGCTTTGAGTGCATCGTCCGCCTCCGTGTCCCATTGGAACATGGGATTCTTGCGCATCAGGCGATAGAGGGGAATGGCCTTCTCGCCTAGTCAGGGGATGAAGCGACTTAGAGCCGCGACTCGCCCGGCCAACTTCTGGATGTCGCGCAGGCACTTGGGTTTTCCGAGTCGCGCGATGGTGTTGATCTTGGTGGGTTTGGCTTCGATGCCTCGCTTGGAGACTACATATCTGATACGTCCAAAACGTATCTACTTTCCCGAACACTTTTGCTATTGTTTCTCCTCTAAACTTGTGTGATTTGGATGCAACTAATGCGGACTGGCGCTGTTTTCATCAGAATTGCCTTGGTGTCTACTTTTTGTGCAGAAAACCAACTATCAGAAAAAAATCCCGGAAAATATGCCAAAAATCCTATTTCACTCGAAGACTCCAGGAGCCAGAATACAAGACGGAGAAGATCCAGGGGTGGCCACACCACCTGGTGGCGCGGGCTAGGCCAGGCCACGCCAGGGGGTGGCCACACCACCTGGTGGCACGGGCTAGGCCAGGCCGCGCCAGGGGGTGGTGTGGGCCCCCCAGGCACCCCCTCAGCCTCTCTCTTCGCCTATAAGGAGCCTTCTGACCTAAAAACTTCGGGGGGTTCGACATTTTTCCAGAAGGAGTTCTGCTCTGCTGCCACCACCAGATTCCACGAAACAGCACCAGAAACTCCGTTTTGGCACCCTGCCGGGACGGGGAATTGGAGGAGATCATCGCCATCATCATCACCATCGCTTCTCAATTGACCATCCATGTTTCCCCCATCTATGAGTGAGTAATCCCCCGCTGTAGGCTATGGGGATGGTAGGGATTGGATGACATCGTTCATGTAATGGCATCAGATTGTTAGGGCATGGTGCCTAGTATCTTTTATTAGTGCTTTATGACTTTGTTGCGACTTGTTGTGCTTAATGCTTGTCACTAGGGCCCGAGTGCCATGATTTCAGATCTGAACATGTTATTGATTCATTATGATAGTATTATTTTTTGTCTTATCTACAAGTTGTATACACAAGTTGTTGTCCGGAACCTATGGCCTCGAATTGACAGAAATTGGGATAACCGGAAGGGAATGGCTTTGATGTGAGGATCACATGTGTTCATGGAGTGTTAATGCTTTGCTCCGGTGGTCTATTAAAAGGAGCACCTTAATTGCCAGTAGTTCCCTAGAGGCCCCGCTGCAAACGGGCTGGCAGGACAAAAGATGTTGTGCAAGTTCTTGGATGCTTTATCTTATTTATCTGCAATTGCCCTATGTTCTGATTGCTATTTGAATTGTCTTGTCCATGCAACGCCCGTCCATCCATCCCTATGCCTACCGCACTCGAATCCCATTGTTACTGCTTTTGTTACTACTGTCTTTGCTTTACTACTGCTGTTACTTTGCTATTCCTACTACAAAACTGTTGCTACTGATAAACTGTTGTGACCAAGATTGTTTTCTAGGTGCAGCTGAATTGATAACTCAGTTGTTAAGGCTTATAAATATTCTTTGGCTCCCCTTGTGTCGAATCAATAAATTGGGTTTCACTTCCCTCGAAAATACTGCGATACACCCCCTATACTTGTGGGTCATCAAGACTATTTTCTGGCGTCGTTGCCGGGGAGCATAGCTTTATTTATCAAGTTCACTTGGATTCTCTATTGTTTGCTGTTATCCATCCATCATGGGTAAGTCTCGTGATGGCAAAGTCCCTATTTTACCATCCACTACAAGAAGAGGTACGGTTCTAAACACCTCTGCTGCTCTTGATTCACCATCTGTTATGAGTAAGTTCCTTACACAACCACATACACATGCTACACACAATGCTACTACTGCTAAATCTGAAACTTCTGATGCTTATGATGCTGCTTCTACTGTGCTTGATAAGAGTGGTTCATTAGGTCCTTTCCTAGATGCTACGATTGCTAGAACTATAGCTGGAAATACCGAAACTCCTAATGAAGACACTACCACACCTATTAGCTCACCTGAGTCTAGTGAAAGTTATGATATTGAAGATGGTTATGTTGAGATGACTGATGAATTTATTAAAGAATGTAAAAACACCCATGATAGGAGCGCTGCTAAGATTCTCCTTGAGAGGCGTACTATTAGACCCAAATTGTCTCCTGCTGCTAAGTTTGCTACTTCTCCCATAAACATTATAGATGAAGATTATGATTTCTCTCTGATCTATCTTACATAGCTATTGTCGAGAAAGAACCTTTTTGTGGGACTAAGAATGAAAGTGCGGTAGCACATATGAATGAACTTTCTACCATGAGTGGCTTGTTTTCTGATGATATTAAGATGCGTACTTACTTTGTTGCTAAGATTTTTCCCTTTTCACTGAAAGGAGAAGCTAAAACTTGGTTTGGTAATTTACCTCCTGGATCTATTGATAGCCCTGAGTGCTTGATTAGTACTTTCCTGCAGAAATATTTTCCTCCTAGTGCTAGACATGCTATTTTGCAGGAACTTTTTGATTTTAAACAGGGAGAAAAAGAGGTATTGCCCGAATCTTGGGCAAGGTTTTGTGCTTTGATTCATGCACAGGCTGGAAGTCCATTACCTAAGAATGAGCTTCTTGATATATTTTATAATGTACTAACCAAAGAATCTAGGACATACCTAGATAGTTGTGCTGATTGTGTTTTCAGGAATAGGACTTCTAAGGAAGCTGAGGAATTAATGGGTAAAATAAGCAAGAATTATGAAGATTGGACTCCTCCTAAACAAGCGATACCTGAAGTAATTGTACCTGAACCATCTATTCTTGTGCCTATTCCAACATCAAAGAAGAGGGGAGTTATTGAATTAAATGATGAAGTGATGAAGGGAGCTAAGAAATGTCTTAAGGAGAAGGGAATTAAAGCTGCAGATGTCAAGAATTTACCTCCTATAGAAGAATTATGTAAGCCTATTCCCTACTCATCCATCTATTGAGGTACACTCTCTCCGACACTTTGATGAAGGTGATATCCCTTACTCTAAACCTCCTGATCAATGCTTAGAAGAATTTGATATCTTTAATGTTAAGCAAGATAACTTTAATAAAAGGGTGCAAAATCATCTAATGGAAAACACGAGAGCTATTGTTGAGTTGAAAGATATTGTGGAAAGAACCTCTAATGATGTTAAAATGATTGTTAAACACTTTCAAATGGTTCAAACTCAAATAGATCAACTCGTTAAAGTGCAAAACGACTTGCTAGTTAATGCTGCTAAAGAAAAACATGCTTATGAAATTAGAACTAGATGTGGTGCTGCTACCCAGGATCATCTATATCCTGAGGGGCATCCCAAAAGAATTGAGCATGATTCTCAACAAGCTGAAAATAGTGGTTCTACTCGTAAGAAAAGGAAAAAGAAACATAAAACTGTTGTAGAACCCTCTGAACCTTCTATAGATCCTAATAGTATATCTATCTCTGATGCTAAAACTAAAAGTGGTAATGAAGAAAATGTTGTTCCTAATGAAGAAAAAGTTGAAGAAGAACCTGAAAACCACACTAAGAATACTAAATACACCAAAGAAGATTTTATTGCTAAGAAACATGGTAGTGAAAGAGAACCTTGGGTCCAAAAACCTATGCCTTTCCCTGATAAGAAACACAAGTAAAAGGAAGATGAACACTTTGACTGGTGCTATTACATTGACTGGTGCTATTAAATTGCCTCCTTACTCAAAGTATATGAAGGACATTGTCTCGAATAAAAGGAAGATCCCTAATGAAGAAATTTCTACTTTGCTTGCTAATTATTCCTTCAATGGTAAGGTTCCTAAGAAACTTGGAGACCCAGGGATTCCAACTATCCCTTGCTCTATTAAGAACAGTTATGTTAGAACTGCTTTGTCTGATTTGGGAGCTAGAGTTAGTGTTATGCCTTTCTCTCTCTATAAGAGGCTTCAACTTGAAAAATTAATACCAACTGATATATCTTTGCAAATGGCTGATAAATCTACCACTATTCCTATGGGTATATGTGAGGATGTACCTGTTCAGGTGGCTCACAATTGCTTGATATTAACTGATTTTGTTGTGCTTGAAATGCCCGAAGATGATAATATGTCTATTATTCTTGGGAGACCTTTTCTTAATACTGCAGGAGCTGTTATTAATTGTAATCAAGGAAAGGTGACCTTCAATGTTAATGACAAGGAACATACTGTCTATTTCCCCAAGAAGATTGAAAGTACTTATGGTTTGAATTCAATTGAACATGTTGAAGGCATTCAAGTTGGAGAAATATATTGTCCCATACCAAGAGAAAAATTTGAAACTATTATGATTGGGACCATTGCTATCAAGGTTTAGGTAACATAATAATTAGTGGAGTACATAGTTTTGTCTCATATGCAATTGTTTTGGTAGCAAGACTTGATCAACCTTGTTAACAAATGGATTCCATTGAACAAAACAATGTTTTCATTATGATTATCTCCATTTATTTCTATCCTTTGAATTTTAGTTTTTGCTTTCGTTTAGTTTTCTTTTTGTTGTTAGTTGCTTGCATGTTAGAACTTCTGTAGTTCTCGCCTTGTTTTGTCCTTGCATCATGTTTCCAAAAGAAAAGAAAAAAAATCTATCTGTCAGAAAAATCATTCTTCTATTTTTGAAAAATTGCCCAAACATAAAGTGTCTCGAAAAATTCTAGAAAATTCATATTAAATTCTTACGTGAAAAAGGGGCAGATGAGTACCTGGGACGTACCAGGGGCCCACCAGGCAGGCACACCACATGGTGGCGTGGCCAGCCTTGGGTGGCGCCATGCCCTGGTGTGGGCCACCCCTGTGATACATTGCAAATGTATCTATAATTTTTGATGTTCCAGGCCTGGCCCACGCCAGGGGGTGGTGTGGTGGCTCCCGGCACCCCCTCGGCCTCTCCTTTCGCCTATATATTGCCCTCGGGACGAAAACCCTAAGTACCCGATCAAAAATCCACGAAAGAGTCTATAGCCGCCGTCATCTCCATCCCTAGATCGGGAGGGATCTGAAGCTCTTCCCGGCACCCTGCCGGAGAGGGGAATTCACCCTGGAGGCCTTCTTCATCACCATGCAAGCCCCCGGTGTGATGCGTGAGTAGTTCATCCTTGGACTACGGATCCATGTAGTAGCTAGATGGCTGGTTTCTCCTCCTTTGTGCTTTCATGTTTAGATCTTGTGAGCTCCGTTCATGATCAAGATCATCTATTTGTAATCCATACATGTTGTGTTTGCGGGGATCCGATGGATATTGAGATGCTATTTCAGATTGATTATTGATTCTATCATGTCTTTGTTATTTGAGATCTTGCATGCTTTCCGTTATTAGTAGCTATCTTGGCCAAGTAGATGCTAGCAACTCCAAGAGTTAGTATTTATGCTCGATAGTGGGTTCATGCCTCTGGTAATCTGGGGAAGTGACATAAATCTCAAGGTACTAGATGTGTTGTTGCTACTAGGGAGAAAACAACGATCCTTTGTTCATAGAACAATTGTATGTGTGTTAGAGAAATGCCTGGTCCGCTAGCCTAAGCCATGCCTAATGATGGTGGAAACTTGCAGCATCACCATAATGAGCACTCTATGAAGCATCCTCAATAAAAACCTATGCAAATAGCAAATAAAAAGATCGCTGAGATGCTCATTGTATGCTTGCCTTGTCATTTTGATTATAGGATAGCTCATGTATCATGTGCAAGGGGTACCCCGTTGGCGGTTCTCTATGATACATATGTACTTACAATGATAAGAGCTTACTTGTGACTAAAGTTGAGTAGCATGAGGTTCGGTCTTCGTAAGTAAGGGGTATGAGATTTCAGCTTATAACTTGTCAAGCATATCCTCTTAGTTGTGTCACTTTAACCTTAATCACTTAAAGATGCTTATGATAGGGGCAATGAGAGCTAAAAGCTATAAGTACCATAATTTTTGGAAGCTCTTTATGAGACTTGAATCCCTACTTCCTTTTACAAAAGGTTTTTCTTCCACCATTATATTGAGTCTCACCCTTCTATCTTTATGCACTACTTTGAGAGCATAGTGGCCATTCTTAGTTCTATGTGCATTGTCCCAAGACTAGTTGATTGATGCATAACTTGTTATTGCTTGTTTTAAACTATTGTATCTAGTCACTCTTATGAACTTTGAAGGTGTCCTATGCATTTATATTTGCTACTCTATTGAGGGACAAGCTGAATACTTTTATGCTATGTTTTCTTTATGTGAAACAAACAAACGTCTTGCAAAGCATTGTTATTCATGAATCTTTTGTTTGTGCCTTTTCATGTTGCATCATAGTCTCTTTGCTTATTGCTAGAACTTTGTCTTTCATGTTATGATTGAAGTACTTTGATCCCAGCTTTGATGTTTTGCAAATACTTTGATCAAGTCTTTGATGGTGCATGTCACCTCAAAAATTATTTCTTTTTATCACTTACCTACTCGAGGACGAGCAGGAGTTAAGCTTGGGGATATGGATACATTGCAAATGTATCTATAATTTTTGATGTTCCATGCTTGGTTTTATCCACTTTCTTGTGTTTTGATCCAACTTTGGAGTACTTTTCATATGATTTCTTGGACTAGCCTATTAACAAGATCCATAGTGCCAGCTGCCTGTTTTCTGCTGTTTTTGGTTCCAGGAAAGTCAAAAAATGAATATTCTCGGAATTGGACGGGACAAAAGCCAAAGTGCCTATTTTTCCGGAAGGGATCAAGTGCCAGAATACGAGACGGAGAGGAGCCAGGGGCCGGTCACACCACCTGGCCGCGCGGCCAGGCTTGGCCCGCGCTAGGGGGTGGTCTGGCCGACCCCAGCACCCCCTCGGCCATCCTTCCGCCTATAAGTTGCCCTCGGGATGAAAACCCTAGGTACCCGATCAAAAATCCACGAAAGAGTCTGTAGCCACCGTCATCTCCATCCCTAGATCGGGAGGGATCTGAAACTCTTCCCGACACCCTGCCGGAGAGGGGAATTCACCCTGGAGGCCTTCTTCATCACCATGCAAGCCTCCGGTGTGATGCGTGAGTAGTTCATCCTTGGACTACGGATCCATGTAGTAGCTAGATGGCTGGTTTCTCCTCCTTTGTGCTTTCATGTTTAGATCTTGTGAGCTCCGTTCATGATCAAGATCATCTATTTGTAATTCATACATGTTGTGTTTGCGGGGATCCGAATGGATATTGAGATGCTATTTCAGATTGATTATTGATTCTATCATGTCTTTGTTATTTGAGATCTTGCATGCTTTCCGTTGTTAGTAGCTATCTTGGCCAAGTAGATGCTAGCAACTCCAAGAGTTAGTATTTATGCTCGATAGTGGGTTCATGCCTCTGGTAATCTGGGGAAGTGACAGAAATCTCTAAGGTACTAGACGTGTTGTTGCTACTAGGGAGAAAACAACGATCCTTTGTTCATAGAACAATTGTATTGTTTACTTTACATGTAGTTTGTAAAGCAATAATCTGTTGCTTGCAACTTAATACTAGAGGGGGTTTGGATGATAACCTGAAGGTGGATTATTAGTCATAGATGCAGTTGGATGGCGGTCTATGTATTATGTTGTAATGCCCAATCAAGTCTCACAGGAGTCAAGATGATTAGTATATGCATGTATTGCTTTCTCGGTGTTTGTCAATTGCCCCGCTGTTATTTGTTCACCCAGCATGTTATCTATCTAAGGAGAGCCACCTCTAGTGAACTATGGATCCCGGTCCTTGTCTTTTATATACAAGCTACAATCTTTTACTGCTTTGTGTTTACTTTCTGCAAACTTTTACTTCCTTCCATTCGATACGTTTAATCCTTTGTTTTCCGCAAAACACGGTGAGATTGACAACCTCATCGCAAGTTGGGGACAACGTTCTGTGGTTGTGTTGTGCAGGTCTCCACGTTGCTACTAGCACCGGTAGTGTGCCCTGCCAAAGCTCAGCTAGTAACACCTTTGGGGTGTTTCCTTGCTCCTACTGGTTCGATTAAACTTTGGTTTCATAACTGAGGGAAAACTTACTGATGTGCTCATCATACCTTCCTCTTGGGGTTCCCAACGAGCTCTACGTTGAAAGTCGAGTGCATCACCCTGGCCCCCCACTAACTCTCTCACCTGACACTTTCTTCTCTCTCCCGAGTAAGCTCCAGTTCATATCTCAAAATCGCGTTCTTGCTGTGCTTGCTCTTGATTTTTTCGATCTCCTTGCTCAGCCCATCTTTCTTGCTGAAATTTGGAGCATTTGTTCCCTGGTATGTGACTCCTCCCCTTGTCCAAGTAGATTTGTGTTTAGTGGATTATATGTTGAGTATTTTGCTGCTGTAGGTGACTGGTTAGGGCTTCTAAGCTTGTTTGATGCTTAGAGGTATAGTTTTGATGCATGTTTAGGCCTCTTGCAAGTCTCTATGAGTAGAATCCTTCATTATATTTACTTTGCAATCACTTGTTTAATAGGTGTTTAAATTTCAGAATACCATGCATGAACAACCATACTTTTGGAGAGATATTTGAGAGTAATGCACCTAGGAGGTCGAGGCCCTCAAGAACAGCCTCTCAAGCTAGGCCATCATACAATGAAGATCTCATTGCAACTCGTATTGGCAGTGAAAGGGATGATGGGGATGCTCACCCATCCTCTTTTCCTTGTTTTACTTTCTTACAAGCTGCAGGTATTCTTGATGATTTCTTGCTACTGATTGAGAGGGTTGGTTTGACCTCATATATGCAAGAAGAGAGTGCGCAATACGCTATGCTCACCAAAACATTTGTTGAGAGCTTCATGTTTACTAACACACCCTATTAGTTTACTGTCTCTTTCAAAATCTATAATCTGCCCTTCACCGGGCCTTTGGAGAGATTTTGCAGTATTGTAGGTGTGTGCATGACAGGGACCGTGAAGAAAATTCAAGGGCAACCCGCTGATTTGTTGGAGCTTTACCGAGGGGTGACCAATGATGATGACCGCCTGGCGCAACGCGGAAAGATAAGAAATATCCAACTCCCTGCTCTTAGATACTTTGCATATTATCTTGCTACTAGTGTACTGGGTAGGGAGAACACAAGTAATATCTCCAACTATCATTTAGCATTCCTTGCTGCTGCGCTTAACAATGATACTCGGTACAATCTTGGCTCGCTTATTGCTCGCCGCCTAGCTGCTAGGGGGCTTATCTATGGGGGCATCATTGCCTCGCGTATAGTCAATGCATTAGGTCTTTCAGTGGATCCCTATGATGCTATGCTGGCACCACAGAGGCTTGACCTTGTTGCCATGAAAACTGATCACTTTGTCACTGCTACCTCTGATTTCAACAATCTAGTATATAGGATGCTTTTCACTGACGGGGATGAAAGGGAGATCCTTTTGCCACAGCCTGCTTTGTTTAGTGTTCACAGGAGACCGTGGTCGCGCTCCAAGGAGGAGGTGAACGAGCAGCTTTGCTTGCTGGGTTTCCACGAGTAGCACCAGGAGGATGTGCCCTCCTATGATTACTCCGCGCATTACGAAGGGACGTACTCGAGTTCGCACCAGGATGAGGGGACCTCTTCGTCGTACCAGGGTGACACTTCATCCTGTCCAGCTTGGGATTGATACCCACTTAGGCCAAAAGCCTAAGCTTGGAGGGAGGTACACCGACACCGCACTCATCTCCATATCATGTTGCGTTGATACTTTGTATATTCATGTTTTCGCTCTATTTTTAGTTTTCGTTCTTCTTTGCTTTTGCTTTCTAAAAACACAAAAAGACCAAAAATATTTCTGTTGTTTCTCTTTGGTTTGCTTCTTCTTTTTTGCTTTGCTTGTTTTTCCCTTTTGGCTCTTGTTTAAAAATCAAAAACACCAAAAATATTTGTCGTTCTTCTTTGGTTTTGTGAGTTTCCTACAGGGTTCAACAGTCCTCCGTGGATATTGGTTTCATATTATTATTCAAGCCACACAAGTGAAGAGCAATAATGAGGATCAATGACAACTTGAGGCGTGGTAAGAGGCTGGTAACGAACTCTATTTGTTTTCATTTTGTACATATACTCATCATTGTGAGCTTTCTTAGTCCGTTCAAGTAGGGTGTATGTTATCTTTCGATGCTTAGTAGTTCTTGATTTCTTATGATTAGCTCCAGCTCGCTAATAGTTTGTAGCATGTCTTATGAATGTTTGCTTGCATTGCTCTATTCATAAATTGGTATGACACCGCGGTATCCTCCTCTGAATGTTTCATTTGAATTGACTTGGCACATGCTCACGCATGCACATGACTGTGATAATCAGTTAAGCCTTGATGAATTATTTTGCCTTGAGGATCTTGAATCACTTTCATGCCATGAGTAGTCCTGTTTTGTTGCAAGCATGATAATGACAGCTATTGCTCTCTCGTTTGTTGCTCCCTTACTATTGCTAGCCTTCACTTTCACTGAGTATGTTTTACTCAAGTTCCCAACTCCCTAAACCAAATATTTCCAAAGTGTCCACCATACCTACCCATTAGCATCATTTGCTACCTCCGTGCATATTCAATATGCCTTGTTTTCTTCTGAATAAAATGTTTGCTTGTTATGAGAAAGTTAGTTAGTAAAGCTCTCACGAACTTGATGGCACACTTTATTTTTGTGCACTTAATAAACCTGAACCATTGCGTCCTTCTTTGTTGCGCATATGCTTGCGCTTTATGAGTTGAAGTTAGCAGAACCATGTATCATGGGGACCGCTTTCAACACTTCATAGGTACTTTGTACCTAGTTGATATCATGTTCTTTTGCTTATGGATCCCGACGGTGTGAAATAAAAGTGGAACTTGTAAGATCATGGAGTTTGTATGTATGTTAGAGAAACGCCTGGGCCGCTAGCCTAAGCCATGCCTAATCATGGTGGAAACTTGCAGCATAACCATAATGAGCATTCTATGAAGCATCCCCAATAAAAATCTATGCACATAGTAAATAAAAAGATCGCTGAGATGCTCATTGTCTGCTTGCCTTGTTATTTTGATTATGGGATAGCTCCTGTGTCATGTGCAAGGGGTACCTCGTTGGCGGTTCTCTATGATATGTATATACTTACAATGACAAGAGCTTACTTGTGACTAAAGTTGAGTAGCATGAGGATCGGTCTTCGTAAGTAAGGGGCATGAGACTTTGATTTATAACTTGTCAAGCATATCCTCTTAGTTGTGTCACTTTAACCTTAACCACATTAAAGATGCTTATGATAGGGGCAATGAGAGCTCAAAGCTAATGAGTACCATACTTTCAGCATTTGGAAGCTTTTCAAAATTATTCAAAACCTTTTTCTTTACTTGTTGAGTCTCCACATATTCTTTGAGCACCTTCTTGAGAGCATAGTTGTCATTCTTTGTGTTTGTTCCATTACTTGATTATTTGTTTTATGAATTTGATGCTTGTATCCTTGATATCTTTACTTCTAGTCATCACTTGAACTTCAGAGGTGCCTTGACATTCACAATCAAAGGCAAGCGAGATACCACTCTATCATACCTTTCTATGAGCATTGTAATGTTGCTTATTGATACATTGCAAATGTATCTATAATTTTTGATGTTCCATGCTTGGTTTTATCCACTTTCTTGTGTTTTGTTCCAACTTTGGAGTACTTTTCATATGATTTCTTGGACTAACCTATTAACAAGAGCCACAGTGTCAGCTGCCTGTTTTCTGCTGTTTTTGGTTCTAGGAAAGTCAGAAAATGAATATTGTCGGAATTGGACGGGACAAAAGCCAAAGTGCCTATTTTTCCGGAAGGGATCAAGTGCCAGAATACGAGACGGAGAGGGGCCAGGGGCCGGCCACACCACCTGGCCACGTGGCCAGGCCTGGCCCGTGCCAGGGGGTGGTGTGGTGGCTCCCGGCACCCCCTCGGCCTCTCCTTCCGCCTATATATTGCCCTCGGGACGAAAACCCTAAGTACTCGATCAAAAATCCACAAAAGATTCTATAGCCGCTGTCATCTCCATCCCTAGATCGGGAGGGATCTGAAACTCTTCTCGACACCCTGCCGGAGAGGGGAATTCACCCTGGAGGCCTTCTTCATCACCATGCAAGCCTCCGGTGTGATGCGTGAGTAGTTCATCCTTGGACTACGGATCCATGTAGTAGCTAGATGGCTGGTTTCTCCTCCTTTGTGCTTTCATGTTTAGATCTTGTGAGCTCCGTTCATGATCAAGATCAACTATTTGTAATCCATACATGTTGTGTTTGCGGGGATCCGATGGATATTGAGATGCTATTTCAGATTGATTATTGATTCTATCATGTCTTTGTTATTTGAGATCTTGCATGCTTTCCGTTGTTAGTAGCTATCTTGGCCAAGTAGATGCTAGGAACTCCAAGAGTTAGTATTTATGGTCGATAGTGGGTTCATGCCTCTGGTAATCTGGGGAAGTGACAGAAATCTCAAGGTACTAGAGGTGATGTTGCTACTAGGGAGAAAACAACGATCCTTTGTTCATAGAACAATTGTATTGTTTACTTTACATGCAGTTCGTAAAGCAATAATCTGTTGCTTGCAACTTAATACTGGAGGGGGTTCGGATGATAACCTGGAGGTGGATTATTAGTCATAGATGCAGTTGGATGGCGGTCTATGTATTATGTTGTAATGCCCAATCAAGTCTCAGAGGAGTCAAGATGATTAGTATATGCATGTATTGCTTTCTCGGTGTTTGTCAATTGCCCCGCTGTAATTTGTTCACCCAGCATGTTATCTATCTAAGGAGAGCCACCTCTAGTGAGCTATGGATCCTGGTCCTTTACTTTACATACAATCTACAATCTTTTACTGCTTTGTGTTTACTTTCTGCAAACTTTTACTTCTTTCCATTCGATACATTTAATCCTTTGTTTTTTGCAAAACACGGTGAGATTGACAACCTCATCGCAAGTTGGGGACAAAGTTCTGTGGTTGTGTTGTGCAGGTCTCCACGTTGCTACTAGCACCGGTAGTGCGCCCTGCCAAAGCTCAGCTAGTAACACCTTTGGGGTGTTTCCTTGCTCCTACTGGTTCGATTAAACCTTGGTCTCATAACTGAGGGAAAACTTGCTGTTGTGCTCATCATACCTTCCTCTTGGGGTTCCCAACGAGATCTACATCAACCATGAGCCAGCACTTATGTTTGTGCCTCTTGCTAATTATTATTTTTGAGTTGGAATCTCTTCATAGCTTGCAATGACTATTAAGTAGACTTGGTTGCATACTCTTTATTATGAATTGTCTAAGTAGTTGATCACATTGCTGATAATATTTACATCATATGAAGCAAATGTGTTCGTGAAAGTTCTTTTATCGCACTCGGTTTTCAACTAAATTGCTTGAGGACAAGCAATAAGCTAAGCTTGGGGGAGTTGATACGTCCAAAACGTATCTACTTTCCCGAACACTTTTGCTATTGTTTCTCCTCTAAATTGTGTGATTTGGATGCAACTAATGCGGATTGACGTTGTTTTCAGCAGAATTGCCTTGGTGTCTACTTTTTGTGCAGAAAACCAACTATTAGGAAAAATCCCGGAAAATATGCCAAAAATCCTATTTCACCCGAAGACTCCAGGAGCTAGAATACGAGACAGAGAAGAGCCAGGGGTGGCCACACCACCTGGTGGCATGGGCCAGGACAGGCCGCGCCAGGGGGCGGTGTAGGCACCCCCTCGGCCTCTCTCTTCGCCTATAAGGAGCCTTCTGACCTAAAAACTTCGGGGGGTTCGACGTTTTTCTAGAAGGAGTTCCGCTCCGCTGCCACCACCAGATTCCACGAAACAGCACCAGAAACTCTGTTCTGGCACCCTACCGGGACGGGGAATTGGAGAAGATCATCGCCATCATCATCACCATCGCTTCTCCATCGACCATCCATGTCTCTGCCATCTATGAGTGAGTAATCCCCCGTTGTAGGCTATGGGGATGGTAGGGATTGGATGAGATCGTTCATGTAATGGCATCAGATTGTTAGGGCATGGTGCCTAGTATCTTTTATTAGTGCTTTATGACTTTGTTGCGACTTGTTGTGCTTAATGCTTGTCACTAGGGCCCGAGTGCCATGATTTCAGATCTGCACATGTTATTGATTCATTATGATAGTATTGTTTTTGGTCTTATCTACAAGTTGTATACACACGTTGTTATCCGGAACCTATGGCCCCGAAGTGACAGAAATCGGGATAACCGGAAGGGAATGGCTTTGATGTGAGGATCACATGTGTTCACGGAGTGTTAATGCTTTGCTCCGCTCTATTAAAAGGAGCACCTTAATTGCCAGTAGTTCCCTAGAGGCCCCGCTGTAAACGGGCTGGCAGGACAAAAGATGTTGTGCAAGTTCTCATTGCGAGCACGTATGACTATATATGGAACACATGCCTAGGATTTTCTAGTACTTGGATGCTTTATCTTATTTATCTGCAATTGCCCTATGTTCTAGTTGCTATTTTAATTGTCTTGTCCATGCAACGCCCGTCCATCCATCCCTATGCCTACCGCACTCGAATCCCAATGTTACTGCTTTTGTTACTACTGTCTTTGCTTTACTACTGCTGTTACTTTGCTATTCCTACTACAAAACTGTTGCTACTGATAAACTGCTATGAGCAAGATTTTTTTCCAGGTGCAGCTGAATTGAGAACTCAGTTGTTAAGGCTTATAAATATTCTTTGGCTCCCCTTGTGTCGAATCAATAAATTGGGTTTCACTTCCCACGAAAATACTGCGATACACCCCCTATACTTGTGGGTCATCAGTATCCCAGTAGCTGTCCGATGGGCACGCCGAAGGTGCACTTTCCTGGGTTCAGCTTGATGCTGTACCTTCGCAAATTTGTGAAGGTTTCGGCCAGGTCGGCGAGCAGGTCATCCTGGCGGGTGGATTTTACCACCATGTCGTCGATGTAGACGTGAATGTTGCGGCCAATTTCGCTCACGAGGCACTCCTGCATGCACCTTTGATATGTGGCGATGGCGTTCTTGAGGCCGAACGTCATGGTCGTGTAGCAGAAGGCGCCGATTGGCATGATGAACGTCGTCTTCTCCTCATCCTCGACCGCCATCTTGATTTGGTTGTAGCTAGAGTAAGCGTCGAGGAAACACAGGGACTCCGATCCTGCGGTGGAGTCGATGATGTGATCGATGCGCGGTAGGACGAACTCCTCCTTCGGGCAGGCGCTGTTGAGGTTGGTGTAGTCGATGCACATTCTCCATGTGTTGTTCTTTTTCAGGACCAGGACTGGGTTCGCCATCCACTTGGAGTGTTTTATTGGCCGAATGAAGCCTGCGGCCAACAAGCGTTGCACTTATTTGGTGATTGCTCAGCGGCACTCTTTATTGAAGGGCCGCAGCGATTGCTTTACCGGTCGCACTTTGGGATCAGCGTGTAATTTATGCTCAGCGACTTCTCTCGGGACACCTGGCATGTCAGAAGGTTTCCATGCGAAGATGTCGCGGTTCTCACGGAGGAACCTGATGAGCGCGCTTTCCTATGCGGGGCTCATATGCGCCCCAATGGTGACCGTCTGGCTGGAGTCGCTCGGGACGAGCTCGATGGTGCGGGTATGCGTGGTTGCCTCGAATGTGGAGTTCGCGGTGGTTGGCTTCTTCAGTATGGTGGGGTCGTCCTTGTTGATGTTGCCCGTGTATTTTGCGAGCTCCTCCGCATGGTCAGTCTCCGCGGCGATGACGGTATCGGCAAGCTCAGCGCCTTTGTCCTCGCATTCCACAGCCATATCGAGGTCGCCGTGGACGGTGATGATGCCGGTCGGCCCTGGGAGCTTCATCATGTTGTACGCGTAGTGGGGGGTCGCCATGAATTTGGCAAACGTTTGGCGTCCCAAGACGCAGTGGTAGGGGTTGCGGAAGTTCACCAGCCCGAACTCGATTCGCTCGATGCGGCAGTTTGCCGGTGTGCCGAAGGTGACTGGTAGCGTCACTTTCCCGATCGGGTATGCCTTTCGACCGGGGACGATGACGTGGAAGGTTGTCAGGTTCGGCTGGATTGCCGACTCCGGGAGCTGTAGCCTTTTGAATGTGTCCAGATACATGATGTGGATGGAGCTCCCGCCGTCCATCAATGTCTTGGGTAGTCAATAATCGGCCACTTTGGGCCTGACTACCAGGGGGACTCGCCCTGGGTACTCGATTTTGGGAGCGTGGTCCTGGCAGCTCCAAGTGATGCTCTGCTCGGACCAGTTGAGGAAGCGTGGGATGTTGACCTGTGTCACCGCATTGACAGCGACTGCGCGGGAGAGCACCTTCCTCTCGCGCTTGGTGCCGAGTCCGGTGAAGGTGTGTAGCGAGCCGACGGCGTTGTCAAAGCTGCCGGCGTTTCCATTGTCCCGAGGTGGGTTGTTGTTGGGGTCTTCCCTTGCTCGTCTTGCCTTTTCGATCTCTTTGAGAGAGTGGCAGTCCGCGGTGGTGTGGGTGGCGGGTTTCCCCTTCCTACTGTGGTAGACGCAGGGCTGGTTGAGCAGGGCGGCAGGGTCGAATTTCAGCCTTGCTGCGTTGTTGGCGCGGTAGTTTCCGCTATCGCGGTAATTTCCCGTCGCGGCGGTAGCTCTTTGGGTCGCGTTGGCCATAGCCCGCATTGGTGACGAAGTCAACTCGCCCGTCCGTGCGGCGCTTGCCGGTGATGCGGGTGTTGCTATAGCGCATGTCGCGTTGTCGCCCGCTGTCCTGGCCGCTGGTGCGGCGTCTTCCCCCTGACTCGTCGTCGGAGTCTTGGTTAGGGTCCTCCTCCGCATAGCGCTTGGCGAGCTCGAGGAGGTCGGGGATGTTGTCGAGCGTCCGGTAGACCCGCTTGATCTTAGCGACCAGGGGTTCGTACCGGCATGCGTTCTTGAAGCAATGTATCGCGGTGTCTGGGTGGATGCCGGAGGCGTTGATCCATAGTTCTTGCCACCTTTGAATGCAGTGGAGGGTCAACTTGCATTGTCCCTGGATGCACTGCTCTAGATCTTCAATCGTGGTGACACGGGTGTAGGAGCCCTCGAAGTGCCTGACGAAGGCATCCCGCATTTCCTCCCAGGAGTCGATGCTGTCAGCAGGGAGGGTGTTGATCCATTGCCTGGTCACGCCCTCCATCATCAGGGGAAGGTAGCGAGCGGCGAGCAGGTCGGTGTGGCTGGCGATTCCCATTGCCATGAGGTATGTGTCCATCCATACTGTTGGGTCATACATTGGGATCGTACTTTTCGATCTCTTTGGGGGCCTTGAAGTTGGCGGGGTACTTTTCCCCTCTGATCATGGGCCCAAAGCATTGGGGGACAACTCGGCTGAGCGAGCCCCTTGGTTCGGGGTCGCCGCGATTACTGAGGGTGTGCCTCAAGTCATTGGGTTGGCGCGCCCGCCAGGCCTGGTTGTTGACGATGTGTGTCCGGGCGTCGATTGGCTGCCCATTGGCAGCGACGGTGCTGTTCACCGGTCGCGGTTCGTTGGTGTGGAGTGCGGGGTTGGCGGCCCGCGGCTGGTTCGCCAGTGGCTGCGGTGATGGGCAGGTCACGGCGTTGGCGATGGTGGGGTGGCCACTCAAGGCCGCCCTGCTAGCTGAGGAGCGGTAATACATCCGCCCCCACGGGTCAACTCCCGCAGCTTGTTTCTTGACGACCCTGGCGAGTAGGGCCTTGGCGTACTAGATCTGCAGCGCGCCGTCTCCCTAGACATCGAGGTTGGTGACCGCGGCGTCGGCCGCGACGATGTTGTCCATCGGGGTGGAGTAGAGTGGGAGTCCGTTGGCGTCATGGGCTTGTGGCGAGATGATGATCCGCGGCTAGTCCGGCAGGAGCGCGCGGCCGATGGGTGGTGGAGGGGCTCCGGTCACCGGTACGCCGGATGGTGGTCTCGCAGGGTTGCTTCGGCCTGGCGGCGTATTCTCGCAGTATTCATGCTCGGCCGCGCGTGTGGGTTCACTTTCGTCATCGAAGTTCAGGATGTGGCCCTGGACGTTGGAGTTTAGGCGGGTCCTAATGCGGCGCTGGTGATAGAGCGATAATTCCCGCGCCATTTCCCGCTCGAGGCGGTATTTCTTGTGCTCGGCGAGCTCATTGCGTTGCGCCTCCGTGAGTCGTAGATGGGCTTCCTCCACCTCCGTGGCCATGGCAGTCGGCGGGATCAGCGTGGAGAACAGATCTGGCAGGGCGGCCGTGCTGCCCACCATGTAGATCGCGTTAAAGCGATTGGATCTGGCGTGGAAGTCTTCGGGCGACTCCGAGCCGGAATCAGAGTCGAAGATCCCAAGGATGGAGGAGTCCTCGAAATCCTCCGGGTTGGAGACTCGCGTGATGGAGTCCTCTTGTGATGCCGCGGTGATAGATCCGTCGACCGAGGCAGGGGTCGCGGAGTCGGTGTCGTCGTTTAGGGCCTCATCATTTTTGGCGGCATTGGTCTCGGCCGCGTTGCTGGCGGCCGAGTCATACTCGGTGACAAGGCTCCTGATGGAAAGGACCTGCTCCTCCGAGAGCAGATCGTGGTGCGGTGGCGATCCGCCAACGATCATCGTCGCAGCTGGGTCGACTGTGCTGGTGAAGCCGACGAAGAGGTTGATGGAGCCGACCGGCATCACCGCGCCGTGAGTGACTGGGCGTGATGCCGGGATGTAGCTGCTGGGCAGGATCTGTAAGATCCCGCCGATGGCGATCATGCGTCCAGTGGCGAGCGACCGATCGATCGGCGAATATGGTCTCGCCACAGAACTCAGGCCAGTCCTGCTATGCCCCATGGTGGGCGCCACTGTCGTGGAAATGGCCACGGCAGTCGCTGCAGTAGGCAGCGATTGATTGAATCGGGGGCGAGAGCTGGCGGCCATCTACGGTGCGAGATGGGGGCGGATGCACATGGGTTTACCCAGTTTCACCCCCCCGGAGAGTAAAGACCTACTCCTGCTGGATTAGATTATTATAGAGCGAGTTACAGGGGTGGCGAGCTCGGCGTCTAAGCAGCGAGTCGCTTGAGGGGGTGTATGATGGAACGTAATTCCTCAGGATACCCTAGGGAGGTTTATATATGAGGCACCTCGCTAGGGTTTACAAGTTACAACCGAACAAGATAAGGATTCAGAGGCTTTGACATAATCTGACTGGGCTTCTGGTACGCTTCTGGGCCTCCAGTCTCCAGTCGCCGGGCCTTCCCTTTGGTCGCATTCCAGTCGCCGTCCTTAAGGCCCACTCGTGAGACCTTTTGGCCTAATCGTAACGTCCTGCTGGGCATACCCCATTCGGCATATCCCCATCAAATCTCACCGGTTTTGCTGAAAACAAAGGATTAAACATATCGAGTGGAAGAAAGTAATAGTTTGCAGAAAGTAAATAGAAAACAGTAAATAGTTGTAGATTGATGATAAAAGAAAGGACCGGGGTCCATAGTTCACTAGTGGTGGCTCTCCTTAAGATAGATGACATGTTGGGTGAACAAATTACAACGGGGCAATTGACAAACATCGAGAAAGCAATCATGCATATACTACTCATCTTGACTCCTTTGAGATTCGATTGGGCATTACAACATTATACATAGACTGTAATCCAACTGCATCTACGACTAATAATCCACCTTCAGGTTATCATCCGAACCCCCTCCAGTATTAAGTTACAAGCAACAGATAATTGCAATACACATTGCGTGTAAAGTAAACAATATGATTGTTCTATGAACAAAGGATTGTTGTTTTCTCCCTAGTAGCAACAGCACATCTAGTACCTTAGAGATTTCTATCACTTCTCTAGATTACTAGAGGCATGAACCCACTATCGAGCATAAATACTAACTCTTGGAGTTGCTAGCATCTACTTGGCCAAGATAGCTACTAACAACAGAAAGCATGCAAGATCACAAATAACAAAGACATGATAGAATCAATAATCAATCTGAAATAGCATCTCAATATCCATCGGATCCCCGCAAACACAACATGTAGAATTACATATAGATGATCTTGATCATGAACGGAGCTCACAAGATCTAAAAATGATAGCACAAAGGAGAAGAACCAGCCATCTAGCTACTACATGGACCCGTAGTCCAAGGATGAACTACTCACGCATCACACCGGAGGCTTGCATGGTGATGAAGAAGGCCTCCAGGGTGAATTCCCCTCTCCGGCAGGGTGCCGGGAAGAGCTTCAGATCCCTCCCGATCTAGGGATGGAGATGACGGTGGCTATAGACTCTTTCGTGGAATTTTGATCGGGTACTTAGGGTTTCTGTATAGGAGGCATCTTATAGGTGAAAAGGGAGGCCGAGGGTGTGCCTGGGCTGGCCACACCACCCCCTGGCGTAGGCCAGGCCTATCCGCGCGGCCAGGTGGTGTGTCCGCCCTCTGGCCCCTCTCCGTCTCGTATTCTGACTCCTTGTGTCCCTCGGTGAAAAATTGACTTTGGCTTTTGTCCCGTCCAATTCCGAGAATATTTATTTTCTGACTTTCCTAGAACCAAAAACATCAGAAAATAGGCAGCTGGCACTATGGCTCTTGTTAATAGGTTAGTGCAAGAAAGTGTACAAAAAGTACTCCAAAGTGTGGACAAAATAGAAGAAAGTAGATAAAACCAAGCATGGAACATCAAAAATTATGGATACGTTAGCAACGTATCAGTATCTAAAGCTTAATCCTTAGAACATAATAGAAGTTTTATAAATGACACCTTTGATCTTACCATGTCAAACAAGGTTTGATTACATCTCTCTAACATTCCATACTCCTATGGTATTTTGGGAGACGCAAATCTATGGAACGATCCCTCAATTTTTAGGTGTTTTGCTAAAATTGTAACTCAAATATCTTACTTTATGATCCAATCATAAAAATTATGTTTTCTCGTTACAATGATGTTCCACTTCATCTTGAAAGTATTTGACCATTTTTCAAATATTTCATACTTCTTCCTCATTAAGTAAATATACACATATATCCACCCAAATTTTCAGAGAAAGTATATGAAGTTGAAAATCCACCGCACACGGCTACACATAATGGACTACATAAATCAACATGCACAATGTCTAATAAGTTAGACGTTCTTTCCTCTTTGGCTTATGCAGTGAGTTTTAATTATCTTTAGGAAAGTCTCACAAGCAGCAATTAATCAAAATTAAAGACTCTACAAATCCATCAATATGGAGTTTCTTCATGTTTTATTTCCAGTATAATTCAAATAGTAATGTCACCCATGAGTGATCTTTAATCATTTGCATTGCACCATTTTAGCATTAGTGTTTATGGGTGTGATTTCTCCAACTAGACTTGTAAGAGTTCATCCATCTTCTATGGAACTCGGTAATTATTTGAACAACCATTGTTCTCATAATATCGAAACAAAATAACATTTATTAAAAACAAATCTTGAAGACAAGGTTTAATGTCAACGATAAACACAAGAACACTTTATTTGTTTTCGATGAACATCGTCGCATATTCTCTTACTAGTTATTTAGGCTATTGTAGTTCATGAATTGTGTTGTTATATATGACATTTCACACCAACCAATTCATTATTCAATACCCAAGAAACACATTGTTTAACAAGTAAAGAATACACCCATAACATGTATATCATCTATATACCTAAGATGGGCATTTCTAGTCTTTTCTTTTCTGCCAAATATTTTCTAGATTCTCTTTCGGCATTTCTTTTTATTTTTAAAAGAATCTATCAATATCAATAGTGGTGCCATACACATGACACATAGTCCAAAGCATGTTTATTCAAATATTAATACCCTTGGACTTGCACTTTGATGTGGATCACCATCATCAAATGTTTGGCAGAAAAGATTTTACCTACATCTTTTGTTCATCCTATCATGACAATTTTCATGATCAAGCTACAATATCCTATAAAGGAGAATCACGAGTATAATGTTAGTTCCCCCAAAAACTTTTGGGGTATCAGGACGCCTTGCGTATCCAACCATCGCAAATTCTCATACAATATGAGAATACGTATTTTACTAATATTATACTCTATCACATTGCAGCCAAACATTATTTCAAATATCACAATATCTTCCACATGTTATGGTTTTTGAAACAATTCTTTCAGCTCCTAGATAACCTTGATACTAGAACAACTTTTGAATATCAAGGATCTTGGAGGCAAGCATGATATTTATATACTAACGCTAGAATTGTTACTCTTGATTTAATACTACTTATTAAACTTCATAGATTTGGTGGAGTTTTCTGAAAGTTTGCAATAAAACTTTTAGACTTTAGATCGACACTCAAAACAATACGATACCAGTTCGTAAAGTAAATATCCAGAATTCTATAGTTCTATTATCTCAATTAAAATCAAGCGCAAGATAGTAAACGGATGCCAATGACTACAACAACTATACAAATTCTTTTTATTTAGTTTATGATAAATTGAGTTCAGATTAATCCAAGATTACCAAATGAATTCCCACTCAAAAACAACATCCCTCAAGTCATTTTGGTGATTACATGAACCAAATTCACTACACGAAGACCGATCATTGTGTGAATTGGTGTAGCTGCAGAGGCGACCATCTACATGGTCATCATATCAACCATATTACTCATGATTTACCTTTCGGTTCATGTTTGTATTAAATAGTAATTTTAAACTTTATAAAATATGACCAACACTTTAAATCACATTCCCAAGCATTAGAATATGTTGTGATGACAAGTGTCAACATGATCCCATATTTAATTGGAGAATATTAAATCTTAAGTATTTTCAATGAGTAGAAATTACTTTTCTAAAATAAGATAAATAAAACTAGGTCTTTATTTCATGTAATGATTGTGATGATGCTAGATCATCAAGTGTGAGCCTTAGTGTGCTAAATAGAAGTAGTTAAGTATTGTTTGGTGATTGTGTACCTCGTATTCATTTATAGACGATAGTAACGACCCGGGATACGAGGAGGAGGAGTACTACCAAGAAGAAGAAGAGAACTTCAACCATTGCACTACTCAAGGCAAGCTAGAACTATGCAAGCTAACACTTGCAAACTTGATAACCTATGCCAGATGCATTAGGCATGCTTTGGTTATGCAACCTTGATTATACCAATCCCAAGTTTTACTTGAAAGCTTTATTCTTTTACTTTTACCAAAGTTCTTTACTTTTAGTTATTGATTTGTGAGTACTGGAAAAATAGGATAGATACCATAAAGAGTATAAAACTAGGCCTAAGTAGTTATACTTAGATGTCATCAAAAGGCATAAAATTAGAGTTGGATAGTTACACTTGATTAGTAACCCTCATTAGTGAATACCCTCAATTTTAGTGGCTAGTGCTAACCATAAAAGTTGATCACTTTAGATGGGAATACTTGGTGAAAATGATTATGAAAACCTTGGAATGATGATTCATTCTATTGAAATGTTTTGACATGTGTTATGAACACAAAAGGATTTGATGATGAAAATGTTGAGGCATGAGCCTTAGCCCTTTATAAAAACTGATGGTTGGGTTCGGATGCGATACCATTCCAATTTTACCGTACAACCACAATACCCGAATTGGGTAGGTCTTAACTGGAAGTTTATATGCCTTAGTATGGGTTCCCTCGCGGAAAGAGGTTGAGCTGAGGCTACCTCATGAATGTGAATGTCCACCTATGCAGTGCCCAGGATGGCATATGGCCATGGCTGGGAGGCCAAGCTCATAGGGGAGGTGCCTATACTAGAGTGTATAATTGAAAGGTTATGATTGATTATCCGCATACTAAGTATGATGATTCAGGGTTATCCCTAACAGATGTATCGAATTTTGTGGTGAAAGTGTACCACCTCTGCAGAGTGTCAAACTATTCAAATAGTCGCGCCCGCGGTCATGGACAGTTGGAGTGGCCATACTGTTCCGTTGTTAGATGTTTTCAAAATGGCTTGTGAATTGAACTATGACCTTGACTTGACCACAACAGTGTTGTGGATATGAAAACTAGGTTCGCAATTAGGTGATTAAATTAGATTCTTTACTTTTGAACTCTTAAGAAATAAACTTGTCTTTTTGCAAATAAACCTAGAGCTTAAGATTCCTACTAGAACTACCTTACTTGTTAGTGATAGTTTGCGAGTACTTAAAGAATACTCATGGCTTTGTCCCTGGCTATTCACGTGGCCAGACTATGAGGAGGACTATCAGGAAGATGGACAGCAGGAGGTCTATGACAACTAGGATCATCTCCTATCATCAGCATTGCATGTGACTCTGAAGATGGAGCCCCTACTACGTTTACTTTCCGCTGCTTTGATTGTATTAAGACTGGATCATGAGATCCTTTATTTGTAAGACCTTTATTATGGTTTGTAATGGATGATGTACCGTGGTACCAATTCGGTTATGTCTCGCAAAAATGGTAATCCTGGGATTGCGATGTATGGCATAATAGGCATCTGGGATTAAAAATCCGGCTGTTGACATACCCATACTAGCAATAATATGCATAGATCTAGCTCTGATACTACATTAGGGGTTCGCGCATGAAAACAATATTTTTTCCCTACGCCAAGAACCCTAATGCTAGGACCTATCTATTAGTAATGTAGTAACATGAGGGGCCTTTCGCAAACTTACCCTTAAAGACTGAAAAAGCATTATCAATGCTCGGGAGAGCATGGTTGATGTAGTCATTTCGAAGCCGACCTCGGGGTCGTGTTGAAGTCCTTCGGCTCCTGCGGCTCCAATGACTCCTAGTGCCCTAAGTGTTGCACCTCTGAGGGAGTTACACATGTCCGGTGCCTGATGATGACTCCCGCTCCTTCGATCCAGCAGCAGTTGTGGAGCTTCTGGATCTGAATCCCGCAGCGCAATGGTGCTCCGTGATGAAGAAGACTCGTTATCGCGCGATCCAGACTTGGGACCATGGTCAGGGAGAGAGAGTATCAACTGCTCCCCAAAAGAGAGGAAACCTTTTATTGATTATTGTGTGTTTATTTCATCAAAGTACCTCACAATATATAGGGGAAAAACCCCACATAGTCAATTGCATTAGCCATGTGGGACTGAACAAAGGAGAAGGGAGGAACGGGGCTGGCCGTCGCTGGCCTCGCCCAAGTGGGCCCCACGCGGGGTCCCTTGGCCTAGCCGGCCACCCCCTCTCTCTCTTTCCCCTTTGGTCTTTCTCTCATGGGCCCTTTTCCCTCCGGATTTTGGCCCAATTAGGTATTTGACCTTTTAATTCATTTTATTTTTATTAAATAATTGTGGATAACTGATTAAATCAATATTTAACATTTACTTACGTATTATTTAATCCCCGTGGCTATGGAACTCCTTCCGCCGCCACTCCGGACTTACCGAAACTCTTCCGGTTCTCTCTCTTTCTTTTCTTCGATGATTCTGCCGATACCTAAACACTCTCTGAGCATTATCAAGCCCTTAAGCATGATACCACATGGTCCCGGAACACTCCAGACATGGTCGAGACCCTCTCGTACCAATGATCATTGCGGGACCTGGATGCCCATGATGACCCCTATGCATTCCATGAATCTTTCGTTGTTGAACCATGAATGTCGTGTCATATTACTTTTGTCGTGGTGGTGTCACGGCAGATGCCATGGATAGGCTAAAGGTCGGGACTAATACACGCTAGGGGAATCCAGGGAGGGATAGTGAAGTGATTCTCCACACAGACGTTTATATTAGCTATGCCTCCAAGGTTACAAGTGCTCCTAGAGCTGTATTGGCGAGAGGAGGAAGAAGGAGCTCTCTTACTCTCGTTCACAGAACACCCTCAAAACCCTAGCCAAATCAAAAAAACAGAACCTCCTCTACAGAAGCCCTAGCCCTCCTTATATAGGGGGGCTAGGTCTCCATCTAGGGCATACATGGAGGTATATTCCTAAGAATATGCCATCTCCCAAAGTAGTAAGCCGACCGGGTTACTTTTCCCTCGCGTCACACATGCAGAGGCTACGTGAGCCTCTGCGGCGCCCGCGTCAGCCGACATGGGTATCGTCACCCTTGTCGGCCACGCCTCGGTGGTCCTGCCCTTGTCTGCTTCGCTCAGGCAGTGCGTACCGGGGCTTCTTTTGACCAGCGAGATTCCTTCCTTCTCCTAGAAGCTAGATGTGCCCCGGGTCATAGTTGATCTGGCCACACCTGTTCCTGCATACAAGTTAAACATGCATTTCCGACTTACTGCTTAAGTCGGTTGAGACTTAGTTAGGCAAACGCCCCCTGGTCCGGGTTACCCCGTGATTCGGCCTGCCTTGAGGCGACCCGTCCAGCATCCGCTTTGGCCTTGCCGAACCTCGGCTAACTCGGCATTTATACCCCGACGTGACCCTACCCGGGGGTATCCTCCCAACATTAGTCCCCGAAGCTGGTGCGGTCTTAGCTACCTCGGCCTCTAAGGCCACATCAGGTTCAATTATGCTTGACCTTTGGACGTTATTTCCGAGTTACCTCCTTGTCTCGGGTTATATGGATTTACATTCCCCTTGCAGATTCCAAGTTTTCACTTGCCGGCCGGGTTACCACTTCAACTCGGACCTCATGGCTTTACTTTCCCTCTGCACATTCCAAGTTTTCACTTGCTGGCCGGGTTAGCACGGTCCTATCCGGGTCTTGCTTCCTTCTCTCGTACGCCAACCCATGTGGAGGCCAATCATTATGTTGTCTCATTTTAAGGGCCAGCACAATAACCGCCGCAGTAATTGTCAGTCATCACTGTGCGCGGGTCACGTCACGCCTGCCTCCTCGTTTACCGCATCAACGTGTCATGTCACGGGACCAACTCTACTTGGTGGCCTTCGGTGTGGCTTCTTGTTGATTGGTTGATGTGGGTGGTACACGGCCATTGCGTGTGGCTTGCCTGCAGGACGCGATCCCACTTTCTCCTCGTGGGAGAGGTTAAATAGGGGAGGGGCGCATCACTTAGGCTTTTTCCCCTCACCGCGCCCCTCTGCCCTTTGCTCTTCTTCTTCGTCTTCCTCGCGACCGCGTCGCCGCCAGTGCTCCCAAGCAGCAGCAGCGCCGTTGCATTTTTCCCCCAGATTTCTATGTCGTTGCCGCCGCTACGCGCCTCCTCCACCATGGGTCGCTTCCAATCTAGGCCTTTTCCCCCCGCCGCCGCTAGCGCCAGCGAGGGCAGCGATTATCAAATGACGGAAGAGGAGCTTGTCGTTGCTGAGCAATAAATGGAGGAGGACTCCGCCGCCGCTGACCGTGGTGCGTGGGCCGGGTCATGGGTCTGCCAAGATGGCTTGGACTGGCTCTACCGGACCAGACGCATCCCCGCCGGCATCATCACGCGCCTTGCCTCCACCGAACTCGCCCCCTCACCCAATCCGGGTGAGTACGTTGTGTTCTTGTCGCACTTCCAACGGGGGTTCGGTTTGCTGGTCAGCGATTTCTTCCATGACTGGTTAAGCACGTACGAACTCCAGCCGCACCACCTTCGTGCCAACACAATCACCTCTCTTTCTGCTTTTGCCTCTACGATCGAGGGCTACGCCGGATTGTGGCCCACGAAGGAGCTATGGATCCGGTTTTTTGGCCTTCGTCGTAATGTCATTCCGAATATTCAACTTGATCCGGAGGACAAGCAGCTCACTCAATTCGGAGCTGCATCCATCTCACCCCGGAGGCTATCTATTTTCCCTCGGGTCACCGGGCTGGAGTCCTGCAAAGGATGGGCCCGGACTTTCTTTTATGTCCGAAATGAGGGCACTGAAGACTTGATCCGGCTGCTTCCCTATGCTCCTGGTCCACCTAACCCGGAAACGTGGGACGTTGTCCCCAAGAAGCCCACAGCCTTGGCCAACCAGGTCAACAAGAGGTTTGCGGAGCTGAAGAAGCTCGGGTTGCGCAATGAGGATGCTATGATAATGTTCATGCGCAACCGAATCTCCCCCCTCCAGAGGCGCACCCACAAGGTGTGCCATATGAGCTTCGGTCGTGACCCCAACCGGACCTCGTCCTACGAGTTGAGCAACTCGGAGATCTATCGCCGGGTCAAGGCTCTCTTCACCGCCCACAAAGACTTCTCCACTGAATGGACGTGGGGAATTGAGCATTTCTGCCGGGATAGGCTCCCTCCCTCGGTAAGCTTCGTGGCGCAAATTTACTCCGGGTTAATTATATGTCGGTCATTGTTCCATTTTTGACTCTGTTGTTCATTCTTTTCCTCAGCTATTCCTTCAGCAGACCCTCGAGGACGGCACCGATCCGACCCTTAAATGGGCGCCTGACCGGGAGACCCCGGATAAGGAAGAGTCGGACCAGGAGATGTTCCTCCCGATGACCGACGCTACGAAGCGACCCACCGATAAACCCTCTTCTATTAGAGATTGGCCCGATGATGAAGATGACTCGGATGTCGAGGTGATTGAACCTGTTGATGTTGTCCCCCTTTCTTATGCTTTTTCGGCATCAGCTATCCCTGGTGGGCAGATCCATGAGGACCCTCCCCTTGCCACGGGGGAACCTGTTCCGGCAGCGCCAAAGAAGAAGCGTGGAGCTGCATCAAGTTCCTCCTCCGGACCTTCTCAACCCTCCAAAAGGCGAAAGAAGTCCGGAGACAAAACTGCTTCCAAGCCTGCAGGCAAGGCCCCGGCACGAAGGGCTCGGAAACCCAAGGAGCCCCAAACCTCGGACGCGTAAGTCTCCTTTTCTCCCGCAACTTGTTCTTTCTTGCATTGTTGTAATTTCTCTTCTGACATTATTTGATTTGACAGGGCTGCGGTGGAGGTCCCTCAGAGTGGATCTAGCATCTCTTTGCCGCTCCATCCTAGCTCCTCTCCCCCTCGTGACGACGAGTCACGCCCGCTGAGCCCTATTCCAGAGGGTTCTGTGGCTGCTCCGGGTTCCAGCCTGCCTCGTCAAGAGGGGGGGGACCCTGGAGCGGGGGAGACTGATCCAGCCAAGGCAGCGGCATCCACCACTTCGGCTCCACCGCAACCAGCAACTACTGAAACTACCTCCGTACCAGCACCAACATCAGCACCAGCACCAGCACCAATTCCGGCACCAGCAACAAGGGCACCAGCGCCAAGCTCCTCCGCCTCGTCCGAGTCTTCTCAGTCTCGGCGAGGAAGTACCCAGGTAGCTCCTAAGGGGAAATCAGCCGCAACCACTTCCTCCTCTCAGCCTGTCATCTCGCGTGGAAATCATCAAGAACTACGGCAAGGATCTCCTCGACGTTTCAGTCCGAGTCTTCAACATGTTCTGGCCTGGTGAGAGCGCTCCGAAGAGGATCACACTTCTTGCTAAAAAGCTATCGGAGATCGAGACCCAGCTCGACCTTTGGAGGGAGTCCGCTGGACGTGCTGCAGCTAAGACCGTTCTTTACCACATACTCACGTGGTATGAGAAGATCGATCTCCGCCTCCTGACGCACGTGCGCACCGGATCCAAGTGGACCAATGACCCGGAATGGGTAGCTCGGAGCCAGGCTTGCGCCCATAGCCTTGTTGAATATTCTCCCATTCACGAATGGACTGAGGGTCCGAGCTTCCTGGAAGCCGCTGGTGACGAAGAGGTCGAGAATGTCGAAGATAGTTCGGACAAGGATGGAGAGGACGATGCCTCGGATATCGAAGAAGGCGAAGATGACACCAAACTTCCTCCTCCTGCTGCTCCTTAATTAAAAACACTTGAAAACTTATCAGATCCCCGGTATGCTGGGTGGAAATGTATCTCGTACTTATGTAATATTTTGCTACTAAGCTTGTATGCCGGATTAACTTGGGCGTAGTCCCCGAGTTTCATGTTCTTGTTCGTCCAATCTTCTGGCTCGGTTCGTGTCTACCTTGACTCGGTTTTACGACTTACGAATCCGAGCTTCAAAAATTGTTTTAACAATACTTAGAAACTCTTAGGCTTAGCTCAAAATAATTTAGGATAATAGTTTGAAAGTAAATACAAGGTTAGTCCGAAAAACAAACGTCAGTTCGATTAAGTTCTTTTCCTTAGTCATTTTTCATGTGCTACGCAATTCCAAACTTGTTCTCTTGCTTGCCATGAAGCCAATTCTTGTTGGACAGCAGCAAGTCGAAGAGTTGGGTTCTTGGTGCTCACACACTACTAATCCGAGTAAAGTAGAACAACTTATTCCAGCTAATCGTAAAAATAAAAAACAACAAATATTATTAAGGCAGTCCCCGAGTTACTGCTCGAGGTGCCAATATTTCATTCATAAGCTCATTGTCGGCATACATACCGACATATGAGAAGGCTCGGATACATACACTTCTCTGTTAAGTGTAGAAAGGACGAAGTAGAGCTATATTCCATGGGCGCTTAGATTCTTCGCCGGACCTGTCCGCCTTGTGCTTTTCCTGTGGCTATGCATCTATAAGATAATAAGAGTCATTGTGCAATGCTTTGCTCACGATGAAGGACCCTTCCCATGGGAGGGATAATTTCTGCATGCCGACAGTACGTTGTACCAACCGGAGCACCAGATCGCCTTCCCGAAAGACTCGGGGGCTTACTTTCCGGCTATGATAGCGTCGGAGATTTTGCTGATATATGGCGGATCTGGACAATGCCAGTTCTCTCGCTTCTTCCAGCAGATCAACATCATTTTGCCGGGCTTCTTGCACTTCGGCTTCTGTGTATTGGGTGACCCTAGGCGAATCATGCTCTATGTCGGCTGGTAATACAGCTTCTGCCCCATATACCAGAAAAAACGGCGTATAGCTTGTTGATCGATTCGGAGTTGTTCTTAAACTCCATAGTACCGCTGGTAGTTCTTCTATCCAGCACCCCGCTGATCTTTGCAGCGGCTCAATGAGCCAGGGTTTTATCCCGGATAGTACTAATCCGTTGGATCTTTCCACTAGTCCGTTCGATGCGGGGTGGGCTACCGAGGCTACGTCGAGCCGGATCTTCTTGTCCCGGCAGAAGCGCGCAAATGCTCCCTCCGCAAAATTTGTTCCATTATCCGTTATGATACTGTGTGGGTAGCCGTACCTCAAGATTATATCCTTGAGAAACGTTACGGCCGTAGCCCCATCACATTTCCTTATAGGCTTTACTTCGATCCACTTCGTAAACTTGTCTACCATGACCAAAATGTGAGTCATATTTCCCCTTGCTGGTTTGAACGGGCCAACCATATCCAAGCACCATACGGCGAATGGCCATGTAATTGGTATGGTCTTGAGTTCCAACATTGGCATATGTGTCTTGGTAGCGTACCTCTGACTACCAGTGCATTTTCTCACCAGATCTTCTGCTTGTTCTAAGGCACTGGGCCAGTAGAATCCATGCTGGAACGCTTTTGCCACCAAGGCTCGGGATGAGGCATGATGCCCGCACTCTCCTTGGTGTATATCTCGGAGGATGTCAAGCCCTTCTTCCGGATCAACGCATCGCTGGAGGACATTGGTCACACTCTGTTTGTACAGCTCGAAATTGATAATTGTGTATGCCTTTGCTCTCCTCTGAGTTTGCCTGGATAACACCTCCTCAGTGGGTAACGTTCCATCTTTCAGGAATAGAAATATAGGCAGTGCCCAAGCTGGTATTGCTCGTGCAGGGAACACATCCTCATCAATTTCCATCTGATCCACAGGCATAACTTCAATCGGATCACACTGAGCAGTCCCCGGGTCCTGCGAGGTAGTCCCTTGGTTCACTGAGGCAGTCCCCGGGTTTCGCGCACTACCTCCCATGTCAATGTCCAGGGCTCAGCTCCGGATTCTGTATCTTTCGGGACATAGATCGAGTCGGTTTCTGGGGACGGCCTGATAGATGGTTTTCTGAGGTGTTCCAATGCTACACCCGGTGGAATCGCTTGTCGGGTTGATCCGAGCTTTGATAGCATGTCGGCAGCCTCATTTTCCACCCGGGGTACATGGTGAAATTCACACCCCTCAAAGTAACCAGATATCTTCTGTACATGAAATCTGTACAGCGCCATGTTTGGATCAAGGGCGTCCCATAGTCCTGATACTTGTTGTATCACCAAATCCGAGTCGCCAAAGCATATGATCCGACGTATCCCAATCTCTTTTGCTACCTTGAGCCCATGCACAAGTGCTTCATACTCTGCGACATTATTCGATGCCGCGAAATGGATTTGGAGCACATATTTCAGCTGGTCCTTCTTTGGCGAGGTAAGCACAACTTCGGCGCCTAGCCCGGTTTTTGTTTTTGACCCGTCAAAGTGCATCCTCCAGTAGTTCGGATCTGGTGGCGGTGGTTCATATTGTACCTCGGCCCAATCTACAAAAAAGTCTGCCACGGCCTGAGACTTGATTGCTTCTCTTCTGTCATATTGTGGCGCATAAGGAGCTAGTTCAATTGCCCATTTTGCGATTCGGCCACTTGCATCCTTGTTACCCATTATCTCGGATATGGGAGACTCACATATTACTTTGATGGGGTGCTCCTCAAAGTAATGCTTTAACTTCTTTGCCACCATATAGACACCATATGCCACCTTTTGAAAGTGCGGGTAGTTTTGCTTTGAGGCAGATAATACCTCGCTCAAGTAATACACTGGCCTCTACACTGACTTACCCTCTTCATCACGCTCTACTACAATCACTGCACTTACAACTCGGTTGGTTGCGGCTGTGTAGAGCAACGATGGTTCCTTTGATAGTGGAGAGGCTAACACTGGTGCAGTGGCTAACATTTTCTTTAAATGGGCAAAGGCTTCATCGGCCTGTGGCGTCCAAACGAACTTATCCGACTTTTTCATGAGTTGGTAGAGAGGCAATGCCTTTTCTCCCAACCGACATACAAACCGACTTAACGATGCTAGGCATCCAGTGAACTTCTAGACATCGTTAAGACACTTCGGCAGCTCCATTCGTTCAATTGCCCGGATCTTAGTTGGATTAACTTTGATACCTCGGCTGGAGACGAGAAATCCGAGTAATTTTCTAGCCGGGACACCGAAGGTACATTTTTCTGGGTTAAGCTTCATTCGGAACCTTCTTAAGTTCGCGAATGTCTGCCTGATGTCGTCAAGGAGTGTTTTGCTTTTCTTGGTCTTGATAACTACATACACTTGTACATTTTGACCTATTTGGTCGTGCAAACATTTTTGCATACATCTTTGGTACGTTGCACCTGCATTATGTAAACCAAATGGCATGGTGCGATAGCAATAAGCCCCATACGGGGTGATGAATGCGGTCTTTATTTGATCATCTAGATTCAGAGGTATCTGGTGGAAACCTTAATATGCATCAATGAATGACAACAGTTCACATCCCGCGGTTGAGTCTATGACCTGATCTATCCTTGGCAGTGGAAATGGATCTTTTGGACACGCCTTGTTCAGGTTCATGTAATCGATACACATACGCCAAACCACCGCCACGTTCGGGTCATCCTTCTTCTTCTCTACCAGCACCGGATTAGAGAGCCAATTCGGATAAAGTACTTCCATGATAAATCCTGCTGCTAGTAACCGAGCTATCTCGTCTCCAATGACTTTTCTCCTATCCTCGGCGAAGCGGCGGAGAGGTTGCTTCACCGGCTTTGTTCCGAGTCTCACGTTCAAAGAGTGCTCGGCCAACTCCCTCGGAACACCTTGCAAGTCCTGTGTAGACCAAGCAAAAATATCCCGATTCTCACGGAGGAAGTTGACGAGCTCGCTTTCCTATTTATCACTCAACCCGGCACCAATTGTTACGATGCGCTCTAGGAATATATCATCAACAGGCACTTTCCTAGTATCCTTTGCGGCTTGGAATGAAACGCTACCATGCGGGTTACTCAACGCCGGCATATACTATTGCGCGGACTGAGCTAATGCCGCCACCTCTTGGATTTTTCTTTTCTCTTGCGCAATCATGAGTGACTCGGCTAGGTTAGACCCGGCTGAGGCACACTCAATGGAACGTCGGAAATCTCCAGCAATGGTAATCACTCTATTTGGCCCGGGCAACTTCATCTTCAGATAACTGATGTGGCAGCTTGCCATGAACTTGTTCAATGCTGGTCTTCCGAGTAACGCGTGATACGCACTTTCCAAGTTCACCACCTCAAACTCCATATTCTCAGTTCGGCAATTATCTCTCGTGCCGAATAGCACGTCAACCCGGACTTTGCCTATGGGCTCACAAGAAATGCCTGGTACAATACCATGGAAAGTTGTCCTTGTAGCCTGGAGCATGTTCTCCGAGATACCCAACTTGCGCATTTATCCGCATACATGATGTTAATGCTACTGCCATTGTCAATCAGTACCTTGGAGAACCTCACATTGATGTTCGGCCCAATGAATGTCGGGTCCAGCACTAGCGCATACGAACCAGGACTCGGCATAAGCTTGGGATGATCTTTGATGTTCCAGGTGATTTCCTGGTCCGACCAAGGCATGTACCTTGTCACTGCTGGCATTACCGCATTGACTTCCATATGTCGGCGCTGCAAGCTCTTTCTATTTGTTTCCTCAGTTGTGAACACACAATAGCTCTGGTAATGTTCTCTGTACTCATTCCTCCCCTCATTTTCGGGGTACCTCTGATCCGGCTGGTGCTGATTTTCCACCTGATACACTGCATCCCTTCTCTCATTGTTGTCATACCTCGGCGGAGGGGGAGGCAACATTAGCTGTTGCGTGTTTGCTCCGGAGAGCAATTGCTGCCGGGGTAACTCCTGCCGAGGTTGATCATTCCGGGGTGCCTGAGCATTCCCCGCACCGCCTTGTTCAATCTTGCGCATCCACTCACATTTCCTCGTTGTATGACCCGCTGGGTTACTCGGATTTGGCGTGTGAAACTTACACGGCTGATCCAACATCGACTCATAGGTGTACCTCGGACGGTCCTTCCTTTCTTGCCACTGTTTCTTTTGTTCTGGCGTCCAAGTTTTCTTGCCATCGTTTCTCAGAGTCCATTGCCCTCCAGTTTTCTGACGTTGATTGCTTCCTGTTCCGGGTTGATCTTGATTCACAGTTGCAACTTGTTGCGAACTGTACCGGTGATCCGGTCTATCATCTCTTCTTTTTCCTCTATAGTCATTCCTCCGGGATGATTCGGCTCCATCTCTCTGGTAATACTCATCGCTTGACTCGTTTGACACAAGCCTAGGTTGAGTCAGATCTCGCAGAGCATACGAATCAGCAATCCGGATCATCTCAGCCAACGTGGTGGGCATCTTCCTTTGCAATTTTTGCCACAGTTCGCTTGTGTATCTGCATCCCTGTGCAAACCACGCTATGGCCTGTGATTCTATCATGCCCTCACATGAGTTTCTGACGGTACACCACTGGGTTAAAAACTCCCGGTCTGTCTCATTCGGTCTTTGCTTGCACATAGCTAGTGTTTGTGGCCTATTCGGCCTCTGATATGTACTCGAGAAATTGCTGATGAACATTTCCTCAAAATCGATCCAGCAGTTAATGCTTCCGGGTGGCAAATTGTTCAGCCATACCCTTGTCGGGCCCTCCAACATCTAGGGTACGTATCGAACAGCCCACCTCAAGTTGCCTGTGGCAATTTTCATAGCTGTTGCATAATTTATCAACCAATCCTTCGGCTTAGTGCTGTCGTCATATGTCTTCGTGCCTCTGGGTAACTGGAAGTTAGGTACCGGTGGCTCTTTCATGATCCGGGGTCCAAAACACGCAGGACCCGGAGGACCTTGACTTTCAATCTGCTCCGACCTATACAATTGATCCAGTTTCAACCTGGCATCATCTGGCATCAAATCCCTGCTTCCCAATATCGACCTTATCACATGATAGTCCGGCCTTGGGTATCCTGCATTTACCATTTCCGAATCTCCATCGTTATACCGGTCTCGCTCTCGTGGCGCGTCTCTCTGTTGCATACCTCGGCCGGCATTCTGCTCTTGCCTTGGTATATTCCGCTGTTGCGGTTGTCCTGTAGAGTTGCGCTGTCCGGTATTGCCGTTAACAGCGTTTCCTTAACCGGCATTGCCTTGGTCATGGTTGCCTCGGCCACCTTCACCTTGGCTTACACTCTGTCGATCGTCGTTTCTCTGTACTTCTTTTGCCTTTCCTGCCCTTGTTGGGTCATACGGAATAATCTGCTTGTTTCTCCTGGCCGAGGTTACTACCTCCTCTCTCCTTGGACCACCATGAGGAGACGATGCGGCTCCAGCGGATTTCTCCGGGTTACCCACCACCGAATGAACGATCTTGGAGGCCCCAGCTCTCTCCAGGTTTGCCCTAAGCAGTTCCTCATTTTGCCTGTTCGCGATCCGAACCAACTCATTGACTCGATCTTGCTGTCTCTGACGGGCTTCACCCGTCAGACCCTCTAGCTCGGACGCAGCTGCATCCGCTGCTCTGAGGTTTTTTGCTGGAGTACTGTACTTCGGCAGCCCCACGGACAAACAGTTCTCTGACTCCTCAATCCGAGTATCACCTTCTTTGTTTATTTCACTCATGAGATTTCTCCCCTTCACTTTTACAGCATCTACTTTGTTTGCCTTTGCGTACTCACGCAGCGTCATGTTCAACGACTGCTGAGCCGCAACAATCTTTTTTCGCTCCCTCTAGAATTTTTTGTCTAGTTTCCTCTAGCTCGGCCTGTGCCTGAGCCGGATCTACCACTGCTGCTATCGGGTTTACCAAGCTATCCATAGCTTCTCTCAGTACATTCTCAGGCCTCTCTAGTGGAGGTCCTCTACCTTTCCTCGGTGCATTAGGTGTTACCTCCGGGCCTGGTGCTGGATCCTTGCTTGCGCCCGCACCCGGTGCAGTCATCATCACTTAAGCATGGTTCGGGGAGCGAGTGATACGCGCCCCGTGAACCATGCTAAGGGGTGGTTCCCCTGACTCGACGATGCGCCGCGGATGAACGCATGATACGTCCACAGCAACGTAGACCTTGTGCGCACCCAACTTGACGAAGAGGCCGTTGCGCGGAAGTGGGCGCGTGCCGAAGCAGCCAGCGTTATCGCTAACGAAGTCCAGCGCTCCAAAGCGCTGAACGAGCCTGGAGACGATGCGTTCGCCGGTGCCGATGAGGTTTCCCGTCCGGATCTTCACCCCTGCTAGCGCTGCTAGCCCCACGGTGGGCGCCAACTGTCGTGGTGCTGTCACGGCAGATGCCATGGATAGGCTAAAGGTGGGGACTAATACACGCTAGGGGAATCCAGGGAGGGATAGTGAAGTGATTCTCCACACAGAAGTTTATATTAGCTATGCCTTCAAGGTTACAAATGCTCCTAGAGCTGTATTGGCGAGAGGAGGAAGAAGGAGCTCTCTTACTCTCGCTCACAGAACACCCTCAAAACCCTAGCCAAATCAGAAAAAACGGAACCTCCTCTACAGAAGCCCTAGCCCTCCTTATATAGGGGGGGCTAGGTCTCCATCTAGGGCATACGTGGAGGTATATTCCTAAGAATATGCCATCTCCCAAAGTAGTAAGCCGACCGGGTTACTTTTCCCTCGCGTCATACATGCAGAGGCTACGTGAGCCTCTGCGGCGCCCGCGTCATCCGACATGGGTATCGTCACCCTTGTCGGCCACGCCTCGGTGGTCCTGCCCTTGTCTGCTTCGCTCAGGCAGTGCGTACCGGGGCTTCTTTTGACCAGCGAGATTCCTTCCTTCTCCTAGAAGCTAGATGTGCCCCGGGTCATAGTTGATCCGGCCACACCTGTTCCTGCATACAAGTTAAACATGCATTTCTGACTTACTGCTTAAGTCGGTTGAGACTTAGTTAGGCGAATGCCCCCTGGTCTGGGTTACCCCGTGATTCGGCCTGCCTTGAGGCGACCCGGCCAGCATCCGCTTTGGCCTTGCCGAACCTCGGCTAACTCGGCCTTTATACCCCGGTGTGACCCTACCCGGGGGTATCCCCCAACAACTTTTGTCTCTCGATACTTGCATTTCCCGGGATCTAATCATTGACATCTCCATGTCGCGTTCAATATCGTTACCTACAAATGCTATTTGACTTCTTCTGATAAGCGATATCCCCGTGATCAAATCACATGATGCGCAGGTAGTGGATATAACTTCTCCGAGTGGGCCATGTAGTATCTTTTCGTCACGGGGATGGAAAAATCCCGCTCTTGATACATAATGCATCTACATGTTCCTACAAATACCTGAACACACATTTATGATCATCGCTCCCGCAAATGACGTTTGATGCTATCTAAGTATTCTCGGGTGACAGTGATTGATATGGCCTCATAGTCTAAGAAATAGGACACTAGGTCTATTCTAATCATCGTAGCTTGA
The DNA here is from genome assembly GCA_916181665.1 of Avena sativa. Lineage (NCBI taxonomy): Eukaryota > Viridiplantae > Streptophyta > Magnoliopsida > Poales > Poaceae > Avena > Avena sativa. Next base: position 524,882,809 of record OV702287.1, on the reverse strand, counting down.
ACTTGGTGACATGATCAGGTCATAATTCTTAGGTTGGGTATAGCTCATCATCTCATTCTCGTAATGAGGTGACTCCATTGTCAACTGGCATAAATGCCACATGATCAGGGAACCTTGATCATCTGTTGACCAATGAACCAGTGACTGGAGTTTTACCAGGACCTCCTGGTTGTTTATATATAACACGTGTATTGAAGTTTCCTTTAAATATAGTTATAACATGATATAAAACTTAATCATAAGTTTTATGAAATATTATAATAATCCATATTATTATTTGTCTCAAGGGCATATTTCCAACACATCTCTCCATTATGAGAGTAGAAATTCCCATAATATAACATGTAGAACATTGTCATACTATTCGGTATGAACGATAATCGACTTTATAGTTACCCAATCACGAAGCAACATTCGAATATCTCGCTAGATCCATATCGTATCCTAGGTCACACATTTCTTATCGTCTAATGATCTTAGCAACGGTAATAATTGTCGTTGTGAAACTATCGATAATAATATTGACGATGTGTTTCATGGTATATCATCTGGGGTTTATCCAACGTCATTGCTCCATTAACAATGTCAATCTCATATATCATAGAAAACTGTACAACACTTTGCATTTTACCATAGTCACGGAACCGAGACTATCAGTGATACATAAACTAGTCTTAGAGGCAAGACTAGGGATACCTTGATGGTGTTTATAGTTTCACACATTTATTAGGGTTTTACTCTAAACTCATTATATATAACTAATACTATTATATCATAGAACAATAACTTAATCATGAATCATGGAAATACAAATAACAATATATTTATATTGCCTCCTTTTGCTGCAACTAGAGCATTCATATACTCAACCTTCGTTGTAATATACGTCGCAATATTTAAATTTGGAACTCATCCACGTCCAACATGAAACTTTCTTCCATCCCACTATGCTACCTTTTATTAAACACACAACCCAACCGAGATTTTTTTTTGTATATGTGACAAAACTAGTATTTATGTAACACCTTCCAATGAACCGGTTGTTTACTTCCGCGTACAAAACATATTCTCAGTTCTTCTAAAGAATATAAGAATGTACTTACTATTTCACAATGATCATCATATGCATCACTCGGTATATGCATATACTGAGTCTCCCCTACGGAGGTTGCCTCCCAGATGACACCTCCCCTAGGTGGAGTTTCCCATCCCTCTAAGCCTCATCCTCCTATATAAACAGAGGAACCCCTCCCCATTGAGCACACAAGTATTTTCTCCACGTGGTGGATTCCTCGCTCTCTCTCTCTTTATTTCTCTCTCCCCTCGCGGAGCTTTTCCACATACACATGTCGAAAGGCTGCAAGATTATCACCGTCAACACGATGCTTTGGATGGCGAAACGCTGCATGGATTTGGAAGATGGATGCATGCAACCTGTAGAGGGGTCTACCTTCTATATTTCATCGAGTGGAGCTGCTCCTCGCGGTAGGGAGGGACACGCCTATCTGTGGGGATCAATGTGATCGTCATCAACAAACTACACTGATAATATTCCATTGTGTTCTTTGGTGAGTTCATCTAGATCTATATCTATCTCTGGTGGTTCTTCATAGATCGATCTTGGGTGTGTTTGCAGGCCCCCAAAAAATTGTCTTCCCTATGGGAACTCCAAAACTGTGTCGACTAGGCTATGGTGGAAAATTGCGTACCCTCTGGGTTTCTCCTGCTAGCCTTATATACACGGCGTAGCTAGGTTTTACAAGATGTGATCCGAGTCGGTTATGGAAATTGAGTCGGATAAGAGGCCGGATGGGGATTTTCTTGTACTCCAAGTTGGCTTGCCGCTGAGCCTCTGGAATCAGTCTTGTTTACATCGATGAGTCCAACATGAGAATGCTTGTGGACCTTTCACAAGACACATTGTTCCTTCTACCGACTTCACTCTGTGGGCTTACCCAGTTGGGTATTCCCGCATCAAGATTCATCATACATGATCGAACGTTCCAAATTTCCTTTTCGTAGTAGTTTCACCTTGCTGTTTCGCACAACTCTTGTTGTAAGCTTTTGGTCGACATAGATGAATAGATCTGTAGCTCTTTACTATACGAGGTATTTACATTGAGTGTGAACGATGTTGTTAACGTGGCAACCAAAACGAATTCAGGCGACAAAACATTGGATGCTCGTTTAAGCCCTCGTGCAAGAAAATCACATGCAGGCAACCAAACAAAATGCACAACATGGTCCAAGTCGCATTTCCGCCTGGCCATCCCCAGGGCCTAGCTCCTTCTCTAGGGTGAAAACCCGGTATCAGACCTTGCTGGTTAGACCGGACGACGAAAACATTTTTTGCACTATTTTCTTCCCGGAGGAATCATTTCTGGATATATAAGTTTTTATGGTACCGAGATTTCATGATCATTGGTGGTGTCACTGTTGCTGCAAAGCTCTAATTGCTTTGGCGGGGTCTTTACTTTTTTTTTTCCTTTTTCTCTTTTTATTATTATTTGGTTGGTGCATCCTAAATGGTTAGACTTGCTCCTGTCATTATGTTATTAGAGAGGCTAAGTGTAATGGATATTAACTTGGTATTAATATATTCTCTTTATTTAAAAATATGTATGCTATTAATAAGAAGAATGCAGTAGAAAGGGTGGGGCCTCACAGCCTTGTAGACGCGCAGGAACACACGTGGCCGACTCACCGACCCCTAAGTCTACAGGATGCGAGCAATTTGCACGCGCGGGGGCGCCTCCACACCACCGGGTCCAGCTCGACCTAGATGCGAGTTTTTGTCGGGGGCATGTCGCTCGTTTGCGGCCAGACGACTACTCTTCCGCGGAGGCGACGCCCTCTACACCAGTCTTGCGTCGGTGTACTACTATCTCTGCCCTTTTTCATGAACTTTTCGTGGTCCACTTATCCAGATTCCAGAGAGAGCTGCTCCTCGGTTGCGACATCCACACACCCCGTCGTCCGTAAGAATGATATTCCTTTTTTTTAGATCGTATATCTAGGAATAATATATTCCTCTGTCATTTTTAATAGTGATGCGGAGGGCGTTTGTATCGTTCATGAGGTTCTAACCTAAAAATGGGAATCTAAAGCAACTCGACAGTAGACCATGCATTTTCGATAAAAGAAATGTACTCCCTCCATTCTGAAAAGACATCTCACAGATTTGTTTTAGTTCGAATGTGGTGTAGATATATATGCGAATCTAGACAAATTTATGACAACTTTTTTACAATATGGAAGGAGTATTAATATTAACAAGATACCCACCATTACACTGGAACAGTAGACCAATACACCTTGGTAGTGTCTCACAGTAGTGTCTCACAACGGTGGACAAAATATCTTGATGTGGGTCCCATATACGTCTAGAAGCACATGACCAAGCCACTTATTGGGGCCTATTTGGTTCAAAGGTAAACCTTTCATAAATAACTTGTTTGATTGATTATGTGAAAAAAAACTTGTTTGATTGATATGATTTGAAACCATATAATCATTTACTATGATCTGTTTGTAGGCAACATTTTGAGGAAGAGTTTGTCGAGATCGACTCAACTTAAAAATGCATTTGTATGTCAACTATATATGTACCTAATCTATTGGACAAGATCTTGTTTTTTCGGTTTGGACCCAAATAATAATTATCACATTCATGTCAATTCGTGTATGATTTTAATGTGGCATGTTATGCATGTTTTGTGTTTCTCTATTCTAAAGGTTTTGAATCAACCGATGCAAAGATGACGCCTTTGATATATATCAAGTTCAAAATAGGAAGCAATGCACTCCCCCTCATGGTGTGGGGTGCGGAGCTAGCGAAAATAGCATAGATTCACCAAAATGCTATCAGGACTAGAAAGTGTGGTCCTCTTTCGACCTTGGCTGAGTCTTTTCTGAGCTCTATCGTACCCTTGGTCGCAAAGTATATCCTAGCTCGCCACCTAAGCTTTAAGCTATATCGTTCAAGACTCAACACGTCATTACATACATATGAAAATCAAGAGGAAACGAGGAAGTGTGAAGCTTGGTGGATGGGGTTATGTCGGGTGCTAGGACATGAGAGAGGTTTTGTGTTCTTCATCGCTTCCTCTGTAACTTTCGATGCTCGATTTTTAAGGACTGGTTTGTTTTTCCTTTAGACCTATATATGTCATCAGTTCCATTGGATAATCGAAGAGAACAACCCATGATCTCTACACTGAGGATGCACATAACCAATTATTAAAAAAATTAAGCTCAATAGTCTTTAAAAAAAGAAAAATTAAAAGCAAGAGGGTGTCAACGCGCTAAAATGTGTATTGAGAAAAGTTGAGCGCGGAGATATGGCTCTCGGGTGCCAGGTGGCCCTTTTTTGAAAACAATAAAGTTAGATGTATAAGTTTCAAAAAATGTAAAACAATTGTCTGTAAAGCTTTGTTCAAGAATACATCGTGATTTGGTCTACCCAAAAATATACGAAATCACGGCTATAAAAAGGAATAAAAGCTCATTTATGCTCCCCTTATTTGCCTTTTTTGTCCAGAAAACATCGAAAAGAATATGTCGGCATGACTTAGCAGCAACTGATAGACAACTATGTGCACTTACATATTTTATATTTTGAAATTTTGAGTTATCAAAATATTTGTTTCAAAGCTTTCAAATAAAGGGCTACGTGACCCTGGGGTTTCAAAAGAATTATTTGGAGAAAATTCAGTTATTCACAAAGTTGCAGATCCTCTTAGGTACTCTCTCTCTCCGTTCCACAATAGAAGACTTTTAAGCAAGCAGTTTTAGTTTGCTAAAAAGGTTTACATTATAGAACGGAGCTAGTAACTAATATGTGCACTGAACTCAGCGTGCCACTAGGGATGCAAGCGGAGTCCTGTGGTTTGACATGTAAAATTCCTTAGTTAGTTCATAAGCACAACGGGTTAACGTCTGCCTTCACTTAGATATGCCACGTCAGATTTTTGTTTAGTTGGCAGATAGAAAATGAATAAGAGAAGGTTGTCCTCTCTTAACTAAGATTGATCTAAGAAAATAAGATAAGACTATTTTATTCATTGTACCACATCTCTTTTTTAGCAATATGATTGTTTACTAAAAATTGATTAATTCTCCCTAATTGGAAGGGTGGCAACAAGAGTAACATTACACAACTTATATCTATTGCTTTCTCTGGATGATGTGCATGGGTCTTCTCTACCATTGTACACGCGCTAATTAACTTATCATTACAACTATATTACTAGAGTAGCAGTGTATAGAAGGAAAAAGAATCGCTGGAAATGGGGATTGTGACACCTGTTACACAAACAAGTGGGCAACTCGACCGTGCACAGTGCACGTCGGTGTCCTGCCTCCAGACCTCCCACGTCTCTAGGGCGCTCGTACGTACAGTACGTGGCGGCAGCGTGCGCCAACAAGTCGGCGCTCAAAAAATATCGCACGTCAAATGCGACGCGACGGCATCAGCCGTGTTAGATAGCTGGCTGCCAAACGGAGATCCACGACGCCAGAGGCCCTCTCGATCGCACTCAGCTCCCGGCTCTTTCGCTAGGTCCGTCCAGATGCTTTCCGATGGAAAGCGGCGAAAACGACGGCGGGCGCCATGACCGCCGCGTTCTCGCCGTCTCGTCCCACGAGATGACGATGCGACAGGTACTGATCCCTAAAGCTCGTCAGTGTATCGGCAGTTTACACGGTTTACACCTGGATTTGCATCGTCGCCAAGTGTAATCTGCCACTGTAACCGCTGTGAACGGCGAAGCTCGCGTCACCTCGGACCGCGACCGCTCCCCGGACGTTGCGCGCGATCGCGCTGCACAGCGCGCGCGGGGAAAAGCCAGGGACGAGGACGACGGCTGATCGTGATCGTGGATGGATGGCGGCAGGTCAGAGCGAGTAGTAGTTGATGCAGCGTTGTGTGACTCATTAGTGGGAAATCATTTTTGTTCTGCGTCTGGGAAAACGACGGCGCTTACACACGTGCAATTCTACTGTTCATGACTCGTCGTGGGATGTGTTAGGCAACGTGACAATGTGTGGGAACGTTGTAACGTGTGCGTGCGTGTACGTGACAGGGAGATATAGGCTTTTTTTTTGTTTATCGTACTCCCTCCGACCCATATTAGTTGACTTGGATTTGTCTAGATTCGGATGTATCTAGACATGTTTTAATGCTAGATACATTCGGATCTAAATAAATCCAAGTCAACTAATATGGGTTGGAGGGAGTACTTGTAAACGATCTAATCTAGAATAAAGATCAGATCGATCTCCGCTTATCTCTCTGTCACACAACTTCACCCGATGTAATCTGTTGATGGATTCTGCCTATATTAACACAGAACCGAGCCGAGGTAAAGGCATCGCTAAACCTCAAACCATCATATGGTATCAGAGCCTCTCTTTCATCAACGCATCCAGAAAAATCATGAGCTTCTCATCCTCCTCTGTCACCATGGTCAATCCCCTCCCAAGCCAAGGAACGGCTAAGAAGCTCACCCGAGAAAACTATCTGCTGTGGGAGACGCGGGTCTTGCCGGATGTGCATGGTCGTGGCCAGGGACGAAGCCAAGGGGGGACGAGCGGGGGCGAGACCCCCCCCCCCCCCCCCCCCCCCCCCCCGACGATCCGATTTTCTCTCGATAGCCATTGAGAACTTGCGCTAATCTCGCGTCCGTGTGTATATGCACGTGTGAAGTCAGCCCTCCAAGGCCTCAAACGGTCAAACCCATCAGTTATGAGTCCAAGCCTACAACCAAGTAAAGGCCGGCTAGATGATTAGCACAATAGCATTAGCAGGCCTAAACGTGGCATTTAAAAGTCCATCTTGAACCAGTAACACAAAGGGGCCAGGGCCGGGGACTAGCACGAACTCATCAGCGGATGGCAGATCAGATCGCCATAGTTTTACTTAGTTCAAGATCGCCTTCAGATCGCCTAACCGACGGGTGCCAATTAACTAGGGTTCTAATCTAAATCAATCGATTGAATCAAAGATGGTTGGAATGAGAAGAGGTAGACAATCCGAAGTCTGGCTGCACGGGACGCACGGCCGGCCGGCCGGCCAGCCGCGCAGTTGAGCATGAGCGGCGACGAGGCAAATAATTTACTCGTTTCGCTATTTCCCATTCTGTCTTAGTTATTCCTTCAATCACCTCTCTCATTAGACTAGTTTATGCCTTGATTAGTAATCAGGGGAATTGTAATTGGTGCCTACCTGTGCTTATGTAGACATGAAAGAGAGTTGGATCAACTTATAAATTAGGAAATCTTCAATTTGCTTCCATGGCGAGTAATTGATTTATTAACTCTAGCATGTCTTTCATTCATTGAAGATGACTTACTAGATAATAACTGGTATTACCAGAAAATAAATATGTATGAATGTCGCATGTGATGAGGTTATCGAATCTTCTGATAATCAGGCTAATTTAGAAATTAATCTTTTGTTCTGTATTGCCAAACGATATCGGTACATTTTGATATAAATGCTATAGTGAGACTTCGCATGTTGATGTTCTATTTCCACTTTTTTGGGGAATGCAAAAAAGTCACGCATTTAGCTGCCCATCAAGGAGAACATACAATCATTATCATCCCCCCCCCCCCCCCGAAAAAGTCATTACCATCTCCGGCCCCCCTCATGGTGAAATCCTCGCTCCGTCCCTGGTCGTGGCTTGATGGGATTCCTCAATGGATCTTGCGAGGCGACAGGAAAGAAGATCACCGCCAAGGATGGCAACAGTAAGGATATCGAGCAGGCCAACCCAGCCTATGAGGCATGGATACACACGGACCAAAACTTCCTCTCCTACCTGCTCAACTCTCTGTCCAAGGAGATCATGACCTCATGCATCAGGATGAAGGACTCGGGCACCGTCTGGGAGGCCGTGACGATGATGTTCGCCGCGTAGTCCCAGATCCTCATCACCAACCTCTGCGTTAAGCTGGTGAACACGAAGAAGGAAGGGAAGACGACGCTGCAATACTTTGTTGTCGTGAAGGCCATCGTCGACGAACTTGCAGCTGCAGGTCGCAAGATTGAGGAGGATGAGGTTGCTGAGTATCTGCTTGTAGGGCTCGATGACCCATACATCATCATCACTTTGATGCCATTGGGGCCAACCCCACCAAAAAACTCACGGTAAGTGAGCTCTATGCGTAGGTGTCGGCCTACGACAAACGCATGGAGATGTTAGGCATCAGCTTGGACGATAGACACTCCTCCGCCAATGCCACTGCTCGAGGAAGCGGTGGACTCCGGGGTGGCCGAGGAGCACCTCGTGGCCACGATGGTGTTGTCCGTGGCTACGGCTGTGGCTAGGGATGCCTGCAGCAAGGAGGAGGAAGTAGCGGCAACGGCCATCACGGTGGAGATAACGGTAAGGGCAAGTACAACCGCATCGTCTGCCAAATTTGTGGCAAGTCAGGACACCTAGCACGAAAATGCTGGCACCGCTACTCCGGTGACAAAGAGGAGGAAGAGAGGGGCACGAATGCTGTCTCCTATGGAGTCTACGCCAATTGGTACAATGACTCCGGCTCCACCGACCACATCACCGACCGTGAGAAAATTCATACGGCCAATGGGATAGGTTATGAACATTAGTAATGTTGGTCATGCATTTGTTGAATCCCCATCCAAAACTTTACATCTTCGCAATGTTCTTCATGTCCCTTCCGCCACCAAAAACCTTGTTTCAATCCATCGTCTAGAAAGAGACAATAAAGTCTTTGTTGAATTTCACCTGTGGCATTTTTTGTGAAGGATAAAAAAGAAGAGGGTACTTCTTAAGGGTAGATGCACATGTGGTCTCTATCCATTGGTGTCATCGTCATCAAGCACAAATAAACAAGTTCTTAGCGCCACCAAGCCTTCAGCTACAAGGTGGCATGATCGGTTGGGTCATCCTTCCTTTAAAGTTGTTCCATGTGTCCTTAGCAAATTTGAGCTTCCTTATTCTAATGAGTCTAGAGTTGAGTCTATTTGTGATTCATGTCAATGAGCAAAAAGTCATCAACTTTCTTATCATAGATCCAATAGTGTGTCGACTGCCCCTCTAGAACTTGTCTTCTCCAATGTATAGGGAAAGGCACCTACTTTTGTTGGTCGTTTTTCATACTATGTAAGCTCTATTGATGACTATAGCAAATATACATGGATCTATCTTCTCAAAAAGAAATCTAAAGTCTTTCAAGTTTTTCAAAATTTCCAAAATCTTGTTGAACGAAAATTTGATAGAAAATTATTGCCATGCAAATAGATTGGGAGGAGAATATGAAAAACTCAATCCCTTCTTTCAAAAAGTGGGCGTATCACACCATGTTTCTTGCCCACATGCTCATCAACAAAATGGCCAATTGAACGCAAGCATCGTCATATAGTTTAAGTAGGGCTAGCTCTTCTTTCAAATGCATCAATTTCACTAAAGTTTTGGGATGAAGCTTCCTTAAAAGCTACCCATCTCATTAATATGCCTTCCTCCAAAGTCATCAACAATGAGGCCCTATGGAGCACCTAAAAATGAAACACTTGATTATGCCTCCCTTCGTGTTTTTGGATGTGCTTGTTGGCCAAACCTTCGTCCATACAATACATGCAAACTTGCTTTTAGATCAAAAATGCATTTTTCTTGGTTATAGCAACATGCATAAAGGTGTCAAATTCCTAAATGTTTCTACAGGATGAGTTTACATCTCCAAAGATGTTGTATTCGATGAGGTGGTGTTTCAATTATATAAACTTCATCCCAATGTTAGTGCCCTTCTTTAGCGAGAAATTCTCCTTTTACCTAAACTTCTTCCAAATCCAATATTAGATCAAGGGGGAAACAATGTATTGATCTAACACCTAATGTGTCTACCAGTTTTGTCCCTCAAATTGTGTCGTAGGTGCCACAACAAGATACATGAGAAAATTCAGAGCAAAATGAGCCTTCAACGAGTGAAAACGGTGCAGAAAATAACCCTGCACATGATTAGACGCTAGAAGACAAAGGCGACACAGAGTCTGGTGTTGATTTCCTTGGGATCACGAGTGCATCCACGTTGGGATCTGTCTCCACGCCAGGTGATCCACCTCGGTCCCGCATGCACCAACCAGAAATCACTGCATCGCCAACCGTGTCCGAGGAATTAGGAGGGGACCCATCCCGGTCCTGCTCGCACCAGGCGACTGCCACATCACCCACTCCATCCGTGTCCGATGGGACCACCGGAGACTGCACTGTTGTGCCCGATCCCTCCATTAGGCATCTCGCTCCTGCCCCCATACATGGGCGTGCAACCGTATGGCACGGTGCATCAGCAACCTGACTAGGAGGACCAACAAGAGGAGCTCCTACTCGGAGACGGTCGGCCACACGCGCTATAGAGTACGGACCAGGATCGCCAGGGATCGTCTGCGCCACATCTATAGACAATACCAGGATCCTCTGCGGCCTTTGATCAGCAACCTCTTGTACATCGCACCAAATCTATAGCATGTAAAATAAAATAAAAGGTATATACCGACGGTACAGACCTATACGGTCTATCATGTTTATCAAGTGAACCAGAAAATTTGCAAGTAGCATTAGAAGACAAAAATTGCAAAAAATGGTATGGATCATGAGTACAAAGCCTTAGTTAAAAATAAAACTTAGCATTTAGTACCACATAAGCAAGGCATAAACCTCATAGATTGTAAATGGGTTTATAGGATTAAAAAGGAAGAATATGGCACCATTTATAGATATAAGGCTATATTAGTAGAGAAAGGTTTTAAGAAATGACATGGCATAAATTATGAAGATATTTTTAGTCAAGTTGTTAAAACTGCTACTATCAGACTTGTGCTAGCTGTTTCAATTTTCAGAGGGTGGAGCTTAAGGAAACTAGATGTGAAAAACACGTTCCTTTATGGTGTTCTAGAAGGGGAAGTTTATATGAAGCAACCACCTGGGTATGAAGATTCTCATGCACCCTTTTCATGTGTGTAAACTTGATAAATCCTTGTATGGTCTCAAGCAAGCTCCAAGAGCATGTCTGCAGAGTTAAGTTCAAAACTGCAAGAACTTGGCTTCGTAGTATCTAAGGCTGACAGGTCACTATTTATCTACAACAAGTCAGGTATCACGATTTTTATGCTAGTATATGTGGATGATATTATTGTCACCAGTTCATCAAATAAATCCATCACTATACTTCTTCAAGATTTGAGTAAAGCATTTGCTCTTAAGGACCTAAGTGACTTGCATTATTTCTTGGGCATTGAATAAAAATGTAATGATGGTATTGCACTAACCCAAGAGAAATGTGATTTAGACTTGTTGACTAGAGTTCATACGAAGGATTGTTCACCTTGTCCAACAACACTTTTAGCCTTAGAAACATTGTCTACTACAGAAGGTAATCCCCTTGGACGCGAAGATGGTACAAGATACAGAAGCATTGGTTGAACACTCCAATACCTGACCCTTGCAAGACTAGATGTTGCGTTTCCAGTGAATAAGGTATGTCAGTATTTACATGCACTAAGCATTGTTCATTGGAAAATTGTAAAGAGGATACTAAGATACATCAAAGGAACTATGAGTCTTGGATTGAATTATAGAAAATCTTCTTATACTCTTGTAAGTGCATTTTCAGATGCTGATTGGGAAATTTGTGTAGATGATAGAATATCTACAGGAGGTTTCACAGTTTATTTTGGTCCTAACTTAATCTCTTGGAGTGCTAGAAAACAGGCAACAGTTTCAAGATCAAGCATGCTGAGTATAAAGTTTTGTCAAATGACATAGCTGAGTTAATTTGGATTGAGTCCCTACTAGGAGAACTTGGTATCCAAAGAAAACAAACTTCATGTTTATGGTGTGATAATATGGGAGCTATATATCTTTATGATAATCCCATTTTTTCATGCAAGGATAAAACAAATTGAAATTGATTTCATTTTGTACAAGAATGAGTTCCAAAGAAATTTCTTGAGATTGGATTTATTCCTTCCCAAGATCAAGTGATAGATGGCTTCACAAAGGCTTTACCAGTTCGGTAGCTTGAAGAGTTCAAACACAACCTCAACATAAAGAAGGCTGATATTGAGGAGGGGCGTTAGGTAACATCACAATGTGTGGTAACGTTTTAATGTGTGTGTGCATGTACGTGATAGAGAGATAATCTTAGAGTTTGTTTAGCGTACTTGTAAATGATCTAATATAGAATAAAGATCAGATCGATCCCTGCTTATCTCTCTATCACACAACCTCTCCCGATGTAATATGTCGATGGCTTATGCCTATATTAGCATGGAACCGAGTCGAGGTAAAGGTATTGTTAAACCCAAACCATCATAGGATGAGTCCCAACGGGTGTGTTTGACTACTCATAACAATATTTCCCATTTCAGAGAGTTAGCACGGAAGCTACATATGTCGAGATTTGGCTTGGACCTATTTAGACATTTCATTTGGTTGCCCACGAAGTCATTGGTTGCATGAGGGCAACATGTATGCCCACTTTGTTTGGTTGTCTAGAATATGCTCGGCTGATAGAAAGCACCATGTTTGGTATCCTGCATAAGGCTCGATATGGTTGTTCTCAAAATGCTCGATATGGTTACCGTGCACCATATGTGGTGAGCTTATCGGGTAGTAGTTGAGGATTTAAGGTCTTACATGTAATCACACAATTTAGAACAACAATTAGTACACAATCCACATGATGAAGTCTTTGATCATACTTTCACCGCACAGAGCTGCAACCTGTGGTGGATCAACTTGTGTAGCTATAGGCTATGCATCGACTTTGTTCTTCATACCTTGTGCTAAGAACTTTGAGAAGGATTTTTATGCCTCCTCTAGAGTCTTAAACCCTTTTATGGCGGTTGTATCAGTAACCCAACACTTGTTCGTTGCACTCCTCCATGTCTTGTTGATTCGTGGCACCTTGTCGTAGTACACCACATACCAATTGTATTTCTATAGATACAAAACATATGCAACATAAGTATCACAAGTAAAGTAGTAAAATCAAGTTCAGAACACAAGCTAATCAACATAAACAACTTAAGAATGCATGATCGTATAGGCAAAAGCAACACCGGTTCAATCTAACAAGCAAGTGTGATCCTACTGATCACATTAACTTTTATGATGTCATCCTACCATCACCTACCACCGCAAGTTCTCCATCATGTGAGGGATTAGTATATACCACCTCACAATAAGTTCAAGTACTAGATACTTCAAAATATACAGCCAACAATTTCATATTCATCATGCATGCACTATCACCATCACCAGGGAGCTAGCACTACACATAGTAGTGCTTGGTCAGGTAGGTCCTGGCCAGATCACCATGTGGTCCTCGGACATCTTACAAAGCGATTTCCATGGGCTCTGTTGTCGAAGAGGTGGCTCAGATCCACCATAATATCCTTAGGGCTAAACTTGATGGCGTTCATAACGACATCGTAGAGACATGGGTGCACATCGGGAGAGGAAGCAGTGGTGATGGAGGATTCCCCCGTTTTCATGGCATCGGTCATGTAGGTGATGGCGGCGACGTCCTCTTCTCCTAGCATCAACCTCTTCCTCTTCTTAGAAGAGTCAAAGCCAGCACCATCGAAGGCTGTAGTACTATGGCCAGCAGCATCGCAAACAACATCGGTAGCACCAACGCCAGTACTAGCAGCATGATCGGTATCGCCCTCATCACCAATGATCACTATCTTGGACCCCTGGGAATACATGTAGTCAGTGCTAGGTGTCCCAAGAGGCTCGCTCGAACCCATAGAAAACCTGGATGTTAGTACACGAACTGAAACAATAGTTACTACCGAGATACAGCCCCTGTAGTGCATGTCCTCCAAGATGATGGTGTGGGACTCCTCATCCTACCTAGCTCCACTAAGGTCTCTAAGATTGGACACATGAATCCACCTAGTTCTCCACTTATGTAGGTGGTTCTACACCTGCTAAGAGGAGACCTCAATGCCACAGAACTCAAGCATCTTCCTGGCAATAGTGTCCAGGTGCACCTCCTTTAACCCCTTTTCTAATGTCACGCCTCTCTTGATGATCTCCCACATCTTGTTTAGCATGAAGGTGGAAAGGAATGGTTCCCACTTCATGGTGTACTTCACCTCGTTATCATGGCATGTGATGTAGGCTTTGCCAGCCTTGATGGCCTTGTTCTTGGCCATGATTGTGGTAGCTTGCTCTACAATCTACCCCACTATATAGGAATTCATGGGAGGTGCAGATACGATCTCTACACACTGCGGATAGTTGAAAAACATAGGTGTGGGTTGGGACTCGGCAACGAAGGTCTCCTAGTACTCGAAAAGGGCATGGTTGAACTCTTCTTGGGTCATTTCCTACACTGGTCAGTAGTAGAACTAAGCAATTTAATAACAGTTCACTACACATGACCACATTTAGAATCTACAACGCATGAGCAATATTCAAATCTACTACATTTGCAAGCATTATCGACATCTACATCATTACCATTGCACAAATCAGTACCTGAACAAAATAATCTACACATGAACACAACCATACCATCGGCTTATGATAACAAGCAACCTAAACATGCAATACGACCAAAAAATTCAACGATCTATCACTACATCATACAATTCATTAGGCATACTACAATAGATGTACCGCAGCCTATAGTAAGATCTACCAGGCGCTACAAGATCCAATCTATCATCTCTAGGGTTTGAAGAACCCACCGGCATTGGAGGAGTGGCGTACGAAGCCAGTGAAGATCTTGGAGAAGAGGAAGAAGACTGACTACCGCTACCGTCCTATAGACACCACCATCGATGTCGCCGCTTACCTGCTCGTCGGTGAAGCTCTTGGCGGGACAGAGAGCTCAAATTGGGGGGGAAATGGTGGCATGTCATTTGGCGGTGAGCGGAACGGTGATAAATAGATCTCCGAGTCAGCGGGCGGTGATGAAATTTCTCCCGTCGTATTTTGAGGGAAAGTGGGATCTCGCGCCATCAGCGAGCTTGCGCACGGGGCACAGCTTCCCTCTTTTCATATGCGCGGAGCATGTACCCGTGAAAACGTCCGATTTGAGTGTTTCCCCACGTGCAAGCAAAAGGGTTGTTTTGAGGAGTGTGCGGGCCACGAATTCGAGATGGACCGGGCATCCAATCGTCCGTTTTCTTCCTGTGGACGCGAGAAGAGCCTCTGTGGGCAACCAAACACGCCAAGGTGGTTCTGACGCATGTACATGACTTGCTCTGATGGAATTTGTATAACAATGATATTTTTTTATCAAACCAATGTAGCAGGTGGGTAGTTCCGGTAGAAACACCAATTGATAATAGGAAATCTTGAAATTAAGGTTCTGTAAATATTAGGATTGTCCTTTGGTATCTAAAATGGTGAGTGTTATAGAAAGTGGACAATCTTGCAGAAGTGCAATTTGCATAATAGTAAAAAAAATTCATAAGAGACAGTCTAATATTTTTTTGTCAAATGCAAAATCGCTCATGTAGCTTGGTCCATTATTCACTATACACCAATTTGTTTTGCCCCTCTCAAAAAAAAGTTATTTGCCAAATTTGATCTCTTACAAATATGTCTCGCAACTAGCTAATGGAATGCACCATCGGTATATGTCCGGCAACTAGCTAGGGAATGCGCCATCAGAATACATCCTTGCTCGAGCGGGGTCTTGCGACTTTGCAGCAATGGTGTTTTGTTTAATAAAAAGAAATTTCCTTCTCCATTGCAGCCTTGCAGGTTATCTACTCGCTCACATATTGACAAACTGTCCGAATTAATATCAGTGTCCTTTACCGCAAAAAAAAAAAAAAAAAAAGCAACGAACAGAACACGACTACACAACCAAGGATGTCTTTACACACATATGCAAGGTACCGTAATCTACAGCCCTCACCTTAGCCTGCTTTCTTCTTTTATCGCATGTTAAGAGTTTCATTGAACATTTTTTCCCACATTTTAATACTAGGTTCTATAGAGAGACCGGGTGCTGATGCGACTTTTCAGTTAATAGAGAAGTCCCATCATTGAGAAAAAAAGTTCTGCAATAACGACTTATGTAAGAACATATGCCGTATTTCTGAACTCCAAGCAAACTTTGGTTAGCTCGGATTCAACTAGTAATGCATAATGAAAGAACATCAAAAGCGTATTTGTCCTATTATATAATACAATACAGTATTCTGCATTAACGGATGTTCCCTACAATTCTGGTTTTCTTTTGATGCTGCAACAGCGAAGAAGTTCTGAGCATGTTGCAGGGAATTGCATTGCGAATTCTTCCCCCTTTTCTCCCATAACAGTCTCATGATGGATTTACTGCCGGATCTCAATGACCATTTCTTGCGTGCCTGAACTGTTCTGTTGGCTTCTATGAACTTGATGAGTAGGGAGGAACCATTCAGGTGTAGAATTAACAGTACTCTCTGGGAGGGCAGGAGGTTGAGGGATGCCATGTGCAGGTATTATCTCAGATTTTCTACCAGGCAGCTCTTTCAATGAGACACGGCACATTGGGCAAGTCATCTGCTTCTGCAACCATACATCTAAGCAGGTACGGTGGAAGTTATGACGACATGTCGGTATGATTCGTAGAATCTCTTTCTCGGTGTATTCACCTAAACATATAGAGCACCTGCCAAAGGAAAACGACTGTTAAAATGCTTGATCTAAGAAAGTTCTAAAATGTCTAGAGGCATGGCTACAACCAAGGCTGGACAATTACTTGATAGGATGAACAGAACAGACCGAACCACAAAAAAGACGAGCAAAGATGCAGGAGGAAATCAAGTTTCAGTAAAAACTCTGGTAACAACATTAAAAGTTTTTTATTTTTTTAATTAAATATATTATTGTAGGAAGGTGATGTTATATCAAATAAAAAAAATTCAAACTTAAAATCATTCATTTGGTATAACCCGCTGCTGGAGAGGTCTCATCTACCTAACAACGTACAGCCCACGAAGGATCATTCCCCGGGGGTCAACGTTTTAAAATCATTCATTTGGGGTATGTGCTCCCAAACGAATATCACCTACTCAGATAACTGAGGCCGTATTTGAGTTTTTTCTAACTTGCAAACATGGTTTCCACCAGTTAACTTCCAAAACAAGTGCCAGGATGTTCTAATGTTAAATCTGATTTTAGAGTTAAATTTACAAAAAAAACACGGATGGAAATTGAGCTATACAAAAAAAAAAACTAGTGTCTTGTAAGCTTCTTGAGATTAGGCTCGGTTGATTATGTCCAATCAAAGTTTGGTTGATTGTATCCAATCAAAGTTTGTTTGAGGTTGAAGACTTGTTAAGGCTTAAACATATTCATTGCTGAACAAGGATTCCTACACCCTTGTCCGGTGCACCCCACCCAAGTTCAGAAGCACCTTCTAAAAGTCGTATAATTTTTTTGGATAATTGAATACATAAACACAAACTGATCTACCATTTCACAAAATTCAATCAAAAATGTGACCCATAGCTTGAGAAACAAACAAGACATGTTATGAATAGTAGTTAATTCAAGTTGGCTGTGAATTGAGCCCATTTGTTATTTGTGTTTCTCGAGCAGTCGAGCTGTCGTTTAAATTTGGACTTGCAATATTGTGACATGATGAATGCATTTCATGATCTTTCAGATTTTTTTTACAAGTTTTAATGGGTTCACCACAAGGCTGGGTGCACCACTACGTTCTCTCATGCACACATAGCAAAAAGTGCATTTCACTGTCCCAAAATAACCCCAAGGAATATGGATGTACTCCCTCCGTTCCAAAATATAAGATTTTTTAGCCTTTTTCTGAAACACATGTGTCTAGACACCTTTTAGTGTGTAGGTTCACTTATTTTGCTTCGAACCTACACACCAAAAGACGTCTAGATACATTCGTTTTAGAAAAAGGCTAAAACATCTTATATTTTGGAATGGAGGGAGTAGTATATAGAAGCTTATGTAGACGTCTAAAATTTCAATAGCAAATTTATCCTGGAATCAGGAACCAAAAAGACAAGCAACACTTCACTCATAGGGCATATGGTAGTGTGTGGTTGACTACTTTGATACTGCACAGCATGGACAAAATTCATAATCAAATCCTGCAGCTTACAAACTTAAAAACACCTATCTTGTAGTGTGTTATTTCACCTACCAATAAATGCTTCCAATCATTTCTCACCATAGTGCATGTAATGCACCAAACTACGCTTCCAGATTGACACATGTTGACCATATTCGCCAAAAGGCGTAGACATTTACAGTTTTACACACACAAGTGGGTTTCTTTTGTTCCATCTAATGAAAACTTCCAGCTGAGCTTTCAAATACTTGAGGGGTATATGACTGTACATGTCGAATAGATAATCATCAGGCCAGTGACTAAGAGATGAATCCATCCCGGTGGCAAAAGTTTTTAAACATTGTAGTTGGAGATTAGGTACATTATAGCAGAAAACAATGAAGCCAGGAAATCTTTATTTCATACAGAGATAGTTGCACTTACTGAGCATCATCTTTTGAATGAAAAGCCTCGAAGTTATACTTCATGGTTGGAATGGCAGCAATAACCCAAGGTTCCAATCCACGACGAGCATGCTCCATCTGAAAAAAAAGGATAGTATTATTTTTGAAGTACAAAAGATACTGATACAATATTGGACATTGATTTTGACATTCTGTTGTCCTTATTCATTAAACTCTTGCTACTAGCACAACTAGAAATAAAAAGGAAAACCCATCAATACAAATTCAAACCTACTGTTCTACATATTTGGTATCTTTGGCATGATGGTTTATATAACGTTATTTAAACACGTAGTTCAATTATTGCGGATATGATTGTACACATAACAGTTACAACTTGTCAAAAGAAAAACTTCGAAAAGAAATGCCTTGTACAATTTATAATACTCCCTCCGACCCAAATTAGTTGACTTAGATTTATCTCGATTCAAGTGTATCTAGACATGATTTAGTATTAGATACATCTGTATCTTGCCAAATTTGAATCAACTAATTTGGGTCGGAGGGAGTAGTAACTTCATAAGAACTATGCTTTTGTTCAATTGACATTTCAAAACATAACTAACATAAGTCTGAAGCACACAAAATGGAGAATGCTGCATTTGTAACCATCAAATTTACTCAAAAGAAACAGATATACAATTTTATTTTATTTTTGAGGAAAATAAAACAAGAGCGAGGTGACAAATGACATATATCAGCAAAGAACGGTGTCCTATAACACACCATGTATAGTCTACTGTTTATGCAAAAAGAAACTTTTAGAGCTTGAGCTACATGGAGCCCGGTTGTTTCAAAATTCGAAAACACCAGTTTGAAGTTTCAAAAAATTCCAAAAAAAATCTATACGTAGATAATGATGTACTCTGCCAACTTGAAAAACTCACTATCCGAAATACCTTATATTCTGGGCGTAACAAAAATGGCAAAATCTGACAGATTTTGGAGGATTGAAGTTTTGCACTGTTCACTACTTGATGTGAGATTTTCTCATTTTTCTGTAGCCCAAAATACTGGGTATTTCGGGTTGTGAGTTGTTCAAGTTGGTAGAGTACATTATTTTCTACATCTAGAATTTTTTCTCGGAATGTTTTGAAACTTTGAACAGGCTACGTGTATCCCAAGTTCCAAACGTCCGCACTCACGGTTTATGTAGCTTTTGAGTTCTTCCACGAACTATACCTTACTATTTCCCTGTGGGGCTGCAAAGTTCATTTGTTCTTAGACCATAAATTAGTATGTGATGTGATAGCCTTCCTTCTGAAACTTGTCAGGCTCACACCACTATAATTGCTTGTATTTGGACAAAGGAATAATGCTATGTTGCAAATAGTAGGGGCACTGAATCAAGAAAACTATCATTCCCTTCGTGGCGAAAAGCCACAAACTACTGCTTATATAAATCCTATCTAGACCCTAGAACCTTTTGCTCAGTCATTAGAACAGATGAATACAAATAGCAGTCCAAAATCGGAGAAAAGAAACTAGAGAAATAAATATAAGCCTCCCTATATCGGCCCTGGGACTAGGGGGCTAATTCTTCCGAATCTGTATTATCTACTAATAAAGCTTCAAAGTGGTCACACGCTAACAAACTGTTACCATGAGTGTAATAGCTAGAAGCAGAATATACAGTACATAAAAATCATGTTCACGGTTTAACAGAGAAGTTCAGAAATCGAAACTTCCCATTTCAAGCAACTATAGCAAGCAGAACATAGACACTTCAGCTACTATGTGTGTAGACACACCATGGCACTACCACTACAGAAGCACGAGCAATCAATTGCTTGTTCCCCTTCTGGAAACTGCTGCGCAGTAGAGTCGTAGGAGCAGAAGAAAGGGGTGGGGAACGCACCGGGCGGCCGAGATCCGCGGGGAAGTCGGCGTCGAAGTCCAGCGGCGGCTGCGCACCGCCGTCGTCCGCGCCCCGGGCGCGGCAGCAGAGGAACCGAGCGCAGACGAACGCGATGAAAACGGCGGTCATGCCGAAGCCGAGCACGGCGCTCAGTAGATTCAGCTCCGACCCGAACATCCTCCCACCACCCCTCGCGGTCCCGCCTCGGGCCGGCGCTCCGCCGAGACTTCCTCCCGCACCCACGACGGTGAGCGGAAACCCTACCGCTCGAACAGGCGCCCGCCGCTGCAGCGAATTGCGAGAGCTGTGAGATTGGGGCCGGGGATGCCCATTGGTTGTGAGGGCCCGCGGAGGCCGGAGGGGGGGGCGGTGATCGGTAAGCACGGATTGTGATTGGCGTGGTCGCTTGACTGCGACGAGGACGCGAACGATGGAAGGACACTGCGAGGAGCGGAGCGGAAGAGGAGCAGAGCGGTGGCCTGCGGAGCCTAGAGCTGGTTGGTGGGAGGTCGGGTCGGGGACTGCGACGTGGCTGGCGTATCTGCGTGGGCGTGGGCCCGCGAGCGTGCAGCTTGCTGTCATGCTATATTTTTGAAGAGAAAATAATCTAGAGTATTTTTCCTTTTTGGAATTTATAAAAGGAAGATAACATTCGGATTTTAGAATATGGATCAAACAAGACAACCGTCAGATCTCATGTCTCACATGGCAACTACTGACTGTTCGCTCTGCCGAACGTTTTATCAGTATTGGAGGCCTTTTTTTTGCAAGAATATGTGCTCGAAGACATACCTGACAAGCTGACGGCTGATACAACATCAACTACAACGTGTGTGTCACAACGAACATCACGCTATGCTAACCCAAAAAACTTCAACTCTAGACACACCCACAATAGGAATGGCTCGTCTTCGGGGAGACCGCCAAGGCCCATCTCAACCATTTTTTATTTGCTTTATTTACTACTAAGGCAACTGAATTTTCATTCCAGAGAGGGCCCAAGGACTCGCAGAGAAAACGGACTCCCCCGATCCCGCGAGCGTCACGGGGAAACCCTTGCACCCCCGCCCCCGCCCCTGCTCTTCTCCACGTGGCCGGGAGAAGCCTGTGTCGCCCTGGTGGCGGCGAGGCTCTTCCTCCTTCCCGCCTGGGCTCTGGGGTGGCACGGGCAACCCACCATGGCGGCGACGCGGGCTTCGTGGTGGCTCCCAACGGCAGGGGCGAGCTGGTCCGACGACGGCGGTGACGACACGAGGAGGTGGTGGTGTGGCGTTGCGGTGGCGTTGCTTCGGTGTCATCTGTAGGGCCTAGATGGTGGAGGACGGCAGCCGGCAGCGGGAGGCATCCTGTCAACACTCGGATTTTTAATTTCAGATGCCTGTTATGCCATACATCGCAATCCTAGGATTATCATTTTTGCGAGACATAACAGATTGAATATCACAGTACATCATCCATTACAAACCATAATAAGGTTTTACACAAATAAAGGATCTCATGATCCAGTCTTAATACAATCAAGCAGCGGAATAATAAGCGTAGCGGTGGGCTCCATCTTCAGTGTCACAGGCGCTGACGATGGGAGATGATCCTAGTTGTCGTAGTCGTCCTGCTGTCCATCTTCCTGATAGTCCTCCTCATAGTCTGGCCACGGGAATAGCCAGGGACAAAGCCATGAATACTCTTTAAGTACTCGTAAACTATCACTAACAAGTAAGGTAGTTCTAGTAGGAATGCTAAGCTCTAAGTTTATTTGCAAAATCTAAATTTAACCTAAGCTG
Organism: Avena sativa; assembly: GCA_916181665.1. Lineage (NCBI taxonomy): Eukaryota > Viridiplantae > Streptophyta > Magnoliopsida > Poales > Poaceae > Avena > Avena sativa. Next base: position 524,860,643 of record OV702287.1, on the reverse strand, counting down.
AGTTAAAAAACAAAGAAAACTAAGTAAATGTTCTAAATCACCTAAGTAGGAACTTAGTTTTCATAGTCACAACCCTGTTGTGGTCAAGTCAAAGTCATAATTCATTTCACAAGTTATTTTGAAAACATCTGACGACGGAACAGTATGGCCACTCCAACTGTCCATGACCGCGGACACGGCTATTCGAATAGTTTGACACTCTGCAGAGGTGGTACACTTTCACCACAATATTTGATACATCCGTCAGGGATAACCCTGAATCATCATACTTAGTATGCGGATAATCAATTATAACCTTCCCTTTACACACCCTAGTATAAGCACCTCTCCTATGAGCTTGGCCTTCCAGCCATGGCCATCTGCCATCCTGGGCACTACATAGGTGGACATCATCAAGAGGTAGCCTCAGCTCAAACCTCTTCCGTGAGGGAACGCATACTAATGCATATAAACTTCTGGCTAAGCCTTATCCAATTCATGTATTGTGGTTGTACGGTAAAATTGGAATGTATCGCATCTGAACCCAACCATCCGTTTTTATAAAGGGCTAAGGCTCATGCCTCAACATTTTCATCATCATAAACCATTTGTGTTTCTCAACACATGTCAAAACATCTCAATAGAATGACTCATCATTCCAAGGTTTTCATAAGCATTTTCACCAAGTATTCCCATCTAAAGTGGTCAAGTTTTATGCTTAGCACTAGCCACTAAGGTTAAGAGTGTTCACTAATGAGGAGTGCTAATCTCAATCTCATGCCATAGAATGACATCTAGTATAGACCTAGTTTTATACTCTTTATGCTATCTATACTACTTTCCAAAATCTCACAAAGCATTACTAAAAGTAAAGAAACTTTGGTAAAGTAAAAGATTAAAGATTGCAAGTAAAACTTGGGATGGGTATAAATCAAAGGCTATAACCAAAGCATGCCTAATGCATCTTGCTTAGGTTAAAGCTTGCATAGTTAAGAAACTTGCAAGTGTTAGCTTGCCTTGATTGGTCTAGTGATTGAAGTTCTCTTCGTCTTCCTCGGGGTAGAACTCCTCTTCCTCGTAGACTTGGTCGGTACTATCATCTATAAATAAATACGGGGTACACAATCACCAAACAATACTTAACTAAGTCTATTTAGCACACTAAGGTTCATACTTGATGACCTAGCATCATCACAATCACCACTTGATTTAAAGAACTAGTTTCATTTAGTTTATTTGAGAAAAGTAATTTCTACTCATTAAAATTAATTAAAATTTAATATTCTCCACTTCAAATATGGGATCATGTGGACACATGTCATCATCACATATTCTAATACATGGGAATATGATTTAAAGGGTTGATCATATTTTATAAAATTTAAGACCATTATTTAATAGATTTAAAGTGACTAGAAATACCCTAATAGCATTCTTTTGGTACTAGTCCAATGTCACTGCATGCAAACCTAAATATTTTTATATATTCTGATAGATATTATCAAATGTGATTTTTCAGAGTTGGAATCAACTCAAAAGCTATTATGTTTGATTTTTGAAAAATGTTTGAATTTGCAAAAGTCTCTGTCTTGTTATTTTTGCTATAGATTATCTCTAACTCCAATTGATTTAAATCCAACAGGCTTGGATAGATAATTTAATTACCTTTCTAGCAAAATTTGAATCATGCTATTTGGTTAAGTGAAACTCTTTGAACTGATTTTTAAATCTACTGATAGAATCTAGTTTTAACTAAATTAGAAAAAGATTATTTGATTCGTTGGGCTACGCGCGGGAAAGAAAATGGGCCAGCCTAGCTGCACTGCACGGGCGTAGCGGGCTGCTGTCAGGGGGGTCCAACGCGTCAGTGACACATGTAACGCGAAGCGGTAAGTTTCAATCCCAGCCGTGCGATTAGACTACGATCTAACGGTTGTGGTTCATCGTCCCCGGTGAACAGGTCTCCGACGAGGACGAACCCTAGTAGCACGGTGGGGGTCTACGGGGGCTCACCTGGGCTCCAGCTACGGTTGGCGATGGGGGCGTTCGAGCTGGTAGACGACGGCGGTTCGAGGCGTGGTCACGGTGGCTCCTGGGGCGGCTCCAATCGACGGCGCCTCTTCTCCTCTGCAACGGCGAACTCTGGTGAAATTCCATCGGACTGAGGCTCACCTTGCTCCGGGGAGAGTGTGGGAGGATCAGTGAGGAGAGGGGAGTCGAATGGTGTGAGGAATGGAGGCTGGGGTGACCTCTATTTATACACCGGCGATGGACCGAGCGGCGTGGGCGCGGCTCGTCGGTGGCAAAAAGCTACAGGCAGCTAGCGGCGCGGCTGGGGTAGGGCACGGTGTGTGGTCTCCTGGCGGTCCTCTCTGGCTTAAAGGCGCGGCAAGGGGCAGTCGCATTTGGTCGGGAGCGGGCAGTGCTCTACACAGCAGAAGCGGTGTTCGATGCGGCGCACGGTGGCTACGGGTCGAGCGGCGGCGAACGGGGATGTCTGGGCGGCTGCTGGGGTCATGACGGAGCAGTGTGCGTGGGGTGAGGTCAAGGCATGGCGTGTGCGAGCTGGTCGGGCACGGCGCTCTGGCGCATCCTCGGCATGGCACAGACGCTCTGGGCGCGGCTTTGCTGGGGTGGTCCACGGCTTAGCTTCGCTCGGGGAATGGACAGGGGGCTGCGGTGTGGTCGCAGCTACCTCCTAGACATCGTGGGCGAGCTCGAGGCACTCTGCTGTGAGCGGTCCATGTCGGGTGGAAAGGGGGGGTGCTCGGGTGGCAATGCACTGGTGCACACAGTGAGGGGGAGTGGCTCTATTGCCTTGGCTATGGTTGGGGGAGACAAGGGGAGTAGAAGGGGGTCAAATAGGGAACAAGGCATTGATCACAAACAGTAATAGTTTGGCAGCTATTTCTATGCTCACCAAGTGTTTGATCTAATGGCCGAAAGAAAATTAAATTTGAATTTTTGGCTCAATTTTGGTGAGTGATCTACACTTATGCTTGGTTATCTATGATTGCTTGGGATTGGCAAGTGGAGTTAATTTGGTGGGTTTTTGAAAAAGTGGGATCTTCACATATGAATTGGATTCAATTTTCCATTGTCCATTTAATTGATTTGCTAGATGTTTTTGTAAATTTTGGTGAGTGAAGGAGTTATGCCCTAGAGGCAAATAATAAAGTGTATTATTTGATATACCTCCTGTATGTTCATAATACGTTTCATACTGTGCTATAACTGTGTTAATACGAAACGTTAATACACGTGTGGTATGTAAACAAATCGTGTCTCTAGTTACCTCTAGTGAACTAGTTCATTGGTCATGAGGATGGTCTGTGTTTCGAGATCATGGGCATTTATGCCAACTGACAATGAGGTCATGTTATTAGTTGAATAACATGATAGACAAACATCCGACCGTTATATCGTAATGAGATCTAGTTATAAAGTTCACCATTGATGATAAAACACAGCGAACCTTGCAACCTGATCCTTTGACTGTGAGGTAATGCAAATCACCATTCTGGAAGAAGCTTAGATGGTTATCAAGAATCATCTCATAACAGGGTGATCAAAAAGGTGCCACTCAGGTTTTCCGAAGGAATGCGTAGAGGAGTACATATCAAGACCAGGATTTGTCTAGTCCATGTAACGGACAGATACATGTGGCCATCTCGGTGACGTTGCATTAATGAAGCTTGCAAGCATGTGACTAGGTCATGGAATGCAACGGCATGAGAACGAGAAAACAAGTTCATCGGTAACAAGATCGAACTAAGGTATAGAGATATCGAAGATCAAGTCTCGGATCAATTAGGTATCGTATGACAAAGGGAATGGGGAACGACTATCTCACCGTTCGAGCGATTGTATTCGTGAAACGCACGAGGGTCACATGGCCATCCAGGTCCCTCTGTTGATCATTGTTATGAGAGTGGTCTCTATCATGTCCGGAGTGTTTCTGAACCAAAGGATGTCACGCTTAAGGGTGGGGACGCTTAGGGTAGATGAGGTATCGTATGAGAAATAGAGAGAGAGAAACCGGAATAGTTTCGGTAACATCCGATGGAGATCGGAAGGGGTTCGGAAGATGTTCCGGAGTGAAGGAATAATATAATATGTGTATTTGAATGTTAATTGGAGAATTAATATTAAATATATATTTTATTTTATTTTTGAAGGCACTATATTGCTAATGGGCCTCACCCATAGGGAGGCCCAAGTAGGCAAGGCGCCTAGGGAGTGGGGGCCAGCCGGCCTAGGGCTAGTGGGCCGCCCCAGTGGGGCCCACCTAGGGCCGACGGCTGCCCCAAGGTGGCCGGCGGGTGTGGGAATAGTCCCACACCGCCTGGCCCCTAGGTGGTGCGCCCCCCTCCTACTATATAAAGGGGTTCCCCCTCCCCTTGGAGCACACCCATTCTTCTCATTCTCTCTCTCTCATCTGCTGAGGACTTCCCCGTAATATTGGGGAGGACCTCGTGGTTGAGTTCTCCACCTTCACACTATCGTCGTGTGATCGGCGATCCGGCATCTACTTCTTCCGCTGCTCGGCTGGATCGGAGCCCGGTTGACGTCCACTACACCGGACGTGTGACGAACTTCGGAGGCACCACACTTGGGGTGCTGCTCGTCTTCATCAATATACGCCTTCCTGCGTAAGGCGTGCCTCTCTCTACAAAGGTATGAATACTGTATTCCTTCTCTGTTACTTATGTCTACATAGTATAGATCCTGGTATTAGTGTTCGAGTAGATAGAATTTTTTTGTTTTCTACTACGGAACCCTTCAGTGGTATCAGAGCGGGTCTATGGGTAGACATGTCGTACGGATAGAACATATAGCAATATGTGGGTATTGATTCTCTAGTTGCTACCCTCTTTTAGTGTTATTGTTCATATCACGACACTGTTTGATGAAGCGGCCCCCAACCGACCTCACGTGGTGATTCACGAGACTGGTCCACAAATCAAAGTGGCTTAGGGGGGTGTCTGTCTCTCTGCAGTAGTTGATATGGCATTAACACTGGAGGGACCTGAAAAGGGAAGAAGAACGACAATCATTGAATCCATGTTGTGGCTCAACGTTCGTAGGTGGGAATGGGTTCTACTGCGAAAGCCCTAAAGCTGCGTAAAACATGCAATAGTTAATATAGAGGCGTCTATCTTCCTTATTGCATAGGGGCAAGTATTATAACATGGCATTGACAAGTTTTGTGAAACTCTAAGGCTGTTGATGATGATCATAAAGCTACAACCATGTTATAACACTTTACTTATGAAGCATTACTTATTATGCTAGTATACTTACTAGACGGTAGCATGATAAGATAATCCCTCGTAGTAATCCAGTTATCGTATTCCCCTTGTGTGTGCACCACCAAGAAAGTTCTTTGGTATGAGGCCGGCCGTGATGATCGGGGGTCAGGCATATCTACGTTCGCATACAGTGGGTGCAAGCCATGTTGCACTGCGAATACACACGAGTTAGAACTGGCGAGCCTAGCATGTACAGGCATGGCCTTAGAATACAAGAGACTAAAAAGCCGAGCATGAATCGCATAGTTGATGTGATCGACATTAGGGAATGTCCACCTTTGATACTGCACTGATGGCCGTGATGATCGGGGGAGGTGCAGGGGATAGGGATCATGTGATCACTAAACAAATAGAGGGATGTTCGATTAAGTGGGAGTTCCTTTATTAAATTTGAACTCATTACTATGAACATAGTCTAAACACTTTGAAAATCCTTTGTAGATGTCTCGCCCACCCACCTTCAACCTAAGCACTTTCCTCGAGAAGGACAAGCTGAAAACTGATGGAACTAACTTCACTGCATGGTTCCGCAATCTTAGGATCCTCCTAGTCCCCTACAAGTTGACCTATGTCATCGAGGCTGAGCTTCCGGCTAAGCCTGCAGATTCCGCCTCCCAGGACGAAAAGAATGTCTGGCAGTCCAAGGCGGACGATTTCTCCCTTATCCAGAGTGGAATGCTCTATGCCATGGAGCTGGAGCTTCAAAAGCATTTTGAGAAGATGAATGCTTTTGAGATCATTGAAGATCTCAAAGCCGTCTTTGCTCCGCAGGCTCGTGCAGAGAGGTATGATGCTTCCGAGCTCTTCTTCTCTTCTAAAATGGAAGAGCATAGCAGTATTAGTGAGAACATGGTCAAAATGTCTGGCTACGTTAAGCGCTTAAACGCCATGGATTGCAAAATCCCGGAGGAGCTCGCTATAGATAGGGTACTGCACTCGCTGCCCCCTAGCTATAAGAGTTTCGTGATGAACTACAACATGCAAGGAATGACTAAGACCCTTGTTGAGGTGTTCACCATGCTCAAGACTGCTGAGGTTGAAATCAAGAAGGAGCACATGGTGTTGATGGTCAACAAGACTGCCAACTTTAAGAATCCGGGGCAAAAGGGAAAAGGCAAGGGTAAGAAGTCTAAGAGGGATGGCAGGTTTGTTCCTAGCACCCCAAAGACTGCGAAGCCTGGCCCTAAGTCCGGCACTTCGTGCTACTACTGCAAAGGGGATGGGCACTGGAAACGCACCTGCCCTAAATACCTTGAAGACAAGCGAGCTGGCAAGATAGCCATCTCGGACAAAGGTATATATGATATACATGTTATTGATGTATTCCTTACAAGCGCCAGGAGTAACACCTCGGTATTTGATACCGGATCTATTGCTCACATTTGTAACTCTCAGCACGATCTGCAGAGTAGGAGGCGCTTGAGGAAGGACGAGGTGACGATGCGCGTCGGCAATGGTTCGAGAGTCGAAGTGATGGCCGTCGGCACCCTGCATCTCCGTCTGCCGTCAAGATTATTGTTGGTTTTGAATAAATGCTATTATGTACCCGCACTGAGTATGAATATTGTGAGTGGGTCTTGTTTGTTGCAAGACCATTATTCGTTTAAATCAGGAACAAATGGTTGTTCAATTTATATGAATGATATTTTCTATGTTCATGCTCCTGTATGTGATGGCTTATTCCTACTGGATCTTGATTGTAATACACACATCCATAGTGTTGATGCTAAATGTTGTAAGCACAGTGATGATAATTCCATGTACATATGGCATTGCCGTCTTGGTCATATTGGCATAAAGCGCATGAAGAAGCTTCATTCAGAAGGGCTTCTTGGATCATTGGATTTCGAATCCCTTGATACATGTGAGCCATGCCTCATGGGCAAGATGACCAGGACACCATTCTCCGGCATAGTGGAGAGAGCTGTAGACCTACTTGGTATCATACATACAGATGTATGTGGACCAATGAGTGTCTCAACACGCTATCGTTACTTTGTTACCTTTACTGACGACTTGAGCAGATATGGATATATCTACTTGATGAAGCGTAAGTCTGAAACCTTTGAAAAGGTCAAAGAATTTCAAAAAGAGGTAGAGAATCAACTTAACAAGAAAATCAAGCACCTTCGATCAGATCGAGGAGGCGAGTATTTGAGTTATGAATTTAACATGCACTTGAAGGACTGTGGGATCATCCCACAGCTTACGCCAGCCGGAACACCACAGCGTAATGGTGTGTCAGAACACCGTAACCGAACCCTATTGAATAGTGTACGGTCCATGATGTCTTTAACTGATTTGTCTGTGTCTTTTTGGGGATATGCGTTAGAAACCGCCGCTTTTATTTTAAACTGAGCACCATCCAAATCCGTGGAGACAACACCATATGAGATATGGTATGGGCAGAAGCCAAAGTTGTCTTTTCTGAAAGTTTGGGGATGTGAGGCGTATGTTAAGAAACTGCAGCCTGACAAAATCGAACCCAAATCGGAAAAATGTATCTTTGTAGGATATCCAATGGAAACTATTGGATATACCTTCTACAATCAAGCCGAAGGCAAAACGCTTGTCGCAAAAACCGGCACCTTTCTCGAGAAAGTGTTTCTTGCAAAAGGGATGAGTGGAAGGAAAATTGAGTTAGATGAAATTGTTGACCCTTCTCTCCATATTCCGAGTAGCGCAACGGAAGCTGTTCCGCAACCGCTCTCCAACATGGAGGAAGAGTCTATTGATGCTGATCAAAACAACGACATTGAGACTCCTGAAGTTCGTAGGTCTACAAGGGTTCGTTCCACTCCATATTGGTACAATAGCCGTTTAATGTCTGTCATCTTAGATGATCAGGAAGATCCTGCAAACTACAAAGAAGCTATGGGTAGTGCTGACTCCGAGAAATGGCTAGAAGCCATGAAATCCGAAATAGGATCCATGCATGAAAACCAAGTTTGGACCTTGGTGGATCTTCCAGAGGGTCGCAAGGCCGTGGAAAATAAATGGATCTTTAAGAAAAAGACAGATGCGAATGGTAATGTAACCATTCACAAAGCTCGACTTGTCGCAAAGGGGTTTCAACAAATTCAAGGAGTTGACTACGACGAGACTTACTCTCCCGTAGTGATGCTTAAGGCTGTCAGGATTTTAATAGCAATTGCTGCACATTTCGACTATGAAATTTGGCAGATGGATGTCAAGACTGCATTCCTCAATGGTCACATTGATGAAGAGTTGTATATGATGCAACCGGAAGGTTTTGTTGATCCTAAGGATGCTAGAAAGGTATGCAAGCTCCAACGGTCCATTTATGGGTTGAAGCAAGCATCTCGGAGCTGGAACCAACGTTTTGATCAAGTGATCAAGAGTTTTGGATTTGTCCAAAACCAACAAGAGTTATGTGTTTACAAGAAAGTGAGTGGGAGCTCGGTAGTTTTCTTAGTAGTATATGTGGATGACATATTACTCATGGGAAACGATGTGGATCTTATGAATAGCGTGAAAGCGTATTTGAGCAACCAATTTTCCATGAAGGATCTAGGTGAAGCTGCATACATATTAGGAATCAAGATCTATAGAGATAGATCAAGGCACCTAATAGCATTAAGTCAGAGTACTTACATAGATAAGATTTTGAAGAGGTTCAAAATGGAAAACACCAAGAGGGGTTTTACACCTATGATGAAGAATTGCAACTTGAGTGTGACTCAATGTCCTGTAATGGACAATGATAGAGAGAAGATGTCTGACGTCCCCTATGCTTCTTCAATAGGATCTATCATGTATGCAATGCTTAGTACCCGACCTGATATGTCATTGGCTCTTAGTTTGACGAGCCGATATTAGAGTAATCCAGGACCGGATCACTAGACAGCTGTGAAAAATATCCTAAAGTATCTGAGAAGGGTACATAGATGCGAGCTGGAATTTAGATCATGATGACTCTAAGTCTCAAACAGGATTCGTTTTCTTGGTGAATGGTGGGGCGGTAAGCTGGAAAAGCAAGAAGCAGCCGGTGGTGGCACAATCTTCAATGGAGTCTGAATACATTGCTGCAGCAGATGCAGCAAATGAAGCTGTTTGGCTAAGGAATTTCGTCATCGAACTAGGAGTTTTTCCCAATGCACAAGACCCCGTGACAATCTATTGTGATAACACGGGAGCTATTGCAAATGCAAGGGAACCAAGAACTCATTCCACAGCCAAACACATCAAGCTTAGATTTCACGTCATCCGGCAGATTGTTGACGAAGGTGAAGTCAAGATTTGCAAAGTAGATACGGAACTGAATGTAGCAGATCCTTTGACTAAAGCTCTCCAACATGACAAGCACGAACAACACCGAGATTCCATTGGTGTTAGGTTCCTGCCTATTGTAAACTAGTTTTGTATACTCTAGTGCAAGTGGGAGACTAAAGGAGTTATGCCCTAGAGGCAAATAATAAAGTGTATTTTTTGATATACCTCCTATATGTTCATAATACGTTTCATACTGTGCTATAACTGTGTTAATACGAAACGTTAATACACGTGTGGTATGTAAACAAACCGTGTCTCTAGTTACCTCTAGTGAACTAGTTCATTGGTCATGAGGATGGTCTGTGTTTCGAGATCATGGGCATTTATGCCAACTGACAATGAGGTCATGTTATTAGTTGAATAACATGATAGACAAACATCCGACCGTTATATCGTAATGAGATCTAGTTACAAAGTTCACCATTGATGATAAAACACAGAGAACCTCGCAACCTGATCCTTTGACTGTGAGGTAATGCAAATCACCATTCTGGAAGAAGCTTAGATGGTTATCAAGAATCATCTCATAACAGGGTGATCAAAAAGGTGCCACTCAGGTTTTCCAAAGGAATGCGTAGAGGAGTACATATCAAGACCAGGATTTGTCTAGTCCATGTAACGGACAGATACATGTGGCCATCTCGGTGACGTTGCATTAATGAAGCTTGCAAGCATGTGACTAGGTCATGGAATGCAACGGCATGAGAACGAGAAAACAAGTTCATCGGTAACAAGATCGAACTAAGGTATAGAGATATCGAAGATCAAGTCTTGGATCAATTAGGTATCGTATGACAAAGGGAATGGGGAACGACTATCTCACGGTTCGAGCGATTGTATTCGTGAAACGCACGAGGGTCACATGGCCATCCAGGTCCCTCTGTTGATCATTGTTATGAGAGTGGTCTCTATCATGTCCGGAGTGTTTCTGAACCAAAGGATGTCACGCTTAAGGGTGGGGACGCTTAGGGTAGATGAGGTATCGTATGAGAAATAAAGAGAGAGAAACTGAAATAGTTTCGGTAACATCCGATGGAGATCGGAAGGGGTTCGGAAGATGTTCCGGAGTGAAGGAATAATATAATATGTGTATTTGAATGTTAATTGGAGAATTAATATTAAATATATATTTTATTTTATTTTTGAAGGCACTATATTGCTAATGGGCCTCACCCATAGGGAGGCCCAAGTAGGCAAGGCGCCTAGGGAGTGGGGGCCAGCCGGCCTAGGGCTAGTGGACCGCCCCAGTGGGGCCCACCTAGGGCCGACGGCTGCCCCAAGGTGGCCGGCAGGTGTGGGAATAGTCCCACACCGCCTGGCCCCTAGGTGGTGCGCCCCCCTCCTACTATATAAAGGGGTTCCCCCTCCCCTTGGAGCACACCCATTCTTCTCATTCTCTCTCTCTCATCTGCTGAGGACTTCCCCGTAATATTGGGGAGGACCTCGTGGTTGAGTTCTCCACCTTCACACTATCGTCGTGTGATCGGCGATCCGGCATCTACTTCTTCCGCTGCTCGGCTGGATCGGAGCCCGGTTGACGTCCACTACACCGGACGTGTGACGAACTTCGGAGGCACCACACTTGGGGTGCTGCTCGTCTTCATCAATATACGCCTTCCTGCGTAAGGCGTGCCTCTCTCTACAAAGGTATGAATACTGTATTCCTTCTCTGTTACTTATGTCTACATAGTATAGATCCTGGTATTAGTGTTCGAGTAGATAGAATTTTTTTGTTTTGTACTACGGAACCCTTCAGTGGTATCAGAGCGGGTCTATGGGTAGACATGTCGTACGGATAGAACATATAGCAATATGTGGGTATTGATTCTCTAGTTGCTACCCTCTTTTAGTGTTATTGTTCATATCACGACACTGTTTGATGAAGCGGCCCCCAACCGACCTCACGTGGTGATTCACGAGACTGGTCCACAAATCAAAGTGGCTTAGGGGGGTGTCTGTCTCTCTGCAGTAGTTGATACGGCATTAACACTGGAGGGACCTGAAAAGGGAAGAAGAACGGCAATCATTGAATCCATGTTGTGGCTCAACGTTCGTAGGTGGGAATGGGTTCTACTGCGAAAGCCCTAAAGCTGCGTAAAACATGCAATAGTTAATATAGAGGCGTCTATCTTCCTTATTGCATAGGGGCAAGTATTATAACATGGCATTGACAAGTTTTGTGAAACTCTAAGGCTGTTGATGATGATCATAAAGCTACAACCATGTTATAACACTTTACTTATGAAGCATTACTTATTATGCTAGTATACTTACTAGACGGTAGCATGATAAGATAATCCCTCGTAGTAATCCAGTTATCGTATTCCCCTTGTGTGTGCACCACCAAGAAAGTTCTTTGGTATGAGGCCGGCCGTGATGATCGGGGGTCAGGCATATCTACGTTCGCATACAGTGGGTGCAAGCCATGTTGCACTGCGAATACACACGAGTTAGAACTGGCGAGCCTAGCATGTACAGGCATGGCCTTAGAATACAAGAGACTAAAAAGCCGAGCATGAATCGCATAGTTGATGTGATCGACATTAGGGAATGTCCACCTTTGATACTGCACTGATGGCCGTGATGATCGGGGGAGGTGCAGGGGATAGGGATCATGTGATCACTAAACAAATAGAGGGATGTTCGATTAAGTGGGAGTTCCTTTATTAAATTTGAACTCATTACTATGAACATAGTCTAAACACTTTGAAAATCCTTTGTAGATGTCTCGCCCACCCACCTTCAACCTAAGCACTTTCCTCGAGAAGGACAAGCTGAAAACTGATGGAACTAACTTCACTGCATGGTTCCGCAATCTTAGGATCCTCCTAGTCCCCTACAAGTTGACCTATGTCATCGAGGCTGAGCTTCCGGCTAAGCCTGCAGATTCCGCCTCCCAGGACGAAAAGAATGTCTGGCAGTCCAAGGCGGACGATTTCTCCCTTATCCAGAGTGGAATGCTCTATGCCATGGAGCTGGAGCTTCAAAAGCATTTTGAGAAGATGAATGCTTTTGAGATCATTGAAGATCTCAAAGCCGTCTTTGCTCCGCAGGCTCGTGCAGAGAGGTATGATGCTTCCGAGCTCTTCTTCTCTTCTAAAATGGAAGAGCATAGCAGTATTAGTGAGAACATGGTCAAAATGTCTGGCTACGTTAAGCGCTTAAACGCCATGGATTGCAAAATCCCGGAGGAGCTCGCTATAGATAGGGTACTGCACTCGCTGCCCCCTAGCTATAAGAGTTTCGTGATGAACTACAACATGCAAGGGATGACTAAGACCCTTGTTGAGGTGTTCACCATGCTCAAGACTGCTGAGGTTGAAATCAAGAAGGAGCACATGGTGTTGATGGTCAACAAGACTGCCAACTTTAAGAATCCGGGGCAAAAGGGAAAAGGCAAGGGTAAGAAGTCTAAGAGGGATGGCAGGTTTGTTCCTAGCACCCCAAAGACTGCGAAGCCTGGCCCTAAGTCCGGCACTTCGTGCTACTACTGCAAAGGGGATGGGCACTGGAAACGCACCTGCCCTAAATACCTTGAAGACAAGCGAGCTGGCAAGATAGCCATCTCGGACAAAGGTATATATGATATACATGTTATTGATGTATTCCTTACAAGCGCCAGGAGTAACACCTCGGTATTTGATACCGGATCTATTGCTCACATTTGTAACTCTCAGCACGATCTGCAGAGTAGGAGGCGCTTGAGGAAGGACGAGGTGACGATGCGCGTCGGCAATGGTTCGAGAGTCGAAGTGATGGCCGTCGGCACCCTGCATCTCCGTCTGCCGTCAAGATTATTGTTGGTTTTGAATAAATGCTATTATGTACCCGCACTGAGTATGAATATTGTGAGTGGGTCTTGTTTGTTGCAAGACCATTATTCGTTTAAATCAGGAACAAATGGTTGTTCAATTTATATGAATGATATTTTCTATGTTCATGCTCCTGTATGTGATGGCTTATTCCTACTGGATCTTGATTGTAATACACACATCCATAGTGTTGATGCTAAATGTTGTAAGCACAGTGATGATAATTCCATGTACATATGGCATTGCCGTCTTGGTCATATTGGCATAAAGCGCATGAAGAAGCTTCATTCAGAAGGGCTTCTTGGATCATTGGATTTTGAATCCCTTGATACATGTGAGCCATGCCTCATGGGCAAGATGACCAGGACACCATTCTCCGGCATAGTGGAGAGAGCTGTAGACCTACTTGGTATCATACATACAGATGTATGTGGACCAATGAGTGTCTCAACACGCTATCGTTACTTTGTTACCTTTACTGACGACTTGAGCAGATATGGATATATCTACTTGATGAAGCGTAAGTCTGAAACCTTTGAAAAGGTCAAAGAATTTCAAAAAGAGGTAGAGAATCAACTTAACAAGAAAATCAAGCACCTTCGATCAGATCGAGGAGGCGAGTATTTGAGTTATGAATTTAACATGCACTTGAAGGACTGTGGGATCATCCCACAGCTTACGCCAGCCGGAACACCACAGCGTAATGGTGTGTCAGAACACCGTAACCGAACCCTATTGAATAGTGTACGGTCCATGATGTCTTTAACTGATTTGTCTGTGTCTTTTTGGGGATATGCGTTAGAAACCGCCGCTTTTATTTTAAACTGAGCACCATCCAAATCCGTGGAGACAACACCATATGAGATATGGTATGGGCAGAAGCCAAAGTTGTCTTTTCTGAAAGTTTGGGGATGTGAGGCGTATGTTAAGAAACTGCAGCCTGACAAAATCGAACCCAAATCGGAAAAATGTATCTTTGTAGGATATCCAATGGAAACTATTGGATATACCTTCTACAATCAAGCCGAAGGCAAAACGCTTGTCGCAAAAACCGGCACCTTTCTCGAGAAAGTGTTTCTTGCAAAAGGGATGAGTGGAAGGAAAATTGAGTTAGATGAAATTGTTGACCCTTCTCTCCATATTCCGAGTAGCGCAACGGAAGCTGTTCCGCAACCGCTCTCCAACATGGAGGAAGAGTCTATTGATGCTGATCAAAACAACGACATTGAGACTCCTGAAGTTCGTAGGTCTACAAGGGTTCGTTCCACTCCATATTGGTACAATAGCCGTTTAATGTCTGTCATCTTAGATGATCAGGAAGATCCTGCAAACTACAAAGAAGCTATGGGTAGTGCTGACTCCGAGAAATGGCTAGAAGCCATGAAATCCGAAATAGGATCCATGCATGAAAACCAAGTTTGGACCTTGGTGGATCTTCCAGAGGGTCGCAAGGCCGTGGAAAATAAATGGATCTTTAAGAAAAAGACAGATGCGAATGGTAATGTAACCATTCACAAAGCTCGACTTGTCGCAAAGGGGTTTCAACAAATTCAAGGAGTTGACTACGACGAGACTTACTCTCCCGTAGTGATGCTTAAGGCTGTCAGGATTTTAATAGCAATTGCTGCACATTTCGACTATGAAATTTGGCAGATGGATGTCAAGACTGCATTCCTCAATGGTCACATTGATGAAGAGTTGTATATGATGCAACCGGAAGGTTTTGTTGATCCTAAGGATGCTAGAAAGGTATGCAAGCTCCAACGGTCCATTTATGGGTTGAAGCAAGCATCTCGGAGCTGGAACCAACGTTTTGATCAAGTGATCAAGAGTTTTGGATTTGTCCAAAACCAACAAGAGTTATGTGTTTACAAGAAAGTGAGTGGGAGCTCGGTAGTTTTCTTAGTAGTATATGTGGATGACATATTACTCATGGGAAACGATGTGGATCTTATGAATAGCGTGAAAGCGTATTTGAGCAACCAATTTTCCATGAAGGATCTAGGTGAAGCTGCATACATATTAGGAATCAAGATCTATAGAGATAGATCAAGGCACCTAATAGCATTAAGTCAGAGTACTTACATAGATAAGATTTTGAAGAGGTTCAAAATGGAAAACACCAAGAGGGGTTTTACACCTATGATGAAGAATTGCAACTTGAGTGTGACTCAATGTCCTGTAATGGACAATGATAGAGAGAAGATGTCTGACGTCCCCTATGCTTCTTCAATAGGATCTATCATGTATGCAATGCTTAGTACCCGACCTGATATGTCATTGGCTCTTAGTTTGACGAGCCGATATTAGAGTAATCCAGGACCGGATCACTAGACAGCTGTGAAAAATATCCTAAAGTATCTGAGAAGGGTACATAGATGCGAGCTGGAATTTAGATCATGATGACTCTAAGTCTCAAACAGGATTCGTTTTCTTGGTGAATGGTGGGGCGGTAAGCTGGAAAAGCAAGAAGCAGCCGGTGGTGGCACAATCTTCAATGGAGTCTGAATACATTGCTGCAGCAGATGCAGCAAATGAAGCTGTTTGGCTAAGGAATTTCGTCATCGAACTAGGAGTTTTTCCCAATGCACAAGACCCCGTGACAATCTATTGTGATAACACGGGAGCTATTGCAAATGCAAGGGAACCAAGAACTCATTCCACAGCCAAACACATCAAGCTTAGATTTCACGTCATCCGGCAGATTGTTGACGAAGGTGAAGTCAAGATTTGCAAAGTAGATACGGAACTGAATGTAGCAGATCCTTTGACTAAAGCTCTCCAACATGACAAGCACGAACAACACCGAGATTCCATTGGTGTTAGGTTCCTGCCTATTGTAAACTAGTTTTGTATACTCTAGTGCAAGTGGGAGACTAAAGGAGTTATGCCCTAGAGGCAAATAATAAAGTGTATTATTTGATATACCTCCTGTATGTTCATAATACGTTTCATACTGTGCTATAACTGTGTTAATACGAAACGTTAATACACGTGTGGTATGTAAACAAACCGTGTCTCTAGTTACCTCTAGTGAACTAGTTCATTGGTCATGAGGATGGTCTGTGTTTCGAGATCATGGGCATTTATGCCAACTGACAATGAGGTCATGTTATTAGTTGAATAACATGATAGACAAACATCCGACCGTTATATCGTAATGAGATCTAGTTACAAAGTTCACCATTGATGATAAAACACAGAGAACCTCGCAACCTGATCCTTTGACTGTGAGGTAATGCAAATCACCATTCTGGAAGAAGCTTAGATGGTTATCAAGAATCATCTCATAACAGGGTGATCAAAAAGGTGCCACTCAGGTTTTCCAAAGGAATGCGTAGAGGAGTACATATCAAGACCAGGATTTGTCTAGTCCATGTAACGGACAGATACATGTGGCCATCTCGGTGACGTTGCATTAATGAAGCTTGCAAGCATGTGACTAGGTCATGGAATGCAACGGCATGAGAACGAGAAAACAAGTTCATCGGTAACAAGATCGAACTAAGGTATAGAGATATCGAAGATCAAGTCTTGGATCAATTAGGTATCGTATGACAAAGGGAATGGGGAACGACTATCTCACGGTTCGAGCGATTGTATTCGTGAAACGCACGAGGGTCACATGGCCATCCAGGTCCCTCTGTTGATCATTGTTATGAGAGTGGTCTCTATCATGTCCGGAGTGTTTCTGAACCAAAGGATGTCACGCTTAAGGGTGGGGACGCTTAGGGTAGATGAGGTATCGTATGAGAAATAGAGAGAGAGAAACTGAAATAGTTTCGGTAACATCCGATGGAGATCGGAAGGGGTTCGGAAGATGTTCCGGAGTGAAGGAATAATATAATATGTGTATTTGAATGTTAATTGGAGAATTAATATTAAATATATATTTTATTTTATTTTTGAAGGCACTATATTGCTAATGGGCCTCACCCATAGGGAGGCCCAAGTAGGCAAGGCGCCTAGGGAGTGGGGGCCAGCCGGCCTAGGGCTAGTGGACCGCCCCAGTGGGGCCCACCTAGGGCCGACGGCTGCCCCAAGGTGGCCGGCAGGTGTGGGAATAGTCCCACACCGCCTGGCCCCTAGGTGGTGCGCCCCCCTCCTACTATATAAAGGGGTTCCCCCTCCCCTTGGAGCACACCCATTCTTCTCATTCTCTCTCTCTCATCTGCTGAGGACTTCCCCGTAATATTGGGGAGGACCTCGTGGTTGAGTTCTCCACCTTCACACTATCGTCGTGTGATCGGCGATCCGGCATCTACTTCTTCCGCTGCTCGGCTGGATCGGAGCCCGGTTGACGTCCACTACACCGGACGTGTGACGAACTTCGGAGGCACCACACTTGGGGTGCTGCTCGTCTTCATCAATATACGCCTTCCTGCGTAAGGCGTGCCTCTCTCTACAAAGGTATGAATACTGTATTCCTTCTCTGTTACTTATGTCTACATAGTATAGATCCTGGTATTAGTGTTCGAGTAGATAGAATTTTTTTGTTTTGTACTACGGAACCCTTCAGTGGTATCAGAGCGGGTCTATGGGTAGACATGTCGTACGGATAGAACATATAGCAATATGTGGGTATTGATTCTCTAGTTGCTACCCTCTTTTAGTGTTATTGTTCATATCACGACACTGTTTGATGAAGCGGCCCCCAACCGACCTCACGTGGTGATTCACGAGACTGGTCCACAAATCAAAGTGGCTTAGGGGGGTGTCTGTCTCTCTGCAGTAGTTGATACGGCATTAACACTGGAGGGACCTGAAAAGGGAAGAAGAACGGCAATCATTGAATCCATGTTGTGGCTCAACGTTCGTAGGTGGGAATGGGTTCTACTGCGAAAGCCCTAAAGCTGCGTAAAACATGCAATAGTTAATATAGAGGCGTCTATCTTCCTTATTGCATAGGGGCAAGTATTATAACATGGCATTGACAAGTTTTGTGAAACTCTAAGGCTGTTGATGATGATCATAAAGCTACAACCATGTTATAACATTTAGAACAATCAAGCATGGCATTTTTAAACAATTCTACACTAATGCAACACACACATGCATTCATAATCATTTTCTTAATAAAAGTTTTTGTTAACCCTAAATTGGGTGATTTGAACTTGATAACCTTCATGAAAGTTTTGGGATATTACAAACCTTCCTTCCTTAAACAAAATCTCGTCCCGAGATTTCAGAAAAACTAGGAACTTAAGAGATCTAGAAACTCAGTCCTAATGTAATCTTCTCGCTCCTAGGTAGTTTCTTCTTCGGTATGATTGCTCCATTGGATCTTGAGAAATTTGATACTCTGGGTCCTTGTGGTTCTGAAAGCTTCTTCCAAGATACGAATGGGCACTTCACAATACGTCAAATCCTTGTTGATATCAATGGCTCAGTGATCGATGTTCTTGAAAACTTCGGTCTTCTCCGGCACTTCTTGGCATTTGCGAAGTAACGAGATATGGAACACATTATGGATGGCTGACATCTCCTCTGGAAATTCTAGTTGGTATGATACTTCTCCTCGGCGATTCAGAATCTTGAAGGGTCCAATATATCTGGGGGCTAACTTTCCTTTCAGCTGAAAACGCTGCATTCCTTTCAACCGCGACACTTTGAGGTACACAAAATCTCCGACATTGAAAGTCAGGTCTCTACGTCGCTTGTCAGCATAACTCTTATGTCTGGATTGGGCGGTCTTGAGGTGCTCACGGACTTTGTGAACCTTCTCTTCGGCTTCTCGTAGGATGTCGGGTTCGAAAATCTGACTCTCTCCTACATGCGACCAATTCAAAGGGGTACGGCACTTTCTTCCATACAGAAATTCAAATGGGGCCATTTGCAAATTGGCTTGATAACTGTTGTTGTATGAGAATTCTGCGAAAGGCAGATAATCTTCCCATTTTGATCCATACTCTAGCACACAATCTCTCAACATATCTTCTAAGATCTGGTTGACTCTTTTAGTCTGTCCATCGGTCTACGGGTGATAAGTTGTGCTGAAATTCAACTTGGTCCCTAATCCTTCTTGGACTTTCTGCCAAAATCTCGAGGTAAATTGGGTTCGTCGATTCGACACTAAGGTCTTGGGGGTTCCATGCAAACTAATGATTCTAGCAATATACAACTCTGCTAGCTAAGAACTCTGGTAGGTTGTCTTGACAGGTATAAAATGGGATACCTTAGACAGTCTATCAACTATGACCCAAATAAAGTCATTTCCCCTACTAGAAGTAGGCAAACAGGTGATAAAGTCCATTCCGACGAAATCCCATTTCCATTCCGGAATCTGCAATGGTTGCAACAGTCCTACGGGTCTCTGATGTTCTGCCTTGACTCTCGGACAGATATCACACTTGGCTATGTAGCTTCCGATTTCTCTCTTCATCTTGTGCCACCAAAATTGCTCCTTCAAATCCTGATACATCTTTGTTCCTCCGGGGTGGATAGAATAAAGAGTATCATGAGCTTCCTGCATAATAACTTGCTTCAATTCCAAATCGGCAGGCACACAAATACGTCCTTTGTACCACAAAACTCCTTCTTCATCTTCGGTGAATCCAGGTACCTTTCCTGTACCAATACAATGTTTGATTCCGTCGATACTTGCATTTCCCTTCTGGGCTTCCTTGATCTGGCTAATCAAAGTGGGTTGAAGTTTAATGCTAGCTAAAAATCCGTTGCTAACTAGCTTCATTCTAAACTGCTCCAACTCTTCATGCAAACTTGGCTGGGCTTCTTTGATCATGGTGTTTAATCTACATGGCAATCTGCTAAGAGCATCCGCTACCACATTGGCTTTGCCGGGGTGATAGTGAATGTCAAGGTCATAATCCTTGATTAACTCTATCCATCTCCTTTGCCTCATATTCAGCTCCTTCTGAGTGAAAATATACTTCAAGCTCTTGTGATCCGAATAAATCTCACAGCGGTTACCCATAAGGTAATGACGCCATGTCTTTAATGCTAAAACTATGGCTGCTAGTTCAAGATCATGGGTAGGGTAGTTTTGCTCATGTTGCTTCAGTTGTTGGGACAGATATGCTATGACTTTGTCTTCTTGCATTAACACACATCCGAGACTAATCTTGGATTCATCACAATACACATCAAAAGGCTTCTTGATATCTGGCATAATCAATATTGGGGCTGAAATCAATCTCTTCTTGAGCTCTTGAAAGCTTGCTTCACATTTGTCGGTCCATTCAAACTTCTTATCTTTCTTCAACAATTGGGTCATCGGTCTTGCAATGCTAGAAAATCCTTCAACAAACTTGCGGTAGTATCCCGCTAATCCGAGAAATGCACGGACTTGGGTTTGAGTGGTTGGGGCTTTCCATTCTTCAACATCTTTGATCTTGGCAGGATCAACAACGACTCCTCCTGCCGACACAATATGTCCAAGGAATCCTACTTCCTTCAACCAGAACTCACATTTGCTAAACTTGGCATACAACTGATACTCTCTAAGGGCTTCAAGTATGGTTCTCAGGTGTTGCTCATGGTCTTCTTCGGACTTGGAATATATTAGAATATCATCGATAAAAACAACGACAAACTTATCCAGAAAATTCATAAAAATCTTATTAATGAGATTCATGAAATAAGCAGGGGCATTGGTTAATCCAAAAGACATGACCGTATACTCATACAATCCATATATGGTGGTAAAGGCGGTCTTCGGAATATCCATTGCACGAATCTTGAGTTGATGATAACCAGTTCTAAGATCAATCTTAGAAAACACTCTAGCACCAGTCAACTGATCAAACAGATCCTCTATCTTGGGCAGTGGGTACTTGTTCTTGATGGTGACATCATTTAGCTTCCGGTAATCTGTGCACAAACGGTTACCTCCATCTTTCTTGTCGACAAACAAAATAGGCGATCTCCATGGCGATGTGCTTGGTTGAATCAAGCCTTTCTCCAGCATAGCATCAAGTTGTTTCTTTAGCTCCACTAACTCTGATGGGTTCATGCTATAAGGTCTCTGAGCTATGGGTCCAGTTCCAGGAATTAGTTCAATAATGAACTCGATATCCCGATCCGGGGGCATTCCAGGAAATTCATCTGGGAATACGTCCGGGTATTCATAGACTACTCTGACTTGGTCTATGGTGGGTAGGGCTCGACTCTTGTTGCATTTGAACTGACGGGGCAAGGTTTCAGATACATGCTCTACTAATACTCCAGAGCTACTGGTCATGGTTATGGCTTCCTTGGCACAGTCGATCAATCCTTTATGTTTCGACATCCAATCCATTCCTAGTACTACTTCCAAACCTTTGGTTCCAAGTACTATTAGATTGGCATAAAAATCTATCCCATGGATTCTGATAGGTACAACCTTGCAAATATTTCTAGCTTTGGTGGTTGAACCAGGTATTTGAACTATCATAACATGCTTCAATTTTGTTGGTTGAATCTTACTAGTGCATGCAAATTATTCTATAACAAATGAGTGCGATGCTCCAGAATCAAACAACACTCTTGCTAATAGTGAGTTAACAGAAAACATACCCAGCACGACATTTGGCGCTTCCTGGGCTTCTTCAGAATTCATGTGGAACAGATGGCCATTGCGGTTGAGCGAATTCCCTAGGGAAAATCTCCTTCCAAGTTGAACACGGCGCTGCTGCTGAGATGGGGCATTCACATTGGTGGTGGTTGCAAGCTTCTTGGGACACTCATTGGAGTAGTGACCCTTGACTCCACATTCAAAGCAAGTAATCTGGGACTTGTCTTTGGCTGCAACAGGCACGGCATTGCTTCTAGTACTTGGGGTAGTATGGTTGTTGTTGTTGTTGGACTTGGGCGGTGCACGGTTGAAGTTGTTGGAGTTGCCGGGGTTGTTGTTGTGGTTTCCTCCGGACTTCACATTTCCTCCGCTACGATTGGGGTAGCTTGGACGAGACATTGGGGGTCTATTGTTTCTTGGGGCATATCCTGTAGACGGGTTGGGGCGATACTTCTGGGTATTGTGGGACCCAGTCTGGTGCATCATCCTACGCTTGCGGTTGTCATTGGCTTGGTTGATCTTCCCTTCCATCTAGATGGCAAAGTCGACTAACTCTTCTAGGTCTTCAAAATGGATGTTGACTAAAATAGTCTGCATCTCATCATGCAGTCCGTTCAGGAACCGTTCCTTCTTCTTGGCTTCAGTGTTGATCTCATCAGGTGCATACCTAGCGAGGGATAGAAATTTGTCACGGTACTCCACTACCGTCATCCTGCCTTGCTTTAGTTCTCTGAACTCATCTCTCATTCTGGTGACTAAACCTTGCAGCACATGGGTGCGGCTAAACTTGATCTTGAAAGCTTCCCACGTCATCACTTGACCATGGTTCATAGTACAGGTGCTATTCCACCAGGCTCTTGCATCTCTTGCCAGATAGTGGGTGGTAAACAGTACTTTCTCGTTGGCATCCACTCCTGCGACTTCCAGGTTATTCTCCATGGTTTGCAACCAATCATCCGCATCCAACGGGTCTTCAGACTTGATAAATATAGGGGGATTGGTATTCTGAAAGTTCTTAAGCTTGGATCCATGATGATCCTGATTTCCATGGCCTTGATTATTGTGGGCCATCTGAGCTATCTATTGCAGGTTGGCTAGGTTGGCTTTGCGCTCTGCTCTACTAGCTTCACGGTCAGAAACTAGCATCTATAGAATCTGCAGCATTGGGTCCTGTGATGAGCTGCTTCCTTCGGGGTTTCCACGAGTCATCTGAAGATTGAGATAGATAAAGAGATAAGAGGGAAAGTTCTAGGGTTCATGGTTTTGTTTTCAAAAGCTTTTAGACTTTGAGTTTGAACTCAGGTTTTGCAAACTAACTCCTTCTCATTCATTCATTCCTTCAAGCACACAATACAAACACACACACGACAACATAAAAGGAAAACAGATGGTTTTAAGAACCAATTCCGTGAACTAAGATACAGTGGGACCGATACAACTCATTCCTACGATAGTGATCAAGTGCATCTACTCATCATCAATGAAGTCGGAGTCATCATCATCGGTGTAGAAATCCATGGCATCATCCTCCAGGTAGTCATTGTCATCACTGAGGTATGAGTGAATATCTCCATGGATGTCTTCACCTTCTTCCTCTTCTTCTTTTGCTGCAAGCTGAGCTTCTTGTTCCTGGATGGTCTTCTTGAGGTCGGCCACCTTCTTGCGAAGACGAGCGATGGTGCGATCCTTCTTCTCGCATTGACGACGAAGTGATTGGCGATCCTTGACAAGCATGGCGAGAGTCTGGTCCTTCTTGGCAGCAATGTCAAGGTTGTGGTTGGCGTAGGCTCGAGCATTGTCCAATTCCTTCTGTCGATCATACAGCAGGAAGTCAAGATTCTCCACTTGGCGCTTCATCTCCGGGTGACTTGGCATCTCCAATGGCATTCCCATAGAATCATGCCTTGCATAGTGAGCAAAGTGAGTTCCCAGGATCAAGTTGATATTTTGCCCACACAGATGGGCAAGAGCTTCATGCATAGCCCTGGCTAATCCATCTAGCCAATTGTTCTCTCACACGGTGAATTGAATCTTCTCATAAAGGGGTGCTTCCATTTTGCCTCGAAGATCTGCAACTATCAGCCATTGTAGATCTCTTCCTGGAAAATCCTTGAGTTGAGCTTCGAAGAATTCCGGATGCGGGCGCTCAAGGTACTCAGGCAGTGCATCTAGATCCCTCTCAAAGATCAGTTGGCCTCCGTTGCCTAACTGGTAGAACTTGCAATACTGAACTTCCATCTATAAGAATATAAGGTGAATAAGTTTGTGAGGTGATCAAGTGCGTAAAATTTTATGTAGTAATGTAAGAATTTTTGCGGAACATGATTTTTTTTTGAAAGAATCAAGGATAAGAGTGGAAATATGTTTTCATAAATACTCACTTCATTTGTTTTTGAAACTAAGTTTTTGTTCGGACGTCCATTCTAACTAGGGTCTCCTATGGTCAGGATGGCTCTGATACCAACTTGTCAACACCCGGATTTTTAATCCCAAATGCCTATTATGCCATACATCGCAATCCCGGGATTACCATTTTTGTGAGACATAACAGATTGGATATCACAGTACATCATACATTACAAACCATAATAAGGTTTTACACAAATAAAGGATCTCATGATCCAGTCTTAATACAAACAAGCAGCAGAATAATAAGCGTAGCCGTGGGCTCCATCTTCAGTGTCACAGGCAATGCTGACGATGGGAGATGATCCTAGTTGCCGTAGCCGTCCTGCTGTCCATCTTCCTGATAGTCCTCCTCATAGTCTGGCCACGGGAATAGCCAGGGACAAAGCCATGAGTACTCTTTAAGTACTCGTAAACTATCACTAACAAGTAAGGTAGTTGTAGTAGGAATGCTAAGCTCTAAGTTTATTTGCAAAATCTAAATTTAACCTAAGCTGAGTTAAAAAAACAAAGAAAACTAAGTAAATGTTCTAAATCACCTAAGTAGGAACTTAGTTTTCATAGTCACAACCCTGTTGTGGTCAAGTCAAAGTCATAATTCATTTCACAAGTCATTTTGAAAACATCTGACGACGGAACAGTATGGCCACTCCAACTGTCCATGACCGCGGACGCGGCTATTCGAATAGTTTGACACTCTGCAGATGTGGTACACTTTCACCACAAAATTTGATACATCCGTCAGGGATAACCCTGAATCATCATACTTAGTATGCGGATAATCAATTATAACCTTCCCTTTACACACCCTAGTATAAGCACCTCTCCTATGAGCTTGGCCTCCCAGCCATGGCCATCTGCCATCCCGGGCACTACATAGGTGGACATCATCAAGAGGTAGCCTCAGCTCAAACCTCTTCCGTGAGGGAACGCATACTAATGCATATAAACTTCTGGCTAAGCCTTACCCAATTCATGTATTGTGGTTGTACGGTAAAATTGGAATGTATCGCATCTGAACCCAACCATCCGTTTTTATAAAGGGCTAAGGCTCATGCCTCAACATTTTCATCATCATAAACCATTTGTGTTTCTCAACACATGTCAAAACATCTCAATAGAATGACTCATCATTCCAAGGTTTTCATAAGCATTTTCACCAAGTATTCCCATCTAAAGTGATCAAGTTTTATGCTTAGCACTAGCCACTAAGGTTAAGAGTGTTCACTAATGAGGAGTGCTAATCTCAATCTCATGCCATAGAATTACATCTAGTATAGGCCTAGTTTTATACTCTTTATGCTATCTATACTACTTTCCAAAATCTCACAAAGCATTACTAAAAGTAAAGAAACTTTGGTAAAGTAAAAGATTAAAGCTTGCAAGTAAAATTTGGGATGGGTATAAATCAAAGGCTATAACCAAAGCATGCCTAATGCATCTTTCTTAGGTTAAAGCTTGCATAGTTAAAAAACTTGCAAGTGTTAGCTTGCCTTGATTGGTCTAGTGATTGAAGTTCTCTTCGTCTTGCTTGGGGTAGAACTCCTCCTCCTCGTAGACTTGGTCGGTACTATCGTCTATAAATAAATACAGGGTACACAATCACCAAACAATACTTAACTATGTCTATTTAGCACACTAACGTTCATACTTTATGACCTAGCATCATGACAATCATCACTTGATTTAAAGAACTAGTTTCATTTAGTTTATTTGAGAAAAGTAATTTCTACTCATTGAAATTAATTAAAATTTAATATTCTCCACTTCAAATATGGGATCATGTGGACACATGTCATCACCACATATTCTAATACATGGGAATGTGATTTAAAGGGTTGATCATATTTTATAAAATTTAAGACCATTATTTAATAGATTTAAAGTGACTAGAAATACCCTAATAGCATTCTTTGGGTACTAGTCCAATGTCACTGCATGCAAACCTAGATATTTTTATATATTCTGATGGATATTATAAAATGTGATTTTTGAGAGTTGGAATCAACTCAAAAGCTATTATGTTTGATTTTTGAAAAATGTTTGAAGTTGCAAATGTCTCGGTCTTGTTACTTTTGCTATAGATTATCTCTAACGCCAATTGATTTAAATCCAATGGGCTTGGATAGATAATTTAATTATCTTTCTAGCAAAATTTGAATCATGCTATTTGGTTAAGTGAAACTCTCTGAACTGATTTTTGAATCTACTAACAGAATCTAGTTTTAACTAAATTAAAAAAAGATTATTTGAATCGTTGGGCTACGCGCGGGAAAGGAAATGGGCTGGCCCAGCCGCACTGCGCGAGCGTAGCAGGCTACTGACAGGGGGGGTCCTACGCGTCAGTGACACATCTAACGCGAAGCGGTAAGTTTCAATCTCAGTCGTGCGATTAGACTACGATCTAACGGCTGTGGTTCGTCATCCCCGATGAACAGGTCTCTTGCGAGGACGAACCCTAGCGGCACGGTGGGGGTCTACGGAGGTTCACCTGGGCTCCAGCTATGGTCGGTGATGGGGGCGTTCGAGCTGGTAGACGACGGCGGTTCGAGGCGTGGTCACAGAAGCTCTTGGGGCGGCTCCAATCGACGACGCCTCTTCTCCTCTACAACGGCGAACTCCGGTGAAATTCCGGCGGACTGAGGCTCGCCTTGCTCCGGGGAGAGTGTGGGAGGATCAGTGAGGAGAGGGGAGTCGAATAGTGTGAGGAATGGAGGCTGGGTGGCCTCTATTTATACACCAACGATGGGCCGAGCGGCATGGGCGCGGCTCGTCGGTGGCGATGCTACAGGCAGCTAGCAGCGCGGCTAGGGGTAGGGGACGGTGCGCGGTCTCCTGGTGGTCCTCTCTGGCTTAAAGGTGCGGCAAGGGGCAGTCGGGAGCGAGTGGTGCTCTACACGGCAGAGGCGGTGTTCGATGCGGCACAGGGTGGCTACGGGTCGAGCAGCGGCGAACGGGGATGTCTGGGCGGCAGCTAGGGTCATGGCGGAGCAGTGTGCGTGGGGTGAGGTCGGGGTGCGTCGTGTGTGAGCTGGTCGGGCGCGACGCTCTAGCATGTCCTCGGCATGGCGCAGACGCTCTGGGTGCGACTTTGCTGGGGTGGTCCACGGCTTGGCTTCGCTCGGGGAGTGGACAGGGGGCGGCGGTGTGGTCGCAGCTACCTCCTAGAAATCATGGGCGAGCTCGGGGCGGTCTGATGTGAGCGGTCCACGTCGGGTGGCAAGGGGGGGTGCTCGGGTGGCAATGCACTGGTGCACACAGTGAGAGGGAGTGGCTCTATTGCCTTGGATGTGGTTGGGGGAGACAAGGGGAGTAGAAATGGGTCAAATGGGGAACAAGGCATTGATCACAAACATTAATAGTTTGACAGGTATTTCTGTGCTCACCAAGTGCTTGATCTAATGGCCGAAAGAAAATTAAATTTGAATTTTTGGCTCAATTTTGGTGAGTGATCTACACTTATGCTTGGTTATCTATGCTTGCTTGGGATCGGCAAGTGGAGTTGATCTGGTGGGTTTTTGAAAAAGTGGGATCTTCACATATGAATTGGATTCAATTTTCCATTTTCCATTTAATTGATTTGCTAGATGTTTTTGTAAGTTTGTAAAGTGGACCTTGGTACATCTTTACTTGGTCTAGCAAGGGGTGAAAAGAACTAGAAATGTTTCTATTAGAATTTCTCTTCTAGGAACACCTAAAGTGGGTTAACTTTGGTCAAAATGACCATTTGCTTTATTTATTTTTATTTGATTTCTTTTTCTTTGTATTTTGTTTGTAAATGGTCTAGATGATGTGGCATTCACCTTTAAACCATTTCACAACATTTAGAACAATCAAGCATGGCATTTTTAAACAATTCTACACTAATGCAACACACACATGCATTCATAATCATTTTCTTAATAAAAGTTTTTGTTAACCTAAAATGGGTGATTTGAACTTGATAACCTTGATTAAAGTTTTGGGATGTTACACGTCCCCCTTGATGTGCGCCGGTCCGGCGGGCGTGCTTGGACTCGGGAGACGCGACGACCTCGTGGTGGTGCTGGTTGTGGCCGGCGGGACAGCATGGCTGCACAGTGGCCTTTGGCCATAGGTGTAATGCCCCCAGCATTTAGGGCTACAGAAGAGAGTTTGTGCATTTGCATGCATTCATCTATAAAATTGGGGTAAATTTTTCGCAAACTAAAACCCTGGAGAGATCAGAGTT
Organism: Avena sativa; assembly: GCA_916181665.1. Lineage (NCBI taxonomy): Eukaryota > Viridiplantae > Streptophyta > Magnoliopsida > Poales > Poaceae > Avena > Avena sativa. The sequence continues at coordinate 524,832,119 of OV702287.1, read as the reverse complement.
TCTTTCACTAGGTTGGGATAGGAGTTAGCTCATTCTGGTGAATGCTATAAATTTTGACATGATCTCTAGGTATTTGGAGTATTTTGGGGTAATAATTTGAATTTGAAACTACTTTTGAAATAATTCAAAATAAAAGCATTTAGGAATTTATGGTTTTGAAGAGGATTTTAAATATTTAATAGGAAGTATTAAGTATTATATTATGGAATAAGGATATAAGTTAAATAAAGCTTAAGACATTATAAATAAATGGATATATACAAATAACTAGATATTCTTATTCTTTTCCTACTCTATAAATATAATATAAAAAATACATATAAATAAGAATTTCTTATACAAAGAAATAATTACAAGTAGAAGAAAGTAAAAAACTTTATTGAATAATCTATATATATTACATTGTTCTTACAAAAGAAAAGAAGAAAGATTACAAAAGTAATAAACAGAAAATCCTAAAATAAATCCTACACTAAATATTTTGAATCTTCTTTGTATGATCTTGTACCTGTAAACAAATAAGAAAAGACAAAATAAAAGAAAAGATTAGTGTTAATAATGCTCTCGACTATGAATAGTGAGATGCACTGTTTTAAATGCATCATTGAGCAAATTCAAATAATAGGGGAAAATTTCACCAAAGTATAGTATTTGTTCTTTCAGAAGGCTTCAGAACAACATCATTAGCCATTAGGGCAAGTTTCACCAAGAAAGTAAAAGTAAAAGGGGTGAATCCCATATATTTGTTCTCAAGTTGATCCACAGACCAAGCTAGCACACAAACAACTTACTCATACATGCAGAACAACAGTGTTGTCGACACTAGAGAGCACCCCATGAAGGTAAAAGGCACAACTATAGCAGTACTAGGAACTTCTCCCTGTTACTCAAAGTTTCACCATAGAAATAACCACAAGAACACCACCAAACATGTGGTGGAGTTCCACCATATCACTTTAGAGCAAACCACATCAAATCACTAGATCGCCCAACAAGATGGTTACATAGTGGAGGGGTTGGATCAGGTGTAGAGCAAGGGCAAGTTGGAGCAAGGAGGAGTGGTAGATCAAGGAGGAAGTACAAACTATCTCAGGAAGGTGCTGGACAAGCTGTAGCAACCACCAGGACAACATCGGCATCATCAACATTAGTCATCACATTAGGTTGAATAATCTCACAAACAAATCATGCTCATTATTTGGTCGTGTCTATTATATGAGCAAGATATGTTGGATAAATTGTATCCTCAAAACTACACTCAGTTGGAGTGTATATTCATCATTGAATATCTCAAAGGGTCAAGTAGTATCTTCTCAGTCTACATAAAAGGTCTCAGTCTATGCATCCTAGACTAAACTGGTAATTCTAGTTTTAAAACTATATGAAAGCAGATCCCTTGATGGATGGCTACTGGGCACATTCCAATGAATGGTAGAACCTCAGTAGTAGTTCAACTTTATAAACCTTTCCCAAATAAGAAACATTAGTTACAAACTTCCATAAGAAGGATAGTCAAATCATCTTCCTAAAAACAATAGGAATCATTTATATAAACCATCTATTGAGATAGTTACATCCATGTAATTTGATCACAAGCATATAATCACTGTCTTAAACTTTAGATCACAATGCATCAAGCCATAGCATCTGCCTAACCAAAAGGCTAGGAATCATGTGAATAATATTCATCAGTATATAGGCAGCCACAAAAGAACAAGGCCATAGCCTATACCAGGATTTCATCCTGGAAGTTATCACCATAGCATAGCAGCAATCATAGGTTAGTCATAGTTCGACAGCTAATAGATCAATCATCAGCAAGGTATGGGTTAGGTATATCTGCAAACAAGGACCAGGTCGATCAATTTAGAGTTACTCTGTAAGCCAGCAAAGCTAAGTTGATTCATCACAATATTTTACACAACATAAACATCTCCAAAGAGGGAATTAGAAATCAATTCACATGTCAGACTAGAATAGCATTCTAGCATAGTTTCCAGAAGCCTAGGTATAACCAGGATACTACCAATTCCACAATAGAGACAACACTGAAGTAAATATACTATGCATCAATTAAGGAAGTGTCAACATCCCATATCGCATCACAAAATCAGTCAAGCTTATGCTTAACCAAAATCAACTCACAGAACACCACTATCAGTATTCCTAAACAAACTACAGAACAAGTTTACCACATCATCATAGCAATAAGAATCCACTAAGCAAATATCTACTAGAGTTGAGAGTAAACAGGTAGAGGGATGAATCCTAGAAGAGGGGCAAATCTTAATGAGGGTTACATACAGCAGCAGTGAGGAATCCACAAAGGGAGACTAAGAGAAGTGAGGAAGGTAAAAGACTTACCCGTAGTCCTCTCTTAGAGATATAAGAGGAAGTAGAAGGTTGGCCGGCGGCGAGGCTAGGGCGACACGGGGAGAACCTGAGGGCACCGCAACCCGCGCCATGCCACGGTCTCGATGGCCACAGGAGAAGGGAGGAGATAGACAAGCACCACCGCACCACCAACGCACCAGGGAAACGCCACGGGATCACCAAAGTACACCACCACGGCAAGGGTGGTGAAACCCTAGTTCTAGTGAGTCAGGGACGCTGACGAGGGGTAACCTTGGCAATTCCCTGTAGGGGTTCCACGTATGAAAACAATAAAATTTTACCCTACGCCCCTGAACCCCTGATGTTGCTAGGACCTATCTATTAGTAATGCAGTAACAGGAGGGTATTTTCACGAACTTACCCTTGAAGACCGAAAAGCGTTGTCAATGCTCAGGAGAGCATGGTTGATGTAGACGAGTCGAAGCCGACCTCAAGGTCGTGATGAAGTCCTTGCACTCATGTGGCTCCAACGACTTGAGTGCCTCAAGTGTGACACCTCGCGGTAAGTTACACACGTCCGGTGCCTGACGATGACTCCCACTTCCCCGGTCCAGCAGTAGTTGCGGAAGTAGAGCTCCTGGATCCAAATCCCGCAGAATGACGGCGCTCCGTGGTGAAGATGTCTCTCGTTCGCGTAGTCCGAACTTGGGACCACGGTCACGAGAGAGAGAGAGAGAGAGAGAGAGAGAGAGAGAATGTCAATTGGAGGTCTCCCCAAAAGTGAGGAGACCTTTATTAAATATTGTTTGTTTTTATCTGGCCAAATACCCCCACTATATATAGGGGGAGGGGAGGTACTGCCTCCCTCAAAGTTCCGGGGTGGGACTAAAGGAGAGGGAGAGGGGGCGCCACCGGCCAGCCGTAGTGGGCCCCGCACGGGGGGCTTGGCCGAGCCGGCCACCTAGTTGCCCCTTCTCCCCTCTTGCCTTTCCCTAATGGGCCCTCTTCCCTCCGGAATTGGCCCATTAAGCCTTTTGACCTTTAGATTGATTTTCTATTTTATTAAATAATTGTGAATAAATGATTAAATCAATATTTAACATTCATTCAAATATTATTAAATCTCCATGGCTATGGAACACCTTCCACCTCCCCTCCGGACATCCTCCGGACTTACCGAAACCCTTCCGGTTTTCTCTCTACTCTTCTTCTGTGATTCTACCGATCCTACAAACACTCTCTAAGCATCATCAAACCCTTAAGCGTGATACCCCATGGTTCAGGAACACTCTAGACATGGTTGGGACACTCCTGGACCAATGATCGACAGAGGGACCTGGATGGCGATGTGACCCCTATGCATTCCACGAAGCTCTTTTGTCGTTTGAACCGGGACAGTCGTGTCTTATTCCCTTTGTCTCTCGACACTCGCATTGCCTAAGATCTGATCAATGACATCACCATGTAGTGTTCAATCTCATTACCGAACAATGCTACTTGACTCGTTCGACAAGTGATATCCCTGTGATCAAATCACACGCTGCGTAGCTATTGGATATAACTTCTCTGAGTGGGCCCTTGAGTATCTTTCCTTCACGGGGATGGACAAATCCCACTCTTGGCATATATTGCCTCTACGGTTCCTCTGAATACCTGAACACACCTTTATTGTCACTGTATTACCAAGTGACGTTTGATGCTATCTAAGCATTCTCGGGAGATAGTGATTGATATAGCATCATGGTCTAAGGAATAGTTTAGAAGGATCCATTTCTAATCATCGTAACTTGAACTTCGTGACATGATCGGGTCATGATGTTTAGGTTGGGTATTGGTTCATCATCTCATTCTCAGAATGAGTTGACTCCATTTCCAACTGGCATAAATGCCACATGATCAGGAAACTTGATCATTTGTTGACCAATGAACCAGTGACTAGAGTTTCACTGGGAACCCCTGGTTGTTTATATATCCCACGTGTATTGATGTTTCCTCTCAATACAGTTATAGCATGATATAAAACTTAATCATAAACTTTATGAAATATGATAATAATCCATATTATTATTTGTCTCTAGGGCATATTTCCAACAGTCTCCCACTTGCACTAGAGTACAAATAAACTAGCTGCAATTGTTCTTAATCATTGGCACCATATATCCTGGTACCCTGAACATGCTTGCTAATGGAAGAGGTTGAGTCTTGGGCCTGTACTTTATAGTCCCAAATCCTTTGCAAATTACTAATGCCACCTTGATTGACATTAATACTTTATCATCACATGATAACATCTTTGTGTATGCATCGTCGCTATGGCAGTAGAACGAGGCCGAATTCCAGGAGCCTACAGTGACTTTAGATCAACCTCGAGGGCTTTCTCATGGGCACTGTGCCCTGGGACACATCATTCTACGTTAAAAGCAAACTAGGCCCGCCATAACATTATACAACACTTTAGATGGTACCCTTATCTATTATTATAAATGTAATCATCGAAATGCTAGTGCACCCTGTGCAACTTTTGATGTTTTGTTCACCTCGCTTCTTACTTGACTTTAGTCGGTTTCTACAGGAGTTTCCAACATATTCCCTTATAACATAACCCTTTATGCTTTAAGATATGTCACCCTTTATGGATTTGGAAAATATATCTGCAATTCTCTATTAGACACTGCGGACAAACTTAGCTCGACATTCCGTGATTCGAACTTAATCACTTTTCAAATGTTGCTTATTGGATCATATATTATGTTAAGTTATCATCATGGTTTTCTAAGATAGAACCTATGTCTCAACATAGTGGATGATGATCATCCTTTTATTTCTTTCCACCATTGATGTTAAACTTAATACTATTCCTAACTTAAGTTATTAAGGACCGGTTCCTTAATTAACTTCTATTCTGAAACCCTTTTCAGAATCCTTTAAGGAATACTACATAATACACTTATTATCAACTTCTACCCCTTTAAATCATTATTTATCGATACTTGCGCTTTTATTCTTAATGTGTCAAATACACACTTGAGAATCACTCCTTTAAGCTCCCACTCAAAATATGTTCCCAACATATTTGGGTATGAGTCACTACTCTTACTCAAACTATGTTCCTACATATTTGAATTTGAGACTTATATTGCTCCCACTCAAAAATATGTCATTCACATATTGTTTTAGGAAGACTTTCATAGCTCCCACTCAATTTCATGCAAATTGCATATCCACTCACTATTTTGAACAATTTCAAAATCCTTTTGATCAAGTATCAAACTTGGAGATTTACTATGAGATACTAGTACTTTACCAGTTTTAAATCCACCAGACTTTCAGCACACTCGAATCAAATTCATTTGAATTCGTCCAATACTTGACAAATTGTGTTTTTTCATTCACCCCAATTTCCACTATGGCTTTGCAGTCATTTGGGAAAATTCCAAGTAACTCCTTTACTTGTAAGATTCAGCAACGAATTGCTTTCTAATCTTAAGGGAATTTTGCTTCTAGGATTTCTCATAATTCTAGTTTACCATTATTTCCTTAGTAGTTCGTAGGTATGTCATATTTTTGTAATCATGACAAATGATTCACAAATGTCTCATACAAGATATTAATAGTTCGTAGGTATGTCATATTCTGGTAATCATGACAAATGATTCACAAATGTTTCCATACAAGATAAGGGATGCATTTTGAATCCTACCTTATGTAGTAAAAACACCAGTGGGGAAAACACAATGATCATTACCATTGATTCTTTCCTTTGTGACGAGAATCATTCAGGAACGCTTTCCATTGCGCTTCTCAACACTCTGATGCAGGGTTTTGAATCCTCATCATGTTTTTTTTTCACTATCTTCCATTTGCTCCATAATCGAGAAATATTACCAAAAGTGAACTTTCTCAAGAATGCACCAAAATCCAAGCAATACAAGTTTTGCTTTCCTTTTGGTTCTAGCTATGGATTTCGTATTCAAAGTTTCTAATGAATACTCTACAAGGACTTATTCGCTATTGTTTTGGTTATATCGAATAACCCCAAAACTTTTACGATGATCCATAATAGATATGGAGCCGCTTTCACGAATTCTCATGGTTCACTATGTGTTCTAATTGAGTGCTAACTATTTCTAACTAATGGTATCTACATCTATACTACAACGGTTTATTTGGTGCCATCTATTCACCCATTTTGATATCCAATATCACATTGTGATGCCTTGCATTTTGACATTTCAAATGCATTGCAATCCACAATTTATTTTATGCCATTCTTATAAAGTTGAATTCCATTACTATCGATCAAATTGTAGTAATTAGATTCTCTTTTATATCTATACCCTTTGTTGCTGAAACACTTTGATCATATCAAATAGTTTCATATTCATGTTTACTTTGGTAAACTTCTTTACACATTTAAATAATGATAATTACCATTTTGTCGAAACACAATACATCGAGTATGTATTTACTTTTAACAATATATTAAAACACTTTGTATTCAAGCAATACATGGTGTTCAAGTTATTTTGCCGAACTTAGGCATGATTCATATGTGATTAGAAAACAAGTGTCTTTCACATATTATCAATAACTTTGAATTTAAACAATGGTTTCATTCATTAATGAATATATCATTAAGTTGGGTATTTTAAGGCATTTCAATATTTTACAAATGTTCATGCATTATCAATTAGTTTCAAAAACAAGGATAATTCACATATAATCGAACAAGATATGAACACAAATAGAGATCATTCATAAGAGTGGAACAATTGTTTGTTACAAACTGATATGAATAACCGTCTCACAAAATGTGAGACATACTAAAGAAGTTCACAATCTCGGAAATTGTTTGTTACAAGCTGTTTTTGGTTCCAGGAAAGTCAGAAAATGAATATTCTCGGAAATTGACGGGACAAAAGCCAAAGTCAGTTTTTCACCGAGGGACACCAGGAGCCATAATACGAGACAGAGAGGGGCTGGGGCCCGACCACACCACCTAGCCGCGCGGCCAGGCTTGGCCCACGCCAGGGGGTGGTCTGGCCGCCCTAGGCACCCCCTTGTCCTCTCCTTTCGCCTATATATTGCCTCCGATATATAAACCCTAAGTACCTGATCAAAATTCCACGAAAGAGTCTATAGCCGCCGTCATCTCCATCCCTAGATCGAGAGGGATCTGAAGCTCTTCCCAGCACCCTGCCGGAGGGGAGAATTCACCCTGGAGGCCTTCTTCATCATCATGCAAGCCTTCGGTGTGATGCGTGAGTAGTTCATCCTTGGACTACGGGTCCATGTAGTAGCTAGATGGCTGGTTCTCCTCCTTTGTGCTATCATGTTTAGATCTTGTGAGCTCCGTTCATGATCAAGATCATCTATTTGTAATTCCTACATGTTGTGTTTGCGGGGATCCGATGGATATTGAGATGCTATTTCATATTGATTATTGATTCTATCATGTCTTTGTTATTTATGATCTTGCATGCTTTCTGTTGTTAGTAGCTATCTTGGCCAAATAGATGCTAGCAACTCCAAGAGTTAGTATTTATGCTCGATAGTGGGTTCATGCCTCTAGTAATCTAGGGAAGTGACAGAAATCTCTAAGGTACTAGATGTATTGTTGCTACTATGGAGAAAACAACAATCCTTTGTTCATAGAACAATCGTATTGTTTACTTTACACGCAATGCGTAATGCAATTATCCGTTGCTTGCAACTTAATATAGGAGGGGGTTCAGATGATAACCTGAAGGTGGATTATTAGTCATAGATGCAGTTGGATTACGGTCTATGTATAATGTTGTAATGCCCAATCAAGTCTTAAAGGAGTCAAGATGAGTAGTATATGCTTGTATGCTTTCTTGATGTTTGTCAATTGCCCCACTATAATTTGTTCACCCAACATGTCATCTATCTTAAGGAGAGCCACCACTAGTGAACTATGGACCCCGGTCCTTTCTTTTACCTTCAATCTACAATCAACTATTTACTGCTTTGTGTTTACTTTCTACAAACTATTACTTTCTTCCACTCGATTTGTTTAATCCTTTGTTTTCAGCAAAACCGGTAAGATTGAACACCTCATCGTAAGTTGGGGACAGAGTTATGTGGTTGTGTTGTGCAGGTCTCCACATTGCTGCTGGCGCCGGTAGTGCGCCCTGCCAAAGACCAGCTAGCAACACCTTTGAGGTGTTTCCTTGATCCTACTGGATTGATAACCTTGGTTTTATAGCTAAGGGAAACTTACTGCTGTGCTCATCATACCTTCCTCTTAGGGTTACCCAACGAGCTCGTTAGTACACGAGTCGGCATGGAGGTACTCAAGTGTAGGCAGGTGTAGGGGGTGGTGCTATTACTGTTGGAAATATGCCCTAGAGACAAATAGTAGTAAGGACTATTATCATATTTCATATAGTTTATGATTAAGTTTTGTATCATGCTATAACTGTGTTGAGTGGAAACATCAATACACGTGTGATATATAAACAAATCAGGGGTTCCCAGTGAAACTCTAGTCACTGGTTCATTGGTCAATAGATGATCATGTTTCCTGATCATGTGGCATTTATGCCAGTTGGAAATGAGGTCATCTAATTCCGAGAATGAGATGGTGAACCAATACCCAACCTAAACATCGTGATTCGATCATTTCACGAAGTTCAAGTTACGATGATTAGAAAAGGATCCTCATAGACTATTCCTTAGACCGTGAGGCTATATCAATCACTGTCTCCCGAGAGTGCTTAGATAGCATCAAACGCCATCTGGTAAAATGGTGGTTATGTTTAGGTATTCAGAGGAAACCATAGAGGCAATATATGTCAAGAGCGGGATTTGTCCGTCCATGTGACGGGAAGATACTCAAGGGCTCACTCAGAGGAGTTATATCCAATAGCTGCGCAGCGTGTGATTGGATCACGGGGATATCACTTGTCGGAACGAGTCAAATAGCATTGTTCAGTAACGAGATTGAACTCGACATGTAGATGTCATTGATCAGGTCTCGGGCAATGCAAGTATCGAATGACAAAGGGAATAAGTCGTGACTGTCACCGGTTCAAACGACGAAAGATCTTCGTGGAACGCACAAGGGTCACATGGCCATCCAGGTCCCTCTGTTGATCATTGGTGCGGGAGTGTCCCGACCATGTCTGGAGTGTTCCCGGACTGTAGGGTATCACACTTAAGGGCTTGATGATGCTTAGAGAGTGTTTATGGGATCGGTAGAATCACCGAAGAAAAGAAGGGAGAAAACCGGAAGGGTTTCGGTAAGTCCGGAGGATGTCAAGAGTGGAGGTGGAAGGTGTTCCATGGCCACGGAGATTAGATAATATGTGAATGAATGTTAAATATTGATTTAATCATTTATTCATAATTATTTAAATAAAGAGAAAATCAATTAAAAGGTCAAAGGATTAATGGGCCAATTCCCGGAGAGGAGAGGGCCCATTAGGGAAAGGAAAGAGGGAGAAGGGGGCCAAGGGGGTGGCCGGCGGCCCTAGTGGGCCAGCCCCCCCGCGTGGGGCCCATGGGGGTGGCCGGCGGTGCCACCCCTCCCCCCTCCTCTCCTTTAGTCCCACCCCGGGACTTGAGGGGAGGTAGTGCCTCCCCTCCCCCTATATATAGTGGGGTATATTGGCCTAGAAAATACACCCAATAATCAATAAAGGTCTCCCCACTTTTGGGAGGACCTCCAATTGATATTTTCTCTCTCCCCCTCTCTCTCTCGTGACCGTGGTCCCAAGTCTGGACTGCGCGAGCGAGAGACATCTTCATCGCGGAGCGCCGTCGCGCTGCGGGATTCGGATCCGGGAGCTCTACTTCCGCAACTGCTCCTGGATCGGGGAAGCGGGAGTCATCGTCAGGCACCGGACGTGTGTAACTCCCACAAGGTGTCACACTTGAGGCACTCAAGTCGTTGGAGCCAGAAGGAGTGCAAGGACTTCATCACGACCTTGAGGTCGGCTTCGGCTCGTCTACATCAATCACGCTCTCCTGAGCGTTGATAACGCTTTTCGGTCTTCAAGGGTAAGTTCGCGAAAAGCCCCTCCCGTTACTGTATTACTAATAGATAGGTCCTGGCAGCTTCAGGGGTTCAAGGGCGTAGAGTAAAATTTATTGTTTTTTATGCGCGGAACCCCTACAGTGGTATCAGAGCTAGATCTATGCATAGTAGTACTAGTACGGGTAGAACACACGAGATGTAGCGTGTGGGTGTTGATCTTTTAGTTGTTACCCTCCCACGTGTACTTGTGTATACCGTAGTAATGCTTGATGAAGCGGCCCCCAACCGACTTTACGCGTTCATTCGCGAGACTGGTCCACGCTTGACATACGGCTTGTACCGTATAAAGTGGCTTAGGGGGGTGTTTGTCTCTCTCGCATTAGTTGGTATACCATTTGCAACGGAGGGCCCCGAAAGGGGTGTAGTATAGACAACTACTTGATCAACGTTGTGCTGAAAGTTCGTAGGTAAGAACGGTTCTTGTACGAAAGCCCATTCAGCCACGTAAAACATGCAAAGATAAAGTAGAAGCGTCTAACTTTGTTTTGCAGGGAGGGCGTTGCTTTGTGATATGGTTGTGGCAAAGGTAAAGTAATTACCTTTTGTTGCATAGTAGTAGATAGTCATGGTAATGACAAACTACCACGCCGGAATGACACTGGTACCCTAGTGTCTACGGCGCCGGAACCCGGTAACGGCAGATGGAGATCATGACGTGAAGGACCATATCACATAGCATTTACATTCAATGTTATTGTTTGTATGTCTTATTGTGTGCTAGTATTAGATACTCGACGGTAGCCTAATAAGAAGATCCCTGTTAAAATAACCAACGATTGTGTTCCCCCTTAGTGTGCACCACCAAGAAAGTTCTTCGGTATGAGGCGATCCAGGGTGACAGGCCTGGGTGTCATACATATCTACATTCACATACAGTGGGTGTAAGCCATGTTGCACAACGAATACACTAAGGTTAAGTTGGCGAGCATAGCACGCTAGAGAAGCGTGGACTCGGAACGCGGATGGTCGAAAGATCGAGCACGAGTCACATGAATGATGTGACCAACATTTAGTGTCCACCCTTGAACCCACATTGATGGACATGACGATCGTGGGAGATGTTGCTGATAGGGGTCGTGTTATCACTAGGAACCCTCACTGGGGATAGGTGTTTCTGAGTGGAGTTATTATTAACTCATTTAATTATAAACTTAGTCTAAATTCCTTTTACAATTATAAATGTAGATGGTTCACCGTGAAGCTTACTTTGAGATTGAGGATTGGGTAAAGGGTGAGAAACTTAGACTTGATGGATCCAACTTCCCTAGTTGGCTTGTGCGCCTAGATGATCTCCTGACTAGGAATCATGTGGTAGACTACATACACCGCACGATGGATTTGACTGAGATAGACTACTATGAGACCCCAGCTGGCAGACCGCTACTATCGCCAAGAGATGTCCACTTACATTGAGATAATAATGCGTTACGGGATGGTGGATGAACTACATCCGCTCATGGGTGATCTTGACCCATATTCGATGGTGGATCAGTTGAGAGCAGAGTTCATAGGCCATGTGCGCATGTGGAAGCATGAGTTGCTTGGAGAGTTCCTTTCCATATAGATGGAGGAGCATACATGTCTGAAGAGTCACTTGGAGCGCATGTTTGATGCACACACGAGACTGGTTCACTTCGTGGATTACTAGATGGCTGATCCATTTGCGATAGACGTACTGCTTCGGTCATTTCCTCCCAGCTACAAAGGACATGTCCGGAGTAGCATCATGAGTGGTGATACGGAAGCATTGGACTTCCATGAGTTCATATTACGTTTCCGGAACGTAAAGGTTGAACCAATCGCCGGAGAGGTCATCGATGACCAAGGTATATATTTGATATACAGTTTTATAAATGTTATAATCTTGCAAACACATTGCAGTGTTAAGTATATCTGATACTTGTTCTGTTTTATTGAAAACAGGTCCTTCTGCATAGAGGTGCTTGCTAGAGAGGAGGTGACGTTGCGTGTTGATGGAAAGCATGATGATGATGGCCGACGACACTCTCCCTCGACATTTATCACTTAGTTTATGTTTTAGGATGATTTTTGTAATCGAGAGATTTGAACTTCTTTAGTGTGTCTCACACTTCGTGAGACGGTTATTCATATGAGTTTGTAACAAACAGTTATTCTGCTTTTATGAATGATTTCTATTCGTGTTCATATCTTGTTTGATTATGTGTGAATTATCCTTGTTGTTTGAAACTAATTGATAATGTATGAACATTTGTAAAATATTAAAATGCCTTGTTTTAAAATACCCAACTTAATGATATTTCATTAATGAATGAAACCATTGTTTAAATTCAAAGTTATGTGATAATATGTGAAAGTCATTCGATTTCTTATCACATATAAATCATGCTTAAGTTCGGCAAAATAACTTGAACATCGTGTATTACTTGAATACAAAGTGTTTAGTGAATTGTTAAATAGAATACATATTCGATGTATTATGTTTTAACGAAAATGGTAATTATCATTAAATGATTGTTTAAATGTGTAAAGTAGTTTACCAAAGGAAACATGAATATGAAACTATTTTGATTTGATCAAAGTACTTCATCAATAAAAGGGTATAAATATAAAAGAGAATCCAATTACTATGATTTGATCAATAGTAATAAAATTCAACTTTATAAGAATGGCATGAAAAAAATTGTGGAATGCAAAGTGTTTTGAAACGTCAAAATACAAAGCATCACAATGTGATATTATATATCAAAAAGGGGTTGAATAGAAGGCACCAAATAAATCGTTGTAGAGTATATGTAGAGACCATTAGCTTAGAAATAGTTAGCACTCAATTAGAATTAGTAAACCATTTGAATTCGTGAAAGTTTTGGGGTTATTCGATATAACCAAAACAATAGCGAATAAGTCCTTGTAGAGTATTCATTGGAAACTTTGAATACAAAATCCATAGCTGAAACCAAAAGTAAAGCAAAACTTGTATTGCTTGGATTTTGGTGCATTCTTGAGAAAGCTCACTTCTAGTGATGTTTCTCAATTATGAAGCAAATGGAAAATAGTGTAAAACACGATGAGGATTCAAATGCATCAGAGTGTTGAGAAGCGCAACGGACAATGTTCCTGAATGATTCTCGTCACAGAAGGAAAGAATCAATGATTTTGATCATTGTGTTTTTCCCTCCACTATTGTTTTTCACTATATGAAGTAGGACTCAAAATGTAAATCCATATCTTGTATGGAAACATTTGTGAATCACTTGTCATAATTTTTGGAATATGACATATCTACGAACTACAAAGGAAATGATGGTAAACTAGAATTATGAGAAGTCCTAGAAGCAAAATTCCCTTGAGATTAGAATGCAATTCATTGCTGAATCTCACAAGTAAAGGGGTTACTTGGAATTTTCCCAAATGAATGCAAAGCCATAGTAGGAAAAAGGGGTGAATGACAAAAGCACAAATTTGTCAAGTATTGGACAAATTCAAATAAATTTGATTCATGTGTGCTAAATGTCTAGTGGATTTAAAACTAGTAAAGTACTAGTATCTCATAATAAATCGCCAAGTTTGATATTTGATCAAAGGATTTTGAAGTTGTTCAATATAGTAAGGAGATATGCAATTTGCATAAAATTGAGTGGCAGCTATGAAAGTCTTCCTAAAAACAATATGTGATTGACATATTTTTAAGTGGGAGCAATATGAGTCTCAAATTCAAATATGTAGGAACATTGTTTGAGTAAGAGTACTGACTCGTACCCAAATATGTTAGCAACATAGTTTGAGTGGGAGCTTATAGGAGTAATTCTTAAGTAAGTTAAGGATGGAAGCGCAAATACTTATAAATAATGATTTATAAGATGTAGAAGTTGATAATAAGTGTATTATGATATTATGTAGTATTCCTTAAAGGATTCTGAAAGCTGTTTCAGAATAGAAGTTAACTAAGGAACTGTTTCTTAATAACTCAAATTAGGAATAGCATTAAGTTTGAACATCAATGGTTGAAAGAAAGAATAGGATGATCATCATCCACTATGTTAAGACATAGGTTCTATCTTAGTAAACCATGATGATAACTTACCATAATATGTAATCCAAATAAGAAACGTTTGAAAGTGATTAAATCTGAATCACAGAACGTTGAGCTAAATTTGTCCGTAGTGTCTATTAGAACTGTGGACATGTTTTCCAAATCCATAAAGGATAACATATCTTAAAGCATAAAGAGTTATGTTATAAGGGAATATGTTGGAAACTCCTGTAGATACCAATTAAAGTCAAAAAGGAAGCGAGGTGAACAAAACATCGAAAGTTGCACCGAGTGCACTAGTGTTTAGATGAATACATTTATAACAATAGATAAGGGTACCATCTAAAGTGGTGTATAATGTTATGGTGGGGCTAATTCACTTTTAACGTAGAATGATGTGTCCCAGGGCACAATGCCCATGAGAAAGCCCTCGAGGTTGATCTAACGTCACTGAAGGCTCCTGGAATCAGGCCTCGTTCTGCTGCCATAGCAACGATGCATACACACAGATGCTGTCATGTGATGATAGAATATTAATGTCAATCAAAGTGACATTAGTAAGTTGCAAAGGATCTGGGACTGTAAAGTACAGAACCAAGACTCAACCTCTTCCATGAGCAAGCATGTTCTAGGTACCGGTTATATGGTGCCAATAATTAAGAACAAATGCAGCTAGTGTATTTGTACTCTAGTGCAAGTGGGATACTGTTGGAAATATGCCCTAGAGACAAATAGTAGTAAGGACTATTATCATATTTCATATAGTTTATGATTAAGTTTTGTATCATGCTATAACTGTGTTGAGTGGAAACATCAATACACGTGTGATATATAAACAAACCAGGGATTCCCAGTGAAACTCTAGTCACTGGTTCATTGGTCAACAGATGATCATGTTTCCTGATCATGTGGCATTTATGCCAGTTAGAAATGAGGTCATCTAATTCTGAGAATGAGATGATGAACCAATACCCAACCTAAACATCGTGATTCGATCATGTCACGAAGTTCAAGTTACGATGATTAGAAAAGGATCCTCATAGATTATTCCTTAGACCGTGAGGCTATATCAATCACTGTCTCCCGAGAGTGCTTAGATAGCATCAAACGCCATGTGGTAAAACAGTGGTTATAAAGGTGTGTTCAGGTATTCAGAGGAAACCGTAGAGGCAATATATGTCAAGAGCGGGATTTGTCCGTCCATGTGACGGGAAGATACTCAAGGGCCCACTCGGAGAAGTTATATCCCATAGCTGCGCAGCGTGTGATTGGATCACGGGGATATCACTTGTCGAAACGAGTCAAATAGCATTGTTCAGTAACGAGATTGAACTCGACATGTAAATGTCATTGATCAGGTCTCGGGCAATGCAAGTATCGAATGACAAAGGGAATAAGACGCGATTGTCACCGGTTCAAACGACGGAAGATCTTCGTGGAAGGCACAAGGGTCACATGGCCATCCAGGTCCCTCTGTTGATCATTGGTGCGGGAGTGTCCCGACCATGTATGGAGTGTTCCCGAACCGTAGGGTATCACGCTTAAGGGCTTGATGATGCTTAGAGAGTGTTTATGGGATCGGTAGAATCACCGAAGAAAAGAAGGGAGAAAACCGAAAGGGTTTTGGTAAGTCCGGAGGATGTCCGGAGTGGAGGTGGAAGGTGTTCCATGGCCACAAAGATTAGATAATATGTGAATGAATGTTAAATATTGATTTAATCATTTATTCATAATTATTTAAATAAAGAGAAAATCAATTAAAAGGTCAAAGGCTTAATGGGCCAATTCCTGGAGGGGAGAGGGCCCATTAGGGAAAGGAGAGAGGGAGAAGGGGGCCAAGGGGGTGGCCAGCGGCCCTAGTGGGCCAGCCCCCCCCGTGTGGGGCCCATGGGGGTGGCCGGCGGTGCCACCCCTCCCCCCTCCTCTCCTTTAGTCCCACCCCGGGACTTGAGGGGAGGTAGTACCTCCCCTCCCCCTATATATAGTGGGGTATATTGGCCTAGAAAATACACCCAATAATCAATAAAGGTCTCCCCACTTTTGGGAGGACCTCCAATTGATATTTTCTCTCTCCCCCTCTCTCTCTCGTGACCGTGGTCCCAAGTCTGGACTGCGCGAGCGAGAGACATCTTCACCGCGGAGCGCCGTCGCGCTGCGGGATTCAGATCCGGGAGCTCTACTTCCACAACTGCTGCTGGATCGGGGAAGTAGGAGTCATCGTCAGGCACCAGACTGTGTAACTCCCACGAGGTGTCACACTTGAGGCACTCAAGTCGTTGGAGCCAGAAGGAGTGCAAGGACTTCATCACGACCTTGAGGTTGGCTTCGGCTTGTCTACATCAACCACGCTCTCTTGAGCGTTGACAACGCTTTTCGGTCTTCAAGGGTAAGTTCGTGAAAAGCCCCTCCCGTTACTGTATTACTAATAGATAGGTACTGGCAGCTTCAGGGGTTCGAGGGCGTAGAGTAAAATTTATTGTTTTTTATGCATGGAACCACTACAATTACTGCCATATTTTACTTGCCTGGAAATCAACTTCTGTGTCCTATTAGAGGGCCATCCTTTTTGAATCATCGGCATTGCTCCTTTTGAGCTAGGGTACTCATATTCTTGGTTTGTTGTGTTTTGTGGCTGCCCAACTGGCGGATGCACCGGCGGTGGTGGTGGTGCGTCGATGGCCAAAGCACCAGGTGTAGTAGCGTAGCCTAGGTTGCCCTGTTGAGTCAACGTAGAACTGCATATTACAGGGTCCTTCTAGTATTTGCCCTGCGGACATCGATGTGTCTCGATTTTTTGGCTGGTATCGTTGTTGTGGCTGGCTTCCTCCGGCGTCATCCCTACTACTGCGATACCCATTGTTGTAGTCATCGCTTCTTTGGTTGTCCCCTCCATAGCAACCAACTGCAATGTAACTTGGTCCGTTGTATCCATCGTTGTTCCGTCGTCTTCTATCATTATTGTGTCTCTCCTTGTCTTCTTCGGGTGAACGGGCTCTTTTATTGTGTAGTGCATCTTCATCGTCGTCCCAGTGCTTAGCCATGTCCATCAGTTGTGAGATCGTCTTGGGATTTATTTGTCCCAATTCTTTGTTGAATTCTTGCCGACGAAGCCCATCATTGAAGGAATCGATCGCTCTTTCATCGGATATAGCTTCAGCCAAATTTTTTATAATGTTCCATCGCTAGATAAAGGCTCGTATTGGTTCTCCTGGGTTTTTTGCATGCTCACAATTGTTCTAAAGATGCGGGTCGTTTGAATGTGGAGTGGAAATTTCTGATGAATTTGTCCTCAAGATCATTCTAGTTGCTGATGGAATCTTCGGGTAGCTGCCTTAACCAGGATCATGATGCGTGAGTCAGGTGCAGCTGCAAACTCTGTGTTGCGGTGGCCTTAGAGCCACCCTATAATTTGATAGTTGCCAGATAATCTGCCAACCAATCTTCGAGCTCTTGGAGACCGTCGTACTTCTGATGATCGTGGGGCAATTTGAAGTCCTTTGGTACTGGAGTTTTGCGAACCCGTCGGGTAAAGAAACTAGCTCCACATAGTTCGTGTTCTTCTTTGCTTTCACCGTCGTAATATCTTCGGCTACTATGCTCTTCCATGGGTCTATCGATCATGCGTTGTGTAATATCGTCTCTTGCATCGTTTCGTGGCTCTGACCCTGAGAAGTGGACTCGATGTGGCGATCATGATCGTCGGGTGTGACCCACTTGTAGAGGGCTGCTGCGATAGTGTGGGGATTTGTCTGGTTCTCGTGTGATTCCTTGTTCTATTTGTGCGAGAGATGCCCCCACCATGTCGAGGTTCATCAAAGTGGAGCGGTGGAGAGCTGCACGAGGATCGTCAGGTGCTGGTTGGGTTGTAAGCAGGTAGGTTTGTGCAGCTACAATTGCGGCTTGGGCTGTTTTTGCTTTGATGTGTCCTGTTGGATCTACTGTCATGAATGATAGATCGAGGTCTCGCATCATCTCGTTTCTTTCAGCTTCAGGGATATATTGCAGACGTGAGGTTCTAGTCCTTGGCTGCGCTCCTCCGGTTATGCTTCCTGATCCTCAGGTAGAACTTAGTTGGGCCCACCGAAGGCTGGATTTGTCAGCTAGTCTTTTTCTTTCATCGAGCTTCCTCTTCATCCTTAGCAGGTCTCTTTTTTGTGATGCAGTAGGTATTGGTATGCCAGTAGATCTTCGCGCATGGCATCGGCTGTCATTGGGACTGCAGCCAAAATTGCTGCTCTTGCTTTTTGCCATGCTTCGGCTGGTAGGCAGAGAGTTTGCCTCTCACCGTTGCGTGGTTCCCCTCCTCCTGGGATTACGCGGTTGTTCGTTGGGTCTCCCCCATTTCTGCAATTTCCTTCGTTTCCATGATCTCCTGTGTTATCGCTTGACAAAATATCTTCGGGGTCAAAAATAGGGTTACTGTTGGAGTCCTACTGAGTTGAGGCGTCTCCGATGATCATGCACACTTGGTGTTGGGTTATGTATGAACTGGTAACGTCATCATCGGAACTGAGGGATACACTGTCTGGTGGACCAGTGAAGTCCAATAGTTTCTGCTCTAGGTAAATTTCAGCCATCCTAATTCCAAAGTCGATGCTCTGGTCACTTTCTTCGGGTTTCGCGTCTATCGGACTTGATCCGTGTGGCGTGGTTGGCTAGGGGTCCGATCCAAAGGAGAGATAGTCGTAAAGACCATCAAGATCCCCTAGATCTGCCGTGATTTCCCTATTTTCTTTAGCTGCCTCGATCTGCATCATGACTTCCATGGAAGATCCAATAGATGATGCAGCTATCGCCGTAGGCGCAATTTTTTCGACCGGCGGTCCTGATGAGATCAGAGCCGAGGGGTGCGATTCTTCGGGATCCTCTAGTTGGAAGTGAAAACTTCTTATCATGAGATTGGATCTGCCGTTGGCGGGTATCGAAATAGGGGTGGGCGCGCGTGGTGCCGCTTCAGTTGGATTGTTGCTTGATGAGAAGGGGTCCGTCGAATCCATGACTCCAGCGTTTAGGTCTCCCACAAATGGCGCCAATTGACGAGGGGTAACCTCGGCAATGCCCATGGTGATGGACTTAAGGTTTTGCGGAAAAGAGAACTCTAGGGATTTCGTCGGATGTCAGGCAAACAAGGGAGTTGAAGTCGCCTGATTACTTGATGAACAACACTATTACAGATCGCTTGAGGGTTTTTAGGTACCTCCTCATATACAATAGGCCGGGTCTCAAAAACGTATACAGATAGGTTACATATGTATGATTACAACACCAACATAACGTTGGTTCATATTTCCTTTCCTAATATAACTAAGGTCTTCATCGGATGCTTCTTGGGCAACCATCTTGAATCTTTATGGGCCGAGAGCCTTTGTGCAACCAGGGTAGGAGATCATAAGCACCTGAGTAATCGTACCCATGTCAGGCATGGTCGAGAGAGGGAACACACAATGAATCTAGGCGGACCAGTCGACACGACGTCATCGGCTGCGTCGTCACACACCACGGCGGTGGATGAGGAGGCCGGGGGCCGGTCGGAATCGAGCGACGAAAACGGCGGCGACACCGGGTCGCTAGAGAGGAGGAGAGGAAGGTCGAGCAAACATGAGAGAAGAGTGACTGGGCCGAGTGAAAGTGTGGTGGGTTTGACCCGAACCCACTAGGCCGAGCCGGGCTGAGCCAGACCCAGGTTTTAAATAAAAGGAAATCTTTAATAAATTACTAAAATACCAAAAATACCCCTAAAGGTAATTAAGCTCTAAAAAAATAAATAAAAATCCTAAGAAATTCAAATAATATATCTAAATGTTCATAAAAACATAAACTATCCAAAAATTAAGTTGTACTCTAGCATAATAAAACTTAAATTAATTATTTTAATGTCATAAATCATGTAAGGAATTTTCTAAAAATGAGGATTATACTTAACAATAAATAAAAAATCATTTTTGTGATCCTAAATAAATAATTTAGGTAAGAAAAATACTAGTTTGTATTTTAAATTGATAAAAATTAAAATGAGTATTTGAAAACACTTATTTCTTCATGGAATTTTACTAAAATAAGAGTAAGACTGAAAAATACATAAAAACCACTTTTAAGATTTGAAAAAGGTACATTTTACTAGAAAAAGGCTAACCATTATTCCAAAAGATTTTAAGTTTTCTAAAGTAATAAATCCTTAGTTTTCTATTTTATTCAAATAAATACTTGTTTTGTCATAAGTTAACTCTTCAACATCATTTCCTAAATAATAATATATATATAATCCTATAAAATGGTGTATTTCTAAAAAGAATCCTTGAAGTCTAAAATACTAAACCTAAAACCATGACTATGGTTTATAACAAAACCTAAGTATAAATTACTAATTATTTAATACTCCTTTAGAGTCTTAAATCAATCATAACCAATAACTTCAATCTAACCTTTAACATCATTTATTTATATCAGGGATGAATTATCTCATTCCTTTAACCATACCTAACATATTTATAAAGCCTAATAGAAGTTAAACAAACTATAAAATAAGATCACCATATCTCATAATTAGCTCTAACTCTATAACTCACCTAACCTCTAGTTGCTAGGTATAGATTCATAGGGCTATACTCAATGTCTATATGATCTCATCATCGATTGTATCAAACAAAACTTTTGAACTCGACCAGAATATAAAATTACTATATCTTAGTCCTAGTTATATTTTATACTTAACTTTGGTTTATCACTCAATCAGTGAGTAGCGTATTAATTCAAGATCGTTAAAGCAATCCAAATAACCATCGATTGTGTTCTGAGAACACTATAAATTGTTAAACTTAGTGTAATAGGTATTTTCTATGAAAGTTA
Organism: Avena sativa; assembly: GCA_916181665.1. Taxonomy (NCBI): domain Eukaryota; kingdom Viridiplantae; phylum Streptophyta; class Magnoliopsida; order Poales; family Poaceae; genus Avena; species Avena sativa. The sequence goes on along the minus strand of OV702287.1, from coordinate 524,810,865 downwards.
TTCTTTTTGCCACTACAAACAAAAGATTTAGCCATTCTACTAAATCTAGAAACTTGAAATATAACAATCCTTAAAAGTACTGACTAATCAACATCTACCATCAACTGTTGTAGTGCTTTACTTTCATCTCTTACCAATTCATTTTAGAATCTTAGTATGTATTTATTTGTAAAGTGAAACTTGATTATAACACAAACCTTTCATAAATCACCAAACTCAATCCATACTAAAACATGGGGATTTACTTTCAGATTTTTAAAAAATGCATTACATTACTTATGTCGTGGTATTACCGATGAGTATGCCATGGAGGGGTCCTCATAGAGCATCTCTAGAGAGGTGGTGGAAGGTGGTGAGTGGACGGGTACAAGGTAACACAACTTACCCAGGTTCAAGTCCCACAATGGTGAAGGAAATCTACTCCTGCTATAAATCACTATAATGGCAATACGCCGAGTTACAGGGATCAGATCATTGTGCCAGGTGTTATGAATCGTGCCCTAAAGGCTCCCACAAGCCCGGCTTATAAAGGCGCCAGAACATAGGGTTACAGGGAAAGTACCTTGCCGGACAGGTTACAGAGTCCTACAGTAATATTAACTAGTCTCCGTCTCTTGTACTCCAAGGCTCCGAGTAGGTCGGTGACTGCAACATAGCCTTCCTTTATCTAGCATGGGCCTCCCTTCTAGATCCGTCTAACTGGGCCGTCTAGCAGGCCATGGGCCGTGCTACCAACTATAGGCCACCCGGGTTATCCGGATTAGAGACATGCAATGGTGATACCCATTTAGCATATCCCCAATAGTAGCCCCCAGAGGACTTTGAGATCTTGTGTCATCTTGCCCTTTAGTATTGAATGCTCCATATAGGCAATGATGGCAATCCTTCAAGCAATATCTCTAAGGTCTTCCAAAGAACCCTACAATCCTCTCCATCTTCATCGTGTAAGCCGGAGATTCTTCGAGTCTTTTCTTCCAGAGTCGGATAGTTTCCGTCTTCCATGGAATATTCAGACATGACTCCTCCACTGCAACGGTCAGTAGGATGACATAGACTACAGTCTATGCTACCTCAAAACTCACATATGGTAGTGAATTAATCATTAGCTATTTTCACGCGCGCAAAATCTGAAACGTTTAAGCGGCAAACCGGGGGACATGGCGAAGTTATCACGCATGTTCACACACACGTTGTCAACACTGCAACCGTTAGATCTTCCATGCACGAATCTTGATGCCTGGGTCTATAAATGTTTACTGCAGCCAGAATATTTTATTTTACCCACATTCTTCCCTGCATCTTCTTCTTCTCGTCGCGTGACCATTCGAGCTCCTCAGCGAAAACCCTAGCCATACATCTTCCCCTCTCATCCTTCATCCATCCACATAATGGAAAGTAGCAGCAGCGCTCCATCGACGGCGGCGGCTCCCGAAGCTTCAATCTAGCCATCACAGGGAGGTACCCGTCCTGCTAGATGGAGTAGTGATTCCCATTTCCGCCGTGGTGGAATCCACCGACGGTGACCAGAAAAGGGCAGCGCTTGATGCCGCGGAGGAGGATGCTGACTCTCACAAGGGAGTGTGGAGGGGTTCTGACGTCTCCACTAATCAATTGCAAGAACTCATCACCGAGGGATATCTCCCGATGACGAAAGGATTGGTCTGGCAGCCATCACCAGCCGACTAAGTGGTCCCTTCTCCCCAAGCCAGAGAAAAGGTCTACCTTAAATATCACCTGGTACGTGGAGTTAGCCTTCCAGTCTCCGCCTTCTTCCTTGAAATCATCTGGCACTTCTGAGTTCTCCCCCACAATCTTTCTCCCAACATCATCCTTGTACTTAGCAACTATGTAGCTTCGTGCGAAGGATACCTAGGTTAGATCTATTTATCTATTTTTTCATCGTCAAGAGAGAGTCCAGAGAGTCCAAGGACAAACTTCAAAACTGTGGAACCATTATCTTCAAGATCCGTCCTAACCGGCGATCCCCGACATTGTCAGCCATGAGTGTTGTAAGAATTGGCAGCAGACATATTTCTACGGTCCATATATTCTTCTGGCCGGCCGTGAAGACTCGTATCCCAACTTTGTAGATGGAGCCGCCACGGAGGCCACCACATGGAGATCCCAAGGCCCCCTCCCGTCTGACAATGAAGCCTCTCGCACAGTAAGGCGGATAGAATGGCTAGTAGACGGAGGGCTAACCGGCCTGGACCTCGCCATGTGTTGGTTCACAAGGTGGATCCAACCTCTATAGCACCACGCCGAGCTGATGCACAAGTACTCCAAGGAGAGGGAAGATCCTATGTGGATTTCCAAGGACAACTTCTCCGCAGACTCCATCAAGCTCCAACTTAAGGACCTCGTCAAGGTGGAAGACAAGAAGCATGGCTTCAAGATCACCTTCAACATGTTCAAATGTGGCAAATGCCCATAGGTAACTATGTTTCCTTTGTTTCTTTTATATACTCCCTCCGTTCAGAAATATAAGATGTTTTAGTTTTGTGAATCGAATGTATCTAGACATCTTTTAGTGTATAGGTTCGTAGAGGTTTGGAGTGAACCAATACACTAAAATATGTTTAGATACATTCAATTCACAAAGCTAAAACATCTTATATTTCTAAATAGAGGCAGTATACTCTAAGGCTTCCATCTTCAATGCATCAACCATTTGACATACTGTTTGGCCCTCTGAGCTGGAGACCGTGGCTGAGGATCAAATGGCCTCCCAAGTCTACGATCCAAGGCTGAAGGATATCAAGGTTGTGTCTGACGATGATACCTCCCAGGATCATCCAGCTCCGGTAGAGCGGAAGCGGAAGAGATCCACCTTTGACGCTGCTGCCGAGGGCAAGAAGAAGAGGAAAATAGAGAATGGAGTCTCCAAAAAATCCACTGCCGCCTTAGAGGCAGAGAAGAATAAATCCACTGGCATCCCCTTGACCAAGGCACGAGCTGTGGTGTAAGTATATTCATTCTCTGACTTAGCTTTGCTTTGCACCTATTCAATCCCTATACTTATACTTTGTACGTTTCAGGAAGAAATCAGGCGCTAGTTTGAGGCGGACCTCCAAAGATGCTGGAGGTTCCAAAAATATCCGTGACATGTTTTCCAAGTCATCACCCGTCGTTGCTCCCCTAATCCTGCTGCCAAGCCTACCACAGGCTTTGCTCGAACTTCGTCCCCCATCATCCCTGAGACCTCCGCCATGGAGATAGACATCAATCCAACACTAGATGTCTTAGGCCTTATCGGTATGGACCTTGCTCCTAGCGGCCAGGCAACATAGGAGAGTACCTCTTCTAAAGTGGCTGAAGCTCCGGCTAAGGATGCCACCGAGAAAGGGAAACAACTAGCGGAGAGAGCAGAAGCAACAACAATATCAGCAACGGTCAATCCGGGAGCCATTGTGTCTTCAACTCCTACCATTACGCAGGAGACAACTAGGGCTTCATCCATGCCTCCAGCTTCTACAACTCCTCTGCCTCTGACTCCTCCGACACTAAGCCTGGATGATCTCATCCAACAGGCAAATGCCATTTATAACAATGCCCGGACCTTCCACGATGCATATGCCAACTTGGCCAACAATTTGAGGGTTGTTGATATTATAAGTCTTTGATATTTACTCTTCACTTTATGATATATCCCACTGTAGCCCCCAAGCTCTTAGGTGAACCAATATTTATTGGCCTGAGTGCTCCAAAGAACTAAGTGTAGAACTTGATAGTGTAGCCCCCGAGTTTCTAGTTAGAATGAATAATTCCAGCTAGATACTCTAAGAAAGAACACGTCTAAATTAAAATCTGATACCGTAGCCCCCGAGCCTTTAGTTGAAACTGATAAGTTCTGACTAGATTCTCTAGAGAAACTAAGTACTTATCTCTTTACAGAATGATAATGCCCGGAGGAAAGCTGCCAATGAGAAATATGCCAAGCTGCAAGAAGCGCTGGACATTGAAAAGGGTAAAACAGCCTTTCCGAAGGAACATATCACAGATAACAAGCATATGTTTTCCTCCAACAGCTCCCAATTCATCACTTGGAACCTCTTCATCCGAATTCTCATAATGCTATATTTGTTCTGTCTTACAGAGACCATCGCTAAGGAAAGAGCATTATCGAGCAATCCAAGCATATCCAGCAGGTCGACACTGAGAACAAAATTCTAAAGAAAGACCTGGTTAATGCCATCAAAGGCCATGAGAAGGCAATGAAGGTTATGCAAGAATCTACCGACACTGAGATTTAGCGCCTGAAGATGGAGATTGAACAACTCAAGGAGAAAATCCAAGCTGCCAAAGAGCAGAATGCTCGGGGCCTTGAGGTGTACAAGAAGCTTCGGAAGGAGCATGGCATCATGGCGGAGACCTGCCAACAAGTTGAGACGAGCATCTTTGGTAACTTTCCTCCATCTTTGTCAATTTTGTAAGTCGAATAAATATGTACTATTGTTCTCATGATCCTTGTCTCTTATGAAAACACATCTCCCATTGGTTTAACCAGTATGGGTGAAGGTGCTCTAGATTCAAAGGAGTGCATGATTCTTGCCGGAAACTTCATCAATATTTCCATCACTCAAGCCAAAGATATTGCCAAGCCACTGGACATTGCCATCAACGCGGCAGAGTCTACCGCCAAGTACTCGGAAATCCTGTGCTGAGCCCCCGAGAAAGTAAAGAGCTGGAAAGCATCCTGCATTCAGGCTAGTGCAAGGATGGCCTTTTCCTTGGTTAGGGTACACTATGACGAAGCCGACATCGACTTGGTGACTTCTGTCATGCCAAAGATTGATGAGGAGGGGCGCGAAATCGACAGCAACACCATCCGAAACTCTCTCGCCGGCTATGACACTAGGGTTACCAAGATGGTCAAGGCAGACGTCTTTGTGCCTGCTGAATTTCTTGATGATGAACCAGCAGCTTCAGACTCTAGCCTTCGATCCTCAAAGTTGGATGATCTTGCCAAGTATGATTCCCATGTAGTTGATGATGCAGCCTCGAAGTCTCCTGCAACAGAGCCATAAAACACTTTGTATTAAATGTGTCTTTGTAATATTTTTTATATGTATGCGGAAAACTTGTAGAAGTAAGGCGGAAAACTTCGCTGCAAGCCTCATGCTACTTATCTAGATCCAGTATGTATATATTTTTTAAGAAAGTGTTGGCTTATCCATTATTCTAGTTTGTATGCTTGACCTTTTATGAGACAGAAGACTCGCAACACAGAACCATGCTCTCAGGTGATGATGTTTAATAGAACCGTCAAGAACCTAAGAACAAAATCACCAGCTTTGAGTGCCAAAAAGTCACTACTACGGAATCCACATAAAAACATCAGAAAACGTGTAGACCAGAAAACTTAAGCTAACTCCCGTAGGCGGAATTTGCACAAGTGCAAATGCAAACTTGCGCATAAAAGGGTTTATATGATCCAAAAATGAACACTAAAGGAGGTAAAATACTCAAAAAATATGAGTGAACCAAATGCTTTATTCCATTGATCTAAGGTACTTATTACATAATATAAAATATGCTAAGTGTTAAAAGGATGTAGTTGTGCTATGTTCCATGGACGACCAGTCTCTAGGAAATTATCATCGGGGTCATGTTGCTTGCGCTTGCATTATTTTGGCCTATCTTTCAGCTCGTGAATATCGATGAGATAATAGGAACCAATGAGCAATTCTTTGCTTATGACGAACGGTCCTTCCCAAGGCGGGGATAGTTTGTGTGACTTTTGCTGCTTGAGTCTAAGCACCAGATCCCCATCTTTAAACGAGCGATGCCTAACACAGCGACTATGGTAGCTGTGTAGCTTCTGCTGGTAGATGGCGGATCTCTGGCATGCCAGCACGTGTTCCTCTTCGAGCAGGTCCACAGATTGGTGTTTGGATTCTTCAACATCATCTTCGTCATAGGAGGCGACTCTTGGTGCATCGTGGAGGATGTCCGATGGTAGGACTTCTTCTGCTCCATAGACCCTGAAAAAAGGGGTCAAGCCGGTAGATCTGTTGGGTGTTGTTTGTAAAGTCTACAAAATAGATGGAAAATCCTCCGCTAGGCTCCATCTGCTCTATGTAGCGGTGCCTCTAAGTGTGGCTTGATTCCTTGCAGAATCAGTCCATTGGCTCGCTCAACTTTCCCATTTGACTATGGATGTGCCACTTATGCTAGGTTAAGGCGAATGCCTTTTGCATGACAGTACTCCTCAACTTCTCCGAGAGACAAGTTGTTGCCTTTGTTGGTGATGATGCTATGTGGGAGACCAAATCTCACCACCAGACCCTGGACAAATTTCAGGGTTGTTGCCCCATCGAGCTTTCTAATGGGTTTAGCTTGAATCCATTTAGTGAATTTATCAATTGCTACTAGCAGATGTGTAAATCCACAGGGTGCTGTTTGCAAAGGACCAACCATGCCAAGCCCCTAGACTGCAAACGGCCAAGTAATTGGTATTATTCGCAATTATTTAGCTGGAACATGTGGTTGCTGTGCATAAAACTGACACCCAATACAAGCCTACACCAGCTTGTTGGCGTTCGCCTTGGCGGTCAGCCAGTGGAATACTTGCCGGAAGGCTTTTGCGACTAGTGACCGGGGAGCGGTGTGATGCCTGCAATCTTCGAGATGTATTTCTATAAGGATATCCATACCTTGATACCGGGAGATGCACCCTAGGAAACTTCTGTGGTACTTCTTTTGTATATCTAGCCATCTATTATGACGTAGCCTTTTGATCTGCGTACTATCTCCTGGCTTTTGACTTTGTCGGTGGCTAGTGTTTCGTGTTGAAGGTAGTCCATGAACGGTTTCGTCCAAGCCAGAGAGGTCACTATTACTACATTAACAAATGAGTATACTCTATCTGAGTTGTCAGGGTCCGCTCCTTTCAAGGATGGGGTCCATAAATGCTCCAGGAAAACACCAGGCAGAATTGGTCAGCGAGCTGATCCAAGCTTAGACAGCAAATCTACCACCTCATTATCCACCCTTTTGACATATTTGACTTCACAGCCATTGAAGCACTTGGATATCTTGTGTACTTCGTCTCGATAGGCCGCCATCATAGGGTTTCGTGCGTTCCAGGTGTCAGCCATCTGCTAGGCAACCAAGTTGAAATCTCCATAGCAAACTATGCGCTTGATGCCAATATCCTTGGCCACACGAAGGCCTAAAAGGAATATGCCCGAGAGGCAATAATAAAGTGGTTATTATGCTATTCCAGGTTTATAACATGTTTATTTTTCATGCTAGAATTGTATAAGGAAATGTTAATACATGTGTGAATTATAAATAGATAAGGTTCCTAGTAAAGCCTCCCTTTATACTAGCTTGTTGATTAACATATGATCAAAGGTTTCCTGATGATGAACATTGGATGTTGTTAATAACAGGGTCATATCATTAGAGAATGATATGATGAACAGTCACCCGCAGTAGATGTAGCAATATGATTAATTCATCAAGTTTAAATTGCTATCGCATTCGTAGTAACTCAATGTCCTTAGACCATGAGATCACGTCAATCACTTTTACCGAAAGAGTACGTTGATTACATCAAATGTCACCGTAACAGGGTGATTATAAAGGTGTCGTCGGGTATTTGGAAAGTGTTAGTTGAGGCTCATGGATTAAGATTGGGATTTTTCCATCTGGATTACGGAGAGATATACTCAGGGCCCTCTCGGTGATATCACATTGACATAGCCTTACAAGCAAGTGATTTGATCACTAGAATGTCATATCACAGGAACGAGAAAAAGAGTACTTGTCGGGAACATGATTAAACAAGGTATAGATGATACCAAGTGATCGAATTTCAGATAAGTAATATATCGTGAGACAAAAGGAATTTGATTGTAACAAAAGAGGTTCAGACGATCATCAGATTTTCGTGGAACTAGTGGGAGTCGTTATGGATCTCCAGGTCCCCCTAATGATTATTGATCGGAGAAAGTCTCGATCATGTCTACATAGTTCTTGAACCCATAGGGAGACACACTTAAGGTTAACTGACGCGTTTGAGCGGATAGGAAACACAGGGGGAGTCAATGGACATCGTAGAAAATTGTTCTATCGAGTCTGCCAAAATAGTTTTGGGGTATCAAAACAAAGCAAGGGATCCAAATGTTAATATGTTCATTAAATGAAGTACTCATTAAAGGAAGTGTTCATTAAATTGAGTTGCATTAAAATGGAATTAAATTGATTTAATGGAAAGACCTTTAAGGGAATTAAAGTGCTTTAATGGATAGACCTTTAAGGGAATTAAAGTGCTTTAATGGATATTGAATGAGAGGAGGGGAGGGGGAAGTGATACGTTGCACACGTATCTATAATTTTTGATGTTCCATGCTTGTTTTATATCTACTTTCTTATGTTTTGTCCATACTTTGGAGTAGTTTTATACACTTTCCTGGACTAACCTATTAACAAGATGCCACAGTGCCAGTTGCCTGTTTTCTGCTCTTTTTGGTTCTAGGAAACTCAGAAAATCAATATTCTCAGAATTGAACCGGACAAAAGCCAAAGTCGATATTTTACCGGAAGACTCACGGAGCCAGAAGATGAGATGGAGAGGGGCCACAGGGTGGCCACACCATATGGTGGCACGGGCTAGCCCTGTCCGTGCCACTAGGTGGTGTGAGCCCCCTGGCCGCCCGCCGACCTGGCCTCTTCGCCTATAAGAAGCCTCCCGATGCAAAAACCCTAGATCATCCAGCCTCCAGCCACGAAAAGTTCCGCAGCGCCGCCGCCATCGAAGGGGAGATTCAGGGGACAGAAAGTCTCTATTCTGGCACCCTGCCGGGACGGGGAAGTGCCCCCGGAGCCATCTCCATCGATCTCCACCACCATCTCCATCACCATTACTGATTCCCATGATGAGGAGGGAGTAGTTCTTCCTCGAGGCTAAGGGTTCTACCTGTAGCTATGTGTTCATCTCTCTCTCTATGCGTGATCATATTGTGATCATGAGCTTTATAATCAAGTAGATCTACCTTGCTACTCAAGTGCTTTAATAGATCTCTGCTCTCCCCATGTGTGTGAAGTTGACAGTGTGCACACCATGGTGGCACTTAGGCTAGAGATTTCAAATACTTGTTATGAGTTATATTTGGAGTTGGATGTCTTTATGAAATTGTGGTGTTTGTTGGATCCATCTAGCGCTCAAGGTGACAGTGTGGGGTTATCTAGATGGGTAAAGCAAACTTTGAGGAGTGCTGTTATAGCCCTACCATGGATTAGAGTGTCCAACCGGAGAGTAGTTCAACGTAGTATCATAAAGAAGAATATATTTATATGAGAGGTGTTCACTAGTGAAAGTATGATCCCTAGGCCTTGTTTCTAAGCACTAAAACACCGTTTGCTATTAGATCTATTACATGTTTGCTTGCTTCTATCTTTATTTCAGTTTTACTTTAGTCTTTTCCACGCCATCAAGCTATTTTCTATCACCATTACCACTTATAATTATCTATACCACTTGTATTTCACTATCTCTTCGCCGAACTAGTGCACCTATACACCTGACAAGTGTATTGGGTGTGTTGGGGACACAAGAGACTTCTTGTATCTTGATTGCAGGGTTGATTGAGGGGGTATACCTTTGAACACCTCCTCCCTGAGTTCGATAAACCTTGAGTGATCCACTTAAGGGAAAACTTGCCACTGTTCTACAAACCTCTGCACTTGGAGGCCCAACAACTGTCTACAAGAATAGAAGTGCGTAGACATCAAGCTATTTTCTGGTGCCGTTGCCGGAGAGGTAAGGTAAAAGGTACTCACATCCTCCGGTGTGAGTGCTCGAAGTTATTTCCTTTAGATTCTTCAATTTTGTCTTTTTGTTTCTTGTTTTCACTAGATAGGCTTAATGGAAAATAACAAAAAAATTAGAGAGCTTTATAGTATTTATCTTGAGTTAGGACATGAAGTGTTTGAAGAGAAAATTAAGAAACCTATGGAACTTTATTTGCATGCTAATAGCAATGTTGTTAGTATGAATTCTTTGGACACCATTATTGTTAATGCTATAGAAAAGTCTAATCTTGGGGAAGCTAGTTTTTATGAAAATGATCTTTTTAGTTCCCTTGCTTTGGAAGATAGCTATTCTAGTGCTTATGATGATACCAAACCTCCAATATATGATGATTACAATGATGAATATGATATTTTCAGTCCACCAACTATCGAGGAGAAAATTAATTATGATTATGATATGCCTCCTATATTTGATGATTATGGTGATGATAATAATAATGATAGCTATTTTGTTGAATTTTCTCCCACCATAATTAATAAGAATGACTATGCTCATGTGGAGAGTAATAATCATTTTATGCATGTGGCTTATGATAATAATGTTTCATGTGATAGTTATATTGTTAATTTTATTCATGATGCTACTGGAAGTTATTATGAGAGAGGGAAACATGGTTTTATGCATCTCAATAATATTAAGTTTCCCTCTTTATGTTGAAAGTCTTGAAGTTGCACTTGTTTTGCTTTACTATGCTTGTTGCTTTGTGCTTTCATGACTTGTTTCTTTACAAAATTCCTATGCATAGGAAGTGGGTTAGACTTAAATGTTCTTTGAATTTGCTTCTTGATGCTCTCTTTTACTTCAATTCATATTTCTTATGTGAGCATCTTCTCAAACTATCATGCCTAACTTAAAGGCGTTAAAGAAAAGTACTTATTGGCAGATAACCCAAATGTTTTTAGATGAGTCTTAGAAGTTATTGCTACAGTAATAACCTCTCCTTATCCTTTTTATTTTCTTTTTGTGCCAAGAGTAACCTCTAATTTGAGAGAAGTAATGCTTGGGAAAGTTGCTGTCCCGAAACAGATTTTTGTGCTTCACTGTAAAAATTAGTGTAAAATCTCTGTATGTCGTTTTGAGGCGTGAATTTTTGTGCTTCTGCTCCAGGCTGTTATATAACTTTCGTTAGTTCAACACTTTTCGATTTGAGCAACATAAGATCTTCGAAAAAAATGGTTTTTACCTGCTGGTCTGTTTTGGCAGATTTCTGCCATTATTTGCATTTGCTTCTTGTTGATTCCTTTTTGAGTTCTCTTTGGGGAATTGAGATTTTTGAGGGAATCGCTTCAGTAGCTTGTGTTTTAATGGAAGTTTTATTGGTGTTGAAACTAAACCTAAATACTTATTATCTTGAGTGCACTAATGTTGCTAATAAAGATTGTGTGAAGTTTTGTATGAACGAAAAAAATTCAGGTATATGGAAGGAATGAGCAATGAGATGAAGGATGGACTAAAGCTCAAGCTTGGGGATGCCACGCGTGTCACCCCAAGAAATATCCAAGAAAGTACAAGCGTCAAAGCTTGGGGATGCCCAAGGCATCCCCTTCTTCATCAATAAAAATCCCAGGTTTCTTCCAAACACTTCATTTTTATTGTTTCATACATAGTTGTGTTGTTCTTGGAGCGTCTTTGTTTTCGTTTTTGTTTTGGTTTTCCGTTTGCTTGGTTTTCTTAGTTTGCTGAATAAATTGGTTGGACCCCCTCTTTCATACATTGGTTTTCAAATAGTTTGGTTTGGATTGGAAAAGAGTAGGAAAGTTCATGCTTAAGTGGTAAAGAGAGCTTGTTTTTGACTGTGGCCTATGCTTTGTCATGCCATGCTCGATATTGTTTTGGCTTTATGCTTAGTATTATTTGCTATAGCATAACTTGTTATAAACAATTGAGATTGCTTAATGTGCCTTGGAGGGATCATGTGTTGTTTTAGCATATTAAAGCATAGTATTGTGGTATTCTCCTTTGATGCTTTATTTGGGTTGACTTGGCACATGCTCACACCATGTTATGACTATCCCAAGTCACCATAGCCTTTATGATCCTTTAGTTTTCAACTTGTAGTATCACTTTATGCTTTGATCATTGATGTTTTGTCGCTCTGCATGATTATGTCCATTATTGCTCTCTTAGTTGGTCGCTCCCAGTCTTTTGCTAGCCTCCACAACCAAGTATGAGTTCCACTCATGCATCCAACTCCTAAAACCAAGTTATTCCAAAGAGTCCACCATACATACCTACTAGCATATGCTATTCCAAGTATATTCATGTTTTTATCTACCTTCCGAATTAAACTTGTTATGAGAAAACTAGTGATTAAAGCTCTCACGAACTTGATGGCACACTTTACTTTTCTTGCCCTTAATAAACTTGAACCATTGTGTCGTCTATGTTGTATATGCTTGCACTTATTTGTTGGAGATTAGCAGAACCATGCTGTCATGGGGAACACTTTCAACATTGCACTTGTACTTTGTACCTAGTTGATATCATGCTCTTTTCTCTTTGGATGTCGTCAGTGTGAAATGAAAGGGGAGCTTGTAAGTCCATGGAGTTATGTATGTATGTTAGAGAAACGCCTGTGCCGCTGGTCTAATCCATGTTGTCATGGTGGAAACCTGCAGCGTAACCATAATGAGCTGTCTATGAAGCATTCTTCTTATAAAAAAGATTCAGATATTGAGAAAAAAGAGAAAAAGAAAAAAATATGAGAAAAGAGGAAAGAGAGAAAAAAGCACCATATTCCCATGGTAAATAAGAAGATTGCTGCTCGTTGTCTGCTTGCCTTGTCATTTTGATATGGGTATTCTTCCGTATCATCGGGCAAGGGGTACCCCGTTGGCGGTTCTCTATGATACACATGTACTTACTATGACAAGAACTTACCGGTAACTAAACTTGAGTAGCATGAGGAGCGGCCCTCGTATTCAAGGGACATGAGATTTCCAACTTATACTTCGTCAAGCATATTCACCATAGTTTGTTCACTTTAACCTTAATCACTTCAAGATGCTTATGATAGGGGCAATGAGAGCTGAAAGCTAATAAGTACCATAATTTTTGGAAGCTCTTTATGGAACTTGAATCCCTACTTCCTTCTATGAAGGCCTTTCTTTTACTTTTATGTTGAGTCTCCACCTTCTATCTTTATGCACCTACTTTGAGAGCATAGTGGCCTTTCTTAGTTCTATGTGCATTGTCCCAAGACTTGTTGATTGATGCATAGCTTTGATATTGCTTGTTTTAAACTATTTGTATCTAGTCACTCTTATGAACTTTGAAGGTGTCCTATGCATTTATGTTTGCTACTCTATGAGGGACAAGCTGAATGCCACTATGCTACGTTTTCTTTATGTGAAACAAACAAACGTCTTGCAAAGCATTATTATTCATGAATCTTTTGTTTGTATCCTTTCATGTTACAACATAGTTGCTATGTCTTATTGCTAGAACTTTATCTTTCATGCTATGTTGAAGTACTATGATCCTGGCTATCAATGTTTTACAAATACTTTGATCAAGTTTATGATGGTGCATGTCACCTCAAAAATTATTATTTCTTTTTATCACTTACCTACTCGAGGACGAGCAGGAGTTAAGCTTGGGGATGTTGATACGTTGCAAACGTATCTATAATTTTTGATGTTCCATGCTTGTTTTATATCTACTTTCTTATGTTTTGTCCATACTTTGGAGTATTTTTATACACTTTCTTAGAATAACCTATTAACAAGATGCCACAATGCTAGTTGTCTGTTTTCTGCTGTTTTTGGTTCTAGGAAAGTCAGAAAATCAATATTCTCGGAATTGGACCGGACAAAAGCCAAAGTCGATATTTTACCGGAAGACTCACGGAGCCAAAAGACGAGACGGAGAGGGGCCACAGGGTGACCACACCATATGGTGGCGCGGGCTAGCCCTGGACGTGCCACCAGGTGGTGTGGCCCCCTGGCCTCCCACCGACCTTGCCTCTTCGCCTATAAGAAGCCTCACGATGCAAAAACCCTAGATCATCCAGCCTCCATCCACGAAAAGTTCCGCAGCACCGCCTCCACCGAAGGGGAGATTCGAGGGACAGAAAGTCTCTGTTCCGGCACCCTGTCGGGACGGGGAAGTGCCCCCGGAGCCATCTCCATCGATCTCCACCACCATCTCCATCCCCTTTGCTGATTCCCATGATGAGGAGGGAGTAGTCCTTCCTCGAGGCTAAGGGTTCTACCGGTAGCTATGTGTTCATCTCTCTCTATGCGTGATCATATTGTGATCATGAGCTTTGTAATCAAGTAGATCTACCTTGCTACTCAAGTGCTTTAATAGATCTCTGCTCTCCCCATGTGTGTGAAGTTGACAGTGTGCACACCATGGTGGCACTTAGGCTAGAGATTTCAAATACTTGTTATGAGTTATATTTGGAGTTGGATGTCTTTATGAAATTGTGGTGTTTGTTGGATCCATCTAGCACTCAAGGTGACGGTGTGGGGTTATCTAGATGGGTAAAGCAAACTTTGAGGAGTGTTGTTATAGCCCTACCATGGATTAGAGTGTCCAACCGGAGAGTAGTTCATCGTAGTATCATAAAGAAGAATATATTTATATGAGAGTGTTCACTAGTGAAAGTATGATCTCTAGGCCTTGTTTCTAAGCACTGAAACACCGTTTGCTATTAGATCTATTACATTTTTGCTTGCTTCTATCTTTATTTCAGTTTTACTTTAGTCTTTTCCACGCCATCAAGCTTTCTATCACTGTTACCACTTACAATTATCTATACCACTTGTATTTCACTATCTCTTCGCCGAATTAGTGCACCTATACACCTGACAAGTGTATTGGGTGTGTTGGGGACACAAGAGACTTCTTGTATCTTGATTGCAGGGTTGCTTGAGGGGGGATACCTTTGACCACTTCCTCCCTGAGTTCGATAAACCTTGGGTGATCCACTTAAGGGAAAACTTGCTGCTGTTCTACAAACCTCTGCACTTGGAGGCCCAACAACTGTCTACAAGAATAGAAGTGCGTAGACATCAGGAAGCCCCATGGCGCCTATAAAGGAGGTGGCCTCTTCCTCCTCTCCACACACACTCTCACAAGCTCTCTCATATTCCCCAAGGTTGGCATCTTCTCCCCCTTGCTTGCCTTGTCCATTGCCACTAGAAAAGGTGCTCGGCGAAGCCCTGCTCTAAACCTTTCCCTCGACCACCACTACTATGGCGTAGTGATGTTGGAGTTCCTGGGGATCCGCTACTTCTGCTGCCTGGATGGAGCAAGGGATCTGGAGTCGTCGACACACCGAACGTGTGACATATTACGGAGGCGCTGCCCGTCTATGGTGCTGATCATCTGCACGTCCTTGAGGACGGTCGTGTACCATCTACATCAACCATGTTTGTTTGCAGGAATGTTATATAGCTTATGGTCTATGAGGGTGAGTCCATCTGTAACCGTTACAAAGTATCGCTAGATTCGATCTTGGCAATTGCAAACCGTTGGATTTTTTTGTTTTCTATGCAACGAACCCCATCAGTGGTATTAGAGTTATGTCTATGTGTAGATGCTTTGTACGGTTAGAACACATGGAGATGTGGGTGTTGATAAGTCCTGTTATTGCATACCTCTTATATTTCAGATATTGGTGGCATAGTGGGATGAAGCGGCCCGGACAAACTTCACATGTCCTCGCACATGAGACCTATTCCATGATGTCTACAAGTGCACAGATCGTTTGTAGCTAGTTTCAAAGTATAGATATCGATCCCACAGGGAGCCCAAAGGTAAGTGTTAATGAATGAAGTCTCTGTCACACTCAAAGTTGTCACAGGTCTTCAAGTGAATTGACTGCAAGTGTGGAAATAAGAATGAATTTTGGATTAAGCTAGATGTATTTAAATAAAACTAAAATGTAAACTTCAGTAATAAAAAGTATAAAAGTAAAGAATGATTCAGTTGTTTGTTGTTTTCTACAGATGACAAAGAAGGCGCGGGGAGATACAGTTCATGGTGATAGTGACTATGCCAGGTGGACGAATGATAAGTGTAACAATTATAATCTTATAAATATATGTGTAGGCGAGCAACCCATAATTAGCCGGAGCTCCTCTTTGTAGATTTCATCACAACTTCAATAATCGTACTAGCCTATTACCAAAACCATGGTCAGTCACCAGGCGATTAAGATCCTTCAGGTTGCTTAGCAATTAAGCTCCTTGGATCAGAGTAATGCAATAAGCAAAGTGGTTCCCCGTGATCCTCGAGTCAAACTAGTTTCCGATTGATATCCCCGTGTCACTTTAGCTCGCCGGTCTACTAGTGAACAAGATCCTATCTATGTAGAACAAAGCATCATGTTGTCTGGGACCTTAATTGGACAACAAGCATTAGGCATCCCATAGATATTCAAGCACACATAATATAGTAATTAAAATCAATCACAAACTGATGGAAAATATATGGAGGCACGTCACATCTCACCAATCCCTCACATCTCCCACGCCCAACGAACTTACTCACGCATGAGAGAAGAAAGCATCATCGATATAATTAAATAAAGGGAGTTCTTCTTGATATTACCGTGGAGATCCACAATAAGAATAGAAAAGTAATCCAACATAATTCAAGATAGGAAGGAACAATCTCCAACCCTAATCCTGCAAAGTGAAGATCTCTCTCTCTCTCTCAAGTACAAGTAATGGCTATGAGGGTGTGATGGCTAGGAGGTCGAAGATCGTGGGGCAAGATGAAGAACGCCTTCCCCTCCTTCTTCGGATCTCTTCTTTCTCCTCTCTAGATGGGATGGCGGCTGCTGTGCTATGATTTCGTGCCTAGCCTCTTCACAAAAGTTTTGCCTTTTGACAAGACGGAGGCATCGGAAACTATACGGCGGCAACTATACAACCGGAAAAATATTCCTGCCATATAGTTGCTCGTCAAAGCTTCAGTACGCCTCCCTTGATTGCTTCCAAAAAGAGACTTGCTTGTTTTCGCCTGAATATTGTGTTTCTCTTGTTAAAACCTTCTGTTGATGTTCAGAACCTAAAACACACATTAAAACCCAAGTTTTCTTTGCTACCAAAGTATTAGAATTAGGTCAAGCTAGAAAACGATCAAATCCAGAAGAAAACCATCAATAAAAACCATCAAAAATATGTCGAATATCTTGCTAGCAAATAAATCATATGCTAGAGCAAGTGTCAAAAGTTTAGCTAAGAAAGTGAAACAATTTCTTTTGGTGTCTCTCTTTGTTGAGAGATGAAAACTTTTTGCTCTTGTTTCTTTAATCAATTAAGAGTACTCAAGTTGGCACCAAAATGAAGGAAATATGCCCTGAGAGGCAATAATAAAGTTGTTATTATGTATTCCTTGTATATGATAGATGTTTATTTTGCATGCTATAATTGTATTGATAGGAAATGTCAATACATGTGTGTTTAATAAACAAATAAAAGGTTCCTAGTTATGCCTCTCTTATAGACTAGCTCGTTGATTAACAAGATGATCAAAGTTTCCTGATCATGGACATTGGATGTTGTTAATAACAAAGTCACAACATTTGTGAAATGATGTGATGAACATTCATCTAAAGTATAGCATTACAATCAAAGTCATTATGTTTATATTGCTATAACATCATACAGAGTAATCTTTATCCTTAGACCATGATATCATGTTAATTGCTGACATCAGAAGAGTAACTTGATAACATCAAACATCACACCATAAAAGGGTGACTATAAAGGTGGGTTCAGATACTCCGAAGATGTCATGTTGAGGCTCATGGATCAAGAGTGGAATTTGTCAATCCCGATGACGGATAGATATACTCTGGGCCCTCTCGGTGATATCTCATTAAGATAGCTTACAAGCAATTGATGTGATCACTAGAATGTTATATCACAGGAACGAGAAAAGAGTGGATGTCATTAACGAGATCAAACTAGGTATTTCGATATCGATGATCGAATCTCAGACATGTAATATATCATGAGACAAAGGGATTAAATTACTAGCGTTAAAGGTTTTCATGATCATAGAAGTCATCGTTGAATGTGCAGGAGTCAATATGGATCTCCAGGTCCCGCTTCTGATTATTGATTTGAGAGGAGTCTCAATCATGTCTGCATTATTCACGAACCATAGGGTGACACACTTAAGGGTTTCCAAACACCATTTTGGAGCACATATGTTTTAGATGAAAGAATTGCAAAGCGCTGGAATTATTTCGATGGAAACCAGAATTGTTTCGGGTGAAATTGCAGAAACTAGTTCTGCATGTGATATTGAAATGTTACCAGGGTTTTATGTGAATGTTTGTTAATTAAAGTAATTAACAAAATTCTGAATAAAATAAATAAAAGAGTTTTATTAAATGAGAGTTGCAGTAAATTTGGTGGAAATTTAATGCATGTAAGTGGAACTTTGGGTGGAGGCTAAATTAATGTTAGTGGAGCTTCCACCACATGAATGAGGAAGAGGTGGGGGCACCCCCCATGGGCGCCGGCCATGGGAGGGGAGGAGCCCCCCTCTCCTATAAAAGGCACCTCTCTCCTCCCTCACAAAGTACACCTCCTCGTGAAGGATATCTCTCCCCCTCTAGATATATTCCCCCATGGTCTCGGATTAGCGAGATACATGTTGTCGGTGGCATTGCGTCTGGAAGGAGTTGCTGCTTCCGCTGATTCGCTGGAGCGAGGAGACGGAGGTTGTTCGGTGGCCTGAACGTGTGTGCGAGGATGGATGCGATGCTGATTTGCGGCACTAGGACTTCCACACGATCTTGAGATCGGCAAGCGTACAACTACATCATCCATGAGTTCCAACTCGTTAACAAAACTCGATTGTCTTCGAGGGTAAGTTCTCTATGGATGTATATCCTCCCGTTGCTTGTATCTCGTAGATAGATATTGGCGTATAGTTCTCATCGTAGGAATTTTTTTGTTTTCTATGTTGCGAACCCAACACAAAAACATTCAATTTAAGAACAACTCATATATCCCCACGTCAAAATTTCAAGACTCTCAAAGCACCTTTTTCCTTTCCTTGTTTTTCAAAAACTTCAGTCCTTTCATAAAGAAATCATGCCACTGTTTCTAACATATTAATTGGGACTGTGTTGCGCACTCGTGACCATGTCAATAGATAACTTTTGATCAATAGTGGATCATAGGAGTACTACAACTTCACTTGGAACATGAAACCACGAGGAGACTAAAATTTTACCCGTCATAGCATTGCAGCTACAAACGCTTACATAACTCAATAGCCGAAATCAAGTAGTTTCCCACATTTAGATCGTTCGTTGGCCAGTGGAGTTAATAGTTCCCCATGGAGCATGATAGTGTTGTAATGACACACGTAAAGCAATATCTTACGGTAGTTATTAGAAAAATCAGTGGCATAATATCTACTACTTCGAAGGATCCATTTTATCAAACAATTCCATTCAAGGGTGTTATCGAGTCTATTTATATTAAGCTCAATGGGGTTGAGTAGTTCTAAAATCAAATCCTTTGGGCTAAACATGGACTCAAGTCATCTTTTGGATGCTTTTTCTTGTTGTAAAATTGTTGGAAATATTTTTAACCAAGTTCATTGCTCATTATTTCAAAGCTAAAAAGGAGACACTGGCAGAGGAATAGAATTTATAGGATAGCAAGCTAAGTGGAGAGTGGCTCAAGTGCAAGTGAGTAAATAATTGTAGGATCAATTTCAAGTTGCAGAAAAGGTGATGAAAGGAATGTGGTACCTCCTCTTGCTTGCTTTGTTCTCGTACTTGAGTCGAACACCCTCTATATTTCCCTATTGCCAAGTCACCTGAAATTGAGCAATCTCCGAGAGAAACAAAGAAACAAATTTTCAATAAAAGTTACAACTAATTTTTTTGTGTTTTTTGTTTAGGAATACAAACTAAAAGTAAACATGCAATTTTGAAGAAGTAAAATAAATCAAAAGAAGAAATAAAAATATGAATGCAAGGTTTGGAGGTTTCCAAACCTCCCCCAAGCTTAGGCTATTGTCAGGATCAGTTGTTGTCGTCATTCGATGGCTGGTGCGGATACTGCTGGTAGTAGTCAGGGAAGTGGGTCATGAAGTGACTGGAGTTGTGAGTTAAGGCACTCACATCTTCATTCACTCCTTGTAGAGTGTGGTCAATCTCCCCAATGCGCTGGTTGAGCTGCTAAAATTCTTGATAGGGGATGTAGTTGAACCCCTGCTACAGCTGATTGGGCCATGGGTCCTAGGATCCCCTTGTTGCTGTTGTTGTCCCTCCCAAGCATGATTGTAATCCTACTCCTGCTCCTGCTCATGCCCATCCTCATCCTGCTACTCTCCTTCTTCATCTTCTTCTTGACCAGGCTAAAATTCAGCCATGATCTCCACCACTTGATCCTTGGTGAGGATCCAGTTGTCCTTCTCCACAATCGTGAAGGCTTGTGGACACGGCAACGGAACTTGCTCACCCTGTGCATCACCAAGATAACCAAACTGATATGCTTGGATCCTCTTGTTAGCTTGGTAAACACCGAGGAAACCACAAGCAGTTAAGTATTTGACATCCATAAGTTTGGAGCCATCAATAGGTTGCATCACAAGTATTGTAATGTTCAATGCTAGGGCAAGGTGGGTTACCAATCCACCAATGCGAATGTCACCTTTCTTTTTGTTGCTCTAGTGGCGAAAGTGTTGGATGAGTCGAGTCGCAGGATTGGGGCTTTGCGGTGCATTGGGGAAGAGTGCCTTGGTGATCATGTCCATGTCTGCATTAGCCATGGAACTGGTATCTCTTCTTCCCAGCAGTGTATTGGCAAGGAACAAGGCATAGTAGCGAATTTTTGGGTTCTGAATGGTGGACATCTTCTTCTGGTAGAAGTCTCTGCCACCGCTAACATAAATAACCTCCCAAGTTTCTCCACTTGAGACACTATATAAATTTGTAACAGTTGACTCCCCATCACGAGGGAAGCCAAAAACATCACAATATTGTTCTAAAGTTATTTCATAATGTTGCTGGTTCATGGTGAAGCTTACCGTGCACGCATTACCTTTCTCCTTATGGTCATCGTAGAAAGAGGCAAGGAACTCATGGGTGAGCTCAGTGTAGGTATTGTGGCTTGTGTAGGCGAGTAGAGATAGCCTTGAATTTGCACACATGAGGTCGAAGTCTTCCCTCAACCCTGCCACGGTGAGAAAGCTATCATCGGCCCAACGTGTGGGCATGACCCTCCTTGATGAAACAATGGCCAACTTGTTGTTGAGCTCGGTCCGGAGCCCTGAGCTCTCGCCACGTTGGCGCTTGCTCTAGCGAAAAATGCTACTTTTTTTTGTCTTGATGCATTGAAAAATTTCACCATGAAACCTTAGGCATATAGTTTCTACATGATATACGAACGATTCTACGTGGAAAAATTTAATCCTAATGTGAGAAATTAAAAGGAAAACCAAAATAAGCTTGAGTTCACCCACTAGATCAATGTGATAGTTCCAACCATGGAATCTTGAAAATAAAGCATGGATAGGGAGAGAAACATATCGATCTATTGATTCCCCAACTCAAACGAATGAAATCCGCGAAGAATCAAGAATTCTAGGTGGGTTTTGAGGGGTTTGGAGAGAGAAAAAGTAAGGAGGAGGAAGAACCCTAGCCGCCCCGACGCGATTAAGTGGTCGCGCCGAACCATACAGGCGCAACTATACGGGCGGGATATGCAGTTCCCGCCATATAGTTGCGGCAGCATCGACAACTAGGGATTCTTTATGCTAGAACATAGTTATACAGGCGCAAAAATATGGCTAGATCATAATGGTCCCGTCGTACAGTTGGTCGTCAAAACTTCTGTGTCCTCGAGATAAATTTTCTTGGATAGGCATCGATAACTATATGGCCAAACTATACAGCCGGAATTTTTATTCCTTCCGTATAGTTGGTCGTCAAACCATCAGTACCCTAGAAAAGAAATTTGACGGAGGCATCGATATCTATACGAACGGAAATATACGGCCGGAATTTTTATTCCCACCGTATAGTTTGTCATTAAATATTATGTACCTTCAAAAGAAAATTTGTTGATGGCAAAGATATCTATACGGCCAAACTATACGGCCAGAATTTTTATTCCCGCCATATAGTTGGTCGTTAAACCTTCAGTAGTCATCAAAAAATTTCTATTTCTTCGAGAATTCTTTCTAATCCTGAAATTTAGTGAAACACCTAGATTTTGATAGAAAAATGACAGTAAAAATTGTTAACCAACAACAACATGTATAGAGTAGGATTTTTAGTATTACCGAGCTTCTTCTCCTCAACTAGAGATTCACTTTTTAATCTAGACAAAATGATTAAGCTAGTTTTTGTAGATAAAACTCAAACTTTTATTTTTATATTTATTCTACACTTGTTCAATCGATATTTCTACTACTTTTTGACAGCTGCATCTTCACGGGCCGCTTCCGCAAGAATGTCTATGAAAAAGTTGTAGGAATGCGATGAACATTTTATTCTGTAATTTATTTTATTAATGTGATGGGTTGACTCCAATTAAGCATTTTATTAAGAATGGTTGAATAATTCAACCCCTTCTCTGTTCTCGGATTCTTACCTTGGGTTGCCCCTTATCGAAGGCACTTACCACATGAACTCGTTTTGCCGGTGGAATATATCTTTCTCCTACTTCCAGCTTCTTCGGAAAATACCGGATGATTTCAGCTTCAGAAACATTGAAGATTATTTTCCCCTCAGCACAATCAACTGACGCTCCTATAGTACTAAGGAAAGGTATTCCAAGTATTATAGATAATTTTTTATCATCTGGCATTTCAAGAATAATAAAATCAGTGGGAATAACATGCTAATCTATTCTAAGTGGAACATCCTCAATCATACCAATGTGTTGTTTAGTGGACTTGTCAGCCATCTGTAAAGTGAAAGTAGTAGGGGAATACTCCCTAATCCTAACCTTTTATAGAGGGAATATGGCATTACACTAACTCCTGCACCTAAATCACACAAGGCATTAGGAATATCTGTTTTGCCAATTGAGCATGAAATAGTTGGTATTCTGGGATCTCCCGATTTAGACAGTAGCTTCCCATTAGCAGGATAACTAGTCACCATGGCAACGGTTTCAATTATTTCTTTATTTCTACTAAGAATATCACGGAGGAATTTAGAATAGGTAGGAACTTTTATTACATCCGCAAATGGAATTTCTAGATGAAGATCACCAAGTGACTTTTTGAAAGAATCATAGATTACCTGATCCGGTGCTTTCTTTTTTAGATCTACATAAGGAAGCTTTTTCTCACCTTTCTTATTCTTGTCTTTTACCTTTTGTGGGGGATCAGGCACTTTTGTTGCTTTCTTTTGTTGCTTCTTATCGCTCTTCTTCTTTTCTACCACAACAACTTCATCTTCATTGCTTGTCTTGTTTTCTTCTCTGGGATCAACTGTCTCTACATCAGAGTCATAACGGTCATCTTGTGCATCATTTTGCTCCTCCATGTTTTGATCTTGTGTTTCTTGAGCAGTTTCATCTTGAGGATCCACCAGTGTATCATATTATTGGCTTGCTTTGAGTAGGGCCTTTTCCTTTCGATCTTTTTCAGCTTCATATTCTGGTGGTCCTAATGGTCCTGTAACAACTGCACACCTCCTTGTAACAACATTAGTAGAAACATGAATATCTACATCATCTTGAAGAAAAATTTGATAACCAGATGCTATATGTTCACATTGGGTTTCAATCATAGTAAGATACTTGTGAAATAATTTTATTTCTTGGCCAATCTCATCATAATTTTCCATGAGTTCCGCCAGAATCTTTTTATGTCTTTGAAAATGCTTATGCAGGTTATTATGAGATTTTGCTTGTCGATGTTTTAATTCTTGAAAAACTTTTCTAGTTTCATCTTCTTCAGTAAAAACTTGTAACAAGTCTACTTTGTTTTCCTTAACAAGTTCAGAAGGTATACCTTTTTCTTTAATTGTTTTGCATACTTCAGGCATAAGATCAGGAGTTATACAAAGTATCCCTTTTTCCAGCTTAGTGCCGAAATCGGGATTATATAAAGAATCATTCTTAGACCTAGTAGACATCAATTCCAAACATGCTTTATTAGTTAGGTATTTATTGATCCTCCTGCTGATAGGTCAAGCAAATCTCTGCACTGAGTATAAAGACCATGATAAAATAAATGGAAAATAGTTGATTCAGAATAGCCATGATTAGGAATACCATTGATCATTCCAAAGAATAAATCCCAGGCTTGTGGGTAGTTTTCTCCCATGTTCTGACTAAAGTTGCCTATATTCTTTCTAGTTCCAGTTACCTTTTTAAAAGGATTAAACCTGTTTATGAATTTAACAATATAGTTTTCCCAACATTTAATGTAATGATGAGGGAGAGAATATAACAGTCTAGAGCCTTACCTTTAAGAGACCAACGAAAAAAATTAGATGAGAGAAGTCTCTTGGCAAACCTTTTGGTTCAAGTGTTGTCATCACGTCGTCAAACTCTCTAATATGTCTTCCTGGGTCTTCATCTTCCCTTCCACTGAAAGCTTTTTCCTGCAAAATTTTAATAATTCCACCATCAAATCGATATTCTCTAACTCCAGGATTAGGAAATTATATTGGTTGTTTAAGGAAGGCAGAGTTTGGAGCACTGTATTCTCTGAGAGTTTTCTCAGGTTTCTTGGGAGTTGTCCTGTAAATGGACATGATTTTCATAAAATCACTCAGGTTTTCAACTTCAACCTTATCTGATCTTAAAAGTTTTTCAATAATTTCCTCGCGCCTTTGAATAGGCACGCGCTCAAAATAATCTGGTAAATAGGTCCTACGAGAGCATGTAGACCCTTTGTCTCCTAGGGAGACCATTTTGTACTAGTAACACCTGAAATATCAAGAGACAAACACTTAGTGTTTAGCTCCCCAGCAACGACGCCGAAAAATAGCTTGATGTCTGCAAGTGCACAGATCATTTGTAGCTAGTTTTGAAGTATAGATATCGATCCCACAGGGAGCCCAAAGGTAAGTGTTAATGAATGAAGTCTCTATCACACTCAAAGTTGTCACAGGTCTTCGAGCGAATTGACTACAAGTGTGGAAATAAGAACGAAATTTGGATTAAATTGGATGTATTTAAATAAAACTAAAATGTAAACTTCAGTAATAAAAAGCATAAAAATAAAGAACGGTTCAGTTGATTGATGTTTTCTACAGATGACAAAGAAGGCACGGGGAGATGCAGTTCATGGTGATAGTGACTGTGCCAGGTGGACGAATGATAAGTGTAACAATTATAATCTTATAAATATATGTGTTTACGAGTAACCAATAATTAGCCGTAACTCCTCTTGGTAGATTTCATCCCAACTATAATAATCCTACTAGCCTGTTACCAAAACCATGGTCAGTCACTAGACAATTAATATCCTTCAGGCTTCTTAGCAATTAATCTCCTTGGATCGGACTAATGCAATAAGCATAGTGGTTCCTCGTGATCCTTGAGTCAAACTAGTTTCCTATTGATATCCCCGTGTCACTCGGGGGTTGCCGGTCTGCTAGCGAACAAGATCCTATCTATGTAGAACAAAGCATCATGTTGTCTGGGCCCTTAATTGGACAACAAGCATTAGGCATCCCACAGATAGTCAAGCACACATAATACAGTAATTAAAATCAATCACAAACTGATGGAAAATATATGGAGGCACATCACATCTCATCAATCCCTCACATCTTCCACACCCAAGGAACTTACTCACACATGAGAGAAGAAAGCATCATCAATATAATTAAATAAAGGGAGTTCTTCTCGATATTACCATGGAGATCCACAATAAGAATAGAAAAGTAGCCCAACACAATTCAAGTTAGGAAGGAACAATCTCAAACCGTAATCATGCAAAGTGAAGATCTCTCTCTCAAGTACAAGTAATGGCTATGAGGGTGTGATGGCTAGGAGGTCAAAGATCGTGGAGCAAGATGAAGAACGTCTTCCCCTCCTTCTCCGGATCTCTTCTTTCTCCTCTCTGGATGGGATGGCGGCTGATGTGTTATGATTTTGTGTCTGGCCTCTTCATGAAAGTTGTCCCTTTTGACAAGACGGAGGCAGCGACAACTATATGGCGGCAACTATATGGCTGGAAAAATACTCCCGCCGTATAGTTGCTTGTCAAAGCTTCATACGCCTCCCTTGATTGCTTCCAAAAAGAGACTTGCTTGTTTTCGCCTGAATATTGTGTTTCTCTTGTAAAAACCTTATGTTGATGTTCAAAACCTGAAACACACATTAAAAACCAAGTTTTCTTTGCTACCGAAGTATTAGCGTGAGGTAAAGCTAGAAAACAATCAGATCCAGAAGAAAACCATCAATACAAACCATCAATACAATCGAATCTCACAGCTATCATTCCATGCTTGACATGCAACTCGTTTTGCATAAGTGGCTAGTGGGTGTATGTCTCTCCCACTATTGTTGATATCTGATTTACAATGTTCTGCTTAATAACTTGGTTATCACCGTTTTGGTTGAAGTTCATAGGTAGAATGGTTCTATCCTAGAAAACCCACAGCCGCGTAAAATATGAAAAAATAAATTAGAGGCATCTAACTTATTTTTGTAGGGCATGTGATGTGATATGGTCTATGATACAAAT
The DNA here is from genome assembly GCA_916181665.1 of Avena sativa. NCBI lineage: Eukaryota > Viridiplantae > Streptophyta > Magnoliopsida > Poales > Poaceae > Avena > Avena sativa. The sequence goes on along the minus strand of OV702287.1, from coordinate 524,784,395 downwards.
GTTGTTGTATGCAATGTGTTTTATTGTAAAACAACCGGCAGGAGCCATATGGTTGTTATTTTATTTTATGGCATGCGTGCCAGAAAATGGAAATCCATGTAATTAGATTAGTGGATAACAACCTTGATGGTGGCGCCATGGACCTTGGTGACACGCCGGTAGAATGATGGAGATCATGCTATGAAGCACAATATGGAGATCGAATGCGAGAAGGACCATATCATATCACATTACATATGCATGTAATGTTTATCCTTTGATGCATCTTATTTTGCGTTGATTTGATCGCCTAGGTAGTATTTGATTTCCTTGGTAGCACTATAAGATGATCCCTCCCACTAAATATCAAGATAATAATATGTTATTCCTTAGTATGCACCGTTAAGAAAGTGTGTCGTCTCGAAGCACCACGTGATGATCAGGTGTGATAGATTCTATGTTCACATACAACGGGTGTAAAACAGTTTTACACACGTGAATACTAAGGTTCTTACTTGACGAGCCTAGCATGTATAGACATGGCCTCAGAACATGAACCGAAAGATAAAGCACAAGTCATATGGAGATATGATGACCCATATGATGCTCGCCATTGGAGATGCGCCACCACTCGTGATGATCGGTCGTGGCGTAGTGAATTTGGTTCGTGTAATCACTAAAATGACTAGAGAGATGTCATTTTGAGTGGGAGTTCACATAAGTAATTTTGAATTATCTTGAAATCTATCTGTTATAAACCTAGTCTAAATAGCCTTTGCAAATACTTTGTAGATCATGGCACCCCTTGCATTCAATTTCAATGCATTCCTTGAGAAAGAAAAACTGTTAGATAATGGGTCTAATTTCACCAACTGGTATCGCAACTTGAGGATTTTCCTCATAGGAAATAAAGAAGTCATATGTGTTGGATGGTCCGCTAGGTGACGCTCCTGCAAATACTACATCTTAGGATGAGCGCATTGTGTATGGCATAAAGCGTGATGACTACACTCTTGTGCGGTGTGTGATCCTTTAGTCGCTAGAGCCTAAACTCCAAAAGTGCTTTGAACTTAGCAATGTTGATGCTATGATGAAGGAACTCAAAACTATGTTTGAGGGCCAGATTCGTGCTAAGAAATATATGATTTATGGAAAGTTCTTTAGTGCAAAGATGAATAAATACAACTCTGTGAACGAGCATGTCATGATGATGATAGGCTATGTTCAACGTCTTAAGGCACTAGGATGTGATATCCCAGTTGATCTTGCGACAGACAGAGTTCTGTAGTCGCTCCCAACCAGTTACGAAGAGTTTGTGCTGAATTACAAGATGAGTGATGCGATTAGATCGCTCACTAAACTCGCTGCCATCCTCATGGCTGCCAAATTAGACATAAAGAAAAGGCATCATGAGTTGATGGGTAATAATATTACCAACTCTAAAGAAAGGGGCAATCCCAAAGGTAACTTCAAGAAGGACGGCAAGACTATTGTTGCGCCTGTGAAGAAAACCAAGGGAGGCCTGATGACCCACAAGTATAGGGGGTGTATCACAGTATTTTCGATAAGTAAGAGTGTCGAACCCAACGAGGAGCAGAAGGTGTTGGCTAGTGGTATGGATCAGGAATTCTCTGCAAATACTTAGCAAACGGATTTTTAGGGTTTTTTAATAAAGCAAGTAAACAAAGTACGAGTAAATAAAAGACAGTAGGAATAAATGCAGCAAGTGGCCCAATCCTTTATGCAGCAACGGACAAGCCGGTTGTATTACTTAAGATAACCAAATGTTCTCGAGGACACATGGGAAGACTGTCAAGTGCTTTCGCTTCATATAGTTGATTAATCTTCTTTAGCTTGCTAAGTGTTGTGTGGGTGAACCTGTGCTAATGTACCAACCTTCCTAGGACTAACACATACTTGTGATTATACCCCTTGCAAACATCCGTAAGTACAAGAAAGTAATTAAGGTATAAACCTAACCACAACTTTAAACTCTAAGACCCTTACATCCCTTGTGCAATGGTTTCCTAACGGGGGGTTCAAGTTTCTGCCACTCCGGCAACCCCTACGATTAGTAGCCAAATACACAATGCATTCCCCTAGCCCATATAGGTGAAGTGTCATGTAGTCGACGTTCACATGGCACCACTAGAAGAAGTACACCACAACTTAAATATCAAACTATTGAATCATTCTCAACAAAATTCCACTACTAACAACATGACTTCTCCCATGTCCTCAAGAACAAAACGAACTACTCACAAGACATCATATGGATCATGATCAGAGATGGAATAATGATGTATAACAATCTGAACATAAACAATAATTCAATGGTTCACTCAATAGCATCAACTACAAAGAGTAATCAACACCGGGAAAGTTTCCCCTAAGATCTAATGCAAGATTCAACCCAATTGTTACAGTAATATGGAGATGGTGATGAGGGTGCTGATGGTGATGATGGTGGTGATGATGATGATCCCGATGAAGTCCAGCTTGATGGTGGTGTTGATGGCGATGATCTCCCCTCTCCGGGAAGGAATTCCCCTGGCAGAATTCTGTCTACCAGAGAGATCTTTCTCTCTCGGTGTTTTCCGCCCCGCAGAGTCGGCGGAATCTTTCTGTGGTCACTCCCCGAGTCTTAGGGTTTCGGGAGGAATATATACGCCAGAGGGGAGAGCCAGAGGTGGGCCAGGGCGGCCACACCACCTAGTGGCATGGCCTAGGGTGGCCCGCGCCAGGGGGTGGTGTGGGCCCCCTATGGCCCATCTCCACTCCCTCTTCTGGCTTCCTTCGTCTTCTGGAAAAATAGGATTTTCTATATATTTTCCTGGATTTTCTGATCTTCGCGAATTTTGCCTCCAAACAACACCTTTTCCATCAGAATCCTGACTGTAGCGGTCCATGCTCCAAAAGTCATCAACCATGCAAAAACAGATGAAATAACATAAGTATCACCTCTTAATATGAAATATATCAATGAATAACAGTGAATTATGATATAGAATAGTGATGCAAAATGGACGTATCAACTCCCCCCCAAGCTTAGACTTCGCTTGTCCCCAAGCGAAACTGAGCTCAATAAACATGACCTCAGGTTTATGCAGTGAAGAGTCGATAAAAGAATACGGTCAAGAAGCATCACATTCATCAATACATAGATCATAATAGAAGACAACTCACTATTATATAACTTAACTTGCAATAAGTAAAGGAAACACAATAAAGATACATAAAGTAAATCATAATTGGTAATGGCAAACTTAGCTCTTGGTCGAAGAATAGTTGTTAATTTGCTGGAGTTCACAAATAACTGATTTTCAATGATATATTTCAAAGTAGTAATCACCAAGATAAGAGCAATGTGCAAAACAAGGAACATAAGAAACATGATTGAATAAATCATCATATGAATGAATGAAACACAACAACTCAAAATACTTGCTGAGATAGAAGGGAATGGGTTTAGTAACTCAACTATAAAGTAAAAGAAAGGCCCTTCGCAGAGGGAAGCAGGGATTTCAAGTTTCATAAAGAGCTCCCAAAAATTATGATACTTATTAGCTTTCAGCTCTCATTGCCCCTATCATAGGCATCTTTAGGTGATTAAGGTTAAAGTGACACAACTAACAGGATATGCTTGACAAGTTATAAGTTGAAATCTCATGCCCCTTACTTACAAGTACCGAACCTCATGCTACTCAACTTCAGTCACAAGTAAGCTCTTGTCATTGTAAATACATGTGTATCATTGAGAACCGCCAACGGGGTACCCCTTGCACATGATACAGGAGCTATCCCATAATCAAAATGACAAGGCAAGCAGACAATGAGCATCTCAGCGATCTTTTTATTTGCTATTTGCATAGGTTTTTATTGAGGATGCTTGATGGCTCAATGCACGGCGCCCAGAAAAATGCTTGTTGGCGGTGTTGATGTAGAGCTCGTTGGGAACCCCAAGAGGAAGGTATGATGAGCATAGCAGCAAGTTTCCCTTAGTATGAAACCAAGGTTTAATCGAACCAGTAGGAGAAAGGAAACACCCCAAAGGTGTTACTAGCTGAGCCTTGGCAGGGCGCACTACCGGTGCTAGTAGCAACATGGATACCTGCACAACACAACCACAGAACTCTGTCCCCAACTTGCGATGAGGTTGTCAATCTCATCGGTTTTGCTAAAAACAAAGGATTAAACGTATCGAGTGAAAGAAAGTAATAGTTTGCAGAAAGTTAACACAAAGCAGTAAATAGTTGATTGTAGATTGATAGTAAAAGAAAGGACCGGGGTCCATAGTTCACTAGAGGTGGCTCTCCTTAAGATAGACAACATGTTGGGTGAACAAATTACAGCGGGGCAATTGACAAACATCGAGAAAGCATACAAGCATATACTAATCATCTTGACTCCTTTGAGATTCGATTGGGCATTACAACATTATACATAGACCACCATCCAACTGCATCTATGACTAATAATCCACCTTCAGGTTATCATCCGGACCCCCTCCAGTATTAAGTTGCAAGCAACGGATAGTTGCATTACGAATTGCGTGTAAAGTAAACAATACGATTGTTCTATGAACAAAGGATTGTTGTTTTCTCCCTAGTAGCAACAGCACATCTAGTACCTTAGAGATTTCTGTCACTTCCCCAGATTACCAGAGGCATGAACCCACTATCGAGCATAAATACTAACTCTTGGAGTTGCTAGCATCTACTTGGCCAAGATAGCTACTAACAACGGAAAGCATGCAAGATCTCAAATAACAAAGACATGATAGAATCAATAATCAATCTGAAATATCATCTCAATATCCATTGGATCCCCGCAAACACAACATGCAGAATTACAAATAGATGATCTTGATCATGAACGGAGCTCACAAGATCTAAACATGAAAGCACAAAGGAGGAGAACCGGTCATCTAGCTACTACATGGATCCGTAGTCCAAGGATGAACTACTCACGCATCACACCGGAGGCTTGCATGGTGATGAAGAAGGCCTCCAGGGTGAATTCCCCTCTCCGGCAGGGTGCTGGGAAGAGCTTCAGATCCCTCCCGATCTAGGGATGGAGATGACGGCGGCTATACTCTTTCGTGGATTTTTGATCGGGTCCTTAGGGTTTTCGTCCCGAGGGCAATATATAGGCGGAAGGAGAGGCCGAGGGGGTGCCTGGGCTAGCCACACCACCCCCTGGCGCGGGCCAGGCCTGGCCGCGCGGCCAGGTGGTGTGGCCGCCCTCTGGCCCTTCTTCGTCTCGTATTCTGGCACTTGATCCCTTCCGGAAAAATAGGCACTTTGGCTTTTGTCCCATCCAATTCCGAGAATGTTCATTTTCTGACTTTCCTGGAACCAAAAACAGCAGAAAACAGGCAGCTGGCACTATGGCTCTTGTTAATAGGTTAGTCCAAGAAATCATATGAAAAGTACTCCAAAGTTGGAACAAAACACAAGAAAGTGGATAAAACCAAGCATGGAACATCAAAAATATAGATACATTTGCAATGTATCAATGCTTCATAGAATGCTCACTATAGTTATGCTGCAAGTTTCCACCATGATTAGGCATGGCTTAAGCTAGCGGCCTAGACGTTTCTCTAACACACATATGAACTCCATGATCGTACAAGTTCCCCTTTTATTTCACACCGCCGGGATCCATAGGCAAAAGAATCATGATATCAACTAGGTATAAAGTACCATGGCAGTGTTGAAAGCGTTCCCCATGATACATGGTTCTGCTAACTTCAACTCATAAAGCGCAAGCATATATGCAACAAAGAAGGACCCAATGGTCCAAGTTTATTAAGTACAAGAAACTAAAGTGTGCCATCAAGTTCATGAGAGATTTAATCACTAATTTTGTTCATAATTTGGAAGGTAGATAAAAACAATAATTTACTTGGAATAGCAATAATGCTAATAGGTAGGTATGGTGGACACAAATGGCATGGGCTTTGGTTTAGGGAAGTGGATGCACGAGAAGTATTCCCTCTCAGTACAGGTTTTTGGCTAGCAAGGCTGGGTAGCAAGTATAAGAGTTGAAGGAAACAAACAAACATACAAGTGACAAAGACAAACATGCAATCTTCCTTGGAAGCACAAAAGATCTTAACTAGAGAATACTAGACTTATGAGCAAATCAAGAAAGAAAGATGATCAAATTATATTTCTTTAGAGTACTTTTGTCTTTTCATTCAACTCTCAAAAATAGTGTTTCTACTGACCGAGCCAGGTTTGCCAAAACCAACTAAATTAACTCAATGATCCCAGAGTGATACCAATACTAACAACAAGATCAATCATATAACCACGAATTGAAAACTAATATAAGATATGCAAAAGAGTAAATGATAGAACTTCTCATTAATATTCCATAACGGCAACTCACACCAAGGGATACATATCTAACGAGAGAGGGGACACTTCCATAATGCAAACCATCCTACATGACAACTTCTCTATTCATGATATGACTCTACTAAAAATGGAAAAAGATAGAAGATAGTGATGTGATACCGCGGCACTCCCCCAAGCTTGGAACAAACCAAGGGAATGCCAAACCTGATGAAGAATTACTCCTTTGGAGGTGGTGGTATCCTCTCGTCATCGTCCGACTTCTAGGGTAAAGGCTCCCCATCAACAAAGGACATTGTGGTCTCCAGCATCCTGAAACTTGCAGCAACACTTATGCGTTTAAATCTAACCTCGTACTCACAGTTTTGATTTTGAACATCATAGAGCTATGCTTGCAGTTTGTTGGTTGTTTGGCAGAGTGAGAGGACTTCATCCTTGAGCTCAGTAGTCTCCTTTTGGTGCTCGACGATGAGTTCGGAACAAATCTTATGGATGATATCCACTTCGCGTTCCGCCATCTTCTTGTACCTAAAGACTTCTTGCTCTAGTGCTTCCATCCTGTCCTCCAGACTTCCTTCACCTTTAGGGCCTTGAACCTCTTTTATCTGGACCTCCCCATATTCAAGCAACAACTCCTTGGGATGAATCTTCAACTCTCTCATGTATGGGTTGATGATATCTTCTAAGGAATCTTCCTTGGTTGATCCAAAATAAAACATTGTGGCTCCAAATTTGGGACTCTACCTGTCAGAAACAGATCGAAACAAAAACACGACGAAAACACGATATACGAACCTCGAGAGATCCGGGGGGTTATATATTACGAAGTTTCACAACAAAAGGAAGGTACTAGGAGAAAACAGGTCAGAGACGGAGTCCGGGGTGGCCTCACCACCTGGTGGCGCGGCCAGGGGTGGGCCCGCGCCACAAGGTGGTGTGAGCCACCCTGGCTCCGTTTCCGTCCCTCTTTCGCTTCGTAGCTTCCCTTATTGACTAAAAACTGCAAAAATATAGTTGGATGGTATTTTCGTGGAACTTTTCTTACCAGAACTATTACCTATTTGAAAACAGACTCTGTAGGTCTCTGAATTTGGTCCTTGATAAATTTCTCCAGAGTTATAACTTGAAAGGCATCAACATCTTCATTGTAAGAATCTCTAGCAATATAGTGCTTGAGTCGCTGCCCATTCACTACTTGTGTAGTATTATCTTTTAAAGAAGAAATTTTTATTGCTCCCGAACGGCACACTTCTTCAATAATGAAGGGTCCTTCCCATTTTGATAGTAGCTTTCCTGCAAAAAATCTGAGACGAGACCTATACAATAGAACTTTCTCACCAACATGAAATTCTCTCTTAAGTATTCGCTTGTCATGCCATCTTTTAACTTTTTCTTTAAAGATCCTAGCATTTTCATAGGCTTCACTCCTCCATTCATCTAAGGAACTTAAATCAAATAATCTTTTCTCACCTGCGAGCTTACAATCTCTATTGAGTTCTTTAACTGCCCAGTAAGCTTTGTGTTCTAATTCTAAAGGTAGGTGACAAGCTTTCCCATAAACCATTTTATAAGGAGACATCCCCATAGGGTTTTTGTAGGCAGTTCTATCAGCCCATAAAGCATCATTCAACTTTTTAGCCCAATTTTTTCTAGATCTATTAACAGTCTTTTGCATGATGGATTTAATTTCTCTATTTGATAACTCTACTTGCCCACTAGTTTGGGGGTGATAAGCGGAAGCAATTCTATGATTAACATCATATTTAGCAAGGGTCTTTCTAAAACCACCATGAATTAAATGAGAACCCCCATCAGTCATGAGATACATAGGCACTCCAAACCTAGGAAAGATAACATCCTTAAGCATTTTTAGAGAAGTCTCCTCGTCGGCACTCTTCATGGCTTCTACCCACTTAGTAACATAATCAACGGCAACAAGAATATGAGTATAACCTTTAGAGGGAGGAAAAGGACCCATAAAGTCAAATCCCCAGCAATCAAAGGGTTCAATAACTAGAGAGTAGTTCATAGGCATTTCATTGCGTCTAGAAATACTACCAACACGCTGACATTCATCACAAGATAAAACAAATTTTCTTGCATCTTTAAAAAGGGTGGGCCAGTAGAAACCTGATTGTAGCACCTTTTGCGCAGTTCTATCTCCTGCATGATGTCCTCCATAAGCACTACCATGACATTTATGCAATATCTCCTTTTGTTCATATTCTGGAACACATCTTCGCATAATACCATCCACTCCTTCTTTATATAAGTGTGGGTCATCCCAAAAATAATGCCTCAAATCATAAAAGAACTTCCTTCTTTGCCGAGCTGTAAAAGTTGGAGGCAAAAACTTGGAGACAATAAAATTAGCATAATCAGCGTACCAAGGGCTCCCTCGCGAGCTTACCCCTACTGTAGCCAACTGTTCATTTGGAAAACTATCATTAACAGGCATGGGGTCAAAAGAGATGTTTTCCAATCGAGATAAATTATCAGCTACAGGGTTTTCAGCACCTTTCCTATCTACTATATGTAGATCAAACTCTTGTAAAAGCAGCACCCATCTAATAAGCCTAGTCTTAGCGTCCTTCTTCGTCATAAGGTATTTAATAGCAGCATGATCAGTATGAATGGTGACTTTTGAGTCTACAATATAGGGTCTAAACTTATCGCAAGCAAAAACGATATCTAGAAATTCTTTTTTGGTAGTAGCATAATTCCTTTGAGCAGCGTCTAGAGTCTTACTAGCATAATGAATAACGTTTAGCTATTTTATCAATTCGTTGCCCAAGAACAGCACCTACAGCAAAATCACTAGCATCACACATTATTTCAAAGGGTAAACTCCAATCAGGTGGTTGAACAATAGGGGCTATAGTTAAAGCCTTTTTAAGAGTTTCAAAAGCTTCCTTACAATCATCATAAAAAACGAAGGGTACATCTTTTTGAAGAAGATTAGTGAGGGGTTTTGATATCCTAGAAAAGTCTTTAATAAACCTTCTATAGAAACCATCATGACCAAGGATACTATGAATACCTTTGATGTCTCTTGGACATGGCATTTTCTCAATTGCCTCAACCTTAGCTCTATCAACTTCTATGTCCCTTGCAGAAACATTATGCCCAAGGACAATCCCTTCATTAACCATGAAGTGGCATTTCTCCCAATTAAGAACAAGATTAGTTTCTTCACACCTCTGCAAAACTTTATCAAGGTTGTGCAGACAATTATCAAAAGAAGTTCCATAGACAGAAAAGTCATCCATGAACACTTCCACAAATTCCTCACAAAAACCATGAAAGATAGCAGACATGCATCTTTGAAAAGTAGCAGGAGCATTACATAAACCAAAAGGCATACGTCTATAAGCATAAGTTCCGTAAGGGCAAGTAAAAGTAGTTTTTTCTTGATCTTGTTATTTAACAACAATTTGAGAGAAACCAGAATAACCATCAAGAAAACAAAAATGGGTCTTTTTAGACAACCTTTCCAACATTTGTTCAATAAAAGGAAGCGGGTAATGATCTTTCTTAGTAACTTTGTTGACTTTTCTAAAATCAATGCACATCTTATAGCCTACTACTATTCTTTGGGGAATAAGCTCATCATTATTATTAGGAACAACGGTAATTCCTCCTTTTTAGGAACACAATGAACAGGACTAACCCATTCACTATCAGCAATAGGGTAAATAATACCAACATCAAGGAGTTTCAATACCTCATTCCTTACCACTTCCTTCATCTTAGGATTTAAACATCGTTGGTGCTCTACTACTGGCTTTGCATCTGGTTCTATATTGATAGAATGCTGACATATAGTAGGTGAAATCCCTTTTAAATCATCCAGAGTATAGCCCATAGCCCCCTCGGTGTTTCTTCAAAACCTCCAATAACCTTTCCTCTTCCTTCCCTGAAAGTTTAGAGCTAATAATAACAGGATATATCTTTTTATCATCAATATAAGCATATTTAAGATCATCAGGGAGAGGTTTTAGATCGAAGACCGGATCCTTTTTAGGTGGCAACATGGTACCCAAGTCTTCCACAGGCAAGTTATGCTTAAGCATCTTGGGTTGACGACGGAGAATCTCATCAATCTCATTCCTTTCTTCCATGAAGATCTCACTTTCGTGATCTTCCATAAATTGCTGCAAAGCATTGTTAGGAGCAAGAGAAATAGAAGCAAGTTGTTCAACTCTAAAATCCTCATTATGGGTTTCCTCTTCACAAGGTTCTTTAGTAAATTTTGAAAAATTAAACTCATAAGATTCCCCATCAAACTTAGTCAAGATTTTCTCCCTCTTGCAATCTATAATAGCTCCACAAGTACTCAAGAAAGGTCTACCAAAAATGATAGGATAAGTTTTACTAGCAGCTGAACCAAGTACTAGAAAATCAGCAGGATACTTAATCTTACCACAAATAACTTCCACATCTCGTACAATACCAATTGGAGAGATGGTCTCTCTATTAGCAAGGTGAATAACCACATCAATCTCTTCCAATTCGCAAGGACTGATTTCATGCATAATTTCTCTGTAAAGCTCATAAGGAATAGCACTGGAACTTGCACCAATATCACATAAACCATAATAGCAATGATCACCAATTCTAACGGAAAGCACAGGGACACTAGACTTTTTAGTTCTATTAGGATGTGAAACAATATTAGAAGCATCCTTACAAAAGACTATGTGTCCATCTTCTATGCTTTTAGTGATAAGGTCTTTCACAATTGCTACCACAGGTTCAACGTTTATTTTTTCATTAGGTTTTATAGTTCTCTTTTCACTTTTAGTGATTACACTAGTTATCATAGGATGATCCTTTACCTTATCTAGGAAGGGAATCTTCTCGATATAAGGTTCAGGTAAGATGTGATCAATAGTGCAATACTCAGTACTCCCAACAGGAACATAGTCAACAATATCTTTATAAGGTGCATGGTACTTGTTCCATCCCCATTTTGGAATTTCAATATAAGAAGCAAAAGCCTTAAAGCAATTTGTAATAACTTGTAAGTCAAGACCATAAGCATTACTAATGTTTTGAAAGTCATCAGTTCCCATAAAAGATTCAATGCATTCATAATCATAATTTATACCTGACTTTCTACCCTTGTCATTCTCCCAAGCTTCAGCATTGTCTTGAATACGGTCCAGAAGATCCCATTTAGCTTATTCTTCCATGCGAGTGAATGATCCAGCACAAGAAGCATCCAATAAATCCTTGTCATGTAGAGGGAGCCTTGCATAAAAGTTATTGATAATGATATTATTGGGGAGCTCATGAATGGGACATTTGAGCATAAGTAATTTCAATCTCCCCCAAGCTTGAGTTGTACTCTCTCCATCAAGAGGCCAAAAGTTGTATATTTGATTCCGATCTTTATGAATCTCACTAGGAGGATAAAATTTTGAATAAAAGAGAGGCACTATTTCCTCCCATTCTAGAGCTTGACCATTCTTCAGCAGCTTATACCATTCCTCAGCTCTTCCTTTTAGTGATAACGAGAATAACTTCTTCTTAACTTGATCTGTAGTAATACCTGCACACTTGAACAACCCGCATAATTCGTCTATAAAGAGTAAATGATCACCGGGATGGACAGTTCCATCCCCAACATAGTAGTTATCCATAACACGATCAATAATTCTTGTAGGTATTTTAAAAGCATTATTCTCAGCAGGTGGTGGTTCGTCTACTACCTTAGCAGTGGTAGTAGCATTACCAAATAAGAAACTCAGCGAATTATCCATAACGAAAATAAAGCAACTAACAGAAGTAAACAATACTCATAGTAGAAGTTTCCTTTACCAGTTCCACTCTCCAATAGCGCTACACTCCCCAGCAAAGGCGCCAGAAAATAGTCTTGACAACCCACAAGTATAGGGGGTGTATCGCAGTATTTTTGATAAGTAAGAGTGTCGAACCCAACGAGGAGCAGAAGGTGCTGGCTAGTGGTATGGATCAGGAATTCTCCGCAAATACTTAGCAAACTGATTTTTAGGGTTTTTTGATAAAGCAAGCAAACAAAGTATGAGTAAATAAAAGACAGTAGGAATAAATGCAGCAAGTGGCCCAATCCTTTATGTAGCAAAGGACAAGCCGGTTGTATTACTTAAGATGACCAAACGTTCTCGAGGACACATGGGAAGACTGTCAAGTGCTTTCGCTTCATATAGTTGATTAATCTTCTTTAGCTTGCTAAGTCTTGTGTGGGTGAACCTGTGCTAATGTGCCGACCTTCCTAGGACTAATACATACTTGTGATTATACCCCTTGCAAACATCCGTAAGTACAAGAAAGTAATTAAGGTAGAAACCTAACCACAGCTTTAAACTCTAAGACCCTTACGTCCCTTGTGCAATGGTTTCCTAACGGGGGTTCAGGTTTCTGTCACTCCGGCAACCCCTACGATTAGTATCCAAATACACAATGCATTCCCCTAGGCCCATATAGGTGAAGTGTCATGTAGTCGACGTTCACATGACACCACTAGAAGAAGTACACCACAACTTAAATATCAAACTATTGAATCTTTCTCAACACAATTCCACTACTAACAACATGACTTCTCCCATATCCTCAAGAACAAAACGAACTACTCACAAGACATCATATGGATCATGATCAGAGATGGAATAATGATGTATAACAATCTGAACATAAACAATAATTCCATGGTTCACTCAATAGCATCAACTACAAAGAGTAATCAACACCGGGAAAGTTTCCCCTAAGAACTAATGCAAGATTCAACCCAATTGTTACAGTAATATGGAGATGGTGATAAGGGTGCTGATGGTGATGATGGTGGTGATGATGATGATGATCCCGATGAAGTCCAGCTTGATGGTGGTGTTGATGGCGACGATCTCCCCTCTCCGAGAAGGAATTCCCCCGGCAGAATTCTGTCTACCGGAGAGATCTTTCTCTCTCTATGTTTTCCACCCCGCAGAGGCGGTGGAATCTTTCTATGGTCGCTCCCTGAGTCTTAGGGTTTCGGGAGGAATATATACGCCAGAGGGGAGAGCCAGAGGTGGGCCAGGGCAGCCACACCACCTGGTGGCGCGGCCTAGGGTGGCTCGCGCCAGGGGGGTGGTGTGGGCCCTCTGTGGCCCATCTCCACTCCCTCTTCTGGCTTCCTTCATCTTCTAAAAAAATAGGATTTTCTGTATATTTTCCCGGATTTTCCGATCTTCGCAAATTTTGCCTCCAAACAGCACCTTTGCCATCAGAATCCTGACTACAGCGGTCCATGCTCCAAAAGTCATCAACCATGCAAAAACAGATAAAATAACATAAGTATCACCTCTTAATATGAAATATATCAATGAATAACAGTGAATTATGATATAGAATAGTGATGCAAAATGGACGTATCAAGGCCCTAAGCCTGATACTGAGTGCTTTTACTGCAAGGAGGCTGGTCACTGGAAGCGGAACTGCCCAAAGTACTTGGTAGATAAGAAGACCGGGAAAGTGGACAAAGGTATATATGATATACTTGTTATTGATGTTGTACCTTACTAGTAGTCGAAGTAGTACCTGGGTATTTGATACCGGTTTGGTTGCTAATATATGTAACTCAAAATAGGGACTAAGGAATAGTCAACCACTAGCTAAGGATGAAGTGACGATGTGCGTAGGCAATGGATCGAAGGTTGATGTGATCTCCGTCGGGACGCTGCCACTTCATCTACCATCGGGATTGACAGTAAACCTTAATAATTGTTATTATGTGCCTACGTTGAGCATGAACATCATGTCTGGATCATGTTTAATGCAAGACGGTTATTCATTTGTATGGGAGAATAATGGTTGTTCCTTTTATATGAATAACATCTTTTATGGTCATGCACCTTTGTTGAATGGTTTATTTGTCTTGAATCTTGATATTAGTAGGACACGTATTCATAATATGAATGCCAAGAGAATTAAGTTGAATGATGATATTGCTGCATATTTGTGGCATTGTTGTTTGGGTCATATTGGTGTAAAGCGCATGAAGAAGCTCCATTCTGATGGACTACTTGAATCACTTAATTATGAATCATTTGAAACATGTGAACCATGCCTTATGGGCAAGATGTCTAGAACTCCGTTCTCTGGAACAATGGAACGTACAACCAACTTGTTGGAAATAATACATACCGATATATGTGGTCCGATGAGTGTATCGGCACGTGGTGGATATCGTTATTTTGTAACCTTCACGGATGATTTAAGTGGATATGGGTATATTTACTTAATGAAACACAAGTCTGAAACATTTGAAAAGTTCAAATGTTTTCAGAGTGAAGTAGAAAATCATCATAACCGTAAGATCAAGTTTCTACAATCCGATCATGGAGGAGAATATCTTAGTTACGAGTTTGGCACACACATGAGACAATGTGGAATTGTTCCACAACTCACTCCCGCTGGAACACCACAGCATAATGGTGTATCCTAACGTCGTAATCAAACCTTATTGGATATGGCACAATCTATGATGTCCCTTACAAATTTGCCATTGTCATTTTGGGGTCATGTATTAGAGTCTACTGCATTCACTTTAAATAGGGCATCATCAAAATCCGTTGAAATGACACCGTATGAATTATGGTTTAGTAACAAACCTAAGCTATCATTTCTAAAAGTTTGGGGACGTGATGCTTATGTGAAGAAACTTCAACCTGATAATCTCGAACCCAAAGCGGAAAAATGCGTCTTCATAGGATACCCAAAAGAAACAATTGGGTACACCTTCTATCACCGATCCGAAGGCAAAGTGTTTATCACCAAGAATGGATCCTTTCTAGGAAGAGTTTATCTTGAAAGGTGTGAGTAGTAGGAAGGTAGAACTCGACGAGGTTATTGAACCTTCTCTTCGAGAAGTGGCGAGTAGCACAACACCAGAATCTGTTCCAGTGTTGACTCTACCCATGGAAGAAGGAAATCATGATGAGGTACCCACCCGTCCTCATGAAACTCCAAGAGAGAGTACTACCGAACCTCGTAGGCTGGGCAGGATATGTATAGCTCGGAACTATATCGTGATACAGTCCTCAATTTCATGATAGATGGAAGTGATGACCTTGCGACATATGATGAAGCGATGATGATCCCGGATTCCAACAAGTGGCTAGAAGCCATGCAATCTGAGATGGAATCCATGTATGATAAGCAAGTTTGGACTTTGGTAGACTTACCTCACGGCCGAAAGGCTGTTGAGAATAAATGGATTTTCAAAAAGAAAACGAAAGTTGATGGTAATGTGACCGTATATAAAGCTTAACTTGTCACGAAAGGGTTCCGACAAATTCAAGGAGTTGACTATGATGAGACTTTTTCACAGGTAGCGATGCTAAAGTCTGTTAGGATTATGTTAGCAATTGTTGCATTTTTTGATTATGAAATCTTGCAGATGGATGTCAAGACAATGTTCCTTAATGGAAACATTGAGGAAGAGTTGCATATGATATGACCAAAAGGTTTTGTCGATCCTAAGGATGCTAACAAGGTATGCAAACTTCAGCGATCCATTTATGGACTGGAGCAAGAACCCTGAAGTTGGGATCTCCGATTTGATGAAGTAATCAAAAGGTTTTGGATTTGTCCAAACCATCGGAGAAGCTTGTATTTACAAGAAAGTGAGTGGGAACTTAGGAAATGACAGAGAACTTAAATAGTAAGTTTTTGATCTTAAATAGTAAGTTTTTGATCTCCGTTATTTCTAATCTTGTATGTGGATGACATATTGTTGATTGGAAATGACAGAGAACTTAGGAAACGTGTAAAGGATTACTTAAATAGTAAGTTTTTGATGAAATATCTTGGTGAAGCTACAGACATATTAGGCATTAAGATCTATAGAGATAGATCAATACGCTTAATAGGATTGTCACAGAGTACATACCTTGACAGGATTTTGAAGAAGTTCAAAATGGATGGAAGTAAGAAGGGGTTCTTACCGACGTTGCAAGGAATGGTTTTGAGTAATACTCAAAGTCCAACGACAGCAACATAAAGAGAAATAATGGACCGTGTCCCCTATGCCTCAGCCATAGGTTCTCTTATGTATGCTATGTTTGTACAAGGCCAGATGTGGCACATGGTGTTAGTTTGACTAGCAGGTACCAATCTGATATAGGTTCGGAACATTGGAAGGCAGTCAAGGATGTATTTAAGTACTTAAGAAGAACTAAAGACATGTTTCTCATATATGGAGGTGAAGAAGAGCTCGTCGCAGGGTGTTACGTCGATGCTAGCTTCGACACCGATCCAGATGACTCTAAGTCACAATTTGGATATGTATTTTTGATGAATGGTGCAACAGTGAGTTGGAGGAGCTCCAAGCAACCAGTGATTGCGAGATCTACAATGGAGGCGGAATATATCTCTGCTTCGGAAGTAGTTTGGATGAAGGAGTTCCTTTCTGAACTGGGTGTGGTTCTAAGTGCTTTGGATCCTATGGTGATATATTGTGACAACAATGGTGCTATAGCCAATGCTAAGGAACTAAGGTCTCATAAGAATTCCAAGCATATAAAACGCCATTTTCACTCCATCCGGGAACATGTTCAGGATGGCGATGTAGAGATTTGCAAAGTAGAACGGATCTGAATGTTGCAGATCCGTTGACTAAAGCTCTCCCAAGGGCAAAACATAATCAGAACCAGAACTCTATGGGTGTTAGATTCATGACTATGTAAACAAGATTATCGACTCTAGTGCAAGTGGGAGACTGAAAGGAATATGCCCGAGAGGCAATAATAAAGTGGTTATTATGCTATTCTAGGTTTATAACATATGTTTATTTTTCATGCTATAATTGTATTAATAAGGAAATGTTACATGTGTGAATATAAATAGATAAGGTTCCTAGTAAAGCCTCTCTTTATACTAGCTTGTTGATTAACAGATGATCAAAGGTTTCCTGATCATGAACATTGGATGTTGTTAATAATAGGGTCATATCATTAGAGCATGATATGTTGAATAGTCACCCGCAGTAGATGTAGCAATATGGTCATATCATCAAGTTTAAATTGCTATCACATTCATAGTAACTCAATGTCCTTAGACCATGAGATCACGTCAATTACTTTCACCGGAAGAGTACTTTGATTACATCAAACCTCACACCGTAACAAGGTGATTATAAAGGTGTCATAAGGTATTTGGAAAGTGTCAGTTGCGGCTTGGTGATCAAGATTGGGATTTGTCCATCCAGATGACGGAGAGATATACTCAGGGCCCTATAGGTGATATCACGTTGACATAGCCTTGCAAGCAAGTGATTTGATCACTAGAATGTCATATCATAGGAACGAGAGTACTTGTCGGGAACGAGATTAAACAAGGTATAGGTGATACCGAGTGATCGAATCTTGGACAAGTAATATATCGCGAGAAAAAAGGAATTTGATTGCAGCAAAAGAGGTTCAGATGATCATCTGATTTTCATGGAACTAGTGGGAGTTGTTATGGATCTCCAGGTCCCTCTAATGATTATTGATCGGAGAAAGTCTCGATCATGTGTACATAGTCCTCAAACCCGTAGGGAGACATAGTTAAGGTTAACCAACGCGTTTGAGCAGATAGGGAACACAGGGGAAGTCAATGGACATCACAGATATTCTGCTGAAATAGTTTTGGGGTATCAAAACAAAGCAAGGGATCAAAATGTTAATGTGTTAATTAATTGAAGTGTTCATTAAATAAAGTCCTCATTAAATGAAGTGTTCATTAAATTGAGTTGCATTAAAATGGAATTAAAGTGCTTTAATGGAAATATCTTTAAGGCAATTAAAGTGCTTTAATGGAAATATCTTTAAGGGAATTAAAGTGATTTAATGGATAGAACTTTAAGGGAATTATAGTGCTTTAATGCTCATTGAATGAGAGGAGGGGAGGGGCAGCCCCATGGCGCCTATAAAAGGAGGTGGCCTCCTCCTCCTCTCCACACACTCTCTCACAAGCTCTGTCATATGCCCCAAGGTTGGCATCTTCTCCCCCTTGCTTGCCTTGTCCATTGCCACTAGAAAAGGTGCTCGGTAAATCCCTGCTCTAAACCTTCCCCTCCACCACCACTACCATGGCGTAGTGCTATTGGAGTTCTCGGGGATCCGCTACTTCCACTGCCTGGCTGGAGCAAGGGATCAGGAGTCGTCGGCACACCAAACGCGTGACCGATTACGAAGGCGCTGCCCGTCTATGTTGTTGATCGTCTGCACATCTTTGAGGTTGGTCGTGTACCATCTACATCAACCACGTTTGTCTGCGGGAACGTTATCCCGCTTACGGTCTACGAGGGTGAGTCCATCTGTAACCTTTACAAAGTATCGCCTAGATTCGATCTTGGCAGTTGCAAACCGTAGGAATTTTTTGTTTTCTATGCAACGAACTCCATCAAGTTCGTGCATGAGGGCCTCATATTCCCCCATGTTGTTGGTAGCGTTGAAGTGGATCTGTAGGACATACTGTATCTTCTCTCCTATTGGTGATTGTAGTAATACACCAGCCCCCGAGCCATTGAGTAGCTTGGATCCGTCAAAGTGCATGACCCAATACTCTGGCTCTAGCACAGGAGTGTTCTCTGGCAGTTCTATCCAATCTGCGATGAAATCCGCCAATTCTTGAGATTTGATAGCGTCTCGCCTCTTGTAGGTGATTTCAAAGGTGGCAAGCTCGATGCCCCACTTTGCGACCCTTCCTATAGCGTCACTATTATTGATAATGTCGGACAACGGAGACTTGCTCACCACTATGATTGGGTGCTCCTGAGAGTAGTGCCTTAGCTTCTGTGAAGCAAGGAAAACTCCATAAGCTAGCTTCTAGTAGTGCGGGTAACGCTGCTTGGATTCCGTCAAGACCTCGCTTACATAGTAAAATGGTCACTGAACTTCGTGCTCGTACATTGGCTCCTTACGCTCCACCACAACGATGATTGATACGTCCATTTTGCATCACTTTTCTATGTCATAATTTACTGTTATTCATTGATATATTTCATATTAAGAGATGATACTTATGTTATTTCATCTATTTTTTCATGGTTGATGACTTTTGGAGCATGGACCGCGGCAGTCAGGATTCTGATGGAAATGGTGCTGTTTGGAGGCAAAATTCGCGAAGATCAGAAAATCCGGGAAAATATACGGAAAATCCTATTTTTCCAAAAGATGAAGGAAGCCAGAAGGAGGAGTGGAGATGGGCCACAGGGGCCCACACCACCCCCTGGCGCGGGCCACTCTAGGCCGCGCCACCAGGTGGTGTGGCCGCCCTGGCCCACCTCTGGCTCTCCCCTCTAGCGTATATATTCCTCCCGAAACCCTAATACTCGGAGAGAGACCACAGAAAGATTCCGCTGCCTCTGCGGGGCAGAAAACACCAAGAGAGAAAGACCTCTGTGGCAGACAAATTTCTGCCGGAGAATTCCTTCCCAGAGAGGGGATATCGTCGCCATCAACACCACCATCAAGCTGGACTTCATCGGGATCATCATCATCATCATCACCACCATCATCACCATCAGCATCCTCATCACCATCTCCATATTGCTGTAACAATTGGGTTGAATCTTGCATAGTTCTTAAGGGAAACTTTCCCGGTGTTGATTACTCTTTGTAGTTGATGCTATTGAGTGAACCATTGAATTATCGTTTATTTTCAGATTGTTACATATCATTATATCATATCTGATCTTGATCCATATGATGTCTTGTGAGTAGTTCCTTTTGTTCTTGAGGACATGGGAGAAGTCATGTTGTTAGTAGTGGAATTGTGTTGAGAAAGATTCAATGGTTTGATATTTAAGTTGTGGTGTATTTCTTCTAGTGGTGTCATGTGAATGTCGACTACATGACACTTCACCTATATGGGCCTAGGGGAATGCATTGTGTATTTGGCTACTAATCATAGGGGTTGCCGGAGTGACAGAAACCTGAACCCCCACTAAGGAAACCATTGCACAAGGGACGCAAGGGTCTTAGAGTTTAAAGTTGTGGTTAGGTTTCTACCTTAATTACTTTCTT
Source organism: Avena sativa (assembly GCA_916181665.1). Lineage (NCBI taxonomy): Eukaryota > Viridiplantae > Streptophyta > Magnoliopsida > Poales > Poaceae > Avena > Avena sativa. The sequence goes on along the minus strand of OV702287.1, from coordinate 524,764,024 downwards.
GTACTTACAAATGTTTGTAAGGGGTATAATCACAAGTATGTATTAGTCCTAGGAAGGTCGGTACATTAGCACAGGTTCACCCACACAAGACTTAGCAAGCTAAAGAAGATTAATCAACTATATGAAGCGAAAGCACTTGACAGTCTTTCCATGTGTCCTCGAGAACGTTTGGTCATCTTAAGTAATACAACCGGCTTGTCCTTTTCTACATAAAGGATTGGGCCACTTGTTGCATTTATTCTTATTGTCTTTTATTTACTCGTACTTTATTTACTTGCTTTATCAAAAAACCCTAAAAATCTGTTTGCTAAGTATTTGCGGAGAATTCCTGATCCATACCACTAGCCAGCACCTTCTGCTCCTCGTTGGGTTTGACACTCTTACTTATCAAAAATATTGCAATACACCCCCTATACTTGTGGCTCATCAAGACTATTTTCTGGCGTTGTTGTCGGGGAGTGAAGCGCTATTGGAGAGTGGAACTAGTAAAGGAAACTTCTACTATGAGTATTGTTTACTTCTATTAGTTGCGTTATTTTCGTTGTGGATAATTCGCTGAGTTTCTTATTTGGTAATGCTACTACCACTGCTAAGGTAGTAGATGAACCACCACCTGCTGACATTGATGCTTTTAAAATACCTACAAGAATATTGATCGTGTTATGGATAACTACTATGTTGGGGATGGAACTGTCCATCCTGGTGATCATTTACTCTTTATACACGAATTATGCGGATTGTTCAAGTTTGCAGGTATTACTACAGATCAAGTTAAGAAGAAGTTATTCTCATTGTCACTAAAAGGAAGAGCTGAGGAATGGTATAAGCTGCTGAAGAATGATCAAGCTCTTGAACGGGAGGAAATAGTACCTCTCTTTTGTTCAAAGTTTTATCCTCCTAGTGAGATTCATAAAGATCAGAATCAAATATACAACTTTTGGCCTCTTGATGGAGAGAGTACAGCTCAAGCTTGGGGGAGATTGAAGTTACTAATGCTCAAATGTCCCATTCATGAGCTCCCCAACAATATTATTATCAATAACTTTTATGCAAGGCTTTCTCTACATGATAAGGATTTATTGGATCCTTCTTGTGCTGGATCATTCACTCGCATGGAAGAAGAAGCTAAATGGGATCTTCTGGACAGTATTCAAGATAATGCTGAAGCTTGGGAGAATGACAAAGGTAGAAAGTCAGGTATAAATTATGATTATGAATGCATTGAATCTTTTATGGGAACTGATGACTTTCAAAATATTAGTAATGCTTATGGTCTTGATTTACAAGTTATTACAAATTGTTTTAAGGTTTTTGCTTCTTATATTGAAATCCCAACAAAGGGGTGGAGCAAGTACCATGCACTCTATAAAGATATTGCTGACTGTGTTCCTGTTGGGAGTACTGAGTATTGCACTATTGATCATGTTTTACCTAAACCTTACATTGAGAAGATACCCTTCCTAGATAAGGTAAAGGATCATCCTATAATAACTAGTGTAATCACTAAAAGTGAAAAGAGAACTATAAAACCTGATGAACAAATAAGCATTGAACCTATTGTAGCAATTGTTAAAGATCTTGTAACTAAAAGTATAGAAGATGGGCACATAGTATTTTGTGAGGACGCTTCTAATGTTGTCTCACATCCTAATAGAACTAAAAAGGCTAGTGTCCCTGTGCTATCTGTTAGAATTGGTGATCATTGCTATTATGGTTTGTGTGATATTGGTGCAAGTTCAAGTGCTATTCCTTATGAGCTTTATAAAGAAATTATGCATGAAATCAGTCCTTGCGAGTTGGAAGAGATTGATGTGGTTATTCACCTTGCTAATAGATAAACCATCTCTCCAATTGGTATTGTGCGGGATGTAGAAGTTCTTTGTGGTAAGATTAAATATCCTACTGATTTTCTAGTACTTGGTTCAGCTGCTAGTAAAACTTATCCCATCATTTTTGGTAGACCTTTCTTGAGTACTTGTGGAGCTATTATAGATTGCAAAAGAGAGAAAATCTTGACTAAGTTTGATGGGGAATCTTATGAGTTTAATTTTTCGAAATTTACTAAAGAACCTTGTGAAAATGAAACCCATAATGAGGATTTTAGAGTTGAACAACTTGCTTCTATTTCTCTTTCTCCTAATAATGCTTTGCAGCAATATATGGAAGACCACGAAAGTGAGATCTTCATGGAAGAAAGAAATGAGATTGACGAGATTCTTCGTCATCAACCTAAGATGCTTAAGCATAACTTGCTTGTGGAAGATTTGGGTACCATGTTGCCACCTAAAAAGGATCCGGTTTTCGATCTAAAACCTCTCCCTGACGATCTTAAATATGCTTACATTGATGATAAAAAGATATATCCTGTTATTATTAGCTCTAAACTTTCAGGGAAGGAAGAGGAACAATTATTGGAGGTTTTGAAGAAACACCGAGGGGCTATGGGCTATACTTTGGATGATTTAAAAGGGATTTCTCCTACTATATGGCAGCATGCTATCAATATAGAGCCAGATGCAAAGCCAGTAGTAGAGCACCAACGGTGTTTAAATCCTAAGATGAAGGAAGTGGTAAGAAATGAGGTATTGAAACTCCTTGATGCTGATATTATTTACCCTATTGCTCATAGTGAATGGGTTAGTCCTGTTCATTGTGTTCCTAAAAAAGGAGGAATTACCGTTGTTCCCAATGATAATGATGAGCTTATTCCCCAAAGAATAGTAGTGGGCTATAGGATGTGCATTGATTTTAGGAAAGTTAACAAAGTTACTAAGAAAGATCATTAGCCGCTTCCGTTTATTGATAAAATGTTAGAAAGGTTGTCTAAAAAGACCCATTTTTGTTTTCTTGATGGATATTCTGGTTTCTCTCAAATTACTGTTAAACAACAAGATCAAGAAAAAACTACTTTTACATGCCCTTACGGAACCTATTCTTATAGACGTATGCCTTTTGGTTTATGTAATGCTCCTGCTACTTTTCAATGATGCATGCCTGCTATCTTTCATGGTTTTTGTGAGGAAATTGTGGAGGTCTTCATGGATGACTTCTCCATCTATGGAACTTCTTTTGATAATTGTCTTCACAATCTTGATAAAGTCTTGCAGAGGTGTGAAGAAACTAATCTTGTTCTTAATTGGGAGAAATGCCACTTCATGGTTAATGAAGGGATTGTCCTTGGGCATAAGGTGTCCGAAAGAGGCATAGAGGTGGATAGAGCTAAAGTTGAGGCAATTGAGAAAGTGCCCTGCCCAAGAGAAATCAAAGGTATTCGTAGTATCCTTGGTCATGCTGGTTTCTATAGAAGGTTTATTAAAGATTTTTCTAGGATATCAAAACCCCTCACTAATCTTCTTCAAAAAGATGTACCCTTTGTTTTTGATGATGATTGTAAGGAAGCTTTTGAAACTCTTAAGAAGGCTTTAACTACAGCTCTTATTGTTTAACCACCTGATTGGAGTTTACCCTTTAAAATAATGTGTGATGCTAGTGATTTTGCTGTAGGTGCTGTCCTTGGGCAATGAATTGATAAAAAGCTAAACGTTATTCATTATGCTAGTAAGACTCTAGACGCTGCTCAAAGGAATTATGCTACTACTGAAAAAGAATTTCTAGTTGTCGTCTTCGCTTGTGAAAAGTTTAGACCCTATATTGTAGACTCAAAAGTCACCATTCATACTGATCATGCTGCTATTAAGTACCTTATGACGAAGAAGGACGCTAAGCCTAGGCTTATTAGATGGGTGCTGCTTTTACAAGAGTTTGATCTACATATTGTATATAGGAAAGGTGCTGAAAACCCTGTAGCTGATAATTTATCTCGATTGGAAAATATCTCCTTTGACCCTATGCTTGTTAATGATAGTTTTCCAAATGAACAGTTGGCTGCGTTAGGGGTAAGCTCGTGAGGGAGCCCTTGGTACGCTGATTATGCTAACTTTATTGTCTCCAAGTATTTGCCTCTAACTTTTACAGCTCAGCAAAGAAGAAAGTTGTTGTATGACTTGAGGCATTATTTTTGGGATGACCCACACTTATATAAAGAAGGAGTGGATGGTATTATGCGAAGATGTGTTACAGAATATGAACAAAAAGAGGTATTGCGTAAATGTCATGGTAGTGCTTATGGAGGACATCATGCAGGAGATAGAACTATGCAGAAGGTGTTGCAATCAGGTTTCTATTGGCCTAGCCTTTTTAAAGATGCAAGAAAATTTGTTTTATCTTGTGATGAGTGTCAGCGTGTTGGTAATATTTCTAGACGCAATGAAATTCCTATGAACTACTCTCTAGTTATTGAACCCTTTGATTGCTAGGGATTTGACTTTATGGGTCCTTTTCCTCCCTCGAAAGGTTATACTCATATTCTTGTTGCCGTTGATTATATTACTAAGTGGGTAGAATCGATTCCTACGAAGAGTGCTGATGGGGAGACTTCTTTAAAAATGCTTAAGGATGTTATCTTTCCTAGGTTTGGAGTGCCTAGGTATGTCATGACTGATGGAGGTTCCCACTTCATTCATGGTGGTTTTAGAAAGACCCTTGCTAAATATGATGTTAATCATAGAATTGCTTCATCTTATCACCCTCAAACTAGTGGGCAAGTAGAGTTATCAAATAGAGAAATTAAATCCATCTTGCAAAAGACTTTTAATAGATCTATAAAAAACTGGGCTAAAAAGTTGAATGATGCTTTATGGGCTTATAGGACTGCCTACAAAAACCCTATGGGGATGTCTCCTTATAAAATGGTTTATTGGAAAGCTTGTCTCCTACCTTTAGAATTAGAACACAAAGCTTACTGGGCAGTTAAAGAACTCAATAGAGATTGTAAGCTCGCAAGTGAGAAAAGATTATTTGACTTAAGTTCTTTAGATGAATGGAGGAGTGAAGCCTATGAAAATGCTAGGCTCTTTAAGGAAAAAGTTAAAAGATGGCATGACAAGCGAATACTTAAGAGAGAATTTCATGTTGGTGAGAAAGTTATATTGTATAGGTCTCGTCTCAGATTTTTTGCAAGAAAGCTACTGTCAAAATGGGAAGGACCTTTCATTATTTAAGAAGTGTACCGTTCAGGAGCAATAAAATTTTCTTCTTTAAAAGATAATACTACACAAGTAGTGAATGGGCAGCGACTCAAGCACTATATTGCTGGAGATTCTTACAATGAAGATGTTGATGCCTTTCAAGTTATAACTCCGATTTTTTTTATCAAGGACCAAATTCAGAGACCTACAGAGTCCGTTTTCAAATAGGTAACAGTTCTGGTAAGAAAAGTTCCACGAAAATACTATCCAACTATATTTTTGCAGTTTTTAGCCAATAAGGAAAGTTATGAAGCGAAAAAGAGACAGAAATGGAGCCAGGGTGGCTCACACCACCCTGTGGCGCGGGCCCACCCCTGGTCGTGCCACCAGGTTGTGTGGCCACCTCAGCCTCCATCTCCGACTCGTTTTCTCCTAGTACCTTCCTTTTGTTGTGAAACTTCACAATATATAACCCCCCGAATCTCCCAAGGTTTGTATATCATGTTTTCGTCGTGTTTTTGTTTCGATCTGTTTCTGCCAGGAACTATCTTTGAAGCTTAGAAGCACAATGGTGTCATCCAAGCATAAGGGAAAGGAGCCTATGGAGGAAGATCTCCAAGACCACGGAAAGGAGAAGGAGATCAAGAGTGAAGGTGAAGAGTAGACAAAGAAAGGCCAACATCCTCACACCGGCACTACCATTGCAAGCATTGGAGTGTTGGCAAGATCTGGCAGGGGCAGGAGGACTACACGGATGTCAACCAGAGGGAAAACTCCGCGTCACTGTTTAGCTCTACGGTCACTTCCTCCACGCACCAAGAATCCTTTCCATACCCGTATCCCTAAGCATCAACACTAGAATATGCCCAAGGAGAAATTACCCTCCAATTGGGATTTGCCTCGTTCTAGCCATGCAGGAAAAGAAGACTCCAAGGAGGAAGAGTGGGAAAAGAATCGCAAGAGCTGGGATCCAAAATCTGACATGATCATGCACCGCATCGAGCACAACTCGAAGTTGATTCGTACTCTCACCTTCGAGATTGAGGACTTGGGGAAATTGATCAAATAGCTCATCAAGAGAATACCACCACCACCAAAGGAGTAATTCGTCATCAAGTTTGGCATCCCCTTGGTTTGTTCCAAGCTTGGGGGAGATCCGCGATATCACATCACTATCTTCTATCTTTTTACCTTTTTAGTAGAGTCATATCATGAATAGAGAAGTTATCATGTAGGATGGTTTGAATTATGGAAGTGTCCCTCTCTCGTTAGATATGTATCCCTTGGTGTGAGTTGCCGTTATGGAATATTAATGAGAAGTTCTATCATTTACTCTTTTGCATATCTTATATTAGTTTTCAATTCGTGGTTATATGATTGATCTTGTTGTTAGTATTGATATCACTTTGGGATCATTGAGTTAATTTAGTTGGTTTTGGCAAACCTGGCTCGGTCAGTAGCAAAACTATTTTTGAGAGTTGAATGAAAGATAAAAGTACTCTTAAAGAAATATAATTTCATCATCTTTCTTTCTTGATTTACTCATAAGTTTAGTATTCTCTGGTTAAGATCTTTTGTGCTTCCAAGGAAGATTGCATGTTTGTTTTTATCACTTGTATGTTTGTTTGTTTCCTTCAACTCTTATACCATCTACCCAGCCTTGCTAGCCAAAAACCTATACTGAGAGGGAATTCTTCTCGTGCATCCAATCCTCAAAACCAAAACCTTTGCCATTTGAGTCCACCATACCTACCTATTAGCATTATTGCTATTCCAAGTAAATTCATGTTTTTATCTACCTTCCAAATTAAACTTGTTATGTGAAAATTAGTGATTAAAGCTCTCACGAACTTGATGGCACACTTTACTTTCTTGCACTTAATAAACTTGAACCATTGTGCCCATCTATGTTGCGTATATGGTTGCGCTTTGTAAGTTGTGAATTAGCAGAACCATGCTGTCATGGGGAACACTTTCAACATTGCACAGGTACTTTGTACCTAGTTGATATCATGTTCTTTTGTCTATGGATGTCGTCGGTGTGAAATGAAAGGGGAGCTTGTAAGTCCATGGAGTTATGCATGTGTGTTAGAGAAATGCCTGGGCCGCTGGTCTAATCCATGCTGACATGGTGGAAACCTGCAGCGTAACCATAATGAGCATCTATGAAGCATTCTTCCTATAAAAAAAGAGAGTCCGATATTGAGAAAAAAGAGAAAAAGAAAAAAATAGATATTATGAAAAGAGGAAAGAGAGAAAAAAGCACCATATTCCCATGGTAAATAAGAAGATTGTTGAGATGTTTGTTGTCTGCTTGCCTTGTCATTTTGATATGGGGATTCTTCCGTATCATCGGGCAAGGGGCACCCCGTTGGCGGTTCTCTATGATACACATGTGCTTATGATGACAAGAACTTACCGGTGACTAAACTTGAGTAGCATGAGGATCGGCCCTCGTATTCAAGGGACATGAGATTCTCAATTTACAACTTGTCAAGCATATCCTCGTATTTGATCACTTTAACCTTAACCACCTAAAGATGCCTATGATAGGGGCAATGAGAGCTGAAAGCTAATAAGTATCATAATTTTTGGGAGCTCTTTATGAAACTTGAAATCCCTGCTTCCCTCTACGAAGGGCCTTTCTTTTACTTTTTAGTTGAGTCAGTAAACCTATCCCCTTCTATCTCAGAAAGTATTTTGAGTTGTTGTGTTTCATTCATTCATATGATGATTTATTCAATAATGTTTCTTATGTTCCTTGTTTTGCACATTGCTCTTATCTTGGTGTCTACTACTTTGAAAGCTATCATTGAAAATCAGTTATTTGTGAACTCCAGCCAATTATCAACTATTCTTTGACCAAGAGCTAAGTTTTCCATTACCAATTATGATTTACTTTATGTATCTTTATTGTGTTTCCTTTACTTATTGCAAGTTAAGTTATATAATAGTGAGTTGTCTTCTATTATGAGCTATGTATTTATGAATGTGATGCTTCTTGTCCGTATTCTTTTATCGACTCTTCACTCCATAAACCTGAGGTCATGTTTATTGAGCTCAGTTTTGCTTGGGGACAAGCAAAATCTAAGCTTGGGGGGAGTTGATATGTCCATTTTGCATCACTTTTCTATGTCATAATTTACTATTATTCATTGATATATTTCATATTAAGAGATGATACTTATGTTATTTCATTTGTTTTTGCATGGTTGATGACTTTTGGAGCATGGACCGATGCAGTCAGGATTTTGATGGAAACAGTGTTGTTTGGAGGCAAGATTCGCGAAGATCAGAAAATCCGGGAGAATATACGGAAAATCCTATTTTTCCAGATGTCAGGGGGATGATCCCCGGGTACCCCATCCGGATAAGAAACAGGACAGTCGGATCACGTCCGGCTGACCAGATGCAGCCGGACAGGACAAGACGGTCCGGCTATCACCCGGTAGCCGGATCAGCAAGAGATAGCCGGATATGGCGACGTAGCCGGACCCAATCAGTGAGACAGGACGACGTGCGTATTAGTGCACGGTACACCCTGTACGATGTCAAGACGGGCAACCACCCGCCCATACCGAAGACTTTGCGTGGGTGACGCTGGAACAGTGGCATGTGTTGACGACGGGCTCGCACGGCGTCCACTATACCTACGGCATCCATACCGCTCATACTCCGATAAGACAAGCCATACTGGATACTGTAGATGACAAGTCGGCTGGGACCCGCCTGTGGGGCCCGCCAGTCGGACTAGCCAGTGAGACCTTTGCCTCTCTGCCTATATAAGGAGGGGCAAGGCCTCAGTAGAAAGGGTTGGTCTTAGTGCATTTAAGGCAGTAGCTAGAGAACACAGCTCAAGGAGCACTTGTAATTCGTATATCCCTCATAGTCAGATCCGGCAGGAGTAGGGGCTTTACCTCACCACGAGGGCCCCGAACCTGGGTACTTCTTGCGTCCCGCTACGCTCGCTTGTATCCAATCCCGCCTGCGGAAGCCGTCGATAGCTTCCCTGCTAGTCCCCACACCTCTATCTAACCTTCTTAGGTACTGCCGTTCCCAATACAACGACAGTTGGCGCCCACCGTGGGGTTGATGGCTTCGACCGGAGTCACGTTCCGCACGGGACCCCGCACTTCAGCCGGTGAGCGCGTGGCCTCCGGCCTGATGCTCACGCTTGGCAAGTTCGACTGCGTCATCGATAACGCCTCCTGCTTCGCCGGAACTTCCTTCCCAGTGAACGGCACCGTCCTGCTATTCGGCGATCTCCCCGTCTATGTTGCCACCGTCCTGGAGCGTTTCCCCAGGGAAATCGTCTCTGTCGCGGAGCTGCCGCGCTCAGACGGCAGCACCTCCGCCGCACCCCGCGGTGTGGAGGTCATGATGGCCGGATCCAGCTCGCATCCCCGCCAGCCGCGGGAGGGAGGCACGGACGAGGTCGGAACTTCTGCTCCCCCGCAGCCTCGGAACCCGGTGGAGGATGCCATTGATCGACTCCTGATGCCGGTAAACCTCGGGGATAACCCGGAGGAGGCGGAGGCCAACTTCACCATGGAGAGACAGATCCTCCTCTAGGAGGCCATGGAGCTGGCAGCAGCCCGCAAGCAACTTGAGATCACTCGCCGCGAGTACGACCGCGCACACGGCCTCACTCTGGCTACCGCGGAGCCGAGCCGGCACGGCCAGGTATGGCGTCGGGGCGGTGAGCTGGGCGGTAGGATGGAAAAGGACGGAGAACCGGATCCCGTGCCTGCCCTCACACGGCCCACCTACAGCACGCCCATCATGAACCTGCGCGTGGTGCGAGCCGTAGCAGAGGAGCTACCCAGCCTGGAGGGCGAGGCGCGAGCCCGCCAGCACGCTCGCGTGCAGGAGCTCCTCCGTGTCGCGGACGAGCAGGCCGATGCCAACCGACAGATGCAGGAAGAACTTAGCTACTCTAGAGGGAGCAAGCTACCTGCCAACAGCAGAGGCGCGCCGCGCGACACCCAGCAGGCGTCCTCCCCTCAGCCACCCAGGGCCCACAGCAGACGTCGCAGCTCGGGTAACATGGGCCAGCCGCGCCGGGAGCAGACGGTGAACAGCAACCCGCCACCTCCCCCACCACCAGCGGGAGCGCCCAGACCAGCCGGTTCCCGTCTCTCGGGCCGGGTGGGAGTGCCCAACCCGGATTGTCCGGATGCCCGCGACCGCATCGAGCTCCTCGCTCAAGCGCGTCATGGAGGAGGAAGATTCGACCGACCCGGTTTGTTTCGGACCCTGCATCCGGAACGAGCCGTTTCCGGATAAATTCTCCCTGCCCAGGGACACCCCCAAGTACGACAGCAGCATGAAGCCGGAAGACTGGCTGACCGACTACGCTACGGCAGTCGGCATCGCCCACGGGAACAAGCACACAGCTGTGCGCTACGTCCCTCTCATGCTAACGGGTCGGCAAGGACATGGCTTAATAGCCTTGCGCCCAACAGCATCAACGCCTGGCATGACTTCGAGGAGGTGTTCGTCCACAACTTCAACGACACGTACAAACGTCCAGGGCGCCCGCGCGACCTGGCCTTGTGCGTCCAGGGCGACCGCGAGACCGACCGCGAGTACCTCGCCAAGTGGATGGAGCTCCGCAACACTTGCGAGGGCATCCTGGAGAGCCAAGCCATCAGCTTCTTCATCGAAGGATGCCGAGAGGGCACCATGCTTCGCCACCGGCTACTGTGTGACGAGCCGAAAACCATGGCGGAGCTCATGACGGTTGCGGACCAGTACGCCATGGCGGATGTCGCCATGAAGAAGCCCCTCCGAGTAAGCGCGGACGGCCGTCCAACTCCCACGGAGCCGGCTCGCGACCGTCCGAGCAATCCGGCTGGTGAAGCCGGATCCTCTAGACGCCACGGCAACGACAATCGGTTCCATGGGGACCGCCAGGCCGGACAACAGAAGCCTCAGTACCACGCACGGCAGGTCAATGTTGTGGAGGGTGTGCCCGACGCACCGGCTAATGAGGCAAGAAGGCAGAAGCCCCGGCTCACCTTCGACCAGATGATTGACGGCCCGTGCAAGTGGCATAGCGGTCCCTTCAAACCGGCTACGCACACCACCCGGAACTGCAGCTGGACCCGCCAGCTAAAGGACCAGGGCAACCAGCCTCGTCTCCTGCCTCCCCCACCGGGTGGACCTCCACCACCGTCTAGGGGAGCCGGTAATGATGGTAACGGCGGCAACGGCGGCAACAACAACAATGGCTACCCCCAGCCGCACGCCGCCTACCACATCTTCGAGACGGAGCAGGACGACAAGCACAGCCGCCGGCGACGCTCCAAGGAGGTCAACGCCATCGTCTCTCCGGTCCCCCAGTACCTGAACTGGTCGGAAACCCCCATCACCTGGAGCCGGGCGGATCAGCCTGAGCATCTGCCGACTCCCGGGGGCTATGCCATGGTGCTCGACCCTCTCATCGTCTCCAACGCGCGCACCTGCCGATACTCGCACGTCCTCATCGACGGAGGCAACAGCCTCAGCCTCCTCTACCAGTCCTCGCTGGAGAAGCTGGGCATTCGCGAAAGCGACCTGCACCCGACTACTACGACGTTCCACGGTGTACTGCCGGGGCCAGCCTGCGCCCCGCTGGGGAAAATCCAGCTGGATGTCATCTTCGGGACGAGGAGAACTTCCGCCGTGAACCAATCCGGTTTGAGGTGGAAAATCTGACGAGCTCCTACCATGCTCTCCTCGGGCGCCCTGCCCTCGCCAAGTTCATGGCCATCCCCCACGCGCGTACCTCAAGACGAAGATGCCGGGACCCCACGGCGTGATCACCGTTGCCGGCTGCTTCAGGCGATCGATGGAGTGCGCCTCAGCCGGTTCCAAACTGGCAGAGGCCCTCATCATAGCCGGAAAAAAACGCGCGATCATGCGCAATGTGGCCATGGCCCAGTAGGACATTCCGGCTAGCAGCAAACCGGCTGGAGAAGGAGCTTTCCAGCCGGCAAAGGAGACGAAGAGGATCTTGCTCGACCCCTCCTATCCGACTAAGTTCGTCACCATTGGTGCCGGCTTGGATAACAAATAGGAAGGCGCGCTCGTCGACTTCCTCCGTGAGAATCGGGACATCTTCGTTGGTCTCCCAAGGACATGCCAGGTGTACCGAGGGAGTTCGCCGAGCACTCACTTCATGTGCGTCCGGATGCCAAGCCGGTCAAACAACCTCTGCGCCGGTTCGTAGAGGAGAAGAGAAGGATAATCGGTGACGAGATCACCCGGCTCCTTGCAGCCAGGTTCATCATGGAAGTGTACCACCCGGACTGGTTGGCGAACCCAGTCTTGGTGTTGAAGAAGAACAAGACCTGGCGCATGTGTATCGACTACACCAGCCTGAACACGGTGTGCCCGAAAGACCCCTTTGCCTTGCCCCGTATCGATCAAGTCATCGATTCCACGTCTGGCTGTGATTTGTTGTCTTTTTTAGATTGTTATTCCGGGTACAATCAGATCCGGCTAAACCCAGCTGATCAGATTAAGACATTATTTATCACCCCCTACGGGGCTTTCTGCTATGTAACCATGCCTTTCGGCCTAAAGAACGCAGGCGCCACCTATCAGCGATGTATGCAGAAATGCTTGCACTCGCAGATAGGCCAAAACATGCACGCTTACGTGGATGACGTAGTCATCAAGACCAAGGAAAAGCGCACCCTCCTCGAGGATCTGGGAGAAACATTTGGCAACCTCCGCCAGTACCAGATGAAGCTGAACCCAGAGAAGTGCGTCTTCAGAGTACCATCCGGTCAGCTACTCGGTTTCCTCGTATCACAACAAGGTATCGAGGTGAATCCAGAGAAGATCGCGGCCATAGAGAGGATGCAGCCGCCCAAGAACCTGCTTGCAGTCCAGAAGTTCACCGGATGTCTGGCTTCCCTCAGTCGTTTCGTCAGCCGGCTGGGGGAGAAGGCACTCCCGTTATACCAGCTGATGAAGAAGACGGACAAGTTCTCCTAGACTTCGCAAGCCGACACCACGTTTCATGACCTCAAGTGCATGCTATCCACAACACCAGTTCTAGCCATGACGGCTAGCAAGGAGCCGATGTTGCTCTATATAGCAGCCATCAGTCGGGTCGTCAGCGTCGTCCTGGTGGTGGAGCGCCCCGAGGAAGGCAAGGCTCAGCCGGTTCAGAGACCCGTCTACTACCTCAGCGAGGTTCTCTCCCTCTCCAAGCAGAACTACCCCCACTACCAGAAGATGTGCTATGGTGTGTACCTGGCATGCAAGAAGCTCAAGCACTACTTCCAGGAGCACCCGATCAAGGTCGTGTGCACCGCACCCCTTTCGGAAATCATCGGCAACAAGGATGCCACCAGCCGAGTCGCCAAGTGGGCTATCGAGCTCGCCGCTTACTCCATCCAGTACGAGCTCCGGCTCACGATCAAGTCACAGGCGTTGGCAGACTTCCTCGTCGTCTGGGCCGAGACCCAGTATCTCCCACCGGTTCTGGATTTGGACCACTGGCGGATGCACTTCGACGGGTCGAAGATGCTCGGGGGCTTGGGATCCGGCATCGTGCTCACCTCCCCAAAGGAGACCGGCTAGAGTATGTGCTGCAGATCCACTTCAAGGCCTCCAACAACGTAGCCGAATACGAGGCACTGGCGCACGGGCTCCGGCTGGCCAAGGAGATCGGTGTCAACCGGATCCTGTGCTTCGGTGATTCGGACTTGGTGGTGCAACAGGTGTCCGAGGAATGGGACGCCAGAGATGCAAACATGGCTCTCTACCGGTTCCACATCCAGAAGCTCAGCGCCTCCTTCGACGGATGCAAATTTCACCATGTCCCCCGCACCAACAACGAGGCAGCCGATGCGCTCTCCAAGATAGGATCCACCAGGCAGGCCATCCCACCAGGGGTCTCCTTGGAGCATCTGTGCAAGCCATCCATCAACCCGTCGCCGGAGTCAGACTCCATCGTCTGGGCGGGAAGCGTTCCGGCGGCCGGAGCAGCAGAAATGGAGCCAGCAGAACCACCAAAGAAGAAAACCCGCACCAATTCCGGCCAGGCGGTGCCTTCCGGCTCGCAAGACCCGGGGGCTGCCGGCTCGCCTAATGACTCGGGGGCTGCCGTCCCGGGTACTCCACCCGGACGACCCCCGACGTCCGTCAGTCGGAGGACAGGAGCGTCCTCGTCATCCGGGAAGTGCCATCCTGGGCACAACCCTTCATGAACTACATCGCCAACGGAGAACTCCCAGACGATGAGGTAGAGGCCAGGCAAATCCGGTGCCGTGCGCATATATACACCATCATAAACGGCGAGCAGTACAAGCTCAGTGTATCCGGTATCTTCCAAAGATGTGTTGATGTGGACACGGGCTACCGGCTACTCAAGGATATCCACCAGGGTGAGTGCGGGCACCACGCTTCGTCAAGGGCGATAGTCGCCAAGGCATTCTGCCATGGTTTCTATTGGCCCACTGCCCTCGAGGATGCCGAGCAGTTGGTCCACGCGTGCAATGGGTGCCAGCACTTCGGGCAGCTCAGGCACATGCCAACCTCGATACTCAAGACCATACCGATCACCTGGCCCTTTGCAGTTTGGGGCCTCGACATGGTCGGTCCCTTCAAGCGAGCCCGCGTGGGAATGACCCACCTGCTGGTAGCGGTGGACAAGTTCACAAAGTGGATCGAGGCCAAGCCTATCCGAAAGCTGGATGGAGCGACGGTTTTTACCTTCTTCACCGACATCATCAACCGCTTCAGCTACCCCAACAGCATCATCACCGACAACGGCACGAACTTTGCCAAGGGGGCCTTTGCCTGGTTTCGCAGCAACAAGGGCATCCGACTGGACCTTGCCTCCGTTGCACACCCGCAGTCCAACGGGCAAGTCGAACGAGCAAACGGCTTGGTGCTAGCCGACATCAAACCACGTCTCATCGAGCCGTTGGAGCGGTCACCCGGATGTTGGATCGAAGAACTTCCGGCTGTGCTGTGGAGCCTCCGCACCACACCGAATAGGTCAACCGGCTACACGCCATTCTTCCTGGTCTACGGATCGGAAGCTATCCTCTCCGCCGACATCGAATTCGACTCCCCTCGCAAGCTCCTATACGACGAGCAAGCCAACAAGGACGCACGGGAGGCGGGGTGGACCTCCTGGAGGAGGCCCACGAGCTGGCCCTATCCAGATCTGCCCTGTACCAGCAGCAACTATGTCGCTACCATTCAAGCCGGATTCGCCCAGTCGCATTCCGCGAGGGCGACCTGGTTCTCCGGCTGGTGCAAGACACGAAGGGCATGCACAAGCTATCACCACCCTGGGAGGGCCCCTTCATCATCAGCCGGGCGCTGCCCAACGACTCCTATTACCTCATCGACGCACAGCAGTCGTGCAAGAACAAGATGGACAAATCGGACGAGGAGACCGAGCGTCCTTGGAACGCGGCCCTGCTGCGCCCATTTTACACCTAGTCGCCAGGCAGTGTATGTACCCCGAAAACCCCATGAATGAAAATGCGGACCCCCACGAGAATCTCGGGGGCTCCTTCTAGAAATGCGTGTGCACCTATATTTCGGTTCAAATTTTCTGGCTCCGGCAACCCCTACCCGGGGGCTCGCCGGCTGGCCCGGCCTGTTAAGTCAACAAACCAACTGAGTAGTGTGCGATGATGTCAGAGGCCCACTCTTCGTCTCAGCTACAGACCGCAACCCGGCTGTCCGGCTAGCAAGAGCAAAAGCCCGAGGCATCCCACATGAAAAACAGGGAGGAGACGCGACAGATCGGGCGTCCTGGCCCCGCAACTAGCTCGAACCAATCCAGCTGCTAAGCCGCTAGTACCGTGTGTAATGTATTGTCAGCTCCCTTTGATTCCGGCTGCAGACCGCAACCCGGCTGCCCGGCAAGGACGCAGCGAAAACAGCAGAACACACGGGAAGGCGACTAAGTGTCTAGAATGGAGCAAGCCAGTTTTCGAAAAAACAAGCCGTTTTCCGGCTACGATTTGACAGACTAACCTATTAACCTGTGAAGATGTATGTGTGTGCATATGTGCATTCTTGTTCGACTACCTCGAGTCGGAATTCAGTAGAAGGAAAGAAGATTCGAAGTCCTTGCCTTCATCAAGCGCTCCGAATCTCGGGGGCTACACCCACTGGGTGCGCTCGTGCGCCCCCAGTGGAATCTTGTAGTTTCTGACCGGCTAAGGGCGTTTAGCCGGCCGTTCGGAGCCCAGGTGAGGGCAAGGGCGGGAGCAAGAAAAGACAAGAAAGATTCGAAGCACCTGGCTATGCCAGCTACTCGAATCTCAGGGGCTACACCCAGTGGGTGCGCTCACGCGCCCCCACTGGAATGTTAGTTCCCCCGGCTGAAGGCGTTCAGCCGACGAAAGCGGCCGACTGGGACGAGGCCAGTCGGATAAAATTAGAAGACTTGGGAGAAATAAGAAAGATTCGAAGCACCTGGCTGCGCCAGCTACTCCGAATCTCGGGGGCTACACCCAGTGGGTGCGCTAGCGCGCCCCCACTGGAGGTGCAGGTCGCCCGGCTAAAGGTGTGTAGCCGGACGAAGTTAGTCGGGCAAAATACGCAAAAGGAAAGCTCAATGCACAAGAAAGATTCAAGAATTTCAATAATAACAAACAAAAAGGAGACAAAGCTCCCATATGTTACCCGGCATCAAAGACAGCCGGTGCAAACGGACAAGGTTCACGAACATGTAAGACAAGACAAATACACCCGGCATCCCGGGGTAATAACTAGACGGCAGGACCCTTGCCGTACGGGGGATCTTGGCCGGCAGAAGCTTCAGGCGGCGGAAGAGGCGCGAAGCTTGATCCGGTTCCTGCACCTACGGGCAGCGGCATCGAGCCCTCCACATCAGGAGTACCGACGTACTCCGAGTCGGTGAGCACCTTGTCGGGGTCCACGTAATCGGCGATCTTGATGGCGGACCCGCGGAGTTCCGGATGGGCTTGGCGGATGGCGGCAAGATCGGCTCCGGCACGGAAGCCACCGTCGATCTTCTCGACGCGGGCGTCCTTGTACCAGGAGAGCATGAGGGCCAGAGCCATCTCCACTCCGGCCCATGCCACCAAGTCTCGCAGCCGATCCACCGCAGCCGGCACCTCTCCCACCTTCGCCGCCAGCTGCACCATCGTCTCCAGAAACAGAGCCTCGGCCACATGAAGGAGAAGACGTCCCGCGCCGCCTGACGAAGCTTCGCGCCTTCCTCGCCAAGAAGGACGACGAGCTCCTGGGCCGTCCGCTGTGCTCTCGGCCAGTTCGCCTGCAGCCGGTTGTAGGCCAGCAGGTCTATGCCGGGGTAAAAAGCTGTCAGAAAAAAGGAGTCAGATCCGGCTACCGGATCCGGAAAGTAAGAAAGATGGAAGAAAGAACTCACCCTTGGCAGTGTGGCCAACCTACATTAGCTCCTCCACCAGCGCCTTCTCCTTGACCGCTAGCCGTTTTATCTCCTTCTCTTGGTCCTTGTTCTGGGCCTCGAGAAGGGAGAAGGCTTCGGCCCGGCTAGCGAGTGAGGCATCGCGCTCCTTGACGGTGGCCTCCAAACCGTCTACCCGCGCGTGCTAGTCCTTGTTCTGTAGTAGCAGAGTGGAGTTGGACTTGCTCAGCCGGTCATTCGCTTTCTTCAAGCGATCGATCTCGCGCTGAGCGCACACGAGGATGGTTGCAACGAAACCGGCTATCAGTAAAAAAAGGAGAGCGAGCTGGGTGAAGCGAACTTACTCTGGGAAGTCCCGTTGGTGGCAGCAAGCTTCTGCTCCAACGTCCGGTTCCCGCCGGCTGCGGCCTCCAACAGCCGGATCTCCTTCACCGCCAGCTCGAGCGTGGCGGCAAGGTCCGACAGCGAAGCGGCAGAGGAAGCGTCGTCGTCCACGGCGTTGATGGCCAAGGACTCCTTCGCCGCGACCACCGCCGTTCGCCACTCCTCCCCGAGCTCCTCGTCGGAGTTGTCATCGCCAACAACGAAGAGCTCCTTGCCGGCAGCCCCCCACGCGCCCGCGGAAGAGCCTTCCGGCTGGGAGGGCTCCGCTTCTGGCTGGGGGCCCTCCGGCTAGGCAGAGGCATCCGGCTCAGCTCGAGGGGGAGACGGAGGCGGAACCTCCAAAGAAGGAGAGGCGCCGGTTGGCACAGTCGGGGCACAGGGTGGCGACCCGGTCGGCGCCCGTGCTGGGCTCGCAGCTCCGAAAGAGACCAACACGCTAAAGAGAAGGAGGAAAAGGCAAAAGCAAAATAAGCCAAAGTCAGAAAAACAAGAAGGAGGGCAAGTAGACAGACATCACCGAAAGATAGAGGGAGAGAGGAAAAACGTACCTCGGCACAACCGGGGGCGGCCCTTTCTTCCGGCCGAGGCGGCTCGGCGGCAGGGCGCCGGACCGGCTCCTCCGCCGTAGGCCGGCGGGAGCCGGAACGGCTGGAGCCGCTCCCGCCTGCTTCACCGTCCGTCGCGGAGCGCGTCACCGGCTCCGCGGTCGGCCCGGCCTCCTCCTCCTCGTGTACCTCCGCGTGCGGGTCAGCGGCCGGCTCGTCATTCCGACTGGGGAAGGCATCGCCGTCCCCATCCAATTCCTCGCCGAACCGCCGAGCGCGCAGCTCGGGCAAGTCGGGCGTGAATGCCTCGAGGGGAGCCTCGCCCTCCTCGTGAAGGATGCAGGCGAACATCTGCCGAATGCAAGAAGTCAATCAGACAGAACAAGGAAATAACACAGAAAGAGTGAGCAAAATTTCTGGCTACGAGAACTTACCCGGGGCGCGCGGTTCTCCCGGCTGTAGGGCGCCAGACTGAACTTCCAGTTCTCCGGCAGCCGCTCCTTGCTGATCGTCCACAACCACTCCTTCAAGTTGTGGTAGCGGGGATCGCGGCGCGATAGCCAGGCGGGTCCAGCCGGCCGGAGTAATAGCACATCTTGTGCGCCTGCTGCTGCATCGGCATCATCAGTCGGGACATCCAGCTAAGAGTGATGTCCCGGCCAGTTAGCTGGCAGGTGACGAGGGAGCGCATGCGCGCCAGCATCGCGTCTGTCTCCGCCTTGTCGCCGTGGAGCTTCAGGTCCCAGTTCTGCCGGCTAGACTCGACGTCTTGGAAGGCCGGAAGGTTTATCCGGTCGACGTTGGTGACGTTCTTGACATAGAAGTACGATTGCTGCCACAGCCGTACCGTGTCCTAGAGCAAGAATTTGGGGTAGCCGGATTGGGTGCGGGAGTAGATGGAAGCGCCGCTGCAGACGACTAGCAGCCCCTTTGTATACTGCACCTGCGGCCGGACTCGGAAGAGCCGGCAGAAGAGCCCGAGATCCGGCTGGATCTCGAGATAACTCTCGCAGAACGCCATGAAGTGCGCCAGCGTTCCAATTGCGTTGGCGCCAAGATGGTGGAGGCGGAGGTCGAAGAAGGCCAAGAACGTGAGGAAGAATGGGTGCAGCGGCAGCGCGAACCCACGCGCCAGGTGCGAAAGGAAGATGACGTGCTCCCCTTCCACCGGATGTGGCGACATCTCCCCCGCCGATGCCAACCGCACCGCCACCTCCTCCGCCGGCAGGAGGACACGGGTGGCGCGGTACTTCGTGATTTGGTCTTCGGTGACGGAGGAACCGCACCAAGCTCCACGGTCAGCGGCCATTTCCGGCTGGTGGAGAGGAGCGGCGACGGAAGAGTGGCGGTGTCCCGTAGCGTCGACGACGGCGAGCGGGCGGCGCAGAAGGAAAGAGCACAGAAGCGGGAGCACGCGAGAGAGAAGGAAACTGCAGCGGGAGAGCGAAGGAAAGGAACTGCCTCCCCCACGGTGTCCCTTTAAAGGACCGGAAGGGCAACCGTCAACGGGCCATGTGGCGTGCATCCGGGCAACCCACACCCCAACCGCCGCCTAGATCCCATGTGCCAGGGCAGGATGTGCAGAAGATCCCGGAGCGAGAACCGAAGCGCCAGACAGCAGTTTCCCGAGGCGACGTGCGACGGGACGTTACGCTGCCCGCCATAGAGCAATGATGGCGCGTGTGCGCGTGGCCGGCGTCAGCACTGACGTCACGGGTAGCGCAACCGCCAGGCTCAGCCGGATGAAAATTCAAAAAGCAAGAAGGAGCGCACGCACATTTCGCCTAAGGGCGGAATCCACACGCGCTCGGGGGATAGTGTCAGGGGGATGATCCCCGGGTACCCCATCCGGATAAGAAACAGGACAGTCGGATCACGTCCGGCTGACCAGATGCAGCCGGACAGGGCAAGACGGGCCGGCTATCACCCGGTAGCCGGATCAGCAAGAGACAGCCGGATACGGCGACGTAGCCGGACCCAATCAGTGAGACAGGACGACATGCGTATCAGTGCACGGTACGCCCTATACGATGACAAGACGGGCAACCACCCGCCCATACCGAAGACTTTGCGTGGGTGACGCTAGAACAGTGGCATGTGCTGACGACGGGCTCGCACGGCGTCCACTGTACCTACGACAGCCATACCGCTCATACTCCGATAAGACAAGCCATACTGGATACTGTAGATGACTAGTCGGTTGGGACCCGCCTGTGGGGCCCGCCAGTCGGACTAGCCAGTGAGACCTTTGCCTCTCTACCTATATAAGGAGGGGCAAGGCCTTAGTAGAAAGGGTTGGTCTCAGTGCATTTAAGGCAGTATCTAGAGAACACAGCTCAAGGAGCACTTGTAATTTGTATATCCCTCATAGTCAGATCCGGCAGGAGTAGGGGCTTTACCTCACCACGAGGGCCCCGAACATCGGTACTTCTTGCGTCCCGCTACGTTCGCTTGTATCCAATCCCGCCTGCGGACGCCGTCGATAGCTTCCCTGCTAGTCCCCACACCTCTATCTAACCTTCTTAGGTACTGCCGTTCCCAATACAACGACACCAGAAGATGAAGGAAGCCAGAAGGAGGAGTGGAGATGGGCCACAGGGGGCCCACACCACCCCCTGGCGCGGGCCACTCTAGGCCACACCACCAGGTGGTGTGGCCATCCTGGCCCACCTCTGGCCCTCCCCTCTGGCGTATATATTCCTCCCGAAACCCTAAGACTCGGGGAGCAACCATAGAAAGATGTTGCTGCCTCTACGGGGCGGAAAACACCGAGAGAGAAAGACCTCTCCGGCAGACATATTTCTGCCAGGGGAATTCCTTCCCAGAGAGGGGAGATCGTCGCCATCAACACCACCATCAAGCTGGACTTCATCGGGATCATCACCACCACCATCATCACCATCAGCACCCTCATCACCATCTCCATATTGTTGTAACAATTGGGTTGAATCTTGCATAGTTCTTAGGGGAAACTTTCCCGGTGTTGATTACTCTTTGTAGTTGATGCTATTGAGTGAACCATTGAATTATTGTTTATGTTCAGATTGTTATACATCATTATTCCATCTCTGATCATGATCCATATGATGTCTTGTGAGTAGTTCGTTTTGTTCTTGAGGACATGGGAGAAGTCATGTTGTTAGTAGTGGAGTTGTGTTGAGAAAGATTCAATAGTTTGATATTTAAGTTGTGGTGTACTTCTTCTAGTGGTGTCATGTGAACGTCGACTAGATGACACTTCACCTATATGGGCCTAGGGAATGCATTGTGTATTTGGCTACTAATTGTAGGGGTTACCGGAGTGACAGAAACCTGAACCCCCGTTAGGAAACCATTGCACAAGGGACGTAAGGGTCTTAGAGTTTAAAGTTGTGGTTAGGTTTCTACCTTAATTACTTTCTTGTACTTACGGATGTTTGCAAGGGGTATAATCACAAGTATGTATTAGTCCTAGGAAGGTCGGTACATTAGCACAGGTTCACCCACACAAGACTTAGCAAGCTAAAGAAGATTAATCAACTGTATGAAGAGAAAGCATTTGACAGTCTTCCCATGTGTCCTCGAGAACGTTTGGTCATCTTAAGTAATACAATCGGCTTGTCCTTTGCTGCATAAAGGATTGGGCCACTTGCTGCATTTATTCTTATTGTCTTTTATTTACTCGTACTTTATTTACTTGCTTTATCAAAAAAAACCTAAAAATCCGTTTGCTAAGTATTTGCAGAGAATTCCTGATCCATACCACTAGCCAGCACCTTCTGCTCCTCGTTGGGTTCGGCACTCTTACTTATCGAAAATACTGCGATACACCCCCTATACTTGTGGGTCATCAATGATGTTGATAACCCGGTTGGTTGCTGCCATGTATACTAACATAGGCTCCATTGACTCCGGTGCTGCAAGTATTGGTGCAGAGGAGAGTATTCTCTTAAACTCCTGAAGTGCTGCATCTACCTCGTCCATCCATATGAATTTGTATGCCTTCTTGAGCAACCTGTAGAGCGGCATGACCTTCTCTCCAAGTCGGCTGATGAACCAGCTTACTGCTGCGATGCAGCCTGTGAGCCTTTGTATGTCCTTCAAGCACATCGGGCGTTTGATGTTGAGGATGGCCTTGATCTTCTCCGGGTTGACCTCAGTCCCGTGGTGCAAAACGATGAATCCCAACAATTTGCCGATGGCACCCTTAATACACACTTCTTAGGGTTAAGCATCATGTTGTACTTCTAAAGATTGTCAAAGGTTTCCTGCAAGTCGGCAATGAGATTGTTTGATTTCTTTGACATCACCGCAATGTTGTCCACATAAGCGTGTACGTTGTTCCCTATTTGGTCATGTAGGCAACACTGCATCGTCCGCTGGTAGGTAGCACCAGCATTTTTCAACCCAAAGGGCATCGTGACATAGCAGTATGTGTTGTAAGGTGTGATGAACGAAGTGGCCAATTGGTCCAACTTTCGCATCTTGATTTAGTCGTATCCTGAGTATGTGTCGAGGAAACACAGAAGTTCTAAGCCAGCCGTTGAGTCAATGACTTGGTCAATGTGAGGCAAAGAAAATGGATCCTTCGGGCACGCTTTGTTCCAGCTGGTGTAATCAACACACATTCTTAATTCTTTGGTTCCCTTTTTGGGCACAAGTATAGGGTTGGCTGCCCACTGGGTGTGAACAACTTCTCGGATAAAACTAGCCTTAAGTAACCTAGTTAGCTCCTTGCCTATAGCCCATCATTTTTCATCACCAAAGCATCATAGTGGTTGTTTTACCGGTTTTGCTTTAGGATTGATGTTTAAGTTGTGCTCGACAAGTTCCCTAGGTACACCCTTCATGTTGGCAGGTTGTCAGGCGAAGATGTCCCTATTATCATAGAGGAACTCGACGAGCGTGCTTTTCTATTTGGGATCCAGGTCCATGACAATGGAGGTGGTCTTGGAAGAATCTTCTTCAACAAGTTCCACCTGCTTGGTCTTGATGGCGTCCTTGAATGCAGGTTCAGAGTTAGAAATCTGCTTCTTCGAAGTTGGCATCTCTGAGGCATCGACCTGGCACTAGATCTCTTGAAACTCTTCACCATAGAGGACCACTTCGGCAATAGAGATGATGCCTTTTGGTCCAGGTATCTTGAGATTGTTGTAGACAAAACATGGCCTGGCGAGGAAGGAGTGGAAGATGTCGCGTCCAAATATGACATGGTACACGCTTCTGAAGGGCACCACTTGAAAGGTCATGCGCCCTTGGCAGTAATTATTAATATCACCAAAGGCGATCGGAAGGGTGATGCAGCCAAGGGAATTAGCTTGCTGGCCAGGAGCAACGCCATGGAACACGGTGTTACTCTTCCTTGGCTAGGTCTCCATCAAGTTCATCTTGTGCAGTGTATCCAAGTACATGATGTTGATGCTGCTTCCACTGTCCACGAGGCACTTGGTGAACTCACTGCCTTCAATCAAGGGGTTGATGACCATGGCATACTGGTTCTCTGTTGGGATGAGCTCTGGGTGATCTTCTTTGTCCCAAGTGATTGGAATCTCCGACCACTTGACATACTAGGGAACTGGGGGAGGGTAGCCATTAGTATCCTTAGAGAGGTTTTTTGGGCCCAGATGGTGGGAGTGCCAAGGAAGGTGTGGTAGACCGGAGCCTTCTTTCAAAGGGGTTCTTGCCCTTGCCATCGCCCTTGTCGGCGGGATTAGGGTCCTCATCTTCGTCCATGTCATCTGATTCCTTGGACTCTTCCTCCTTCTTTCCCTTGCCTTTTCTGCGGGGTCTGTTCTTACGACTTTGCTTGTAACTGGACTTAGGGTCTTCCTTGAGGTTGTTGAAAAACTTGCACTGGCGGTTCATGTGGGTGGCTTTGCCATTTGCATCGAGATGAACGAAACATGGCATATCACGGTACTCCTCGTACGTCTGGGGAACACGGGGTGCTGTGGGTGTAGAGTCACTCCAATACTACCCACGACTAGCCCCCCGGCCATGACCACATTCTCTGCCATTGCCTCTGCCAGTGAACATCGTAGTGACCATGTCGGCTGTCTGCTTTTCTTCTGGCGGGTTCTTCCTCTTGTTATTATTGTTCTTCTTGGCCTGGGCGGGGATGGCCAGCGCCTGCAACGGCCCACGAGCGTCATCGTCGGCAGCGGTGAATTTGCTGGCCATGGCAATCAACGAGTTGAGGTTGAGCTTGCCGTTGTCTTGATGGTGCTTCAACGTATATCAGAGCAATGTTCCCTTCTCTAGGCCGTCGATGAAGGCGGCCATAGCAGCTTGACCGTGTACTCCCGCGCATGAGTTTTTCATGTCAAGCCAGCAGGATAGGTAGGCATGAGAAGATTCGTCATTTTCTTGCACACATCGTTGTAGGTCACCGACAGCGCAAGGACGCTTATAGGCACCCTCAAAGTTCTTGGTGAATGCTTCATGCATGTCCAACCAATTCTAGATTGAATTCTCCGGCAAGTCGTCGATCCATTGTCAGGCAGTGCTGGTGAGCATGAGTGGGAGGTACTTGACAGCGACATTGGGGTTTCCCCTTGCGATTTGGAATGCTTCATGGTATTTTTGCAACCACGTGACTATCCTAGAAGTGCCTTCATAGGGCTTGATAGTCTTATCAATCTAGAGGCCCTTAGGGTAAGTTATGGCCCAGATAACTGGTCCAAAGCAACGTGGCCCCAAGTATGGCTCTTCCCGGGCTTGTTGGATCTTATCAAGCGCGGTCGTGCATCATACGGCTCTGGTTCTTTCTTGTCTCCATTTCGGCCATGGGGGAGAGTTGTGGTGCAAGCCCTAGGACCCATGAGGTCCTCCGCCATGGTGGCTGCTAGGTGGTGACAGTGAAGATGGCGATGGAGGCGGTGGTTTAGTCATCTTGCTACTTCCTCCATGTGAATCCTCACGCCTGTCACGGTTGCTTTTTAGACACGGGGCTTTCTTGTGATATCTTCTCCTGTGTCCTTTGTTGCCGCTGCGCTCTCCGTCATGCCAGCACTACTCCCCCTGGTCACGTATAACGATACCAACCTGGGGACGCTTAGGAGGTGGCATGCTTGTATGTTGGTGCGACTGTGGTTCCTCATGATGCCGGGACCGCGGGGGTGGTGGCGAGCGACGAGGGTGAGCCTTGTCTCCGTTGCCAGAGGATATTGGGATGGAATCTAGTCCTATTGTGTGCATCCCTCCGCCTACGTTCCGTGGAGCCTGTGTGGGATCCTTCATCACGAGGAGATCTTGGTCTTCGGCGGTTGTTCATGCTTGATTGGCAAAGCTCCAGAGTGGACTCAAGCCTTTACGAGGTGGCCTTCTCCTACTGCAAACAAGCCTCGGTGACAAGGTCATAGACCTCATCAACTTCCGCAGGTGACCTGTCCTGTTCGAGTAAGTTCTTGGCGATGACCATATTGAGGTCGGGGGTTGGCATGACTTGCTTCCCAGCTGAATCGATGTAGGGGGTAGATTTTGCCGGTTTGGATGGAGCCCACCCAAAATTGTCGGACGCCTGGATCACTAACGACATGAGCTGGGGCTTTCTTTGCCTTATGCTTCAACAACAACTGCTTATACTCAACCTCCATTGCTATTGTCGCCTTGATCGATTGTCGTGCCTTGGCCAAATCCCTGTCAAGATGGGTGCCCTGCTCTGTGATGCACTTGGCCTCCACGAGGATCTCTGCATGCTCATCAAGCTCCGTAACGTTTCAAATATGGGTGACAGTTATTGGCTCGATGAGTAGTGGACCGTACATCACTTTGTCGGTGGGAGTAACCAAGGGGTTGCTAGTCGCTGATGTGGACGGCGGTGGTGGTAGGTTTGTTTGATTTGTAGCACTGGGCTCGGTAGTGAGTTCCCGTGGCTGCTGCAGGAGGGATAGCCAGAGGGGGAATTGCCTTAGCCGGACCCGAAGGATCGATGACGTTTTTAGCATTTGCTGCCGTAGGTCCTGCTTCCGCCGCTGCTGGTGGAGCTTTGCCGGCCACCTAGTTCTGTTGGTCTTCTTTTATCACGTTCTCGATGGCCACTAGTACCTGGCAGGAAGTGACAGCTTTATCAGCGTGCTCCTCCCTCTTGATTTTCTTCTCGATCTCCCTCATAGCAGCATCGTATTCCTCCGAGTTGGCATCAAAGCCACGCCATCCATGTTGATGTCAGCGTAAAGTGCGTCCAGCACTGAGTTGGAGTTGGCCTCGGTGTTTTTGATAGTGGAGTTGGAGGGGGATGGTGCAGGGCGATGTTGTTGTCTCCTCTGGTTGCAGCGGCGATATCGGCCTCATCTTCCTTGTTGGTGTTAGTGAAACTATTAATAGTTGCGATCATCTCATTGAGGGTAAGCAAGACGGCAACCTGTCGCCTCCTGAGCGTATGCCAGAGGAGTGTTCCAGGCATGAGCCCCTCCACAAAGTGGTAGACAAGTTTGTCAGTGCGGTCACCATCAAGGGTTTCCCTCACCCTCATCCATCTGGCAAGGTAATCATGGGGGGGATTCCCTGGTCCTCTAAACGCATCTAGCCAGATCGAAGATGGTGACGACACCGACAAAGTGTGACCTCCACTTCTCAAACACTTGGGGAAGCCAAGCGGATCTGCGGGGTCCTTCCACCGTCATATCCTGCACAAGGGCGGTTTGGATGGGCCTTAAATTTTTCTAATATGAGCTGACAAACTCTAAAGAGAGATTCGAGCCCGATCCTTTCGCGAACGTGTCCTTCCCAGATGCGGTTCGTGCGGGACTTGACGAGTTCTGACTTCCTGGGAGCTAGGACCCGAGTCGGTTTTGCCAACGAAGATGTGGATGTCCCCGACTAGAACAACGGAGCAGCGGGTGGGGCTCTTCTTCGCTAGGATCTAGAACTCGTCCAGAGGGACATTCGGAATGTTGTCAGGGAAGAGAACACGCCTAATGGCTATGGTGTTGCTGATTCCTGCGAAGAGATTGGACCTCACCTGGTGTAGAGATCGAAGGGCCTCTTGCCCCATGGTGGGTGCAAACTGTTGTGGTATTGCTGATGAATACGCCATGGAGGGGTCCTCACAGAGTGTGTTTAGAGAGGTGGGGGAAGGCGGTGAGTTGACGGGTATGAGGTAACACAACTTACCCAGGTGCAAGTCCCACAATGGTAGCGGAACTCCACTGCTGTTATAAATCACTATAATGGCAATACGCCGAGTTACAGGGATCGATTCGACGTGCGAGGTGTTATGACTCGTGCAGACCCGACTTATAGAGTCCTACACTAATACTAACTAGTCTTCGTGTCTTGTACTCCAAGGCTCCGAGTAGGTCGGTGACTACAACATAGCCTTCCTTTATCCGGCATGGGCCTCCCTTCTGGATCCGTCTAACTAGGCCACCTAGCAGGCTATGGGCCGTGCTACCAACTATGGGCCACCCAGGTTATGCAGATTAGAGTCATGCAATAGTGGTACTCATTTAGCATATCCCCAACAACTTATGCAACATAGTATACTGCTTCTTTAAACATTAGTCCTTACCGGACCAATGATAATGTTTTCATACATTGGAGTTTATACCGACTAGAAGACCTTGACTACATAATCTTGTAGTCAAAAAGGCAAGTTCACACTTGCTCATGTCCTTTGATTATTTTCTATCAAGTATTTGCAAACTGTTACTATTAACACCTGCAGTTCAACAAGGACGGACGATAGAAAACACTATTTTCTTGATTAACATGAACTAATGGTTACTAATCTAGGGTGATCACCTAATCTATTATGACTGGCAATGGAAGCACCATTGTTCGAGAATGTATCATCTAGGATTTAACAACAAATGTCACCAGTGATTTTTTGCGTCGTAGATTATGCGTTAATCATGAGATCTGTATGGGCTCTAGGGAAGTCAGTCAGATCTTCTTCCTTTCGTGTGTTAATGGACGACCTTTACACCACGCTAAGATTCCTTGCATGGATCTAGCAACACGGGTGGGGGTTTCGAATCCAGGAGATCTACTTTCACAACCTCTTCTGATTCAAAGTCTGGGAGTCGTCATCAAGCATTGTATATGTGCGACCCCCTATGAAGCGCTACACTTGTGACGCTCGAGTCATTCGAGTCATCAGAGTCATTGGAGCCAGTGGAGCTGGAGCTGGTGGATCCGTCTGAGTTCAGAATGACCTTGAGGTTGCAATCGGTACAACTGCATCATCCATGTTCTCCAGAACATTAACAAAGCTTTTTGATCTTCAACTTGGTGAACTTGTGAAAAGCTCCACCCATTACTGCATTACTCCTAGGTAGATCCTGGCAGTCAGTGTGTTTGCATAGGAAAAATTATTGTTTTAAGGCGCTAAACCCCGACAAAAATATATACGCTCGCTCCTCTATCTCCCTCTCTCTCATCCTAATCCCACTTTTATTCTCGTTGTGACACTTGGGAAACATGCAGAGCCTCACTAAGGGCATCTCCACCGGGCCGACCCAACCTTCACGGGCGCGTCCAAACGCGTCCATGTGGACGTTCGGAACGTGCGCGGTGTCCCAGTGGCTCGACCCATCCGCCCCGACGCGTCCGGCTCGACCTATCGGCGCACCTAATTTGCGTGACCACTAGGTCAGCCCAGACACGGGAGGGTGATACGTCCATTTTCCATCACTATTCTATATCATAATTTACTGTTATTCATTGATATATTTCATATTAAGAGATGATATTAATGTTATTTCATCTGTTTTTGCATGGTTGATGACTTTTGGAGCATGGACCGCTACAATCAGGATTCTGATGGAAAAGGTGATGTTTGGAGGCGAAATTCGCGAAGATCAGAAAATCCAGGAAAATACATGGAAAATCCTATTTTTCTAGAAGACGAAGGATGTTAGAAGGGGGAGTGGAGATGGGCCACAGGGGGCCCACACCACCCCCTAGCGCAGGCTACCCTAGGTCGTGCCACCAGGTGGTGTGGCCACCCTGGCCCACTCCTGGCTCTCCCCTTTAGCGTATATTACCGCCACGAAACCCTAATATTTGGGGAGCAACCACAGAAAGATTCTACCGCCTCTGCAGGGCGGAAAACTACAGAGAGAGAAAGATCTCTCCGGCAGATAGAATTATGTTGGGGAAATTCCTTCCCGGAGAGGGGAGATCGTCGCCATCAACACCACCATCAAGCTGGACTTCATTGGGATCACCAGCACCATCATCACCACTTCATACCGTTGTAACAATTGGGTTGAATATTGCATAGTTCTTAGGGGAACATTTCTCGGTGTTGATTACTTGTTGTAGTTGATGCCATTGAGTGGAACCGTTGAATTATTGTTATGTTCAGATTGTTACTTATCATTATATCATCTCTGATCTTGATCCATATGATGTCTTGTGAGTAGTTTGTTTAGTTCTTGAGGACATGGGAGAAGTCATGTTGTTAGTAGTGGAATTGTGTTGAGAAAGATTCAATAGTTTGTTATTTAAGTTGTGGTGTTATTCTTCTAGTGGTGTCATGTGAACGTCGACCACATGACACTTCACCTTTATGGTCCTAGGGGAATGCATTGTGTATTTGGCTACTAACCGTCGGGGTTGCCGGAGTGACAGAAACCTGAACCCCCGTTAGGAAACCTTTGCACAAGGGATGTCGGGATCTTAGAGTTTAAAGTTGTGGTTAGGTTTCTATCTTAATTACTTTCTTGTACTTGCGGATGCTTGCAAGGGGCATAATCATAAGTATGTATTAGTCCTAGGAAGGTCGGTACATTAGCACAGGTTCACCCACACAACACTTGTCAAACTAAAGAAGATTAATCAACTATATGAAGCGAAAGCACTTGACGATATTCCCATGTGTCCTCGAGAACGTTTGGTCATCTTAAGTAATACAACCGGATTGTCCTTTACTAAAGAAAGGATTAGGCCACTTGCTGCATTTATTATTATTGTCTTTTATTTACTCACACTTTATTTATCTGCATTATCAAAAACCCCTAAAAATCCGTTTGCTAAGTATTTACAGAGAATTCCTGCTCCAAGCCACTCATCAACACCTTCTGCTCCTTGTTGGGTGCGACACTCTTACTTATCGAAAATACTGCGATACACCCCCTATACTTGTGGGTCATCAAGACTATTTTCTGGCGCATTGCCGGGGAGTGAGGCGCTATTGGAGAGTGGAACTGGTAAAGGAAACTTCTACTGTGAGTATTGTTTACTTGTGTTAGTTAATTTATTTCAATATGGATAATTCACTTAGATTCTTATTTCGTAATGCTACTACCACTCCTAAGGTAGTAGATGAACCACCACCTGCTGAGAATGATACTTTTAAGATACCTACAAGAATTATTGATCGTGTTATGGATAAATATTATGTTGGAGATGGAACTGTCCATCCCGATGATCATTTGCTCTTTATACACGAATTATACGGGTTGTTTAAGTGTGCAGGTATTACAACAAATCAATTCAAGAAGAAGTTATTCTCATTATCACTGAAAGGAAGATCTAAGGAATAGTATAAGCTGCTGAAGAATGGTGAAGCTCTGGAATGGGAGGAAGTAGTACCTCTTTTTTATTCAAAATTTTATCCTCCTAGTTAGATTCATAAAGATCGGAATCAAATATACAACTTTTGGCCTCTTGATAGAGAGAGTACCGCTCAAGCTTGGGGGAGATTGAAGTTACTAATGCTCAAGTGTCCTATTCATGAGCTCCCCAATAATATTATTATCAATAACTTTTATGCAAGGCTTTCTCTTCATGATAAGGATCTATTGGATGCTTCTTGTGCTGGATCATTTATACGCATGGAAGAAGGAACTAAATGGGATCTTCTAGACCATATTCAAGATAATGCTGAAGCATGGGAGAATGATAAAGGAAGAAAGTCAGGTATAAATTATGATTATGAATACATTGAATCTTTTATGGGAACTGATGACTTTCAAAATATTAAAAATGCTTTTGCTTCCTATTTTAAGGCTTTTGCTTCCTATATTAACATTCCCAAAAAGAAATGGAATAAGTATCATGAGCCATATATAGATATTGCTAATTGTGTTCCTGCAAGAAATACTAAAGTTTATACTTCTAATTATGTTTAACTGAACCTTACATTGAGAAAATACCTTTCCCAGTTAAGATAAAGAAACATTCTATGATAGCTAGTATGGTTAATGAAAGTACAAATATAGCTATTGAACCTGATGAACAAGTAGTTGTTGAACCTATGATAGCAAATGTGAAAGATTTTGTCACTAAATATGTAGAAGATGGACACACTATCCTCTGTAAGGATATCCCTAATATTGTTTCACAAAGTAGTGTTATGAGAGCTAGTATCCCTCTGTTTTTTGTTAGGATAAGTGATCATTGCTACAATGGTTCATGTGACAGTTATATCATTAAATTTATGCATGATACTAAAAGTTATTATGAGAGAGAGAAAAGTGTTCTTGTACATCTCAATAATATTAAGTTTCCTCGCTTTATGCTGAAAGTCTTTATGTTGCACTTGTTTTGCCTTCCTATGCTAGTAGTCCCTGGTTTCAACAACTTGTTTGCTTACAAAATTCCCTTGCATAGGAAGTGGGTTAGACTTAAACATGTGTATTTTTGCTTCTCGATGCTCTCCTTTACTTCAATTCATATTCTCATGTGAGCATCATTGAAATTATCATGCCCATCTTAATGGCTATAAAGAAAGAGCTTTTTGGGAGACAACCCAATATATTTTTGCTTTCAGTTTGTTTCTGTTTCTTTGAGTCTTAGAAGTTATTGTTTCAGCAATAACCTCTCCTTATCCTTTTTATTTGGTTTTTGTGTCAAGATCAACCTCTAATGAGAGAGAAGTAAGATTTGGGGAAGTCGCTGTCCCGAAACAGATTTTTGTGCTTCGCTGTAAAAATTCGTGAAAAATCTCTGTATGTTATATTGATCTATAAATTTCTGTGCTTATGACCCAGGTTATTATTTAACTTTCGTTAGTTTTGCACTTTTTGATTTGAGTAACAGGAGATTTTCGAAAAAATTGATCTTTATCTGCTGGTCTGTTTTGACAGATTTTTGCCACTCTTGCATTTGCCTCTTAAATCGATTTCCTTTTTGAATTCTTTTTGGGTTTTCGGAAGGAGTTGCTACAGTAGCTTATGTTTTGATGGATTTCAGTTGAAATTGAACTTAAAAGGTTTATTACCTCGCTTACACTAATGTTGCTAATGAGAATTGTGTGAAAGAAATTTCCAGGTTATTGGAGAAAATGGTGTAATAAGATAGTGAAAGGTTTCATGACTCGAGAAATATGTGTATGAAGATGAAGGTATTGATGTTATTCAAGTGGTGACTCCGGAAGAATCTACTAAATGCCAACTTCAGAGACCTGCAGAGTCCATCTTCGAATAGGTAACAGTTCTGGTAAGAAAAAGTCCGCGAAAAATCTGTCCAGTTATATTTTTGCAGTTTTTATCTAACAAGAAAAGCAACGAAGCGAAATAGGGACGGAAACGGAGCCAGGGTGACTCACACCACCCCCTGGCGCGGGCCCCCTGGACGCGCCAGCAGGTGGTGTGGCCACTTCGGACTCCGTCTCTGACCCGTTTTCTCCCAGTACCTTCCTTATGTTGTAAAAAATCGTAATATATAATCCCCCGAATCCCCCGAGGTTCGTATATCATGTTCTCGTTGTGTTTTTGCTGTTCAGATGTCGTTTCAGGGTACGTTTTCGGAGGACTATGAGTTGCGGTGCCAGCGCGAGCTCCATCACGACTTGGAGTAGAAGACCTTCGTAGGATGGGTGGAAGAAGAAAGGATCACAGCTAGGCACGGAGATATGGATCGGAGCATCAAGGAGGAAGTGAAGGGCATGTCAGCAGGCATAAAAGGACAAGGGCTTATACCTCCAATTCTAAACCTCAGTTCCTGCCCTGCAGCAGTGAAAGCTCTACGGGCCACTGATGAGTTTTGCGATAAGTACCGAGTCTTGAGGAGAAATGTGGATATACTACAAGAATAGAATAGCAGGCTCCACAAGATCTTGGAAGATCATCTCACTTTGATCGAGAGAACACCAACACCGAAGGAGTAATTCGTCATCAGGTTTTGGCATCCCCTTGGTTTGTTCCAAGCTTGGGGGAGTGTCGCGGTATCACATCACTATCTTCTATATTTTTACCTTTTTAGTAGAGTCATATCATGAATAGAGAAGTTATCATTTAGGATGGTTTGCATTATGGAAGTATCACCCCTCTCGTTAGATATCTATGTATCCCTTGGTGTGAGTTGCCGTTATGGAATATTAATGAGAAGTTCTATCATTCACTCTTTTGCATATCTTATATTAGTTTTCAATTTCTATTATATGATTGATCCTTTTATTAGTATTGGTATCAGTTTGAGATCATTGAGTTAATTTAGTTGGTTTTGGCAAACCTGGCTCGGTCAGCAGCAACACTATTATGAGAATTGAATGAAAAAGATAAAAGTACTCTTAAAGAATATAATTTCATCATCATCTTTCTTGATTTTCTCATAAGCTTAGTATTCTTTAGTTAATATCTTTAGTGCTTCCAAGGAATATGCATGTTTGTTTTTATCACTTGTATGTTTGTTTGTTTCCTTCAACTCTTATGCTTGCTACCGAACCTTGCTAGCCTCAAACCTGTACTGAGAGGAAATGCTTCTCGTGCATCCAATCCTTACACCAAAACCTATGCCATCTGTGTCCACAATACCTACCTATTAGCACTATTGCTATTCCAAGTAAATTCATATTTTTATCTACCTTCTGAATTAAACTTGTTATGTGAAAATTAGTGATTAAAGCTCTCACGAACTTGAAGGCACACTTTACTTTCCTGCACTTAATAAACTTGAACCATTATGCCCATCTATGTTGCGTATATGCTTGCGCTTTATAAGTTGAGAGTTAGTAGAACCATGTTACCATGGGGAACGATTTCAACATTGCACTTATTTAGTTAATATCATGATTCTTTTGCTTATGGATCCCGGTGATGTGAAATAAAAGGGGAGCTTGTAAGCTCATGGAGTTTGTATATGTGTTAGAGAAACGCCTGGGCGGCTAGCCTAAGTCATGCCTAATCATGGTGGAAACTTGCAGCATAACCATAGTGAGCATTCTATGAAGCATCCTCAATAAAAACCTATGCAAATACCAAATAAAAAGATCGCTGAGATGCTCATTGTCGGTTGCCTTGTCATTTTGATATGGGATAGCTCCTGTATCATGGGGCAAGGGGTACCCCGTTGGCGGTTCTCTATGATACACATGTATTTACAATGATAAGAACTTACTCATGACTAAAGTTGAGTAGCATGAGGTTCGGTACTCGTAAGCAAGGGGCATGAGATTTTCAACTTATAACTTGTCAAGCATATCCTCATATTTGTTCACTTTAACCTTAATCACCTCAAGATGCTTATGATAGGGGAAATGAGAGCTGAAAGCTAGTAAGTACCATAATTTTTGTAAGCTCTTTATGAAACTTGAAATCCCTGCTTCCCTCTGCGAAGGGCCTATCTTTTATTTTTTTTGAGTCAGTAAACCTATTCCCTTCTACCTCAGCAAGTATTTTGAGTTGTTGTGTTTCATTCATCCATATGATGATTTATTCAATCATGTTTCTTATGTTCCTTGTTCTGCACATTGCTCTTATCTTAGTGAATACTACTTTGAAAGCTATCATTGAAAATCCTTTATGATTGAACTCCTACAAATTGTTAACTATTCTTTTGCCAAGAGCAAAGTTTGCCATTACCAATTATGATTTACTTTATGTATCTTTATTGTGTTTCCTTTACTTATTGCAAGTCAAGTTATATAATAATGAGTTGTCTTCTATTATGATTTGTGTATTGATGAATGTGATGCTTCTTGTCCGTATTCTTTTATCGACTCTTCACTCCATAAACCTGAGGTCATGTTTATTGAGCTCAGTTTTCGCTTGGGGACAAGCGAAGTCTAAGCTTGGGGGAGTTGATACGTCTATTTTGCATCACTATTCTATATCATAATTTATGGTTATTCATTGATATATTTCATATTAAGAGATGATACTTATGTTATTTCATCTGTTTTTGCATGGTTGATGACTTTTGGAGCATGGACCGCTGCAGTCAGGATTCTGATGGAAAATGTGCTGTTTGGAGGCAAAATTCATGAAGATCAGAAAATCCGGAAAAATACATGGAAAATCCTATTTTTTCAGAAGACGAAGGATGCCAGAAGGGGGAGTGGAGATGGGCCACAGGGGGCCCACCACCCCCTGGCGCGGGCTACCCTAGGTCGCGCCACCAGGTGGTGTGGCCACCTTGGCCCACTCCCGGCTCTCCCTTTTGGCGTATATTACCACCACGAAACCCTAATACTTGGGGAGCAACCACTGAAAGATTCCGCCGCCTCTGCGAGGCGGAAAACTACAGAGAGAGAAAGATCTCTCCGGCAAACAGAATTCTGCCGGGGAAATTCTTCCCCTGAGAGGGGAGATCATCGCCATCAACACCACCATCAAGCTGGACTTCATTGGGATCATCATCACCATCATCTCCATCATCATCTCCACCAGCACCATCATCACCACTTCATACCGCTGTAACAATTGGGTTGAATCTTGCATAGTTCTTAGGGGAAACTTTCCCGGTGTTGATTACTTGTTGTAGTTGATGCCATTGAGTGGAACCGTTGAATTATTGTTATGTTCAGATTATTACTTATCATTATATCATCTCTGATCTTGATCCATATGATGTCTTGTGAGTAGTTTGTTTAGTTCTTGAGGACATGGGAGAAGTCATGTTGTTAGTAGTGGAATTGTGTTGAGAAAGATTCAATAGTTTGTTATTTAAGTTGTGGTGTTATTCTTCTAGTGGTGTCATGTGAACGTCGACTACATGACACTTTACCTTTATGGGCCTAGGGGAATGCATTGTGTATTTGGCTACTAATCATAGGGGTTGCCAGAGTGACAGAAACTTGAACCCCTGTTAGGAAACCTTTGCACAAGGGATGTCAGGATCTTAGAGTTTAAAGTTGTGGTTAGGTTTCTATCTTAATTACTTTCTTGTACTTGCGAATGCTTGCAAGGGGTATAATCATAAGTATGTATTAGTCCTAAGAAGGTCGGTACATTAGCACAGGTTCACCCACACAACACTTGTCAAACTAAAAAATATTAATCAACTATATGAAGCGAAAGCACTTGACGATATTCCCATGTGTCCTCGAGAACGTTTGGTCATCTTAAGTAATACAACCGGCTTGTCCTTTGGTAAAGAAAGGATTGGGCCACTTGCTGCATTTATTATTATTGTCTTTTATTTACTCGCACTTTATTTATCTGCATTATCAAAAACTCCTAAAAATCCGTTTGCTAAGTATTTACAGAGAATTCCTGCTCCAAACCATTCATCAACACCTTCTGCTACTCATTGGGTTCGACACTTTTACTTATCGAAAATACTGCAATACATCCCCTATACTTGTGGGTCATAGCGGGTCACGGGCATGTCCTCCCCGTTGGTGCCTCTAGCCCACCCGTCAGCCACCGCGGCATTGATTCAGACGCAACTGGGGCAGCGATCCAGAGTGACAAAAGGCTGACCGGCGGTAGCCTGCGCCATCAATGGCGATGAGACGACACACTGAATGACTGGACGCGTCAATGCCGTCTCTTCGGCCTCCGCGCCGCCATCCGATGTCAATGCCTTTTTAACTGGCTCATTTGCAGGCGCAGACATTTGGATCGTGCTGCTTGGTGCGGTCGCCCGAACAGGCCGGACCACGGCCCCAAAGTGACCGCAGACCGACCAAAACGGACAAAAAACAGACTGTTTCGGTCGCGGGTTTGGGTCGGTCCGGTGAAGATACCCTAAGAGGACCGCGCGAAGGAGAAGACGACACTCGGTGTGAAGATGCTTGAAAAGGTCGGCTTTATTTTGAGATCCTCGCATGATAAATCCAATAATTCCTGGTTGAACGAGCCGGTTGTAGGCTCTACCTATTAACTAGAGATGTCACGTTTGCCAACAAAGGTCTAGCTAGATAGTTCTAATACATGTCTAGTTTTTTATCCAAATTTATTTTATTTATTTACTTTTTTGTTTTAAACATTGCTTTCTTTTCAAAAATTGAACATTTTTCGACACTGAAACATTTTTATATTGGAATTTTTATTAAATTTGACCAATTTTCAGATTTAAATAATTTTTGAATCTGAATAATTTTCTAATTATTATTTTTAAATATGAACACTTTTTAAATCTCAACATTTTTCAAATCTGAACAATTTTAAAATCTAACATTTTTGGAACATGAACATTATTTAAGATTGAACATTTTCATAATATGAACAAATTTTAAATTAAACATTTTAAAAGTTTACCATTTATCAAAGTCAGAAATTTAAAAAAATTAAAGTAGAAAAAAGAAAAAGAAAACAAATAATAAAAAGAAGAGAAAAGGGGAAAAAGCATAAACAGAAAACAAAAAAAAGGAACGCGCACCTAAACTGGGACGGCCCACCTCCAGGTTTCTTCAGGCGGAGCCCCAGATAGGACCACACAGAGCGGAGTGCCGCAGCGGGCAGCACTTAGGATTTCCGCGATTTGACGCTTCAGACGTAAAATAGGAGCGCCCGTTTTCTGCGCCCGAGCGGCCTGGTCAGGTTTGTAGTTTGGATAGTAGCGGCCCGCTAAACTATCTAAATGGAAGGAAGAAAACTTATACGGGCTGGGCCAAAACCATTGAAGTTGTTGCAGATCTGGTCTGCAAATGTGTTTCTTGTTGTTGTTGAGAAATGGTCTGCAAATGTGTTGTTGGGCATCCCTAAAAGAGAGTGTTGCTGGGTTATAGCTATGGTCTTCTACTTGGATTTTTAGCATCATGTTTGTGCTGTATAGTAAAAGGACCCTTTTGATTTTTTTGCAGAACCCATTTGACTTTGCAAATATTATTTGGAAGCCGATAGTACTCTTTCCGTTTCATATTACTCCGCACATTTGACCAAGTCAAAGAAACATCGATATCTGCAATATCGAACTTATATGCTAAAAGTATATTTCCAATAGTATTGATTTAATTTTATAAATAATTATTATTTTAAATTTATAGTTGGTCAAACTCGATAACGTTTGACTTTGACTAAACCTAATATGCGGAGTAATATGAGTATTATGAAACAGAGGGAGTATGTAGTTTGTCAGCTTCGTGAAATGCACACAGGATTCATTGATGATTTGGTTCTGCATTGACTTTGTGTGTGTATTGTAACTGATTTCTCAACATGAGCACAACTTAAGGCAGCTCGTCTTAATAGACATTGTAGCAATGTCAAACTCTACAGAACTCAACCATGAACCAAACAAGACTCTCATTACTTGTATTTGTGACCTACTGGCTTTGATCATCTAGGAAAGTTGGAAGAAACAAGACTTATTAACAAGACTTGAGTTCATCTACCGGGACAGTGCTAAAGTTCAACACCCATTTTAATATATGTGCAGTATTTTACACTTTTGTGTGGGATACCTCTTTTTTATTCTTGATCCATCAGCTAAGATGTTGATTTGTATATACTTATTAGAAGGGAGACACACATTCTCTAGTTTTTCAATTAAGTGTATTCCTAAGTGTACAGTCAAACCTGTATCACTACGATTTTTTTTTGAAACAACGCAAAAGATTTACCATTTTCATTGATTAAGGAGAGGTTTTTAGATAGTGCTTACAAACCACGTCTTGGCTACCAACAAAAAAACAATTAATCGCGAGAAATTAAACTACTAAGCGCTTTTGCCCCCGCAAAGCCCCACAAGCGGGCTTTATCCTTAATTTTTGTTACAATCATATCAACGGTGACGGAGTGGCCTCGAAAAACTCTTGTGTTCCTTTCCTTCCATATTTCCTATGAGACCAACATTGCACGCGAAGCCAAAGCCTTCCTTTGCGGTCCTTTCTTGTGAATCGCCTTCTTCCACAACTCTTTGATGGAACGGAATTAGTGCCAAGTAGTCTTGTCGAGTTGGTGGAGACCGATCCAAGTCTTTAATATTCTTTCACATTCTTCTCGTGCATGTTTTGATTTTCTTAATAATTTTACAGGAAATTGGCATCTTGTTAGCTTAAGCAAAGTTAGAGTAGCTTTCCATCAAAAAAGGGATTTCTTTACCGAACTTGGTACTTGGGATATGTTCTGGTGTTCGACAAGTGCGGCGTGCTACTTTGCTCTTTACACTGTTAGTGTTGATAGATTGCACTACGCCTTTGTCCATTCTGAAAGAGGTTCCTTCCCTTCCCTGCAAGAGATTCTTCGGCGATGGTTGACGGTACTACATAGCAGGAAGTACTACATAGTACACAAATAATAGCAATGCGCACTGACAAAGATGTATATATATCTGCTAACTGCTACTATCCGCTATAGCGCCGCCCACCACCAACAACAGAGCCTCCATCGACGAGCAGCAATATGGACGGGAATCGGCGCGAGTTCCAATCATTTTGAAACCTGCAGTGCTGGACTATTGAGATGGATAATCAAATAGTCAACCCACCAGCTCCAATCATCTCCCTGATCGCGCCTTTCCCTCGCTGCCTCTACTATCGTTCTTCGAGATTCCGATTCCGCGATTGATTGCACTAGTGGCTGGCTGACTCAGTTCACTCAACTCAGTTTGTGTCCTAGGATCGAAGTCATAGACAATGTGATCCCCGAAAAGACGTTGCGTTTACTAGCTTATCTGAGACGATTGATATGCTAAAGAAACCAATCCAGACTAATACCCCTCGCTAAGAAAAGCATATCCAGGCCCCAGTAAACTATAAATTTAGGCGGCTGACCGGTGTACAGCAGAGTAGCTATACCTACATTATAGCTAGCTGCTAGCTATATATGAAACCTTATCTCTGCATGTTATCCCACTTTGTGTACGTACTTGTTTTAGTGGTAGGGCTTGACATTCTGAAACCAAGCAAACGTGCGCCCTTCAGAAAGACGACGAGGAACGGTGGAGAAAGATAAGTTTTGAGCATATCGCCCCACCTCTTTGCTGGTGCTGTACCCGTGCAAGGTTGACGCGCCAGGCGTGTGGCTACTGAGGCAAAGGGAAACCTGGATTCAAACCTTAAATCATGGCCTAAATTCGGCAACGTGAGCAAGCAAGTTCTTGCATTTGACACAGCTAGTATGGGAACGGTGATTATTACCCTGCAGCATCTTGAAGGAATCAGCACGAGAGAGCGAGAGCGTAGATGACCAAGACTGAGGACCAAAAGCGGATAGCAACATGACATGGTACGGTCAGATACGTGCGCCGACCGAGTCATACAGTAGATGGAGATTTTGCATCTGGCCGGATTGTTATATGTTGATCCAATTTTACAAAGTAAAGACCAATTTTTGACGGAGCGGAGTGACGCCCGTCGCCGAAGGCTTGGACCATGTGTACAGATCGTTGATGACCTAGGTTACCACCGTTATATATACCTCTTATAAGCTGCCGGCTGGGATAAGTTGCATCTGTGAAATCCCCGGTGTTGTGTAAACACTTTCCGTTATAGTGAAGTTTTGCTGGCTAGCGTCCGTGGTTTTTCACTTCTCTTTGTTGGAGAGGGTTTTCCACGTTAAATCTGTGTCCTCTTTGCTGCCATTTTATTTTCGTTCTTTATTATTTACTTGTCGCAAACCTAACACCGATCGCACAAGGTTTCAGGTAGTAATTTTCTTGATTCAGAAAAAGTTTGGTCTACATGGGAAAAGACCCGTGCCGACACGGGCGGCGGCGCTGAATGTTTCCTCGGAAGCAACCAATATAGCGGTCCAGCTTGGGCGCGCGGAGTAGGACCGCCGCAGCAGCAAGCGCGGCCGCGTCGTTGGGCGGCCCGGCCGTCTAATGACCGCCCAGCCTACCCCGACGAGGCGACGACGTACGTTCGTACCAAACGAGCCAGGCGGCGACTCGCTGTCACGACTTCCCCCACCACCACCGGTGCAACGACGCGGCCCGGCCATCCCCTTCGCAGCTGGCGGGCAGCGATGGATGGATGGATCCGCACCGCCCACTGGACCGGATCGCCCCGTGCTCCCCGCCACCAGACACGGACATCGCCCCGCCGAAAATCACGAGCCGGTGGGGAAAGCGAAAAACCAGCTTACGAGTCACGAGGGCCGTCACCCTCACCACCCGACCTAGCTACGACGTGCGTGCGTGCGTGGTTTCTCTTTCTCTTCCACCCCCTGGCCCCTGTTCAAAACGCGGCGGCGTTGCGGCCGCGGCAAGGCAATATATTCCTAGCTTAGGAGTAGCTCCTTTTCGCCAGCTGCCCTATTTATTCGTTTGGTTGCCGTGGCGGAATTGACCACGCTAAATTACAGTTCGTGTTTTAGGCATCAGTCCATCTTGGTTCTTGGGCGCACGAACATGTCGTGCGTGCGTGCGTGCCTCTGGTGTCACGGTCTCCGGATACGTCCCGGAAGCTGAAACCGGTCGCCGGAAGAGACGGATCCTACTGGCCACCACCAACGCCACGCCACCAAGGTCTCGTCACACTACACCATCGAAGCTGATGTTTCGTCAAGTGTTCTCCCGTTGAAAATAACCAAGTGACCGTACGTGCATGCTTAAGCTAAGGCATGCGATTAGTAGTACTCCTATTCAGCTCCTGGCGCCGGCCGTGCACGAAATGGAAGATGCATGCATGCATCATACATGCATGGTCAATCGGGACGATGCATGCATGCCATCATACATGCGGCCGTACTTGCGCCGCTGACTCGTTTTTTATAATCCAAGGCTCGCATCGGAAGTGTACACAAGAGAAAATAATTTACGGACGAGGCCTGTGTGATGGCAGGAGATAAGGTCGCGTCATCATGCTAAAATAGATCGGCATACGAGAAGCAAAAAATATACATGTCGCCTTCTTCCACGAACAAAAATAATCAATATAACCGATGATCTACCATTCGTCATAAGCTTAACAACGTCGAGTTGCCTTGGAGATGCACACATACAGCTGTACGTATGATGGTGCCAACGTACGGACAAATCAGGTCTTTGTATCCGTCTTTCCCTTGATGTGATCCGGACGAGACGATCGAGATGTATGTCGACCTGATCGAGTCGAATGGATCCATCGCCGAGGATATGCACGCACGGACGCCGCAACTCGAAGGTGGCGGTGAACCAGATGCCAGAAAACTAGTTTTCATTATTAAGAGATGGATAAACACCAAGTGTTAAACGCGCGCGGTGATTCGTCTGTGTCTCCGACTGCCTATGACAGCAAAACTTATCTCACTAGTATGATATTGTTCTGACTTCTGAGACGTACAGGGCGGATAATCTAGTAAAAAAAAGTTTGGCACAAGGCGTGAGTACGTGATACAGGACGTATGCATGCACGGGAGCATGAGTACAAGACCAACATTACATAATTGATATTTGATCAAAGAAGCTTATATAGCGAGGCAGAATCTAGCATTCTTTTTTTTTCAGCAGGTCCGATCCGATGCATATTGTACTACTACTAACTGACTTTAATGAGCATTGACAAAGCAATTCTTGTTTCTAAGTTGATAATCCTTACTGTTAATCCTTTGTCAAAATGAGTTGAGTATGTGCAATGTTAATTCTATAAATGTGTAGTTCCTTAGTTGCACACTTCAAGAACTTAGGAACACATACTCCCTCGCTCCATTCCAATGAATAATGCTTATAAATTTAGTCAATACTCAACTGGTTGAGCACTGTTTTAGAAAACATATGAATAACTACAATACTAAATCAATGTCAATAGGTTCATCATGAAATTTATTCTCACAATGTATTTATTTTATATCATAGATTATAATACATTTTTATATATTTGGTCAAACTTAGTAAGGTTTGACTTTTGACTAATTTTATAATTCTTATTTATTGGAACAGAGGTTGTATATCTCTTGCAACTTGTCCGATTTAGAAATATATATTCTTGATGACAAATACACACAATATGGTGCAAACTTGCTATAATCTAGTTATGTTCTTGATCGTTTTATTATGAAAAGATATCACTAAATCTGCGATTTTATTATCAAGATCAACCATTGTAAATGTAAGATAAAAAATGGAGAACTCGTATAAGTACCTCCTTAATTAATAGGTTGGAACCACTAAAAAATCCATATGAAGAGTAAATATATCCTACTTTTGGGTAGTTTATAATATTCTCCCTCGATTCTATATTAGTTGTCGCTGATTTAGTAAAACTCTGTACTAATATGAAGGGGGGAGGAAGGGAGAAGTGTCGTAAGGGGGCAACTCCCCTACTGTTTCAAGGTAAAAAAAAGTATTCCATATGAAGAAGTACCGTTTTATGAGATAAAAGAAGCTGATAAAAATATACAACACAAAAATTCTAATACAATCTATCCTTTGGTAGAAACCTACAAATCTAAAGCACATGAGTAGAATTCATGTGGGTCTAATTTCTAGTCCTTTTTTTGGTAGAAACCTACAAATCTAAACCTACAAAAATTCTAACTAGTACATATTGTGCACCTGCAAAAGAATTTGTTAAGGCATATGCTATCCTTCTACATATGTTGCATTTCCTATGCAACCATGAAAACATTTGAAACCACATTAACCTATTTAGACCAAATGATTTGACTTTATTGATTAGGCGAGAATTTACACCACACCGCATAACCCAACAAAAAACGAACAACAAAGAATATTGAATGACTCTATGTTACACCAAAGCACTTGCCACCTCTAGCTCCATCAACTAGATATTAATGTTGATCCATGCACCCAACAACGAATTCGCAGAAGACCATGCATGCAAAAGCTTGACTAACCTCCAAGGTATAAAATAGCATGACGAGCCTCCGACCACAAGGGTTGAGAATTTAACATTGTTGGACTTACCATTGCTAGGATACATCCTCACAAGGCAGGATATTGGATTGTTACTTCATCACCATACCACCAAAGAAGACAATGGTGACAATAGAACGAAACTGGAGAAACCAAGACACCTGTAGCTCCTCAACCCCGACCTTGATGGCCGCATGAAGGCATAGATGGAGTAAAGAGAGCTTAATTCCACATGCCATCACCTCCACCTCGAGATGTGGTAGGTAAGGACATAAAACTAACACAAAATGGCCAAATTACACACCATGCAAAGGTTCGAGCTTCACAAGACCTCCTAGCGACTAGAAGGCCATTGAAGATGAGTGAAACTGGAGTATAAGGAGTTAGATGTGGCTAGGGTTTGCTCGTGGTTGCTAGGCCTAAATGGACTCATTTTATTACTTTGCATGAACTAAAACGGCAGGCTCTTGTGTTAGTGTCACATGTCAACTCGAAAAAGTAAGTCGAACCCATATTAGTTAGTTGTGTATCAGACATGATGAAGCAGTAGCTTCGTGGTGGAACTCATAAGAATTTGCTGTTTTACACGATTGTTGTGTAATTTACACAAAATCATTG
The DNA here is from genome assembly GCA_916181665.1 of Avena sativa. Taxonomy (NCBI): domain Eukaryota; kingdom Viridiplantae; phylum Streptophyta; class Magnoliopsida; order Poales; family Poaceae; genus Avena; species Avena sativa. The sequence continues at coordinate 524,719,238 of OV702287.1, read as the reverse complement.
AAACTGGTAAAGGTTTACATGATTTACAATCATTTGAAATTAATTTATACGTAAAATATGTATCTGAGTGTTCCGCCTGGACGGTTAGCATGTCATCCTAACATGTGTATCCAGCTTGTAGGTTTGGGATAAAATCCGATAAGAGATGTCACAATGACACAACTCCTTTGATTCATAGGATAGGAGAAGTGTAGTAATAAGAAATAGATCGACATGTCATGTCCACTTGAAAATATGAGAAGAAAAATTCCCTTTGATTGTGGTGAAGGAATTTTTCATGAAGTCCAACCTAATGTTTTTTTCCTATGAACTTCACACAAGATTCCTATGAGATTATTTCCTACATGATACGATCATTTGAATCAAATGGCTGTTGCAGGAAAATTTTCATAGGATCTCAAACCTACAAATTGTTTTTTGACAATCCTATGAATCAAAGGATCCCTAAAGGGTAAAAAGTATGGCCAGATTTTTAAGCGGTTCTTTACACCGTCACACAAACACAAACAGAAAGTAAAGTATGGATATCCTCAATTTTATTAGCACTAGTTGGCGTTTACACTTACTACTAGCGGCTCTTGCTTTTTAGTGACAAAATAATACTCTAGTGGTCAGTACATGCATGGAAGTACTCCCTCCGACCCAAATTAGTTGACTTAATTTTGTCTAGATTCGGATGTATCTAGTACTAAAATAAGTCTAGATACATTCGAATCTAACCAAATCTAACTCAACTAATTTGGGTCGGAGCGAGTATTATTTTGTCTGAATTAACATGACAGCATCTCTTCATAATTTTTTATGGGGGTAGCGCATCTCTTGATTGTAGTATAATATACTATGCACTAGTTGTAATATTTAACTTAGGTCATGTGTAGGAGCCCCTTTGCTTAATTTTGAGCTACATCTACTAGTAGTAGTAGGGGCGAGGAAACAATGTACTGACGCAGGATTAACTATTGAGCCTACTACTAATCTGGCAAGCAGTGCAAGACGTACGTAGTTAAAGAGCAATACTAATCAAGATCTCCTGCCAATGGGACACATGATGATGGTTTATGCATTGAGAGAGGGGAAGAGCCATGATTCGCCACTTATATAAACGCATTTCTATTTCGTAGGAGACACCTCTCGCGCCTGGCCAAGAAGCAGGGGACATGCATTGGCGTGGAGAAGCGGGATCCAGCCGGCCGGCCCGGGAACAATTATTGGCATCGCCAGTGCCCAGTGGAGTGGAGCGGAGCCGATGTGAAACCGCCAATTGGGCGACGAGCCCGCGCGCGCGCTCGATCGTCCGCCGTTGCCGTTCCGCTCCACGGGCGGCGCTAGCGGAGCCAGTTGCGTCGAGGCCACGAGAGAGGATTCCTTCCGCGCCAGCCACCGGAGGCATCGTACCGGTGTGGGTGATCGGTTGCAAGTACGTACAACATACACCAACCGTGTCGTTAGTAAATCCGTTCGACATGTTACGAACGGGCGAGAGATTCATTTTTTTGGGAGTGCTGATGCTGGCCTTTGGGGTCCTCCAAACAGTAACCCATCTTCTCGGGGCGCCAAGGAGCGGAGTTGATCGGGTCCTTTTTTAATGTCGCGGTGCCGGTCCATGCCGACGCCAGCAGCCATAGCTGAACCGCAGGCATGTATGTATCGTTGTACGCTTCGGGCCGGCGGATGGCGGGTGCGGAGGTGGATCCACGTGGACCAGGTGCGGCGTGCCCAGCCAGCCGCCCCATCGTGCCGGCCAGCCAGCCCCGGCCTTTGGAAACGTGACGACGGGAGCAGAGGAATCCGAATCTTTCTCCTTGCGGCCTACGGGCGGGCGGGCGGGCGGCCGGTAGTAAATTCAGGTTCTCGTTTTCAATTTCAAGTGTCCATCTCCATTGGGTGATATTTAAGTGGTTGACATTTGAATCGAGCTTCGTAGGAAATGAATTAACAGAGGGTGGATACCCAGGCAACTAAATGGACAAATATATATACGTGTGGTCCGACTCCTAGTAGTGTATAAATTAAGAGTGGGCAAATACGAAGTTCTATACTTAACCCAAATAGAGAAAGAAATACATAAGGTATAAGCAATAGCACTTCCATACCCTAGGGCAACTGCAACGCCCCCACAAACGGAGAAGGCCGTCCGATTCTATTCGACCGGACAGCGAGACAAGATCCAACGACAACCCGCAAACAGACCGTTTCTCGTGGAGCGGTCCGTTTCTACCGCTTTCCCAACCTAAATTTGTGCTAGCTTTGTGGTGCCGCGAACGGGTCGATTGTCCTCCCTTGACCCGCATTCGGTGAAAGGTAAAATTGCAAGTAAAAAGACCCATCCTATACGTTCTCTCCTCCCGTGAGAAAAAGAGGCGGCGGCTAGGGTAAAAACCCTAGCAGCCGCCACGATCTACTTCGTCCTCGCCGTCTGCGACCGAGCATCGACGGGTCCCCGCCTCCTCTGCTTGCCGCTCCGGCGGCGGGAGGAGGTGGGGACCTCGGACCTGCGCTCGGCGGTGTAGAAGGTTCCCTAAAGTTATAGTTTGGTCATCCGGCATCGTCGTTATGGTGGCTATGGCGGCGTTGTGCGGGACAAGAATAAGGTATACCCGCCTCCTCTTTCACCTCGTCGGCGACGATCCTGCTGCTGCCGTTGAGGAGGGTGGGGATTCGTCTGGACGCCGCTTCTATGAAGTGGTGGATCTCGTCTAGTCTACGTGTGTTCTGGATCTCGTCCAGTCTACGTGTGTTTTAGGTTTGGTGTTACAAGTTTCGGATCAATTCAAGAGTTCAATGGCGACAACTTCATCTCTAGGGCGCTGGTCCTTAGGGGCACGTGCACGAAGACTTCCCGACTGTCATCAACAATGGCATGCCGGCTCCGGTAATAGAGCGGCGACAGCGGCGCGTCGACGGCTCGCTCTGGCGGCAGTAGTATTCGTTAGGTGGTCCAAATACCTCGATGTAATTTCTATTATGTTTAGGATACTTTGTACTTCTTATGAACTCATGAAATAGATCCGAATCTTTTTCCGTAAAAAAAAAAAGTTAAAATTGCAAGTGGGATGAACATGGAATAACCATCTCCCGCTAACTGTTTCCCCGCAGGACTAAGTAGGATAAACAGGATACTGGGACCCCGTCAACTCATTCTCCCATTCAATCTTTGGATTTCATGCACCGGTTATATAGAGCTGCGGTTGTGCGCATGCATATGAGCATATCTAGTTGATGAGCAGATAGATCGTGATTGTGGATCGTGATTGTGATCGTGCACAACAGTTTCGCGAGCGATCCATGATGCACCACTGTATGTACGTATGAGCCGTGCTACCTTCCTTCTCCCGCTTTTGCAGATCACCACAAGACGTGCGTAAGGCGGGATGCAAGAGGGGTACCTAGGCATGGCCGCTTATCCCGCCGGGCGCAAAGCGGGATGCCCATAAACGATTTAGATGGGACTCGCTGTCGGGATAGGAGGCGAGGCAGACCCGTCCCATTTGTATCATCAGTGAAAGGATATATTTCATTTCATTGGATATGATAGATTTTACAGCTAAAATAAAATAAAAATACGAACAGAAATAAACCTAAGCTAATCGAGACCCCCCTCGTCGCCATTGGCGTAGCTGTCCTGGGCCTCACCGACTATGCCGCCGGAGCTCCCTTCGCCCTTGTCGCCCGCTGTGCCGCCGGAGCTTCCTCGGCTGGTGTGAAACTAGGTTGCCCGATCTTCACAGATTCATTGGTTTTGAGGGGGATTCAAGGAAGATGGCGAAAACCCCTAAAAATACGACAAAAAACACATGTACACGTAGAGATAAATAGCAAAACAAACCCGTATAATCCATCCCGACAATAAACCCCCAACGGAGCAACCTCTAAAACTCAAAAGATAAACCAACAATCGCTCCAGCTAATATTGATTCCTTCTTACCACCTGATCCACTGATCCAATAGAAACATAGCAAGGAAGAATAGCTACCAATGGAACACTATGGAAGATTGGCAGTAGATAGTGAAGGTTGGCACATGCATACTAGAATCCACAAGGAGAAATAGTAGCTATACAAAGATCCCGAATCATCTCTATAGGTGTTCCACACACAAGGGGGAGATGAGAAAATCTCTCTCTAATTCATCACCATCATCTCTAATCTCAGATATGAGCCATAAGGTGCTATTTATAGTACTGGGAGCGAAGGGGTAAGACTAGGAAATATTTCAGGGAATCAAACCAAAGATGCTCAAATGGAGGCGTTCATCTGGTAGTACCGGGCCGATGTACGATAGTATTAGTCAGGCGGTAGCAGCGACGTGGCAGCGGTAGTACCGGGTTGCGGATAGTGATGTGTGCTTCAGTCCGGTAGTATCGGGTCTCGAGGCCGGTAGTACCGGGTCGCAGTAGCGAAAGGTGGTACTAGCGGGTTTTTGGTACCGTGGAGTCCAGGAGCTTATCCGAGCCTAGGGCGATGTATCCGGTAGTACGGAACACGGTAGTGCCATTGTGGCAGCCCGGTAGTACTAGTCCTTGAACTGCACTCTCTTCTTCCTTCTCTTCCATACTTTGTGCTTGGTTGTCTTGGCTCTGGGCGTAACTCTCGCTTCTCCTCTTGACATCATGACCGTGGGTGTGGACCTAGTAACATCATCGACATTTTTCTCAAATAGCATTCCATTCACATGTGGACTAGTGGAGGACAAGTAATGGAAATAATTCGCCTTGGGTGCGTCTATTGGAGTAGCATGAGTTGGATAGCTTGATTCCATGGGTAGAAAGGTGATGACCATATGCCGGTCTGCATCATTGGCCCTCGTTGGCCGCACCGGAATACCCCTGCCCCACCATGCTATCGTGGCTTCCTTCGCCCCATGGTGCCTCTTCACGACCAACTTGCACCAGTTGAGCCGGGTGAGGCTCATGTGCTCTCACATGGCCACATCGTAGTACTTCGACCCCCCCCCCCCGCCGCGTCGTACGCGGTCTTGGCCGCTTCCACTTCGCAGTTCATGGCGACCATAGTTACCTTCGCTTTTGCCCCGAAAGCCGCCGTTAGTCCGTGGCGCAACCGGTCGGTTGCCTCCCGCACAACGACGTGGGCAACCTCTTCTGCCTCTCGACGGGCATTCATTTCCACCCAGGCTTGCCATCAATCTGCCATGAAATGGCGACCGCACTCATCCATCTCGGTCGTCGTATGCGACATCTCGATGATGCTATTTTCGATGGACACGTCGAAGGCCTCTAGATTCTGTTGGCGCGCGGTCTGGAAGGACTGGTGGAGGGCAGTCCGCTCCTTGCTCGTCGGTGCCTGAAGGGGATCCTCATCCACTTCTTCGTCATACTCCTCCATGTCCTCCCCTTTGGTGCTCTTCGTCGGGCTAGGAGGGTAGCGCTCGATTGCGGCCTTGCTAAGCTACACCTATGTAGTGGGAAGACGGCTAGGCATGGTTGTGGTGCCATCCTGCTACCGGTGGCTCAGACTTTATAGGCACAATGGCCCTAGGGGAAACAGAGGTTGGAAGACGCGGGACCGTGCAGGAAATGGCGGGCTGGCTAGAACGGGGGCACAGGTGGGAGAAAGAGGCGGGAAACGATAGGGCAACGAGAAGCGTGTCGGCCGCCTTTAATGGGTAGCTCGAGTGGTTGCTAGCGGACCACATGCCTCACAAATGGGTGAGCCCGTTGGGTGCACCTGCACCGTCTGCACGGACAAAGGCCTTCAGTATGTCCTCTCCGATCGGCAAATGGATAGATTAAAACCTTTATGTCTCCGAAATACGGTTCGTGGTTCTAGTTGTCTTTTATCCGCACATACCTAGATCTCTACACGTATTTTAACAACATCGTGATGTCTAAACCATCTCAGATCATAGCACTCCTTTCGATTTATAACAAGTGCCACTGATTTAGTATGTACATTTGATTGGAGGAGTAGTATTTCATAATTTTCTTTTCAAAAATTACAGCAGGTAAATTTGAACCCTTGTCTTTTTTTGCGGGTAAGATTTCCACCCGTGTTGTCAGAGCAATGGTATCTTTTGCAGGAACATCCAAGCCAAGCACAGCATATAGTTTATTTAAGTAATATAGCAGAGGTAATGTCAGATACAATCGTGCAATGGAATCGTATTTTTTTTAAAAAAAATGTCCTAATGTTTGCATGATGCAGGATAATAAGAATTAATAAACAGAGGGCTACTTCCAAGTCAGAGCGTGGTCACAGATCACGTGCTACAAGTCGATTCCTTTTTCTCCGTGGACATCTGAAGAATTTGATGGGCGACGGCTGCGGTGCGCAATAAGATGGAGATGGCGGGTCCCTGCCGGACCTGGCATGCATTGCTGGTCCGTGCGGCCACCGTTTGGCCCATGCCACGGTGACCGGGTCGTCACGCGGCCGGCCGGCCTCCCTGGACCAGACACCGACCCACCCGGAAGCGAAAGGGAAACAGTGAACGGATTGTTCCTCTGTCTGAAAACTTCCATCCAACCAACTAGAGGAGAGGAGTAGATATTTTCCGTCTCCGTAATAACACTACTGTAACAATGATGATGAATCAGTAGTAAAATCTTTACATGGCTCGCTACACTAGCAAATGTGGGAACAAAATTGGCACCCTGTCAGCCCCCCTCCTCGAGAGAAAAGAGGGTAGAATACAATACACACGCGGCTCGATCTTCGCGCTGTAGCTATCAGCACCGATCTTCTGCTGCAGAGTGATCCTTGATAAGTAGGCGCGACTTCTCGTCTCCGCCGGCTGCGGCTGCGCCAACTTTCTCCTCGTCACCACCGGCTGCTGATCCGGTTCCGGTTCCGGTGAGCTGCCTCGAGCGCTTGGCCTCTGAGGCCCAGTCCGTGCGGCCGATGATCAGGAGCATGCGCACCATGCACGTGGCCTGCGCCGCCAGGAGGCCGAACCACAGCCCCTTGAAGTCGTAGTGGAACCAGAAGGCCAGCACCAGCGCCACGGGCGTCCCCACCAGGTAGAAGGACCGGAGGTTGATGCTGGCCGCGTCCTTGGGCCGCGCGCTGCCGCGCAGCACGCCGCACCCCGTCGTCTGCGGGCAGTTGCCCAGCTCGCACAACCCCAGGATCGGCAGCACCGACGCCGTCAGCGCGATGATCGCAGGGTCCGCCGTGAACATGCTCGCCCACACGTTCCGTACGAGGAATGCGAAGGCCGAGGCGAAGGCGCCGAAGGCGAAGCCCAGCATGATCCCCGACGTGGCGGCGCGGCTCGCCTCCTCGGGGCGGCCCGCGCCGAGCTCGTTGCTGACGCGGGTGGACACGCCGAAGCTGAGCGAGGAAGGGAAGATGTAGATGAGCGACGTGGTCTGGATGAGGATGCCCATGGACGCCACAGTGGCCTGCGGGTTCAGGAGCAGGCCGCAGAGCAGGATCATGATCTCGTACCACCACCACTCGAGGCACACGCTGACGCAGCTGGGAAGCGCGAGGCTGATGAGCTCGCCCCAGCCACGGAAGCTGTCCGCGGAGAGCGCGAAGCCGCCCGTGCGCCTGTGGACGCCCTTGAAGAAGATGTAGGCGAGAAGCAGGAGGAGCAGGTTGAGGTTGGCCAGCACGGACGCCATTGCCACCCCCTTGATGCCGAGGCCCATGACGGTGACGAGCACGTAGTTGATGGGCAGGTGGATGGCAATGGCGAGCATGGCGCAGACGGTGAGAGGCAGGTTTATGGACTGCATCCGGAGGTATATCCGCACCGGGTGGAGGAATGCCTGGAGGAGGAGGTCGGGAAGGGACGCGAGAATGTACGTCTCGGCGACCGCGGCGATGGCGGCGTCCTGGCCGCAGAGGAGGAGGAGGGGCCGCATGTGCATCCACAGGCCGCCGATGGGGACGGCGGCCGCGATGAGCAGGAGCACCGTCCGCTGCACGGTGACGCCAATGAGCGAGTAGTTGCCGGCGCCGAACGCCTGGCCGCATATGGGCTCCATCCCCATGGCGAGGCCGGAGAGGACGGAGTACCCCGTGATGTTGGCGAAGCCGATGGCGAGGGAGCCACCGGCGAGGGCGAGGCCGCCGAGGCGGCCGAGGAAGAGCATGGAAATCATGGAGCGGAGGTAGAGCAGGAGGCCCGTGAGGATCATCGGGAATGCGAGGCCGAGGATGGAGCGCGCCTCGTCCTGGGCCGCGGTGGCCGACATGGGCGGCATCGTCGGCATCGCTATGCCCAACGAAACGGACCAGGCTTCCTTCACCGCCTTGGCGAGCCGGCCCGGCGGCTTGCACGTGAGCACGGGCGCCGCATCGTCCGCGGCCACCGGGATGACGACCTCTCCGGCCGCCTTGGCCAGCAAGGGGGCGGTGATGACGCGGCAGCCATGCGACTGCGAGTCATCTCGGCATGCCGCCGTGGCGCCTGAGCAGGACGTGGTCATAGCAGTAGCTGGAAAACAGAGGAGTGCTCTGCTCGGCGACCCGCTCGTGCGGTTTTTGTAAGGAGATTTACGGCGTCGCGCGGTAACTCCCGGGCAATTAACGGCGTACTACCACAACTCCAGTACGGAGTTTAATTTGGGGGAGAGAGAGAGAGAGAGAGAAGGAGGCGAGCGAGCGAGCGAGCGTTATCTCGCGGCGTTGTCTGTCTCCTCTTCGGAGGCGGGGGCGGGGAGTGTTTGTTTGGTTGGTGGAGCTCTGCGTCTGCACCGCGCGGGGGAATGGGAAGCTCGGCCGAGCACTTTATATAGGGAAGGCAGGGGAGGAGAAGGCCTGGGTGCTGCCTTTTTCTCTCGCTCTTTTTTGACACTTCTTGGTTTTGTTTGGCTGGTCTTTGTCGTTGCTCTTGTTGCTGTATCCATCATCAACTCCAGGCCGCCCGTGCCAATTTCTTTCGTGCATACCTGTTCCTGCGCCGTTCAACACCGGCATTAACTTAGACACCCAATTGTGCTACATGTGCTTATTACTCCTTTCGTTCAGCATAAGTTACACACTTCTTGCCTTAACGGCTCCAGTAACAGCATTTTTAGCATAGTAGCGACACCGGTCTGAGGTAATAAAACCATAGTAGTAGTACTAGTTGACTCCAGTATTAATTTCATTAAACATTGTCCTTGTCGGTTAATCTAATTCGGCAAAGAGGTTTGCCCAAGATTCTTGACCGGATGCATTTTGTCACGTCCAGGACAAAACTCCAAATCAAAGACATGGTGGCATATGAAAAAAGCTTGGGTGTGGCCGTGGTCATCTAACATGCAGGCCGTATTATGATGAAAAAATAAAACCTGATTCTTTCAACTTAAAAAAAACCACTATCATCAACATGTCGTCCAAAGAGCTGTGTTGCTCATGAACTGGCACCTTTTGCCTCGCCCTGCATCTTATTTTACCAGACTTGCTAGAGAGGACATTGTTAAGTTTTTTTTTTTTTTTTTGCTTTGAGTTGAACATTGAGCTCCTATAGACTAGAGAGGAATATACATGGCCACGTTACGATTTCGCTCTGGTCAACTCATACTGTAATGATTTCTTTTATATAAATTTTAAAAAATCTGAACGGTGCGTTGACAACGACAATGGTTGCAGGCCTGAAATGAGAAGAGACAAATAAAGTCCTCTGCACTCTGCAGGCTGTTGTATTAACAATGCGGTACCAACAGCCAGATTTCGAAGTCAAAAACTTATCTTATTAATTCAACTTATTATTTCTAAGAAAAGTCGTCTCCGCGAATTCAAAATTCGGCGCAACGGCATCGCAACCATATGAACTACACTAGTATGATAATGCCGTCTGCCTTTTTATATACCCATCTGTTGTTCTGTCACCTTGTACTTCTTTATCACAGATACGTACAGCTTTAATATACAAGGAAAAGGGATATTCTAAAATACGGTGGCAAATAGAAAAGTACAATTTCGCTATGGACCAGTTGAGTCGATTGAGAGTTTGATGCCCCTTCGACCAATGCTTGAATTTCGATGAGAGACAGAGTTGCCTCTATTTTATGTTCTGAAAGAGAGACAGAACATACATGCAAACGACAAGTACGAACAGTTTCATATGTCCAAGATGTTTTGATTGATCAGTAAGAGCTTGCATGGCTCGCTGATTGCGATTGGGGGCTTTCTCGAGAGGGCGGAGGCTGCGTTGGGTAGACTCTCGCGGGTGCCTGCTGATCCTTTGGTTGGGTCTGATGTTGGCAAAGTGGGCGCGAGCGGAGCGGGCCTTTATGGTTGTTTCTCTACTCGTGCTTCGTCGAGCTCGGCGGTTGCGGCTCCGGTCACGCAGATCATGCTCGAGCTTCTGGAGTTGTGTGGTGGTAAGGTTCTTCCTTCTCCCGTCGAGGAAGTGAAGTCTGACTCGTGTGAAATCTCGGCAATGGCTTCTCCGGCGAGTCAGGCGCCTGACTTTGTAAAGAGTGGAGATGTCGATGTTGTGGTCTCTCCCTCGTCTGACTCCGGCAGCCATGTGGTTCCTAGAGGTGATGGGGTTGCCAAGTCAGGATTATTGACACCGGTGCCTAGGGGGGACGTCTTTCTTTGGCTTTACTATCAAGCCCGCCAGAAAAATCAAAGTTGTTGTTGCTAGAGAGGTTTATGATTTTCTCGCCACCTTAGCTGCTTCCTACCCTGGATCCAACAATATGGCATCTGCAGTTGCTTGATGGGGTTCTCCAATGTCATGTCCTGTCTTTGTGGACGCTGTAGGGTGTCGTTTTTGGAGTGATCGTTCGTGTTGAATTGTGGTCTCCTATGTCCGTTTCAAAAAAAAGACTAGCAACAACGCTGGTAGTGTGCTATGGGGGTGCTAGCACATATTGCCGGTATATTGGGAGGACCATCCCAAACCGATGTATGGCAAGTCCCAAACATGGGTGTCACATTTTTTGAGAAACATGAAGATTTCACAATGTTTTGAAACAATAATTCAAATCATATATCAAACATTCATAGAAATTATTACATAGTTAAACAATAGTTTTGCATAGTTTCAAACAATAATCCAACCTAAAAATATGAGTATTCATACAACAATGCAAACAAATAGCAATTCAACTAGTTGAAGAATCAAGCGGCGTTTCCTTTAAGCCGCCAACAAATGCTCCACGAGATCCTCTTGTAGTTGAGAATGAACTTGTACATCAAAGATTTCATCATAATTGGGGTGGAAAGTAGTAAACTCAGTAGGCACCTCGTGATCAACTTTAGCGAGAGGACCTTGGTGATCAAACGGCTGATCATCAACTACTGATGATGCCCATTCACTCTCGATGGTCATATTGTGTATGATCACACAATGATTCATCTCATGTGGAGTTGTTTAGGTAGTAGCAGATAGGGGTTTTCTAGGGGAGGCTCGGGAGAAACCCTAGCCATCACCGCCTTTGTTCGTCTTCCACTCCAACTCCCCGCTTCCACCGGAGGAAGCCAGCGGGCAAAGCCCCTCCCGATGGACCGCGGATGGTCATATATCGCCCCTTTGCCCCAGAGATTTTCTCGTGGCGAGGGACCTCCAGCCCGAGTGCGGCGGTCAGCCCTGGACAGAATACGTGTTAGGTGGAGTTGGAGCACCGGGGTGGCGGCCTCTAGATGGTGGTGGACAGGTGAACGCCGCTGCAAGGGCAGCGACAGGGTTCCTCGGCGGTGTGCATGGGCATGGCATTGGACACGTAGCAAAGATGATTCCTCTACTTTCGGCAATGCACCCCAATGACCTTGTGATCCGGGTCATGGTGCGGTCCTCGCGGCAGCTCCTGGATGGATTGGACATGCCCTTAGGATATGGCAGTCAATCGCCGCGAGGAGGAGCGGGTGGTCCAGCGGTGACAAGTGCGAGGATGTATTGTCAATGGCGGTGTCTGTGGGCATCGTTTATCTCATTGGAGGCATTGTGGAGGCATTTCTTGTTCCATATGTGCTCCGAGGGAAACCCTAGATTCGGGCTTTACATATCGGATGATGACGACGTTCCTGCGCCATCTAATGGGGTTTGTATCATGGAAAACAAAAAAAATCCTACGCGCGAACCACTATCTAGCCAAGATCATCTAAGAGATGGTAGCAACGAGTAACACACTCTCGAAAGACCATAAGCGGGATTATGTACCCGCACAAACATTGTCCATGAAGGTGTACATGTGAGGATCTCAAGATCGGAAACTCACGGTGCCACAACCGGTGACACCTCCGTACTCGGTCACACGAGCATCTCTTCCTCCTCCTCCACTTCTCCAAGTATTGGTGGTGAATTATTTTGGCAGCGCTTCCCTACAAGCACTCGCCAAACGGTGGAGCAGTAAGAAAGGGAAATACAGGGGGATTCAAGAGTGTAAAGGAAGAGAGGAGATATGGCCACCTTGTTTAGGAGAGGAGGGGGCAGCCCCCTAGGGGTGGTGCGCTAGCCCGAATAGGTACCACCTCTCCCTCTTCATGGTGGTAACCTCCTCCATCAAGTAGGTAACCTCCTCTCTCATTCTCTTTTTAATTGCATGACATTCATAACACTTAAACCACACTTATGGAATCAATAAAACATTTTTATTTATTTAATATTTGTTAATTCATTCAATTAACAAACATTAACAATTACCCCTTGTGTTATTTCGATATTCCGAAACATTTTCGACGCTTTTCCAAAAAAAAAACCTGTGTTGTCCAATAATTCAGTCGAAGTTCCAAATCCACTCAAAACATGTCAGCGAACCTTAAGTGTGTCATCCTATGGTTCGTGAATAATATGGACATGATCGAGACACCTCTCCGATCAATAATAATCAGCAGGATCTTGAAATCTATAATGACTCCCACTTATTCAACGAGAATCTAGTGATCGTGCGAACCATTAACGGTGTAGTCAATTTCTTTTATCTCGTGATATATTACTTGTCCAAGATCCGATCATTTGGTATCATCCATACCTAGTTCGATCTTGTTACCTACAAGTACTCTTTACTCTTTCCATGATATAACATTTCTTATGATCAAATCACTTGCTTGCAAGTTGTTATCAATGTGATATCACCGAGAGGGCCTAGAGTATATGTCTCCGTCATCGGGTTCAAAAAATCCCACTCTTGATCCATGAGCCTCAACTAACACTTTCTGAGGACCCAGCGACATGTTTATAATCACCCTATTACGGTGTGACATTTGATGACATCAAAGTACTCTTCCGGTGTTAGTGATTGATGTGATCTCATGGTATTTTGGTGGTTTGTATGAGTTTGATATAGCAATGAAACTTGATTGACGTGATCGTATTGCTATTGTTACTATGGGTGTAAGTGTTCATCATATCATTCTCCAATGACATGACCTTGTTATTAACAACATCCAATGTTCATGATCAGGCAACCTTGATCATCTGTTAATCAACAAGCTAGTGTAATGAGAGGCATTACTAGGAACCTTTTTTTTGTTTATTAACACACGTGTATTAACTTTTTCGGTTAACACAATTATAGCATGAGAAATAAACATCTATTATAAACTTGGAATAAAATAATAACCACTTATTATTGCCTCTCGGGCATATTCCTTTCTGTCTCCGACTTGTACTAGAGTCAATAATCTAGTTTACATAGTTATGAATCTAACACCCATATAGTGTGATGATCATGTTTTGCCCTTGGGAGTACTTTAGTTAACGAGTATGCAACATTGAGATCCGTGTGCACTTTGCAAATCTCTACATCGCCATCATGGACATGTTCCCGGATGGAGTTGAATTGACATTTGATATGCTTGGAATTCTTGTGAGACATTGGTTCCTTAGCATTGGCTATAGCACCATTGTTGTCACAATAGATAACCATTGGGTCCAAACCACTTGGATCCACATCCAGTTCGGAAATGAACTCCTTCATCCAAATTGCTCTGGCCACTGCTTCTAAAGCAGAGATATATTCCGCCTCCATTGAAGATCCTGCCACCACTGGTTGCTTGGAGCTCCTCCAACTCACCATTGCACCATTCATTAAAAATACATACCAGGATTGTGACTTAGAGTCATCTGGATCGGTGTCGAAGCTAGCATCGACGTAACACTTTGCGACGAGCTCCTCTTCACCACCATATACGACAGACAGATCCTTAGTTCTTCTTAAGTACTTAGAGGTATTGTTGACCGTCGTCTTGTGTTCCAAACCTAGATCAGATTGGTACCTGTAAGTCAAACTAACAGCATGTGCCACATCTAGTCTTGTACACATCATACCATACATAATAGAGCATATGGCTGAGTCATAGGGGATCTCCATGACTTCTATCTTTTGATGTAGCTCGACTCTGAGTCTTGCTCAAAGTCGTACCTTGCAACATAGGTAAGAACCCTTTCTTACTTTCATCCATTCTGAACTTTTTTAGAATCTTGTCCAGGTATGTACTCTGCGATAGCCCAATTAAGCGTCTTGCCCTATCTCTATAGATCTTGATGCCTAAAATATAGGAAGCTTCACCAAGGTCTTTCATTGAAAATTAAATGTTTAATAACAAAAGTTCTATATTATTTCTAATCAATAATATGGCATCCACATATAATATCAGAAATGCTACAGAGATCCCACTCTCTTTCTTGTAAATACAAGCTTCTCCGATAGTTTGGACAAATCCAAACCCTTTGATCACTTCACCAAAGCGGAGATTCCAACTTCGGGATGCTTGCTTCAGCCCATAAATGGAATGCTAAAGTTTACATACCTTGTCAGTATCCTTAGGATCGACAAAACCTTTGGGTTGCATCATATACAACTATTTCTCAATGTTTCCATTAAGGAACGTTGTTTTGACATCCATCTGCTAGATTTCATAATCAAAAAATGCAGCAATTGCTAACATAATCCTAATAGACTTTAGCATCGCTACGGGTGAGAAAGTCGCATCGTAGTCAACTCCTTGAATTTGTCGGAACCATTTCGCGACAAGTCGAGCTTTATAGACGGTTACATTACCGTCAACGTCAGTTTTCTTCTTGAAAATCCATTTATTCTCAAGTCGTGAGGTAAGTCCGCCAAAGTCCAAACTTGCTTTTTCATACATGGATCCCATCTCAGATTGCATGGCTTCAAGCCATTTGTTGGAATCCGGACTCATCATCACTTCTTAATATGTCGCGGGGTCATTACTTCCATTTATCATGAAATTCAAGACTGGATCACCATACAGTTTAGGAGTTGTATGTATCCTGCCCGACCTATGAGGTTCAGCAGTATTCTCTTCCGGAGTTTCATGGAGAGGAGGTTCCTCAACATCTTTTTCCTCTTCAATTGATGAATTCAACACTAGAATAGTTTCCAGCGCTGCGCCACTCGCCATTTCAGGAAGAGAAGGTTCAATAACCTCGTCGAGTTCTACCTTCCTACTACTCACACCTTTTGAGAGAAATTCTTTCTCCAAAAAGGATCCACTCTTGGCAACAAAAACTTTGCCTTCGGATCGGTGATATAAGGTGTACCTAATTGTTTCTTTAGGGTATCCTATGAAGACGCATTTTTCTGCTTTGGGTTCGAGCTTATCAGGTTGAAGTTTCTTCACATAAACATCAAGCCCCAAACTTTTAGAAATGGCAACTTAGGTTTGTGATGAAACCACAATTCATATGGTGCCGTTTCAACGGATTTTGATGGTGCCCTATTTAAGGTGAATGTAGTTGTATCTAGTGCATGACCCCAAAACGGAAGTGGCAAATCGGTAAGGGACATAATATATCGTACTATATCTAATAAAGTTTGATTACGACGTTCAGATACACCATTACGCTGTGGTGTCCTAGCGGTAGTGAGTTGTGAAACAATTCCACATTGTATCATCTGTGTGCCAAACTCGTACCTAAGATATTCTCCTCCACGATCTGATTGTAGATATTTGATCTTCCATTATGATGATTTTGTACTTCACTCTGAAATTCTTTAAACTTTTCAAATGTTTTAGATTTGTGTTTCATTAAGTAAATATACCCATATCTACTTAAATCATCCGTGAAAGTCACAAACTAACGATATCCACCGTGTGCCGACACATTCATTGGACCGCATACATTGGTATGTATTATTTCAAATAAGTCGGTCGCCCGCTCCATTGTTCCGAAGAACAGAGTTCTAGTCATCTTTCCCATAAGGCATGGTTCACATGTCTCAAATGATTCTTAACCAAGTGATTCCATTAGTCCATCAAAATGAAGCTTCTTCATGCGTTTAACACCAATATGGTCCTCCATCTTCGTGCTAAAGAACTTATCAGAGATCTCACATCTCTCAGCATAGATTTGGTCCCCAAACATAGTTTTGAGTTCCTCCACCATAGCATCAACATCAATAAGTTCAAAGCGCTTTTGGAGTTCAGGATCCAGTGACTGGAGGATCGCAGACTGCACAAGAGTGTAGTCATCATTCTTTGTGTCATACACATTACGCTTTTCCTGAGGCGCATCATATGCAGGGGCATTACCTAGCGAACCGTCTAGAAAATAAGCCTTTTTCATGCTTGCGAGGATAATCCTCACGTTGTAGTGCGAGTTGGTGAAGTTAGACCCATTGTCTTGCAGCTTTTCTCTATCTAGGAATGCATTGAAATTGAATGCAGGGTGTGCCATGATCTACAATATATTTGCAAAGACTATTTAGACTAAGTTTATAATAGATTGAGTTCAAGTTAATTTCAAAAAAATACTAAGAGAACTGCCACTCAAAAATGACATCCATCTAGTCAATTTTAGTGATTACACGAACCAAATTCACTACACCAGGACCGATCATCATGTGAGGTGTTGTAGCTGCAATGGAGAGCATCATATGGACATCATATCATTCATATGAATCATGCTTTACCTTTCGATTCATGTTCCGAGGCCATGTTTGTACATGCTAGCCTCACCAAGTAGAACCTTAGTATTCCCGTGTGTAAATTTGGCTTACACCCATTGTATGCGAATGTAGATTCTATCACACCCGATCATCACGTGGTGCTTCGAAATGACGAACTTTCTTAATAGTGCATACTAAGGAATAGCATATCATTATCTTGATATTAAGTGGGAGGGATCATCTTATAATGCTACCATGACGATCAATTACTACCGAGGTTTTCAAATCAAAGCAATATAAGCTGCATCAAAGGATAAACATCACATGCAAGTGTAATGTGATATGATATGGTCCTTCACACATTCGATCTCCATCTTGTGCATCATGGCATGATCTCCATCATTCCACCGCGTGGCACCAAGGTCCATGGCGCCATCATCATGGTTGTTCTCCACTAATCTAAATTACATGGATCTCTATTTCCGGCACGCAGGCCATAAAAATAAAAGGACAGCCATATGGCTCCTGCCGGTTGTTTAACTTACAATAAATCTAATTGCATACAACAATTTTTGTATCAATGACCATATCACATCACATGCCCTGCAAAAACAAGTTAGACGCTTCTAATTTGTCTTGCATATTTTACGTGGTTTAGGGATTTCTAGGGAAGAACTGTTCTTACCTACGAACATGTAACCACAACGATGATAAAAATATTATTAGCAATCCTTTGTAGATTAGATAATAAATATAGTGGGAGAGACAGGTACACGCTGAGCACTTATGCAAAACAAGTTGCATTTCAAGCGTGGGACAAGTCTCATATGCGAGGATATGTAAGGTTAGTCTCGGTCCGCTTCATCTCACTATGCCACTATGATCCAAAATACACGAAGAGAGCAATAACATGATCATCAACACCCACATATCCATATGTTCTACTCGTGCATAACATCTACGCATAGACACGGCTCTGATACCACTGATAGGGTTCATAGCATGTGAAACCAAAAAAAATCCTACACATGAACCACTATCTAGCCAAGATTATCTACGATGGTAGCAACGAGAAACTCACTCTCGAAGATCACAAGTGGGATTACGTTCCGGCACACACATTGTCTATGAAGGTGTACACGCGGCGATCTCAAGATCGGGTACTCACGACGCTACAACCAGCGGCACCTCCATACTCGGTCACACGTGCGGCTCGTTGACGTCCTCTATGCCCTCAAAATAGCGGGGCAGCGGAAGAAGGGATCCACCGGAACTCCTCCTCCTCCTCCACTTCTCCAAGTGTTGGTGGTGAATTATTTTGTCAGCGCTTCGCTACAAGCACTCGTCAAACGGTGGAGCAGCAAGAAAGGGTAATGGAGGAGGATTCAAGAGTGTAAAGGAAGAGAGGAGAGATGGCCATCTTTTATAGGAGAGGAGGGGGCAGCCCCTAGGGGTGGTGCGCTAGACCCTAGAGGTGCCACCTCCCCCTCTTCATGGTGGTAACCTCCTCCATTAAGTAGGTAACCTCCTCTCTTATTTCCTTTTTAAGTGCACGACATTCATAACAATTAAACCACACTTATGGATTTTTTTTAATATTTGTTAATTCATTCAATTAATAAACATTAACAATTACCCCTTGTGTTATTTTGATATTCCTAAACATTTTCAATGCTTTTCCAAAACAACCCATGTGTTGTCCAATAATTCAGTCGGAGTTCCAAATCCACTAAAAACGCGTCAGCGAACCTTAAGTGTGTCACCCTACAGTTCATGAATATATGGACATGATCGAGACACTTCTCCGATCAATAATCATGAGCAACGTCTGGAAATCCATAATGACTCCCACTTATTCAATGATGAATCTAGTGATCGTGTGAAGCATTAATGTTGTAGTCAATTCCTTTTGTCTCGCGATATATTACTTGTTCGACATCCGATCATTTGGTATCATCCATACCTAGTTAGATCTTGTTACCGACAAGTACTCTTTACTCGTTCTATGATATACCATTCCTTGTGATCAAATCACTTGCTTGTAAGCTGTTATCAATGTGATATCACCGAGAGGACCCGGAGTATATCTCTCTGTCATTGGAGTGGACCACGAGCCTCAACTAACACTTTCTAAGTACCCAACAACATGTTTATAACCACCATGTTATGGTGTGATGTTTGATGGAATCAAAGTACTCTTCCGACGTTAGTGATTTACATGATCTCATGGTTTAAGGATTATGACTACTTTGTATGAGTTTGATATAGCATTGACTCTTGATTGACTTAATCGTATTGCTATTCTTACTATAGGTGTAAGTGTTCATATATCATTCTCCAATGACACGACCTTGTTATTAATAACCTCCAATGTTCATGATCAGGAAACCTTGATCATCTATTAATCAACAAGCTAGTGTAATGAGCGGCATTACTAGGAACCTTTTTCTTTGTTTATTAAACAAACATGTATTAAAGTTTCCGATTAACACAATTATAGCATGAGAAATAAACATCTATTCAAAACTTGGAATAAAATAATAACAACCTATTATTGCCTCTCTGGCATATTCCTTTCACCGTCACCCATGTGGAGGCATACATCATCCGGATGGACAAGTGGATGGTTCAATGGCTAGATGTTGGTCGTTGTGAGCTCTCGCACGGTGACTAAGATGGAGCGATATTGCATATACCGTGTCAACGATGACAGGTCTCGCTGCGTGGTGCAACGGGGTCTCGGAGGCGGGGTTGTGATGGTGGACGCGCACTGGAGCAGTGGCATTATCTCGCGTCATGGTGTAATTGACCGTAGACCTCACAAGGTCTTTGTTGGCTAGCGGGGTGTTAATTAGTTCAAGGGAACATTTAGGGAACTTGAAAAAGGACAAAAGGTAGTTGAGTATGCTCACTAAACACGCTTTAATTAAAGTTAACCTAGTTGCATAAGACATAAGCTTCCCCCTCCAGCCAGTAATTCTTTTAAAAAAAATTAACTATAAGATGATGGACGTCAATTCTTCTTAATTTATCATAGTGTAGAGGAATTCCTAGATATTTAATTAGGAATTTTAGAAAAGCAAAGAACATCCCAGAATTTGCATGAGGGCCTTACCTTATGGATTCCTAGAGGAATTAGTTCACTCTTGGCAAGTTGGTTCTCATACTAGATACCTATTCAAAGTAGGTGAGCACACATTTAAGGTTGGAGGCTAGCTCAGTGTTTTTGTTAGAGAATAAGATAGTGTAATCTACATATTGGAGGAGGATGACACCTTCGACATAGATGTTTGAGCATAACCCCTTAATTAAAATTCTCTCAGCTGCTTTGGCGAGCATGAAGGAAATATGCCTGAGAGGCAATAATAAAGTTGTTATTATGTATTCCTTATATATGATAGATGTTTATTTTGCATGCTATAATTGTATTGATCGGAAACATCAATACATGTGTGTTTAATAAACAAAAAGGGTTCCTAGTTATGCCTCTCTTATAGACTAGCTTGTTGATTAACAAGATGATCAAGGTTTCCTGATCATGGACATTGGATGTTGTTAATAACAAGGTCACAACATTTGTGAAATGATGTGATGAACATTCATCCGAAGTATAGCATTACGATCAAGTCATTATGTTTATATTGCTATAACATCATACAAAGTAATCTTTATCCTTAGACCATGAGATCATGTTAATTGCTAACACTAGAAGAGTATCTTGATAACATCAAACATCACACTGTAACAGGGTGACTATAAAGATGGGTTCAGTGCTACGAAGGTGTTATGTTGAGGCTCATGGATCAAGAGTGGAATTTGTCAATCCCGATGATGGATAGATATACTCTGGGCCCTCTCGGTGATATCACATTAAGATAGCTTGCAAGCAAGTGATGTGATCACTAGAATGTTATACCACGGGAACGAGAAAAGAGTGCATGTCGGTAACGAGATCAAACTAGGTATTTAGATACCGATGATCAAATTTTGGACATGTATTATATCATGATACAAAGGGATTAAATTACTAGCGTTAAAGGTTCTCACGATCACAGAAGTCATCGTTGAATATGCAGGAGTAAGTATGGATCTCTAAGTCCCGCTTCTGATTATTGATCTGAGAGGAGTCTCAATCATGTCTGCATTATTCGCGAACCGTAGGGTGACACACTTAAGAGTTACCGGACACCATTTTGGAGCACATATGTTTCAGACGAAAGAATTGCAAAGCGCAGGAATTGTTTCGATAGAAACCGGAATTGTTTCGGGTGAAATTGCAGAAAGTGGTTCTGCATGTGATATCGAAATCTTGCAAGGGGTTATATGTGAATGTTTGTTAATTAAAGTAATTAACAAAATTCTGAATAAATTTAATAAAAGAGTTGTATTAAATGAGAGAGCATTAAACTTAGAGAATTTTAATGCATTTAAAGTAGGGACTTTAAAAGGGAATGTGAAGAGGCATTTTAATGTGGAGGGGTTACCACCACATGAATGGGAGAGGTGAGGGGTCACCCCCCATGAGGTGCCGGCCATGGGGAGGGGCACCCCCCTCCTCCTATAAAAGGCCCCCTCTTCCTCCTTCTTCCTCACACCTCCTCATGAAGGATCACTCTCCCCCTCTAGAATTATTCCCCCATGGTCTCGGATTAGCGAGATACATGTTCCCGGTGGCATTTCGTCTGGAAGGAGTTGCTGCTTCCGCTGGATCGCTGGAGCGAGGAGGTGGAGGTTGTCCGGTGGCTTGAACTTGTGTGCGAGGATGGATGCGCTACTGATTTGCGGCGCTCGGACTTCCATACGATCTTGAGATCGGCAAGTGTACGACTACATCAACCATGAGTTCCTACTCGTTAACAAAACTCGTTGTCTTCGAGGGTAAGTTCTCGATGGATGTATGTCCACCCGTTTGCTCTGTACCTAGTAGATAGATCTTGGCGTGTAGTTCTCATCGTAGGAATTTTTTTGTTTTCTATGCTGCGGACCCAACAGTGGTATCAGAGCCTGATCTATGCGTAGGTGCTTTGCACGAGTAGTACACATATGTTTATATATGGGCGATGATGATCATGTTATTGCATCTTCTATGTATTTTGGATATTGGTGGCATAGTGGGATGAAGCGGCCTGGACCAACCGTACATGAGACCGGTTCCACGACTAACATGCAACTTGTTTTGCATAAGTGGCTGGCGGGTGTCTGTCTCTCCTACTATAGTCAATATGTGATTTACAACGAGTTGCTAATAACTTAGTTATCCTCGTTGTGGTTCATGTTCGTAGGTAAGAACGGTTCTATCTCTGAAAGCCCTAAGCCACGTAAAACTTGCAATTGATAAATTAGAGGCGTCTAGTTTAGATCGTTGTTGGGATAGTGTCTTGATATGGTATTGTTGTAAGTAGATGTATGATAGATACTCTTACAACACACTCAACGCGTAAGTTCCATAGACCTTGGCCTTACACACAAAGGAATGATAGAGATCATACCACGATGCAAATGATAGAGATCAAATGCATGGACAATATCATCTCACTTTACACATTAGATGTTAGCATCTTATACTGCTAGTTTGGCGCTTTTTGTAGCATTGTAAGATGATCCCTCATTTAGATATCAAGATAAAGTGTGTTCTTCCTTAAGTATGCACCGTTCTGTGGATCGTGTTTCGAGACATCACGTCATGATCGGGTGTACTCGAATCTACGCTTTCATAGGAACGGGTGTAAGACAGTTTTACACACTCGAATACTAAGGTTCTTACTTGGCGAGCCTAGCATGTACAGACATGGCCTCGGAACACGGATCGAAAGGTTAAGCATGAGTCATATAGTTGATATGATGATCATATAGATGCTCGCCTTTGAAGCTACATCAACTCATGTGATGATCGGATTTGGTTCATGTAATCACCAAAAGGACACGAGGGATGTCGTTTTTGAGTGGGAGTTCATTAGTAATTTGGATTAGTTGAACTCACTCTATCCTAAACTTAGTCTAAATAAAATTTACAAATTCGGTTGTAGATGGCACCACCTGCTTTTAATTTCAATGTGTTCATGGAGAAAGAGAAACTTGCTGCGAATGGTAGCAACTTCACCAACTGGGCTATGAATTTGAGGATTCTCCTCACTGCTGCACAAAAGCAATATGTGCTAGAGGCGCCGCTAGGCCCCCCACCAGCTCCTAATGCCCCTGACGAGGAAAAGAATGTCTAGATGACTCGTCAGGAGGACCACAACTTAGTTCATTGCGGCATACTGTATGGGCTAGAGCCAGAACTTCGAAAGCGTTTCGAAAATGGCAATGCCTTTGATACCATGGGAGAATTGAAAATTATTTTCGATACCCATGCTTCCGTAGAGAGTTATAATGCTTCTGAAAAGTTCTTTAGCTGCATGATGGAGGAGAACAGCTCCGTTAGTGAGCATGTACTCAAAATGTCCGGGTACGCCGATAAGCTTGTGTCCATGGGAATAACGATTCCCAATGACTTAGGCATACATCGTGTTCTCCAATCTCTGCCACCTAGCTACAAGAGCTTCGTGATGAACTATAATATGCAGGGTATGAACAAGTCTCTTCCCGAGATTCTGTCAATGCTTAAGACTGCAAAAGTGGAGATTAGGAAAGAACATCAAGTGTTGATGATCAATAAGACCACCGGTTTCAAGAAGGACAAGAAAGGCAAGCACAAGGGAAAGAAGGGTGGCAAATCTGTTGCTGCACCTGAAAAGAAATCCCGAGATGGCCCTAAGTCTGACACCGAGTGTTACTATTGCAAGGGGACTGGCCATTGGAAGCGCAATTGCCCCAAGTATTTGGCAGACAAGAAGTCCGGCAAGGCAAACAAAGAATATGTGATATACATGTTATTGATGTGTACTTGACTAGTACTCGCAGTAGCACCTGGGTATTTGATACGGGATCGGTTGCTAATATATGTAACTCAGTTCAGGGGCTACGGAACAAGCGACAACTAGCAAGGGATGAGGTCAGGATGTGGGTCGGCAATGGATCAAGAGTTGATGTGATCGCCGTCGGGACGCTACCTCTCCATATGCCATCAGGATTAGTTATAAACCTAAATAATTATTATTGGGTGCCTGCACTGAGCATGAACATTGTATCCGGATCGTGTTTGATGCAAAGTGGTTATTCCTTTAAATCTGAAAACAATGGTTGTTCGATTTCTAAGAATGATATCTTTTATGGTCATGCACCTGTGTTGAATGGTTTATTTCTATTGGATCTCGATAGTAGTATTACACATATTCATAATGTTGATGCTAAAAGGATTAAACTTGGTAATGATATATCTGCATATATGTGGCACTACCGTCTAAGTCATATTGGCGTTAAACGCATGAAGAAACTCCATTCTGATGGACTTTTGGAATCACTTGATTTTGAATCATTTGATACATGTGAGCCATGCCTTATGGGCAAGATGACTAGAACGCCATTTTCCGGTTCAATGGAACGGGCGACAGATTTATTGGAAATCATACATACTGATGTGTGTGGACTAATGAGTGTGTCGGCGCGAGGTGGATATTGTTATTTTGTTACTTTCACGGATGATTTGAGTAGATACGGGTATATCTATTTGATGAAACACAAGTATGAAACCTTTGAAAAGTTCAAGGAATTTCAGAATGAAGTTGAAAATCATTGTAATAGAAAGATCAAATTTCTGCGGTCTGACCGTGGAGGTGAGTATCTAAGTTACGAGTTTAGCACACACATGAAAGAATGTGGAATAGTTTCACAACTCACGCCTGCCAGAACACCACAACGTAATGGTGTGTCGGAACGTCGTAATCGTACTTTATTGGATATGGTTCGATCTATGATGTCTCTGACTGACTTGCCACTGTCATTTTGTGGTTATGCACTAGAAACAGCTGCATTCACTTTAAATCGGGCACCATCAAAATTCGTTGAAATGACACCGTATGAATTATGGTTTGGAAACAAACCTAAGTTGTCACTTCTTAAAGTTTGGGGATGCGATGTTTATGTGAAGAAACTTCAGTCGGATAAACTCGAACCCAAAGTGGAAAAATGCATCTTCATAGGATGCTCTAAGGAAACGATTGGGTATACCTTCTATCACAAATCCGAGGGCAAGGTTTTTGTTGCCAAGAATGGATCCTTTCTTGAGAAGGAGTTTCTCGCGAAAGGTGTGAGTAGTCGGAAGGTAGAACTCGAAGAGGTTATTGAACCTTCTCTTCATGAAATGGTGAGTAGCACAGCACCGGAAATTGTTTCGGAGTTGACTTCACCTAATGAAGAGAGAGCTAATGATATTGATCATGAAACTCCGAAAGAGGACACTACCAAACCTCGCAGGTCAAGTAGGACACGTGCAGCTCCTGAACTGTACGGTAGTCCTGTTGTGAATTTCATGGTTGATGAAATGGATGACCCTGCGATGTATGAAGAAGCGATGATGAGCCCAGATTCCAACAAATGGCTAGAATCCATGAAATCCGAGATGGAATCCCTGTACGAGAACTAGGTTTGGACCTAGGTGGACTTACCTCACGATCGAAAGGCCATTGAGAATAAATGGATTTTCAAAAGAAAAACTGATGTTGATGGTAATGGGGTTTCGACAAATTCAAGGAGTTGACTACGATGAGACATTCTCTCCCATAGCGATGCTTAAGTCGGTTAGGATTATGTTAGCAATTGCTGCATATTTCGATTATGAAATATGGCAGATGGATGTCAAAACTGCATTCCTCAATGGTAATATTGAAGAAGAGTTGTATATGATACAACCTAAGGGTTTTGTCGATCCTAAGGATGCTAGTAAGGTATGCAAACTTCAGCGATCCATCTATGGACTAAAGCAAGCATCCCGGAGTTGGAATCTCCGCTTTGATGAGGTGATCAAAGAGTTTGGATTTGTCCAAACTTATGGAGAGGCTTGTATTTACAAGAAAGTGAGTGGGAGCAATGTGGCATTTCTGATATTATATGTGGATGACATATTATTGATTGGAAATGATATAGATCTTTTAAACAGTGTTAAAATTTATCTAAACAGCAAGTTTTCGATGAAAGATCTTGGTGAAGCGTCATATATATTAGGCATTAAAATCTATAGAGATAGATCAAGGCGCCTAATTGGGCTATCACAGAGTACATACCTTGATAAGATATTAAAGAAGTTTAATATGGACAGAAGTAAGAAGGGGTTCTTACCTATGTTGCAAGGTAAGACATTGAGAAAGACTCAAAGTCCGGCTACGGCGGAAGAAAGAGAGATAATGGATAAGATCCCCTATGCCTCGGCCGTAGGATCTATAATGTATGCCATGCTATGTACAAGACCGGATGTGGCACATGCTATTAGTTTAACTAGTAGGTACCAATCTGATCCAGGTTCGGAACACTGGATAGCGGTCAAGAATATCCTTAAGTACTTGAGAAGAACTAGGGATATGTTTCTTATATATGTTGGAGATATGCCCAAGAGGCAATAATAAAAGTGGTTATTATTATATCTTTGTGTTTGTGATGAATGTTTACATCCCATGCTATAATTGTATTATTAGGAAACACTAATACTTGTGTGTTTTGTAAACATAAAAGAGTCCCTAGTAAGCCTCTTGTTGAACTAGCTTGTTGATTGATTGATGATCATGGTTTCCTGATCATGGACATTGGATGTGATTAATAACAAGGTTATATCATTAGGAGAATGATGTGATGGACACACACACCCATAGTAAGCGTAGCATAAGATCAAGTCATTAAGTTCGTATTGCTGTAAGCTTTTGAAATACATAGTAACCTAATCCTTCGACCATGAGGTTATGTTAATCACCATCACCGGATGGGTACTTTGATGACATCAAACGCCACTTCGTAACTGGGCGGTTATAAAGGTGTCATTGGGTATTCTGAAAGTATGTGTTGAAGCGCATAGACCAAGATTGGGATTTGTCCATCCATATGACGGATAGATATACTCTGGGCCCTCTCGGTGGAATGTCATCTAGATAGCTTGCAAGCATGTGACTAGGTCACAAGGGATGACATAACATGGAACGAGTAAAGAGTACTTATCAGTAACGAGGAAGAACTAGGTATGAAGATACTGACGATCAAACCTCGGATAAGTAGAATGTCGCGAGACAAAGGGAATTGGTTTCGTATGTAAATTGGTTCAATCGATCACGAAGTAATCATTGAGTATGTGGGAGACGTTATGGATCTCCAGATCCCGCTGATGGTTATTGATGGGAGAGGTGTCTTCATCATGTCTGCATATTCACGAACCGTAGGGTGACACACTTAAGGTTCGAAGTTGTTTTAAGTAGATATGGAATTTGCGTTGGAGACCGAATGTTGTTCGGAGTCTCGGAATGGATCCGGGACATCACGAGGAGATCCGGAATGGTCCGGAGAATAAGATTCATATATTGGGGATCATTTTCTAAGATAGGAAATGTTTCGGAGTGTTTGTATGGAGATTCTAGAAGGTTTTGGAATGTTCTGGAAGGTTCTAGAGGATTTCTTGGGGTTTACTTGAAAACAAAGAAAGGGATCAAGGAGACCAAGTGGGGCAAGACACGGATTCATGGGGGAGGAGGATTCCTCCCCCCTTCCCACCGTCGGCCCAAGGAGGAGGGAGTCCTACTAGGACTCCCCCTCCCTAGGTGCGCCTCCCTCCTTTAAATAGAAGGGAGGGGGCGCCCCCTCTTGCACCTTGTCTCATAACTCCCAATCTCAGCCGCCTCTCTCCTCCACCTTTCTTCTGCACAAGCATAGGCGAAGCCCTGCAGAATTCTCATCTCCACCACCACCACCACCACCACGCCATCGTGCTGCTGGGATTCCGTGGAGAAGATCTACTACCTCCGTTGCTCGCTGGAACGGGGAGAGGAAGGTCTGCTTCGACTCCGCACGTGTGACCGTATGCGGAAGCGCTGCCGGAACGCGGCGCCGGAAGGATCATCCACACAATCTTGAGATCGGCAAGTGATCGACTACATCATCCACGAGATCCAATCTCGTAACGCTTTCGGTTCTACGAGGGTTAGTACCGATCTATCTCGTTGCTCATGTCTAGTAATTAGATCTTGGCTTTTATCTAGATTAGATCTGGGTTTTGTTCATTCTTGCGGTAAATTTTTTTGTTTTCCATGCTACGAACCCATCAGTGGTATCAGAGCCTTGTCTATGCGTAGATCTGTTGCACGAGTAGAACACAATGAGGTTGTGGGCATTGGTGCTCGTGCCGTCTTTTGCTATGTGTGTACTTTGCATCTTGCGGTATGGTGGGATGAAGCGGCTTGGGCTAATATTACATGTCATCGTACATGAGACTTGCTCCACGCTTGACGTGCAACTCGTATTGCACAAGTGGCTTTGTGGGTGTCTGTCTCTCCCATCATAGTATAGATTAAATCTACACTTTGCACTTGATAGCACTTGTATCAACGTTGTGGTTTAGTTTCGTAGGTAAGATGCGTTCTTAGTCGAAAGCCCAAGCCACGTAAAACTTGCAAAGAAATTTAGAGGCGTCTAACTTGTTTTTGCAGGGGTTTTGTGATGTGATATGGCCTACATGTGATTGTGATTGTATTTGATGTATGCAATGATCCTTGTTGTAATATGGCAACCAGCAGGAGCCTAATGGTTGTCTTCAATTCTGTTAAGACCTGCGTGTCTATTCATCTTGTAATAGCTTTGTTCCAAGTAGTTGTAATAGTTGCTAGTGATGATGGACAACCATGAAGCGGCTCCACGGACCTTGACGCAATGCTGGTGATGATGGAGATCATGTTCGTGCTTTGGAGATAGAGATCGAAGGCATAAGAAGAAAGGGCCATATCATATCACACAAATTATGAATTGCCTGTGATGTTAATCCTTTATGCATCTTGTATTGCTTAGATCGCGACGGTAGCATTATAAGATGATCCCTCTCACTAAATATCAAGTAATAAAGTGTTCGTCCTTAGTTGGCACCGTTGCTAAGACTCGTCGTTTCGAAGCATCTCGTGATGATCGGGTGTGATAGACTCTACGTGTGCATACAACGGGTGCAAGCCAGATTTGCACATGCGGAAACTAAGGTTAATCTTGACGAGCCTAGCATGTACAGACATGGTCTCGAAACACGGAATACCGAAAGGTAGAGCATGAGTCATATGATTGATATGATGAACATGAAGATTGTTCGCCGATGAAGCTACATCATCTCACGTGATGATTGGACTTGGTGTAGTGGATTTGGTTCGTGTAATCACTAAAACAACTGCGAGGGATGTTGTTTTGAGTGGGAGTTCACCTAGTTAATTTAAAGATTAAATTTGAACACTATTTATCATAAACTTAGTCTAAACTACTTGCAAATTTGTTGTAGATTATGGCGAACGTTTCCATCAATTTCAATGCGTTCCTAGAGAAAGAAAAGCTTAAGAACAATGGAAGCAATTTCACGGACTGGTTCCGTGGACTGAAGATCGTCCTCAGGGCTGGTCAATTGACCTATGTGCTCGAAGCACCGCTAGGTGACCCACCTACAGAAGATGCCACCAATGACGTAAAGAATGTTTATGCCACTCGGAAACATCACTACTCCACATTTCAGTGTGCCATCCTGTACGGTTTAGAATCGGAGCTTCAAAAGCGTTTTGAGCACCATGACCCATTTGAAATCATTAAGGAGCTCAAACTCATATTTGAGACTCACGCGGCCATGGAAAGCTATGAAGCTTCCGAGAAGTTCTTTACCTGCAAGATGGAAGAGGGTAGCTCTGTTAGCGAGCACGTGCTCACCATGTCTAGGCATGCAAACAAACTCCGAGAGTTGGGTATACCGATTCCTAATGAATTGGGGATTCACCGTGTCCTCCAATCACTGCCACCAAGTTACAAGAACTTTGTGATGAACTACAATATGCACTGCATGAACAAGACGTTGCCTGAACTATCGTCCATGCTAAAAACTGCTGAAGTGGAGATCATGAAGGAACACCAAGTGTTGATGGTCAATAAGACCACCAATTTCAAGAAACGGGGCAAGCCTAAGAACAAGGGCAACTTCAAGAAGGACGGCAAGAAAGCTGCCACACCTGCTAAGAAGCCCAAGGCTGGTCCTAAGCCTGAAACTGAGTGCTTCTACTGCAAGGGTGCTGGTCATTGGAAGCGTAACTGCCCCAAATACTTGGCGGATCTGAAGAACGGCAACATCAAGAAGAAAGGTATATTCGATATACATGTTATAGATGTGTATCTTACTAGTAATCGTTGTAGTGCCTGGGTATTTGATACTGGTTCGGTTGCTCATATTTGTAACTCGAAACGGGAGCTGCGGAATAAACGAAGACTGGCGAGAGACGAGGTGACGATGCGCGTTGGAAATGGCTCCAAGGTTGATGTAATCGGCGTCGGCACGCTCCCTCTGCATCTACCATCGGGATTAGTTTTAAATTTAAATAATTGTTATTTGGTGCCTGCGTTAAGCATGAACATTATATCTGGATCTTGTTTATTGCGAGACGGTTACTCTTTTAAGTCTGAGAATAAAGGTTGTTCGATTTATATGAGTAATATCTTTTATGGTAATGCACCTGAGATGAATGGTTTATTCTTATTGAATCTCGATAGTAGTGATACACATGTTCACAACATAGATGCTAAACGAATAAAATTGAATGATAATTCTACATACATGTGGCACTATCGTCTTGGTCACATTGGAGTGAAGCGTATGAAGAAACTCCATTCTGATGGACTTCTTGAATCACTTGATTTTGAATCACTTGAAAGATGCGAAGCATGTCTAATGGGAAAAATGACTAAGACTCCATTCTCTGGTATAATGGAGCGAGCTACAAACTTATTGGAAATAATACATACCGATGTGTGCGGTCCAATGAGTGTAGCATCGCGTGGTGGATATCGTTATGTTCTCACTTTCACGGATGACTTGAGAAGATATGGGTATGTCTACTTTATGAAACATAAATCCGAAACTTTCGAGAAGTTTAAGGAATTTCAAAGTGAAGTGGAAAATCATCGTAACAAGAAGATTAAGTTTCTGCGTTCTGACCGCGGAGGTGAATATCTGAGTTATGAGTTTGGCATGCATTTAAAGAAATGTGGAATACTTTCACAGTTGACACCGCCGGGAACACCACAGCGTAATGGTGTGTCCGAACGTCGTAATCGAACTCTCTTAGATATGGTTCGGTCTATGATGTCTCTTACAGATTTACCGTTATCATTTTGGAGCTATGCATTAGAGACAGCCGCATTCACTTTAAATAGGGCACCATCTAAATCTGTTGAAACGACACCGTACGAATTGTGGTTTGGAAAGAAACCTAAGTTGTCGTTCCTTAAAGTTTGGGGTTGTGAAGCATATGTAAAGAAGTTACAGCCTGATAAGCTTGAACCCAAAGCGGAGAAATGCGTCTTCATAGGATACCCTAAAGAAACAATTGGGTATACCTTCTATCATAGATCCGAAGGCAAAGTTTTCGTTGCTAAGAATGGATCCTTTCTGGAGAAGGAATTTCTCTCGAAAGAAGTGACTGGAAGGAAAGTAGAACTTGACGAGGTTATTGAACCTTCTTTCGGAGTTGAGAGTAGCGCAGCACTGGAAGATGTTTTTGTGCCGCCTGCACCAACTGGAGAGGAAGCTAATGATGATGATCATGAAACTTCGAACGAAGTTACTACTGAACCTCGCAGGTCAACAAGGGTTCGTACTACTCCTGAGTGGTATGACTCTTCCTTGAACGTCATGTTGGTGGACAACACTGATGACCCTGCGACGTATGAAGAAGCTATGGTGAGCCCAGATTCCGACAAATGGCTAGAAGCCATGAAATCCGAAATGGGATCCATGTACGAAAACCAAGTATGAACTTTGGTGGACTTACCGGATGGCCGTAAGGCTGTCAAGAACAAATGGATTTTCAAAAGAAAAACAGATGCTGATGGTAATGTTACCGTCTATAAAGCTCGACTTGTTGCGAAAGGGTTCCGACAAATTCAAGGAGTTGACTACGATGAGACTTTCTCACCAGTAGCGAAGCTAAAGTCTGTGAGGATTATGTTAGCTATCGCTGCATATTTCGATTATGAAATTTGGCAGATGGATGTCAAAACGGCGTTCCTTAATGGTGACATTGAGGAAGAGTTGTATATGGTACAACCCAAGGGTTTTGTCGATCCTAAAGATGCTGACAAGGTATGCAAACTTCAGCGCTCCATTTATGGACTGAAGCAAGCATCCCGGAGTTGGAATCAATGTTTTGATAAAGTAATCAGAAACTTTGGATTTATACAAACTTATGGAGAAGCTTGTATTTACAAGAAAGTGAGTGGGAGCTCTGTAGCATTCCTAATACTATATGTAGATGACATATTGTTGATTGGGAATGATATAGAACTTCTTAATAGCGTCACAACCTATTTGAATAATAGTTTTTCGATGAAGGATTTTGGCGAAGCGGCATATATTCTAGGCATCAAGATTTATAGAGATAGATCAAGACGACTAATAGCGCTTTCACAAAGTACATACTTAGACAAAGTTCTAAAGAAGTTTAGAATGGAAGAGAGCAAGAAAGGGTTCATGCCCATGTTGTCAGGTAAGACCTTGAGTAAAACTCAAAGTCCAGCTACGGCAGAAGATAGAGAAAAGATGAATAAAATTCCCTATGCCTCGTCCATAGGTTCTATCATGTATGCCATGCTGTGTACTAGACCGGATATAGCACATGATGTTAGTTTGACTAGCAGATATCAAAGTGATCCTGGAATGGAACACTGGACAGCGGTCAAGGATATCCTAAAGTACCTGAATAGGACTAAGGATATGGTTCTTTCTTATGGAGGTGATGAACAACTTGTTGTAAACGGTTATACCGATGCTAGTTGGAACACCGATCCAGATGACTCGAAGTCACAGTCTGGATACGTATTTATTTTGAATGGTACTGCAATAAGCTAGAGGTGAAGAAGAGCTAGTCGCTAAGTGTTATGTCGATGCTAGATTTGACACTGATCCGGATGACTCTAAGTCTCAATCCGGATACGTATTTCTCTTGAATGGAGCAGCAGTTAGTTGGAGGAGTTCCAAACAACCTATGGTGGCTGGATCAACGACGGAGGCGGAATATGTTGTTGCTTTAGAAGCGGCGCAGGACGCGGTTTGGATGAAAGAGTTCATTACGGAACTAGGTGTGGTTCCTAGTGCTTTGGACCCAATGGTGATCTATTGTGACAACAATGGATCCATAGCCAATGCCAAGGAACCGAGGTCTCACAAGAATTCCAAGCATATTAAGCGCCGGTTTCACTCCATCCGCGAGCATGTCAAGGATGGGGATATAAAGATTTGTAAGGTACACACGGACCTAAATGTAGCAGATCCGTTGACTAAAGCTCTCCCTAGGGCAAAACATGATCAACACCAGAACTCCATGGGTGTTAGATTTATCACTATGTGAACTAGATTATTGTCTCTAGTGCAAGTGGGAGACTAAAGGAAATATGCCCTGAGAGGCAATAATAAAGTTGTTATTATGTATTCCTTATATATGATAGATGTTTATTTTGCATGCTATAATTGTATTGATCGGAAACATCAATACATGTGTGTTTAATAAACAAAAAGGGCCTAGTTATGCCTATCTTATAGACTAGCTTGTTGATTAACAAGATGATCAAGGTTTCCTAATCATGGACATTGGATGTTGTTAATAACAAGGTCACAACATTTGTGAAATGATGTGATGAACATTCATCTGAAGTATAGCATTACGATCAAGTCATTATGTTTATATTGCTATAACATCATACGAAGTAATCTTTATCCTTAGACCATGAGATCATGTTAATTGCTAACACTAGAAGAGTATCTTGATAACATCAAACGTCACACCGTAACAGGGTGACTATAAAGATGGGTTCAGTGCTACGAAGGTGTTATCTTGAGGCTCATGGATCAAGAGTGGAATTTATCAATCCCGATGATGGATAGATATACTCTGGGCCCTCTTGGTGATATCATATTAAGATAGCTTACAAGCAAGTGATGTGATCACTAGAATGTTATATCAAGGGAACGAGAAAAGAGTGCATGTCGGTAACGAGATCAAACTAGGTATTTGGATACCGATGATCGAATCTCAGACATGTATTATATCACGAGACAAAGGGATTAAGTTACTAGCGTTAAAGGTTCTGACGATCACAGAAGTCATCGTTGAATATGCAGGAGTCAGTATGGATCTCCAGGTCCCGCTTCTGATTATTGATCTGAGAGGAGTCTCAATCATGTCTGCATTATTCGCGAACCGTAGGGTGACACACTTAAGAGTTATCGGACACCATTTTGGAGCACATATGTTTCACACGAAAGAATTGCAAAGTGCAGGAATTGTTTCGATAGAAACCGGAATTGTTTTGGGTGAAATTGCAGAAAGTGGTTCTGCATGTGATATTAAAATATTGCAAGGGGTTATATGTGAATGTTTGTTAATTAAAGTAATTAACAAAATTCTGACTAAATTTAATAAAAGAGTTTTATTAAATGAGAGAGCATTAAACTTAGAGAATTTAATGCATTTAAAGTGGGGACTTCAAAAGGGAATGTGAAGAGGCATTTTAATATGGAGGGGTTACCACCACATGAATGGGGGAGGTGAGGGGTCACCCTCCATGAGGCGCCGGCCATGGGGTGGGGCACCCCCCTCCTCCTATAAAAGGCCCCCCTCTTCCTCCTTCTTCCTCACACCTCCTCGTGAAGGATCTCTCTCCCCCTCTAGAATTATTCCCCCATGGTCTCGGATTAGCGAGATACATGTTCCTGGTGGCATTTCGTCTGGAAGGAGTTGTTGCTTCCTCTGTATCACTAGAGCGAGGAGGTGGAGGTTGTCCGGTGGCTTGAACGTGTGTGCGAGGACGGATGCACTATTGATTTGCGGCGCTCGGACTTCCACCCAATCTTGAGATCGGCAAGTGTATGACTACATCAACCACGAGTCCTACTCGTGAACAAAACTCGTTGTCTTCGAGGGTAAGTTCTCGATGGATGTATGTCCACCCGTTTGCTCTGTACCTAGTAGATAGATCTTGGCATGTAGTTCTCATCGTAGGAAAATTTTTATTTTCTATGTTGCGGACCCAACAAAGCATACTGGAGAGAACATCAACTATTTGATCAAGTATTGTTGGGGTTCCGCGTATGAAAACAATAAATTTTATCCTATGCCCCTGAACCCCTAAAGCTGCCAGGACCCAACTATTAGTAATACAATAATGGGAGGGGCTTTTCGTGAACTTACCCTTGAAGACCGAAACGCGTTGTCAACGCTTAGGAGAGCGTGGTTGATGTAGACGAGCCGGAGCCGACCTCAAGGTCGTGATGAAGTCCTTGTGCTCCTTTGGCTCCAACGACTTGCGTGCCTCAAGTGAGACACCTCGCGGGGAGTTACACACGTCCGGTGCCTGACGATGACTCCCGCTTCCCCGATCCAGCAGCAGTTGTGGAAGTAGAGCTCCCGGATCCGAATCTCGCAGCGCGACGGTGCTCCACGGTGAAGATGTTGCTCGTTCGTGCAGTCCAGAATTGGGACCACGGTCACGGGGGAGAGAGAAAATATCAATTAGAGGTCCTCCCAAAAGTGAGAAGACCTTTATTGATTATTGGTGTATTTTATTTGGCTAAATACCCCCACTATATATAGGGGAGGGTAGGTACTACCTCCCTCAAAGTCCCGGGGTGGGACTAAAGGAGAGGAGGGGGAGGGGTGGCACCGCCGGCCACTCCCATGGGCCCCGTGCGGGGGGGGGGGGGGGGGGGTCTGGCCCACTAGGGCGCCAGCCACCCCTTGGCCCCTTCTCCCTCTCTCCTTTCCCTAATGGGCCCTCTCCCCTCCAGGAATTGGCCCATTAAGCCTTTGACCATTTAAATTGATATTTCTCTTTATTAAATAATTATGAATAAATGATTAAATCAATATTTAACATTCATTCACATATTATTCAACCTCCGTGGTTATGGAACACTTCCACCTCCACTCCGGACATCCTCCGGACTTACCGAAACCCTTCCAATTTTCTCTCTACAAATCTTCGGCGATTCTACCGATCCTATAAACACTCTCTAAGCATCATCAAGCCCTTAAGCGTGATACCCCACGGTTCGGGAACACTCCAGACATGGTCGGGACACTTCCGCACCAATGATCGACAGAGGGACCTGGATGGCCATGTGACCCTTGTGTGTTCCACGAAGATCTTTCGTCGTTTGAACCGGGACAGTCGTGTCTTATTCCATTTGTCTCTCTATACTTGCATTGCCCGAGATCTGATCAATGACATCACCATGTCGTGTTCAATCTCATTACTGAACAATGCTATTTGACTAGTTTCGACAAGTGATATCCCTGTGATCAAATCACATGCTGCGTAGCAATGGGATATAACTTCTTCGAGTGGGCCCTTCGAGTATCTTCCCGTCACATGGATGGACAAATCCCGCACTTGACATATATTGCCTCTATGGTTTCCTCCGAGTACCTGAACACACCTTTATAACCACTATATTACCAAGTGGTGCTTGATGCTATCTAAGCACTCTCGGGAGACAATGATTGATATAGCCTCACGGTCTAAGGAATAGTCTACGAGGATCCATTTCTAATCATCATAACTTGAACTTCGTGACCTTATCAGGTCATGATGTTTAGGTTGGGTATTGGTTCATCATCTCATTCTCGGAATGACATGACTCCATTTCCAACTGGCATAAATGCCACATGATTAGGAAACATGATCATCTGTTGACCAATGAACCAGTGACTAGAGTTTCACTGGGAACCCCTGGTTGTTTGTATATCACACGTGTATTGATGTTTCCATTCAATACAGTTATAGCATGATATAAAACTTAATCATAAACTATATGAAATATGATAATAGTCCTTATTACTATTTGTCTCTAGGGCATATTTCCAACAGTCTCCCACTTGCACAAGAGTACAAATACACTAGCTGCATTTGTTCTCAATCATTGGCACCATATATCTGGTACCCTGAACATTCTTGCTCATGGAAGAGGCTGAGTCTTGGGTCTCTACTTTATAGTCCCAAATCCTTTGCAACTTACTAATGTCACCTTGATTGACATTAATACTTTATCATGACATGATAACATCTGTGTGTTTGCATCATCGCTATGGCAGCATAACGAGGCCTGATTCTAGGAGCCTACAGTGACTTTAGATCAACCTCGAGGGCTTTCTCATGGGCACTGTGGCCTGGGACACATCATTCTACGTTAAAAGCGAACTAGCCCCACCATAACATTATACAACACTTTAGATGGTACCCTTATCTATTATTATAAATGTATTCATCGAAACACTAGTGCACTCCGTGCAACTTTTGATGTTTTGTTCACCTCGCTTCCTACTTGACTTTAATCGGTATTTACAGGAATTTCCAACATATTCCCTTATAACATAACCCTTTATGTTTTAAGATATGTCATCCTTTATGGATTCGGAGAACATGTCTATAGTTCTCTATTAGACACTAGGGACAAACTTATCTCAACGTTCTGTGATTCGAACTTAATCACTTTCAAACGTTCCTTATTGGATCATATATTATGTTAATTTATCATCATGGTTTTATAAGATAGAACCTATGTATCAACATAGTGGATGATGATCATCCTTTTCTTTCTTTCAACCATTGATGTTAAACTTAATACTATTCCTAATTTGAGTTATTAAGGACCAGTTCCTTAATTACCTTCTATTCTGAAACCCTTTTTTAGAATCCCTTAAGGAATACTACATAATATCATAATACACCTATTATCAACTCCTAAACCTTATAAATCATTATTTATAAGTATTTGCGCTTACATTCTTAACACAATTAAGAATTACTCCTATAAGCTCCCACTCAAAAATATGCCAATCACATATTGTTTTAGGAAGACTTCCATAGCTCCCACTCAATTTCATGCAAATTGCATATCCACTCACTATTTTGAACAACTTCAAAAAAAATGATCAAATATCAAACTTGGAGATTTACTATGAGATACTAGTATTTTTACTAGTTTCAAATCCAGTTGACATTTAGCACACTTGAATCAAATTCATTTGAATTCGTCCAATACTTGATAAATTATGCTTTTGTCATTCACCCCCTTTTCCACCATGGCTTTGCAGTCATTTGGGAAAATTCAAGTAATCTCATTTTACGTGTGAGATTCGGCAACAAAAATCTTTCTAATCTCAAGTGAATTTTGTTTCTCGGATTTCTCATAATTTAGTTTACCATTATTTCCTTAGTAGTTCATAGGTATGTCATATTCAAAGAATCGTGACAAATGATTCACAAATGTCTCCATACAAGATATGGGTTACATTTTGAATCCTACTTCATGTAGTGAAAACACCAGTGGGGAAAACACAATGATCAATATCATTGATTCTTTCCTTTGTGAAGGGAAACGTTCAGGAACATTGTCCGTTGCGCTTCTCAACACTCTGATGCAGGGTTTTGAATCCTCGTCGTGTTTTACACTATCTTCCATTTGCTCCATAATTGAGAAACATCACTAAAAGCGAGCTTTCTCAAGAATGCACCAAAATCCAAGCAATACGAATTTTGCTTTCCTTTTGGTTTCAGCTATGGGTTTTGTATTCAAAGTTTCCAATGAATACTCTACAAGGATTTATTCGCTATTGTTTTGGTTATATCGAATAACCCCAAAACTTTCACGAATTCAAATGGTTCACTACATTCTAATTGAGTGCTAACTATTTCTTAACTAATGGTCTCTACATCTACACTACAACGATTTATTTGGTGCCATCTATCAACCCACTTTGATATCTAATATCACATTATGATGCTTTGCATTTTGATGTTTCAAAATGCTTTGCATTTCACAATTTCTTTTATGCCATTGCTATAAAGTTGAATTTCATTACTCTTGATCAAATCATAGTAATTAGATTCTCTTTTATATTTATACCCTTTGTTGATGAAACACTTTGATCAAATCAAATAGTTACATATTCATCTTTCCTTTGGTAAACTTCTTTACACATTTAAACAATCATATAATGATAATTACCATTTTCGTTAAAACACAATACATCGAATATGTATTTACTTTTAACAATTCATCAAACACTTTGTATTCAAGTAATACACGGTGTTCAAGTTAATTTGCCGAACTTAGGCATGATTTATATGTGATAAGAAATCGAATGACTTTCACATATTATCATTATAATTTTGAATTTAAACAATGGTTTACATTCCGTAATGAAATATCATTTAAGTTGGGTATTTTTTAAGGCATTTTAATGTTTTACAAATGTTCATGCATTATCAATTAGTTTCAAACAACAAGGATAATTCACAAGTCATCAAACTGTTGGAAATATGCCCTAGAGACAAATAGTAGTAAGGACTATTATCATATTTCATATAATTTATGATTAAGTTTTATATCATGCTATAACTGTATTGAGTGGAAACATCAATACACGTGTGATTTACAAACAACCAGGGGTTCCCAGTGAAACTCTAGTCACTGGTTCATTGGTCAACAGATGATCATGTTTCCTGATCATGTGGCATTTATGCCAGTTGGAAATGAGGTCATCTCATTCGGAGAATGAGATGATGAACCAATACCCAACCTAAACATCGTGACCCGATCATGTCACGAAGTTCAAGTTACAATGATTAGAAATGGATCCTCGTAGACTATTCCTTAGACCGTGAGGCTATATCAATCACTGTCTCCTGAGAGTTCTTAGATAGCATCAAACGCCATC
This sequence comes from Avena sativa, assembly GCA_916181665.1. Lineage (NCBI taxonomy): Eukaryota > Viridiplantae > Streptophyta > Magnoliopsida > Poales > Poaceae > Avena > Avena sativa. Next base: position 524,679,623 of record OV702287.1, on the reverse strand, counting down.
TGGTAAAATGGTGGTTATAAAGGTGTGTTCAGGTATTCAGAGGAAACCGTAGAGGCAATATATGTCAAGAGCGGGATTTGTCCGTCCATGTGACGGAAAGATACTCAAGGGCCCACTCGGAGAAGTTATATCTAATAGCTGTGTAGCGTGTGATTAGATCACGGGGATATCACTTGTCGGAACGAGTTAAGTAGCATTGTTTAGTAACGAGATTGAACCCGACATGGTGATGTCATTGATCAGATCTCGGGCAATGCAAGTATCGAATGACAAAGGGAATAATACACGACTGTCCCGGTTCAAACAACAAAAGATCTTCGTGGAACGCACAGGGGTCACATGGACATCCAGGTCCCTCTGTCGATCATTGGTGCGGGAATGTCCCGACCATGTCTGGAGTGTTCCCGAACCGTGGGGTATCACGCTTAAGGGCTTGATGATGCTTAGAGAGTGTTTATAGATCGGTGGAATCACCGAAGAAGAGAAGGGAGAAAACCGGAAGAGTTTCGGTAAGTCCGGAGGATGTCTAGAGTGGAGGTGGAAGGTGTTCCATGGCCACGGAGATTAGATAATGTGTGAATGAATGTTAAATATTGATTTAATCATTTATTCATAATTATTTAATAAAGAGAAAATTAATTAAAAGGGTCAAAGGCTTAATAGGCCAATTCCGGAGGGAGAGGGCCCATTAGGGGAAAGGAGAGAGGGAGATGGTGCAAGGGGGAGGCCGGCTGGGCCTAGCCCCCTCGCGTGGGGCCCACTAGGTGGCCGGCGGCCACCTCCTCCCCCTCCTCTCCTTTAGTCCCACCCCAGGACTTGAGGGGAGGTAGTACCTGCCCTCTCCCTATATAAAGTGGGGTATTTGGCCTAGAAAAATACACCAATAATCAATAAAGGTCTCCCCACTTTTGGGAGGACCTCCAATTGATATTTTCTCTCTCCCTATCTCTCTCGTGACCGTGGTCCCAAGTCTGGACTGCGCGAGCGAGAGATATCTTCACCGTAGAGCACCGTCACGCTGCGGGATTCGGATCCGGGAGCTCTACTTCCGCAACTGCTGCTGGATCGGGGAAGCGGGAGTCATCGTCAGGCACCGGATGTGTGTAACTCCCCGCGAGGTGTCGCACTTGAGGCACTCAAGTCGTTGGAGCCAGAAGGAGCACAAGGACTTCATCACGACCTTGAGGTCGGCTTCGGCTCGTCTACATCAACCACGCTCTCCTGAGCGTTGACAACGCTTTTCGGTCTTCAAGGGTAAGTTCGCGAAAATCCCCTCCCGTTTCTGTATTACTAATAGATAGGTCCTAGCAGCTTCAGGGGTTCAGGGGTGTAGAGTAAAATTTATTGTTTTTATGCACGGAACCCCTACAGTGGTATCAGAGCTAGATCTATGCGTAGTAATGCTAGTACGGGTAGAACACACGAGATGTAGCGTGTGGGTGTTGATCTTTTAGTTGTTACCCTCCCACGTATACTTGTGTATACCGCAGTAATGGTTGATGAAGCGGCCCCGAACCGACTTTACGCGTTCATTCGTGAGACTGGTCCACGCTTGACACACGGCTTGTACCGTATAAAGTGGCTTAGGAGGGTGTCTGTCTCTCTCGCATTAGTTGGTATACCATTTGCAACGGAGGGCCCCAAAAGGGGTGTACTAGAGACAACTACTTGATCAGCGTTGTGCTGAAAGTTCGTAGGTAAGAATGGTTCTTGTGCGAAAGCCCATTCAGCCACGTAAAACATGCAAAGATAAAGTAGAGGCGTCTAACTTTGTTTTACAGGGGGGCATTGCCTTGTGATATGGTTGTGGCAAAGATAAAGTGATTACCTTTTGTTGCATAGTAGTAGATAGTCACGGTAATGATAAACTACCACACCGGAATGACACCGGTACCCTGGTGTCAACGGCGCCGGAACCCTGGCGCCGGAACCCAGTGACGGCGGATGGAGATCACGACGTGAAGGACCATATCACATAGCATTTACATTCAATGTTATTTTTTGTATTTCTTATTGTGTGCTAGTATTAGATACTTGACGGTAGCCTAATAAGATGATCCCTGTTAAAATAACCAACGATTGTGTTCCCCCTTAGTGTGCACCACCAAGAAAGTTTTTCGGTATGAGGCGATCCAGGGTTACAAGCCTGGGTGTCAGACATATCTATGTTCACATACAGTGGATGTAAGCCATGTTGCACAACGAAAACACTAAGGTTGAGTTGGTGAGCCTAGCATGTACATACATGGCCTCGGAACACGGATGGTCGAAAGATCGAGCATGAGTCGCATGAATGATGTGACCGACGTTTAGCGTCCACCCTTGAACCCACATTGATGGCCGTGATGATCGGGGGAGATGTGGCTGATAGGGGTCGTGTTATCACTAGGAACCCTCACTGGGGATAGGTGTTTCTGAGTGGAGTTATTATTAACTCATTTAATTATTAACTTAGTCTAAATTCCTTTTGCAATTATAAATGTAGATCGGCTCTTTTGTGTTGACAATTGAATGGTTAGAAGGAGAGAAGCTCAGATTAGATGGATCGAACTTCTCCATTTGGGTTGCCAGTCTCCATGTTCTCTTTAGTGAGAACGACATGGTCGACTACATACTCGACGGGATGGATTTGGATCCGTCCATAGACCTTGAGACCCCAGAGGAGCGGAAAAACCGCTATCTCCGTCGGGAGATGGCCTCCTATATTTCAGTTGTGATGCGTTTCGGAATGGTGGACAAGTTGTGGCCTTTCGTGGGTGATGTCAACCCTCGTTCGATGATGCTACAGCTTAGGACACATTTCGTGGATCAGACACGCATTTGGGAGAATGAGTTAATGGGAGACTTCCTCTCCATTAAGATGGAGGAGAACTCGTCACTGGACAGCCACTTGCAGCACATGCATGATGTGTACATGAGGCCAGCATACTTCCTGGACGTCTGGATTTCAGGCTCTTTTGCAAATGTTGTTGTGCTGCAGTCGCTGCCACCAAGCTACCAAGCACAAGTCAGGACTTGCGTAATGAGGGGCGACACGGAAATGGAGTTCCACCAGTTCAAGACACATCTCAGGAATGTGTTGGTTGAACCAGATGTTGCTCAGGTCATCAACGACAAAGGTATATATTTGAGATATAGTTTTATAAATGTTATAATCTTGCAAACACATTGCAGTGTTAAGTATATCTGATACTTGTTCTGTTTTATTGAAAACAGGTCCTTCTGCATGAGAGGTGCTTGCTGGAGAGGAGGTGACGTTGCGTGTTGATGGCGAGCATGATGATGATGGCCGGCGACACTCTCCCTCGACATTTATCATTTAGTTTGTGTTTTAGGATGATTAATGTAATCGAGAGATTTGAACTTCTTTAGTGTGTCTCACACTTCGTGAGACGGTTATTCATATGAGTTTGTAACAAACAGTTGTTCTGCTTTTATGAATGATTTCTATTCGTGTTCATATCTTGTTTGATTATGTGTGAATTATCCTTGTTGTTTGAAACTAATTGATAATGTATGAACATTTATAAAACATTAAAATGCCTTGTTTAAAATACCCAACTTAATGATATATTCATTAATGAATGAAACCATTAAATTCAAAGTTATAATGATAATATGTGAAAGTCATTTGATTTATTTTCACATATAAATCATGCCTAAGTTCGGCAAAATAACTTGAACACCGTGTATTACTTGAATACAAAGTGTTTGATGAATTGTTAAAAGTTAATACATATCCGATGTATTGGGTTTTAACGAAAAATGGTAATTATCATTAAATAATTGTTTAAATGTGTAAAGTAAGTTTACCAAAGGAAACATGAATATGAAACTATTTGATTTGATCAAAGCGTTTCATCAACAAAAAGGGTATAAATATAAAAGAGAATCTAATTACTATGATTTGATCAATAGTAACGAAATCCAACTTTATAAGAATGGCATGAAAGAAATTGTGAAATTCAAAGTGTTTTGAAACGTCAAAATGCAAAGCATGACAATGTGATATCAGATATAAAAGGGGGTTGAATAGAAGGCACCAAATAAATCGTTGTAGTATAGATGTAGAGACCAATAGTTAAGAAATAGTTATAACTCAATTAGAATTGGTAAACCGTTAGAATTCGTGAAAGTTTTGGGGTTATTCGATATAACCAAAACAATAGCGAATAAGTCCTTGTAGTGTATTCATTGGAAACTTTGAATACGAAACCCATAGCTCAAACCAAAAGGAAAGCAAGATTAGTATTGCTTGGATTTTGGTGCATTCTTGAGAAAGCTCACTTCTAGTGATGTTTCTCAATTATGAAGCAAGTGGAAATTAGTGTAAAACAAGATGAGGATTCAAAACCCTGCATCAGAGTATTGAGAAGCGCAACGGACAATGTTCCTGAATGATTCTCTTCACGGAAGGAAAGAATCAATGATTTTGATCATTGTGTTTTTCCCTCCACTATTGTTTTTCACTATATGAAGTAGGATTCAAAATGTAAATCCATATCTTGTATGGAGACATTTGTGAATCACTTGTCATGATTTTTGGAATATGACATACCTACGAACTACAAAGGAAATAATGGTAAACTAAATTATGATAAATCCTAAAAGCAAAATTCCCTTGAGATTAGAAAGCAATTCATTGCTGAATCTCACAAGTAAAAGGGGTTACTTGGAATTTTCCCAAATGACTGCAAAGCCATAGTAGGAAAAGGGGGTGAATGACAAAAGCACAATTTGTCAAGTATTGGATGAATTAAAATGAATTTGATTCATGTGTGCTGGATGTCTAGTGGATTTAAAACTAGTAAAGTACTAGTATCTCATAGTAAATCTCCAAGTTTGATATTTGATCAAAGGATTTTGAAGTTATTCAAAATAGTAAAGGAGATATGCAATTTGCATAAAATTGAGTGGGAGCTATGAAAGTTTTCCTAAAACAATATGTGATTGACATATTTTTAAGTGGGAGGAATATGAGTCTCAAACTCAAATATGTAGGAACATATTTTGAGTGGGAGCTTATAGGAGTAATTCTTAAGCGTGTTAAGAATGAAAGGCACAAATACTTATATATAATGATTTATAAGATGTAGAAGTTGATAATAGGTGTATTATGATATTATGTAGTATTCCTTAAGGGATTCTGAAAAGTGTTTCAGAATAGAAGTTAATTAAGGAACTAGTCCTTAATAACTCAACTTGGGGATAGCATTTAGTTTAACATCAATGGTTGAAAGAAAGAAAAGGATGATCGTCATCCACTATGTTGAGACATAGGTTAGAAACCATGATGATAACTTAGCATAATATGTAATCCAAATAAAGAATGTTTGAAAGTGATTAAGTCGAATCACAGAACGTTTGAGCTAAGTTTGTCCGCAGTGTCTAGTAGAGAACTGTGGATATATTTTCCAAATCCATAAAGGATGACATATCTTAAAGCATAAAGAGTTATGTTATAAGGGAATATGTTGGAAACTCCTGTAGATACCAATTAAAAGTCAAGTAGGAAGCGAGGTGAACAAAACATCGAAAGTTGCACAGAGTGCACTAGTGTTTCGATGAATACATTGATAATAATAGATAAGGGTACCATCTAAAGTGTTGTATAATGTTATGGCAGGGCTAGTTTGCTTTTAACATAGAATGGTGTGTCCCAGGGCACAGTGCCCATGAGAAAGCCCCCGAGGTTGATCTAACGTCACTGTAGGCTCCTGGAATCAGGCCTCGTTCTGCTGCCATAGGGATGATCCATACACGCAGATGCTATCATGAGATGATAAAGTATTAATGTCAATCAAGGTGACATTAGTAAGTTGCAAAGGATTTGGGACTATAAAGTACAGACCCAAGACTCAACCTCTTCCATGAGCAAGCATGTTCAGGGTACCGGGTATATGGTGCCAATGATTGAGAACAAATGCAGCTAGTGTATTTGTACTCTAGTGCAAGTGGGAGACTGTTGGAAATATGCCTTAGAGACAAATAGTAGTAAGGACTATTATTATATTTCATATAGTTTATGATTAAGTTTTATATCATGCTATAACTGTATTGAGTGGAAACATCAATATATGTGTGATATACAAACAACCAGGGGTTCCCAGTGAAACTCTAGTCACTGGTTGATTGGTCAACAGATGATCATGTTTCCTGATTATGTGGCATTTATGCCAGTTGGAAATGAGGTCATCTCATTCGGGGAATGAGATGATGAACCAATACCCAACCTAAACATTGTGACCCGATCATGTCACGAAGTTCAAGTTACGATGATTAGAAATGGATCCTCGTAGACTATTCCTTTGACCGTGAGGCTATATCAATCACTGTCTCCCGAGAGTGCTTAGATAGCATCAAACGCCATCTGGTAAAACCGTGGTTATAAAGGTGATTTCAGGTATTCAGAGGAAACCGTAGAGGCAATATATGTCAAGAGCGGGATTTGTCCGTCCATGTGACGGAAAGATACTCAAGGCCCACTCAGAGAAGTTATATCAAATAGCTGCGCAGCGTGTGATTAGATCACGGGGATATCACTTGTCGGAACGAGTTAAGTAGCATTGTTCAGTAACAAGATTGAACCCGACATGGTGATGTCATTGATCAGATCTCGGGCAATGCAAGTATCGAATGACAAAGGGAATAAGACACGACTGTCCCGGTTCAAACGACGAAAGATCTTCGTGGAACGCACAGGGGTCACATGGCCATCCAGGTCCCTCTGTCGATCATTGGTGCGAGAATGTCCCGACCATGTCTGGAGTGTTCCCGAACCGTGGGGTATTGATGACCCACAAGTATAGGGGGTGTATCGTAGTATTTTCGATAAGTAAGAGTGTCGAACCCAACGAGGAGCAGAAGGTGCTGGCTAGTGGTATGGATCAGGAATTCTCTGCAAATACTTAGCAAACGGATTTTTAGGGGTTTTCGATAAAGCAAGTAAACAAAGTATGAGTAAACAAAAGACAGTAAGAATGAATGCAGCAAGTGGCCCAATCCTTTATGCAGCAAAGGACAAGCCGGTTGTATTTCTATAGATGACCAAACGTTCTCGAGGACACATGGGAAGACTGTCAAGTGCTTTCGCTTCATATAGTCGATTAATCTTCTCTAGCTTGCTAAGTGTTGTGTGGGTGAACCTGTGCTAATGTATCGTCCCATCCAAGACTTAATACATACTTGTGATTAAACCCCCTTGCAAACATCCGTAAGTACAAGAAAGTAATTAAGGTAAAACCTAACCACAGCTTTAAACTCTAAGACCCTTACGTCCCTTATGCAATGGTTTCCTAACGGGGGTTCAGGTTTCTGTCACTCCGGCAACCCCTACGATTAGTAGCCAAATACACAATGCATTCCCCTAGGCCCATATAGGTGAAGTGTCATGTAGTCGACGTTCACATGACACCACTAGAAGAAGTACACCACAACTTAAATAACAATCTATTGAATCTTTCTCAACACAACTCCACTACTAACAATAAGACTTCTCCCATGTCCTCAAGAACAAAACGAACTACTCACAAGACATCATATGGATCATGATCAGAGATGGAATAATGATGTATAACAATCTGAACATAAACAATAATTCAATGGTTCACTCAATAGCATCAACTACAAAGAGTAATCAACACCGGGAAAGTTTCCCCTATGAACTATAGCAAGATTCAACCAATTGTTACAACAATATGGAGATGGTGATGATGGTGGTGATGATGATGATGATCCCGATGAAGTCCAGCTTGATGGTGGCGTTGATGGCGACGATCTCCCCTCTCCGGGAAGGAATTCCCCCGGCAGAAATCTGTCTGCCAGAGAGATCTTTCTCTCTCGGTGTTTTCCGCCCCGCAGAGGCGGCGGAATCTTTCTGTGGTCGCTCCCCGAGTCTTAGGGTTTCGGGAGGAATATATATGCCAGAGGGGAGAGGCTGGATTGGGCCAGGGTGGCCACACCACTCCCTGGTGCGGCCTGGGCTTACCCGCGCCATGGGGTGGTGTGGGCCCCCTGTGGCCCACCTCCACTCCATCTTCTGGCATCTTGAGTCTTCTGGAAAAATAGAATTTTCCGTATATTTTCCCGGATTTTCTGATCTTCGCGAATTTTGCCTCCAAACAGCACCTTTTCCATCAGAATCCTGACTGTAGCGGTCCATGCTCCAAAAGTCATCAACCATGCAAAAACAGAAGAAATAACATAAGTATCACCTCTCAATACGAAATATATCAATGAATAATAGTGAATTAAGACATAGAATAGTGATGCAAAATGGACGTATCAACTCCCCCCAAGCTTAGACTTCGCTTGGCCCCCAAGCGAAACTGAGCTCAATAAACATTACCTCAGGTTTATGGAGTGAAGAGTCGATAAAAGAATACGGACAAGAAGCATCACATTCATCAAATACATAGATCATAATAGAAGACAACTCACTATTATACAACTCAACTTGCAATGAGTAAAGGAAACACAATAAAGGTACATAGAGTAAATGATCATTGGTAATGGCAAACTTAGCTCTTGGTCGAAGAATAGTTGATAATTTGCTGGAGTTCACAAATAGCTGGTTTTTCAATGAAAGCTTTCAAAGTAGTAAACTTCAAGATAAGAGCAATGTGCAAAACAAGGAACATAAGAAACATGATTGAATAAATCATCATATGAATGAATGAAACACATCAACTCAAAATACTTGCTGAGATAGAAGGGAATAAGTTTACTGACTCAACTACAAAGTAAAAGAAAGGCCCTTTAAAGAGGGAAGCAGGGATTACAAGTCTCATAAAGAGCTCCCAAAAATTATGATACTTACTAGCTTTCAGCTCTCATTGCCCCTATCATAGGCATCCTTAGGTGATTAAGGTTAAAGTGAGGTCCAATCTGAGTTATATGCTTGACAGACTATAAACTGAAGATCCCAAGTCCCTTGAGTACGAGGGCCGCTCCTCATGCTACTCAACTTTAGTTACCGGTAATTTCTTGTCATCGTAAGTATGTGCATATCATTAAGAACCGCCAATGGGGTACCCCTTCCCCGATGATATGGAAGAATCCCCATATAAAAATGACAAGGCAAGCAGACAATGAGTATCTCAGCAATCTTCTTATTTACCATGGGAAAATGGTGCCTTTTTTCTCTCTTTCCTCTTTTCATATTATCTCTTTTCTTTTCTTTTTCTCAATAGCTATCTCTCTCCTTTTTTATAAGAAGAATGCTTCATAGATATCATTATGGTTACGCTGCAGGTTTCCACCATGTCAGCATGGATTAGACCAGCGGCCCAGGCGTTTCTCTAACACACATACATAACTCCATGGACTTACAAGCTCCCCTTTTATTTCACACCGACGACATCCGCAAACAAAAGAGCAAGGTATCAACTGGGTATATATTTACAAGTGTTGAAAGCGTTCCCCGTGACAGCACGGTTCTGCTAATCCCCAGCCTATAATTTGCAAGCATATAACTTTCATGGAGAGTTCACAATGGTTTAGGTTTATTAAGTGCGGAAAATAAAGTGTGCCATCAAGTTCGGGAGAGCTTTAATCACTAACTTTCTCATAACAAGTTTAATTTGGGAGGTAGATAAAACAGGAATTTACTTGGAATAGCAATAATGCTACTAGGTAGGTATGGTGGACACAAATGGCAAAGGTTTTGGTTTAAAGGAGGTGGATGCGCGAGAAGGATTCCCTCTCAGTACAGGTTTTTGGCTAGCAAGGCTAGGTAGCAAGTACAAGAGTTGAAGGAAACAAACAAACATACAAATGATAAAGACAAACATGCAATCTTCATTGGAAGCACAAAAGATCTTAACTAGAGAATACTAGACTTATGAGCAAATCAAGAAAGAAAGATGATGAAATTATTTTTCTCTCGAGTACTTCTATCTTTTTCTTTTCAACTCTCAAAAAGGGTGTTGCAACTGACCGAGCCAGGTTTGCCAAAACCAACTAAATTAACTCAATGATCCCAAAGTGCTACCAATACTAACAACAAGATCAATCATATAACCATGAATTGAAAACTAATATAAGCTATGCAAAAAAGTGAATGATAGAACTTCTCATTAGTACTTCATAATGGAAACTCACACCAAGGGATACAAATCTAACGAGAGAGGGGACACTTCCATAATGCAAACCATACTACATAATAACTCCTCTATTCATGATATGACTCTACTAATAAAGTAAAAAGATAGAAGATAGTGATGTGATACCGCGACACTCCCCCAAGCTTGCAACAAACCAAGGGGATGCCAAACCTGATGACGAATTACTCCTTAGGTGGTGGTGGTATACTCTCATCTTCGTCCGTCTTCCAGGGTAAAGGCTTCCCATCAACAAAGGACATCGTGGTTTCCAACATCCTGAAACTTGCAGCAGCACTTATGCGTTTAAATCTAGCCTCATACTCATAGTTTTGATTTTGAACGTCATAGAACTGTGCTTGTAGTTTGTTGGTTGTTTGGCGGAGTGAAAAGACTTCATCTTTGAGTTCAGCAGTCTCCTTTTGGTGCTCGGCAATGAGTTCGGAACAAATCTTGTGGATGATGTCCACTTCGCGCTCTGCCATCTTCCTGTACCTAAAGACTTCTTGCTCCAATGCTTCCATCCTGTCCTCCAGACTTCCTTCACCTTTAGGGCCTTGAACCTCCTTAATCCGGACCTCCCCACCTTCGAGCAACAACTCCTTGGGATGAATCTTCAATTCTCTCATGTATGGGTTGATGATATCTTCTAAGGAATCTCCCTTGGATGTTCCAGAGGAAGACATTATGGCTCCAAATCTGGGATTCTTCTTGGCAGAAACAGATCGAAACAAAAACACGACGAAAGCAAGATATACGAACCTCGGGGGATCCGAGGGGTTATATATTACGAAGTTTCATATCAAAAGGAAGGTACTGGGAGAAAACAGGTCGGAGACGAAGTCCTGGGTGGCCTCACCACCTGGTGGCGCGGCCAGGGGTGGGCCCGCGCCATGGGGTGGTGTGGGCCACCCTGGCTCCGTTTCCGTCCCTTTTTCGCTTCGTAGCTTTCCTTATTGACTGAAAACTACAAAAATATAGTTGGATTGTATTTTCGTGGAACTTTTCTTACCAAAACTGTTACCTAGTTGGAAACGGACTCTGCAGGTCTCTGAATTTGATCCTCAATGAATTTCTCGGGAGTTATAACTTGAAAGGCATCAACATCTTCATTGTAAGAATCTCCAGCAATATAGTGTTTGAGTCGCTGTCCATTCACTACTTGTGTAGTATTATCTTTTAGAGAAGAAATTTTTATTGCTCCTGAACGGTATACTTCTTCAATGATGAAAGGTCCTTCCCATTTTGATAGTAGCTTACCTGCAAAAAATCTGAGACGAGACCTATACAATAGAACTTTCTCACCAACATGAAATTCTCTCTTAAGTATTCGCTTGTCATGCCATCTTTTAACTTTTTCTTTAAAGAGCCTAGCATTCTCATAGGCTTCACTCCTCCATTCATCTAAAGAGCTTAAGTCAAAAAGAATTTTCTCACCAGCCATCTTACAATCTCTATTTAGTTCTTTCACTGCCCAGTAAGCTTTGTGTTCTAATTCTAGGGGTAAGTGGCAAGCTTTCCCATAAACCATTTTGGAAGGAGACATTCCCATAGGATTCTTATAAGCAGTTCTATAAGCCCATAAAGCATCATTCAACTTCTTAGCCCAGTTTTTTCTAGACCTATTAACAGTCTTTTGCAAGATAGATTTAATTTCTCTATTTGATAACTCTACTTGCCCGCTAGTTTGGGGGTGATAAGCTGAAGCAATTCTATGATTAACATCATACTTAGCGAGGGTCTTCCTAAAACCGCCATGAATGAAATGAGAACCCCCATCAGTCATGAGATACCTAGGCACTCCAAACCTAGGAAAGATAACATCCTTAAGCATTTTTAGAGAGGTTTCCCCGTCAGCACTTTTCGTAGGAATGGCTTCTACCCATTTAGTAACATAATCAACGGCAACAAGAATATGAGTGTAACCCTTCGAAGGAGGGAAAGGATCCATAAAGTCGAATCCCCAACAATCAAAAGGTTCAATAACTAGAGAGTAGTTCATAGGCATTTCATTGCGTCTAGAAATATTACCAACACGTTGACATTCATCACAAGGTAAAACAAATTTTCTTGCATCTTTAAAAAGGGTAGGCCAGTAGAAACCTGATTGTAATACCTTTTGTGCAGTTCTATCTCCATGATGTCCTCCATAGGCGCTCCCGTGACATTTACGCAATATCTCTTTTTGTTCATACTCTGGAACACATCTTCGCATAATACCATCAACCCCTTCTTTGTATAAGTGTGGGTCATCCCAAAAATAATGCCTCAAATCATAAAAGAACTTTCTTCTTTGCTGAGCTGTAAAAGTTGGAGGCAAATACTTGGAGACAATAAAGTTAGCATAATCTGCATACCAAGGGCTTGCTCGCGAGTTCACCCCTACTGCGGCTAATTGTTCATTTGGGAAACTATCATTAACAGGCATAGGATCAAAAGAGATGTTTTCCAAACGAGATAAATTATCAGCTACAGGATTTTCAGCACCCTTTCTATCTACTATATGTAGATCAAACTCTTGTAAAAGTAGTACCCAAGCCTAGGCTTAGTGTCCTTCTTCATCATAAGATATTTAATAGCAGCATGATCAGTATGAATGGTTACTTTTGAGTCCACAATATAGGGCCTAAACTTATCACAAGCAAAAACAACAGCTAGAAATTCCTTTTCAGTAGTAGCATAGTTCCTTTGAGCAGCGTCTAAAGTCTTACTAGCATAATGGATAACGTTTAGCTTTTTATCAATACGTTTCCCAAGGACAGCACCTACAGCAAAATCACTAGCATCACACATTATTTCAAAGGGTAAACTCCAATCAGGTGGTTGAACAATAGGAGCTGTAGTTAAAGCCTTCTTAAGAGTTTCAAAAGCTTCCTTGCAATCATCATCAAAAACGAAGGGTACATCTTTTTGAAGATGATTAGTAAGGGGTTTTGATATCCTAGAAAAGTCTTTAATAAACCTTCTATAGAAACCAGCATGACCAAGGATACTACGAATACCTTTGATGTCTCTTGGGCATGGCATCTTCTCAATTGCCTCAACCTTAGCTCTATCAACTTCTATGCCTCTTTCAGAAACTTTATGCCCAAGAACAATCCCTTCGTTAACCATGAAGTGGCATTTCTCCCAATTAAGAATAAGATTAGTTTCTTCACATCTCTGCAAAACTTTATCAAGGTTGTGCAGACAATTATCAAAAGAAGTTCTGTAGACGGAAAAGTCATCCATGAACACTTCTACAATTTCCTCACAAAAGCCATGAAAGATAGCAGACATGCACCTTTGGAAAGTAGCAGGAGCATTACATAAACCAAAAGGCATACGTCTATAAGCATAAGTTCCATAAGGGGAAGTAAAAGTAGTTTTTTCTTGATCTTGTTGTTTAACAGCAATTTGAGAGAAACCAGAATAACCATCAAGAAAACAAAAATGGGTCTTTTTAGACAATCTTTCCAACATTTGATCAATAAAAGGAAACGAGTAGTGGTCTTTCTTAGTAAGTTTATTGACTTTCCTAAAATCGATGCACATCCTATAGTCTACTACTATTCTTTGAGGAATAAGCTCATCGTTATCATTAGGGACAACGGTAATACCTCCCTTTTTAGGAACACAATGAACAGGACTAACCCATTCACTATCAGCAATAGGGTAAATAATACCAGCATCAAGGAGTTTCAATACCTCATTCCTTACCACTTCCTTCATCTTAGGATTTAAACGTCGTTGGTGCTCCAATACTGGCTTCGCATCTGGTTCTATGTTGATAGAATGCTGACATATAGTAGGTGAAATCCCTTTCAAATCATCCAGAGTATAGCCCATAGCTCCTCGGTGTTTCTTCAAAAATTCCAATAATCTTTCTTCTTCCTCCCCTGAAAGTTTAGCGCTAATAATAATAGGATATATCTTTTTATCATCAATAAAAGCATATTTAAGATCATCAGGGAGAGGTTTTAGATCGAAGACTGGGTCCTTTTTGGGTGGCAAAGTGGTACCCAAGTCTTCTACAGGCAAGTCATGTTTAAGCAACCTGGGTTGATGACGGAGGATCTCGTCAATCTCATTCCTTTCATCCATGAAGATCTCACTTTCGTGATCTTCCATAAATTGCTGCAAAGCATTGTTAGGAGCAAGAGATATAGAAGCAAGTTGTTCAACTCTAAAATCCTCATTATGGGTTTCCTCTTCGTAAGGTTCTTTAGTAAATTTCGAAAAATTAAACTCATAATATTCCCCATCAAACTTAGTCAAGATTTTCTCCCTCTTGCAATCAATAATAGCTCCATAAGTACTCAAGAAAGGTCTACCAAAAATGATAGGATAAGTTTTACTAGCAGCTGAACCAAGTACTAGAAAATCAGTAGGATACTTGATCTTACCACAAAGGACTTCCACGTCTCGCACAATGCCAATTGGAGAGATAGTCTCTCTATTAGCAAGGTGAATAACCACATCAATCTCCTCCAACTCGCAAGGACTGATTTCATGCATAATTTCTCTGTAAAGTTCATAAGGAATAGCACTAGAACTTGCACCAATATCGCATAAACCATAATAGCAATGATCACCAATTCTAACCGAAAGCACATGAACACTAGCCTTTTTAGATCTATTGGGATGTGAAACAATATTGGAAGTATCTTCACAAAAGACTATGTGCCCATCTTCTACGCTTTTAGTAACAAGGTCTTTCACAATTGCTACGACAGGTTCAATGTTTATTTGTTCATCAGGTTTTACAGTTCTCTTTCCACTTTTAGTGATTACATTAGTTATCATAGGATGATCCTTTACCTTATCTGGGAAGGGAATCTTCTCGATGTAAGGTTCAGGTAGGATATGATCAATAATGCAACACTGAGTGCTCCCAATAGTAACATGGTCAACAATATCTTTATAAGGCGCATGGTACTTATTCCATCCCTTTTTTTGGAATTTCAATATAAGAAGCAAAAGCTCTAAAGCAATTCGTAATAACTTGCAAATCAAGATCATAAGCATTACTAATATTTTGAAAGTCATCAGTTCCCATAAAAGATTCAATGCATTCATAATCATGATTTATACCTGACTTTCTACCTTTGTCATTCTCCCAAGCTTCAGCATTGTCTTGAATATGATCTAGAAGGTCCCATTTAACTTCTTCTTCCATGCGAGTGAATGATCCAGCACAAGAAGCGTCCAATAAATCCTTGTCATGTAGAGGGAGCCTTGCATAAAAGTTGTTGATAATAATATTGTTGGGGAGCTCATTAATGGGACATTTGAGCATTAGTAACTTCAGTCTCCCCCAAGCTTGAGCTGTACTTTCTCCATCAAGAGGCCAAAAGTTGTATATTTGATTCCGATCTTTATGAATCTCACTAGGAGGATAAAACTTTGAGTAAAAGAGAGGCACTATTTCCTCCCATTCCAGAGCTTGACCATTCTTCAGCAGCTTATACCATTCCTCAGCTCTTCCTTTTAGTGATAATGAGAATAACTTCTTAACTTGATCTGTAGTAATACCTGCACACTTGAACAACCCGCATAATTCGTGTATAAAGAGTAAATGATCACCGGGATGGACAGTTCCATCCCCAACATAGTAGTTATCCATAACATGATCAATAATTCTTGCAGGTATTTTGAAAACATCTTTCTCAACAGGTGGTGGCTTATCTACTACCTTAGCAGTGGTAGTAGCATTACCAAATAAGAAACTCAGCGAATTATCCATAACGAAAATAAAGCAACTAGCAGAAGTAAACAATACTCACAGTAGAAGTTTCCTTTACCAGTTCCACTCTCCAATAGCGCTTCACTCTCCGGCAACGGTGCCAGAAAATAGTCTTGATGACCCACAAGTATAGGGGGTGTATCGCAGTATTTTCGATAAGTAAGAGTGTCAAACCCAACAAGGAGCAGAACGTGCTGGCTAGTGGTATGGATTAGGAATTCTCTGCAAATACTTAGCAAACGGATTTTTAGGGGTTTTCGATAAAGCAAGTAAACAAAGTACGAGTAAACAAAAGACAGTAAGAATGAATGCAGCAAGTGGCCCAATCCTTTATGCAGCAAAGGACAAGCCGGTTGTATTTCTATAGATGACCAAACGTTCTCGAGGACACATGGGAAGACTGTCAAGTGCTTTCGCTTCATATAGTCGATTAATCTTCTCTAGCTTGCTAAGTGTTGTGTGGGTGAACCTGTGCTAATGTACCGTCTCATCCAAGACTTAATACATACTTGTGATTAAACCCCCTTGCAAACATCCGTAAGTACAAGAAAGTAATTAAGGTAAAACGTAACCACAGCTTTAAACTCTAAGACCCTTACGTCCCTTGTGCAATGGTTTCCTAACGGGGGGGTCGGGTTTCTGTCACTCCGGCAACCCCTACGACAATGCATTCCCCTAGGCCCATATAGGTGAAGTGTCATGTAGTCGACGTTCACATGACACCACTAGAAGAAGTACACCACAACTTAAATAATAGTCTATTGAATCTTTCTCAACACAACTCCACTACTAACAACAAGACTTCTCCCATGTCCTCAAGAACAAAACGAACTACTCACAAGACATCATATGGATCATGATCGGAGATGGAATAATGATGTATAACAATCTGAACATAAACAATAATTCAATGGTTCACTCAATAGCATCAACTACAAAGAGTAATCAACACCGGGAAAGTTTCCCCTATGAACTATAGCAAGATTCAACCAATTGTTACAACAATATGGAGATGGTGATGAGGGTGCTGATGGTGATGATGGTGGTGATGATGATGATGATGATCCCGATGAAGTCCATCTTGATGGTGGTGTTGATGGCGACGATCTCCCCTCTCTAGGAAGGAATTCCCCTGGCAGAAATCTATCTGCCGGAGAGATCTTTCTCTCTCGGTGTTTTCTGCCCCGCAGAGGCGGCGGAATCTTTCTGTGGTTGCTCCCCGAGTCTTAGGGTTTCGGGAGGAAGATATACGCAAGAGGGGAGAGGCTGGAGTGGGCCAGGGTGGCCACACCACTCCCTGGCACGACCTGGGCTTGCCCGCGCCATGGGGTGGTGTGGGCCCCCTGTGGCCCACCTCCACTCCATCTTCTGGCATCTTGAGTCTTCTGGAAAAATAGAATTTTCCGTATATTTTCCCGGATTTTCTGATCTTCGCGAATTTTGCCTCCAAACAACACCTTTTTCATCAGAATCCTGACTGCAGCGGTCCATGCTCCAAAAGTCATCAACCATGCAAAAACAGAAGAAATAACATAAGTATCACCTCTCAATACGAAATATATCAATGAATAATAGTGAATTAAGACATAGAATAGTGATGCAAAATGGACGTATTAGGTATCACGCTTAAGGGCTTGATGATGCTTAGAGGGTGTTTATAGGATCGCTGGAATCACCGAAGAAGAGAAGGGAGAAAACCGAAAGAGTTTCGGTAAGTCCGGAGGATGTCCGGAGTGGAGGTGGAAGGTGTTCCATGGCCACGGAGATTAGATAATGTGAATGAATGTTAAATATTGATTTAATCATTTATTCATAATTATTTAATAAAGAGAAAATCAATTAAAAGGGTCAAAGGCTTAATGGGCCAATTCCAGAGGGAGAGGGCCCATTAGGGGAAAGGAGAGAGGGAGAAGGGGCAAGGGGGAGGCTAGTTGGGCCTAGCCCCCCACGCAGGGCCCACTAGGTGGCCGGCGGCCACCTCCTCTCCCCCTCCTCTCCTTTAGTCCCACCCCGGGACTTGAGGGGAGGTAGTACCTCCCCTCCCCTATATAAAGTGGGGTATTTGGCCTAGAAAAATACACCAATAATCAATAAAGGTCTCCCCACTTTTGGGAGGACCTCTAATTGATATTTTCTCTCTCCCCCTCTCTCTCTCTCGTGACCGTGGTCCCAAGTCTGGACTGCGCGAGCGAGAGACGTCTTCACCGCAGAGCGTCGTCGCGCTGCGGGATTCGGATCCGGGAGTGTTGGAATTATGCCCTAGAGGCAATAATAAAGATGTTATTATTATAATTCTTGTTCATGATAAAGTTTATATTCCATGCTAGAATTGTATTAAGCGGAAACATTAATACTTGTGTGGTTTGTGAACAACACCGTGTCCCTAGTACGCCTCTATGGACTAGCTCATTGATCAATGATGGTTAAGGTTTCCTAACCATAGACATGAGTTGTCGATTGATAATGAGATCATATCATTGGGAGAATGATATGGTGGACAGACCCAAACTAAGCGAAGCAATTAGATCGTATCATTGTGTTCATCTTTGCGAAGCTTTTCCCATGTCAAATATTGTATTCCTTAGACCATGAGATAATACAACTCCCTGGTATCGGAAGAAAGCTTTGAGGTCATCAAACGTCATCCTATGAGAGGGTGATCATAAAGGTGTCTCTCAGGTGATCGGAAAGTATCTGTTGGGTTGTATGTATCGAGATGGGATTTGTCCCTCCCAAGTCGGAGAGATATACTTCGGGCCCACTCGGTAATCGATATCAACACCGCTTGCAAGCATGTGGTTAAGGAGTTGATCACAAAGTGATATCGGATTACAGAACGAGTAAAGTACTTGCTGTGAACGAGATTGAACTAGGTATGACGGTACCGACGATCAAATCTCGGGCAAGTAAAATATCGCGAGACAAAGGGAATATATATATGGGATTGATTGAATCCTGGCATCGTGGTTCGTCTGATATGATCATCGATGAATGTGTGGGAGTCAATATGGGTGCCCAGACCCCACTGTTGATTATTGATAGAAGATCATGTCTGCATATTCTCGAACCCGCAGGGTCACACACTTAACGTGTCTCGACGCTAGGATAGATTGGATAATTGGTTTATGAGTTTTTGTTCGGAGTCTCGGATGGGATCCGGGACATCACGAGAGGTTCCGGAGTGGTCCGGAGAATAAGATTCATATAAGGCAGTGCAGTTTTTGGAGTTCGGAATTGTTCCGGGTTAATTGGTATTGTACCGGAAGCTTCTAGAACCTTCCGGAAGGGGACCAACGTGGCCCCACATTCCGGGAGGGGGCATGGGCCTATGAGGGAGTGTCCTGGACGCATTGGGCCAGGGGCACAAGGCCCCATAGGGCCCAGCCGATCCTAGATAAGTTTAAACTCGTTTAAACTAGAGATAGGGTTTCTAGATAAGGGAAAGTTTAAATCGTTTAAACTAGAGATAGAGTCCCAGCCCCCCCACTCCTCCTTATCCCTTGGCCGCCGGCCCAAGGCTTGGAGGAGGGGCTAGGGCTGGCCGCCTCCTCCCCCTCTATATATAGAGGGCTAGGGAGCCCCCTCCCTCTACACCTTCCTCCAAACCCTAGTTGCCCTGCTGCCCTCCTCTCTCCCTCCCGACTGTTTGTAGGCGAAGCCCTGCTACAGAAATTCTCCACCATATACACCACGCCGTCGTGTTGTAGATCCAATCCATCTCTCCACCATACTTGCTGGTCTGAGGAAGGAGGAGACGTCGAGGTGCTGCACGTGTGCATCTCACGGAGGCACCGCCACTTGTGGTGCTAGATCAGATCGGATCGCGAGGAGGAGAAGCGAGTACGACTACATCACCCACGTTCCGATGAACGTTCCGCTGTGCGAATCTTCAAGGGTATGAAGATCTAATCCAATCTCTCTCATTGTTTTCATCTCCTAGATTAGATCTTGGCTTTCCCTCTGTTCGCTTCCGTAGAAAATTTTGATTTACTATGCTGCAAAACCCTTCAGTGGTATCAGAGCTAGATCTATGCGTAGATGTGATTCACGAGTAGAACGCAACATGGTTGTTGCGGGCGTTGATGTTTTCTGTTGCAAGCCTCTTGTTTGTGTTCTTCTTATGACGCGGGATAGTGAGATTGAAGCGGTCCAGGCCAACCTTATGCGACGTCGTTCGCGAGACCGGCTCCGCACTTGACGTGTGGCTTGTACCACACATGTGGCTGGTGGATGTCAGTTTCTCTCACTATAGTTGTCATGGGATTAACACCGGAGTTTGGCAACCATAATATCACCGTTGTGGCTTTCCGTAGGTAAGAATCGTTCTTAGCATCTACTCCCATGAACCACGTAAAACATGCAACAACAAAGTAGAGGCGTCTAACTTGTTTTTGCAGGGAGTGTTTTCTGTGATATGGTATGGCCCAAGATGTGATGTGTATAATGTATGCGATGATCATGTTTTGTAATGTTTCACGACTTGCATGTCGATGAGTTCACAACCGGCAGGAGCCATATGGTTGTCTTTATAATTGTGTATGACCTGCGAGTCAACTTCTTATACGCCATGTAATAGCTTTACTTTATCGCTAAGTAGTTAGCAATAGTTGTAGTTGCTATTCGTGGTGGAGGCAATCATGGTGGAGTGATGGAGATCATGCCGGAACGCACAAGATGGAGATCATTGCGCGAAGATTGGCTATACCATGTCACATAAAGTTATATGCATGTGATGTTTATCCTTTTATGTATCTTATTATGCTTAGATCGCGACGGTAGCATTATAAGATGATTCCTCACTTAAAGATCAAGATAAAAACTGTGTTCTCCCCAAGTATGCACCATTGCTAAAGTTCGTCGTGTCCAAGCATCACGTGATGATCGGGTGCTATAGACTCTACGCTCACATACAACGGGTGCAAGCCAGTTTTGCACACGCGGAAATACTTGGGTCTAACTTGACGAGCCTAGCATGTACAGACATGGCCTCGGAACACATGAACCGAAAGGTTAAGCATGAGTCATATGAATGATATGATCGACACTTCGTTGTCCACCATTGAAACCACATCTCTTCTCGTGAAGATCGGATTAGGTGTGGTGAATTTGGATCGTGTTCACTAAACAACTTGAGGGATGTTGAATTTAGTGGGAGTTCATCTAGTAATTTGATTAAGTTGAACTATTTATCATGAACATAGTCTAAATTGTACTTGAAAATACTGTAGATCACATGGCCAAGTCCAACTTCAACTTCAACGTTTTTGCTGAGAAAGAAAAGCTTAGAAACAATGGGTCTAACTTCACCAACTGGTTCCGCAATCTAAGAATCATTCTGTCTGGCGGACAAAAGGACTATGTCCTTGAGAAAGCGTTAGGTAACCCCCCTGCTGCAACTGCGCCGGCTGATGAGAAAGTTGTCTATCAGTCGCGCAAAGATGATTATGGTGTGATTAAGAGCACCATGTTGTTTGCTATGGAACCGGAACTTCAAAATCGTTTTGAAAACTATCCCGGGCCCTTTGAGATTCTCGAGGAGCTGAAAACCATGTTTCAGACTCAGGCCCGTTCTGAGAGATATGAGATCTCTGAGAAGTTCTTTAACTGCAAGATGGAGGAAGGGAGTTCCGTTAGTGAGCACGCCATTAAGATGTCGGGCTACACTCAACGCCTTGAGCAACTGGACTGCAAGATTCCAGAGGAGCTCAAGATTAACAGGGTTCTGCAATCACTCTCTCCTAGCTACAAAAGTTTTGTAGTGACTCATAATCAGATTGGTTCCACTGATACGATCACCGAGCTCTT
The DNA here is from genome assembly GCA_916181665.1 of Avena sativa. Lineage (NCBI taxonomy): Eukaryota > Viridiplantae > Streptophyta > Magnoliopsida > Poales > Poaceae > Avena > Avena sativa. The sequence continues at coordinate 524,657,993 of OV702287.1, read as the reverse complement.
CGCAAAGCTGAAGGCTGCGGAGGTGGACATCAAGAAGGATAATCATGTGTTGATGGTCAACAAGCCCTCCTTCAAGAAAGGTAAAGGTGCAAAGAAGCCCTTCAAGGAAGGCGGCGGCAAGCGCGTTGCCCCTGCTGAGAAGAAGCTCAAGTCTGGTCCCAAGCCGGACACTGAGTGCTTCTATTGCAAGGACAAGGGTCACTGGAAGCGCAACTGTCCGAAGTACTTAGCGGACAAGAAGGCTGGCACCATCAAAGGTATATTTGATATACATGTTATTGATGTTTTCCTTACTATCCCTCGTTGTAGTGCCTGGGTATTTGATACTGGTTCAGTTGCTAATATTTGTAACTCGAAACAGGAGCTACGGAATAGACGACGGCTTACGAGGGATGAGGTGACGATGCGCGTTGGCAACGGATCAAGAGTTGATGTGATGGCCGCCGGCACGCTCTCCTTAGTTTTACCTTCGGGATTAGTTTTAAACCTTAATAAATGTTATTATGTGCCTGCGTTGAGCATGAACATTATTTCTGGATCGTGTTTATTGCAAGACGGTTATTCATTTAAATCGGAGAATAATGGTTGTTCTATTTATATGAGTAACATCTTTTATGGTCATGCACCCCTTGTGAATGGTTTATTTCTTCTAAATCTTGAAAGGGATGAAACACACATCCATAACATTGAGGCTAAGAGATGCAAAGTGGATAGTGATAATACTACTTATTTGTGGCACTGTCGTCTAGGTCATATTGGTGTAAAGCGCATGAAGAAACTCCATTCTGATGGACTTTTGGAGTCTCTTGATTTTGAATCATTTGACACATGCGAACCATGCCTCATGGGCAAGATGATCAAAACCCCGTTCTCCGGTATGATGGAGCGAGCAACGGACTTGTTGGAAATCATACACACCGATGTATGCGGACCGATGAGTGTTTCGACGCGCGGTGGATATCGCTATTTTCTCACTTTTACCGATGACTTAAGTAGATATGGGTATATCTATTTAATGAAACATAAATCTGAAACGTTTGAAAAGTTCAAAGAATTTCAGAATGAAGTGGAGAACCATCGTAACAGAAAGATTAAGTTTCTACGATCCGATCGTGGGGGCGAATATTTGAGTTATGATTTTCTCACGCATCTCAAAGCAAGTGGAATCGTTTCGCAACTCACGCCACCCGAACACCACAGCGCAATGGTGTGTCTGAACGCCGGAATCGAACCCTATTAGATATGGTCCGATCGATGATGTCTCTTACTGATTTGCCGTTATCATTTTGGGGTTATGCATTAGAAACCGCTGCATTCACTTTAAATAGGGCTCCATCTAAATCCGTTGAGACGACACCGTATGAACTATGGTTTGGTGCTAAACCTAAGTTGTCGTTTCTTAAAGTTTGGGGATGCGAAGCTTACGTCAAGAAGTTGATGCCGGACAAGCTCGAACCCAAAGCGGAGAAATGCGTCTTCATAGGATACCCTAAGGAAACTATTGGGTATACCTTCTATCACAGAACCGAAGGCAAAGTGTTTGTCGCAAAGAACGGTTCCTTTCTTGAGAAGGAGTTTCTCTCGAAAGAAGTGAGCGGGAGGAAAGTAGAGCTAGACGAGGTTATTAAACCTTCTCTTGAATTGGAGAGTAGCGCAGCACCTGAAATTGTTCCAGTGCCGCCTGCACCAACAATAGAGGAAGCTAATGACAAGGATCATGAAGCTTCGGACGATGCTGCTACTGAACGTCGCAGGTCGACAAGGTCGCGTGCCCCTCCTGAGTGGTACGGCAACCCTGTCTTGACTGTCTTGTTAGTAGAAGACAGCGAACCTACGAACTATGAGGAAGCGATGATGAGCCCAGACTCTGAGAAATGGCTAGAAGCCATGAAATCCGAATTGGGATCCATGAGCGAAAACCAAGTATGGACTTTGGTGGACCCTCCTAGCGACCGAAAGGCCGTTGAGTGCAAATGGATCTTCAAGAAGAAAACGGACGCGGATGGTAATGTTACCGTCTATAAAGCACGACTTGTTGCGAAAGGTTTTCGACAAGTTCAAGGTGTTGACTACGATGAGACTTTCTCTCCCGTAGCGATGTTTAAGTCCATTTGGATTTTATTAGCAATTGCTGCGTTTCATGATTATGAAATATGGCAGATGGATGTCAAGACTGCTTTCCTCAATGGCAACATTGATGAAGAGTTGTATATGATGCAACCCGAAGGTTTTGTCGATCCTAAGGATGCTGATAAAGTATGCAAACTTCAGCGTTCCATTTATGGACTGAAGCAAGCATCTCGGAGTTGGAACCTTCATTTTGATCAAGTGATCAAGAGCTTTGGATTTGTTCCAAATTGCTACGAAGCTTGCATCTACAAGAAAGTGAGTGGGAGCTCGGTGACGTTTCTGGTACTATATGTGGATGACATATTGATTATTGGAAATGACATCGACATGCTTAACGATGTGAAGAGTTATTTGAACAAGTGTTTTTCAATGAAAGACCTAGGTGAAGCTGCTTATATATTGGGCATAAAAATCTATAGAGATAGACAAAGACGCCTGATAGCTTTAAGCCAGAGTACATACCTAGACAAAGTTCTGAAAAGGTTCAGAATGGATAAGGCATTGAAAGGTTCAGTGCCTATGTTGTCAGGTAAGATATTGAGCAAGGCTCAGTGTCCAGCTACAGTAAATGATAGGGAAGCTATGAGCAAAGTGCCTTATGCCTCGGCCATAGGTTCCATCATGTATGCCATGCTGTGTACTAGACCGGATGTGTCCAATGCTCTTAGTTTGACGAGCAGATATCAAAGTGATCCAGGAGTGGAACACTGGACAGCCGTGAAGAACATCCTAAGGTACCTAAATAGGACTAAAGAAATGTTCTTAGTCTATGGGGGTGATGAATAGCTCGTCGTAAAAGGTTACGTCGATGCTAGTTTCGACACCGACAAGGATGATCGTAAATCTCAGACAGGATACGTGTATATTTTGAATGGAGGAGCTGTGAGCTGGAGAAGCTGCAAGCAAAGCGTGATCGCGGGATCTACAGTAGAAGCGAAATACATGGCTGCTGCAGAAGCGTCAAGTGAAGGAGTTTGGATCAGAAACTTCATCACTGAGCTTGGCGTGGTTCCAAGTGCATTGGACCCACTAGAGATATTATGTGACAACACTGGCGCCATAGCACTCGCTAAGGAACCAAGATATCATCCAAAGACCAAGCATATCAACCGCAAGTTTCATATAATCCGAGATTATATAGCAGATGGAGATCTGAAGATCAGCAAAGTACATACAGATCTGAATGTCGCAGATCCATTGACTAAACCTCTTCCACGTGTAAAACATGATCAGCACCTCAGTGCCATGGGTGTGAGATTGTTGCCAAATGTAAACTAGATTATTGACTCTAGTGCAAGTGGGAGACTGTTGGAATTATGCCCTAGAGGCAATAATAAAGATGTTATTATTATAATTCTTGTTCATGATAAAGTTTATATTCCATGCTAGAATTGTATTAAGCGGAAACATTAATACTTGTGTGGTTTGTGAACAACACCGTGTCCCTAGTACGCCTCTATGGACTAGCTCATTGATCAATGATGGTTAAGGTTTCCTAACCATAGACATGAGTTGTCGATTGATAATGAGATCATATCATTGGGAGAATGATATGGTGGACAGACCCAAACTAAGCGAAGCAATTAGATCGTATAATTGTGTTCATCTTTGCGAAGCTTTTCCCATGTCAAATATTGTATTCCTTAGACCATGAGATAATACAACTCCCTGGTATCGGAAGAAAGCTTTGAGGTCATCAAACGTCATCCTATGAGAGGGTGATCATAAAGGTGTCTCTCAGGTGATCGGAAAGTATCTGTTGGGTTGTATGTATCGAGATGGGATTTGTCCCTCCCAAGTCGGAGAGATATACTTCGGGCCCACTCGGTAATCGATATCAACACCGCTTGCAAGCATGTGGTTAAGGAGTTGATCACAAAGTGATATCGGATTATGGAACGAGTAAAGTACTTGCTGTGAACGAGATTGAACTAGGTATGACGGTACCGACGATCAAATCTCGGGCAAGTAAAATATCGCGAGACAAAGGGAATATATATATGGGATTGATTGAATCCTGGCATCGTGGTTCGTCCGATATGATCATCGATGAATGTGTGGGAGTCAATATGGGTGCCCAGACCCCGCTGTTGATTATTGATAGAAGATCATGTCTGCATATTCTCGAACCCGCAGGGTCACACACTTAACGTGTCTCGACGCTAGGATAGATTGGATAATTGGTTTATGAGTTTTTGTTCGGAGTCTCGGATGGGATCCGGGACATCACGAGAGGTTCCGTAGTGGTCCGGAGAATAATATTCATATAAGGCAGTGCAGTTTTTGGAGTTCGGAATTGTTCCGGGTTAATCGGTATTGTACCAGAAGCTTCTAGAACCTTCCGGAAGGGGACCAACGTGGCCCCACCTTCCGGGAGGGGGCATGGGCCTATGAGGGAGTGTCCTGGCCGCATTGGGCCAGGGGCACAAGGCCCCATAGGGCCCAGCCGATCCTAGATAAGTTTAAACTCGTTTAAACTAGAGATAGGGTTTCTAGATAAGGGAAAGTTTAAATCGTTTAAACTAGAGATAGAGTCCTAGCCCCCCCCCACTCCTCCTTATCCCTTGGCCGCCGGCCCAAGGCTTGGAGGAGGGGCTAGGGCTGGCCGCCTCCTCCCCCTCTATATATAGAGGGCTAGGGCGCCCCTTCCCTCTACACCTTCCTCCAAACCCTAGTTGCCCTGCTGCCCTCCTCTCTCCCTCCCGACTGTTTGTAGGCGAAGCCCTGCTGCAGAAATTCTCCACCATATACACCACGCCGTCGTGTTGTAGATCCAATCCATCTCTCCACCATACTTGCTGGTCCGAGGAAGGAGGAGACGTCGAGGTGCTGCACGTGTGCATCTCACGGAGGCACCGCCACTTGTGGTGCTAGATCGGATCGGATCGCGAGGAGGAGAAGCGAGTACGACTACATCACCCATGTTCCGACGAACGTTCCGTGCGAATCTTCAAGGGTATGAATATCTAATCCAATCTCTCTCGTTGTTTGCATATCCTAGATTAGATCTTGGCTTTCCCTCTGTTCGCTTCCGTAGAAAATTTTGATTTACTATGCTGCGAAACCCTTCAGGGAGCTCTACTTCCGCAACTGCTGCTGGATCGGGGAAGCGGGAGTCATCGTCAGGCACCAGACGTGTGTAACTCTTCGCGAGGTGTCGCACTTGAGGCACTCAAGTCGTTGGAGCCAGAAGGAGCGCAAAGACTTCATCACGACCTTGAGGTCGGCTTCGGCTCGTCTACATCAACCACACTCTCCTGAGTGTTGACAACGCTTTTCGGTCTTCAAGGGTAAGTTTGCGAAAAGCCCCTTCCGTAGATAGGTCCTGGCAGCTTCAGGGGTTCAGGGGCGTAGAGTAAAATTTATTGTTTTTATGCGCGGAACCCCTACACAAACAAGATATGAACACAAATAGAAATCATTCATAAAAGTAGAACAACTGTTTGTTACAAACTGATATGAATAACCATCTCACAAAGTGTGAGACACACTAAATAAGTTCATAATCTATTGATTACAATAACTATCCAAACATAAACTAAGTTACTAATAGATAGGTCCTGGCAGCTTCAGGGGTTCAGGGGCGTAGAGTAAAATTTATTGTTTTTATGCGCGGAACCCCTACACAAACAAGATATGAACACAAATAGAAATCATTCATAAAAGTAGAACAACTGTTTGTTACAAACTGATATGAATAACCGTCTCACAAAGTGTGAGACACACTAAAGAAGTTCATAATCTATTGATTACAATAACTATCCAAACATAAACTAAGTGATAAATGTTGAGGGAGAGTGTCGTCGGCATCATCATCATGCTCGCCATCAACATGCAATGTCACCTCCTCTCCAGTAAGCACCTCTCATGCAGAAGGACCTGTTTTCAGCAAAACAGAACAAGTATCAAATATACTTAACACTGCAAATGTTTATAACATTTATAAAACTGTATATCAAATATATACCTTTGTCATTGATGACCTGAGCGACATCTGGTTCAACCAACACATTCCTAAGATGTGTCACGAAAGGCCACAACTCATCCACCATTCTGAAACACATAGTAACTGAAATGAAGGAGGCCATCTCACGACAGAGATAGCGGTCTTTCCGTTGCTCTGGGGTCTCTAAGTCAATGGTCTGATCCAAATCCATCCCGTCGAGTATGTAGTCGACCACGTCATTCCCGCTAAGGAGAACATGGATACGCGCAACCCATATGGAGACGTTTGATCCATCTAATCTGAGCTTCTCCCCTTATAACCAATCAATCGTCAATAGGAAAGGTGGCATCTACATTTACAATTGCAAAAGGAATTTAGATTAAGTCTATGAGGATCTATTTCTAATCATCGTAACTTGAACTTCGTGACATGATCGGGTCACGATGTTTAGGTTGCGTATTGGTTCATCATCTCATTCTCGGAATGACATGACTCCATTTCCAACTGGCATAAATGCCACATGATTAGGAAACATGATCATCTGTTGACCAATGAACCAGCGACTAGAGTTTCACTGGGAACCCCTGGTTGTTCGTATATCACACGTGTATTGATGTTTCCACTCAATACAGTTATAGCATGATATAAAACTTAATCATAAACTATATGAAATATGATAATAGTCCTTATTACTATTTGTCTCTAGGGCATATTTCCAACAAATATTACAGGTGAAAGAGGGTAACCTTGCCTAAGGCCTCTTCCGGTCAAAAATAAATTGCCTACAACATGTTTTAACTTGACTCCTATAGAGTCCCCAAATACAATGAATTTGATAAGTGAAATTATTAGTAAACCCCTTTTGGCCACGAGATCTAGTAACGAATCAGGACTCACCTAAGCCTTTTCGTAATCTAATTTAAGCACTACACCCTTTCGTTAGCTCTAAATACTTACCACACTTTATATAATGTCTATACCTTTAATCAAAGTAGATTGATTGATCGAATTGATAGCGTTCATAATAACATCAAGCCTATTGGTCAAAACCTTAGTAAATATCTTAAAAATGCATTTACAGAGATTGATGGGCTTGATTTTTTTTAATGTGGAAGCATCTGGTTCCTTAGGAACTAAAGTAAGAACAAAAAAATTAAGTATATAAATATCTAGTTTTCCTACATAAAATTCCATAAGAATGTTCATAATATCAATCTTCACCAGCTCCCAAAAGTGTTGATAAAAGACTCAAAGATAGCCTTTATGACTTCAGCTTCAGAAAAAAGGTGCCTCCAGCCCCTCAATATGTTCGTGAGTGATTTTTTAATTAAGGGAGAATCAATCTTCCTTGATTGAATAACCAGAACTATCCTCTTTTCTAAGCAACTCCTTGTAATAATTAGTAGAAATTGTTAACATAGTAAAGGTATCGACACTACTCCATGTGGGCCATCAAGGGAGTGACATGCATTTTCCTCTTCATCTAATTAGCCACAATATGGAAATAACTAGTGTTTTTGTTTCCCTCTTTAATATCCACCTCTCTAGATCTTGTCTTCACTTTAACCTCTTCTGTCATCCATTAAGCATGCATACCTGCATAAATTGCGTTAATCCTAGCTTTCTCTACTCCATTAAGCTCATCATTCTCATCTTTGATGTCTAAAGCGTCATACTAATCCATGAGATTTTTCTTAAGATTTCTAAGCTCGGACTCACTATTTGTACTCCAACCTTTTGTGCCATTCCTAAGACTCATCATTTTCTGCTGTCAAATATCACTAGAACTCCTAGGTTTCACAGGTTTTTTCCATGATTTTTGCACAACATCATGAAAGTCAGCTTGCATGATCACCATTTTAAAAACTATAGCAAGATTGCTTAGGTGTTTCCTTAACGCCTACATCCCGAATAAGAGGGGTGTGACCACTAGCTAAGGAAAATATTTGATGTTGGCTAAGGGAAAATATTGTCTAACTAAGAGTTACAAAAAATCTATCAATGATTGACATAATCAAGCTCTCTTGATTGTCCCCCAAGAAAATTTCTTGCAAATCAACTTGATCTCTAAGAGGCTCCAAATTTCTATCCAAGCATTAAATTTATCACTCCATTTGTGGTCAATACTGCTATTTCTTTTGTCACTTTGATATCTTACCAGTTCGAAATCACCACAAATAATTTTGTGTCCCTGGTAATCTACAAAAAGACCATGCAATTCAGAAATAAAAAGATCTTTCTGATCCTCGTAGGTATACCCATATACATTGACAAACCTGATAAACAGGTCTTTTGCCTCGTGTCTAGCTATTATAGAAAAATATTCTCTTATCTCCCAACTAATAACATCGAACTTATCCAAATCTACACCTACCAAGATGCCTCCTGTGGAGCCCTTGGCATGAAGATAATTCCAACAAAACGTCATATCTCCTACCAAAGAATTGAGGTAATTATGAGAGGTTACTTCTTTCTTTGTTTCTTGAGAACCTACGACATTGGGAGAGTACTTATTAAAAGTATCAGTAATTGCACTTTTCCTCCTATCAGCTTGAAAGCTCTAATATTCAGGAAGCACAAATAATATTAACAGTATCTCCCTAGAGTGCTTGCCCCACCTATATTTACCTACTTTTGTTGAAACAAAAAAAAATCATCCTCAAACAAAGTCCCCCTCATCCTGCAGATGTATAGGGGTCCTAGGGGAATTCTATAGTGGTGGAATAGCAGCAGTGGAATCTAAAGCACCTGCAATATGTAAAGCAATAGGAATAAGAAAATTAACAGCAGAACTGCTATTAATAGGGCAATAATAACACTAGTACTAGTAACAATTCTAAAAATAGAACTAGAGGTTGCAATAACAGGAACATCGGTAACAGTGGTAAATGAAGGCCGGTTAACACCCAAAGTGTTTGCCACTTCATTGATATTTTAGGGAAAGAGCAAATGAAAGGATTTTGATTGGTCATACCTTTAATCTTGGATGCAAGAAGTGCTTTGTTCTCCAGGTTCTATAGATGATTGTCAGCCCTTTATCAACAATCCTTGTACTCTGTCTTATGCTGCAGGCATGCCCCTATTGTTTCCTCGCCTCATCACGGATAGGCTGAGGTGCAATAGGAGGCAGTTGATTTTGTTCACAAGTCTGATACTCCACATCCAGGTCAGCGAAGAAAATTTCATCATCTTCATCTTGCACCAGCTCCATCTCTTTCAGACGTTGACACAATTGTTGTCATCAAATCGTTAAGAGTTAACCCAATCCATCACCCTCTCCCTAGCAATGCAATTGTCAAGAATGGGAGAAAGGAGACTCCCCCAGCTTGTCTCCATCTGTCTTATCGAAATAAGCATCTGCAATTTCCTGTACTTTAGCAGACTAAGAGCTCACATCCAGGAATGGTATTTTTGTCATAGTAGGAACAGATTTCTGACCAGAAGCAAATTGACCAGGAACATGGTGAGCATGTGTGGCTCAAAAAACCAAAAAGTTGTCCAAATCTAGATGTAATTTATTTGAATTGTTGTATGAAACTAGTTAACGTTTACGTAAAAGTATGGTTTCATTTATAGGTACAAATATGATTTTATTTAAAAATAGGTTATTTTTTAAAAAATAATATGTTTTTTTAATAATTTTTATGAATAATACACGAATTGAAAGATTTGCGATTGCGCGGTGTCGGTATTTGAATAGCCGATCAGTCCTTATCGGCTTTTGAATAGCCGACCAGTCATGTCTGCATTTGAAATGCCGACAGGTTAGGGTCAGTGTGAAGAATAGGAGGACTAGTCAGCTTTCTAAAAACAGACAGGACTTATCGGCTTTTGAATAGCCGATAAGGATTGGTTCGGCTATTCAAATGCCGACGCCATGCTAGAATTGTAAATCTTTCAATTCGTGTATTATTCGTGAAAATTATAAAAAAACATATTATTTAAAATAGCTAAAAATAGTCTAAAAACAATTGAAAGATGCTATTGGGTCGCCATTGTGGATAGTCGGCCCGATAGCACGGCGGCGTGGGGCTGCCACCCCAATAGCAGCGCGGTTGCCGGACAGGCTATTGGGGCACCTACCTAATTGGTGTAGCTGGAATCTCTACGGGTTCTTGCTCGCCAACTGTTTTGAGTGTCCAAGGTAAGGTGCTCTGCATCTTTGCCGGCCTTGTTTCATCTGGTCGATAAAAAACAGGCAGGAGGCGCTTGTGGTTAGCTAGGCCTTGATTGGCGGCAAGAAGCTTTGCTTAGAACCAGGACTACTTTGGCCTGATCCATCTACATATCTTGGTAATAAGAAAGATGCAACTGCGCGTTTCTTCCCCGATCCAGCAAGGACCCAATCATTTACGCTAGCTTGGGTGCTATCCATATCAAGCATGGCTAGGCTCACCCAACCTAGCTAGAAGGCTCCTCTTGGAGCAGACGCACGCTAAGAATAGTAATATGGACCTGCGTATAGGGATTGCATCATTATCCTGGTAGAGGAAAGGTGCGTGCAAGTGCAACATGCCATGTTACGCGTGGGCAAATCTAGGCCTCCTCTGCCCTGGCTGCAACTTGCATTGGGTCCGTCCGATCCGTAGCCAACATGCAGTAGTATGTGCGCCTTTTGCTTGCTTGCATAAGCATGACCATGCATGGGGATCGATTAGTGCATGCATGCACCTCCGCCAACACAAGTGGCCGTACTATAGTAAGCGATCACCGAAAAATTTGAGGGTCCATGACTAGTGTAGTAGCAATAGCACCGGCCTTGTCTTGACTCTTGAGCTAGCGCGAGACGGCCAAGAACCGGCCGGAATGGTCCATGCCAATATAATGGGTGGGATTAATTGGGCGATCCAGGTCCGTGGTACGTCAGGTTTTTTTGCTAGTATATTTTGCATTGTTGCGCCTCGCCCCCTCGGTGGTGTGGTGGTTGCATGTGTCGGGCGATTGTCCACGCCCTATACGGCTACGCCCTTGTCCTGTTGTAATTTTTCACGAGTGGCCGGCGTGAAGGCGCCATTGGCTCGTGTCGTGGCATGGCGAGCGAAGTGTGTAGTAAACAAGTGTGGTGCAAACCCTCCGCCTGCCCCGGCATCGGTTTGTCGCGAGAGAGAGGAACTCTACTCTTGTTGCTTTGCGCTCCTCTGGCCGAAGCCAATACTCTCACAGGGATTTGGCTATATTTTTTGTTTTTCTTGAGCAGCACTTGGGTTTTGGCTACTGGGGTGCCAGCGCTTTGGTTGCTGGGTTAAGGTTAAGACGATCGAGGCGAGCCAAACCCGTGGGCTGCTGCGTGTGCTATTTCCGCATATGTTTTGTCGACGCCTACGCGGCAGGCCGAAAAGCTGTGTTTAGCCTGTTGCGACGTGGACGCACGAAGAGGCCGAGAGAGAGCGTCGTCGTCGTGTTCCGCCTCTTTTGGCGCGTTCGTCTGCGCCACACACACCAGGGGGAGGGGCCGCGGCCACTACCCGTTGTCGCCGTGTTGCACGCGACAAAAACATGTTACAGACCCTACGGCGTTTTCTAGTACTACTCCGGTTTAGTAGTATATTTAGAGAGCAAAACATAACATATCCCCTCCCCCGGCCGGGTGCGTGGGTTTGAAGTTTATTACCAAGCGCCTAATCTGGGAGACGTCCCGTCCTCAGCGTCCGTGACAAAAATCTTTGGATTCAGAGCTGCGCCGTCCATATGCATGGGGTACTTCACCCGATGCTGCGTCAGGAAATTCTGGTCCAGGTGCTGACACTAGGGCCCACGGCTGGTACTGGATAGATAGGCTAGGCGTTGTCATGCCATGCCTGGAACCGCGACAGGGTTTTTTATTTTATGTATGTAATCGGCGTGTCTTCGTGCAAGGTTACACTAGTGACAGTTGGTTTAATTATACTACTTGTCTTTATGTTTGATTTTTGCTACTACGTACTACAGGCAGATTTGAGAGCCTTGACATTGATGAAAGTCCACTTGATATATTGTCCATGTCATTGGGTCGATAATCATAAGGCAAGTCTTAGCAAGGATGACTGTATCAAACCAGTGCTACTCAACATATAGATATATATGTACTCCATGCATCACAAGTACTATAAAACACTTGGACGGCAGCCGGCCGCTTGAGGCGGCGCCCATCCACCGTATTTCCATCCATCACTATTATCACGCACGCAAGACCGCTCCGAACCGCAAGGCAATGGTGACCCTCGCCATGCTCATTAGTTGGAGATATCCAAGGAAAAATATACTAGTCTTCAACAACAAAATCCACCACGTTGCATATCCTATTTGAGATGTTTAAGAGCGAGGAAAAGCTTTGGGTCACCGCGGGTGCCAAGCAGTTGAGTTTTGCACTATTGGGAGAGTAGTCCCACTTAGTTACCTTCTTTTGTTTTATTTTGTCATCACCCTTCTCCTTAATTAATGGATTGTTTTGTGGACATCAAACGTCACTTCGTAACTGGGTGATCATAAAGGTGACTTGCAGGTATCTCGATGGTATTTTGTTGAGTTGCATAAATCAAGAGTGGGATTTTCACTCCATGTGATTGAGAGATACCTCTAGGACCACTCGGTAATGTAGCATCCTAAAGTTTGCAAACATGTGACTAATGTTGTTAGTCACGAGAATCCTACATCAAGAAACGAGTAAATATAACTTTCCGATAACGAGATTGAACTAGGTATACTAATACTCACGATCGAATCTCAGGCAAGTAATATATCACGAGACAAAGGGCACATACCAGATTAAATTTAATCGTCCTCAACATTGTGGTTCAACTGATAAAAGAAATTCGTTGAATATTTAGGAAACAATATGGACATCCCGATCCCACTAATGGTTATTGATCCGAGAGGTGTCTCGATCATGTCTGCATGCTCTCGAACCTATCGGGTCACCTAGGTTTTAGTTCCGGGATTAATTGAAGATAGTTTTCGAAATGTTCCTGATGGATATAGAAGGTTCCGGAAGGTTCTAGAGTGGGTCCCACCTCTCCGTAAGGGCTCATGGGCCAAGTGGAGGGGTACCCTGATACCTTCGATCCGGATTCACGGATGTAGTATACTAGTTATTTCCCTAGAAGACCTAGGTTTAATCGAGCCTCGGAAAGCACTACTAAAAGGTAAAAAGGACACGTCTATAAGACTTTGTTTGTTCGTTTTACCTTAGTTGACCGGACCAATCAAGTTTACTTTATAATGGGTTTAAATCAATGGATGAAAATAGGCTAGGGTTGAAGATCCACCTGCAGCTGCACATCAAATGGGATAAAAAATAATAATAAGCATAGTCATGATTAATGTTTGAATGAAGATAATCTCTTGTGGGCAACACATCCTAATATTCTAGAGCCCCCATGATGTAGCGGGCATAGTAATAGACTTTTAATCCAACCGAGTGCACACCGAAGCCACGGTTACAAACAATTATTAAGTGTAAAACACATACCAAAGCTTAAAGTGGCGATGTTGTTGTTGATCCCGAATGGGGCGCTAAGCGAAGATTGTACTACCCTTTCTATCACTTAGGTTCCTATGAGATCTCCGCTAGCCAAGTATCCTGATGGCCCAAAATATATCGAGCTCGTTGGGGAACCCCAAGAGGAAGGTATGATGAGCACAACAGCAAGTTTCCCTCAATTATGAAACCAAGGTTATCGAACCAGTAGAAGCAAGGAAAGACCTCCACGGTGTTGCTAGCTAGCCTTTGGCAGGGCGCACTACCGGTGCTAGCAGCAACGTGGAAACCTGCACAACACAACCACAAAACTTTGCCCCAACTTACAGTGAGGTTGTCAATCTCACCGGTTTTGCTGAAAACAAAGGATTAAACGTATTATGTGAAAGAAAGTAAAAGCTTGCAGAAAGTAAACAGAAAGCAGTAAACAGTTGTAGATTGATGATAAAAGAAAGGACCGGGGTCCATAGTTCACTAGTGGTGGCTCTCCTTAAGATAGATGACATGTTGCGTGAACAAATTACAACGGGGCAATTAACAAACATCGAGAAAGCATACATGCATATACTACTCATCTTGACTCCTTTGAGATTTGATTGGGCATTACAACATTATACATAGACCGTAATCCAACTGCATCTATGACTAATAATCCACCTTCACGTTATCATCCGAACCCCCTCCAGTATTAAGTTGCAAGCAACAGATAATTGCATTACGCATTGCCTGTAAAGTAAACAATACGATTGTTCTATGAACAAAGGATTGGTGTTTTCTCCCTAGTAGCAACAGCACATCTAGTACCTTAGAGATTTCTGTCACTTCCCCAAATTACTAGAGGCATGAACCCACTATCGAGCATAAATACTAACTCTTGGAGTTGCTAGCATCTAATTGGCCAAGATAGCTACTAACAACAGAAAGGATGCAAAATCACAAATAACGAAGACATGATAGAATCAATAATCAATCTGAAATAGCATCTCAATATCCATCAGATCCCCGCAAACACAACATGTAGGATTACAAATAGATGATCTTGATCATGAACAGAGCTCACAAGATGTAAACATGGTAGCACAAAGGAGAAGAACCAACCATCTAGCTACTACATGGACCCGTAGTCCAAGGATGAACTACTCACGCATCACACCGGAGGCTTGCATGGTGATGAAGAAGGCCTCCAGGGTGAATTCTCCCCTCTGGCAGGGTGCCGGGAAGAGCTTCAGATCCCTCCCGATCTAGGAATGGAGATGACGGCGGCTACAGACTCTTTGGTGGAATTTTGATCGGGTCCTTAGGGTTTCTGTATCGGAGGCGATATATAGGCGAAAGGGGAGGCCGAGGGGGTGCCCTAGGCGGCCAGACCACCCCCTGGCGTGGGCCAGGCCTGGCCGCGTGGCCAGGTGGTGTGGCCGGCCCCTGGCCCCTCTCCGTCCGTATTCTGGCTCCGTGTCCCCCTCGGTGAAAAACTGACTTTGGCTTTTGTCCCGTCCAATTCAGAGAATATTCATTTTCTGACTTTCGTGGAACCAAAAACAACAGAAAACAGGCAGTTGGCACTGTGGCATCTTGTTAATAGATTAGTCCAAGAAAGTGTATAAAAAGTACTCCAAAGTATGTACAAAACATAAGAAAGTAGATAAAACCAAGCATGGAACATCAAAAATTATGGATACGTTAGCAACGTATCAACATCCCCAAGCTTAACTCCTGCTCGTCCTCGAGTAGGTAAGTGATAAAAAGAAAGAATAATTTTTGAGGAGACATGCACCATCATAAATTTGATCAAATTATTTGTAAAATATTGATAGCTGGGATCATAGTACTTCAACATAGCATGAAAGATAAAGTTCTAAGAATAAGCCATAGCAACTATGTTGCAACATGAAAAGGCACAAACAAAAGATTCATGAATAACAATGCTTTGCAAGACGTTTGTTTGTTTCACATAAAGAAAACATAGCATAGTAGCATTCAGATTTTCCCTCATAATGTAGCAAATCATAATTGCATCGGACACCTTCAAATTTTATAAGGGTGACTAGATACAAATAGTTTAAGAACAAGCAATATCAAAATTATGCATCAATTAACAAGTCTTGGGACAATGCACATAGAACTAACAATGGCCACTATGCTCTCTTAATAGGTGCATAAAGATAGAAGGTGGAGACTCAACATAAAAGTAAAAGAAAGCCCTTCATAGAAGGAAGTAGGGATTCAAGTTCCATAAAGAGCTTCCAAAAATTATGGTACTTATTAGCTTTCAGCTCTCATTGCCCCTATCATAAGCATCTTGAAGTGATTAAGGTTAAAGTGAACAAACTATGGAGTATATGCTTGACAAAGTATAAGTTGGAAATCTCCCTTGAATACGAGGGCCGCTCCTCATGCTACTCAAGTTTAGTTACCGGTAAGTTCTTGTCATAGTAAGTACATGTGTATCATAGAGAACCGCCAACGGGGTACCCCTTGCCCGATGATACGAAAGAATCCACATATCAAAATGACAAGGCAAGCAGACAACGAGCATCTCAGTAATCTTCTTATTTACCATGGGAAAATGGTGCTTTTTTCTCTCTTTCCTCTTTTCTCATATCTCTTTTTTTTTCTTTTAATCTTTTTCTCAAAATCTGACTCTTTTTTATAAGAAGAATGCTTCATAGACAGCTCATTATGGTTACGCTGCAGGTTTCCACCATGATGGCATGGATTAGACCGGCGGCCTAGGCGTTTCTCTAAGACACATACATAACTCCATGGACTTACAAGCTTCCCTTTAATTTCACACCGACGACATCCATACACAAAAGAGCATGATATCAACTAGGTACAAAGTACAAGTGCAATGTTGAAAGTGTTCCCCATGACAGCATGGTTCTGCTAATCCCCAACATATAAGTGCAAGCATATACAACATAGACGACACAATGGTTCAAGTTTATTAAGGGCAAGAAAAGTAAAGTGTGCCATCAAGTTCATGAGAGCTTTAATCACTAGTTTTCTCATAACAAGTTTAATTCGGAAGGTAGATAAAAACATGAATATACTTGGAATAGCAAATGCTAATAGGTAGGTATGGTGGACTCTTTGGAATAACTTGGTTTTAGGAGTTGGATGCATGAGTAGAACTCATACTTGGTTATGGAGGCTAGCAAAAGACTGGGAGCGACCAACTAAGAGAGCAATAATGGCCAAAAATCATGTAGAGCGACAACACATGATTAATCAAAGCATAAAGTGATATTACAAGGTGAAGACTAAAGGATCATAAAGGCTATGGTGACTTGGGATAGTCATAACATGGTGTGAGCATGTGCCAAGTCAACCCAAATAAAACATCAAAGGAGAATACCATAATACTATGCTTTAATATGCTAAAACAACGCATGATTCTTCTAAGGCACATTAAGCAATCTCAATTGTTTATAACATGTCATGATATAGCAAAGATCACTAAGCATAAAGCCAAAACAATATCAAGCATGTCATGACAAAGCATAGGCCACAGTCAAAAACAAGCTCTCTTTACCACTTAAGCATGAACTTTTCCTACTCTTTTCCAATCCAAACCAAACTATTTGAAAACCAATGCATGAAAGGGGGTCCAACCAATTTATTCAGAAAACTAAGAAAACCAAGCAAATGGAAACAAAAAACAAAAAAATGAAGACGCTCCAAGAACAACACAACTGTGCATGAAATAATAAAAATGAAGTGTTTGGAAGGAACCTGAGATTTTTATTGATGAAGAAGGGGATGCCTTGGGCATCCCCAAGCTTTGACGCTTGTAACTCTTGAATATTTCTTGGGGTGACACAGGGTGGCATCCCCAAGCTTGAGCTTTAGTCCATTCTTGATCTCATTACATCATTCTCTCCATACACCTGAAATTTTTCCTTCCTACAAAACTTCACACAATCTTTATTAGCAACATTAGTGCACTCAAGATAATAAGTATTTAGGTTCAGTTTCAACACCAATAAAACTTCCATTAAAACACAATCTACTGTAGCACTTACCTCAAAAAGCTCAACTCCCCAAAGAGAACTCAAAAAGGAACCAACAAGAAGCAAATGCAAATAATGGCAGAAATCTGTCAAAACATACCAGCAAATAAAAACCAATTTTTTCTAAGACCTTATGTTGATCAAATCAAAAAGTGTTGAACTAACGAAAGTTAGATAACAACCTGGGGCAGAAGCAAAAAAATTCACGCCTCAAAATGACGTACAGAGATTTTACACGAATTTTTACGGTGAAGCACAAAAATATGTTTCGAGACAACAACTTTCCCAATCATTACTTCTCTCTTATTAGAGGTTACTCTTGGCACAAAAAGAAAATAAAAAGGATAAGGAGAGGTTATTACTGAAGCAATAACTTCCAAGACTCATATAAAACTTTTGGGTTATCTCCCAATAAGTACTTTTCTTTAACGCCTTTAAGTTAGGCAAAAGAAGCAAGAAAAAGAATCAAGTGTTCTCAAATGAAGAAGCATTAAGAGCAAATTTTGTTTTCATAGGAGAGGCAAAAGAAATCTTCTCTCTCTTATTAGGGAAGTGTTATATACCTTTCTTGAGTGGAAGTTGATATTTAATGGTGCCTTCTTTCATATCAATAATGTCACCAACAGTTCTAAGAAAAGGTCTTCCCAAAGTAATAGGACAAGAAGCATTGCATTCAACATCCAAAACATAGAAATCAATAGGGACATAGGCATTGTTAACCATAATAAGAACATCATTAATACTCCCCATGATTTTCTTTTTAGCATTATCATCAAGTGGGACATTCAAATAACAATCTTCCAATGGTGGCAAATCAAGCATATCATAAATCCTTCTAGGCATAATAGAAACACTACTATCAAGATCACATAAAGCTTTAAAATCAAAATCATTCACTTTCATATTAATGATGGGTTCCCAGCCACCTTCTTGTTTTATAGGAATAGAAGCTTTATGTTTCATCTTTTCTTCTTTAATTTTTATGAGAGCATTAGTAATGTGTTTTGTAAAGGCCATATTCATAGCACTAGCATTAGGACTTTTAGCAAGCTTTTGTAGGAACTTAATAACTTCAGAGATATTGCAACCATCAAGATCAAAATCACAATTATCATCTAAAGTAGTAGAGCTATTACTACCCTCAACACTAGTGGTAGTGATAGTAGAAACACTGATGTTTCTAGCAATTTCATCTTCTCTTTCCCACTTAGCATGCAATTCAGCTAATAGTCTAACATTTTCATCAATTCTAACTCGTATGGCATTAGTAGCAGCAAAGGGATTATCAATAGTTTCAGGTTTAGCAGCCATTTTATTCAAAGAAGATTGAGCTTCAGCCAAGGATGCTATATTTCTCTCAGCATTAGAGAGTTTTTCCTCAATAGTTTTATTGAAAGCAGTTTGTTTACTAATAAAATCTTTAAGCATAACTTCAAGTTCAGAGGGAGCACTCCTATTATTGTTGTAGGAATTTCCATAAGCATTACCATTGTTGGGAGGATATGGCCTATAATTGTTGTTACCAAAATTATTCCTATAGGAATTGTTGCTAAAATTGTTATTTCTTATAAAGTTCACATCAACTTGCTCTTCTTGAGCAACCAAAGAGGCTAAAGGAACATGATTTGGATCAATATGAGCTTTCCCATTAATAAGCATAGACATAATAACATCAATTTTATCACTCAAGGAAGAGGTTTGTTCAACATAATTTACCTTCTTACCTTGTGGAGCTCTTTCAGTGTGCCATTCAGAATAGTTAACCATCATATTATCTAGAAGCTTTGTTGCAGCACCCAAAATAATGGTCATAAAGGTACCTCCAGCAGCAGAATCCAATAGATTTCTTGAAGAATAGTTCAATCCTGCATAAAAGGTTTGGATAATCATCCAAGCAGTTAGTCCATGAGTGGGACAATTCTTTACCAAAGATTTCATTCTTTCCGAAGCTTGAGCAACATGTTCATTATAAGATTGTTTAAACTTCATTATTTCACTTCTCATAGATATAATCTTAGCAGGAGGATAGTATTTTCCAATGAAAGCATCTTTGCATTTAATCCAAGAATCAATACTATTCCTAGTTAGGGATTGCAACCATTCTTTAGCTTTTCCTCTCAAAGAGAAAGAAAACAATTTAAGCTTAATAATATCTCCATCTATATCCCTATGATTTTGCATCTCACAAAGTTCAGCAAAGTTATTTAGATGAGCAGCAGCATCTTCATTACCAATACCAAAAAATTGTTCTCTCATAACAAGATTGAGTCAGGCAGGTTTAATTTCAAAGAAAGTAGCTTCAGGAAACGGTGGACCAATAGGTGTGCACATGAAATCATTGTTGTTGGTGCTAGTGAAGTCACACAACTTAGTGTTTTCAAGAGTAGTCATTTTTTGTGTTTTTAATAAAGAAAGCAAACTAGTAAAACTATTTTTTTGTGTTTTTGATAAAGAAACAAGCAAACAAAGAAAAAATAAACTAAGCAAAACAAAAACAACAAAGTAAAGAGATTGATTATGAGGGACTCCCCTTGTGAAGATGTCCTTGACTCCACGGCAACGGCACCAGAAAAATAGCTTGATGGCCCAAAATATATCGAGCTCGTTGGGAACCCCAAGAGGAAGGTATGATGAGCACAACAGCAAGCTTCCCTCAGTTACGAAACCAAGGTTATCGAACCAGTAGGAGCAAGGAAACACCTCCAAGGTGTTCCTAGCTAGCCTTTGGCAGGGCGCACTACCGGTGCTAGCAGCAACGTGGAAACCTGCACAACACAACCACAAAACTTTGCCCCCAACTTACAATGAGGTTGTCAATCTGACCAGTTTTGCTAAAAACAAAGGATTAAACGTATTGTGTGGAAGAAAGTAAAAGCTTGCAAAAAGTAAACAGAAACCAGATTACTAGAGGCATGAACCCACTATCGATCATAAATACTAACTCTTGGAGTTGCTAGCATCTACTTGGCCAAGATAGCTACTAACAACAGAAAGCATGCAAGATCACAAATAACAAAGACATTTTAGAATCAATAATCAATCTGAAATAACATCTCAATATCCATCAGATCCCCAGAAACACAACATGTAGGATTACAAATAGAAGATATTGATCATGAACGGAGCTCACAAGATCTAAACATGGTAGCACAAAGGAGAAGAACCAACCATGTAGCTACTACATGGACCCGTAGTCCAAGGATGAACTACTCACACATCACACCGGAGGCTTGCATGGTGATGAAGAAGGCCTCCAGGGTGAATTCTCCCCTCCAGCAGGGTGCCGGGAAGAGCTTCAGATCCCTCCCGATCTAGGGATGGAGATGACGGCGGCTACAGACTCTTTCGTGGAATTTTGATCGGGTCCTTAGGGTTTCTGTATCGGAGGCGATATATAGGCGAAAGGGGATGCCGAGGGGGTTCCCTAGGCGGCCAGACCACCCTTGGCACGGGCTAGGCCTGACCGCGTGGCCAGGTGGTGTGGCCGGCCCCTGGCCCCTCTCCGTCTCGTATTTTGGCTCCATGTCTCCCTCGGTGAAAAACTGACTTTGGCTTTTGTCCCGTCCAATTCCGAGAATATTCATTTTCTGACTTTCCTGGAACCAAAAACAGCAGAAAACATGCAGCTGGCACTGTGGCATCTTGTTAATAGGTTAGTCCAAGAAAGTGTATAAAAAGTACTCCAAAGTGTGGACAAAACATAAGAAAGTAGATAAAACCAAGCATGGAACATCAAAAATTATGGATACGTTAGCAACATATCATATCCCACCTCAAACCTTTATCAATCTATGGGATCTTGGGTACCTACAAGTCCACAGGTCGAGACAAGAGACACAGAAACAAAAGATACAAATCAAAATTGCAAACAAAATACAATTCTTCCATGATCTAGATTCACATAATCGCTGCGAGGTTTCTCCCTAACCCGTAGCCCATGAGGACTACTCACTCATAACAAATAGATCGGAGATAGAAAACATCATACAAATACTTAGATTGAAATCAAATATTCTTACAATGGTCGCCAAATCATAAGGAGATCTAAAGTACAAAGCAATGGCTATGGCTAGTGGATGGATGGATGAGGGAAGTGATGAACTATGGATGGACAATGGTGTGGATCCCCTTTGGTGGTGTTGTGATTGAATCTGAGAATGGCGGCTCTCTGGCCGGCGGCTAGAGCCTCAAAATATATAGGCGTCTTCATGAAAGTTGTAGGGTTTGATGAGACGAAGCCGTCGCCACTTGGTATGGGCGGGCGGTACGGGCGAATCACGCCCGTACTAGTGGTCGTTAAGCATACTGACGCCTTGGTACTGCATCCCAATTACTTGGTCGTGTGTACTTCCTCAAAATCGTTCATTATGACTCCTTATTTCTCATTGAAAGCCGTGATTTCTTGCACAACATAAATGAAAGAGAGGATTTGCATATCTTTGCAATTATTAGTCATTAGTGGCAAGATTGAGAGTTTATTTGGTAGTTGCTTGACCAAAAACAATGTTTAAACGCAATGGAAGATGGAAAAAATTTGAGCCATCATACCCCAGCCTATATGGTCTAGGGCTCCACAGCCCCACAAAGTCCCATGCACCCCCACTTGGTAAAACCCTAGTCGCCCCAAACCCTAGGGAAATAGGGAAGGAATCCCTCCTCCTGGCCGTCGCCTTGGAGGAGGGGCAAAGCTGGTCGACCCCTCCCCCTAACCCCTATATAAGGAGAGGAGATGGAGGTGTAGCAACACACAATTCTAGGCGCCGCCTCCCTCCCCCTTCCTCTCTCTACCGCGTAGACACTTAGCGAAGCACTGCAGAACTTATCCAGCATACATCGAAGCTTCTCCATTATGCTGCCGAGGTCTCGCGAAGCTCTTCTCCCTTGCTTGCGGGATTAAGGAGAATGAGAAGATACCAAGATGGAACATCTAGCTAACACGGAAGTGCTTCTAAATTGTAGGACTTCATCTATTTGAACCGATGCACGTGCACAACTACATCGTCCATGATCCCTCGATCGTCATACGCTTTGGATCTTAGAGGGTATGTAGATATGCTCTAGAACTCATTACTTGCATCTCGTACCTCCCTCTGATGGCTTCGTTTCATCAACTGGAACAACATTTGTGAAGGCCCAATGGGAATATTTGGCCTCGAGCTCCGTGGGTTCGTGAAACCGACCTCCAAAATGCCTATTTAAAGAGGGAAAACCCTAGACGCAAGGGCGAGAGTGCACACGCCATAGGGGTAGAGCCCTGCCACTCCGCTGCCTCCATAGCCACCGCCCACAAGATCTACACCACCATACAACTCAAGGGATAGAGGAGACTTGCATCTTGAAGGGCTACGCATCGATCATCATCACCATCGTCTTCAACATCGATCCCCTTTGTTTACTTTTTTGTAGTCCAATTTCTATTGTGGATTTGCACTTGTATTAAATTGGACCTTCATATTTCATCCATACTATTCCCGTGATGTTGATCCCTTTCATGTATAAGTAGTTGCCTTGTTCATGGGGAGATATGGTGAAACCCTAGTATTATTATGTATTAAAATAAAGATGATCAATAACATGTGTCCATGAACCATTGATCTATGATATTGTGTTTGATCTCTCTCTCTAGATGGCATGTATCATCGGACACATATCATTTGCCTTCGATACTAAAGAGAGGATGATACCCTTAGGACGTGTATGGGAGTATGCCCAGTGTTATTAGTGACTGCAAGCATTGGCTTATTACCTGCACGATCAAAGGGGGAATTAAGAGAGATTCATAAATATTATTATGATATCCATGGGGAACCCTTAATTATGGTAGTCTATATGAGGTGGTTGCTCTGAGCCATTGTAGTGGTTATTTAGAGATGGCCTCATTACCTGATTCAAGAAAGCGGTTGTCCATGAGTATTATAGTGAACATCTTATTATTGAGATCTCTCCACACATATCATGACGAAAGACATAGATTATCCTAATCATTCATAATTATCCCATGCTAGTGGTGAATCCTACACTCCTTCAGAATCCCTCAAATCACATCACACAACACTTCATAAATACTCTCTTGCTTTAGTTTACTTTTCTTATTTACTTTGCTCTTACTTACTCACTCATTCATTGCCATTCTAGTAATCTATAGAGTAGACTATTTCCAAACATCGTTTTGAGTGCGAACGTGGCCGCATTAACAATGTGGCTACGGGCTTGTGTTGTTGCCATTTTCAAAGCTTCCATGGGACGAACTTTCTAATAAATAGTTGATGCTACAAGTACTGCAATTACCCTATTGTTGAACGCAGGAACCCATACATCAATGGCCTAGCAAGAGAATGTGGCGATGATGCTCACCGAGAAACAAGTATAGTGTTATTGTGTTTTTCATCTACATCAAAGACCTAGCGATCAATATTTATTTAGATAATTATAATTTTGGTTCCAGTATTGTGATAACAAATTGTTGTTCAAATGATTACTATATTCCATAGATGATGGATAAACCATTATAAATCTCGTTGCTGAAATAACATTCATAAAAATGATGCTAAAATGTTGCAAGATAAAATGATTAGATTTCACTTAAGTGTGATACCACCATTTAAGTTATATTAGAAAGAAAGACATGAAGAAACTCCATGATGGAATTCTGGAGTCAATTATTTTCGAATATATTGACGCTTGTAAGACTTTACTATAGATAACTAAAAACCCGTTCATGGGACTAAATAGAGAACGGGCAGCTAACTTATCGGAGGTCATATATGTTGATGTATGTGGTCCATTGTGTGAAACCGTGTGTGGTGGATTATTCTACTTCCTATACTTTTACCGAGGACTTGATTAGATATATGAGTATATCTATTTAACAAGGTACAATTATGAGACATTTGAAACATGTACAAAGGTTTCAGTGTGAATTAGAGATCATCCCAACAAGAGAATCAAGAGTTTATGGTTAGATCATAAAGGAATATTTTTGAGTTACGAGTTTAGCAAACATCTAAAATTGAGAAATTGTTTCGTAGACTTGAATTTTCCGAAACACCATAGTAGTATGGAGTGTTTGAGAATATGATCAAACCTAGTTTAACTTGGTAATGTAAAATATAAAAATACCATTGTACTTTTAAAGATTATGCTATAGTGATAGTCACTCTTACATGTAAAAGAGAAACATCAAGATCTGTTCTAATGGCAAGAGACAAAACCTAGGTTGTCCATTATTAAATTTTCGTATGCAAGGCATATGTAAAATATTTACAAAGCAAAGTCGGATGTGCATGTTTTTGTAGGTTATCCAAAAGTAACTATTGGGAATTCCTCTACCATAACACTAAAGACAAAAGTGTTTGTCGCTAAGAATGGCAAGTTCCTTGTGAAGGAATTTTTCATGAAAAGTTAAGTGGGAGGATAATAGAATTTTGAATGAGGTCTATGAGCCTGAGTATCATGTGGTAAGTAGCACAACACTGGAAAGTGTTCTGGAGACAACCACAGTTCTCATGGCTCTCGTACCTACAAAATGTTGTAGTCCCAGAAATCTAAGTTTCTATTGAACCATGTAGGTCAGGTAATAATCAAATATCATGATTTGAGGGTAAGGTATCATTGTTGGACAATAATAAACCTACTACATAAAAAGAAGCAATAATGGGCCCTAACTCCATTAAATCGCTAGAAGCCATAAGAATTCGTGATAGTATCCATACACAAAATCAAGTTGTGAACTTGGTAGACCCTCCAAAAGGCATGAAGGTTTTCAGGCGTAAGTGGATCTATAAAGAACCAGATGTAGATGTTCACATCTACAAAATGGTCAACATGTCGGAAAAAGGTTACGACACAATTTAGTCTATCATAGCGATATTTAGTGTGTGTGGATTATTGTAGCAACCACTACATATTGAGATATGGTAGTTGAATAAACAAAGTAAAGCTCTTATCATAGAATGGTTACCTATGATGTGTGTATGACACTATCCAAAGGGTTTTGTTGATTCAAATGGTGCTAAAAGGTATGCGAACTTCAATGGTTGAAGTAAGCATCATGGATTTGGAATCTTTACCGTGATGAAACTATTAAAGAGTTTAATTTCATAAGAGACGATGAAGATGATTATGTTAATAATAAATTAAGTGGGAGTACTTACAATACTTTATGTATAAGAAATTTTGTTGATTGGAAATGAAGTATCTTTTCTGAGACGCAAATAAAGAATTTCTTTAAAAATTGGATTTATATTACTAAGGTAAAACCAGAATATTACACATCAATGGTCTATACAGATAGATTGAACTGCTAATATAGTTATGCCAAAGTACATATATGAAATATTGAATTAAGTTCAATATAAAAACGATAAGAGAAGTTCTTTCCACATGGAAGAAGGTTGAAAAAAGTTTCAGTTATATTTGATTGGTGGGTGAAACCTCATGAATGATTTGATAAAAAATATATACCGTGATATGTACATATCTAGATGATTCATGTGCTCTAAGTGTTGTGAGTGTATACAAGAGAGATCCATAAGATGATCATTGGACAATGGTGCTTTGGAAGAAATAAGAATATGTTTTGTATGTAGAGATAACAAAATAGTTCATTATAATGTGTTGCGTTGATACTAGCTTTGTCCTATATACAAATAAAGTTTATCTCAACTTAGGCTACGTGTTAAGAAATAAGGTGGCACGGTAAAATGGAAGAAAGTTTCATGATGGATTTGGATGACTTCCAAAGTTTTACATTGTGATGGATACTACAATGAAGGTTGAGTATATGATTTCCCTAGCAGCAGCAGAAGGAGGAAATTAGTTTCAAATAGTTTGTTATCAAACTAGGTGTCAAGTAGGATATACTATAAAGATCTATTGTACGAATATAGTGTCAACGTAGTTTTGGCTAAGAAATTGAGGTCTCACTAGAAGACTAAAATTATACAATGTCATATCATTTGAGAATCAGTGATGCATAGAGATGCAAAAACAAGCAAATACACACGAACCTTAAAGTGTTAGAATCAGAGATTAGGTTTACCACAAGCAACACATATCAATAACACTAGAATGCCATAGGTGTTAATTGCAAAATGAGGACTAGATTATTGACTCTAGCGCAAGTGGAAAACTATTGGAAATATGCCCTAGAGGCAATAATAAAGTTGTTATTATCATATTTCCTTGTTCATGATAAGTGTTTATTCTCCATGCTATGATTGTATTAACCGAAAACTAAATACATCCTCTTATACATAAACAACATAGTGTCCCTAGTAATCCTCTTATGACTAGTTCGTTAGTCAAGTGATGGTTAAGGTTTCCTAACCATGGACATGTAATGCCACTTGATAACGGGATCATATCATTAGGAGAGTGATATGATGGATAAACCCAATAATAATCATAGTTATTGATTGTGTCACTTAGTTTGATTTCTATCTGTTACGTACCTGTCAAGTATCATTTCCTTAGACCATGCGATTGTGTTACTCCGGGTACTAGAGGATTGCTTTATGGAGATCAAACATCACTTTGTAACTAGGTGATCATAAAGGTGACTTGCAGGTATCTCCGATGGTATTTTGTTGAGTTGCATAAATCAAGAGTGGGATTTGTCACTTCATGTGATGGAGAGAGATATCTGGCCCTCTTCGATAATGTAGCATCCTAAAGTTTGCAAACACATGACTAATGTGGTTAGTCACAAGGATCCTAAATCATGGAACGAGTAAAGAGAATTTGTGGGTAACAAGACTGGACTAGGTAAACTGATATCGATGATCGAATTTTGGGTAAATAATATATCACGAGACAAAGGGAATCAAATACCAGATTAGTTGAATCCTTGACACTGTGGTTCGATCGGTAAAAGAACTTTGTTGAAAATGTAGGAACCAATATGAAAATCCTGGTCCCACTAATGGTTATTAATCAGAGAGGTGCCTCAATCATGTATGCATGTTCCCGAACCCGTTGGTTCACACACTTAACGTTTCAGTGTCGCTAGGTTTCGTCGAGAAAATATATGGTTTGATAGAATGGAGATTTGAAGTCTTGGATGATATCCTAGATAGCACGAGGAATTCTGGAATGGTCTGGATGTAGATAAAAAGTATATGGGATCTAGGTTTTGGTTCGGGGATTAATTCGAGATAATTTCAGAAATGTACTGAATAGATCTAGAAGGTTCCAGAAGGTTATGGAGTGGATACCACCTGTCCAGAAGGGCTCATCAGCCAAGTGGAGGGGCACCCCGGTCTACATGGGCCAGGGTGCCACAGCCCCACAAGGGCCCACGCGCCCCCACTTGGGGAAACCCTCGCCACCCCAAACCCCATGGGAGGAGGGGAGGAATCCCTCTTCCTGGCCACCGCCCCTCCCTTGGAGGGGGGGGGGGAAAGGTTGGCTGCCCCCTCCCCTTGGAAACCCTATATAAGGAGAGGAGATAGAGGTGCAATGACACACAATTCTAGGCACCGCCTCCCTCCCCTTCCTCTCTCTCTCTCCTATCTAGACGCTTAGCGAAGCGCTGCAGAACTTTTGCATCCAAGCATCACCATTATGATGTCCGGTCTCGCGAAGCTCTCCCCCCTTGCTTGCAGGATCAAGGAGGAGGAGACGACACCAAGACGAAATGTGTGGATACCGCGGAGGTGCTGCCAAATTGCAGGACTTCATCGGTTTGAACCGACGCACATGTACGACTACATCGTCAACGATCCCTCGATTATCAAATGTTTTGGATCTTCGAGGGTACGTCGGTCTGATATAGAACTCATTACTTGCATCTCGTAGATCTGATTTTGCTGGGTTACATCCTCTATTCCGTAGGATTTTTTTTGTTTTCAATGTTGTGAACCCGTCATTGGCATCAGGCTGAAAATACTAGGACTGATCCCAGCTTGATGGTACAATTTGGCCCTGCCAGACCTTTAAGCCAGGGTAGATCGGGCAGGCCTTGCCTATGTTTGTTCCGGTTGATGCTGCCGATGACGGCGAAGCTTTCCCCCTACCGTGGCGATCGGATCGGTTGCTCTCTTGAGTTCTCCCTATAGAGCAGTGGATATGGTGGTTGCACGAGGAGTTCCAGTGCTTGTCTGCTTTGAGCCTTACGTGTTGACAAGTTGAAGGATCGATAAGCATGGATAACCAACACAAGGCGTGAATAGGTTTCTACAAATTATATTTTCATCTTCACTAGTTATAGGCTTTGTAGATAAGTAACATGAGCCTAATGTAACTAGTAGTATAACATATATAATGATACAAGGTAATCCAAACATTAGTGCTATCACAAAGGTAAATAACAAGTTAAAGAGCTCGAAAGAAATGATTGACGGAAGCGAAGAAGATGTATCCCTATATATATTCACTTCCTTGAGGGGAAGCTAACACTAGAAAAAAGTTGTCATCCACGACAATTTTGTCCATCGAGCGTTATAGAAGGCCCGTCTTCTAGCACAATGTTGTTTTTTCTCGTGGTAGATGGAAATACTTTTTTTGTTTCCACGGTCCTCTTCTGCCACGAAATCATAAAAAGCATGACAGAAGCTCGGCCGTCGCGTGGTAGATGTCAGATTTTTGGTTACTCATGTTTTTTTTTACTGTAATCGATGCCACCACGGTCTTTGAAGCTTGTGGGATGCGGTGTCAATGTCTATTGCGTACCTTTTTAGATAGTGCCTCCCTGTTTTGAACTTCAAAACGTTGCTCCGTGCAGCAACCAGTTAGTCTAGTTGTTGGGTCCTAGGAGGGGTGGTTGTCGTCGTTGGAAGCGGGTCTTGTTTCATCGCTGCCGGATCAATTCCTTAGCCGAAAATTTGTCTAGATCCTGACTTCAGCTGCTCCTCGCCCGTCGCAGATGCTACGCTGCAGCTCGCATGTTGCTCCTGTTGTGTCGGAGATCATGGACAACATAGGGTTAGCGCTGCCCGCAATAGATGTCGCTTCTATGGAGATGGCGGAGGCCGAGCCAGTCTCTGTGCAAGATGTCACCGTCGTTGGAGCGCCGGCACCAGCGGCAACCTCGTCTTTCTCTTCTCATCCCCAGGCGGTACCTATTGCGGTCGATACAATGCCAACATGGTGAATTTCCCCCTTTCTACGTGGAGAAAATTGGTTTTTGTTGTGTACACAGACTCTTACAACTAAGCATTCTGATTTCATACTTTTAAGTTGGAAGGCAAAGTTCTTCTTTTTCTATGCGCTGGCGTATCAAGGACGTGATGGGTGCACTAGCGTGGCAAAGTCAATGCTTTCATCTGTTTCCAGATGTGGATCATATTGTTCCCCCAGAAAGTGCTTCTTTTTCTTTTGAAACGGGAGAAAACCCTCCTTTTCAGATATGGAATTAATGGTTTGCCCAAACAGAAGCGAAGATTCAGCACTGCAGTAGGCATGCGGCATTGTCGCTTCAGCCTTGTAGACAATATGTTTCCTTATTAATAGACTTGTTGCTAAGAACGACGGAAGCTGTTAGTGTTGCCCGGGAATCACAGGAATTAGACATTCGTGTCTCCAAATGTGGACGCAAGACAAGAGACACCACACGAGCCGATGCCCCTCGACCTTTTTATCCTGCTGATGATCCAAGCGAATTCGACAAATGGATGGCTGTCAATAATGGAATCCAATACCGCCGACTAATTAATTATCCGCGTTTGATCTAAGCAAAGATATCGCAGTAAAAAAAAGTCGTAGCCGAAAGCAAACCACGTTGGAGACACGCATGTTCTCAACTTTTTGTTTTGTATGGAAGTTCAACTTTTCGGCTACCCGGTACGTTTAAAACATGGCGTGGGTTCTTTCTTTGCTGTTACTTTTTAAAAATTCGTTTGCGGGTAGTTACTCCTTTATATGTTTATTAGTGTAGCCAACCCTGCCATGGTAAGATGGGCTTTGAAGCTTGAGTTTCAGTTTAAGGTCGCGTAATGAATTCCACGTTGAAGCGTCGTGCATGTGAAGTGGACACAGTGCCAGAAAAGTTAGGTGTAGAATTTACTTTTTGTCTTTACATGGTTCGCTAGTCTTTGAAAAACAATGAAGGAGTTTATTAAAGATGGGCGAGAAGTGCGTAGGGAAAGCAAACAAATTTGAAATTGACCACACCTGCTTTCGACTAAACCACAAGTGCAATAAATAGTAAGGGCATAGTAAACATATAGAAGTCAACACCCTGGATCTTTCTTTTGTGTGAACAGAGCCTATGATGTTTGACATCGAAAAGGGCAAGGATGTACACAGCGAAGCTAAAAAGGTTTCTCTTCTGGAAACGGTCATTTGTTTGCAGTGAACACTCAGAAGAGAGGATAGCTACTCCTGGGAAAAGAACAGAGGATAGCAACATGCTAGCTAGGGCTCAGCAAGAGCTGCCTGCCTCTTACGCATCACGAAACTGCAGTCGTACAAGCTTCTTTCTCTAGATCTTTGGGATGTGTCGATGCAGCGGATGCTGTATTCCGTGCTTTCATACATGCAAGTCAAGCTACTCTACAACGTAACATTGCTCAAAGATTGCGAGTGCGACCATCTACCATACTCTACACTCTCTAGTCTCTGTACCACTGGCACTGCCCATCACCACGTACTCTTGCACGGCAGACGTGGACGTGCAACCTTCGTTTTTCAAGTCGCCCGAATTAATGTCTGGGTACCTGCCATACTGTGTAACCATACTCGAAGAAGAAGTAGAAACGTAACAAGTAACCAACAGCAAGACAGTCGATCGAGTTCCCATGCTTCTATATACTGTGTAACCATGCTCGAAGAAGTTGAGGCGTAACAAGTAACCGCAACATGACAAACCGGGTTCACTTTCTGGTCAATCGGATTAGGCGGAAGCTAGGTGAGGAGCTTGAAAAATGGGAAGCAGGAAAGATCTCGATCGATGTGTGTATGGCGCCGGAGACTCTGGACACGGAGTGTGCTCCGTGGGAGGCACGGCCACAGGCACGGTTACGGTCGCGGCGGGGCGAGCGACGACCGGGGAACAAGTTGCTTCCCCGCCTTCTCAGGTGACTCCAACGCAACACCGCCACGACGCGACATCATCTCCCTGTCCGATCGACTGTACCTGTGTCCACCACCGCCGCGAACGACCCAGGCTGCCTAGCTTGAACCGTTCCGAACCACAGCACTACCAGGTGGTAACATCGGCGTGTCATGTCGCTCGGCTCGTCCGCTCCGGCCGGTCGTTCTTACCGGTAGACGGCCGGGGGAATACCGTTTCAAAGTCTGGCTTGCGCCGAGGACAAGTGATGGTCTTACCTGGATATAGTTGGTCTTGCGTCGATATAGCTTTTTTCTACAAAGAGAATATATTAGTAACGCAGACATACCAATTATATCATGTGCACCAACCAAATGTCAAAAGACATCGCGGATGCACACAACTAAAAAACGAAAAGAAAAAGAAGAAAAGAGAAAGGTCCCGCCATAGTGAACCTTTTTTTTTTGCAGCTACAACACAAACCACCGCCAAAGACAACAATCAAAAATCCAGATTCGCCAAAACCGACGCCACTAAGAAGGAAAAAGTGCACCGACACACCGTCACCACCTGATCAAAGATCTTAAGTTTTCAACCTAGAGAAAGTTCGCGCCGCCAAAACAATATCCTCAACAAGATCATTTGTAGGTATAACCAATTAAAGGCAGACCTTTTGAACCTAAAAGATGAGATATTTGGATGGTGCAAAAATTAGTTATACAACACTGCTATTTGTAGGTAGCTGGTTTTCCTTCCGGTGTCGTCTATTTTTTAACCATTCAATTTTTTTTTTGAACTTTTGTCCATCCAATCCGTTGGCTCTCTCATACACCATGATGGTTGGTCTTGATGGGAACCAGATCGCCACACCAGCTTTCTCTTTCACCTTTCCATTAGAAGCGCCAACACAATAAA
This sequence comes from Avena sativa, assembly GCA_916181665.1. Classification (NCBI taxonomy): domain Eukaryota; kingdom Viridiplantae; phylum Streptophyta; class Magnoliopsida; order Poales; family Poaceae; genus Avena; species Avena sativa. Next base: position 524,625,543 of record OV702287.1, on the reverse strand, counting down.
CCAAGCTGCGAAGCCAAAAACACGTATTTAGGTGTTTCTTTTGGCTTATAAGGCAAAGTCTAAAAATTCAGAAACAAACCTAACAAAACAACCTTTAATCCTCTCTCCCCATCCACCCCCTCTGCTTCACACCACCTCTGAACCATAAATCATAAGTTTATGAGGTTGAGCTCGGGCATGGCTAGAGAGAAAGAAAAACCATAGATCAATAGAGAAGATGATTTTTGAGCAGTTGTCGGGCCTGAAAATTAACTTTCACAAAAGAAAAATCTTTTGTTTTTGTAATGCAAAAGAGGTTGAGGAGGACTATAAAATTTCGTTTGGATGTGGTATAGGGTCACTTCCTTTTAGATATTTAGAGACCCCCATACACTTTCGTAAATTCAAAAACGGGGAGTGGAAACCGGTCAAGGATAGTTCGAGAAGAAGCTAAGTAGTTGGATTGGCAAGATGATGCCTATGGAGATAGATTGGTGTTGACTAATTCGTTCTCACAAGCCATCCCATGTTCATGCTCTCTTTTCTAGAAATACCTATAGGGGTAAGAAATGGGCTTGATTTTTTTATCTAGATTTTTTGGCAAAGTGATGGGCATAAAAAGAAGTATCGATTAACTAAGTGGAACATGATATGTAGACCGAAAGATGGGGGGGTGGGGGTAGCGTTAGGAGTTGAAGTTTTAGAGTTAAAAAATAAGAGCTTACTTAGCAAGAGGCTTTATAAATTGATGAATGAAAAGGGTGTTTGGCAGGAGCTATTGAAGAATAAATATTTGCATTCTAAAACTCTATTTTAGGTTTCAACAAAACCTACAGACTATCCTTTTTGGAAAGGCTTAATGAATGTAAAATATGATTTTTTTTTTAAGAGGGGCACCTCAATTGTTGGTAATGGACAGAATACTAGATTTTGGAAAGATACCTGGTTAGGAGATAGGACGTTGTGCGAAGAATATCCAACTTTGCATAATATTGTACACCATAAAAACGTCACATTGGCGCATGTTATGGCTTCGAACCCTTTAAATCTAAGCTTTAGGAGGACATTATCTAGTAACAAATGGGAAAGATGGATACATTTAGTGGGGCGGCTAATGGCTGTAAAACTCAATGAAAATGAGGACATTTCAAATGGAAGCTAACCGCTAATGGCTATGTTTTCTGTTCGGTCGATGTACCTGCATATGCTCAATGGTCACACTGTTTACTTGAAGAAATATATTTGGAAAATCAAAGTACCGTTGAATATAAGAATATTTATGTGGTTTCTCCATAAAAAGGAAATTTTAACTAACGACAATTCGATTAAACGAAATTGGCATGGGTTTAATAAGTGTTGTTTTTGTGACCAAGAGGAAACAATTCAACATCTTTTCATATCTTGTCCTTTTACGAGACTTATATGGAGAATAATATTTACCACTTTCAACATACCACTCCCATCTAATATCACCAATCTGTTTGGAAATTGGTTAAACGGGGATCCTAAGAAAGATAAAGGACACATTTGAGTTGGTGTGTGCGCTTTATTATGGGCTATATGAAATGTACGTAATGATTTTATCTTTAACAAAAAAAGGTTTCCGTCTTTTATGCAGGTTATTTCCATGGCTACGCATTGGATCCATATGTGGTCCTTTCTTCTGCCAGCGGAAGAGCGCCTCGCAATGGATTCCACGTGTGGCCGTCTAGAGATGGTCGCAAGGGATTTTTACAACGGTGCGGTTGGCGGTCTAAGCGACGTTTGGCATCAAGATGATGCTGATGGCTCATTTTTGTTGAAACTTTGGCCGGCCCATAAGATGTAATAATTGGTGATTGTTGTGATACTTTGTGAGACTACTTCTAATAAGATGAAAGAAAGAGCCGCATGCACTGATTGATGCAGGGTTCAGTCCCTCTTTTCGAAAGAAAAAAAGATCAATAGAGAAGATGAATTAGGAAAGGCGAGTGTGGTCTCGTTTTATTTTACCTTTGCTTTCAGGAAGCCGCTGTGTGTAAGCGCCACGATGTTATGGTCATTAACACTTTCTGCCGGTAACTCTGTAACTCCTTTTTGTTGCTAATATAGTAGTATACATTAAGAACATATTGGATTTGAGAGATCAAACTTACAATTTCTCCCTTTTCCGTACGTCTAGTTATATTCTCTGACGAGTTCAAGCTACACACGCGTGCACCGGTGGGGTTGGCATGGAGCAATATACCATTTTCTGAGCTCGATGTATGCCCATTTTTTCTATTTACATTATAGTATGCGATGTAAGTTTTCAATGGTATAGCTCATTTGTATATGAAGGATGATTTTAGTGCGAAGGAGTTACGTTTTTTATTATTTTATATTTTATAAGACAACCTATGTGTGAAACCATGTGAGGTTGCATATATATGTGGTATTTTTCTTTATACCCTTGATCAAAATTATCCGTACGTACGTGCTCTAGGCCTCTAGCGTGCGGCCGGTGTTCAGAGACCACGTATCTCGCTTAGAGATGACCAATGGAGCAACATTTATTAGTCTTGCACACCTAGTATAGTAGCTTGATTTCACGTGAAAATGAAGTATCTCCGAATGCAAGAGGTCAAAAGAAGAAAAGGAAACAATCAGTGTCAACGTGTTGCCAAGAGCTTCCAGAAAAGCAAACCAACCTGTGGTTGGGTGGCTAGGAGGGTGGTTGTACCCCCAGCCCATCAGAGTTCAAACTCCAAGTTTAACACTATATGTTGCGTAAAAAGGCGAAATATTCTTTCAGTGGGAGGCGACGTTCCCGTCGACAGCGAGGCGCCCGTGGTGACTTCGTCATTTTCAAGATCCGATCCGCCGGCTCAGGCTCTCGGAGGTGCTCATAGGGTAGGGTGTGCGTGTGTGCGTTCATATGGGTGGTACATGTACGTGCTGTGAGCGTCTAAAATTGTACTGTGTTTCTAAAAAAAAAAGAGCTTCCAGAAAAAAAAAACGTGTCTCTGTCTTTGATTTACTCGACGAAGCGGTATATTTATTATATGTGTCAGTTCATACGAGGACAGCCGAAGAAGGGCTTAATTAAGAGATCGAAGGAGCTAGGATAATGTTTGACTCACGATGATGATCAGCCGAAAACATAAAGCAAGACAACAGCACCAAAAATATTTGAATAGTACTCTCTCCGTTTTAAAATATAAGATGTTTTAAGTTTTGTGAAACGAATGTATTTAGACACAGTTTAGTGTGTAGATTCGGAGTGAACCTGCACATTAAAAAGCGTCTAAATACTCTCGTTTTATAAAATCTAAAACATCTTATATATTTTGGAAGGAAGGGAGTAGCTTTTTCATCCGTTCGATAAAACATGGCCACTAGTCAGTCACGATGTATCACCATCGAGCACCGGAACTCTACTTCAGGTACAAAGTACAACGCTGTAATGGGGAAGTACAACGTAGGGGGCCGGCCGGCCGGCAGCCTCAGATCCCCTGTTACCAATGTGATCTCGCTTCTTCCTTTCTCCACTGATTCTCAGAACGAGAAAAGGCGACAGGACTTCTACGAGGCCAGGCCAGTCCTGGACTCCTGGCGACGCATGGCATCACACGTACCTGACGGCAATGGCAGGTCGACACGCACGACGCGCCTGTAGAATACTGTGTACGCACGCGAGCTGGAGCTGGGTGACCCCTGACCGATCGATCGATCCATCGATCCATCTCTGATGAATGATCCTGATACCCGGCAGGGCAGGGCAGGGCCGGCCTGGGCTCTCTGAGCCATAAAAGTGCGAGCGCGCAGGGGGGAGAGGTACGCGGTGGCTTGCGAAAAGGTATCGAGGACCGACCGTCTTGGCAACATCATCACCGGACGACACTGCGCGCGGACTGCATGGCATGCATGCTCGCGGCCAGAGACCCGCTGCGCTGTCGCCCCGTCGCGGCCGCGGGCGGCCAGCCACTAGCAACGAGCCGGTGACGCACCAGGTGACGGTATATCGCATACGCCTAGACATACATACACCAGTAGTGAGCTGTATTCTGTTTCGGGCGGCTGCCTGTACGAGTACGTATACGAGCGGGATACGATAGCAACGGTGCGCGTGAGCGATTTTATGGCAAACGGCTGGAAAGCATTTTATTGGTCACATGAATGCCTCGTCCGACAGGTCATTGTTGGTTCAATACCTAGATTCGAGGAAACAATATACTCTAGCTCTGTCACGAATTAGTTGTCGCAAATTTATCTAAATTTGTAAATATTGTTTTTTTTTTGCATTTTTAGCTCTTATTAGTTGTTCCCTGAGCTTTATACTATATGTCATCTATATATATTTTTTCAATTTCTTCTATTTTCTATTTTCTTATATATGTCTTCTAGATATTTTTTTTCAATTTCTTCTATTTTTTGTGGTGTTTGTGTGAAATCAGAGACATGCCGGCATACTGCTTTGACTTTGTGCAAGGACAAATTTTTTATGGTATAGATAGTCAAAGATCCAAAACTCGTATAGTTTCAAGTACATGGAGAAAATTTAAGGTGAACTAATAAGTTACGGGCCAAACTACAATTGATCATGTGAGGCGCATGGACATATCATGTGATCGAGCCCGAATGAAAGAACTTGACATACAAACTAGTGACCACAAAGTGCTACTCAAAATTGCAATACAGAAGTTGCGCTACCATAAATTTGATTTAGAATCAGAAGAGAATGGAAGTTTCACACATAAGCATTTTTGGTCCAGTATAGTATTCCGCGCCGGACTCTAGTCGAAAATTTTCATATAGAGTTTCAATTTGATAGGTTTTGTTCCATAATTAGTTTACTCTAAGTAAGATTTGATATAAAACTAAATTTGTGTGAAAGGAACTAATGTAAGTATAAATCAACATCTCCATTTTGGGACATTTTTGGGAGAAGGTGGTGCTACCGAGTTTTTTTTTTTTTGCTGAAACTGAAGATAGAATCCAATGCACGTTTGCAAGAGGTAATTATCTGACAAAGTATTGATGTCAAAGCTGTGGTTCTATCGGGAGAGGGGAGGGGCAAAGGGAGGATGACCAAAGAGAGATACGTATTCGGTTCGATACAATACTAAATTAGTGTGAAAGGAAGTGATGCGTAAATCAAGATCTCCATTTGAGACCTTTTTTCGAGAAGGAGATGCTACGGGGTCACGACTAACTTAAATACAAACCAACATTTAACCTGAAATAAAACATACAGTATATTGTACTAATGAGCTATCGAAGGCGCGTAAGCATGCATACGCAAAGAATAAGTTGCCGTCAGAGTTTTTTCTGGGGGTAGGCATGCACAACTAGGTTCCCATCAGATTTGAAGAAGAAAAAAAATCACTACCCAAACGGAACAAACGCTCTGGTGTATCTTCCCCTGTTGTTGCGTCCGTGGGGAGCAAGGGGGTGGTGTCATTCATGCACGGACCTGGCTCAGGAGGGGGTGCAGCTGCATGCTGGCAGTTGGGCAACAGATCCTTTTCTCTCTCTCTCTCTCTCCCACCACTCCCCTAGCCCATCCAGTGATGATGCCCAGGGTCGAGGCAGGGATTCTCTGCAGCACCAACCCTAGAGCAGATGTCTGCTCCCAACCTGGAATCATATCTATTCCACCATAAATCCTTGAGCTTATCCAGCTGCTCCATACATACTATATCGTGCCGGGCCGGGACCCCTCGATCGCCTCGAGCTGGATTCGGTCCTCACTCCTCGCCCACTCGCTCGACTTGCTTCTGGTCTGGATTAGACACGCAACAAGTTGTTGCACGAAACGACAGCCCCCGCGCGGCCGGTGCAGTGCAGTGCTGTGCTGAGCCCGTTCCGATCGCTGTCAGTCCCCCCTCAGCTCTGGACACTTTACGTGACTACTGTGGCCTGTAGGCTGTAATCCGTAACAGTCCCGTTCGTCGATCGGCTTTACAGGCAGAAGATCGCAATGGAAAATATAATTGTGGCCAGTGGGCGGGCTGCTGTACCGATGGATCATGGATGCCGATCGGATCCCCTTTCCTGCGTGCGTGCCCTACCTGGCTCAATAACCCAGGGAAGCCTCTCGAGTCGCTGCAGAGCGAGGTTTTGGTTTCTTCTTGACCACCGCCCCCGCGGAGTGACGTGCCGACGACATGGGCGCGGTGCTGCGCATGTCGGCACGCCGCTCCGCGCGCGTAACGTACGTCCCGTCGAACCCCATGCTTACGCTACCAATCGATGGCCAGGTAGGTAGACGGAGTCGTCGTTCGCCGGAGAGAGAGCGAGAGATCTCTGTTCTGTCTCGGCCCTTACGTGCGTACGTACGGGACACGCGCGGCGCGGCGCGCGCTGGCACCGGTGACGGTGCAACTTGTTGCGCGAATCGAGCGCCGCGAAAGCAACTTCCTTTGACATCTGCAGAAGATAGATGTGTGCCGAGCGAGGGCGGTGCCTCCTGTTTTCCCGGTCAATGAAGAGTTGTGTTGCGCTCTATGTAGCTAGCTAGACTTCCAGACCTTGACTCCAGCCATGAACATGTACTCCTACTCCGTGCTATCTAGCTGTCCGAGAGAAGAAAAAAAATACATTCTGCGGGCAGCCCATGATCGTCTACGAGAAAGAAACGGAAATCTGAGCGTTGGTCTTGCGTGCAATGAGGTTATTACGCTGGCGCTAACGAACGCCACACAGTGCCTGCACACACACACACTCACAAACACGACCCTGCAGCGCACAGCAGGGCCACTAGCTATAGCGAGGCCAGCCCGTCCGGTCCGGCCATGTTTGCGACCGACGAGATGGACGCCAGCTGCGGAGGCTGCGTCGCATCATCCACCCTCTGGCCCCTCTCCGCCCTTTACCACCACACCACCTGTATAGCACTGTTGCAGAGTGCAATCCCTGCGCTGCTCGCCCTGCATGGCTCGCCCGCTCGTCCGATCAGGCCATCCGCATTGCACTGCGTAGCGAGGCGAGGCGAACGACGGGTCGACACGTACCTGCGCTTGGCCCAGGCCCCAGCGCACAGCAAGGCCCAACGTGAAGCAAAGCCCTGCCGCTGCAACAACCAGCACAACGGATCAGACTGGACCACCGGTACAGGCTACACAGAGGCAGAGGCCCGGCGAGTATGCAGCACCACTCGTCTCGCCGGGGAGCGTCGTCAGATTACGGTATCCCGTCCCGTGCTGGGCTCATCATCATCGTCTCCAACGACTTCAGCAACTAGCCAGTATCATCATTGCCGCCAAAAATGCATTCAAGGCGCATTACCAGTTCGGTCAAAACACGGGTCGCCCAGATCAGGGACGTGCTTCCCTCGAGTGGGCAACAACTAATGCGGCCAGGCCGGGCCGGCCGGGCCCCATTAATCCAGTCTGTCCGTCGGTCTCGCAGCTACTAGTAGTGTAAACGCGTCCAATTTAAACTTGACGGAAGGCGCAGATGATCTGATGCCTGATGCGATGGCGGAGCAAGTGACCCTGGAAAACCCTGTGCGACTGTCACGCTCTTGACCTGGAAACTTGGCTGGCTTTCCATTTCCCAGATACTACCACACGCGAGTTAATTTGGGGCCGGCGACCGCGTCAAAAGCCATGCGCCGCTTTCAGGTGCTAGCGCGCACGTACTGCTGCTGTGAGACTAGTACTAGTATTACTCTATGCACAGAGTTGAAAAACACAAAGTCGTCTAAATTAGGCTACTGTTTGTCACTCATTCAAAGCTTCAAACGTGCTGTTGTTGTTGTTGTTACCGAAGCTTCTCTTTTTTCTTCCCTGCGCCGCCGTCACGAAATTAGTGATGACGTGAGAACGACACGAGCAACAGTTCTATTCGACCTCAGTCCTTATTAAACCGGATGCTCATATTTACCCATAATAATATTAGTACCCCCAAATTGTTTCAAAGTTATATATGCCCAAGGATTACGAAGTGAAGCTCAAAATTGGACACACGCTGGTAAGATGAGTGGAAGACAATTGACAAGGGTTGCTTTCGGCGTAATACTCCAGTAATCAAAAGTAAAACACAGAGTGCAATAGGACGGTAGTCCCGAAGAAAGAAAGGCAAAATGACTGATAACAGAATCACGTCTGCAACATTGGAAAACTGCCAGCACTCGACCCGTTATGTTTCCGACATAATTTTGGTTGCCGCGCAAGGTTTCCCGGCCTGAGCCCATCTCAGTTTTTTTTTTCCTTTTTTGAGGGGGGACCCCATCTCAGCTGAACCTGCTAACACTAGCAGTTCAGGCCAGAATGGGCCGGCATGAGGCCCTGAACCCATCTCAACGTAGACCGGCCGAACCTGCGTTAATGGATCAAATCGAGCAAACTTTTTTTTTTCAATTCCTGAGTTTTTTTTTCTTTTAGAACCATTCCTGAGTTCTCTTGTATCAGCTTCGAACTGAAAATCTGAAGGAAGAGGTTTAGGGAGGGGTGTCTGTCAAGTGTTAACCCTTGTGGGGATGGGAGCAAACTTTCAGGAACCTTTCATAGAAAAAAAACGTTGCTGCCTTTGAAAAACATGTCATGAAATTCCCTGTGCTCTTGTCTTTACGACTGGATCACTCGGTAGGTTTACACAAGGAGGAAGATAAATGTCTCTTGTCTTTAGGACTGGATCACTGGTCAGGTTTACACAAGGAGGAAGATAAATGTGCAATTTTGGTTGCAGCAAACCGGTTGATGCAAGTCGACCGAGTTTATGTCAAAGGCTGATGTCACGCCGGGCATAAAACCTGAAACCCGGACCCGGGAAGCCCGATGCTGCTATCGGATGACAGTTCTCGAAACCCGATTTAATTTCGGAAAATTCGGGTTTCAGCTGCGGGTACCAATTTGGATCGAACAACCCGAAGATGTAAGAAAAATCCCGTGACCACCAGGTCCCCCAGCGCAGTAAATCCCGCTCGGCTCAAATAACCACCTCCCACGGCCCACGCTCACGCAAACCCTAAGCCTAAGCGGTGCCAGTCATTCTCGTTCCTCATTTCCTCACGACCTCACCCGTTTGCACAGTCCTAGCGGCGTCGTACCCTAGCGGTGCCAAACCGCCAGACGCCAGTGACCTCACGCCGCCGCCACGCGCCATGCAGGCGCAGTCACACAGGCACTCAGGCACGCACCTGCGCCGCAGCCCGACGTGAGTACGGGAAGAGCCACCCACCTGCGCCGCCGGCACGCGAGTACGGGAGGAGCCACCAGCCACGATCAAGAAGGGAAGTTTGACATTCTAGGTTGGTGGAGGCTCAATGCAACTTGCTTTCCTATCTTGGCTCCTATGCCGCGTGATGTGCATGCCACACACATCACTTCAGTAGCTTCGGAGTCGGCTTTCAGCACAAGTGGGCGTAGATTGGATGACTTCCGAACCTCGCTTACTCCATTCATGTTGCAAGCTCTTATTTGCGGACAAGATTAGCTACGAAGGTCTACTCCTATTGACATCCAGGAAAATATGGAGGAATCAGCTAAGTTGGAAAAAGGGTAAAAATATAGTCTCACAACACTTCTTGTTTTAGATAGTTGCATTGCATCATGCATTCATTCTCCAATATTGTCTAACTTTTTGCTCGCTGCATGTGTGTTGACTTGTTTGTAGAGTTAATAGAAGAATTTGGTGGCAAATGAAAAGGCAAAAATGACAAGGCATCATCTTCTAAATCTGTAGCAAGCAAGTCCATCTCCAAACCTTGAATATCTAAGTAAAGGTAAAATAATAATGTTCACTAGGTGAACAAGCAAATAACAATCATGTAGTTATGTAGATACTAATGAGTAGTCACTCAAGTAGTGGCTAATGAAATTGCGTTTGACTTTTGTAGATACTAAGGCGTGCAGCTGAAGGGAATATGCCCTAAGAGGCAATAATAAAGTTGTTATTATGTATATTTCAAGTATATGATAGATGTTTATTTTTCATGCTATAATTGTATTGATATGGAAACATTAATACATGTGTGCTTAATAAACAAATGGAAAGTTCTTAGTTATGCCTCTCTTTAAACTAGCTCGTTGATTAACAAGATGATCAAAGTTTCCTGATCATGGACATTCAATGTCATTAATAACGAGGTCACAACATTGGGGAAATGATGTGATGAACATTCATCCGAAGTGTAGCATTACGATCAAAGTCATTGAGTTTATATTGCTATAATAGCATACGAAGTAATCCTAGTCCTTAGACCATGAGATCATATTAATCACTAACACCAGAGGAGTATCTTGATAACATCGAACGTCACACTGTAAAAGGATGACTATAAAGATGGGTTCAGTGCTACGAAGGTGTTATGTAGAGGCTCATGGATCAAGAGTGGGATTTGTCCATCCCGATGAAGGGTAGATATACTCTGGGCCCTCTCGGTGATATCACATTGAGAATAGCTTGCAAGCAAGTGATGTGATCACTAGAATGTTATATCACGGGAACAAGAAAAGAGTACATGTCGGTAACGAGATCAAACTAGGTATTTGGATACCGATGATCGAATATCGCACATGTAATATATCGTGAGACAAAGGGATTAAGTTACTAGCGTTAAAGGTTCTCACGATCACAGCAGTCATCGTTGAATGTGTAGGAGTCAAAATGGATCTCTAGGTCCCACTTCTGATTATTGATCTGAGAGGAGTCTCAATCATGTCTGTATTATTCGCGAACCATAGGGTGACACACTTAAGGGTTGACAAACACCATTTGGAGCATATATGTTTCAGACGAAAGAATTGCAAAGCACTAGAATCATTTCAATGGAAACCGGAATTGTTTCGGGTGAAATTGCAGAAACTGGTTCTGCATGTGATATTGAAATGTTGCAAGGGGTTTTATGTGAATGTTTGTTAATTAAAGTAATTAAAAAAATTCTGAATAAAATAAATAAAAGAGTTTTATTAAATGAGAGTTTCATTAAATTTGGTGGAAATTTAATGCATATGAGTGGAATTTTGAGTGGAGGCTATATTTATGTGAGTGGAGCTTCACCACATGAATGAGGGAAGAGGTGGGGGCACCTCCCCATGGCGCCGGCCATGGGAGGGGGCTTCCCCCTCTCCTCCTCACAAAGTACACCTCCTTGTGAAGGATCTCTCTCCCCCTCTAGATATATTCCCCATGGTCTTGGATTAGTGAGATACATGTTTTGGTGGCTTTTCGTCTAGAAGGAGTTGCTGCTTCCGCTGATTCGCTGGAGCGAGGAGGTGGAGGTTGTTCGGTGGCCTGAACGTGTGTGCGAGGATGGATGCGCTACTGATTTGCGGCGCTAGGACTTCCACACGATCTTGAGATCGGCAAGCGTTCGACTACATCATCCACGAGTTCCAACGTGTTAACAAACCTTTGTTGTCTTCAAGGGTAAGTTCTCCATGGATGTATATCCACCCGTTGCTTGTATCTAGTAGATAGATCTTGGCGTATAGTTCCTATCGTAGGATTTTTTTGTTTTCTATACTGCGAACCCAATGGTGGTATCAAAGCCTGATCTATGCGTAGGTGCTTTGTACGGGTAGTACACAAATGTTTATATGTGGCGGATGATGATCATGTTATTGCTTCTTTCATGTATTTTGGATATTGGTGGCTAGTGGGATGAAGCGTCCCGGACCAACTTTACATGTCATCGCACATGAGACCGGTTCCACGACTGACATGCAACTAGTTTTGCATAAGTGGTTGGTGGGTGTCTGTCTCTCCTACTATAGTCAATATCTGATTTACAACGAGTTTCTAATAACTTAGTTATCATCGTTGTGGTTCCATGTTCGTAGGTAAGACCGGTTCTATCTCTAAAAGCCCTAAGCCACGTAAAACTTGCAATGGATAAATTAGAGGCGTCTAGTTTAGATTGTTGCTGGGCTAGTGTCATGATATGGTAATGTTGTAAGTTGATGTATGGTAGATACCCTTACAACACACTTAACGTGTAAGTTCCATAGACCTTGGCCTTACACATAAAGGAATGATAGAGATCATACCACGATGCATATGATGGTGATCAAATGCATGGACCATATCATCCCACTTTACACATATGATGTTCGCATCTTATATTGCTAGTTTGTCGCTTTTAGTATCATTATAAGATGATCCCTTATTTAGATATTAAGATAAAAATATGTTCTTCCTTAAGTACGCACCGTTTATGTTTCGCCACTTCAAGACATCACGTGATGATCGGGTGTACTTGAATCCACGATCATATTTCGGGTGTAAGACAATTTTATACACGTGAGTACTAAGGTTCTTACTTGGCGAGCCTAGCATGTACATACATGGCCTCAGAACACGGACCAAAAGGTTAAGCATGAGTCATATAATTGATATGATGCCCATATTGATGCTCGCCTTTGAAACTACACCGACTCACATGATGATCGGACTTGGTGTAGTGGATTTGGTTCATGTAATCACCAAAAAGACACGAGGGATGTTGTTTTTGAGTGGGAGTTCATTTGTAATTTGGATTAGTTGAACTCGATCTATCATAAACTTAGTCTAAACTTTACAAATTCTGTTGTAGATGACACCACCTGCTTTTAATTTCAATGTGTTCATGGAGAAAGAGAAACTTGCAATGAATGGTAGAAACTTTACCGACTGGGCCATGAACTTGAGGATTCTCCTCAATGCTGCACACAAGTTGTATGTGCTAGAAGCGCCGCTAGGCCCCCCACCAGCTCCTGATGCCCCTGACGAGGAAAAGAACGTTTATCTGACTCGTCAGGAGGACCACAAATTAGTTCATTGCGGCATACTATATGGGCTAGAGCCAGAACTTCGAAAGCGTTTTGAAAACATCAATGCCTTTGATACCATGGGCGAATTGAAAATGATTTTCGATACCCATGCTGCCATAGAGAGTTATAATGCTTTTGAAAAGTTCTTTAGCTGCATGATGGAAGAGAACAGCTCTGTTAGTGATCACGTACTCAAAATGTCTGGGTACGCCGATAGGCTTATGTCCTTGGGAATAACAATTCCCATTGACTTAGGAATACATCATATTCTCCAATCTCTCCCACCTAGCTACAAGAGCTTCGTGATGAACTACAATATGCAGGGCATAAAGAAGTCTCTCCCTGAGCTTCTGTCAATGCTTAAGACTGTAGAGGTGGAGATCAAGAAAGAACATCAAGTGTTGATGATCAATAAGGCCACCGGTTTCAAGAAAGACAAGAAGAGCAATCAAAAGGGAAAGAAGGGCGGTAAATTTGTTGCCGCACCTGAAAAGAAATCCTAAGCTGGCCCTAAGTCTGATACCGAGTGCTACTATTGCAAGGGGACTGGCCATTGGAAGCGCAACTGCCCCAAGTACTTGGCAGACAAGAAGGCCGGCAAGGCAAACAAAGGTATATATGATATACATGTTATTGATGTGTACTTGACTAGTACTCGCAGTAGCACCTAGGTATTTGATACTGAATCGGTTGCTAATATATGTAACTCGAATCAGGGGCTGCGAAACAAGCGACCACTAGCAAGGGGTGAGGTCAAGATGCGTGTCTGCAATGGATCAAGAGTCGATGTGATCGCCGTCGGAATGCTGCCTCTCCAACTACCATCGGGATTATTTATAAACTTAAATAATTGTTATTTGGTGCCTACACTAAGCATGAACATTATATCCGGATCTTGTTTAATGCGACGTGGTTATTCATTTAAATCCGAAAACAATGGTTGTTCGATTTATATGAATGATATATTTTATGTTCATGCACCTGTGATGAATGGTTTATTTCTATTATATCTTGATAATAGTGTTACACATATTCATAATGTTGATGCTAAAAGAATTAAACTTGATGACGATATATCAGCATATATGTGGCACTGCCGTTTAGGTCATATTGGTGTTAAACGCATGAATAAACTCCAATCCGATGGACTTTTGGAATCACTTGACTTTGAATCATTTGATACATGTGAGCCATGCCTTATGGGCAACATGACTAGAACGTTGTTTTCCGGTTCACTGGAACGGGCGTCAGATTTATTGGAAATCATACATACTGATGTATGCGGTCCAATGAGTCTGTCGGTGCGTGGTGGTTATTGTTATTTTGTTACTTTCATAGATGATTTGAGTAGATACGGGTATATCTATTTCATGAAACACAAATCTGAAACCTTTGAAAAGTTCAAGGAATTTCAGAATAAAGTGAAAAATCATCGTAATAGAAAGATCAAATTTCTACGGTCTGACCATGGAGGTGAGTATCTAAGTTACTAGTTTAGCACACATATGAAAGAGTGTGGAATAGTTTCACAACTCACACCTACCGAAACAACACAATGTAATGGTGTGTCGGAACGTTGTAATCATACTTTATTAGATATGGTTCGATCTATGATGTCTCTAACTGACTTGCCACTGTCATTTTGGGGCTATGCACTAGAAACTGCTACATTCACTCTAAATCGGGCACCATCTAAATCTGTTAAAAAGACACCGTAGGAATTGTGGTTTGGAAACAAACCTAAGCCGTCATTTCTTAAAGTTTGGGGTTGCGATGTTTATGTGAAGAAACTTCAACCGGATAAACTCGAACCCAAAGCGGAAAAATGCGTCTTCATAGGATACCCTAAGGAAACTATTGGGTATTCCTTCTATCATAGATTCGAAGGCAAGGTTTTCGTTGCCAAGAATGGATCCTTTCTAGAGAAAGAGTTTCTCGTGAAAGCCGTGTGTAGTCGGAAGGTAGAACTCGAAGAGGTCATTGAACCTTCTCTTCATGCAACGACGAGTACGCAGCGCCCGAAATTGTTCTGGAGTTGACTTCACTGAATGAAGAGGGAACTAATGATAATGATCATGAAACTTCGAAAGAGGACACTACCGAACCTCGTAGGTCGAGCAGGACACGTGCAGCTCCTGAACTGTACGGCAATCCTGTTATGAATTTCATGTTAAATGAAATAGATGACCCGACGACATATGAAGAAGTGATGATGAGCCCGGATTCCTACAGATGGCTAGAAGCCATAAAATCCGAGATGGAATCCATGTATGAAAACCAGGTTTGGACCTTGGTGGACTTACCTCACGACTGAAAGGTCGTTGAGAATAAATGGATTTTCAAAAGGAAAACTGATGTTGATGATAATGTAACCGTCTATAAAGCTCGACTTGTCGCAAAGGGGTTTCGACAAATTCAAGGGGTTGACTACGATGAGACATTCTCACCCGTAGCGATGCTAAAGCCAGTTAGGTTTATGTTAGCAATTTCTGCTTATTTCGATTATGAGATATGGCAGATGGATGTCAAAACTGCATTCCTCAGTGGAAACATTGAAGAAGGATTGTATATGATACAACCAAAGGGTTTTGTTAATCCTAAGGATGCTAACAAGGTGTGCAATCTTCAGCGATCCATCTATGGACTTGAGCAAGCATCACGGAGTTGGAATCTCCGCTTTGATGAGGTGATCAAAGAGTTTGGATTTATCCAAACTTATGGAGAGGCTTGTATTTACAACAAAGTGAGTGGGAGCAATGTGGCATTTCTAATATTATATGCGGACGACATATTATTGATTGGAAATGATATAGATCTTTTAAACAGTGTTAAAAGTTATCTAAACAACAATTTTTCGATGAAGGACCTAGGTGAAGCGTCATACATATTAGGCATAAAGATCTATAGAGATAGATCAAGGTGCCTAATAGGGCTATCACAAAGTACATACCTTGATAAGATTTTAAAGAAGTTTAAAATGGACGGAAGTAAGAAGGGGTTCTTGCCAATGTTGCAAGGCAAGACATTGAGTAAGACTCAAAGTCCGGCTATGGCAGAAGAAAGAGAGATAATGGATAAAATCCCATGTGCTTTAGCTATAGGCTCTATAATGTATGCCATGCTATGTACAAGACCGGATGTGGCACATGCTATTAGTTTAACTAGTAGGTACCAATCTGATCCATGTACGGAACACTGGATAGCGGTCAAGAATATCCTTAAGTACTTAAGAAGAACTAAGGATATGTTTCTTGTATACGGAGGTGAAGAAGAGCTGGTCGCCAAGTGTTATGTCGACGCAAGCTTTAACACCGATCCAGATGACTCTAAGTCTCAATCCGGATACGTATTTCTTTTGAATGGGGCAGCAGTTAGTTGGAGGAGTTCCAAACAACCTGTGGTGGTTGGATCAATGATGGAGGCGGAATATGTTGCTGCTGCAGAAGCGGCGCAGGAAGCGGTTTGGATGAAGGAGTTCGTAATCGAACTAGGTGTGGTTCCTAGTGCATTGGACCCAATGGTTATCTATTGTGACAACAATGGAGCCATAGCCAACGCCAAGGAACCAAGGTCTCACAAGAATTCCAAGCATATTAAGCGTCAGCTTCACTCCATCCGAGAGCATGTTATGGATGGAGATATAAAGATTTACAAAGTGCACATGGATCTCAATGTTGCTGATCCGTTGACTAAAGTTCTCCCTAGGGCAAAACATGATCAACACCAGAACTCCATGTGTGTTAGATTTATCACTATGTAACTAGATTATTGTCTCTAGTGCAAATGGGAAACTGAAGGGAATATGCCCTGAGAGGCAATAATAAATTTGTTATTATGTATATTCCAAGTATATGATAGATGTTTATTTTCCATGCTATAATTGTATTGATACGGAAACGTTAATACATGTGTGCTTAATAAACAAACGGAAAGTTCCTAGTTATGCCTCTCTTTAAACGAGCTCGTTGATTAACAAGATGATCAAAGTTTCCTGATCATGGACATTGGATGTCATTAATAACAAGGTCACAACATTGGGGAAATGATGTGATGAACATTCATCCGAAGTATAGCATTACGATAAAAGTCATTGAGTTTATATTGCTATAACATCATACGAAGTAATCCTAGTCCCTAGACCATGAGATCATATTAATCACTAACACCAGAGGAGTATCTTGATAACATCAAACATCACACCATAAAAGGGTGACTATAAAGATGGGTTCAGTGCTACGAAGGTGTTATCTAGAGGCTCATGGATCAAGAGTGGGATTTGTCCATCCCGATGACAGATAGATATACTCTGGGCCCTCTCGGTGATATCACATTGAGAATAGCTTGCAAGCAAGTGATGTGATCACTAGAATGTTATATCATGGGAACGAGAAAAGAGTGCATGTCGGTAACGAGATCAAACTAGGTATTTGGATACCGATGTCGGGAACGAGAAAAGAGTGCATGTGATATTGAAATGTTGCAAGGGGTTTTATGTGAATGTTTGTTAATTAAAGTAATTAACAAAATTCTGAATAAAATAAATAAAAGAGTTTTATTAAATGAGAGTTTCATTAAATTTGGTGGAAATTTAATGCATGTGAGTGGAATTTTGAGTGGAGGCTAGATTTATGTGAGTGGCGCTTGGCCACATGAATGAGGGAAGAGGTGGGGGCACCTCCCCATGGCTCCGGCCATGGGAGGGGGCTGCCCCCCCTCTCCTCCTCACAAAGTACACCTCCTCGTGAAGGATCTCTCCCCCCTCTAAATATATTCCCCATGGTCTCTGATTAGCGAGATACATGTTCTCGGTGGCTTTTCGTCTGGAAGGAGTTGCTGCTTCCACTGATTCGGTGGAGCGAGGAGGTGGAGGTTGTTCGGTGTCCTGAACGTGTGTGCGAGGACGGATGCGCTGCTGATTTGCAGTGCTAGTACTTCTACACGATCTTGAGATCGGCAAGCGTTCAACTACATCATCCACGAGTTCCACCCATTGCAAGCATTCAATTACATCTCGTTAACAAATCTTTGTTGTCTTCGAGGGTAAGTTCTCCATGGATGTATATCCACCGATTGCTTGTATCTAGTAGATAGATTTTGGCGTATAGTTCTCATCGTAGGAAATTTTTTGTTTTCTATGCTGCGAACCCAACAGCAGTAACTTGGACTTGCAAGCAATGGTGGCACTTGTGAGCTTTCTACTTGGACTTGCAAGCTTTCTACTATAAGACTTCAAGTATGGTGGCACATGTGAATTGTTATGACTTGTTGAACTACTGTGTGCTGTCTATGTTTGTAAATTATAATTATGTATGGTGTAACTTTGATCATGAGTCTGTCTGTTAAGTGACTTTGAATTGGGATGTGAACTTGTCAAAATTGTGCCGAATCGTTGCCCATTGCTATCATCTTACTATTTTTCTGTCCTATATTCTTGAACTGTTGTTATACTATTGAAATGGTGCAGAATTGCAGCCAAAACACTGCAAAATTGCTGCCAAAATGTAGCAGAAACCTGCTTATGTTTTTTTAATTCACTGTGTTTGTGTGTATGTTGGGTAATATGGGATTACCCGGACCCGAAATTCCGGGTACCCAATTTGTTGGGTAAGATAGAAGCTACAGTACTTTCGGGTGTTATTTCTTGAAACCCAAATTTCCCATTACCCGAATTACCCGACCCGAAAATTAGGGTATACCCGAACGCCAGCGTGAGACTGATGGATGCCCCCCAATGGGTGGCCAGCAAGCATGTCGATAGTTGGTTTGGGGGGCATTGTCCCAACTGCTGATGGTTTGGGGAGGTCGAACATAAACATATTTCATTCAAATTTAGGAAAATTTATCAGGTTTGAATCAAATTTGTGCGAATTTAAATCTAAACATAGACTAGTACTACTATGTGGCGGTGCTAGTTACGCTGTCACGTCCTACTCCTTGTCGTCGAAGGCGAGGTTGACCCAGTCTAGCGCCTGCTGGGGAAAGTCCCCCACTGGTGGTGCTGCTAGACGGGCGACAGCGGTGGAGGGACGAGCACGGTCATGGAGGATTGCAGCACCTTGAAGGTCTTGAACTAGCGCGACTCCTCCTCAAACACCCACTGCACCTCTAACTCACACATGGCGACCTCTAACGCTTCCTCCTCGGTGAGGACCAACGGCATGAGATCCACGATGCACTCCTCTTCCTTCACCTCCTGGATGGCACGCCAGCTCCTCCGCCTAGGCAATGATGCTTGTTGGGCCTCCCCGGTGATGGTGCCGGCAGTGCAATGGGGCGGAAGAAGATGTCTCGAGATCAGCATAGTGACTACGTCTGTGTCGCAGCATGGCATCAAGGGGATATTTTGGTGGCGCTGACTCGGTCACCCGTGGCCCGCCGAAGAAGGCGTTACAGCTTAGGCGACCGCGGCATGGGCGGAGGGCACGACAGATGAGGACAACATATACACCGAGGCCGTCCTAGTAGGCATATGAGCGCTCATTCTATCTTGTGATCTCTATTGTGTCGATCTCTCCCCTTGGGTGTGTAATGATTGCAATCTCTTAACAAGTAGATTCTAGTGGCTTTGGATCGATCTTTCCTTTGTGGATCTCTACCCAGCGGCCTCTTCCATAAGGATTCTATCGGGTTGTGATTCTAACAAACGGGGACAGCCGAAACATACGTGTGTGTGTGTCTTTGTATCTTTACCTTTCCTTTTGTGTTGAGTTCATCATGTTTATCATCTTTTCCCTTACTTCCCCGTCTAAATCCCTGAAGATCGGGCCACCCCAAGGGTCAATCCCAAAGGAACCTACAGCACAATTTGGTATCGACGTATTTGACTTCGTTAGTTGATTTCCACTATAAATTCAAAAAATATAGCTCCAAATTGTTTTTGGTTCGATCTCTCATTTGGTCAGTTGATTGTGATTTTGGTCCATAAGAAACTTGTCTTTGGAGTTGTTCTACCATTTGTCTGCATTTCTCAGGCTAATTTGGTCGAAAATTTATGGACTTGATGTTCGAAGGTCCGAATTTCCACTCACGAACACGAGTTGTCTGTCGTGTTGGCCCTAACACTGGAGTCTCCGGCCAGCAAGACTAGAGTCTCTGGCCCCCATAGTCTTCGCCCCCATAGACTTGAATCTCCAGCCCAGGCTTACCAATTTCACCTCAATTCCTTTTTTTGGACTGATTTCCTTCGGGCTTTTTTGTTTCGTGTGCGTGTTTGTCATCTAACAAAGCTTTCATAACCACTCTTTGCGCTCTACGACACCACATAACTCAAATCATACCCTACAACAACGGTTGCAAGTACGACATCAACATAAGGTATAACTTGCACCACCCTTGTTAACCCCATTTCTTCCTTTATGTGTTACCTAACCCAGCAAGAGTAGCTCATTTTGTTTATGGAAGCATTGTATGCTTGCTCTTGCATAGTGATAGTGCATAGGCAATAGCAAAAATTGTCTCCATAGCATAGAAAGAGAGAAAAATAAAAAGAAAAGAGAAAAATAAAGTATACTAATACAAAGAGAGTCCAAAACTTGTAAGCAAGATCGCTAGTTAGAGCAAGGAAAGCATGCAAATCTGTTGTTTCTCAAACTTTTGGCAAACAGGCTACGGTCTCTCCTCGTGTTGGCACAACACCTAGCATTATTATTCGCTAGGACCATTTTGTTCGTTGTTCATTTTTTATTGTCGTGCTAGCCACATTTATCTTCATTGTGCGTGTGCACACTTTTTGACCTTTTCCTTAGACTTTGATTTCTTGTTGGATTTTATCCACTTTTGGACAATAAGCTTTGCATTTGGTTGTCCCTTTTTCTATCCACCTTCCTAACCTTCCACCATAGGCCTTTGTGTGTGTGTGCCTTATGTTTCACGTTTTTTAGGGATACACCTTTATTTTCATTTACCATCATGATACTTTTGGCCTTGTGAGATGAAACAAAGACAGCGGAGGTAGCAGAGATGGCCGCCTCAACCTCCACAACCAATAGGGCTTCGCCACGCGCCTAAATTTATGGAAGCACTGTCAAGCAATCAAGGAGCGATTGGATCAGTTTGAGAATAGTCTCTATGACCCATTTCGAGAGTTTGATTACCGTGACAAGCAACATCAATCGGAGCGTCATGCTTAAGTCCAAGATCTTCACCAAGCTATTGCCGATCTAGGCAACCATCATGGACATCGTTCAAGCTCGTGATGTACTCGTTCCTAAAGTTGCCATGGCGAGTCCTCAAGCTCACACTCCTGACACGGAGAACCACACCTCAACAAGGAGGAAAGAAAAGCTCAGGACCATCATGAACAAGCGGTCGCTACACAAGCTCCCCAACCACAACAAGCAAAACAACATCGACACCATGCTCCTCTTGATCGACTCCAAAAACAATCCCAAGACCATTGTCAACCTCGTCAAGAGCATGATCCACCTACGAATCATGATATCAACAACCTAAATGCATGGTGTGAATTTGAAGGTGAACTGGTTTGGGATCCAAGCGACAGAGATGAAGAAAAGCTTCGTGACCGGCAACACAACCTCTTAGCTCAACCACACCATCGACACCACCATGATGAGTTGAGAGAATTGCTTATCCCATGTGAGGTAGAGAGACACAAACACCACTTGACTGAGAGTGAGGGTGAGTTGTGTGCATTCACCATACGTGAGGATGAGTCAACCCATCTTGAGAGCATGAGTGCTACACCACATGAGTTGAGTGAGGGCATTTTGATTTCTAATAACTTCACATCTACTCCTCATGTGTTGTCTTCCTCTTTGCTTGGTTACATGGATGACAATGCGACAAGAAGCACGGACATGACCATTCCCATGGATGAAGAAGAGGAGCCTAAGAAGGCTCAACTACCACAACACCTAATCCACATGATCGGAACTACAAAGGCAATGATGTAGGTGTTGGTGATGCCATGCTCCCACTAGTGGACATTATGGGTTTTGAATTCTTGCATGCTATGCATACTCCTATTGCCATGTCACATGCTGAAAGGGTAGTTTACCCTCTACTGTTTTTGGTTGACAATGACACCATAGTTAGAGCGGACTAATGCTACCTACTAGTGTCTTAAACAGGTTTTAGTCCGTCGATGTGTTGGAAGATCGTCAAAGACCCCCATTTTATTAAAGAAGTTATGTGCCAGAGTTTTGCTTTTCATATGTAACTTGAGTCTTTAGGAACTCCGCACTATTAAGAGGGGTTATCTCGATGAGCTTGTTGGGGATGAATTCCTAAGCCATATACACATCCCATACACCCCCTTGTCCCATCACCGAAGAGAGAGGAGAGGGAAATTTGTTTTTCAGGGCATTTCTGCAAGTTCGGTATTCAGACAGGTTGAACCGGGTGGTCCGGTACTAGTGCTAGAAAACCAAACCCAAACCGAGATTGTCAGTTTGCTATACCGGATCTATCCTGGGTTGCGCACAGAAGCTCAACCCGGTTTGGATTCTGGTCTTCTGGCCTGAAAACCGGGTAGTCCGGTGTGTGGGCCGGTACAACCGAACTTGACAGTATTGCTCTAAACGGCTAGATTTCTCCCTTGGGTATAAATACCACTTCTTCCACCTTGAGAAGGTTAGGGCATTCAGTTCATATCTAATCCTTGAAGCTCTCTCTCTCTCGCTCACCTTTGTTGAAACACAATTCCTTGAGGATCTCCCATTCTACCCAACCAATTCCAAATCCCTTTGGTAGAAAGCAAGAGGAGGTCACGATCTACGTTCCCCCCCAAGCCAAAGTTCATTCCCCCTTGAGTTCATCGAGTTATCTTGTTACTCTTGGGTTTGTGGGAAACCCTAGGTAGCTAGGGTCTCCCAGAGGCATTCGACTTGTGATTGGCTCCGTGGAAAGTTTGTGAGGGTTTAGAGACTACTTTAAAGTCTACCACGAGTAAGTGAGCTATTCCTTCGTGGGATAGGCTCGAAGAAGAAGGTGAGCCTTCGTGGCGTTGGGAAATCCTTCGTGGAAGAAGCTGCCAAGTCAGAGATGAACATGTTCATGAACCATGATGGTGAGCCCATCGCAGAAGCATATAAGAGACTTGTTGCCCTTCGTGTGAAGATTGATGGTCTTGGCTGTGACAAGTATGATGATGGGTTCAACTTGAATGATGAGATCATCAAGTCCAAGATTGTCTCCATGATTGCCGCCTCTGACAAGAAGCTTGCCTTGAACTTGCAACTCCTAGATTTAGCTCACCACTTCTCTCCCGATGATCTAGTATCTTATATTGTTTCCACGGATAATATGGTGGATGAAGGACAAAAGATCAAGGAGATCAACCATGCCATCAGGCCCTCTCAATCCCTAGCATTGAAGGCTAGGTATGTGCAAGAAAGAGTTGCAAATGAAGAAGAGAGTGATAGTGATAACATTGACGAAATGCTAGCTCAAGTTGCTCTCTTCACCAAGAACTTGAAGTTCCGAAGAAGAAGAAGCTCAACCAGGCCAAGTGAGAAGAAGAGGACTTGCTACAATTGTGATGAGTCAGATCACTTTGCCGACAAATGCCCATATGAGAAGAGACTTGACAAGCCCAAGTATGAAGAGGGCGCCAAGCCAAGATTAAAGCTAAACCCCATCAACGAGAGGTACAAGAGGAACAAGAAGCGTGATGGCAAAGGCTTTCTCGACCAAGAGTACCTATCTAGTGCGGAGAGTGAAGATGAGGAGAAGGTTGTGGGAGTAGCCGGTTTGGCTTTTGCCAAACCTGGGTCACTCTTCACATATGACTACACCAAAGACTATGCCGATGACTCCATTACTCCCAAGGTCGCCGGCACATGCCTCGTGGCAAGGAGTACCAAGGTGATATCTTTCCCTCCATCTCTCTCTAGCATCTTGGATGATCATGTTAGTGCCAATGATAGTGACAATGATGAATTTGATGAAAACTATGTACAAGAAATGTATAAAATCATGAAGTCCCTTCCTAGCAATGCTCGGGCTAGATTCAAACGATTAATGAACCTTGTCAATTCATGTGACGAGACCATTGATAGTTTGGAGTCTCATATTGATGATGAGAAACTAAAATTCGATCTTCTTGAGCAAGAGCTAAGTAAGGAAAAGGACATTACTTCCCTTCTTAAAGAACGAATTGAAATCTATGAACTAGATAAGGCAAAAGATATGGATACCATAGATAGAGCTATCACCTTGTCCCAAGATCTTGATACTTCAAAGAAATAACTTGAGGTTGCTCATGCTTATCTCACCAATGACCTTGATAACCTTGAGAAAACTAATTTGCTTGTCAAGCGTGAGCTCATAAAACTTGGGGAGAATCATGATCAACTTAGAGTGTCCTAAGAAAAGGCTCTTGGTACATTGAAGGATCCTATTATTGTTGAGAATATTACTTGTGCTTCTAACCCTTCCGTGGATCAAGCTAGTCTCCTTAAGGAGAATAAGAAGTTGAAGGAACAACTTGATATGGAGCGTCTCAAACCTACCTCCAAGGGCAAGATTCTTGATGAGATTCTTGCTCGCCAAATGATGAGAGCTCCAAGGCAAGGTATGGGGTTTGACCTCAAGAACGACAAGAATGGTGCCAACCCACCTAAGAAGATCAACTTTGTGCGTGAAGGGCACAAGGTGGTTGACCAAGTAAAGAAGGATGCTGTGAATGGGGGAGCCACAAGGGGCAACCCCAACCACAAGTTTGCGGGAAAATCTAATCCATCCTATGTGCTATGTAAGGGCACCCAAGGAGATGTGTATGCCAAATATGTTGGCCCTCGCAATGGTTATGCTTATAGGTGGCACTCAATTTGGGTACAAAAAGATCTTGTTGCTAATGCTAGGGGACCCATTACTCAATGGGTTCCTAAATCAAAGAATTGATTTTGTAGGGGTATGCCTCCAGTGGATCAAAATGGGTGCTTGATAGTGGATGCACCAATCATATGACCGGAGGTAGAAGTGCGCTTGACCAATTTATTCATGATGTTAACTCAACGTCAAGCATCACTTTTGGAGACAACTCTAAAGGAAAGGTACTAGGTTATGGAAAGTTGGTGGTCCCTAGGGCTTTGACCCTAGAGACCGTCATGCTTGTTGAGAACCTTGGCTACAACTTACTTTCAATTAAACATCTTGCGGATGCCGGTTATGATTCCTATTTCTCTAGAACTTTTGTGAAAGTCTTTAGGAGTGATAATCTCAAGTTGGCCCTTGTTGGATATGTGGAAGATGACCTTTATGTGGTCAACCTCTCGTAAGAGAGTCAATCTCTTCCCACATGTCTAATGGCCAAGGTTGACGAGGGATGGCTTTGGCGTTGCCGCCTTGGCCACGTCAACATGAGAAATCTTAAACAACTCCTAAAGGGTGAGCATATTGTTGGACTAACCGGTGTGTCTTTTGAGAAAGATCGTGTGTGTAGTGCTTGCATTTCAGGAAAGCAACATGGGAGGAGTCATCCATCAATGTCCAAGGTGGCCACGTCAAGACCATTGGAGCTTCTCCATTTGGATCTCTTTGGGCCATCAACATATGCTACTCTTGGTGGAAGAAAGTATGTTCTTGTCATCGTTGATGATTACTCAAGATACACTTGGGTATTCCTTCTCAAGTCAAAGGATGAGACCTATAAGTACTTCATGATCTTCGCCAAGCAAGCTCAATGAACCCACGAAGTGGAGATCAGACCATTAGGACCGACAATGACACCGAATTCAAGAATTACACCATGCAAGAGTTTGTTCAAGATGAGGGGATCAAGCATGAATTCTCGATTCCATATACCCCTCAACAAAATGGTGTTGTTGAAAGGAAGAACCGGATTATCATCGAGATGGCAAGAACAATGTTGAGTGAGTTCAAGTCACCTCACAACTTTTGGGGATAAGCCATCGCCACCACGGTTCACTACTCGAACCGGCTCTTCCTCCGAGCTCCCTTTGACATGACTCCGTACGAGATTCTCACAAAGAACAAGCCCAACATCAACTATTTCCGTGTCTTTGGGTGCAAGTGCCTCGTCAAGAACAAGAAAGAAAAGCTCGGTAAATTCGAATCTAGAACTATAGAGGGTATTTTTGTTGGTTATGTGGAAAACTCTCATGCCTATAGATACTACAACAAAGCCAATGGTTGTGTTGAAGTATCTTGTGCCGTGGAGTTTTTGGAGGATAACGGCCCCCAAGGGGGCAAGTTGTTCCACATGTTGTAGGTGATGGAGATTCCTCTCAAGTCATCAAGTTGATGGGAATTGGGCATATCTTGCCCACCGAATACCATATCCATGATCAAGATGTTGACGGGGGATCATCAAGCCCAACTCAAGAGGAGCCTAGCTCTACTCAACTTGAACCATCAAGTGCACCTCATGACGAACAACTCTCGCAAACCGAAGAACAAGAACCAAGCCCTCAACCTGTTGAGCAAGACCAAGAAGACATTCAAGTTCCTCAAGGTCAAGGCCAAGCTCAAGAAGTTGTCAATGATCAAGGACCAACAGAGGATGAATTTGTTGATCATGAAGGGACAATCCGGAAGATCAAGTCTGCCTCTATTGCAAGTGGACTCCAAGTCCATAATATACTTGGAAGCATATCAAGAGGAATCGAGACTCGCAACAAGAAGAAGCATCTCACTACCTTTTGTGGCCATCATGCATTTGTGTCCAACTTCGAGCCACTCAAGGTCCATGAAGCTCTAGAAGATCCGGATTGGGTCATTGCCATGCAAGAAGAACTCGAGTGTTTCACCCGCAATGAAGTTTGGTCTCTTGTGGAGAGACCTAAAGATCATTGCAGCAATGTCATTGGGACCAAGTGGGTGTTCAAGAACAAGCAAGATGATAATAGAACCATTACAAGAAACAAAGCAAGCTTAGTGGCGCAAGGGTATGCCCAAATAGAAGGTATTGACTATGAGGACACCTTTGCGCCCGTTGCTCACCTTGAAGCTATTCGTCTCTTCTTGCATATACATCTTTTCATAACTTCAAGCTTTATCAAATGGGTGTGAAAAGTGCATTTCTTAATGGTCCCTTGAAAGAGGTTGCATATGTAGCTCAACCCCCGGGTTCAGAAAACACACACTATCCCAACCATGTGTATCTACTCCATAAGGCGCTCTATGTGTTGGAGATATGCCCAAGAGGCAATAATAAAGTGGTTATTATCATATCTTCATACTTATGATAAATGTTTACATACCATGCTATAATTGTATTAACCGGAAATATTAATACTTGTGTGATTTGTAAACATAAAAGAGTCCCTAGTAAAGCCTCTTGTTAAACTAGCTTGTTGGTTAATATATGATCATGGTTTCCTGATCATGAACATAGAGATGTTATTAACAACAGGGTCATATCATTAGGAGAATGATGTGATGGACATACTCCTATAGATAAGCATAGCATAAAGATCAAGTCATTTTAATAGTTCAATTGCTATATGCTTTCTGATACATAGTTATCTAATTCCTTAGACCATGAGATCATGCATATCACCTTTACCGGATGGATGCTTTGATGTCATCAAACACCACACCGTAACAGGGTGGCTATAAAGGTGGCATTGAGTGTTCGGAAAGTATTGGTTGAAACACATGGATCAAGAGTGGGATTTGTCCATCCATATGACGGATAGATATACTCTGGGCCCTCTCGGTGAAATGTCATCCAATTAGCTTGCAAGCATGTGACTGGCTCACAAGGGATCACATATCACGGGAACGAGAAAAGAGTACTTATCAGTAACGAGGTTGAACTAGGTATGCAGAGATACCGACGATCATAACCTCGGATAAGTAAACTATCGTGAGACAAAGGGAAATTGATATCGTATGTAAGTGGTTCATTTGATCGCAAAGTAATCGTAGAAATATGTGGGAGCCATATGAATTTCTATATTCCTCTATTAGTTATTGATCGGAGAAGTGTCTCGATCATGTCCGCATAGTTCACGAACCGTAGGGAGACACACTTAAGGATTCGACGTTGTTTTAGTAGTTATGGAATGATGAGAAAGAGATAGAATGTTGTTCGGAGTCTCGAATGGGATTCGGGATATCACGAGGAGATCAAGAATGGTCCGGAGAATAAGATTCATATAAGGAAAGTCCCGTTTCGGAGTTGGGGAATGGTTCCGGTGTTTTCATCGGGAACATTCTAGAAGGTTCCGGAATGTCCGGCACTCCGGGGGGAAGGGTACATGAATGTGTCATTGTAAGTTGGAATGATTGCATCATGTACTAGGTGTCTTTGCTGTCCAAAATAAAGGGTTTATTCAAATCCTAATTTGAAAAGTCAAACGGCTAGTTTGAAAGTCAAACGACAAGTTTTGGAAAGAGGAGGAGGAGTGGGAAACCGAGTTGGGGAGGGATTCCCTCCTCCAACCGCCGGCCCACCTCCAAGCCGAGTTGGGGAGAGACTCCCCTCCCCTTGGCCGCGCCTCCCACCTATAAAGGGAGGGGTAGGGCTGCCCCTCCTAGTACACAAGTACCTCTCCTCCAAAACCCTAGATTGGCGCCACCACCTCCTGCTGCTGCCGCCACCTCCCAGGGTTGCCCTAGCCGCCGACTTGGGGTGCCCCAAACCCTAGCCACCGGCTCTAGCACCTCCTCCTTGGTGTGTCTAAAACCTAGATCGCCGAGGAGCTCTCTCATACTCCACCATACTCGCTCCGGCTTAAGGCGAAGCCCTGCGAGATCTCCCCTCTACTTCCGGTACCATGCCGTTGTGCTGCCGGAATCGCGAGGAGAGTGCTACAACCTCCGCTGCCTGCTGGAACAAGGGAGAGGAAGGTCTTCGTCGAGTACCGAACGTGTGACCGACTGCGGGAGCGCTGCGGGAACGCGGCGCCGGAAGGATCGTCTACGCGATCTTGAGATCGGAAAGAGTACGACTACATCACCCACGAGAATCTGCTCTCGTTAAACACTTTGGAATCTTCGAGGGTGAGTTATTCCATCGACTCGTTGCTACAATCTAGTAGATAGATCTTGGCTTGTTTGTTTGTATGCGGTAGAATTTTTTTGTTTTCCATGCTACGAAACCCTACAGTGGTATCAGAGCCGTGTCTATATGTAGATCTGTTGCACGAGTAGAACACAATGGTCATTGTGGGCATTGATGCTTTTATTGTCGATTGCTTCTTGTGTACTTTGCATCTTGCGGGATGTTGGGATGAAGCGGCCCGGGCTAACCTTACATGACATCGTTCATGAGACTTGCTCCACGATTGACATGCAAGTCGTATTGCATAAGTGACTTTGCGGGTGCCTATTTCTCCCAGCATAGTGGAGATCCAATTTACAACGGGTGATTAACAATACTAGTATCAATGTTGTGGTTCTTGTTCGTAAGTTAGAACGACACTTATGGAAAGCCCCAAACCACGTAAAATATGCAAAGAAAGTAGAGGCGTCTAACTTTGTTTTGCACGGGTGTGCAGTGATGTGATATGGCCATGATTGTGATTATATTTGATGTATGCAATGTTCCTTATTGTAAGTTGGCAACCGGCAGGAGCCATATGGTTGTCTTTAATTTCTGTTAAGACCTGCGTGTCTATTCAAAGTAGTTGTAATAGTTGAAGCTGGTGGACGACAACCATGAAGAAGCGTCATTGACCTTGATGCTATGCCGGTGATGATGGAGATCATGTTCGTGCTTGAAGATGGAGATCGGAAGCACAAAGAAGAAAGGCCATATCATATCACATATTATGAATTGCATGTGATGTTAATCCTTTATGCATCTTGTATTGCTTAGTAGACGACGGTAGCATTATAAGATGATCCCTCATGCACATAAATTTCAAGTTCTAAAGTGTTCACCCTTAGTATGCACCGTTGCTAAAGCTGGTTGTTTCGAAGCACCACGTGATGATCGGGTGTGTTAGATTCCACGAGTGAATACAACGTAAGCAAGCCAGATTTTCTTATGCGGTAACTAAGGTTTGATCTTGACGAGCCTAGCATGTACAGACATGGTCTCAGGAACACGGGTCACCGAAAGGTAAAGCATGAATCATATAGTAGATATGATGAACATGTCGATTGTTCGCCATTAAAACTATATCAACTCTCGTGATGATCGGTTTTGATGTGGTGGATTTGGTTCGTGTGATCACTAAAACAATGTGAGGGATGTTGTTTTGAGTGGGAGTTCACCAAGATTAATTTAATTATTAATTAGAAGTCAATTTATCATAAATTAAATCAAAGTGAATTTGCATAGTTGTTGTAGTCATTGGCATCCGTTTACCACCTTGCGCTTAGTTATAATTGAGATGATAGAACTATAGAATTCTGGTTAGTTACTTTACGAACTGGTATCATATTGTTTTGAAGTGTTAATCTAAAGTTTAAAAGTCATATTGCAAGCTTTCAGTAAGTTCTGGTTACTCCATGAAGTTTAATAATTAGTATTAAATCAAGAGTGACAATTCCAAGTGTTAGTATATAAGTATCGTGTTTGTCTCCATGATTCTTGATATTCAAAGGATTGTCTTAATATCAAGGTTATCTAGGATCTGAAAGAGTTGTTTCAGAAACCATGATGTGTGGAAGATATTGTGATATCTGAAATGAAGTTTTGGTTGCAACATGATAGAGTATAATATGGCAAGGTTCATGTTTCTCATATTTTGATGAGAATTTGCAAAGGGTTGGAGACACTTGTTGTCCTAATCCTCCAAAAGGTTTTGGATAGCAAAATTATACTCGTAATTCATCGTTATAAGCTAAAAGTAGCTTGATCATGGACAATTCCATGATAAGGGTGAATATTTGATGTAGGTAAAATATTTACTACACCAAGAGATTACTAAAGAAAGGAATTTGAAAGAACACCAAACATTTGATGATGGTGATCTACTTCAAAGTGCAAGTCCAAAGACATTGGTATTTAATTATACACGCTTTGGACTATGTGTCATATGTATGACTCCACTGTTGATGTTGATAGATTCTTTCAAACAGAAAATACTGAAAGAGAATCTCATAAGTATATGGCAGAAAAGAAAAGACTAGAATTGTTCAGTTTAAGTATATAGAAGATATACATGTTATGGCTATATTATTTGCTTATTAAACAATGTGGTTCTTGAGTATTTGATACTGAATTTGTTGGTGTGAATCGTCATACGAAACAACAATTCATGAACTACAATGGCCTAAGTAACTAGCAAAAGAATTTGTGATGATGTTCATCGAGAACGAATAAAGGGTTATTGTGTTGCTCGTTAAACATCAAAGCTTGCCTTCAAGATTTGTTTTATCAAGTATTATGAGAACAAAAGGGTTGTTCAAATAATTGTCGTAATCCATAAAAGATGGATCATTCACAAATCTCGTTGGAGAAATCACATCCATAAAACTAGTGCTAAAACTGTCGAAAGACAAATTGATTGAAAGATCACTTAGGAAGTGACATCGCCGTTTAAATTATATTGGAAAGAAAACATGAAGAAACTCCAAGTGGATGGAATTTTGGAGTCTTTTGATTTTTGATCACATGACGCTTGTGAAACTTTCCTAGAGATAATTAAAACTTCGTTCATAGGCCAAAAGGGAACGAATGGCTAGCTTATTGGAACTTGTACAAATTGTTGTATGAAATCCATTATATGTAGTCAAGAGCGATGGATTTCAACTTCATATGCTTTCTCCGAAAATTTGAGTGAATATATGAATATTTACTTAATAAGGATGAAGTATGAAACATTTGAAAAGTTCAAAGTCTTTCAAAATGAAGTGCAAAATCATTGTAATAAGAATATAAATAGTTTATGATAAAGATCATAAAGGAAGATATTTGAGTTACAAGTTTAGCATAATACCTAAGATTTAAGGAATCGTTCTGTGGATTTGCATTTCCCGAAACACCATAAGAGTATGGAGCGTTCGAGATATGTAATTAAAACCTTGTTTGACTTGGTAAGATCGAAGGTGTAATACACAAAACTGCCATTATATTTTAAAGATTAAAAGCTTTAGAGACTACCGTTTTCCACTGAAAAGAGCTCCATCATAATCCGCTGAAATGACACCATATAAAGTTATGGTTTGGGATAAAACCCAAGTAGTCCTTTCTTGAAACATTGGTATGCTTTGCATAAGAAAGATGTTTGCAACCAAAGTCGGATGAACCTGTATTTGTATGTTATTTTGAATAACTGTTAAGTATTCCTCCATAACACCGGAGACAAAAGTGTTTGTCGCTTAGAACGTCAAGTTTCTTTAAAGAGGAATTTTTCGTGAAAAGTTAAGTGGGAGGACAATAGAACTTTGATAAGGTCAAAAGAACCTTAGCTATATGTGCAGAGTTGCGCAGCACCGAAAAGTGTTCCGGAGGCAGCAACAATGCTCATGGCTCACGTGCCTCAAAGGTTGTGGTTAACGGAGATCCAAGTTCCTATTGAAACAAGTAGGTCGGATGAACAATCGAATACCAAGATTTGAGAGTTAAATCATTATTTGTTAATAATGATCCGACTACATGCAAAGAAGCGATGATGAGCCCTGACTCCGTCAAATGGCTTGAAGCCATAAAATCCGTGATAGTTCCATACACAAGAAATCAAGTTTTGAACTTGAAGGACCCTCGAGAAAGGTGTAAGACCTTACAGTTGTGTTTGGATCTATAAAGAAATAGACATGGATGTTTTCACATCTATGAAATAGTCGACATGTTGGGAAAGAGTTCACAACAATGTTCAAAGGTTGACTATGATAAGATTTGATCTTTCATAGTGATATTTAGTCTAGACGGGTTAGTGTAGCAACCACTACATATAATTTTGTTATATGGTAGTTGAATAAACAAAACAAGTTCTTCTAATAGAATTGTTACCTAGGACATGTGCATAACACGGTCCATAGGGTTTTGTTAATTCAAAGGATGCTAAAAGCATATGCAAACTTCAATGGTTGAAGTAAGCATCGCGGAGTTGGAATCTTCACTATGATGAAACTGCTAAAAGAGTTTAAATTCATCGGAGACAATGAAGATGCTTGTGTTTGCAAGAAATTAAGTGGGAGCGCTAAGACATATTTCTAATACATTATGTGGAGGACATATTGTTGATTGGAAAAGATGTATATTTTATTAACACATGTTAAGAATTTCATCCTGATGAAAGACCTAGGCAAAACCCAAATATTTGGCATCAATAGATGCTAATATGGTTGTGCCGAAAGTACATAAATGATGTATTGAATGAGTTCAATATAGAAAATACAAGAAAGGTTCTTGTCACACAGAAAGGATTGAATGAGTTCAATATTGATGATATATTCAAGTGTATTCAAAGATTCAAGTATAGATTGATACTTGATGTATGAAATCACAAAGAGTATTTATATCAATCATACTGTGATATGTACAAATCCAGATATGTCCTATGCTCTAAATGTTATGAGCATATACCAGAATGATTCATAAGATGATCATTGGACAATAGTAAGGATATTCTTATGATCTTTTGGAAGAACTAAGAGTATATTATTTTGTAGAAGTGGCAAATAGATGGTTAGTTCATTGTAAAAGTATTACATTGATACTAGTTTTGTCACAAAGTGCAAATTAAGTTTATCTCAATCTAAACTAAGGGTGGCACAATATAATGGAAAGTAAGTTCCATAATGGATTTGGATGAGTTCCAAAGTTAAGACATTGTGACAGATACTACAACAAAAGGCTAAGTATATGACTGCTATAATAGCAGCTAAAGAGGGCATTTGTGTCAAATAGTTTGTTGTCAAACTAGGTGTAGTTCATAGCGGGATAATACTATGAATATATATTGTACGACAATATTATCAACATGTTTTAACCCCAAAGAACTAAAGGTCTCACCGAAGGACCAAAATTATACAAAGCCATCTCATTAGAGAATGAGTGATGCGTAGAGACGCAAAGACATGCAATTACACACGGACCTAGAAGTGTCAGATCCGGAGATCAGTTGACCACTAGCAATCGTGTACATACAACACCAGAAAGCCATAGGTGTTGAATACGCAAAGGTTTGAAACTAGATTATTGACTCTAGTGCAAGTGGGAGACTGTTGGGAATATGCCCAAGAGGCAATAATAAAGTGGTTATTATCATATCTTCATACTTATGATAAATGTTTACATACCATGCTATAATTGTATTAACCGGAAACATTAATACTTTTGTGATTTGTAAACATAAAAGAGTCCCTAGTAAAGCCTCTTGTTAAACTAGCTTGTTGGTTAATATATGATCATGGTTTCCTGATCATGAACATAGAGATGTTATTAACAACAGGGTCATATCATTAGGAGAATGATGTGATGGACATACTCCTATAGATAAGCGTAGCATAAAGATCAAGTCATTTTAATAGTTCAATTGCTATATGCTTTCTGATACATAGTTATCTAATTCCTTAGACCATGAGATCATGCATATCACCTTTATCGGATGGATGCTTTGATGTCATCAAACACCACACCGTAACAGGGTGGCTATAAAGGTGGCATTGAGTGTTCGGAAAGTATTGGTTGAAACACATGGATCAAGAGTGGGATTTGTCCATCCATATGACGGATAGATATACTCTAGGCCCTCTCGGTGAAATGTCATCCAATTAGCTTGCAAGCATGTGCCTGGCTCACAAGGGATCACATATCATGGGAACGAGAAAAGAGTACTTA
Organism: Avena sativa; assembly: GCA_916181665.1. Lineage (NCBI taxonomy): Eukaryota > Viridiplantae > Streptophyta > Magnoliopsida > Poales > Poaceae > Avena > Avena sativa. The sequence continues at coordinate 524,591,184 of OV702287.1, read as the reverse complement.
TCAGTAACGAGGTTGAACTAGGTATGCAGAGATACCGACGATCATAACCTCGGATAAGTAAACTATCGTGAGACAAAGGGAAATTGATATCGTATGTAAGTGGTTCATTTGATCGCAAAGTAATCGTAGAAATATGTGGGAGCCATATGAATTTCCAGATTCCTCTATTGGTTACTGATCGGAGAAGTGTCTCGATCATGTCTGCATAGTTCACGAACCGTAGGGAGACACACTTAAGGATTCGACGTTGTTTTAGTAGTTATGGAATGATGAGAAAGAGACAGAATGTTGTTCGGAGTCTCGAATGGGATTCGGGATATCACGAGGAGATCCGGAATGGTCTGGAGAATAAGATTCATATAAGGAAAGTCCCGTTTCGGAGTTGGGGAATGGTTCCGGTGTTTTCATCGGGAACATTCTAGAAGGTTCCGGAATGTCCGGCACTCCGGGGGGGAAGGGTACATGAATGTGTCATTGTAAGTTGGAATGATTGCATCATGTACTAGGTGTCTTTGCTGTCCAAAATAAAGGGTTTATTCAAATCCTAATTTGAAAAGTCAAACGGCTAGTTTGAAAGTCAAACGGCAAGTTTTGGAAAGAGGAGGAGGAGTGGGAAACCGAGTTGGGGAGGGATTCCCTCCTCCAACCGCCGGCCCACCTCCAAGCCGAGTTGGGGAGGGACTCCCCTCCCCTTGGCCGCGCCTCCCACCTATAAAGGGAGGGGCAGGGCTGCCCCTCCTAGTACACAAGTACCTCTCGTCCAAAACCCTAGATTGGCGCCACCACCTCCTGCTGCTGCCGCCACCTCCCAGGGTTGCCCTAGCCGCCGACTTGGGGTGCCCCAAACCCTAGCCACCGGCTCTAGCACCTCCTCCTTGGTCTGTCTAAAAGCTAGATCGCCGAGGATCTCTCTCATACTCCACCATACTCGCTCCGGCTTAAGGCGAAGCCCTGCGAGATCTCCCCTCTACTTCCGGTACCACGCCGTTGTGCTGCCGGAATCGCGAGGAGAGTGCTACAACCTCCGCTGCCTGCTGGAACAAGGGATAGGAAGGTCTTCGTCGAGTACCGAACGTGTGACCGACTGCGGGAGCGCTGCGGGAACGCGGCGCCGGAAGGATCGTCTACGCGATCTTGAGATCGGAAAGAGTACGACTACATCACCCACGAGAATCTGCTCTCGTTAAACACTTTGGAATCTTCGAGGGTGAGTTATTCCATCGACTCGTTGCTACAATCTAGTAGATAGATCTTGGCTTGTTTGTTTGTATGCGGTAGAAATTTTTTGTTTTCCATGCTACGAAACCCTACACTATGGACTAAAGCAAGCTCCTCGTGCTTGGTATGAGCACCTTAGGGATTTCTTACTCATTGACGGCTTTAGCGTGGGTAAAGTCGATTCCACCCTTTTGACCAAACGGGTTAAAGGTGGTGGCTTATTTATTGTTCAAATTTATGTTGATGACATTATCTTTGGTGAAACTAACGAATCTCATAACAAATCTTTTTCCGAGTTAATGACTAAGAAATTTAGGATGTCCATGATGGGGGAGTTGAAGTATTTCCTAGGATTCATTGTGAAGCAACTTGCTCAAGGCACCTTTATCTCCCAAGAGAAGTACGTGAAGGACATGCTCGCAAAGTTTGAGATGACCAATGCCAATCCCATGAAGACTCCCATGCCACTCAATGGGCAACTTGGTCTTGGTGAAGGCGAGAAGGACGTGAACCAAAAGGTATATCGCTCCATGATTGGTTCCTTGCTCTACCTTTGTGCTTCTAGGCCGGATATCATGTTAAGTGTTGGAATGTGTGCTCGTTTTCAATCCGCTCCCAAGGAATGCCACTTGACGGTGGTCAAACGGATTTTTAGGTACCTTGTTCTCACTCCTACTCTCGGGCTTTGGTATCCAAAGGGGCCAACCTTTGAACTTGTTGGCTATTCGGATTCCGATTGGGCCGGTGATAAGGTTGACCAGAAGTCGACTTCTGGGCTTGCCAATTTCTTGGCCGGCCATTGGTGAGTTGGTCATCCAAGAAACAAAACTCCACCGCCCTATCCACCACCGAAGCTGAATATATTTTCGCGACATCTTGTTGCTCTCAATTGTTATGGATGAGGCAAACCTTAAAAGGCTATGGTGTGTCTCTTGGTACGGTGCCTCTTATATGTGACAATGAAAGTGCAATAAAGATTGCTAATAACCCCGTCCAACATTGTCGCACCAAACATATTGACATCCGCCACCACTTCCTACGTGACCATGTCGCAAATGGTGACATCAATCTCACTCATGTGGGAATGATGTTCCAATTGGCGGATATTTTCACAAAGCCTTTGGATGAAGCCCGTTTTGTCATGTTGAGGCGAGAACTCGGTATTCTAGATCCTAAAAACTTGGATTGATTTACTTCTTGCATTATATTCTTGCCCTTAACTTGCTATGTAGCCGAGTCACGCAACACATATAGATATAACCATCTTACCATGTCTTGGTTTGATGCATACCTATGTGTGCAATATTAATTGATCTTGTGTCATGATATGGGTCCAAGCATCTATCTTTGAGGCTCCATGAAATGTGTGCTTAAACATAGGGGAGAAATCCCATGCAAACCATTGGCCTCTTTCTTTCACTCTTATCTTTTGTGGCTCTTGCTATTTTTGAATCATGCCTATTGTAGTTATTGAATGTGTTAATTTGGTTCTTCTCCAATAGGCATGCTTATATCACCTGCCTCCTTTACCCTTTTGGAGTCTACTATCTTCTTCTACATGCACATGCTATTCTCAATTTTTTTGTTTTTCCACCAAAATTTTCCGAAGTTTTTCTGGATTTTCGGTTTCTGGCCCGGTTCAACCGGCCCCAGGACCGGACCATCCGGTGCTCAGCCCGATTCCAACCGAGTCTATCTGAACCTGCAAACAGAAGTTTACTGAATGAAGTTTGGTTTCTAGTCCGGTTTCCAACCGAGTGCTCCGGTTGTGGAGGTGTAACACCCTCAGAATCGGCCCTATGCAAGTTTTAGCGATTCCCGCCAAACCCGCATAGAAACGATTCAAAGGTGCCCACCAGGCACTTTCGTGCGGGTGGAAGACGAAGTAATAACATTACACAACAGTCCTCGATGGGACCCACAGAACAGATATATATACAACAGTGACTCAATGAGTCAAGAATACAGATATACCGTACAAAGATCCAAATCACCTTGAAAACGATATAGCGCCCGACTACGGACAAGATGCAAATGGGGCTAAGAGCCCTGAAGAATAACCAATGGCGTCCATAACCCTGCCCAGGCCAAGCCGGAAGGGTAACCCTGCTAACGACGTCGATCTCAAAACCTGCTTAAACAAAAGGGGTGCCGACAAAGGGCAAAGGAAAAAGAGAGAGCGGTCAGTACTGAGGCCAGTACTCGGCGAGGCTAGAATTCGGCGGTCCTCGCCTACATAGGTATGGTGGACTGAAGCGGCAGCGCAGCATGCACTAAACAATCCTATAGAGACTCGATATAACTGTCGGCTATCAGAGAGGGATAAGAAAGACCTATTCGGATCCAACCTGATCCTAACACCAAACAAACCCATCCTGGTATTCCCCCTCGATACCAACCGAGAAAGTCAACCGAGGAACTCACACCGTTGGCAGTTTTATTTATTCCGTTATAGTTGCGGCAATTACTAGTCAAATGTGGATAGTCATCCTGATAAAATAAGCAGTGGGCAGTTTTATTTAACCATTCCGTTGTAGTTGCGACACTTACTAGTCAAATACAATTAGAATGAGATATCCCATACCCAGCAGTTGTTGGTACTTTTATTTAGCCATTCCATTGCAGTTGAGCTGATTACTAGTCACATCGGATACAAGTCAAATTATAACAGTAAACTTTAGTTATAGTTGTCTATGATCGAGAACTGTGCTCCAAGTCGTCCATAACCGCGGACACGGCTTTTCGAAAAGATTTAACCCTGCAGGGGTGCACCAAAGTATCCACACGCAATTAGCATGAGATATCCACACGCACTTCGACCCTTTTTGCCAGATCAATTAACATACACCCATCGGTATGTCGGCGGGGCCTAAGTCATGACGTTTCCCAGACCCAAAGCAAGTACATGGGGGCCACCCCACTAAGTCTACCCGCAACGAAGTCGGCCGGTCTCCGAGACGGACTCAGGGTTTGGGTGGACGACTGTGAACGACTGGGAACCCAAAACTGGGCTTGTCGACACCACGAAAACGTGTCCCGATCCTAAACAGTATAGGTGCTATCCATCGCACAATTTAAATAAAGCAGTAAAGCATGGCATAAGTACAGGATAGTAAATAAAACCTCAAACTAGTTTGTGGCCCCCAGTACAATACTTTGAAATCAGGTACTAAATCGATGGGGTGCCCACACATCCCACATGTGGTTAGCGCGCTCGATCTCGGAACAGGTGTCAAGAACTCGGGGTCCTACGGGACACCAGTGAGCGGTCGGAAAACCAAATACTGTCTATCACCCACCGGTGCCTCTGCATTTACCTACTTCAATTTTAGTTATTAAACAGTAATTAAAGTCTTGATCAACTCCAACATTAAACATGCCGCAACACTCCAACAACTGTGGTACTGGACGAGACGCAACAGCACTAGAGCAAGCGACTACGACGCGCAAGTCCAACTATCTTCCAACAACAGGTAATAGGATGTGTCCAAGGCAATATAAGGCTGCAAGGGATATCACGGGTACGAAAACTATAGCATCGCAACACAGATAGCAATAGATCAACAGGAGGAAATAAAGACTATAAAAGTAAGATAGGTAGAAAGGAGGAGGTGCTCGCCTGGAAAACATTGCCGACGGTTCATCCGAAGATCGGGTCGACACTCGCATCCACTCAACGTCCTTATCCGCGAAGAACCAAAACACTAGAAGAAACACCGGATGCACTATTTAATACTACGGCAGAAGATCGGGCATGATGCATGCATGATGTATGACATGGCAAGATGCGACGCAACAGGCAATATTAACGGAACCGGGGTCCCGGCAAATATTTAGTGGTTCAAGTTGTTTATCTACCCCACAAATTAAATGTTGTATTAACAGGGCGAAACATGGCATCGGTTCGCTACACCAATTTAAATGGAGTCCGGAACAAGACAACGATATCCCGCAGATGGACTCCATATTTAATTATGAGATGAATTGGCATAATGCCCCCAAACCACACAAATATGCATGCGAGTATGAACAATTTAATATGCGACAGACGATAATGTCATATTATAAAAATAATGGGGTCTCGGATAGGGAATCACATTAGGGTTCGGCGAACTTGGGCTCCGAGGGGTTCGGGGTCGGGTCTCAGGGTCCGGATCTGGGGTTCGGTCTCGGCGGGATCGGTCTTCGAAGGTCGGATACAGGATGAAGAGCTTGGCGTCCCGGAAAGAAGGGCTTGGTTCGGTGTCGGGGCGCATCGGATTCGCCCGGGTCGGTGTCGATCTTGTAGTCGCGAAGATCTTGTCGGGTCCTCGTATCGGGACGGTCTTGGCGTCCGGGATGCAGTGCTTGACGTCCTCCGGTTCCAGGTCGACGGCCTTGGTGTCCTCGGTGGAGAACTTGGTGTATCCGTGTCGTGGTTCTTGTCGGGGTTCTCGACTTCGGGCGCCGGGATCGGGCTTCGGATTCCGTGATGATCTTGCCATCTGAGATGAAGAATTTGGGTTCACGGCATCAGGTACCACCGAGTACGATATGGTTCTTCGGGTCTGGTTCCGCACACCGGCATCAGAAGATCTTGGCGTCGGTAGATCTTGAGAGTGAAACAACTCGTCGCGACCGTACTTGGCACATGGTACATGCTGAGGCTGATCTTGCCGATGGGGGAAAAACACGTCCGCTGCTGGTCAAACACGCACACACACAGAGGTTCAAACGGCGAGGTACAAGGTACTGGACAGGGCGACGCAGGCGACAGCACCATGGCGGCGTCTGCCAGCGAGGATCAGGGCGGCCACGGTGAGCCGCAACAGGGTTGCGGAGCTGCAGGGGGTCGGCGAGCAGGGTCACGGGGAGGCGGCACGACGAGGCAGGCGCAGACGAGGGCGGGCCGAGGAGGAGATGAGGCAGGGGCGGTCGGCGGAGAGGGGCGAGCTCGAGAGGGAGGTCGGCGGCGGACGGGGCCAAGGCGCCGGGGCGACGTCGGGTCCGTGCGGCGGCGTGGGGGCGCCGGAGCAGGGCTCGGCCGCGGACGGCTGCTGACGAGGAGAGAGGCGGGAGCGGCCGGCGGTTGCCGGAGGGCAGAGGCGGCCGGGCCAGAGGGCGACAAGGAGGGGCAGAGGGCGGTGGTGGAGGGGACGCCGGCGGCGGGGGTGGCTCGGGCCGAGACGCAGAGGGAGGCGGCGGCGGGCCGGAGAGGAGATGGGGCGGCGAGGCCGGTCTCCTGCGGCGGCGCCAGGGAGGAGCAGAGGGAGGCGACGGGGGATGCGGGGAGCGGGTCGGGGAGGGGGTGCGAGGGGCGCCAGGGGAGAGAGAGAACGGGGGAGGCGGCCAGGGGGAGTGGTGGGCCAGGCGGGGTCGGGTGGGACCCGCGGTGGCAGAGGGTGAGTCGGTGTGGGTGTGTTTGCTGTGGGGAGAGGGGAGTGGGGCTGCGGGTCCAGGCGCGGTGGGACCAGGTTGGAAGGGAGAGGGGGTAGGTGGGGGCTAGGTGAGAGAGAACGAGGGGTGTAGGTGGGCTGTGGATTGGTGAGGTGGCTGGGCCGAGGGTGAGGTGGAGGGGACGGTGAGGTGGCGAGCTGGGGTTGGTGGGTAGACTAGGATTGGGTAAATTTAGGACTAGAAATTTTAGACTAGGGTTTTCTTTAAAAAATAAATTTTGTAAATAGTTTTTAGACAAATAAAAGATCTGAACAGACCGATGTTTTAATTTGAAAAAAAAAAGACGGGGCTATTTTAGAAAACAAAACTAGGCGTTTCGAAAATAGTTTCAGACAAATAATGCATGATGATGACGATGCAATGCACAAAACAGCGCGATTTTCTAGCAGTGGTTTTGCGGGATGCCACAGGAGGCGGTTGACCGGACTACAAATCGAATCTTCTTCACGAACCAAGTCTGTAGATTTGGTTTCAAGTTTGGTTGGACCGGCCCGTATACCGACCGGTCCGGTTTGGATCTCGGTTGAACCGGGTCACACACCGGGATCTAAAAATAATCTTCCCCTTCTTCTTCCCTGGCCGCCCCCACCCCTCCACAAGTTACCTTTTCACTTCCCCCGACCCTCTCTCTCTCTCCATTTCCACCCCTCCCACCTTCCCCTCCTCTCCTAGGGTGATTCCACCCCTAGGATCCATAGACCGGGCCACCAAATCGCGGAGAAGGACCTTTGGAGGCTATCCACCGAAGGAATCTCTCCATCTCGTGGTGGTTTGGGAACATTTTATGTTCTTCCTCCTCAAGGGATTTTGGTGCTTTCCTCCACGGGAAGCCATGTCATCAGGTAATCCCTTGCTCCTCTCCCTTGTGCTTGTCAAATCCCCATGTTTTGCTATATGTCTTGTTGGATTTGTCAAGTTAGGGTTCCACCGTTGTCTTTGTATGCCAACCATGTCAAACCATGGCATGCGCCTCTTGAGAAGTTTGTATTTGTGCACGTATTGAGTCATGTGTAAAAAAATTACATTGCAAAGATAGGATTTGGGTCCTCCCCGACAGGTTCGGTTTTTAGCTCGGTTGAACCGTCCCTGCTACCGGGTCGTCCGGTTTGAGTCCGGTTTTCCGGATCTGCCACCGGATCAGCCGGTCTGCTTCTAGTTATCCGGCTCAGAAACCGAACCGTCCGGTTCTAGAACCGGTCCAACCGGACCTAGCACCGGACCTCTCTGCAACGTCCCATCTTATACCATGTACTTGCCCAAATCTAAGTTTTTCCTTCGTTTTTTCCTTATGGCATGTGTACTTATCCTTGTGCTCCCCAACCTATCTCTCTTTTGCATAGGTGCAGATGATGATGACTATGTGAGTGAAGACTATGTGCCTGAGGAAACTGGCAGGGGCAAGAGGGCTCGTCGAGCCAGCCAGTCTATGCAGCGTGAGGCTGAGGGTAGTGCCTGCTTTGGTCGCATCAAGATTAAGGCCACCAGGGGTAAGCAACCAGCCACGCAGGCTGAAGAGGAAGATGTGCCCACTCAAAATTTGAAGAACATGGAGATTGCTATGTACATGGGCCTTCGCAAGCATAATCCCTATTGCTTCAAGTCTCGCACCTATTTTGGCACTGACAAGAAGTTTTGGACTGAGACTCAAGCATTGATGTGGGATCACATTTACACTCAGTTCAAGGTCACCTCATGTGGTAACATTCTTGCATTCAATGTGCCCTGGTTCAACATGTATACAGCCTCAGATTATCGCTTTGTTGATGACGCTCTGAAGAAGATGGATCTATTTGACCTTGTGTGCCTCAAGGAGGACTATTACCCTGAGTATATCCGTCAGTTCTTTTGCACGGTCTATTTTCATGATGATGATGATGAGCGCACTATGACCTAGATGACTGGCACGCGGAGGTTTCGTGCTACCTATGCAGATTTGGTGGAGGTTATGGGCTATGCTGACAAGGCAGGTGGTTTCTGTATTCACAGCGAGAAGGTCAAGCCTGCTGAGACTCTTGCTTTCTGCTATCCCAAGGATTCTGAGTAGGCTCCTCCATGCATCACTGGCATGTACTTCTATTATCACACTTTGGCCAGCATCTTCCGTCAGTCCCTTGTTCCCCGAGTTGGAGATACTACAAATGGTCGTGGGTTCTTTGCCAATCTTCTATATTATTGTTGCCCTGATAGGTTGAGGAAGATTGATGGCTGTGACTTTGTGTACTATGAGCTGCGGCAGGCTAATCTGGATAGGATGACCCCTTCTTTCTGCGTGTATGTGCAAAAGCTTCTCAACAAGATTGTGCCCTCTGGTGTGATGACTGGCGGGTGTGTGGAACAGGAGGAGCTTACTCTTTCTCTTCGTGGTATGTCACCTGATGTTCCTGAGATGAGGCCTCCCGAGCACCGCACCAAGGCTGTTCATGATCCTCGGCCTCACTTTGCTACTCGGGCTGGTTCTTGTCGTCCTGTTGGTGAGTCTCCCTCTCACCCTAGGCACAAGGGTGGTGTTGTCATGTTCTTCTGGAGGCTGTTTCAGATGTGTCGCTCGCCCTATGATGTGAGCCACAAGACTCTTGAGATGAGCCAAGTAACTCGGCGTAGGCACAATGAGTTTCTCGTGACCCAAAATGTCACTTGTCCCCCGGATGGTCCCGAGATGACTCCAGTTCCCTATGTTAACTATGAGATGCCGCCGATTGATGATGCTATGTTCTAGGGCTACTTCCTAGTCAGTTTCCTCCTGCTGGCCCTAGTGGTTCCTCTGCTGCTCCTCATGGTTCTGATGATGATGATAATGATGACACTGATGATGATGAGGATATCCATGAAGAAGAAGATTCCCCCGTTCACCCTCCTCCACCACCTATGTTCTTCTAGTTGGGTTTCGTTAGCATCACTCTACTTCTCTTCCTTTTTGGTGTTTCGATGCTAATGGGGGAGAAGAGTAGAGTTCATTTAGGCATCTCTGGGTTCCTTGCCGGGGTTTTTCGAGGTTCGCCGTTTTGCACAATGCCCTTTGCTTTCTCTTTGCTTCTTATGGAATTGTGCTTCCCTTTTGCTTTCTAGTTGGAACTATTTGCTCTACTTTCGTATGTTGGACAAGATTGTGCTATGTGTGTGAACCATGAGTATGTATATTTGTGCTATGACTATGTGTACTTCTATTATTTGTCTAGCCTTGTGTAGATATCCATGCTTTATATCTTGTTGTATTATGCTTGCCTCCATGAAGACATGTGGGATGCTTCACATATACTATTGAGGTGCGCATTGCATTCGAATGCAAATGCAACCAAGTGCATACCGTATGGGGGAGCTCATGTATGTCTTTATGGAATTCCTTAGTTTATAGCTCTCTATTATATCCTTGTGAACTCTAGATCGGTTTGTCATCGCCAACCAAAAAGGGAAAGATTGAAAGGGTAGTTTACCCTCTATTGTTTTTGGTTCAAAATGACACCATAGTTAGAGCGGACTGATGGCTCAATGCACGGCGCCCAGAAAAATGATTGATGGCGGTGTTGATGTAGAGCTCGTTAGGAACCCCAAGAGGAAGGTATGATGAGCACAGCAACAAGTTTCCCTCAGTTATGAAACCAAGGTTTAATCTAATCAGTAGGAGCAAGGAAACACCCCAAAGGTGTTACTAGCTGAGCTTTGGCAGGGCGCACTATCGGTGCTAGTAGCAACGTGGAGACCTGCACAACACAACCACAGAACTTTGTCCCCAACTTGCGATGAGGTTGTCAATCTCACCGTGTTTTGCGGAAAACAAAGGATTAAACGTATCGAATGGAAAGAAGTAAAAGTTTGCAGAAAGTAAACACAAAGAAGTAAACAGTTGTAGATTGTATGTAAAAGAAAAGGACCGGGATCCATAGTTCACTAGAGGTGGCTCTCCTTAGATAGATAACATGCTGGGTGAACAAATTACACCGGGGCAATTGACAAACACCGAGAAAGCAATACATGCATATACTAATCATCTTGACTCCTTTGAGACTTGATTGGGCATTACAACATTATACATAGACCGCCATCCAACTGCATCTATGACTAATAATCCACCTTCAGGTTATCATCCAAACCCCCTCCAGTATTAAGTTGCAAGCAACAGATTATTGCTTTACGAATTGCGTGTAAAGTAAACAATATGATTGTTCTATGAACAAAGGATTGTTGTTTTCTCCCTAGTAGCAACAACACATCTAGTACCTTAGAGATTTCTATCACTTCCCCAGATTACCAGAGGCATGAACCCACTATCGAGCATAAATACTAACTCTTGGAGTTGCTAGCATCTACTTGGCCAAGATAGCTACTAACAACGTAAAGCATGCAAGATCACAAATAACAAAGACATGATAGAATCAATAATCAATCTGAAATAGCATCTCAATATCCATCGGATCCCCGCAAACACAACATGCAGAATTACAAATAGATGATCTTGATCATGAACGGAGCTCACAAGATCTAGACATGAAAGCACAAAGGAGGAGAACCAGCCATCTAGCTACTACATGGATCCGTAGTCCAAGGATGAACTACTCACGCATCACATTAGAGGCTTGCATGGTGATGAAGAAGGCCTCCAGGGTGAATTCCCCTCTCCGGCAGGGTGCCGGGAAGAGCTTCAGATCCCTCCCGATCTAGGGATGGAGATGACGGCGGCTACAGACTCTTTCGTGGATTTTTGATCGGGCACTTAGGATTTTCGTCCCGAGGGTAATATATAGGCGGAAGGAGAGGCCGAGGGGGTGCCGGGAGCGGCCACACCACCCCCTGGCGCGGGCCAGGCCTGGCTGCGCGGCCAGGTGGTGTGGTGGCCCCCTGGCCCCTCTCCGTCTCGTATTCTAGCACTTGATGACATCCGAAAAAATAGGCACTTTGGCTTTTGTCCCGTCCAATTCTGAGAATATTCATTTTCTGACTTTCCTGGAACCAAAAACAGCAGAAAACAGGCAACTGGCACTGTGGCTCTTGTTAATAGGTTAGTCCAGGAAATCATATGAAAAGTACTCCAAAGTTGGAACAAAACACAAGAAAGTGGATAAAACCAAGCATGGAACATCAAAAATTATAGATACATTTGCAATGTATCACGGACTAATGCTACCTACTAGTGGCTTAAACAGGTTTTAGTCCGCCGGTGTGTTGGAAGATCGTCGGAGACCCCCCCCCCCCCATTTTATTAACGAAGTTATGTGCCAGAGTTTTGCTTTTCATATGTAACTTGAGTCTTTAGGAACTCCGCACTATTAAGAGGGGTTATCTCGATGAGCTTGTTGGGGATGAATTCCTAAGCCATATACACATCCCATACACCCCCTTGTCCCAACACCGAAGAGAGAGGAGAGGGAAATCTGTTTTTCAGGGCATTTATGCAAGTTCGGTATTCAGACCGGTTGAACCGGCTCCTATACCGGGTGGTCCGGTACCAGTGCCAGAAAACCGAACCCAAACCGGGATTATCGGTTTGCTATAACGGATCTATCCGGGGTTGCGCATAGAAGCTCAACCCGGTTTGGATTCCGGTCTTCCGGCCTAAAACCCCGGGCAGTCCGGTGTGTGGGACGGTACAACCGAACTTAAAACCTAACTTGACAGTATTGCTCTAAACGGCTAGATTTGTCCCTTGGGTATAAATACCACTTCTTCCACCTTGAGCAGGTTAGGGCATTCGGTTCATATCTAATCCTTGAAGCTCTCTCTCTCTGTCACCTTTGTTGAAACACAAGTCCTTGAGGATCTCCCATTCTACCCAACCAATTCCAAATCCCTTTGGTAGAAAGCAAGAGGAGGTCCCGATCTACGTTTCCACCAAGCCAAAGTTCATTCCCCTTGAGTTCATCGAGTTAGCTTGTTACTCTTGGGTTTGTGGGAAACCCTATGCGGCTAGGGTCGCCTGGAGGCATTCGGCTTGTGGTTTGCTCCGTGGAAAGTTTGTGAGGGTTTGGAGACTACCTTAAAGTATACCACGAGTAAGTGAGTTATTCCTTCATGGGATAGGCTCGGAGAACAAGGTGAGCCTTCGTGGCATTAGGGAATCCTTCGTGAAACCTCACACCTCTCCAACGTGACGTAGCCCCCTTCCCAAAGGTGGTAAACACAGGAATACATCTTTGTCTCCGCGTGCTTCGGTTATTCCTTAACCAACCTCTTACTTGTGTTGTTTACTTTGTGTTGGCCTTCGTGCTTGAAGTATTTTGTATCATCATCTAGGTTGCCTCACCTAGTTTTTGTATTTATGCACATTTATATCCCGCAAAGCCTAAAACTTGTAAAAGATTATAAAGAATTTTGTAGAAACCTATTCACCCCCTCTAGGTAAACCATCTTACACCTTCACATGCTATTTTGATTTCATCATGTGATTTTGTGCCATAAAAAATTGTTCATCATGTAACACCATATAGTTGTGATGATCTTGACATAGACATGTCATGTTATAGTCGCTTCATATTTCCGCCAATCATTGAAATATATTGAACAATTGATCTTTCCAATGCTTTGATTACAATGATGCTAATTTAATTGCAAAAGATAATGGCCCCATATCTTTATCACCTATTGGAAATTATGATGCACTGCATATTGAACTTGCCACATCACCATGTTTGCGCTTAAGATATCTTTTCATGATATATTACTTGATGCTAATGGTTATGTGCAAACAAGAAGACGCATCATGATGAATGATGTGTTTATCTACCACACACATACGTTGTTTCGTTTATCTATGGTGTGTGTAGGTACTCGTGTTCCATTGTCCAATGTTGATTGAGCACGAATTGGCAAAAAAAGCTCTAGAGAACATCCCAGAAGACATGATAGGCACATCTACTTCCTTTCATGATGATGGGATATCTTCAAAGTCGACTCTTTTTCAAGAGGGGGATATGATGCAGCCCAACACATGGCGATCACCATTGATCCACATCATGATACGCCAACCATCCCTACAAAGGTGAATTTCTTCCATCTCTTGCCTTCCTTAGGTAATCACGTGAATGGGATCCTACTTGAGCCAAGTGTCTATTATATGACTAGGTCTATGACCATGATGCCAAGAGGAGGAGACAAGGATGCCCCATGAGCAAGACCCCCAAGAAAGAAGCATGGAAGAGAAGACGCAAGAAGCTCTTCCTAGGACCTGAGTCTCTGCCCTAGCCAACCGGAGTCTCCACCCCTGGACCCCAGAGTCTCCAGCTTATCGCCCTAGGACTTTGGACCAACGCCTAGAGCTCCTAGTACACCTCCCGGATACAGCCTCGGAGGCTGAAGCCCATCCCAAAGTCATTGGACCCTCTACCCCGGAGTCTTCGACCTAAGTGAGCAGCCTTACATGTCTTCGAGCTGGGCCTGGCCCATGTAACGCACCATCTTGCCCAGAACTTCTTGTTTATGCCTAAAATACCCTTGTTTAAGTGGGTGGCCTATAAATATGCCACCACCTCCTCCTAGAGACCCTAGAATGAATATTGAGTAGAATTGGCTTAGCCTCCATGTTCTCATTGGCGGAACCTCTTTAGGATCTAAATCAAGACCTAGGTTGTACAAGGCCCTTGCCGTATGAGTGCTCTTTCTATCTCGTGATCTCTATTCCGTTGATCTCTCCCTTTGGGTCTCTGTTGATTGCAATCTATTCATGAGTGGATTCTAGCGGCTCCAGATCGATCTTTCCTTTGTGAATATCTACCTAGCGGTCTCTTACACAAGGATTCTATCAGGTTATTGATTTGGGCCAACGAGGACCAAACGTGTGTGTTTGCGTGTGTTTGTATCTTTACCTTGCCTTTTGTGTTGAGTTCACCATGTTCATCGTCTTTCCCCTCACATCCCCGCCCAAATCCATGAAGATCAGGCCACCCCAAAGGAACCCGCAACATGAACAACGTAGGGTTGAGGACTCTTGGTTTCGAATAATAGAAATCAGCCTTATTAAGATAAGACATAATGCATGTGCTTATTGAGGACCAGATTAAGACCCAGGGAAGGGGCTTGTAGAGGGTACCCTAGGGCGTGTTTGGTTGGTCGGACCCAAATTTCTCATTTTTCTTACTTGGCTCGGCGGGTGCTGCATGGGGGGAGATTGGGCTTGGACCAAGTTTGGCAATTCGTTTGGTTGCCCATATCTAGTTTTCCTGCAATTTTGGCAAGTTGTTTGGTTGGCAACAAAACTGATTTTGGGCAGATTTAAGCAAAACCCTGCATGTTTGGTTGCTCATGCCATAGCGATGTGCTCACCACTTATCACAGCTGGTGATTTTACCATGTAATACCAAATAGGCAGCAAACTGAAATAGTAGTTTCGAACAAGCGGCAAATTAAACTAGCAGTACCAAATTACCACCCTAGCTACTAGCAAATATGAGTTCACGATAATGTTACCTAGCTACTAGCAAATGACAGTTCACCATAATATTACCTAGCTACTAGCAAATGACAGTTTACACTCACATCAGGGGTTATTCATGGAACAGAAGGCCAGCACTTCATCAACAAACCATCTTCATCTTCTTCAGATCCTATAGTTGCCTCTCGTCGCCCACATGTCGAGCGTCCACTGTTGTCTCCTGCTCTTCCAAGCAGCACAATCGTTATGTGCAACACCATGGCCACCGTCAGTGTCGTTATCGTCAGGAACTACATCTTCCTCAGTCGAAAAGTACTCATCAACGCCAAATTGCAAGATCCAGTTGTGCAAAATGCAGCATGCAAGAACAAGCTGAACTTGGGTGGAGAAAGAGTGGAAAGGCTTCTGATCAAGGATCTTAAACCTATTCTTCAGAGCAGCGAAAACCCTCTCAACCGTCACTCTAAGGCTAGAGTGCCTAAGATTGAAAAGTTCTTCCGGGGTCCTTGGATAGTTCCTAGCAGAGAACTCATTGAGATGGTACCTTGTTGACCTGAAGGGTGATAGAATTCCAGGCCGACAGGAATACCCGACATCTACAAGGTAGAATTTGCCGTCAGAGAGCTTGAGGCCATCAGGTCTGCTAAGACTATCAGCCAGAATCGTCGCATCGTGCAGATCCTTACCACCCAGCAAGCACATATGTGAACTTCATGTCAAAATCAATGGCGGCAAGAACATTCTGACTGGGGAAGTGTTTCCTCCCCCTATATGCATCTTGCTCAGCTTTTGGCACTCTAGCCATCAACATGAGTATTATCAATTGCTCCAATACAATCCTGGCATTACAAGAATGTTAGCCGGCTATCTAATACAATCATCCAACAAAGAAAATGATAGAGTTGCTCACCTTGAAAAAGGGGAACCATCGACCGTTACCATGTATCTTCACGGGGATTTGACCAGATGGTGACTTGATCATCTCTTATCTGAGTTCTCCAACAACATACAACACCTGATGGAAAATACCCAAAAATTGTCTCGGTTGATCTCCCCCATGTGCTGTGAATCACTCGAAATCTCTGGTTATGGTCTAGAACATGAAGAAACAGATCCACCTGTTCTTCGATACAGCAGTTGATGCTGTCCTTGAGCAACCCCTAGACCTGAATGTCTGCACAAGATGGTTAAATGAGGCTCTTCGCATCCTAAGCATGGCGATAGACTCCACATCGTTGTTCTTGTAGATGTAGTTCAGATTTGCCATCCTCTCTCTGTCGCGCTGCATCAGGGGACCATATTTTACTGTCGGCCTGTTATTCCGACCAGCCGCTCTTCTGTAGATCAGGAACATCCATGCCTAAATCACAGTGACTAGAGCAGTTGCCTGGATGATAACCTTCAATTGTTGGCCCAAAACGGAGTGGCATTGCTTAAGCATTGTGTATGTACTACCCCAATGTCGAGCTAACTACCTTGGTAACAAAGTTGGAGAGGAGGCAAGGCTGCGGTTCTTACCTTCATGGTGGCGGACGGCGAGGACCTGCCGTAGGCGGGGAAGAAGACGGGGGAGAAGTCGGCGCCACAGATCTGCGAGCCAGCAGATGCCGGAGTCAGACAAAAGACGGTAGCCGGTGCCGGAGTATGCTTAGCAGCTACTGCCGGAGATCTAAATCATTGCCGCCGCCGCCAAAGCCGCCGCACAAGGGGAAAATGGGGAGGGATTTGTCTTCCAACGAGAGGTGGTAGCATAAGAGGGAGGTGAGCCTAATTTTCGCGCCATATGACGCTGCGATTCTTTCGGCTCCCGCCATCTCCCTGGTGCCTCCCCGCGCATGTTGTTCCTCCCCTTGCGCTCGACAGGGCCTGTCCCGGTGGAAATGCTCGATTTTAGCGTTCCTCCGAAACCAGGATGAGAGCTGTTTTACGACCCGTGTGGGCCAAATACCCAGCACACCGCGAGACAACAAACGGGCTTATTTTTTCTAGCCCGGTGCGAGAAACGAAGATCGGACCAACCAAACACGTCCCTAAAGTTTGACCCACTTGCATCTCTAGTTTCATGTGAAAATGCAAATGTTTCTCTACATGGAATTCATGTCGAGTAACAAAGACACCATAATAATTCTCCATTTTATTATTGAGTAGAAGACACGATAATTTGAGTAAATTCAACATATAGATAACGAGCGTGTACTGATCGTGCGACCAGTCACTAGTATTGAAGAGTGGCATATGGAAAATGCCAACTTTCGTAGTTTCGGCAACATCAGCACTGACGGTTCCGCAACAGAAGCGTCAGTATGTCAGCACTTACGGTTAAGTTAACTAGTCTTAGCTCTAGCTGCGTGTAAACAAAATAAGTCCAAGCTAGTACTAGCTCAGATTTTTTGTACTTCGTCACCACCAATTACTGACTTCAGAAATTTTGTACTTCCTCGCCACCAATTACTGACTTCACTGTCTAGTGTTTTTGTTGCGTGCATATGGAGTCTTAAGTCTATTGTTCTAGATCAGATAGGCCTGATTCCATCAAAGCACAATTTATCAAGGCCGTAGAACAAGATAATACTGTGGAAGTTCCAGCCCAGAGGAAGCATGGCGAATCTAATAGTCACTAGCAGTGAACAAACTACAATATGGCAATGCAGTGATGCACCAAATCTGAAAACTTGTGGGAAGTTCTAACGACTAAGAAGTCAGAACCTAAGCATCAACCTTGTTTGTTTTTTCTGACAACGCAGCAGAAACTTTTGCTAGTCTTATGACAATTAGAGAATATGTCGTCTTGCCTTTTCCGCAACCAGGCAGCATGCTGATGAAGTGATGCACAATGTTGGTAACCACAACACTTCTTAACCCATGTTGACATTGACCATCAGATGAATCTGCGATCTTCACTTTTATGACCCAAATACCCCCTTGTTGCAAACGGGGCATACCTGGCAGCGCGGCACAGTGAATTGCAATGGGTTGATCAGTGGCCGGACATCTCAAGAGAAAAAAATGATCACACTGACGACGGAAAAGCATTACAGAACGTCCCCTCATAACTATCGATTTATGCGGGCTGTTTCTTCCAGCAACAGCCTTCGTTCTAATTGTAGATTTCTAGGCATAATCCGCATTCCTATCTTGACGAAGACAAAACTGCACTCGGCAAGCATATATGACATAATTTACGAAAATGATTGTGCGCTAATGTATTAACACATATATGACATAATTTACGAAAATGATTGTGCGCTAATGTATTAACATATGATTGCGTTTAACAATGAGTTTAGATCCAAGATTTGATTTATGGCAAATAAAGTAGCTATCAGGTTACACTTATAGAAACTACAGCAATCCCTAGAAGAATGTAAAAGACCAGGATGCCCGCAGAAGGCAAGGTAAGTTACCTTGTTAATTTTCAACCATTTGGCGACACAAGTTTGATGGTACTGATGCTGACATGGCAATGTTGTTAGCTTATCTCGGTTCTTGTATGCCATACAACATATCACACATCTGTTGGCTCAAACATTAACAAAAGACGAGAGTTAAAATCACAAAAATGCTACTCAATAGATTAATCAGTAAATCAGGATTTTGGGTAAAATGATGTGTCACTTGTGCATAGCTGCCTGTCACAATTGCAAACAAAATATGTACCACGTGTTCAACACAAAATGACAAAAAAAACGAGTGACCATATGGGCTTGAGGACATACTCATCGTGCTTTTCCTTTCTTGAGAATATCCTAATTTTGTATGTAGAAGACTTAAGGAGTGCTATCATATCTTCTGGCAAACCTTTGCTCTCTGTCCCAATAGTTTCCCCTAATTGCTGTAGTTCCTGTAATTTACGGAAGTGGTAAAGAAAATGAAGAGGTAGCATGTAGGATCCCATTTCGGTGTATCGTCATGCTTTAAGAAATGCCAAAACAAATGGAGCCATCTATGTTTGTTGCCTTGATGAAACATGAGGGAATATGGTGGCCAAACAGAGCATTTGATGATACGCACCTCATAAGTCATATTGTCAGGATCAACGCTATCCTCTGTTACTACCTATATGTTGGCAAGATAGATGAAAGTACATATTATATAAAACAATAATTTCCCGAGTAAATCTGTAGAACCAAAGCTGCTGAAGAGAATACCTGAGGAGATCTTCTTGCAGAAGCATTGCCAGTGCTGGGTGTTGAAGAAGTTGTTGGCTTTCTTCCTAAAACAGGTGTTTTAACAACATTTACAAGAGGAATCATATTGGCATGTGCTACATAGTACATAGAAGAATATCAATAGACGATTAATTACCTTCTTGTATGATATTGTCATCAATTGATGTATTAGCAATTTGGTCTTCTATCTCTTGCAACTCTCTAGCTAAAGCTTCATCTACAGCTAGCTGTGACTCATAATTTGCATCTCCTCTTAATTTTCGTTCACCCACTGTCCGTTGATGGCCGCTGCTAGAACTAGGATAAGAATGAATCCTAGATGAACCACTACCATCATTTCCTTGGAGTAATTGATATACTATCTCCTGAACAGAGTGCAAGAATAGGCAAGTTAATGAGAAGCTTTTGTCATATCTTGTACTAGCTGTTGGGCTACAAATGAGAGAACATATCAATCCGAACTAAAAAGTATGGAAATGAAGTATCAAAATATTTGACCATTTACAATGGTTATTTGCATCTAGCAACAAGTGATCAGTTTGTAACTTTGTAATCTAAATTTCATGAAAATGGTATTCAGCAGGCCAAGAATGTGTTATTAAAAGTAAATATTAAAAATGAATCACTTTTCTTGATGTGTGGTTTAACATACATATAGATATGATCAAAGATGAAGTTCTATATTCTATTGTTAGACCTAGTCAAGCTCCACATAAGAAATGGACGGCCTTGGCCTTGGGTAAAAGATCTGGTTAAGATTTCTATGCACAACACAACAGAAAAATATAGTACAATACTCTCCCCAACAGACAAACGCGTGGGATAGAATGTGACTGAGATTTCTAATGCCTACGAACAGCAATAACAATGACGAAGTACAATGAAAACAGGGAAATAGACACAACCAAGTAAGTCATGGACACAGGTAATGGAAATAAAAACCTGATCTTGAAGAACTAGTGCAAGATCAACATCATCTTCAAAGAAGCATCCCCCAAAATTCTCTTCAATTGCATATGGTAGAGGGGCATCCATATAACACACAACCACTTCCTTCTTTCCTGTTGTATTATGTAGCACCTCCATGCTCATGAGTCATGAGCACCTAACAAAGGAACGGGCAGAACATTACCGGATCATGCTGGATTTGCGCAAACACGCGATCCTTACTACCATACTATCAAATTATACAAGACAAAGACTCGCTCGTTGCAACTTACATATTTTCAAGTGCTGCGTAATCACAGCTATCAACTAGAAGATCACAATTGCAACCCCCTGCAGAGCTAGAAATGAAAATCGAAAACCTTCTTTTGGGAGCAAAATCTGGAGCAAGTAAAATGCCACCGATACACTGGCGGAGCTCTCAGTAGGGCGAGGTCGGGCACCTGCCCTTCCTCGATTCTG
The DNA here is from genome assembly GCA_916181665.1 of Avena sativa. Classification (NCBI taxonomy): domain Eukaryota; kingdom Viridiplantae; phylum Streptophyta; class Magnoliopsida; order Poales; family Poaceae; genus Avena; species Avena sativa. Next base: position 524,570,595 of record OV702287.1, on the reverse strand, counting down.
GGCAAAATGTTGTGTACACCTTCGAATCGTTCGTTTCAGATTGTTTGGGGAATAAAGAAAATACGGGAAAGAGCGTTCCTGAGAAAGGGTGGCTGTTGGCCTTTGTGCTCCCAACCTCGAGGACCTGTCTGACTCGTTGAGATGACTAGATGCGGCTCGCGGCTCGCTACAAAACCGCTCACAACCAAGCAAGCACGAGTTACAATCAGGTGCGGCGGTGGCATGACCTGCACTGTAGATCAAAAGTGGAGGGCGGCGCTGGCAGGACTTGGCACTCCAGCGGCCAGCCAGCAGGGCGACATCATGACGGTAAGGGCGCTGCTGAACGGTGGAAGGTCAGCGACCGGTGTGGGCGTGCGACACTTCTCCAGCTGAGCTTTTTTTTCTTTTCTGAATATGGGTGTACTTCAGGAATCAACCAGACGTAGGGAGGAGCCTTTCCTATTAAAACACCTTTGCGCGATGCACTACCACAATATTTACCGAACAAAAAGACTGAAAGATTGGAAGATTGCTGAACGGAAAGGGGCAGCAAAGTGGTGGAAAGGTACATTTTTTCTGCGCATTTGAGTAGGTTATACTTGTGTCTTACTGGATGAATCTGTGAATTTACATATTTGATTGATGGGATATTTTTTGGCACTAGGACTTCGCATTACTCGTGTCTGATTTCATGAGTTTGTGAATTTACATGCTTCATGTGATACATTTTGTCACTAGGACTTCCCATTACTCATGTCCAGACTACATAAAATTTGATCTAGGACTTCGCATTACTTTGGTTTTTGGATCAATTTTATTTTATGCTTCAGAGTTCGCCTTACCTCAAATTTTGTTCGTCCTCCGCCACTGCACCCACACTAGTATTTAACTGCAGGAAACCAGTATATGTGATTCTACGGTAAGAAACAGACAATCTATGTTCGAGAAAACACAGAGAGACAGCTATCGGCGGAGTGCAGAAGGGATCCCGCCAATTCGTGCCCACAACGCATCGGATCTAACACTACGCTCTCTCCCATACCACACCACACCACAGATCAAGCACCTGACAGCCTTTTTTTTTTTTTTTGCAGAAAGTGGAGGCGAATCTACGAGAACACAGGAACTGGAAGTGGAAACTTACCAACGAACGAACTGGGGAACGGGAGATTTGGGAGACTGCGACCTGCGAGACCGAGCGGGGAGGGGGCTACCGAGTGAGAGAGGAGCCTGTTTGCTCGGCTGCCTTTTAGCCTCCAATGTCCCTGTGGCCTATGCGCAGCGATGCTGATATCATGGCCTCCACCGCGCCGGCCGTCGGAGGGGGACGCGTGCGCGCGTGGGCCTGCAGTTAATGAGTGGTACATGGTCCCACTTGTCTGCCCGTGACGGCGGCTGACTCTTTTATTAGGCCGTACCCTCGGAAGGCCGGAAAGGACGCTCCGCCCACTGCGCAGTGCATAGCTCCTATCGGGCCGGTAAAATACGAGTTTGTTTTTTCCTTTTCCTTTTCCATTTCTATTTCTATTCCTGTTTCTTTGTTTCCTTCTTATTTCTTTTTTCGTATTTCACAATTTTTTGGATTAATTTATTTTTGCTTTCTTCTTATTTTTAAGTTTTATTTTTTTATTTTGGCATCTGTTTCATCTTGTTTTTTAAATGTTTTCTTTTATAATTTTTTTACTTTTCTTTTGCAACAAGTACATGAGCATTTTTCTGAGATGCATAATTTTTTTTCATGTAGATAAAAATAGTAATCCATGGTAGTTTGGGAGTACGTGGACATTTTTTTCTAAAGTACACGGAGAACTATTTTGAAATATGTGTACACTCTTTTCGTAGTGATGGACAATTATTATGATAGACATGTATAATTCAAATAAATATCAATGCTTTTTGATGGCACAGAAATATAGTTTTGTGATTTCCACCATAATATTACCATATCTTTCAATCTGTATGAAAAAAGAAATTGAAACCGGTCAATTTTTTTCATAATAATACATTTGCAAAAAGAATGTGTAAGTGATTGTTTTCCATCATTGGCCGTCCATTTTAGCTCGCTCCAGGTGGTGAAATTGTTGCTCCAACTAAAGAGGAAGATAGCCGCTCCCACACCAGGCAGACTCGGTATTTATTTATTTTACACGCTAAGCTATACTCCATATTATTTATTTTACACCAGCCATGAGTATGTAAGAACTAAAATATAGTTTGAACCATATTTAAGGTTTTATCCTCTTCCTAACACGGTTGTTAAACATGTTACTAGACTCACTTCTCTTACCTGGATATATATGGTTCAACTCTTGACACGATGACTTATATGACCTTTCTTACAGTTATCTCTTCAAAATTTTGCAACCCATTGCATATCATCACCTTATCGAGAGAGAGGGAGGCTAGCCCACATATCGACGGAGGTGGCTTCTGAGATTATGTTGGTGGACTTGATATATGGCCATGATTTCTCATTACACATGACATTTTAAACCTAGTTTTAGTTGTAATAATCGTGTTTGATATTGGTTCAGTGTGCCAACCATATAAAACATCGCTCAAATTCACAATACGACAATAGGCGTGGCATGAGTAGAAGAGCATTATCTTCGAGGTACATTGTTGACATTTTGGAGCAGAGGTTTATTTGTCTCGTCAGAATAAAAAATAAAATGCAAATGTTTTTCGAATGGTCATTCAAAATACAAATGGTGTTCACCATCGTACTTTCTCGATGTACGTCCTCAAAACTCTAAGCCAAATTTATACCTTTTCTTTTGTAATTTTTTGTTTGTTTTCTGCCTATGATCGCCTTGTATTATACATATAGTCCCAAAAAACGTGACTTGAGCTTGTAGGGGATGAAGCGTGTAATGTCACTTCAACACATTGTATGGTAAAACCTGAAATTTTGCTTACATACAAATGGTGAGAAGCAAAGAAAACCCTAAAACCAGAAACAAAAAGATCTGGTAGTACTATTTTAATCCGCTGTGGAAAACAGACTGCATTAGGGAAATTGAACCTCTGATGGGCCTAGATGAAGACAAGACCTTGTACGTTGGGTCCATACGCAATGTTTAGCCCAGCAGCCTTTGTTTGCGCGATCAAATCGAACAAGGGCCTTTGTAAACCCTGAAGATACCCACATATCGTCTAAGAAAACCCTGAAGATAATGCTGGTGAAACCATCCAAACAACAAAATTCGAATTAAAATTCATTTCTTTTTTGGTTTGGATTTGGAATTCCCACTCAAATCAATTTTAGGTATCAATTCTATGCATGCAAACACAGCGTATAAGATAGTACATAAGTGCATAATTACATCCATCCATCCGTTCGGTTCGTGCGTCGGAGTTCGGACGGACGCCTGAGCCACAGCCGAGTAATTTGGGAGCACGAACCGGGGTCCTCTGTTTCATCTCTGCCGTGCAGTGCACTGAAGGCAGTACGGCCACCACTTGTGCTCGCAAGCATTATCCGTTGGTCTCAATGCCAACGGCAACGTCCACCACTTGTACGATTTCGGCCTGCGGCTGGCGGCCCTGTCGGCGAATGCTGCATCGGTACCTTTGGCCTCTTTGGACTTTGGGTAGCGCGCGACATGCGCTCGCACGTCTCGGCAGCACTATAGTTGGCCGCTCTGCCCAGCGTCGTCGTCCGGCTACGTACACTCGTTCTCGGCCGTTGGCCCTATGAAAACTCAAAGTATATAGAGGGAGAATGAATCGAAGGATGCCTTTATTGATAAATGAATCAGGTATATATACAGAGTGAAGGGGCGCTATCAACAGATGCGTCGATTACATATGTCGGTATCTAGAGTCGGTTCCGGGAGGCGACGTTCCAGGATCCCAACTGTACGTGACGGTTGTTCTCACAATCGTGGGTTTACATAGCGGGAATTATCCCCTATTAAATACTAAATATATATTTCTAACACTTCCTCTAATCACCGCTTTATTGTATAAAGATCCATCATCTTGGCTTAAGTCTCCTCCAAAAACCCTGTGAAAAAAATATGAGGAGAATAGTATTTGATATGTTGTGAAAACTCCTTTAAAACCCAGTAGAAAAAGTAAGGAGAAAATGATACAACATATAATGATTATTGTCTCTTTGATTACTTATATGAGAAAACCTTAAAAGGATAAAACTCAATGGCAAGTTTAGAGAACAATTAATATGTCTTGTATACGTCCGCTAAAAACCCCGGTGGGGAAAATAGGATGTATGACATACATTCTTGTGGTGATATTACCTTATTAAAAACCTTGATGAGAACCATGCGAGTAAACTCATAAAGGTAAAAAGAGTGTAATATAATGTTTGAATAGGTTATTATTTCAGAGAGTTATTCCTCCTGATCCTTGCAAATCTCGAAGTCGTCGCATACCAATTCCGTGAACATATTTTTCAAATGTTGAAGTTGGCAATGACTTTGTGAATAAGTCAGCGAGATTATCGCATGATTTGACTTGCAAAATGTTTATCTCCCCACTCTTTTGTAATTCATGAGGATAAAACAATTTAGGTGCAATATGTTTAGTGATATTGCTTTTAATGTAACCCGTTTGCATCTGAACAACACAAGCAGCATTATCTTCGTAGATAATGGTTGGAGATTCGATAGAACCTTTTCCACATGATTGTTGTATGTGGTTTATCATTCTGCGAGGCCAAACACATTCACGTGATGCTTTATATAATGCGATTATTTCAGAATGATTGGTGGATTTAGCCACTAGAGTCTGTTTAGAAGACTTCCATGATATGGCTGTTCCACCATGTAGGAACATAAAACCGGTTTGTGATCTGGCATTGTGGGGGTCAGATAAGTAGCCAGCATCAGTATACCCAATCATATTAATGTCCAGATTTCTCTGAAACTGATAGAATAAGCCAAGATCCTTTATACCTTGGAGATATCAAAAGATATTCTTGACTCCCGCCCAATGGCGTTTAGTGGGAGTTGCGCTATGTCTAGCTAGTAAATTCACTGCAAATGCAATATCAGGCCTGGTGCAATTTGCAAGATACATGAGCGCTCCAACGGCACTGAGATATGGAATTTCAGATCCAAGTATCTCTTCTCCATCATCCCTTGGTCTAAATTGATCTTTCTCTATGTCTAGAGATCGAACAACCATAGGAGTTTTGGATGGATAGGATTTGTCCATAATGAATTTCTCCAATATTTTCTGGATATAGGCGGATTGATGAACCAAAATACCTGAGGGAAGGTGCTCAAGTTGTAATCCTAAGCAAAATTTGGTCTTACCCAAATCCTTCATCTCAAATTCCGTCTTTAGATGATCGCGTGCTTCATCAATATCTTGTGTGTTGCCAATGATGTTAAGATCATCTACATACACTGAAATAATGCAAAATCCAGTTTTGGACTTCTTGATGAAAACACATGGACAATCATCATTGTTGGAGTATCCCTTTTTCACAAGGAACTCACTAAGTCGGTTGTACCACATGCGTCCTGACTGTTTTAAGCCGTATAGAGACTTATTTAGTTTTACACAATATGCGTTGCGTTTTACGTTTGGATTCGGAATTGGGATTCCATCAGGAACCTTCATGTATATGTCCGAATCAAGTGAGCCGTAAAGGTAAGCGGTCACTACGTCCATCAACTGCATGGATAGACGATTTTTGTACTGCCGTAGATATAAGATATCGGAAAGTAATACCACTCATTACTGAAGAATATATTTCATTGAAATCAATGCCTGGTCTCTGCGTGAAACCTTGGGCTACAAGCCTTGCTTTATATCTCACCACCTCATTGTTCTCGTTCCTCTTGCGAACGAAAACCTATTTGAATCCCACAGGGAAAACTTTGGGAGGTGTAGGTACTGCTTCAGTGAATACCTTACATTTGTTGAGCGAGGCTAATTCTACTTGGATTGCATCCTTCCATTTAGGCCAGTCAGAGCGTTTCTCACACTCTGCCATGGTATTTGGATCATGATCATTTAGAAGGTTGTTTGCAATGGTAGTTGAGAAATATATGTCGACAATTGTAGACTTACGATTGTAAGATTCTCCAGAGAAATTTCATTTAACCTTGTTGACTCGTCGTGATTTTCCAATACGGTTGAGTCTGGGTGATCCGATGTCCCAGTCATTGTGTGCACAACTGAGCTGGGTTGTGAAGGTTGTCCTTCCGTTGGGTGTATATTACCCATTTGATGATTATCAACACTAAGTTGATTTTCATTTACTGGTTCAGAGGGTTTCTTCATCCGTTTTCTTTATTGCTTGCGAGGAGCTGAACCCTGTTGTGTGGCCGTACTTCTCCCCCTCTTCCTTTGAATAGGGGGTTGAGTGGTTTTTCTTGGTACCTCCACTCGTTAGGACGCATTTATTGCAGGATTGTAGGATTTAGTAACACCTTTATAGTCAGTAAATGAATCTGGCAGGTTATTTGCAATGTGTTGCAAATTAATTATTTTCCGAACTTGAAGTTCAGTTTCTTGAGTACGTGGATCTGAGGAGGAAATGCCTTGGGCATTCCAATCGATTTCCGGGCATTCTTTTTGGTACTTGATATCTCCCCCTAATGCCGGGAAATGGTCCTTATTAAAGATGCAATCAGCGTGACGGGCTGTGAATAGATCCCCTGTGAGGGGTTCAAGGTACTTGATTATTGACGGTGATTTGTACCCCACATAGATCCCCAATTTCCTATGTGGTCCCATGGATGCACGCTGTGGTGGTGAGATCGGCACATATGTGACGCATCCAAATTTACGCAGATGAGAAATATTTGGTAGATTTCCACGTACTAATTGCAGAGGGAAAGTGTTGTGATATGCAGTTGGTCGCAATTGAATTAAATCAGGAGAGTGTAAAACTGCATGACCCCAACATGAAGTTGGTAAATTGCAATTCATTAGCAAGGGTCGTACGATGAGCTTAATTCTCTTAATTAGAGATTCTGCCAATCCATTTTGTGTGTGGACATATGGGACCGAGTGCTGAACTTCAATTCTTAGGGCCATACAATAATCATTGAAGGCACGTGAGGAAAATTCAGCAGCGTTGTCCATTCGAATTGTTTTAATTCGATTCTCGGGATAATGAGCTTGTAATTTAATAACTTGTCTCATTATTTTGGAAAATGCATGGTTCCTTATGGACAATAGGCACACGTAGTACCATCGTGTAGATGCGTCTATTAGAACCATGAAATATCTAAAAGGTCCAGACAATGGTTGGATCGGATCACAAATATCACATTGAATTCGTTCAAGGAATTGGAGTGGTTCCGCTTGAATTTTAAGACAAGAAGGTCTGTAGCACATACAGTGCACATGAAATCCTTAGATTGTGAATTTAGCTTTATTTAAGTCATGACCATTTGAATTGCAGATAATTTTCCTCATCATCCCTATACCAGGATGACCAAGGCGATCATGCCAAGTTTGAAATGCATTGACATTCTAAAATATTAGCTTATACGCAACATGTGTTACGGGTTTTATGTATGTGTAGTACAATCCTGATGATAAAGAAAGAATTTTCTCAAATATTTGTTTGCCATATCCGTTGTCTTTGGTAAAAAGGAGATATTCCTCTTTGTTGTCTTCATGGGTTTCAATGTGAAAGCCATTTTTGCGGATATCTCTATATCCTATAAGGGTACGAGTTGAATCGGGATACAATAAAGTATCCTCAATTATAATTTGTGCACCCATAGGAAGGGTAAATATGACACGTCCTGTGCCAACAATTACCGCATCGCGTCCAGCGATTGTTAAAATATCTCCATTTAACTTCTTAAGAGTTTGAAAATACTTTATTTCCCTAAGTATAGAGTTTGTGGTACCACTGTCCACAAGGCACATTTCCTCCTCCATTTGGATTGACTCCTGTAGAATCTATATATTAAAAATGTCGAATTTTCAGTGATGAAAATACGTTTATTGGATATATAGAATATTTACAACTTTATTGATATCAAAGTGCTAATACAATATATATTGTGCTTTACAATATAGGGTGAAGACAACAACAATAATAATAATATGTTTTTATTACAACAATCCGATGGATGTACATAAATATATTATCTAAGAGAGTTAATCGACTAGTCAAAGTCCCCGAATACGTCGTTTGAGGCGTATTCGATCATCATGTTCTCCTTGTCCATGGAGTCCTGTGGTAGATGGAATTCCTTGGTGTTGCTTGATTCTCCTTGAACATCTTGCGAACATCCAGTTTCCATGTTATTCTCAGGTTGAAGATTGAAGTGTGCTTCATATCTTGCTCCTTAGGTAGGTTTGTTCTGTCCCATGGATTGCAGGTAGAGGTTTACCAGATGTCTTGGGGTGCGGCATTTCTTGGTAGTGTGCTTGTAGCATCCATATTTCTGGCAAAGAGTAGTTTTGTCAAACTTGTTCTTTGCTATGCCCTTCCCCTTTTCTGAATTATGTGACATGTTCTTCTTGTTACGATAGCGGTTGGTTTTACCCTTAAAGTTCTTGTTTCGGCCTTTGAATGAGCCATTGAACTTGTTGTTTTTCTAAAAATTTGCATGTACCTCAGGCAAGGGAGCAGCCCCAATTGGGCGTTGATGACTATTTTTCAAAAGAAGTTCATCATGTTTCTCAGCTTGGAGAAGCACATGTATAAGTTCAGAATAAACTTCGTAATTCCTGGCACGATACTGTTGCTATAAGATCCTATCAGCAGGGAGCATAGTTGATATAGTCTTTTCTATCTTCTCCACTTCCGAAGGTTCCTTCTCGCAAAATCGCAACTTTGAACAAATCTTATGGACTTCATGATTATAAGCTCCGACAGATTTGAAATCCTGAAGCCTTAAGTGGGTCCATTCATGACTAGCTTCAGGAAGTATAACAACCTTTTGCTGTTCGTATCTAGTCTTAAGTGATTGCCACATATTGCTTGGAGATTCCTCCATCAAGTATTCATATTTCAAATCTGGGTGAATATGGTGTCTTATGATGTATAATGCACCATATTCATATTTCAAATCTGGGTGAATATGGTGTCTTATGATGTATAATGCACCATATTTCTGTTGCTCAGTTAATTGTGCAACTCCGGCCTGAGGAGGATCTTCGGGTGGTATGAGTGCACCTGCAATGCCACGGGATGAAAGACTTACCTTAACATCCATAGCCCTTGTAGGATAGTTATGCCCATCGAGCGCAAGCTCTTCAAATTCTTTGGCAGTCATTTTGTCCTACATGAATGGGAACCATGTAGGGGTTCGTAGCATGGAAAACAAAAATTTTCTATCGCATACAAACAAACAAGCCAAGATCTATCTACTAGATTGTAGCAACGAGTCGATGGAATAACTCACCCTCGAAGATTCCAAAGTGTTTAACGAGAGCAGATTCTCGTGGGTGATGTAGTCGTACTCTTTCCGATCTCAAGATCGCGTAGACGATCCTTCCGGCGCCACGTTCCAGCAGCGCCCCCGCAGTCGGTCACACGTTCGGTACTCGACGAAGACCTTCCTCTCCCTTGTTCCAGCAGGCAGCGGAGGTTGTAGCACTCTCCTTGCGATTCCGGCAGCACAACGGCGTGGTACCGGAGGTAGAGGGGAGATCCCGCAGGGCTTCGCCTTAAGCCGGTGCGAGTATGGTGGAGCTTATGAGAGAGGCTATTAGTGGTCTAGTAATTAGACACACCAATTAGAGGGCTCTAAACCAATTAGAAGGCTCTAAACCGAATAGCTCTAAACCGGGGTCTAGATCTAGGGTTTAGTTTAGAGGATAGGAAACTTGTGTTGTGTAGAGAGGGGAGCCCTGCCCCTCCCTTTATAGGTGGGAGGGCCGGCGGCCAAGGGGAGGAGTTCCTCCCCAACTCGGCCTTGGGAGGTGCGCCGGCCAAGGGGAGGAACCCTCCTCCAACTCGGCCTCCACCTCTCCTCCTCTTTCTCCTCTTTCCGAAAACTGGCAGTTTGACCGAAAACTGGCAGTTTGACTTTTCAATTTAGGATTTGAATTAACCCTTTATTTCGGACAGCGAGAACACTTAGTACATGATGCAATCATTCCAACATGCAATGACACATTCATGTACCCCCTTCCCCCCTCCGGAGTGCCGGACATTCCGGGACCTTCTAGAATGTTCCCGATGAAAACACCGGAACCATTCCCCAACTCCGAAACGGGACTTTCCTTATATGAATCTTATTCTCCGGACCATTCCGGATCACCTCGTGATATCTCGGATCCCATCCGAGACTCCGAACAACATTCGGTCTCTTTCTCATAATACCATAACTACTCAAACAACGTCGAATCCTTAAGTGTGTCTCCCTACGGTTCGTGAATTATGCGGACATGATCGAGACACTTCTCCGAACAATAACCAATAGAGGAATCTGGAAATTCATATGGCTCCCACATATTTCTACGATTACTTTGCGATCGAATGAACCACTTACATACGATACCAATTTCCCTTTGTCTCACGATATGTTACTTATCCGAGGTTATGATCGTCGGTATCTCTATATACCTAGTTCAACCTCGTTACTGATAAGTACTCTTTTCTCGTTCCCGTGATATGTGATCCCTTGTGACCCAGTCACATGCTTGCAAGCTAATTGGATGACATTTCACCGAGAGGGCCCAGAGAATATCTATCCGTCATATGGATGGACAAATCCCACTCTTGATCCATGTGTCTCAACCAATACTTTCCGAACACTCAATACCACCTTTATAGCCACCCTGTTACGGTGTGGTGTTTGATGACATCAAAGCATCCATCCAGTAAAGGTGATATGCATGATCTCATGGTCGAAGGAATTAGGTTACTATGTATCAGAAAGCATATAGCAATTGAACTATTGAAATGACTTGATCTTTATGCTACGCTTATCTATAGGAGTATGTCCACCATATCATTCTCCTAACGATATGATCTTGTTGTTAATAACATCTCAATGTTCATGATAAGGAAACCACAATCATCTATTAACCAACAAGCTAGTGAAGTATAGAGGCTATACTAGGGACTTCAATTTAAGTTTACAATTCACACAAGTATTAATGTTTCCTTGTTAATACTATTATAGCATGAATATAAACATTTATCATAAACACAAAGATATAATAATAACTATATTTATTATTGCCTCTAGGGCATATCTCCAACAGTCTCCCACTTGCACTAGAGTCATCTAATCTAGATTACATGGTAATATACCGAACACCCATGGCAGTTTGGTGTTGGTCATGTTTTGCCCTCGGGAGAGGTTTAGTCAACGGATCCGCCACATTCAGATCTGTGTGTACTTTGCAAATCTTTATATCCCCATCCTGGATATGTTCTCGAATAGCGTGAAAACGTAGCTTGATATGCTTCAGCTTCTTGTGTGACCTTGGTTCTTGCGCATTGGCTATGGCGCCCATGTTATCACAGTAGATAGACATTGGGTCCAGCGCACTAGGAACCACACCCAGCTCTGTAATGAACTCTTTCATCCATATCGCTTCTTGTGAAGCCTCCGAAGCAGCCATGTATTCCGATTCAGTTGAAGATCTCGCCACAACGCTTTGCTTTGCACTCCTCCAGCTAACTGCTGCACCATTCAAAATAAATACGTATCCAGATTGTGATTTAGAATCATCCAGATCGGTGTTCCAACTAGCATCGGTGTAACCATTAACAACGAGCTGTTCATCACCTCCATAAGAAAGAACCATATCCTTAGTTCTTCTCAAGTACTTAAGGATGTTTTTGACCGCTGTCCAATGATCCACTCCTGGATCACTTTGATATCTGCTAGTTAAACTAACAGCATATGCAATGTCGGGTCTAGTACATAGCATGGCATACATTAGAGATCCTATGGCTGAAGCATAGGGAGTCTTACTCATTCTTTCTCTATCTTCTGCCGATGTCGGACTTTGAGTTTTACTCAAGGTCGTATTGGGCAACATGGGCAAGAACCCTTTCTTGCTATCTTCCATTCCAAACCTCTTTAGAACTTTGTCCAAATATGTACTTTGTGACAATGATATTTGGCGTTTCGATCTATCTCTATAAATCTTTATGCCTAATATGTAAGCTGCTTCGCCAAGATCCTTCATTGAAAAACTATTATTCAAATACTCTTTGACACTATTAAGAAGGTCTACATCATTCCCAATCAACAATATGTCATCCACATACAGTATTAAGAATGCTACAGAGCTCCCACTCACTTTCTTGTAAATACAAGCTTCTCCATAAGTTTGTATAAAACCAAAACTTTTGATTACCTTATCAAAACGTTGATTCCAACTTCGGGATGCTTGCTTCAATCCATAGATGGACCGTTGAAGCTTGCATACCTTGTTAGCATCTTTAGGATCGACAAAACCTTTGGGTTGTATCATATACAACTCTTCATCAATGTCTCCATTGAGGAATGCTGTTTTGACATCCATCTGCCATATCTCATAATCATAATATGCAGCGATTGCTAACATAATCCTTACAGACTTTAGCTTCGCTACCGGTGAGAAAGTCTCATCGTAGTCAACTCCTTGAATTTGTCGAAACCCTTTTGCGACAAGTCGAGCTTTATAGACAGTAACATTACCATCAGCATCTGTTTTCTTCTTGAAAATCCATTTGTTCTCGACAGCCTTCCGGCCATCCGGTAAGTCCACCAAAGTCCATACTTGGTTTTCGTACATGGATCCAATCTCGGATTTCATGGCTTCTTGCCATTTATTGGAATCTGGGCTCATCATCGCTTCCTCATATGTCTCGGGGTCATCGGTGTTGTCCACCAACATGACATTCATAACGGAATCATACCAATCTGGAGTGGTACGAGTTCTCGTTGACCTCCGAGGCTCTGTAGCAACTTCAACCGAAGTTTCATGATCACCATCATTAGCTTCCTCTCTTATTGGTGCAGGCACCACAGGAACTTCTTCCGGTGCTGCGCTACTCGCAATTTCGAGAGAAGGTTCGACAACCTCGTCGAGTTCTACTTTCCTTCCATTCACTTCTTTCGAGAGAAATTCCTTCTCTAGAAAGGATCCATTCTTAGCAACGAAGATTTTGCCTTCGGATCTATGATAGAAGGTATACCCAATAGTTTCCTTCGGGTATCCTATGAAGACGCATTTTTCCGCTTTGGGTTCAAGCTTGTCCGGCTGTAACTTCTTTACATAGGCTTCGCATCCCCAAACTTTAAGGAACGACAATTTAGGTTTCTTCCCAAACCATAATTCATACGGTGTCGTTTCAACGGATTTAGATGGTGCCCTATTTAAAGTGAATGCGGCTGTTTCTAATGCATAACCCCAAAATGATAGCGGTAAATCTGTAAGTGACATCATAGAACGAACCATATCTAAGAGAGTTCGATTACGACGTTCAGACACACCATTACGCTGTGGTGTTCCCGGCGGTGTCAACTGCGAAAGTATTCCACATTTCTTCAAATGCTCACCAAACTCGTAACTTAGATATTCACCTCCACGATCAGAACGTAGAAATTTAATCTTCTTGTTACGTTGATTCTCTACCTCACTTTGAAACTCCTTAAACTTCTCGAAAGTTTCGGACTTATGTTTCATGAAATAGATATACCCATATCTACTCAAGTCATCTGTGAAGGTAAGAACATAACGATAACCACTGCGCGATGCTACACTCATTGGACCACACACATCGGTATGTATGATTTCCAATAAGTCTGTAGCTCGCTCCATCATACCAGAAAATGGAGTCTTAGTCATTTTACCCATCAGACATGCTTCGCATCTTTCAAGTGATTCAAAATCAAGTGATTCAAGAAGTCCATCGGAATGGAGTTTCTTCATACGCTTCACTCCAATGTGACCAAGACGACAGTGCCACATATAGGTCAAGTTATCGCTTGATTTCAAACGTTTAGCTTCAATGTTATTAATATGTGTATTTCCACTATCGAGATTCAATATGAATAGACCATCTATCAAAGGTGCATGTGCATAAAACATATTACTCATATAAATCGAACAACCATTATTCTCGGATTTAAACAAGTAACCGTCTCGCAATAAACAAGATCCAGATATAATGTTCATGCTCAACGCAGGCACCAAATAACAATTATTTAAGTATAAAACTAATCCCGATGGTAGATGAAGAGGTAGCGTGCCGACCGCGATCACATCAACCTTTGATCCGTTTCCCACGCGCATCGTCACCTCGTTCTTCGCTAGCTTTCGTTTATTCTGCAGCTCCTGTTTCGAGTTACAAATATGAGCAACCGAACCAGTATCAAATACCCAGGCACTACTACGAATACTAGTGAAATACACATCAATAATATGTATATCAAATATACCTTTCTTCTTGATGTTGCCGTTCTTCAAATCCGCCAAGTACTTTGGGCAATTCCGTTTCCAGTGACCTTCCCCTTTGCAGTAAAAGCACTCAGTATCAGGCTTAGGTCCAGCCTTGGTCCTCTTCGTCGGCATGGTAACTTGCTTACCACCCTTCTTGAAGTGTCCCTTCTGCTTAGACTTGCCTTTCTTGAATTTGGTGGTCTTATTGACCATCAACACTTGGTGCTCTTTCTTGATCTCCACTTCTGCAGACTTTAACATAGCAAATAGTTCTGGCAACTCTTTGTTCATGTTCTGCATGTTGTAGTTCATCACAAAGTTCTTGTAACTTGGTGGTAGTGATTGGAGGATGCGGTAAACTCCCAAAGTATTAGGAATCACTATACCCAAGCTTTGAAGTTTGTTCGCGTGCCCAGACATTTTAAGCACATGCTCACTGACGGAGCTACCCTCTTCCATCTTGCAGTTAAAGAACTTTTCAGAAGCTTCATAACTTTCAATTGCCGCATGAGTCTCAAAAATTAATTTGAGATCCTTGACAATATCATATGGGTCTGACTCTTCAAACCTTTTCTGAAGCTCCGATTCTAAACCATACAAGATAGCACACTGAACTATGGAGTACTGATTCTTCCGAGCAAGGTAAACATTCTTTACTTCATCGGTAGCATCAGCTGCAGGTGGGTCACCTAGCGGTGCATCCAGCACATAGGTCAAATTACCAGCTGTGAGGACAATCCTCAAATTGCGGAACCAATCCGCGAAGTTGCTTCCATTGTTTTTCAACTTTTCTTTCTCTAGGAACGCATTAAAATTGATGGTAGGGGCTGCCATTGATCTACAACATATTTGCAATAGTTTAGACTAAGTTTATGACAAATTGAGTTCAAATTAATTAATGAAATTAAACTAGGTGAACTCCCACTCAAAACAACATCCCTCACATTGTTTTAGTGATCACATGAACCAAATCCACTACATCAACACCGATCATCACGAGAGTTGATATAGTTTTCAATGGCGAACAATCGACATGTTCATCATATCTGCTATATGATTCATGCTTTACCTTTCGGCGATCCGTGTTCCTGAGGCCATGTCTGTACATGCTAGGCTCGTCAAGATCAAACCTTAGCTACCGCATAAGCAAATCTGGCTTGCTTACGTTGTATTCACCCGTGGAATCAAAGACACCCGATCATCACGTGGTGCTTCGAAGCAACAAGCTTTAGCAACGGTGCTAACTAAGGGCGAACACTTTAGACTTGAAATTTATGTGCATGAGGGATCATCTTATAATGCTACCGTCGTCTACTAAGCAATACAAGATGCATAAAGGATTAACATCACATGCAATTCATAATATGTGATATGATATGGCCTTTCTTCTTTGTGCTTCCGATCTCCATCTTCAAGCACGAACATGATCTCCATCATCACCGGCATGGCATCAAGGTCAATGACGCTTCTTCATGGTTGTCGTCCACCAGCTTCAACTATTACAACTATTTTGAATAGACACGCAGGTCTTAACAGAATTTAAAGACAACCATATGGCTCCTGCCGGTTGCCAACTTACAATAAGGAACATTGCATACATCAAATATAATCACAATCATGGCCATATCACATCACTGCACACCCCTGCAAAACAAAGTTAGACGCTTCTACTTTCTTTGCATATTTTACGTGGTTTGGGGCTTTCCATAAGTGTCGTTCTAACTTACGAACAAGAACCACAACATTGATACTAGCATTGTTGATCACCCGTTGTAAATTGGATCTTTACTATGCTAGGAGAAACAGGCACCCGCAAAGCCACTTATGCAAAACGAGTTGCATGTCAAGCGTGGAGCAAGTCTCATGAACGATGTCATGTAAGGTTAGCCCGGGCCGCTTCATCCCAACATACCGCAAGATGCAAAGTACACAAAAAGCAATCTACAATAAAAGCATCAACGCCCACAATGACCATTGTGTTCTACTCGTGCAACAGATCTACATATAGACACGGCTCTGATACCACTGTAGGGGTTCGTAGCATGGAAAACAAAAATTTTCTATCGCATACAAACAAACAAGCCAAGATCTATCTACTAGATTGTAGCAACGAGTCGATGGAATAACTCACCCTCGAAGATTCCAAAGTGTTTAACGAGAGCAGATTCTCGTGGGTGATGTAGTCGTACTCTTTCCGATCTCAAGATCGCGTAGACGATCCTTCCGGCGCCACGTTCCAGCAGCGCCCCCGCAGTCGGTCACACGTTCGGTACTCGACGAAGACCTTCCTCTCCCTTGTTCCAGCAGGCAGCGGAGGTTGTAGCACTCTCCTTGCGATTCCGGCAGCACAACGGCGTGGTACCGGAGGTAGAGGGGAGATCCCGCAGGGCTTCGCCTTAAGCCGGTGCGAGTATGGTGGAGCTTATGAGAGAGGCTATTAGTGGTCTAGTAATTAGACACACCAATTAGAGGGCTCTAAACCAATTAGAAGGCTCTAAACCGAATAGCTCTAAACCGGGGTCTAGATCTAGGGTTTAGTTTAGAGGATAGGAAACTTGTGTTGTGTAGAGAGGGGAGCCCTGCCCCTCCCTTTATAGGTGGGAGGGCCGGCGGCCAAGGGGAGGAGTTCCTCCCCAACTCGGCCTTGGGAGGTGCGCCGGCCAAGGGGAGGAACCCTCCTCCAACTCGGCCTCCACCTCTCCTCCTCTTTCTCCTCTTTCCGAAAACTGGCAGTTTGACCGAAAACTGGCAGTTTGACTTTTCAATTTAGGATTTGAATTAACCCTTTATTTCGGACAGCGAGAACACTTAGTACATGATGCAATCATTCCAACATGCAATGACACATTCATGTACCCCCTTCCCCCCTCCGGAGTGCCGGACATTCCGGGACCTTCTAGAATGTTCCCGATGAAAACACCGGAACCATTCCCCAACTCCGAAACGGGACTTTCCTTATATGAATCTTATTCTCCGGACCATTCCGGATCACCTCGTGATATCTCGGATCCCATCCGAGACTCCGAACAACATTCGGTCTCTTTCTCATAATACCATAACTACTCAAACAACGTCGAATCCTTAAGTGTGTCTCCCTACGGTTCGTGAATTATGCGGACATGATCGAGACACTTCTCCGAACAATAACCAATAGAGGAATCTGGAAATTCATATGGCTCCCACATATTTCTACGATTACTTTGCGATCGAATGAACCACTTACATACGATACCAATTTCCCTTTGTCTCACGATATGTTACTTATCCGAGGTTATGATCGTCGGTATCTCTATATACCTAGTTCAACCTCGTTACTGATAAGTACTCTTTTCTCGTTCCCGTGATATGTGATCCCTTGTGACCCAGTCACATGCTTGCAAGCTAATTGGATGACATTTCACCGAGAGGGCCCAGAGAATATCTATCCGTCATATGGATGGACAAATCCCACTCTTGATCCATGTGTCTCAACCAATACTTTCCGAACACTCAATACCACCTTTATAGCCACCCTGTTACGGTGTGGTGTTTGATGACATCAAAGCATCCATCCAGTAAAGGTGATATGCATGATCTCATGGTCGAAGGAATTAGGTTACTATGTATCAGAAAGCATATAGCAATTGAACTATTGAAATGACTTGATCTTTATGCTACGCTTATCTATAGGAGTATGTCCACCATATCATTCTCCTAACGATATGATCTTGTTGTTAATAACATCTCAATGTTCATGATAAGGAAACCACAATCATCTATTAACCAACAAGCTAGTGAAGTATAGAGGCTATACTAGGGACTTCAATTTAAGTTTACAATTCACACAAGTATTAATGTTTCCTTGTTAATACTATTATAGCATGAATATAAACATTTATCATAAACACAAAGATATAATAATAACTATATTTATTATTGCCTCTAGGGCATATCTCCAACAAACCAGAGATTTGATTAATTTACTTGTATGTAAATTAAAATCATCATGGTTATGTTGTAATAAAATTTGCAAAATTTTGTGAACTCAAGTGGAAGCTAGAGTTGTAGTGTAGACCTCAAATCATCTATCATAACACTTTGTAGTTAATCACCATTTTCATGGAGTACATCTCTCGGTACTAAGAAGCATAATCTGACCCGAGTCAGTAGATGCCTTCGGTCTTAGTACCTTATGTTATGACTTGATTTAAATATATGGGGGGCATATTGAAGGTAGTCATAATGCCAATTTTTTACAAAATGTAGACCTCACAATAATCGTGGATAATCTGCATATTACGCAGTAGATGCCACATTACCTTGTGATCCCATATGTAAATTGAGCTATTCACTTTTAATTTGCATATTAATTCTATTCGAGTTAGGTCAGTATGATGCTTTTTAGGCATTTCTTTGACTTAATAGATGGCGAATTAATATTTTATTTTGCAAGAAAACTTAATCTTGATTGCAAAATATTATTATTGTACCATTTATATATGTTATAGGGATGGCAAAGTGCAAACACATTGAACATATAATCTTTCATAGACACAATATGGTCTAGAACATCAATGTACAATACGATGAAGTACATATTTAATTACACAGGTATAGATGATCTAAAACATGACAAATGCATAATTAAAGACTGGTAGCTGGACCTATCTGTGAGATCCTGAATTTATAGGACCTAAAATAAGGTACGTACTAAAACTGAATGTATTTTAGTCTACCAATCTACCAAAGTGCTGATGTAAACGAGCTACTCTAGTAAAATAAATTTGTTAATGGGTAGAACGTATGTAGATGGGCCTATTTAGGAGACCAACTAAGACCAGCCTGTCCAGACGTGAGGAGATAAAGGGACGACGGGAGAAATTCCCAAATTTCCGGTCACACATCGATCCCCAATCTTATCCACCGCGACCGATACAGGCGGAGTTCGCTGGCGGGCCTCTTCAGGCATGAGGCGGACCCCCAGAGGAGGAGGAGCTCTCCCCAGGGCCTGGGGCCTCGTTGGGGCGGTGAGGGAGCGGCCGGTGCGGGTGGAGCCGGGGGTGGAGAGGCCGGGGGCGGCGACTCCAGGTCCGGGACCGGGCTGAATCCCGGTGGCAGGAAGTGCTCCGGATCCTCGTCGCTTGGTGTCGGCGTGGGGAGGTCCGGGTAGGCGTGCAGCGCGTCGACGACCTCTTGGTCCGGCGGTGGAGTTGCCGGGGCTGGAGGGCACGGGCCGTAGCCGTGTACCGGACAGAGGAGGACGCCGTCGCGGGCAGGGCATGGCCTATACCCGTGCGCTGGGCAGAAGGCCACGGCGCCCATGCCGTTGTTCAAGAAGATGCCCGGCGGTGGCGGGGCCAGGGCGGCGTCGAAGTCGTCTTCCTCGCCCAGGAACGGTGCCGCTGTCCCGCCAAGGAGCCATTCCATTGGCGGGATGGAGAACGCCGACGATGGAGGCGCAGAAGGTCCTGCGACATCGGTGGCGACTCCCTGGACACCTCGTCCAGTGGCTGACACTGGAGCCCGGCGAGGGTGGCCGTGGCGACGGCCGCCGTGACGACGACGGTTCCAATTGAAAGAGCGATGACGCCTTCCTAGTCCAGAATGGTGGTGACCACCACCATGGCTGTGGCGACGGATGTCGTGACCGCGACGGCGAAGGCCGTGGCGGCGGGCAAACCTGGGGCGGCGAGTCTCTCTCCGGAGGAAACGAACGAAGGCAGAAGCGAGGGCCGGCAAGTTAATCCTTGCCATTTTCTTACCTTTCCCTTCTTTCGCTGTACTTCGCTTCTCCTTGCAGTTGCTCTCGTAGAGGCTATGCGTGCTGATAACGTATGAAAACTCAAAGTATATAGCCAGAGAATGAATCGAAGGATGCCTTATTGATGAATGAATCAGGTATATATACAGAGTGAAGGGGCGCTATCAATAGATGCGTCGATTGCATATGTCGGTATCTAGAGTCGGTTTCGCGAGGCGACGTTTCAGGATCCCAATTGTACATGACGGTTGTTCCCACAATCGTTACATAGCGAGAATTATCCTCTATTAAATACTAAATATATATTTCTAACAGGCCCTACGAAGCGCGACCTGCCCAGGCCGTCTCTTCGCGCATGGAACACAGTCGTCACTGATTTCATGGGGTCGTCCCAGCGTTTGGGATGAGAATTCAGACCCTGTACTGTACTCTGTACACCTATTCACGGTTCGGGACAAGGGGAGGATTAAACTCCTGCCTCTGTCGGTTCGGTTTTCGAGTGTCCCATGCATGGGACTTGCGTGCTGTTTCTGTCGGGTCTCTGGAGCAGCCAGGCTTCCAGATCGTTGTAGTAGTAAAATACAGTATGGCTCTGTTGCTAAATCACATTCCAGAAAAATATACGTATTACAGAAGCAAGGAGTAGACCGCCGCTCTGCTCGAGAAAATGATACACTAGGAACCAAACTCGGGATTCCTAATCTGTCCTGGAGCTCAGCGGAGAGCACGTGCAGGCGTCTCCTTTAGCCTCTCAGCATTTTTCTCGAGTGGAAAGGTAGCGTGGCAGTTGGTGCGTCCTTGCCGCTCTTGTGTCTAGCCAGAGCCCCACTGCGCTCCATCCCGGCCACTACGCCACGCGCCAGACGGTGGAGTTCTCAAGCCACGGTGTCTCCCTGCAAAAAAAAAATATACCGACACGAGAGTAGCGATCTCGGCCCCTGCAAAAAAAAAGAGCAGTGATCTCGGCCGGTGGGTTTCGCACACTAGCCATGTGTCCGAACGCTCGGATTACTAAGGCCATCTCCACGAGGAATCCCAAAGGGACTATCCAAACGGTTCGTTTTATCTATTTGGTTGAGCCACTCCGCTTTTGGGTCGTGGTTGTTAAACAATATTTGTAACGTTTTCTGTCTTAGAGTTGTTGCCGGCATGGAGTAGTACTCCACCCGGACTTCTCTCCCTGTAATCTCACGATGGATTCCATCGTATAATATTAACACGAAACCGAAGCCGAGATCAAGACATCGTTAACCTAAAACGTTGAGATGGTATCAGAGCCACTCTTCCATCCTAGCTGCTAAAACCGCCAACGCCGTCGCAGGGCTCCCTGCCACCGCCGCCGCCGCCAAGACCAATACAAAATTGTCGCCGTCGTCGTAGGATTCTCTGCCACCGCCGCCGCTTAAGCCCTATACAAGCCTGCCGCCGCAGCCTCTCTCTGCCGTCACAAAAAACCCGATACAGAAAACCCTAGATACATCACCGCTGCAGCCTTTCTCTGCCGGCACCAAAACCCATCAAAAATCCTACCACAAATCAAAGCCCTAGACTCGCATACCATCACAAAAAAAAAATCTACGCCGAAGTTTCCCCCGTCGTCGTCTGCTCCTCAATGGCAACACCATCATCCTCCGTCACCGCGTTGGCCGCTGCTCTTGGTGCACCGCCGACTCAACTTCTCACACGTGAAAACTCCCTCGTCTAGAAGGCTCTGGTGATCCCTGCTCTTCGTGGGGCGCGTGTCCTCAACTTGGTGAAAGGGCTAGAGCCAGCTCCTGAGGAGGAGATCGAGGTTCAGGATACCAATGACAAGAAGATCCAGGTTGAAAACCCAGCATATGTCACTTGGATCACTCGAGATCAACAGGTTCTGAGGTACATCTTGAATTCCTTGTCACCGGATATTCTGTCACTTGTCATTGGTTTTGATACATCTGCTGAAGTCTGGAAAGCCCTCGAGTCTCTCACCATGACTCCATCCCGCTCCCGGACTCAACAACTCTGTTCTGCCCTGAATGACACAAAGAAGGATGATATGTCTGCTGAAAAATATTTTGCTAAGATGAAAAACATAGCATCTGAACTTGCTGCTGCTAGAAAACCCCTTGATGATGATGAACTTATTTGGTCTATTCTGCATGGTCTTGGAGATTCTTACAACACTCTCAAAACTGCTGTCAATGCCAGTCCCAATACTACACTCAATGATTTGTTCAGTCAACTTTAGGCTTTTGATCAGCTTCACAGGACAGATGATGATACCTTCACCTCATCTGCCAATATGGTGAGGCGCGGTGTTCATCATGCCCCACAGCCACGCCCACGCCATGATGACAGGCGCCCAGATGATCGTGACCACCGCCAGCGTCAGGATGATAGGTGCCCTGATGATGGTCGTTGCCCCTATTATGATCGACGATACTATGGTGATCGTCGTGGGAACACTGATCGTCACAATTATGATGATCTCCCTAGGCGTCGTGATGATGATGGAGGAAGGCGTGGAGATGACAGTGGTCGTGATGATGGACGCCGTCGTGGCCGTGCTCCAACTCCTTACGTTAATGTGACATGTCAGATATGCAAGATTCATGGTCGTCCCGCTAATGACTGCTGGTGGAGGTTTCAGGGTGATCGTGATCGTTGTGATGATAATGATCGTCGTCGTGATGATGGTGATCACAGTGACAAGGGTGCACACTTGGCATCGTATGGAGTGGATACGAACTAGTATGGTGACACTGGCGCAACACATCATGTTGCGCATGAGTTAAGCAAGCTTTATGTCCAGGAGAAATACACAGGACAGGATCGCGTTCATACAGTTGATGGAAAAGGTATGCAAATCTCTCACATAGGTCATTCAATGATGCGTACTCCCTATAGTTCCTTGCATCTCAAAGATATTCTTCATGTACCTGATGCATCTAAAAACCTCCTTTCCGTTCATAAGCTTACACTAGATAATGATGTTTTTCTTGAGTTTCAACCCTATTTTTTCTTGATTAAGGATCAGGCCACAAGGACGGTTCTTTTTAAAGGTCCATGCCGTGATGGTCTATATCCGCTAGTGCCTGTGTGTACTGGGTCCCCCAAGCAAGCCTTCGTTACAATAAAGTCGTCCTCCTCCACATGGCATCGCCGCTTAGGACATCCATCCTCTTTTGTGGTGCAGCAGATTCTTAGGAAGCATCATATTTGTCATACTCCAGAAATAAACCCATATATTTGTGATTCATGTCAATTAGCTAAGAGTCATCAACTCCCATATCATGTCTCTACTAGTGTGTCTACTTCTCCTCTGGAGCAAATTTTTTCTGATGTATGGGGTCCAGCACCTGCCTCTGTTGGCAAACATCTTTATTATGTAAGCTTTATTGATGATTATAGCAAATTCACGTGGATCTATTTGCTCAAAAATCGTTCTGAAGTTTATCAAGTCTTTGTTAATTTTCAACAACTTGTGGAGAGAAAATTTGATAGAAAGATCATCACTATGCAAAATAATTGGGGTGGTGAGTATGAAAAACTACATGGCTTCTTTCAAAAAGTGGGCATTACTCATTATGTTTCTTGTCCGCATGCACACCAACAAAATGGTTCTGTGGAGCGCAAGCATCGACATATTGTTAAAGTTGGTCTTGCCTTTCTTGCTCATGCCTCTATGCCTCTCAAGTTTTGGGATGAAGCTTTTCTCACAGCCACCTTCCTTATTAATCTTCTCCCTAGTAAGGTGATCAATTTTGACACTCCTGTTGAACGACTCCTCAAACCAAGTCTAACTATGAGTCTCTTCGAGTTTTTGGTTGTGCGTGTTGACCTAATCTTCACCTATATAATAAAAGGAAACTTGCCTTCCGTTCCACTAAGTGTGTGTTTTTAGGCTATAGTCCACGCCACAAAGGAGTAAAGTGCTTAGATCCCAAAATAGACCGTGTCTATATTTCTCGAGATGTAGTATTTGATGAGAAAATCTTTCCTTTTGCTGACCTACATCCGAATGTTGGTTCCCGCCTCAAGCAAGATATTCTTCTTCTACCTACACATCATGGGGAGACACACATTGATGATTCTATGAGTTTGCATATTATACCAAATGTTACTCCTAACGTTGTTCTTGCAGACACAGTCCAGAAAATAGAAGAAAATTCTAGTCAAAATAATGACACAATTGTGCAAAACAGTGAAAGCTCAAGTACCGATTCCGAGATAGATTCTGTACCAGCCTCAGATCGCGCGCCCATTCATTCTGGTGAAGATTCACCTGTCAGCTCGCATGCAGCCAGTGGCAACACTTCCCGCCCTCGGTCCCCGGTGCAGTCTCCTTCTGCGCGTGGACGTCGTTGGTCCAGGTCGATGTCACCTGTTCACCAGGTGCAGACGACTGTGTCACCGCGGTCCCGCCAGCGGTCTGTGTCACCTGGGGGGGGCAGCAACGCCACCTCGATCGCCAGGGACAGCGACACCTCCTCTGCCTCCTATACGTGACGGGACAGCGACGTCCCCTGTGCTTCATGTACGTGATGCAGAGGAAAGCGCATGATCATCTGAAAATAACACTAGTACTAGTGCTAGTGACAACTCCGGATCTTCCGTGATTCCATCTTCGCCTTCGCCAATACAACCACCACAGATTGTCACTCGTCTTCAAAGAGGTATTAGAAAACCCAAAGAATATACTGACGGTATTATTTGGTATGGCTTGTTTACATCTACAGGGGAACCTTTCACGTTGTCTGAAGCTCTTACAGATGATCGATGGCACAATGCTATGACAGAAGAATATCATGCTCTCATGAAAAATAAGAATTGGAAACTTGTTCCTCCAAACTCTACCAAGAATCTTATATATTGCAAATGGGTATACCGAGTAAAGAAAAATGCAGATGGCTCAGTTGATAGATACAAGGCCCGTCTCACTGCAAAAGGTTTTAAACAAAGGTATGAAATAGACTACGAGGACACTTTTAGTCCTGTTGTAAAGGCAGCAACTATTTGTCTTGTGTTGTCAGTTGCCGTCTCTTGAGGTTGGAAACTAAGGCAGCTAGATGTCAAGAACGCGTTTCTTAATGGCGTTCTGGAAGAGAAAGTATACATGAAACAACCTCCAGGTTTTGAGGATTCTCAAACTCCTCACTATATATGCAAGCTTGAAAAGGCGTTGTATGGCCTTAAACAAGCTTCTCCAGCCTGGTATTCTAAACTAAGTGCCAAGTTGCAAGCACTTGGATTTATTCCTTCTATAGAAGATACCTCTCTTTTCCTTTACAAAAAGTCAGATGTGATGATATTTGTTCTAATCTATGTTGATGATATAATAGTTACCAGCTCCTCAGATCTGACCATTCCTGCTCTACTGCGTGATCTTCAGGATGATTTTGCTCTCAAGGATTTGGGGAACTTGCACTACTTCTTGGGAATTGAGGTAAAGGAAGTTGAAAATGGATTGTTTCTTACTCAAGAGAAGTATGCCTCTGATCTTCTTACAAAAGTTGGTATGAGAATGTGCACTCTTTGTCCCACACCTTTATCCTCTACTGAAAGTTTATCTCTTAAAGAGGGAACTCCTCTTGGTCCTACTGATATTACTGAATATAGAAGTATTGTGGGTGCCTTACAATATTTGACACTGACAAGGCTTGATATTTCTTTTTCGGTTAACAAAGTTTGTCAGTTTCTACATGCTCCAACAACCTCACATTGGACAACTGCAAAAAGGATTTTGAGATATGTTCAGGGTACCTTGAAAACTGGACTTACTTTTCAGAAATCTTCATCTAGCCTGCTCAGTGCTTTCTCTCATGCATACTGGACAGGTTGCCTTGATGACAGGAGATCCACAGGAGGATTTGCTATATTTTTTGGACCAAATCTGATATCTTGGAGTGCAAGAAAGCAAGCAACTGTGTCTAGATCAAGTACTGAAGCAGAGTACAAAGCATTAGCTAATGCCACAGCTGAATTAATATGGGTAGAAGCTCTTCTTGGAGAACTTGGAGTTTCATTGAAGGAAAAGCCATGTTTATGGTGTGACAATCTTGGTGCAACATATCTATCTGCAAATCCTGTCTTTCATGCAAGGACTAAACACATTGAAATTGATTTTCACTTTGTTAGAGAAAGAGTTGCAGACAAGAACCTTGAGGTCAAATTCATCTCTAGCAAAGATCAGGTTACAGATGGCTTTACAAAAGCATTACCAGTTAAGGAACTTAATGAGTTCAAACGTAATCTCAACCTTTCGTAAGGTTATGATTAAGGGAGGCTGTTAAACAATATTTGTAACGTTTTCTGTCTTAGAGTTGTTGCCGGTATGGAGTAGTACTCCACCCGGACTTCTCTCCCTGGAATCTCACGATGGATTCCATCGTATAATATTAACACGAAACCGAAGCCGAGGTCAAGGCATCGTTAACCTAAAACGTTGAGAGTGGTCTGGTTTGTTTTGCCAGCCGCGGCTAGCAGCGCGACCTAAATTGTTCTATTTTATTTGGCTAGCCTAAGAGAGACGAAGCAGTCCAAGAGAGAAGAAACAAGAAGACCCATATTGCGACTACCAACATGCTAGTCTGCTACAACAACCGGATAGACCAACGTCCGCGTCTATTCGGACAGACTCACCCGTGACCCAAATTTAATATCCGAATGAAGCGAACCAATTACGACGCGATCGGATCCTTTGTGTCTCCCCGGTGGAGATGCCCTAATCAGCAGGCAGAACAATTGCTCAATTAATTAGCACTACTCGATTCGAAATACTCGTACAACTCCGTTTATGCGTGCCTAATATCGGGTGGAGTACGAACATTCCCTAACGGCGCGGTCTTTCACCTGCTAAAGTCGGTCGATCGGAGAGAACGTTGCTTCGCCATTGATACGTTGAGCAGTAGTTGTGGGCCCGTAGCTCGCTTTCGTCCATCACACACAAACATGATAGGGGTGCTCTAGGAGTAGCATGGCATGGCATAGGAGCGCGTGGACTACGTGCATTGTTAAAACAGGGGACACCCAACTAGCTAGGCTGGTTAGCATGTAGACAAAGAATGCTAACCTACGTAAAGTCCAACATTCAATGATTCAAGGAGAAACAGTTTGGGGTTGAGACGCCGTTTACAACTGTCAAAGTCTCAAAAGACGTCAGCTATTCAGAAGCACGGATGTAGCAGGTCCAATAGTCCTTCGAGTTCGAGCTAGCACCATAGTTTAAAAATCTGACCCGGTTTAACCAGAAAAAATCTGAATCGATGGATTCATCGGTTTCTTATGTGGCACAAGTCCAAATAGCAAAAAAGAGAAAAATATTTACTAGAGGAATCGAACTCATATGCTGGGCATAAATAACAGCACATAAATCCCAATACCACTTGAACACGCCATGTTTTTATGATTGCATATTAAAATATATATTATATATACTCCATCAGTCCCAAAAAGTATGTCTTAAGTTTGTCTAAATTTAGATGTATGTAGATACTATATAGACACAACATTAAATTTTTTAGAAAATTAAGACATCCTTTTTAAGATGGAGGGAGTACTTTTTATAGTCATGACGTACTGTGATTGCACTACTCTCTCCGGTGGTCCGGTCAGCAAACCAGTGAACCAGTCGTCTTTTCGATTCACTGACCAATCTGGTTTTTAAAACTATGGCTAGTATTCCACTACTCCCTCCGTCCCAAGTCACGTGTAAGAATTAGTCAAATATCAAACCTTAAACTTGAACATCGTCCTCGCTCCGACGCAGCATCAGCATGGCAGTGCACTGCGACGCCTGCGAGCTCCTACAGGCCAACGAAATTCATGGCGGTCACGAGGAGTGGCGTCCCGGATTCTGCAACATTTGTTTTTTCCCTTTCTGTAGGACGGATGCTGCTATTTTTCATACGGGCTCGAGTACATCCAGAGGGATCGGATGTACAGTCACGACGTACTGTGATTGCGAGCAAGTCTCCAGGCATCCTACGGCGGCCGTATTTTCGTCCCGTGTGCCAGGAGAGGTGAGGTGCCCGGCGCCGCTGCCGCTGGTCTTACGGTCGATCCGGCTTTTACTGGGTAGCACGACTGCACGAGTGCGCTGCTAGTCCGTACAAGTGGCGCAAATAATGTGCACGCGTCACCTGACACGGCGACTCACTGCAACGCGTGTTGGCCCGGGTGTTTGTCTTCTTCTAGCAGTGAATAAGGCATCGTGCCTTGACAGACATCAAGATAGTTGACTCATATGAATTGCGAAGGATTTGAATCGTATGAAAGTTTTCTCGCCCAAGAACTAATTCTATAGCAATCGTGTACTGTAAATTTTATACTCCCTGTTCCATAATAAGTGTCGCTCTACTACTTTGTGAGAGCGATATTTATTATGGATCGAAGGGGTAGAGAAAAACAGCAAGTCATATTCTTTCTATTTCACGATATAAACCTTGGGTAAGGAAATTTTGGTCTTTTCGTGGTAGATGGCAACACTTTTTTTTTTGTTTTGGCGCTTCATTTTTTGCCGATGATTTGAAGAAAAAACATGGTAGATGATCGGCCGCGTGTGATAGATATTGAATTTTTGGTTGCTCGTGGGATTTTGACTCCGACCGATGTCCCGTGGTCTTTTGAAACTTGTGGGACCCTCCTGTCAGTGTTTTTGGTGGACATTTTTTCGATCGCGTCCGCTGTTTTGATCTTGATAGCGTTGCTCGATGTGGTAGCCGTGTAGTCTGGTCGTTGGGTCCCGGATGTCTGTTACTATGTATAAGAAACGTGTTTATGATGGACTCTTTTTTGATCGTGTTCGTTGTTTTGATCTGAAGATAACTTGCTCGCTGGAGACGTGTATGGTATAACTGTTGGGTTCCTAATGCCTGTCTCTGTACAAGAGCGTCGTACGTTAGAATTTTATTTTTGGCCACGTCTATTGTTTTGATCTTGAAGATAATTTTGCTTGGTGCAATCGAGTATGGTCTAACTGTTCGGTCCGAAGTGTCATCCTCTCTATACAAGGAACGTATGTATGTGGACTTTTTCATCATTTTGACCTCAAAGGTAACGTTGCTTGATGCAGTTGTGTATAGTCTGTCTATTGAGACTCCGATGTCAGCATTTAGTAGAAGAAACATGTGACATATTGGATAGTTTGTTACCCATGTTTGTTGGCAATTGACTTCTATTTTCAAACCAACACGTTAAACTTGATGGATGCTGCGCGTGGGTGGGTCCGATTTCACCCTCTCCATACAACAATGTTGCTACATGAGAAAAATATTACACGGCGAGATTTTGAACTCGATACCTCTATTTACAAGAAAGTGTGTTGTGTTGGATAATTCATTTCCCGTGATTGTTGCTTAATTGACTTTTATTTTGCGTGAATCCCCGATGTCAACCCCTCGGTACAACAAAGTTGCTACATGAAAACAAATATCACACGAGAGATGTCAAGCACAGGTGAACCGTGTGCAGGGTGCCTTGCCACTACACCAAATACTTGATATAATGTTTTTGATTTTGTGTAATACAAAAAACTTTAGCAGCGAACTTATAGGAATGAGATATAAATTTGTGTGATTCCAAACACATCTCAACATTATGGCTACTGATTTTTGTGAACTACATGATGTAACTGTTTGTAATAGAGAAGTCTATAAACACTCTCATTATCAATGTAAGCATAATAGTGATCTTTTTTTTCGATAAGGGGTGTTTTATTACTCAAAAGTTTAAATATTACACCCGGCCTCTGCATAGCTAGGATGCACACAACCGACAAAGTGACCAACGAGTCCAACATAAATAAAGAACTCGATAGCGAGTTACAAAAACGATGTTTAAATGCAAATACGCCAAAGGAGCTGGCGGCGGACCGATCCGAAGATTATGCTGTCATCCATGTCTAGTAAATAGGTCCCGTGTTGTATCCTCCAGTCGCGTACACACCTCCATAAAAAGGTCTCGCAGCTCCACATGATGTAGCACCGACCAAGCCCGAAGGGTATGCGTAAACCTGTAAATAACCTGCAGAAGGGAACAGTTGACATCATTAAAAACCTTATCGTTTCTACATAGCCACAGCGACCAAATTAATGCCATCGCTCCAACCCGAAGCAGTGTCTTAAACTTGTAATCTATACCATGTAACCAAGTCCCAAAAATGTTGGCAATACTACGTGGTGGAGACAAGCCAGAAGCTGCTTGGGTGACTGACCATATAGGCCGTGGAAATTGCATTGGAAAAACAGGTGTTTGATTGTCTCATCGTGGAGACAAAACACGTAGCTCGGGTTCCCATGCCAATTGCGCTTAATAAGGTTGTCTTTTGTAAGGATAATTCCACGACGAAGATACCAAGCAAAAATCTTGTTTTTAAGAGGTATCATCATCTTCCATATCATCCTATTATCTAAAACTTGTAATACTGGTTGAGTTAAAGCATTGTATAAAGAGCTAACAGAGAAAGAACCATTCTCAGTTAGATTCCATCGGAATTCATCTGGCTCATCTGTCAGTTGGACCTACGCCAATCTATGTAGCAGCATGATCCAAGAGTCAAGTCTAACACCAGTTAAATCCCTTCTGAACGTTATATTGGGTGGAAAAGATTCCAATACAGTAGCAATCGTCTCCCCTTTATAGTGAACAATGGAATACAACGCTGGATATTGTTCTCGGAGGGTAGCATGGCCAAGCCATTTATCCTCCCAAAACCTTATCTGAGACCCATTATTAATAAAAAATGTGCCATGGCAAAGAAAATGTTTCTTAGTCGCCATCAGGCCAGCCCAAAAGTGAGAGTCTCCCGGTTTCCAAACCATTTGGGACAATGCTTTTGAGCCAACATATTTTCTCTTAATAAGAGTTTGCCATATCCTTTCTTCAGTTAATAACCTGAAGAGCCATTTACTAAGGAGGGCCATATTCTTGATTTTCAAATCATGAATACCAAGCCCACCCTGTTCTTTGGGACGACATAGCACACTCCATTTAGCCAGTCTAGATTTCTTTTTCTCGTTATCTCCTTGCCAAAAGAATCTTGATCTGAAGTAATCTAATATTTTCAAGACTCCTTTCGGTAGTTGAAAGAAAGATAGCATATAAAGTACCATGTTACTGAGTACTGAATTTATGAGTATAATCTTCCTCCTATGGATAATAATTTGCCTTTCCAACTGCTCAAACGCAGTTGTAGTCTTTCTTCGACAATTTTCCATTCAGCATTTGTAAGCCTACGGTAATGTACCGGTATGCCCAAATATTTGATCGGAAAAACACCATGGCTACAACCGAACAGTTCATTATAAAGACTAATCGCTTCTTGAGCCTCACCGAAACAAAACAATTCACTCTTGTGGAAATTAATTTTTAATCCCGATAGTTGCTCAAAAGCTGAAAGTATAAGTTTCAGGTTTTTTGCCTTTTCGAGGTCATGTTCCATAAAGAGAATTGTATCATCCGCATATTGAAGTATAGATAAACCACCATCCACTAGGTGAGGAATCACACCTTCAATATGGCCCTCTGATTTGGCGCGTTCAATCAAGATGGAGAGCATATCAGCCACTATATTGAATAGCATTGGTGATGATGGATCTCCCTGTCTAACCCCCTTTTTAGTCTGGAAGTAGCTACCAATATCGTCATTGACTTTGATGGCAACACTACCTCCGACCACAAAGCTATTGATTAAAGCACGCCATTCAGTGGAGAAGCCTTTCATCCTAAGAACTTGCTGAAGGAAAGACCATTTGACATTATCGTAGGCTTTCTCAAAATCTATTTTAAGAATGACCCCGTTCAGTTTCTTCCTATGAAGTTCATGAACAATTTCATGCAAAGTTACTACGCCATCAAGAATGTTACGCCCTTGCATAAAAGCAGTTTGCGAAGGTCTAACAACATGATCAGCCACAAAATTTAACCTAATAGTAGCAAATTTGGTAAAAATATTAAAACTAACATTAAGAAGACATATCAGTCTATATTGGTGTATCCTTTCTTCTTCATTAATCTTAGGTAATAAGATAATTTCACCAAAATTCAAACGAAACAACTCAAGTTGTCCCAGGTGCAAAGCACCGAACATAGCAAGGAGATCTGTTTTGATGACATCCCAGAAGGTTTGATAGAACTCTGTTGGGAATCCATCAGGACCAGGTGCCTTATTATGTTCCATTTCAAAACAGCTATTTTGACCTCATCCTTAGAATAAGGAGAGGTCAGATAGTTATTTTCTTCATCGGAGACCTGGGGTACATCGGTTATTTGAGATTCATCCATAGTGAAAGAACCTTCATCCGGTTCCCCAAACAGAGCTTTATAATAACTTGTAATATAAGATTTCAACTGGTCGTGTCCTTCAATCGGTTCGTCATCATGCATTAAGGAATGAATACGTTTCTTCTTGTGTCTTCCATTGGCTACACTATGGAAGTATCTAGTATTTAAATCCCCTTGCAAGATAAACCGCGATTTAGAACGTTGATACCATTTGAGTTCCTCTTCCCTCAGTAACCGGGCAATCTCCGCATTCGATTGGCTTTTGAGCTCAATTTCCTGCGGAGTTAGCAACCGTGTTTCTGCGAGGGCTTCAAGGTCATCAATAATAGACGAAAGCCTCTTTTTTCCTTTTTGAGGATACCGGTTGTGTGTCTCGCCCAACCCCCAAGGTGTTTACGTGTCATACGCACTTTATTATTCCACCTCTGGACTGGGGTATCACCCTCAACCGGTCTTTCCCACACTGCTTTCACCATATCCTGGAAACCATCTCGTGTTAGCCATCCCAGTTTGAATTTGAACAGGCGAGCCGAGCGAGTTGATGGTAACCCCGTGGTAAGTAGAATGGGAGCATGATCTAACAGAGCCTCAATACGTTCGAGAGCGTGTACCGTGACTAGAGGGAAATGATCTTCCCAATCAGAGTCCATGAGTACACGATCAAGTTTTTCATATGTAGGTTCTGGCAAAGAATTGGCCCAAGTAAACTGTCTTCCAATCATCGACACTTCCTTTAAATCCAAACTGTCAATGACAGCGTTAAAAAGAAAAGGCCAATGATCATCAAAACGGCCTCTACTCTTCTCGTGTGGGAATCTAAGCAAATTAAAATCTCCTCCTATCAGAATAGGGTATGGATTGTATTTTGCTAAGTTGACCAATTCACGAAGAAAGTCAGCCTTGAAAGCCTCTTGAGCAGCACCGTAAACTGCGACCAGACTCCATTTGAAACTATCAGCCTTGTTATGGATATGAAGTTTTATATGGAACTCCCCTTCCGAAACTGCTAATATGTCCATGGTATCCGCCCGCACGCCGAGTAAAATACCCCCTGACCGTCCCCTAGGTGGATGAGAATGCCACAAAGTCTAAACCACCCGATATGCGGTCCAACATACTCTGTGAGAATTCCCGTCTACCTGTTTCGGAGATAGCCACAAAATCTAAATTGTGTTCCCTAGAACAAAGTGCAATGTGTAAATGTTTAGCCAAGTCTCGAAGACCTCTGCTATTCAAAAACATGCCATTCATTGGGAAACAATAATAGATTTAGGAGCAAGATCTTGTTTACGAGATTTATTACATTTTTTCCCAGAAGTCGATTTGCGACCAGAAGCAGTAAGCTCATATAATGAACTTAATCTGTGCTCATCCAAACTAACTTCCAGAACTTCACCTACTAGATGAGATAGAAGCTGACCATCCGTAGAATGGTCCGCATCCTTATCATCCGAGTAAGAGGGAATATAAGAGGTCGAAGCTTTAGGAACAACTGTTAGCCGGTCAAATTCCATCCGCTTCAAGACCTTAGAAGAAATTGAAATATCACTAGCATTCTTACCTAGACTAATACCAACAGAGTTTAGCTTAGAAGAAATACTAGTAGACGAAAAAGAAATAAAAGACTTGGAAGATGCGAAATTACCATCAGAGTCCGGGTTCTTTTCAGCCTTTCTGCGCATGGCCTTCTCCAAAGTATCCATGTCCGTCGCAGAAGCACCATCGTGGCCCTCCGCGTGCCTTCTGCTCCTGCGAAGCACCGGGAACATCAGCGTCTTCTTCTTCTGAGCGCCAGCTGCAGGAGCCTGCGTAGTAGACGCACTCCCTCCCATAGTCGGCACCACCACCGCCACGGTCACGTCCGCCATCGTCGGCGACACAGTCCTCGGCTGAGGGACCTCCAGGAGCCTAGCCGACGTAGATGTAGAGGTCATCTCCAGAGGGACCTCCAACAGCGCCGTCCCCTCCGAAGGCCCACGACCACCAGCCGGCGGGTCGGTAGCCTAGCCAACCACCCTCTGCTGGAGCGGGTCGGGCTGCTCCCCAGCAGACACCCCATCAGCAGGCAAGTCGACGAGGTCTGCCGGTGAAGAAGTAGGAGGCCGAGTCGGCTGCTAGATCGGGTCGGTCCGCTCCCCAGTAGGCAAGTCGACGAGGTCCGTCGACGAAGGAGTAGGAGGCCGAGCCGGCGAGGGAGTGGTAGGCCGGGCCTCCTCGGCCCGTAGCAGGGAGATCGGTGAAGTGGCCCGTGCCGCCGGAGAAGGAACGAAAAGTACTCCGGGACGCTGGAAACCTGAACGAGAGCAACGTGCGGCATCCACAATAGCTTTCCCCCATGGAGTCTGTGGTCGCGGGTTAAAACGTGTTACAACAAAGACAGGTAATGATGAAACATTGCTTACGGGAGGGCCTCCCTTAGCTGAATGGACGCCCGTGTTATCAACATCCATGTGATTCCCTTGAGACCGCGGTGCACTCTCATCAGCAGGTGAATCCGTGTCTTTCTGGCCAGTGCCATCATCCTCAGGATCATCCCCCTTACGCCTCCATAAAAAAGGGGTGAAAGCGGGATCAGGGACAAAGTTCGCAGCCTCCTGGCGAAACGTGAAGTCAAACCCCTTCAGCATCAAGGTAGCAGTAGTACAAATCTATGGACCCTTGGCATCCACACACTTCAGCAACACATTAGGATTCATCATTGCCACACAAATGCGCACAACATTGCGACTATACAGCGTTGGCAAATCCACGTCCACAATCGTACCTAGCAGAGAACCAACTGCCCAAAGATCGTGGAAATGACGGACAATATGGGGAACCCCCTCCACATGAACCCACACCTGAGGCAGAATAAACTTGGGCTAGATATCCTGCATCTCCCAAATACTGATCACGACCCTGGTATTGTGAGAAGGAACCGGCATCTGGATACCATCAACACGCTGCAGATCCTCAAAAGAGGGAAAACTCACAAGAAAAGCATCATCACCATGAGGAAGCGCCTCCCATTTCCATTAAGTGCTGAGCGGACAAATACGCATCATCTGAGCCTCAATAACAGCCGCAAGAACCATCGCGCCAATCATCGACACCTTAGCAGTAGGTGTACACTTAGGTGCAAGATTAGCCTTAAAAATACAGTCAGGTAGCTGGTTAAAAAGAGTATCCTCTGTACCATTCCCATCTACAATCACCGCGGGCTTAGGCAGCTTCAGCGTTGGGCACTTGATAGTGGGGTGAGCCAAGTTATTACAGACCAAACAATAATGTGAAACCGGGCAGTTCTTAGATGCGTGTGAATCACCAGAGCATTTCCAGTATTTCAATAGCTTCTTGGACTTGCCCACATCCGACTGTACTGGAGCGTCCGCAGCAATGCTCACAGGTGCTTGGGCAACAGTGACCAGTGGCATACTCATAGCAGGAGCAGCATACCCCATACCTGCAGACTGTGGAACCGCCATCTGCTGCAATTGAGGTTGAAAAATCGGCTGAGAAGAAGCCGTCTAAGGCGCTGAAGGAACCTGCAGATTCTTCTTTTTCTTCCTTTTATTCCGTGGCACCGTCGGATTGACAACAGGTGCAGGAGCTTGTGCATATTGCGGAAACATCTGAGCAAACTGCTGAGGTCGTATGATCGGAGGGAACACCGTCCTCAGGAAATTCTACGGCGACTGGAACTGAGGCGGTTGAAAGAACTGTCCTAGGGGTTGCATAGTGAAGACCGGATGACGAGGCAGACGAAAAGGCGGTTGCAGCGGCCTGAACGGAATCGAGGCAGCCACCGCCGATTGATCCCCCCAGCCAGGGAAGCCGCCGGAAGCGAGTGTAGAGGAGGGGAAGCAGACGGCATCGTCGAGCCAGCCCCGGCGGAGGAAAAGGCGGCGCTCCGACCCCAGCTCCTCCCGCCGAGCTTGACGGCGCAGTCCCTGCCATGACAACCCGGCGCAGTCCCTGCTTGACGGCATAATAGTGATCCTATAATTGCTTCTTATCGAAAATGTAGACTTTCATGCCATGATTTAAAACAAGTTGAGAAATATATTGCATATATTGCAGGCCGTGAGATAGACTCTCTTATTAATGAAAAACTTGAAACTAGTGAAATGGCTCGTATGTTGAAATGGCACATGCTCTTACCCTCCATCTTTGCATAGAAGAATTCAGTGATAATGCTTATGCTATTAAATATAAAGAAAGAACTCTTACTACCATGGAAGGTACTAATATTTTACAGGAAGAAAATGATAAAAACACAAGCTTGGAAGAGGAAGTATGTGAAGAAGAAAATGAAGAAGATATGGTCCAACGTAATTTTGGGAAAGAGTTGTATTTTCCACCTTCACCATCAACATATGATAGTAACTTTAAAACTCAAAACTCTATGATTATGAATGAGTCTATTAATGAACCATATTGTTATAGTGATGATTCCGATGATGATATTCCTATGGATGATATTGTTTCTCCAAGTAATGACTTTGATGAAAGTGGGAGTGTGTTTTAAATATGCTATATGGTAATGCTTTGGACGATGGTCATATGCTTCTTGATAATCCTCCACATACAACAATTGTTACTAATTCATTGGAAGATAAAAATGATATACTTGTTGTTACTCTTATTAGTAAGAGTCCCTTCTATATTTTTTACTTCTCCTAGTCTCATTATAGACGAGAAATATGCTTATGTTGAGAAATACTTGTGTTGTTTGCAACTATCTTTAGTTCCAAATAATTATTACAGCCATGATGTTAGACTTTATAGTAATTCTAGAAACTATTTTGAAAGATAAAAGCATGCTAATGAATACCATGATAATTATAACGATCCTACATATATAACAAACTTTGCAAACTTGCATGCTTCCAATGATTATATTCTTGAATTTTCTTCCAATACTTGCAACTACTATGGATCGGAGGAGCGGGAGTCGTCGTCAGGCACCGGACGTGTGTAACTCCCTCGGAGGTGCAACACTTGGGGAACTAGGATTCGTTGGAGCCGCATGAGCCGAAGGACTTCAACACGACCCTAAGATCGGCTTCGGAATGACTACATCAGCCACGCTCTCCCGAGCATTGACAACACTTTTCGGTCTTCAAGGGTAAGTTCGCGAAATCCCCTCCCGTTTTTGCATTACTAATAGATAGATCCTGGCATTAGAGTTCTTGGCGTAGGAAAATTTTATTGTTTTAATGCGCAAACCCCTACACTCTCTCCTTACATGATAAAAGAACATCGTCGAGGCCGACTTGTTTTCAAGAGGGGGAGATGATGCAACCCTACACATGGTAATCACCATTGGTTCACATCATGCTACACCAACCACTCCTACAAAGGTGAATTCCTTCCATCTCTTACCTTCGATTGGTTACCATGTGAATGGAATCCTACTTGAGACAAATGTTGATTGTATGACTAGGCCCATGACCATGATGAAGGGAATATGCCCGAGAGGCAATAATAAAGTGGTTATTATCTTATTCCATATTTATGATAAATGTTTATTTTTCATGCTATAATTGTATTGATCGGAAACGTCAATACATGTGTGTTTAATAAACAAAAAGGGTTCCTAGTTATGCCTCTCTTATAGACTAGCTTGTTGATTAACAAGATGATCAAGGTTTCCTGATCATGGACATTGGATGTTGTTAATAACAAGGTCACACCATTGGTGGAATGATGTGATGAACATTCATCCGAAGTATAGCATTACAATCAAGTCATTGTGTTTATATTGCTATAACATCATACGAAGTAATCTTTATCCTTAGACCATGAGATCATGTTAATTTCTAACACCGGAAGAGTATCTTGATAACATCAAACGTCACACCGTAACAGGGTGACTATAAAGATGGGTTCAGTGCTACGAAGGTGTTATGTTGAGGCTCATGGATCAAGAGTGGAATTTGTCAATCCAGATGACGGATAGATATACTCTGGGCCCTCTCGGTGATATCACATTAGGATAGCTTGCAAGCAAGTGATGTGATCACTAGAATGTTATATCACGGGAACGAGAAAAGAGTGCATGTCGGTAACGAGATCAAACTAGTTATGGAGATACCGATGATCGAATCTCGGACATGTAATATATCGAGAGACAAAGGGATTTAGTTACAAGCGTTAAAGGTTCTCTCTCCCCCTCCTCCTATTAAAGGCCACCCTCTCCTCACTTCTGACATACACCTCCTTGTGAAGGATCTCTCTCCCCCTCTAGTATTATTCCCCCATGGTCTCGGATTAGCGAGATACATGTTCCTGGTGGCTTTATCTAGAAAGGAGTTGCTGCTTCCGCTGCTTTGCTGGAGCGAGGGACGGAGGTTGTCGGGGTACCGGACGTGTGTGCGATCACGGATGCACCACTGCTTTGTGGTGCTGGAGCTGGATCTGATGGACGTGCTGGAGCCGGACCTACTGGACTTCATCACGATCTTGAGATCGGCAAGTGTACGACTACATCAATCACGAGTTCCTACTCATTAACATAACTCATTGTCTTCGAGGGTAAGTTCTCGATGGATGTATGTCCACCCGTTGCTCTGTACCTAGTAGATAGATCTTGGCGTATAGTTATCATCGTAGGATTTTTTTTGTTTTGTATGCTGCGGACCCAACAGTGGTATCAGAGCCTGATCTATGCGTAGGTGCTTTGCACGGGTAGTACACATATGTTTATATGTGGGCGATGATGATCATGTTGTTGCATCTTCTATGTATTTTGGATATTGGTGGCATAGTGGGATGAAGCGGCCCGGACCAACCTTACATGTCATCGTACATGAGACCGGTTCCACGACTGACATGCAACTAGTTTTGCATAAGTGGCTGGCGGGTGTCTGTCTCTCCTACTATAGTCAATATCTGATTTACAACGAGTTGCTAATACTTGGTTATCCTCGTTGTGGTTCATGTTCGTAGGTAAGAACGTGAAGGGTTCCGTAGCAGAAAACAAAAAATTTCTATCTACTCGAACACTAATACCAGGATCTATACTATGTAGACATAAGTAACGGAGAAGGAATACAGTATTTATACCTTTGTAGAGAGTGGCACGCCTTACGCAGGAAGGCGTATATTGATGAAGACGAGCAGCACCCCAAGTGTGGTGCCTCCGAAGTTCGTCACACGTCCGGTGTAGTGGACGTCAACCGGGCTCCGATCCAGCCGAGCAGCGGAAGAAGTAGATGCCGAATCACCGATCACATGACGGTAGTGTGAATATGGAGAACTCAACTAAAAAGTCCTCCCCAATATTACGGGGAAGCCCTCAGTAGATGAGAGAGAGAGAATGAGAGGAATGGGTGTACTTCCAAGGGGAGGGGGACCCCTTTATATAGTAGGAGGGGGGCGCACCACCCAAGGGCCAGGCGGTGTGGGACTATTCCCACACCCGCCGGCCACCTTGGGGCAGCCGCCGGCCCTAGGTGGGCCCCACTGGGGGCGGCCCACTAGCCCTAGCCCGGCTGGCCCCCACTCCCTAGGCGCCTTGCCCACTTGGGCCTTCCCTCGGGTGAGGCCCATTAGCAATATAGTGCCTTTTAAAATAAAATAAAATATATATTTAATATTAATTCTCCAATTAACATTCAAATATACATATTATATTATTCCTTCACTCCGGAACATCTTCCGGACCCCTTTCGATCTCCATCGGATGTTACCGAAACTATTCCGGTTTCTCTCTCTCTCTCTCTATTTCTCATACGAGACCTCATCTACCCTAAGCGTCCCCACCCTTAAGCGTGACATCCTTCGGTTCGGAAACACACCGGACATGATAGAGACCACTCTCATATCAATGATCAACAGAGGGACCTGGATGGCCATGTGACCCCCGTGTGTTTCACGAATACAATCGCTCGAACCATGAGATAGTCGTTCCCCATTCCCTTTGTCATACGATACCTAATTCATCCTGAAGGAAATATGCCCTGAGAGGCAATAATAAAGTTGTTATTATGTATTCCTTCTATACGATAGATGTTTATTTTGCATTCTATAATTGTATTAATAGGAAACATCAATACATGTGTGTTTAATAAACAAAAGGGTTCCTAGTTATGCCTCTCTTATAGACTAGCTTGTTGATTAACAAGATGATCAAGGTTTCCTGATCATGGACATTGGATGTTGTTAATAACAAGGTCACAGCATTTGTGAAATGATGTGATGAACATTCATCCGAAGTATAGCATTACGATCAAGTCATTATGTTTATATTGCTATAACATCATAGAAAGTAGTCTTAGTCCTTAGACCATGAGATCATGTTAATTGCTAACACCGGAAGAGTATCTTGATAACATCAAATGTCACACCGTAACAGGGTGACCATAAAGGTGGGTTCAGTGCTATGAAGGTGTTATGTTGAGGCTCATGGATCAAGAGTGGAATTTGTCAATCCCGATGACGGATAGATATACTCTGGGCCCTCTCGGTGATATCACATTAAGATAGCTTGCAAGCAAGTGATGTGATCACTAGAATGTTATATCACGGGAACAAGAAAAGAGTGCATGTCGGTAACGAGATCAAACTAGGTATTTGGATACCGATGATCGAATCTCGGACATGTATTATATCATGAGACAAAGGGATTAAATTGCTGACGTTAAAGGTTCTCACGATCACAGAAGTCATCGTTGAATGTGTAGGAGTCAGTATGGATCTCCAGGTCCCGCTTCTGATTATTGATCTGAGAGGAGTCTCAATCATGTCTGCATTATTCGCGAACCATAGGGTGACACACTTAAGGGTTTCCGGACACCATTTAGGAGCACATATGTTCCAGACAAAAGGTTTGCAAAGCGCAGGAAATGTTTCGATAGAAACAGGAATTGTTTCGATAGAAATCGGAATTGTTTTCGGGTGAAATTGCAGAAAGTGGTTCTGCATGTGATATTGAAATGTTGCAAGGGGTTTTATGTGAATGTTTGTTAATTAAAGTAATTAACAAAATTCTGAATAAAATAAATAAAAGAGTTTTATTAATTGAGAGTTGCATTTAATTTGGTGGAAATTAAATACATGTGAGTGGGATTTTGGGTGGAGGCCATGTTTATGTGAGTGGAGGTTCACCACATGAATGAAGGAGGGGAGGAGTCCCCCCTCATGCGCCGGATATGGGAGGGGAGGGGTCTCCCTCCCTCCTATATAAAGCCCCCCTCTCCCCTCTCACAAACCACACCTCCTCGTGAAGGATCTCTCTCCCCCTCTAGATATTCCCCTATGATCTCGGATCAGCGAGATACATGTTCCCGGTGGCCTTGCGTCTGGAAGGAGTTACTGCTTTCGCTGATTCACTAGAGCGAGGAGGTGGAGGTTGTCCGGTGGCTTGAACGTGTGTGCGAGGACGGATGCGCTGCTGATTTGCGGCGCTCGGACTTCCGTACGATCTTGAGATCGGCAAGCGTACGACTACATCAACCACAAGTTCCTACTCGTTAACAAAACTCGTTGTCTTCGAGGGTAAGTTCTCCATGGATGTATGTCCACTCGTTGCTCTGTATCTAGTAGATAGATCTTGGCGTATAGTTTTCATCGTAGGAAAATTTTTGTTTTCTATGCTGCGGACCCAACAGTGGTATCAGAGCCTGATCTATGCGTAGGTGCTTTGCACGGGTAGTACACATATGTTTATATGTGGGCGATGATGATCATGTTATTGCATCTTCTATGTACTTTGGATATTGGTGGCATAGTGGGATGAAGCGACCTGTACCAACCTTACATGTCATCGTACATGACACCGGTTCCACGACTGACATGCAACTAGTTTTGCATAAGTGGCTAGCGGGTGTCTATCTCTCCTACTATAGTCAATATCTGATTTACAACGAGTTGCTAATAACTTGGTTATCCTCGTTGTGGTTCATGTTCGTAGGTAAGATCGGTTCTATCTCCGAAAGCCCTAAGCCACGTAAAACTTGCAATTGATAAATTAGAGGCGTCTAGTTTAGATCGTTGCTGGGCTAGTGTCTTGATATGGTATTGTTGTAAGTAGATGTATGATAGATACTCTTACAACTCACTTAACATGTAAGTTACATAGACCTTGGCCTTACACACAAAGGAATGATAGAGATCATACCACGATGCAAATGATAGAGATCAAATGCATGGACCATATCACCTCACTTCACACATTAGATGTTAGCATCTTATATTGCTAGTTTGGCGCTTTTGGTAGCATTATAAGATGATCCCTCATTTAGA
This sequence comes from Avena sativa, assembly GCA_916181665.1. Classification (NCBI taxonomy): domain Eukaryota; kingdom Viridiplantae; phylum Streptophyta; class Magnoliopsida; order Poales; family Poaceae; genus Avena; species Avena sativa. Next base: position 524,528,048 of record OV702287.1, on the reverse strand, counting down.
TATCAAGATAAAATGTGTTCTTCCTTAAGTATGCACCGTTTTGTGGATCGTGTTTTGAGGCATCACGTGATGATCGGGTGTTCTCAACTCTACGCTTTCATACAACGGGTGTAAGACAGTTTTACACACGTGAATACTAAGGTTCTTACTTGACGCGCCTAGCATGTACAGACATGGCCTCGGAACACGAACCGAAAGGTTAAGCATGAGTCATATAGTTGATATGATGCCCATATAGATGCTTGCCTTTGAAGCTACACCGACTCACGTGATGATCGGACTTGGTGTAGTGGATTTGGTTCATGTAATCACCAAAAGGACACGAGGGATGTCGTTTTTGAGTGGGAGTTCATTAGTAATTTGGATTAGTTGAACTCAATCTATCATAAACTTAGTCTAAATATATTTTACAAATTCTGTTGTAGATGGCACCACCTGCTTTTAATTTCAATGTGTTCATGGAGAAAGAGGAGCTTGCTGCGAATGGTAGCAACTTCACCAACTGGGCTATGAATTTGAGGATTCTCCTCACTGCTGCACAAAAGCAATATGTGCTAGAGGCGCCGCTAGGCCCTCCACCAGCTCCTGATGCCCCTGACGAGGAAAAGAACGTCTATATAACTCGTCAGGAGGACCACAACTTAGTTCATTACGGCATACTGTATGGGCTGGAGCCAGAACTTCGAAAACGTTTCGAAAATGGCAATGCCTTTGATACCATGGGAGAATTGAAAATGATTTTCGATACCCATGTTGCCGTAGAGAGTTATAATGCTTCTGAAAAGTTCTTTAGTTGCATGATGGAAGAGAACAGCTCCGTTAGTGAGCACGTACTCAAAATGTCTGGGTACGCTGATAAGCTTGTGTCCTTGGGAATAACGATTCCCATTGACTTAGGCATACATCGTGTTCTCCAATATCTGCCACCTAGCTACAAGATCTTCGTGATGAACTATAATATGCAGGGCATGAAGAAGTCTCTTCATGAGCTTCTGTCAATGCTTAAGACTACAGAAGTGGAGATTAGGAAAGAACATCAAGTGTTGATGATCAATAGGACCACCGGTTTCAATAAGGACAAGAAAGGCAAGCAGAAGGGAAAGAAGGGTGGCAAATCTATTGCCACGCCTGAAAAGAAACCCCGAGCTGGCCCTAAGTCTGACACCGAGTGCTACTATTGCAAGGGGACTGGCCATTGGAAGCGCAACTGCCCCAAGTATTTGGCAGACAAGAAGGCCGGCAAGGCAAACAAAGGTATATGTGATATACATGTTATTGATGTGTACTTGACTAGTACTCGCAGTAGCACCTGGGTATTTGATACGGGATCGGTTGCTAATATTATGTAACTCGGTTCAGGGGCTGCGGAACAGGCGACAACTAGCAAGGGATGAGGTCACGATGCGGGTCGGAAATGGATCAAGAGTTGATGTGATCGCCGTCGGAACGCTGCCTCTCCATATGCCGTCGGGATTAGTTATAAACCTAAATAATTGTTATTTGGTGCCTGCACTGAGCATGAACATTGTATCCGGATCGTGTTTGATGCAAAGTGGTTATTCCTTTAAGTCTAAAAACAATGGTTGTTCGATTTATATGAATAATATCTTTTATGGTCATGCACCTGTGTTGAATGGTTTATTTTTGTTGGATCTCGATAGGAGTATTACGCATATTCATAATGTTGATGCTAAAAGGATTAAATTTGATAATGATTTATCTACATATATGTGAGATTACTGTCTAGGTCATATTGGCGTTAAACGCATGAAGAAACTTCATTCTGATGGACTTTTGGAATCACTTGATTTTGAATCATTTGATACATGTGAGCCATGCCTTATGGGCAAGATGACTAGAACGCCGTTTTCCGGTTCAATGGAACGGGCGACATATTTATTGGAAATCATACATACTGATGTGTGTGGACCAATGAGTGTGTCGGCACGAGGTGGATATCATTATTTTGTTACTTTCATGGATGATTTGAGTAGATACGGGTATATCTATTTGATGAAACATAAGTCTGAAACCTTTGAAAAGTTCAAAGAATTTCAGAATGAAGTGGAAAATCATCGTAACAGAAAGATCAAATTTCTGCGGTCCGACCGTGGAGGAGAGTATCTTAGTTACGAGTTTAGCACACATATGAAAGACTGTGGAATAGTTTCACAACTCACGCCTGCCGGAACACCACAATGTAATGGTGTGTCAGAACGTCGTAATCGTACTTTATTGGATATGGTTCGATCTATGATGTCTCTCACTGACTTGCCACTGTCATTTTGGGATTATGCACTGGAAACTGCTGGATTCACTTTAAATAGGGCACCATCTAAATCCGTTGAAAAGACACCGTATGAATTATGGTTTGGAAACAAACCTAAGCTGTCATTTCTTAAAGTTTGGGGATGCGATGTTTATATGAAGAAACTTCAACCGGATAAACTCGAACCCAAAGCGGAAAAATGCGTCTTCATAGGATACCCTAAGGAAACGATTGGGTATACCTTCTATCACAGATCCGAGGGAAAGGTCTTTGTTGCCAAGAATGGATCCTTTCTTGAGAAGGAGTTTCTCGCAAAAGGTGTGAGTAGTCAGAAGGTAGAACTTGAAGAGGTTATTGAACCTTCTCTTCATGAAATGGCGAGTAGCGCATCACCGGAAGTTGCTTTAGAGTTGACTTCACCTAATGAAGAGAGAGCTAATGATATTGATCATGAAACTCCGAAAGAGGACACTACCAAACCTCGTAGGTCAAGCAGGACACGTGCAGCTCCTGAACTGTACGGCAATCCTGTTATGAATTTCATGATTGATGAAATAGATGACCCTGCGACGTATGAAGAAGCGATGATGAGCCCTGATTCCAACAAATGGCTAGAAGCCATGAAATCCGAGATGGAATCCATGTACGAAAACCAGGTTTGGACCTTGGTGGACTTACCTCACGATCGAAAGGCCGTTGAGAATAAATGGATTTTCAAAAGAAAAACTGATGCTAATGGTAATGTAACCATCTATAAGGCTCGACTTGTCACAAAGGGGTTTCGACAAATTCAAGGAGTTGACTACGATGAGACATTCTCTCCCGTAGCGATGCTTAAGTCGGTTAGGATTATGTTAGCAATTGCTTCATATTTTGATTATGAAATATGGCAGATGGATGTCAAAACTGCGTTCCTCAATGGTAATATTGAAGAAGAGTTGTATATGATACAACCTAAGGGTTTTGTCGATCCTAAGGATGCTGATAAGGTGTGCAAACTTCAGCGATCCATCTATGGACTGAAGCAAGCATCCCGGAGTTGGAATCTCCGCTTTGATGAGGTGATCAAAGAGTTTGGATTTGTCCAAACTTATGGAGAGGCTTGTATTTACAAGAAAGTGAGTGGGAGCAATGTGGCATTTCTGATATTATATGTGGATGACATATTATTGATTGGAAATGATATAGATCTTTTAAACAGTGTTAAAAGTTATTTAAGCATCAAATTTTTGATGAAGGACCTTGGTGAAGCTTCATATATATTAGGCATTAAAATCTATAGAGATAGATCAAGACGCCTAATTGGGCTATCGCAGAGTACATACCTTGATAATATATTAAAGAAGTTTAATATGGACGGAAGTAAGAAGGGGTACTTACCTATGTTGCAAGGCAAGACATTGAGTAAGACTCAAAGTCCGGCTACGGCGGAAGAAAGAGAGATAATGGATAAGATCCCCTATGCCTCAGCCATAGGCTCTATAATGTATGCCATGCTATGTACAAGACCGGATGTGGCACATGCTATTAGTTTGACTAGTAGGTACCAATCTGATCTAGGTTCGGAACACTGGATAGCGGTCAAAAATATCCTTAAGTACTTGAGCAGAACTAAGGATATGTTTCTTGTATACGGAGGTGAAGAAGAGCTAGTCGCTAAGTGTTATATCGATGCTAGCTTTGACACTGATCCGGATGACTCTAAGTCTCAATCCGGATACGTATTTCTCTTGAACGGAGCAGCAGTTAGTTCGAGGAGCTCCAAACAACCTGTGGTGGCTGGATCAACGACGGAGGCGGAATATGTTGCTGCTTCAGAAGCGGCGCAGGAGGCAGTTTGGATGAAAGAGTTCATTACGGAACTGGGTGTGGTTCCCAGTGCGTTGGACCCGATGGTGATCTATTGTGACAACAATGGATCCATAGCCAACACAAAGGAGCCAAGGTCTCACAATAATTCCAAACATATTAAGCGCCGGTTTCACTCCATCCGCGAGCATGTCAAGGATGGAGATATAAAGATTTGTAATGTACACATGGACCTAAATGTAGCAGATCCGTTGACTAAAGTTCTCCCTAGGGCAAAACATGATCAACACCAGAACTCCATGGGTGTTAGATTTATCACTATGTGAACTAGATTATTGTCTCTAGTGCAAGTGGGAGACTGAAGGAAATATGCCCTGAGAGGCAATTATAAAGTTGTTATTATGTATTCCTTGTATATGATAGATGTTTATTTTGCATGCTATAATTGTATTGATAGGAAACATCAATACATGTGTGTTTAATAAAAAAAAGGGTTCCTAGTTATGCCTCTCTTATAGACTAGCTTGTTGATTAACAAGATGATCAAGGTTTCCTGATCATGGACATTGGATGTTGTTAATAACAAGGTCACATCATTTGTGAAATGATGTGATGAACATTCATCCGAAGTATAGCATTATGATCGAGTCATTATGTTTATATTGCTATAACACCATACAAAGTAGTCTTAGTCCTTAGACCATGAGATCATGTTAATTGCTAACACCGGAAGAGTATCTTGATAACATCAAACGTCACACCGTAACAGGGTGACCATAAAGGTAGGTTCAGTGCTATGAAGGTGTTATGTTGAGGCTCATGGATCAAGAGTGGAATTTGTCAATCCCGATGACAGATAGATATACTCTGGGCCCTCTCGGTGATATCACATTAAGATAGCTTGCAAGCAAGTGATGTGATCACTAGAATGTTATATCACGGGAACAAGAAAAGAGTGCATGTCGGTAACGAGATCAAACTAGGTATTTGGATACCGATGATCAAATCTTGGACATGTATTATATCATGAGACAAAGGGATTACATTGCTGACGTTAAAGGTTCTCACGATCACAGAAGTCATCGTTGAATGTGTAGGAGCCAGTATGGATCTCCAAGTCCCGCTTCTGATTATTGATCTGAGAGGAGTCTCAATCATGTCTGCATTATTCGCGAACCATAGGCTGACACACTTAAGGGTTTTTGGACACCATTTAGGAGCACATATGTTCCAGACAAAAGGTTTGCAAAGCGTAGGAAATGTTTCGATAGAAACAGGAATTGTTTCGATAGAAACCGGAATTGTTTCAGGTGAAATTGCAGAAAGTGGTTCTGCATGTGATATTGAAATGTTGCAAGGGGTTTTATGTGAATGTTTGTTAATTAAAGTAATTAACAAAATTCTGAATAAAATAAATAAAAGAGTTTTATTAATTGAGAGTTGCATTTAATTTGGTGGAAATTAAATACATGTGAGTGGGATTTTGGGTGGAGGCCATGTTTATGTGAGTGGAGGTTCACCACATGAATGAAGGAGGGGAGGAGTCCCCCCCCTCATGCGCCGGCTATGGGAGGGGAGGGGTCTCCCTCCCTCCTATATAAAGCCCCCCTCTCCCCTCTCACAAACCACACCTCCTCGTGAAGGATCTCTCTCCCCCTCTAGATATTCCCCTATGATCTCGGATCAGCGAGATACATGTTCCCGGTGGCCTTGCGTCTGGAAGGAGTTGCTGCTTCCGCTGATTCGCTGGAGCAAGGAGGTGGAGGTTGTCCGGTGGCTTGAACGTGTGTGCGAGGACGGATGCGCTGCTGATTTGCGGCGCTCGGACTTCCACACGATCTTGAGATCGGCAAGCGTACGACTACATCAACCACGAGTTCCTACTCATTAACAAAACTCGTTGTCTTCGAGGGTAAGTTCTCCATGGATGTATGTCCACCCGTTGCTCTATATCTAGTAGATAGATCTTGGCGTATAGTTCTCATCGTAGGAATTTTTTTGTTTTCTATGCTACGGACCCAACACATCCGAGACTTGATCTTCGGTATCTCTATACCTTAGTTCGATCTCGTTACCGATGAACTTGTTTTCTCGTTCTCATGTCGTTGCATTCCGTGACCTAGTCACATGCTTGCAAGATTCATTAATGCAAAGTCACCGAGATGGCCACATGTATCTGTCTGTTACATGGACTAGACAAATCCTGGTCTTGATATGTACTCCTCTACGCATTCCTTCGGAAAACCTGAGTGGCACCTTTTTGATCACCCTATTACGAGATGATTCTTGATAACCATCTAAGCTTCTTCCAGAATGGTGATTTGCATTACCTCACAGTCAAAGGATCAGGTTGCGAGGTTCTCTATGTTTTATCATCAATGGTGAACTTTGTAACTAGATCTCATTACGATATAATGGTCGGATGTTTGTCTATCATGTTATTCAACTAATAACATGACCTCATTGTCAGTTGGCATAAATGCCCATGATCTCGAAACATAGACCATCCTCATGACCAATGAACTAGTTCACTAGAGGTAACTAGAGACACGGTTTGTTCACATACCACACGTGTATTAACGTTTCGTATTAACACAGTTATAGCACAATATGAAACGTATTATGAACATATAGGAGGTATATCAAATAATACACTTTATCATTTGCCTCTAGGGCATAACTCCTTCAGTCTCCCACTTGCACTAGAGTATACAAAACTAGTTTACAATAGACAGGAACCTAACACCAATGGAATCTCGATGTTGTTCGTGCTTGTCATGTTGGAGAGCTTTAGTCAAAGGATCTGCTACATTCAGTTCCGTATCTACTTTGCAAATCTTGACTTCACCTTCATCAACAATTTGCCGGATGACGTGAAATCTAAGCTTGATGTGTTTGGCTATGGAATGAGCTCTTGGTTCCCTTGCATTTGCAATAGCTCCCGTGTTATCACAATAGATTGTCACGGGGTCTTGTGCATTGGGAAAAACTCCTAGTTCGATGACGAAATTCCTTAGCCAAACAGCTTCATTTGCTGCATCTGCTGTAACAATGTATTCAGACTCCATTGGAGATTGTGCCACCACCGGTTGCTTCTTGCTTTTCCAGCTTACCGCCCCACCATTCACCAAGAAAACAAATCCTGTTTGAGACTTAGAGTCATCATGATCTGAATTCCAGCTCGCATCTACGTAACCTGTTACGTTCAGAGCTTCATCATTTCCTCCATAGATTAGGAACATATCCCTTGTTCTTCTCAGATACTTTAGGATATTTTTCACAGCTGTCTAGTGATCCGGTCCTGGATTACTCTGATATCGGCTCGTCAAACTAAGAGCCAATGCCACATCAGGTCGGGTACTAAGCATTGCACACATGATAGATCCTATTGCAGAAGCATATGGGACGTCAGTCATCTTCTCTCTATCATTGTCCGTTATAGGACATTGAGTCACACTCAAGTTCAATTCTTCATCATAGGTGTAAAACCCCTCTTGGTGTTTTCCATTTTGAACCTCTTCAAAATCTTATCTATGTAAGTACTCTGACTCAATGCTATTAGGTTCCTTGATCTATCTCTATAGATCTTGATTCCTAATATGTATGCAGCTTCACCTAGATCCTTCATGGAAAATTGGTTGCTCAAATACGCTTTCATGCTATTCATAAGATCCACATCGTTTCCCATGAGTAATATGTCATCCACATATACTACTAAGAAAACTACCGAGCTCCCACTTGTTTTCTTGTAAACACAAAACTCTTGTTGGTTTTGGACAAATCCAAAACTCTTGATCACTTGATCAAAATGTTGGTTCCAGCTCCGAGATGCTTGCTTGAACCCATAAATGGACTGTTGGAGCTTGCATACCTTTCCAGCATCCTTAGGATCAACAAAACCTTCTGGTTGCATCATATACAACTCTTCATCAATGTGACCATTGAGGAACGCGGTCTTGACATCCATCTGCCAAATTTCATAGTAGAAATGTGCAGCAATTGCTATTAAAATCCTGACAACCTTAAGCATCACTACGGGAGAGTAAGTCTCGTCATAGTCAACCACTTGAATTTGTCGAAACCCCTTTGCGACAAGTCGAGCTTTGTGAATGGTTACATTACCATTCGCATCTGTCTTTTTCTTAAAGATCCATTTATTTTCCACGGCCTTGCGACCCTCTAGAAGATCCACCAAGGTCCAAACTTGGTTTTCATGCATGGATCCTATTTCGGATTTCATGGCTTCTAGCCATTTCTCGGAGTCAGCACTACCCATAGCATCTTTGTAGTTTGCAGGTTCTTCCTGATCATCTAAGATGACAGACATTACAAGGCTACTATACCAATCTGGAGTGGCACGAACCCTTGTAGACCTGCGAACTTCAGGAGTCTCAATGTCGTTGTTTTGATCAGCATCAATAGACTCTTCCTCCATTTTAGAGAGCGGTTTCGCAACAGCTTCTATAGCGCTACTCGGAATATGGATAGAAGGGTCAACAATTTCATCTAACTCAATTTTCCTTCCACTCACCCCTTTTGCAATAAACTCTTTCTCGAGAAAGGTGCCGGTTTTTGCAACAAGTGTTTTGCCTTCGGCTTGATTGTAGAAGGTATATCCAATAGTTTCCCTTGGATATCCTACAAAGATACATTTTTACGATTTGGGTTCGAGTTTGTCAGGCTGCAGTTTCTTAACATATGCCTCACATCCCCAAACTTTCAGAAAAGACAACTTTGGCTTCTGCCCATACCATATCTCATATGGTGTTGTCTCCACGGATTTGGATGGTGCTCGGTTTAAAATAAAAGCGGTGGTTTCTAACGCATATCCCCAAAAATACACAGACAAATCAGTTAAAGACATCATGGACCGTACACTATGCAATAGGGTTCGGTTACGACGTTCCGCCACACCATTACGCTGTGGTGTTCCGGCTGGCGTAAGCTGTGGGATGATCCCACAGTCCTTCAAGTGCATGTTAAACTCATAACTCAAATACTCGTCTCCCCGATCCAATCGAAGGTGCTTGATTTTCTTGTTAAGTTGATTCTCTACCTCTTTCTAAAATTCCTTGAACTTTTCAAAGGTTTCAGACTTGTGCTTCATCAAGTAGATATATCCATATCTTCTCAAGTCGTCAGTAAAGGTAACAAAGTAACGATAACCATTGCGTGTTGAGACACTCATTGGTCCACATACATCTGTATGTATGATCCCAAGTAGGTCTACAACTCTCTCCACTATGCCGGAGAATGGTGTCCTGGTCATCTTGCCCATGAGGCATGGCTCACATGTATCAAGGGATTCGAAATCCAATGATCCAAGAAGCCCTTCTGAATGAAGCTTCTTCATGTGCTTTATGCCTATATGACCAAGACGGCAATGCCATATGTACATGGAATTATTGTCACCGTGCTTACAACGTTTAGCATCAACACTGTGGATGTGTGTATCACAATCAAGATCAAGTAGGAATAAACCATCACATATAGGAGCATGAACATAGAAAATATCATTCATATAAATTGAACAACCATTTGTTCCTAATTTAAACGAATAATGGTCTTGCAACAAGCAAGACCCACTCACAATATTCATGCTCAGTGCGGGTACATAATAGCATTTATTCAAAACCAACAATAATCCTGACGGTAGACGAAGATGCAGGATGCCGACGGCCATCACTTCGACTCTCGAACCATTGCCGACGCGCATCGTCACCTCGTCCTTCCTTAGGCGCCTCCTACTCTGCAGATCCTGCTAAGAGTTACAAATGTGAGCAACATATCCGGTATCAAATACCCAGGTGTTACTCCTGGCGCTTGTAAGGAATACATCAATAACATGTATATCATATATACCTTTGTCCGGGATGGATATCTTGCCATCTCGCTTGTCTTCAAGGTACTTAGGGCAGTTGCGTTTCCAGTGCCCATCCCCTTTGCAGTAGAAGCACGAAGTGCCGGGCTTAGGTCCAGGCTTCGTAGTCTTTGAGGTGCTAGGAGCAAACCTGCCATCCCTCTTAGACTTCTTACCCTTGCCTTTTCCCTTTTGCCGCGGTTTCTTAAAGTTGGCAGTCTTGTTGACCATCAACACCGTGTGCTCCTTCTTGATTTCAACCTCAGCAGTTTTGAGCATGGCGAACACCTCAGCAAGGGTCTTGGTCATCCCTTGCATGTTGTAGTTCATCACAAAACTCTTATAGCTAGGGGTAGCGAGTGCAACACCCTATATATGGCGAGCTCCTCCGGGATTTTGCAATATAGGGCGTTTAGGCACTTAACGTAGCCAGACATTTTGACCACGTGCTCACTAATACTGCTGTGCTCTTCCATTTTGGCAGAGAAGAAGAGCTCGGAAGCATCATACCTCTGTGCACAAGCCTGCGGAGCAAAGACTGCTTTGAGATCCTCAATGATCTCAAAAGCATTCATCCTCTCAAAACGCTTTTGAAGCTCTGGCTCCATGGCATAGAGCATTCCACTCTGGATGAGGGAGAAATCGTCTGCCTTGGACTGCCAGACATTCTTTTCGTCCTGAGAGGCGGAATCTGCAGGCTTAGCCGGAAGCTCAGCCTTGATGACATAAGTCAACTTGTAGGGGACTAGGAGGATCCTAAGATTGCAGAACCATGCGGTGAAGTTGGTTCCATCAGTTTTCAGCTTGTCCTTCTCGAGGAAAGTGCTTAGGTTGAAGGTGGGTGGGCGAGACATCTACAAAGGATTTGCAAAGTGTTTAGACTATGTTCATAATAATGAGTTCAAATTTTAATAAAGGAACTCCCACTTAAACGAACATCCCTCTACTCGTTTAGTGATCACAAGATCCCTATCCCCTGCACCTCCCCCGATCATCACGGCCATCAGTGCAGCATAAAAGGTGGACATTCCCTAATGTCGATCACATCAACTATGTGATTCATGCACGACTTTTCAGTCTCTTGTATTCTGAGGCCATGTCTGTACATGCTAGGCTCACCAGTTCTAACTCGTGTGTATTCGTAGTGCAACATGGCTTGCACCCACTATATGCGAACGTAGATATGTCTGACCCCCGATCATCACGGCCGGCCTCATACCGAAGAACTTTCTTGGTGGTGCACACACAAGGGGAATACGATAACTGGAATACTACGAGGGATTATCTTATCATGCTACCGTCTAGTAAGTATACTAGCATAATAAGTAATACTTCTAAAGTGAAGTGCTATGACATGGTTATAGCTTTGTGATCATCATCAATAGCTTCAATGAGAGTTTCATAAACCTGTCATTGCCATGTTATAATACTTGCCCCTATGCAATAACGAAGATAGACGCTTCTATATTGACTATTGCATGTTTTACGTGGCTTTAGGGCTTTCGCAGTAGAACCCCTTCCCACCTCTGAATGTCGAGCCACAACATGGATTCAATGATTGTCGTTCTTCTTCCCTTTTTAGGGCCCTCCAGTGTCAATGCCATATCAACTACTGTAGAGAGACAGACACCCCCTAAGCCACTTTGATTTGTGGAGCAGTCTCGTGAATCACCACGTGAGGTCGGTTGGGGGCCGCTTCGTCAAACAGTTCCGCGATATGAACAATAACACTAAAGAGGGTAGAAACTAGAGAATCAATGCCCACATATTGCTATGTGTTCTATCCGTACGACATGTCTACCCATAGACCCGCTCTGATACCACTGAAGGGTTCCGTAGCAAAAAACAAAAAATTTCTATCTACTCGAACACTAATACCAGGATCTATACTATGTAGACATAAGTAACGGAGAAGGAATACAGTATTCATACCTTTGCAGAGAGTGGCACGCCTTACACAGGAAGGCGTATATTGATGAAGACAAGCAGCACCCAAAGGGTGGTGCCTCCGAAGTTCGTCACACATCCGGTGTAGTGGACGTCAATCGGGCTCCGATCCAGCCGAACAGCGGAAGAAGTAGATGTTGAATCGCTGATCACACGACGATAGTGTGAATGTGGAGAACTCAACTACAAAGTCGTCCCCAATATTACAGGGAAGCCCTCAGTAGATGAGAGAGAGAGAATGAGAGGAATGGGTGTACTTCCAAGGGGAGGGGGGACCCCTTTATATAGTAGGAGGAGGGGGCGCACCACCCAGGGGCCAGGCGGTGTGGGACTATTACCACACCCAACGGCCACCTTGGGGCAGCCTTCGGCCCTAGGTGGGCCCCACTAGGGCGGCCCACTAGCCCTAGGCCGGCTGGCCCCCACTCCCTAGGCGCCTTGCCCACTTGGGCCTCCCCTCGGGTGAGGCCCATTAGCAATATAGTGCCTTTTAAAATAAAATAAAATATATATTTAATATTAATTCTCCAATTAACATTCAAATATACATATTATATTATTCCTTCACTCCGGAACATCTTCCGGACCCCTTTCGATCTCCATCGGATGTTACCGAAACTATTCCGGTTTCTCTCTCTCTATTTCTCATACGATACCTCATCTACCCTAAGCGTCCCCACCCTTAAGCGTGACATCCTTCGGTTCGGAAACACTATGGACATGATAGAGACCACTCTCATATCAATGATCAATAGAGGGACCTGGATGGCCATGTGACCCCCGTGTGTTTCACGAATACAATCGCTCGAACCGTGAGATAGTCGTTCCCCATTTCCTTTGTCATACGATACCTAATTCATCCGAGACTTGATCTTCGGTATCTCTATACCTTAGTTCGATCTCGTTACCGATGAACTTGTTTTATCGTTCTCATGTTGTTGCATTCCGTGACCTGGTCACATGCTTGCAAGCTTCATTAATGCAACGTCACCGAGATGGCCACATGTATCTGTCTGTTACATGGACTAGACAAATCCTGGTCTTGATATGTACTCCTCTACACATTCCTTCGGAAAACCTAAGTGGCACCTTTTTGATCACCCTGTTATGAGATGATTCTTGATAACCATCTAAGCTTCTTCCAGAATGGTGATTTGCATTACCTCACAGTCAAAGGATCAGGTTGCGAGGTTCTCTATGTTTTATCATCAATGGTGAACTTTGTAACTAGATCTCATTACGATATAATGGTCGGGAACGAGAAAAGAGTGCATGTCGGTAACGAGATCAAACTAGGTATTTGGATACCGATGATCAAATCTCGGACATGTATTATATCATGAGACAAAGGGATTACATTGCTGACGTTAAAGGTTCTCACGATCACAGAAGTCATCGTTGAATGTGTAGGAGTCAGTATGGATCTCCAGGTCCCGCTTCTGATTATTGATCTGAGAGGAGTCTCAATCATGTCTGCATTATTCGCGAACCGTAGGCTGACACACTTAAGGGTTTTCGGACACCATTTAGGAGCACATATGTTCCAGACAAAAGGTTTGCAAAGCGTAGGAAATGTTTCGATAGAAACAGGAATTGTTTCGATAGAAACCGGAATTGTTTTGGGTGAAATTGCAGAAAGTGGTTCTGCATGTGATATTGAAATGTTGCAAGGGGTTTTATGTGAATGTTTGTTAATTAAAGTAATTAACAAAATTCTGAATAAAATAAATAAAAGAGTTTTATTAATTGAGAGTTGCATTTAATTTGGTGGAAATTAAATACATGTGAGTGGGATTTTGGGTGGAGGCCATGTTTATGTGAGTGGAGGTTCACCACATGAATGAAGGAGGGGAGGAGTCCCCCCCTCATGCGCCGGCTATGGGAGGGGAGGGGTCTCCCTCCCTCCTATATAAAGCCCCCCTCTCCCCTCTCACAAACCACACCTCCTCGTGAAGGATCTCTCTCCCCCTCTAGATATTCCCCTATGATCTCGGATCAGCGAGATACATGTTCCCGGTGGCCTTGCGTCTGGAAGGAGTTGCTGCTTCCGCTGATTCGCTGGAGCAAGGAGGTGGAGGTTGTCCGGTGGCTTGAACGTGTGTGCGAGGACGGATGCGCTGCTGATTTGCGGCGCTCGGACTTCCACACGATCTTGAGATCGGCAAGCGTACGACTACATCAACCACGAGTTCCTACTCATTAACAAAACTAGTTGTCTTCGAGGGTAAGTTCTCCATGGATGTATGTCCACCCGTTGCTCTATATCTAGTAGATAGATCTTGGCGTATAGTTCTCATCGTAGGAATTTTTTTGTTTTCTATGCTATGGACCCAACACATCCGAGACTTGATCTTCGGTATCTCTATACCTTAGTTCGATCTCGTTACCGATGAACTTGTTTTCTCGTTCTCATGTCGTTGCATTCCATGACCTAGTCACATGCTTGCAAGCTTCATTAATGCAAAGTCACCGAGATGGCCACATGTATCTGTCTGTTACATGGACTAGACAAATCCTGGTCTTGATATGTACTCCTCTACGCATTCCTTCGGAAAACCTGAGTGGCACCTTTTTGATCACCCTATTACGAGATGATTCTTGATAACCATCTAAGCTTCTTCCAGAATGGTGATTTGCATTACCTCACAGTCAAAGGATCAGGTTGCGAGGTTCTCTATGTTTTATCATCAATGGTGAACTTTGTAACTAGATCTCATTACAATATAATGGTCGGATGTTTGTCTATCATGTTATTCAACTAATAACATGACCTCATTGTCAGTTGGCATAAATGCCCATGATCTCGAAACACAGACCATCCTCATGACCAATGAACTAGTTCACTAGAGGTAACTAGAGACACAGTTTGTTTACATACCACACGTGTATTAACGTTTCGTATTAACACAGTTATAGCACAATATGAAACGTATTATGAACATACATGAGGTATATCAAATAATACACTTTATTATTTGCCTCTAGGGCATAACTCCTTTAGAACGGTTCTATCTCCGAAATCCCTAAGCCACGTAAAACTTGCAATTAATAAATTAGTGGCGTCTAGTTTAGATCGTTGATGGGCTAGTGTCTTGATATGGTATTATTGTAAGTAGATGTATACTCTTACAACTCACTCAACGTGTAAGTTCCATAGACCTTGGCCTTACACACAAAGGATTGATAGAGATCATACCATGATGCAAATGATAGAGATCAAATGCATGGACCATATCATCTCACTTTACACATTAGATGTTAGCATCTTATACTGCTAGTTTGGCGCTTTTTGTAGCATTGTAAGATGATCCCTCATTTAGATATCAAGATAAAAATGTGTTCTTCCTTAAGTATGCACCATTCTATGGATCGTGTTTCGAGACATCACGTGATGATCAGGTGTACTCGACTCTACGCTTTCATACAACGGGTGTAAGACAGTTTTACACACGCGAGTACTAAGGTTCTTACTTGGCGAGCCTAGCATGTACAGACATGGCCTCGGAACACGGACCGAAAGGTTAAGCATGAGTCATATAGTTGATATGATGCCCATATTGATGCTTGCCTTTGAAGCTACACCGACTCACGTGATGATCGGACTTGGTGTAGTGGATTTGGTTCATGTAATCACCAAAAAGGCACAAGGGATGTCGTTTTTGAGTGGGATTTCATTTCTAATTTGGATTAGTCGAACTCAATTTGTCATAAACTAGATCGAAGTGAATTTGCATAATTTGTTGTAGTCATTGGCGTCTGTTCAGTACCTTATGCTTAGTTTTAATTGAGATAATAGAACGATATAATTTTGGATATTTACTTTACGAACTGGTATCATATTGTTTTGAATGTCAATTTAAAGTTTATAAGTCCTATTGCAATTTTTTAGCAAACTCTATTTACTCCATGAAGTTTAATAAGTAGTATTAAATCAAGAGTAAGAATTCCAATGTTAGTATCTAAAGTATCATGTTTTCCTCCATGATTATTGATATTCAAAAGTTGTTTTAATATCAAGATTATATTGGAGCTGAAAATTGTTTCAGAAACCATCATGTGTGAAAGATATTGTGATATCTGAAACAATGTTTTTGGTTGCATTATGATAGAGTATAATTTAGCAAAATACATGTTCTCATATTGTATGAGAATTTGTGAAGGATGGAGATGCTAGGCATCTTGATCTCCCAAAAAGGTTTTGGGAACTAACATTATACTCGTGATTCTTCCTTACAGGCTATAGTAGCTTGATCATGAAAGTTGTCATGATAAGGATGAATAGAAGATGTAAGTAAAATGTTTACTACACTAATAGATTACTAAAGAATGGATTTTTGAAAGAATACCAAACATTTGATGATGGTGATTCACTTCAAAGTGCAAGTCCAAAGGTATTAGTATTTGACTATATACAAGCTTTGTACCATGTGTCATGTGAATGACACCACTATTGATGTTGATAGATTCTTTTAAAAGGAAAAGGAATTGCTGAAAGAGAATCTATAAAATATTTGGCAGAAAAGAAAAGTTGGAAATGTCCAGCTTAGGTATATAGAAGATATACATGTTATGGTAGTATTCCTTGCTTGTTAAACAATGTGGTTCTGAGGTATTGGATACCGGTATTGGATACCGGTATTGGATACCGAATTGGTTGGTATGAAGTGTCATACCGGACAACGCAATTCATGAACTACAATGGCCTAAGTAACTAGCAAGAGAATAAGTGATGATGTTCATCGAAAACAAATAAAGTGTTATTGTGTTTTTGTTGTGGTCAAACCTAGCCTTCAAGATTTGTTTTAATAATTGTTATTTTGTTCCGGTATTACGAGAACAATGGTTGTTCAAATAATTACCATATTCCATAAAGGATGGATGAACTTTTACAAGTCTAGTGGGAGAAATCACATCCATAAACACTATTGCTAAAATGTCGCAAGACAAATGATTAAAATATCACTTATGAAGTGACATCGCTGTTTTAAATTATATTGGAAAGAAAACATGAAGAAACTCCATGTTGATGGATTTTTGGAGTCTTTGATTTTGATCAATTGACGCATGTGAAGCTTTCCTCGAGATAGTTGAAACTATGTTCATAGGCCAAAGAGGAACGGATGACTAGCTTATTGGAAATTGTACATGCTGATGTGCATAGTCCATTATGTGTAGCCATATGCGATGGATCTTTTTGCTTCATATGCTTTCTCCAGAAATTTAAGTGAATATATCTATATATTTACTTAATAAGGAAGAAGTATGAAACATTTGAAAATTGTTCAAAGACTTTCAAGATGAATTGGAAAATCGTTGTAACAAGAAAATAAAGAGTTTATGATTCGATCATAAAGGAAGATATTTGAGTTACATGTTTAGCAAAACACTTAAGATTTGAGGAATTGTTCCATGATTTGTGTTTCCCGATAAACCATAGGAGTATGGCATATTCGAGAGATGAAATCAAACCATGTTTGACATGGTAAGATCAAAGGTGTCATTTATAAAACTGCCATTATGTTTTAAGGATTAAAGCTTTAGAGACTACCGCTTTTACACTGAAAAGAGCACCATCGTGATCCGTTGAAATGACACCATATAAGTTATGGTTTGGGATAAAACCCGAATTGTCTTTTCTTAAATTTTGGTATGCTATGCATAAGTAAAATGTTTACAACCAAAGTCGGATAAGCACGTCTTTGTAGGTTATCCCAAAGAATTTGTTGGGAATTTCTCCATAACACCGAGGATAAAAGAGTTTGTTACTTGGAACGTCAAGTTTCTTGAGAAGGAATTTTTCGTGAAAAGTTAAGTGGGAGGACAATAGAACTTTGATAAGGTTGTTGAACCTTTGCTATATGTGCTAAGTAGCACAGCACCGTAAAGTGTCCCGGTGGCAACCAAAATGCTCATGGCTCCCGTGATTACAAAGGGTGTGATCTCGAAGATTAGAGTTCCTATTGAACCGTATGGGTTGGTAAGAATCAAATAGTGTTATTTGATAAGCAAGTCGTTATTGTTTTGACAATGATGAACCGACTAGATGCAAAGAAGCGATGATGGGCCCTGACTCCATAAAATGACTAGAAGTCATAGAATCCGTGATAGTATCCATACACGAGAAATCAAGTTTCTGAATTTGGAAGACCCTCCAGAAAGGCGTGAAGCCTATCGGTCGTGTTTGGATCTATAAAGAAATAAGACATGGATGTTTAACATCTATGAAATGGTCGACATGTCGGAAAGAAGTTTAGGACAATGTTCAAGGAGTTGACTATGACAAGATTTGATCTTTCATAGTGATATTTAGTCTTGACGGATTAATGTAGCAACCACTACATATAATTTGATGTATGGTAGTTGAACAAACAAAACAATGTTCTTCTAATAGAATGGTTACCTAGGACGTGTACAAGACACAATCTGAAGGGTTTTGTTAATTCAAAGGGTGCTAAAAGGGCATGCAAACTTCAATATTTGAAGTAAGCATAGCGGAGTCGGAATCTTCACCATGATGAAATTGTTAAAAGAGTTTAAATTCATCGGAAATGATGAAGATGCTTGTATTTGCAAGAAATTAAGTGGGAGCGCTGAGACATATTTCTAATACATTATGTAGAGGACATATTGTTGATTGGAAATGATGTATCTTGTATTGACACAAGTTAAGAATTTCATTAAAATAAGATTTCGATGAAAGACTTGGGCAAACCCAGAATATTTGGCATCAATATCTATATGGATAGATTAAGGCGCTAATATGGTTGTGCCAGACATACATATATGAGATATTGAAAGGGTTCAATATGGAAACAACAAGAAAGGTTCTTGCTGCATGGAAAGAATTGTATCAAGATTCAAGTGTTTCAACACTTGGTGAGTAAAATTACATGAAGATTTTGATCGATTATACCTTGATATGTATATATCCAAAATGTCCCATGCTCTAAATGTTATGAGCACATACCAAAATGATTCACAGGATGATCATTGGATGATAGTAAAGATATTCTTATGAGCTTTGGAAGAACTAAGAATATATCATGTATAAGTGACAAATAGTTAAGGTAGTTCATTGTAAAGTGATACATTGATACTATTTTTGTCACAAGATACAAATTAAATTTATCTCAATTTAGACTATGGGTGTCACAATGTAATGGAAAGGATGTTCCATGGTGGATTTGGATGAGTTCCAAAGTTGAGACATTGTGACGGATACTACAACAAAAGGCTAAGTATATAACTGCTATAGTAGCAGCAAAGGAGGGCATTTGTGTTAAGTAGTTTGTTATCAAACTAGGTGTGGTTCAAAGTGGGCTAATACTATGAAGATATATTGTGTGACAATAATATCAACATATTTTAACCCAAACGAACTAAAGGTCTCACCAAAGGACCAAATTTATACAATGCCATCTCATTTGAGAATGAGTGATGCGTAGAGACGCAAAGACATGCAAATACACACGGACCTGAAACTGTCAGATCCGGAGATTATGTTAACCACTAGCAATAGCGTATATGCAACACCAGAAAGCCATAGATGTTCAATACGCAAAGTTTTTCAAACTAGATTATTGACTCTAGTGCAAGTGGGAGACTGAAGGGAATATGCCCGAGAGGTAATAATAAAGTGGTTATTATCTTATTCCATGTTTATGATAAATGTTTATTTTGCATGCTATAATTGTATTGATTGTAAACGTTAATACATGTGTGTTTAATAAACAAAAAGGGTTCCTAGTTATGCCTCTCTTATAGACTAGCTTGTTGATTAACAAGATGATCAAGGTTTCCTGATCATGGACATTGGATGTTGTTAATAACAAGGTCACAACATTGGTGGAATGATGTGATGAACATTCATCCGAAGTATAGCATTACGATCAAAGTCATTATGTTTATATTGCTATAACATCATACGAAATAATCTTTATCCTTAGACCACGAGATCATGTTAATTGCTAACACCGGAAGAGTATCTTAATAACATCAAACGTCACACCGTAACAGGGTGACTATAAAGATGGGTTCAGTGCTACGAAGGTGTTATGTTGAGGCTCATGGATCAAGAGTGGAATTTTTCAATCCCAATAACCGATAGATATACTCTGGGCCCTCTCGGTGATATCACATTAAGATAGCTTGCAAGCAAGTGATGTGATCACTAGAATGTTATATCACGGGAACGAGAAAAGAGTGCATGTCGGCAACGAGATCAAACTAGGTATGGAGATACCGATGATCGAATCTCGGACATGTAATATATCGCGAGACAAAGGGATTTAGTTACTAGCGTTAAAGGTTCTCACGATCAGAGAAGTCATCGTTGAATGTGTAGGAGTCAGTATGGATCTCTAGGTCCCGCTTCTGATTATTGATCTGAGAGAGGTCTCGATCATGTCTGCATTATTCGCGAACCGTAGGGTGACACACTTAAGGGATACCGACACCATTTGGAGAAATATGTTTCAGATAAAGATTTAAGAAAGCGCTGGAATTATTTCAATAGACACCGAAAATGTTTCGGGTGAAATTGCTGAAATTGGTTCTGCATGTAATATTGAAATGTTGCAGGGGTTTTTATGTGAATGTTTGTTAATTAAAGTAATGAAAAAATTCTGAATAAAAAATAAAAGAGTTTTATTAAATGAGAGAGCATTAAATTTGGAGAAATTTAATGCATTTAAAGTGGGGACTTTAAAAGGGAATGTGAAGAGGCATTTTAATGTGGAGGGGTTACCGCCACATGAATGGAGGAGGTGAAGGGCCACCCCCCTTGAGGCGCCGGCCATGGGGAGGGGCACCCCCCTCCTCCTATAAAAGGCCACCCTCTCCTCACTTCTCACATACACCTCCTTGTGAAGGATCTCTCTCCCCCTCTAGTATTATTCCCCCATGGTCTCGGATTAGCGAGATACATGTTCCCGGTGGCTTTATTTGGAAAGGAGTTGCTGCTTCCGCTGCTTTGCTGGAGCGAGGGACGGAGGTTGTCAGGGTACCGGACATGTGTGCGATCACGGATGCACCGCTACTTTGCGGTGCTGGACTTGGTGGTGCTGGAGCTGGATCTGATGGACGTGCTGGAGCCAGACCTGCTGGACTTCATCATGATATTGAGATCGGCAAGTGTACGACTACATCAACCACGAGTTCCTACTCATTAACAAAACTCGTTGTCTTCGAGGGTAAGTTCTCGATGGATGTATGTCCACCCGTTGCTCTATAACTAGTAGATAGATCTTGGCATATAGTTCTCATCGTAGGAAATTTTTTGTTTTCTATGTTGCGGACCCAACACATGATGCCAAGAAGAGGAGACAAGGATGAATGTGGAGCCAAGAACCCTAAGAAAGTGGCCTGGAAGCGAAGAAGGAAGAAGCAGCTGAAGCAGAACTGGAGCCTCTGACCCCTCCAGCCCAGAGTCTTTGCGGAGGACTGGAGTATCTGCCCCTGCGTACTAGGAGTCACCGCCCTCACCATGATCGACCTACATATGCAAGGTTCTAGTGTCAATCCGGAGTCTCTGACCCCGACCCGAAGTCTCCGCCCTGACCCGGAGTTTCTGACCCTGTGCGCCCGGAATCTCTGCCCGTGCCTCGACCCGCCTACACCTGCAAGCCTCTAGAGCCCGACCGAAGTCTCCGCCACCAGAACCGAAGTCTCTGCCCTGCCTGTTGTTTCCGTCCACCCGACACTAGAGTCTCTGCCGTAAGTGAGCAGGCTTGCATGCCTTGAAGTTGGGCCTAGCCCATGTAACGCCCAGAACTTCCTATTCATGCCTATTTTACCCCTAGCTCATGGCTAGCCTATATATATGCCCCCACCCCCTCCTTCAAACCCTAGAGATGATGATGAATTGAGGCATGTGCTAAACCTTCGATAGGACCCCCTAGCTATAGTAAATCTATGAGTTGTACAAGGCCTTGGAGTCGGTGCCCTTCTCTAAGTCGTCAAGACCCTCCTCAAGTGTTTGGTCTCTCCTTGTCAAGGATTCTAGTAGTGCTAGGTCTCTCCCATTTGGGATTCTACCTAGTTACTGTTCTTTCCTTGATTTGGATTCTACCATCCGCTTTTCGATATATCATTTGGTGATTCTATCCTAAGGTCTCTCGCTGAGGATTCTATTAGATTGGTTGTTCGAACCAATAGGAGCAAATCGAATAGTGTGTGTTTTGGCGTGCGTTTGTATCTTTACCTTGCATTAGAGTTGTGTTTATCGTGTTCATCAGGTTTCCCCTCACTCCTCGCATCAAATCCATGAAGGTCAGGCCACCCAAGGGTTAACCCCACAAGGGCCCCATAACACGACTCCTCGATGCCTCCTCTTCCTCCCTAGTCCACTGACTCGTCCGACCAGAGAAGGAGAGGAGAGGGGTGAAGGGTTCTGTAGCAAAAAACAAAAAATTCCTATGTTGGAACTTCCTTATGCCCAAGATCTATCTATGTAGTAATGCAGTAATAACCGGAGTGTATAGAATACATACCCTTGTAGACCGTATGCGGTTAACGTTCCGAGGGGAACATGGTTGAAGTAGTCGAACTCGTAGCCGACCTCGAGGTCATGAAGCTCCTCGCAGGTCACCTCTTGCTCCATCTTCATCGTGCAGTAGCTCTGGCTCACGACATCCAAGATGCCCTCATATGAGGCACCCTCGAGGTTTCATACACATACTGTGTAAGATGACGACCTTGTTGGAAATATGCCCTGGAGACAAATAATAATAAGGATTATTATCATATTTCATAAAGTTTATGATTAAGTTTTATATCATGCTATAACTGTATCGAAAGGAAACCTCAATACACATGTGATATATAAACAACCAGGGGTTCCCGGCGAAACTCTAGTCACTGGTTCATTGTTCAACATATGATCAATGTTTCCTGATCATGTGGCATTTATGCCAGTTGGAAATGAAGTCAAGTCATTTTGAGAATGAGAGGATGAACCAATACTCAACCTAAACATCATGACCCGATCATGTCACGAAGTTCAAGTTACGATGATTAGAATAGACCTCGTAGAATATTCCTTAGACTATGAGACTATATCAATCAGTGTCTCCCGAGAATGCTTAGATAGCATCAAACTATTGGGTTCGTAGCATAGAAAACAAAAAATTCCTACGATGCAAACTATTATACGCCAAGATATATCTACTAGATGTTAGCAACGGGTGGATATACATCCATAGAGAACTTACCCTCAAAGACAACAAAGCTTTGTTAATAAGATGGGACTCGTCGATGATATAGTCGAATGCTTGCCGATCTCAAGATCGTGTGGAAGTCCTAGCACCGCAAATCAGTAGCGCATCCGTCCTCGCACACAAGTTCAGACCACCGAACAACCTCCACCTCCTCGCTCCAGCGAATCAGCAGAAGCATCAACTCCTTCCAGACGTAATGCCATCGGGAACATGTATCTCGCTAATCCGAGACTATGGGGGAATATATCTAGAGGGGGAGAGACATCCTTCATGAGGAGGTGTGCTTTGATGTCTACGCACTTCTATTCTTGTAGAGAGTTGTTGGGCCTCCAAGTGCAGAGGTTTGTAGAACAACAGCAAGTTTCCCTTAAGTGGATTACCCAAGGTTTATCGAAATCAGGGAGGAAGTGGTCAAAGGTATCCCTCTCAAGCAACCATGCAATCAAGATACAAGAAGTCTCTTGTGTCCCCAACACACCCAATACACTTGTCAGGCGTATAGGTGCACTAGTTCGGCGAAGAGATAGTGAAATACAAGTGGTATGGATAAAAGACAACGGTGCCAAAAAATAGCTTGATGGCGTGGAAGAGACTAAAGTCAAACTGAAATAAAGATGGCAGCAAGCAAACATGTAACATATCTAGTTGCAAACGAAGTTTCAATGCTTAGAAACAAGGCCTAGGGATCATACTTTCACTAGTGAACACTCTCATATAAATATCTTCTCTTTATGATACTACTCTGAACTACTCTCCGGTTGGACACTCTAATCCATGGTACGGCTATAACAACACACCTCAAAGTCCGCTTTACCCATCTAGATAACCCCACACTATCACCTTGAGCGCTAGATGGTTCCAACAAACACCACAATTTCATAGAGACATCCAACTCCAAATATAACTCATAACAAGTATTTGTAATCTCTAACCTAAGTGCCACCATGGTGTGCATGCTATCACTTTCACACACATGGGGAGAGCTAGAGATCTATTAAAGCACGTGAGTAGCAAGGTAGATCTACTTGATTACAAAGCTCATGATCACAATATGATCATGCATAGAGAGATGAACACATAGCTACCGGTAGAACCCTTAGCCTCGAGGAAGAACTACTCCCTCATCATCATGTGAATCAGCAACAACGATGGAGATGGTGGTGGAGATCGATGGAGATGGCTCCGGGGGCACTTCCCCGTCCCGGCAGGGTGCCAGAACAGAGACTTTCTTTCCCCCGAATCTCCCCTTCGGTGGCGGCGGTGTTGCGGAACTTTTCGTGGCTGGAGGCTGGATTCTTTAGGGTTTTCTCATCGAGAGGCTTCTTATAGGCGAAGAGGCAATGTCAGAGGGTGGACCAGGGGCCCACACCACCTGGTGGCGCAGCCAGGGGGACCCGTGCCACCACATGGTGTGGCCAGCCCTAGCCCCTCTCTGTCTCGTCTTTTGGCTCCGTGAGTCTTCCGGTAAAATATCGACTTTGGCTTTTGTCCGGTCCAATTCTGAGAATATTCATTTTCTGGCTTTTCTGGAACCAAAAACAGAAGAAAACAGGCAACTGGCACTGTGGCATCTTGTTAATAGGTTAGTTCTAGAAAATGTGTAAAAGTACTCCAAAATGTGGACAAAACATAAGAAAGTAGATATAAAACAAGCATGGAACATCAAAAATTATAGATACGTTTACAACGTATCGACATCCCCAAGCTTAACTCCTGCTCGTCCTCAAGTAGGTAAGTGATAAAAAAGAATAATTTTTAAGGTGACATGCACCATCACAATCTTGATCAAGGTATTTGTAAAACATTGATAGCTGGGATCATAGTACTCTAACATTGACATGAAAGATATAGTTCTAACAATAAAACATAGCAACTATGTTATAACATGAAAAGGTACAAACAAAAGATTCATGAATAACAATGCTTTGAAAGCCGTTTATTTGTTTAACATATAGAAAACATAATGAGAATGGTATTCAGCTTATCCCTCATAGTGTAGCAAAACATAAATGCATAGGGCACCTTCAAAGTTCATAAGGGTGACTAGATACAAATAGTTTAAGAACAAGCAATATCAAAGTTATGCATCAATCAATAAGTTTTGGGACAATGCATATAGAACTAAGAATGACAACTATGCTCTCTTAATTGGTGCCTAAGGATAGAAGGTGGAGACTCAACATAAAAGTAAAAGAAATGCCTTCATAGAATGAAGCAGGGATTCAAGTCTCATAAAGAGCTTCCAAAAATCATGGTACTTATTAGCTTTAAACTCTCATTGCCCCTATCATAAGCATCTTTTAGGTGATTAAGGTTAAAGTGGCACAACTAAGAGGATATGCTTGACAAGTTATAAGTTGAGATCTCATGCCCCTTACTTACGAGTACCGAACCTCATGCTACTCAACTTCAGTCACAAGTAAGCTCTTGTCATTGTAAGTACATATGTATTATAGAGAGCCGCTAATGGGGTACCCCTTACACATGACACGGGAGCTATCCCATGATCAAAATGACAAGGCAAGCAGACAATGAGCATCTCAGCGATCTTTTTATTTGCTATTCACATAGATTTTTATTGAGGATGCTTCATAGATTGCTCATTATGGTTATGCTCCAAGTTTCCACCATGATTAGACATGGCTTAGGATAGCAGCCCAGACGTTTCTCTAACACACATACAAACTCCATGATCTTACAAGTTCCCCTTTTATTTCACACCGTCGGGATCCATAAGCAAACGAATCATGATATCAATGGAATAATAAGTGCAATCTTGAAAACGTTCCCCATGATACATGGTTCTGCTAACTTCAACTTATAAAGCGCAGGCATATACGCAACAAAGATGGACACAATGGTTCAAGATTATTAAGTGCAAGAAAGTAAAGTGTGCCATCAAGTTCGTGAGAGCTTTAATCACTAGTTTTCTCATAACAAGTTTAATTCGGAAGGTAGATAAAAACATGAATATACTTGGAATAGCAAATGCTAATAGGTAGGTATGGTGGACTCTTTGGAATAACTTGGTTTTATTTGGAGTTGGATGCATGAGTGGAACTCATACTTGGTTATGGAGGCTAGCAAAAGACTGGGAGCGACCAACTAAGAGAGCAATAATGGCCATAATCATGCAAAGCAACAAAACATCTTTAATGAAAGCATAAAGTGATATTACAAGTCGAAAACTAAAGGATCATAAAGGCTATGGTGACTTGGGATAGTCATAACATGGTGCGAGCATGCGCCAAGTCAACCCAAATAAAGCATCAAAGGAGAATACCACAATACTATGCTTTAATATGCTAAAACAACACATGATTCTTTCAAGGCACATTAAGCAATCTCAATTGTTTATAACATGTCATGCTACAGAAAAAATCACTAAGCATAAAGCCAAAACAATATCAAGCATGACATGACAAAGCATAGGTCACAATCAAAAACAAGCTCTTTTTACCACTTAAGCATGAACTTTTCCTACTCTTTTCCAATCCAAAACAATCTTATTTGATGTATGAATGAGGGGTCCAACCAATTTATTCAAGAAAACTAAGAAAACGAAAATGAAAACGAAAACAAGGACGCTTCAAGAACAACACAATTGTGCATGAAACAATAAAAATGAAGTGTTTGGAAGAAACCTGACATTTTTATTGATGAAGAAGGGGATGCCTTGGGCATCCCCAAGCTTTGATGCTTGTACCTCTTGAATATTACTTGGGGTGACATGGGGTGGCATCCCCAAGTTTGAGCTTTTGTCCATTCTTCATCTCATTACATCATTCTTTCCCTACACCTGAAAATTTCCTTCATACAAAACTTCACACAATCTTTATTAGCAACATTAGTACATTCTAAAGATAATAAACCTTTGGGTTTTAGTTTTAAAATAGCAAAACTTTCCTTAAAAACACAAGCTACTATAGCAATTCCCTCAAAATTCTCAATTCACCAAAAAGAACCCAAAAAGAAATTGATAAAGTGGCAAATGCAAATAATGGCAGAAATCTGTCAAAACAGACCAGCATGTGAAAACCGATTTTTTCTAAGACCTTGTGTTGCTCAAATCGAAAAGTGTTGAACTAACGAAAGTTTGATAAAAACCTGGGGGATTTATTCAGAAAATTACAGCTCAATCCGACATACACAGATTTGTCACGAATTTTTACAGTGAAGCACAGAAATCTGTTTCGGGACAGCACTTCCCCAAATCTTATTTCCCTCTCATTAGAGGTTATTCTTGGCACAAAAATCAAATAAAAAAAGGATATGGAGAGATTATTACATAAGTAATAACTTCCAAGACTCAAGAAAAATATTGGGTTATCTCCTAAGAAGTACTTTTCTTTAACGCCTTTAAGTTAGGCATGATAGTTTGAGAAGATGCTCACATAAGAAATATGAATTGAAGTAAAAGAGAGCATCAAGAAGAAAATTCAAAGCACATTTAAGTCTAACCCACTTCCTATGCATAGGAATCTTGTAAAGAAACAAGTCATGAAAGCACAAAGCAACAAGCATAGGAAAGCAAAACAAGTGCAACTTCAAAATTTTCAACCTAAAGAGGAGAAACTTAATATTATTGAGATGCATAAAACCATGTTTCCCTCTCTCATAATAACTTTCAGTAGCAGCATGAATAAAATTAATAATATAACTATCACATGAAACATTCTTATCATGAGCCACATGCATAAAACAATTGTTACTCTCCACATAAGCATAACTTGATGTCTACGCACTTCTATTCTTGTAGACAGTTGTTGGGCCTCCAAGTGTAGAGGTTTGTAGAACAGCAGCAAGTTTCCCTTAAGTGGATTACCCAAGGTTTATCGAACTCAGGGAGGAAGTAGTTAAAGGTATCCCTCTCAAGCAACTCTACAATCAAGATACAAGAAGTCTCTTGTGTATCCAATACACTTGTCAGGCATATCGGTGCACTAGTTCGGCGAAGAGATAGTGAAATACAAGTGGTATGGATAAAAGACAAGGGTGCCAAAAAAATAACTTGATAGCGTGGACGAGACTAAATGCAAACTGAAATAAAGATGGCAGCAAGCAAACATGAAATAGATCTAGATGCAAACGGAGTTTCAATGCTTAGAAACAAGGCCTAGGGATCATACTTTCACTAGTGAACACTCTCATATAAATATCTTCTTTTTATGATACTACTCTGAACTACTCTCTGGTTGGACACTCTAATCCATCATAGGGCTATAACAACACACCTCAAAGTCCGCTTTCCCTATCTCGATAACCCCACACTATCACCTTGAGCGCTAGACGGTTCCAACAAACACCACAATTTCATAGAGACATCCAACTCCAAATATAACTCATAACAAGTATTTGCAATCTCTAACCTAAGTGCCACCATGGTGTGCACGCTATCACTTTCACACACATGGGGAGAGCCAGAGATCTATTAAAGCACTTGAGTAGCAAGGTAGATCTACTTGATTACAAAGCTCATGATCACAATATGATCATGCATAGAGAGAGAGATGAACACATAGCTACCAGTAGAACCCTTAGTCTCGAGGAAGAACTACTCCCTCATCATCATGGGAATCAGCAACGACGATGGAGATGGTGGTGGAGATCGATGGAGATGGCTCCCGGGGCACTTCCCCGTCCCGGCAGGGTGCCAGAACAGAGACTTTCTGTCCCCCGAATCTCCCCTTTGGTGGCGATGGCACTGCGGAACTTTTCGTGGATGGAGGCTGGATTCTTTAGGGTTTTCTCATCGGGAGGCTTCTTATAGGCGAAGAGGTGATGCCAGAGGGTGGACCAGGGGCCCACACCACCTGGTGGCGCGGCCAGGGGACCCGTGCCACCACATGGTGTGGGCAGCCCCTGGCCCCTCTCCGTCTCGTCTTCTGGCTCCGTGAGTCTTCTGATAAAATATCGACTTTGGCTTTTATCCGGTCCAATTCTGAGAATATTCATTTTCTGGCTTTTCTGGAACCAAAAACAGAAGAAAACAAGCAACTGGCACTGTGGCATCTTGTTAATAGGTTAGTTCCAGAAAATGTGTAAAAGTACTCCAAAGTATGGACAAAACATAAGAAAGTAGATATAAAACAAGCATGGAACATCAAAAATTATAGATACGTTTACAACGTATCAAAGCTTGAGTCACATAAACATGCCTCCACTCAAAGTTCCACTCACATGCATTAAATTTCCACCAAATTTAATGCAACTCTCATTTAATAAAACTCTTTTATTTATTTTATTCAGAATTTTGTTAATTACTTTAATTAAAAAAACATTCACATAAAACCCCCTACAATATTTCAATATTACATGTAGAACCAATTTCAGCAATTTCACCCGAAACAATTCTGGTGTCCATTGAAATAATTCCGGTTTGAAACATATTTTCTCAAAATGGTGTTTGGAAACCCTTAAGTTGTCACCCTACGGTTCGTGAATAATGCAGACACGATCGAGACCCCTCTCAGATCAATAATCAGAAGCAGGACCTAGAGATCCATTCTGACTCCTACACATTCAATGATGACTTCTGTGATCGTGAGAACCTTTAATGCTAGTAACCTAATTCCTTTGTCTCGCGATATATTACATGTCGGAGATTTGATCATCGGTATCCAAATACCTATTTTGATCTCGTTACTGACATGCACTCTTTTATCGTTCCCGTGATATAACATTCTAGTGCTCATATCACTTGCTTGCAAGCTATTCTTAATGTGATATCACCGAGAGGGCCTAGGGTATATCTATCCATCACCGGGATGGACAAATCCCACTCTTGATCCATGAGCCTCTACATAACACCTTCGTAGCACTAAACCCGCCTTTATTGTCACCCTTTTACGATGTGATGTTTGATGCTATCAAGATACTCTTTCAGTGTTACTGATTAACATGATCTCATGGTCTAAGGACTAGGATTACTTTGTATGATGTTATAGAAATATAAACACAATGGCTTTGATCGTAATGCTATACTTTGGATGAATGTTCATCACATCATTTCACAAATGTTGTGACCTCGTTATTAATGACATCCAATGTCCATGATTAGGAAACTTTGATCATCTTGTTAATCAACGAGCTAGTTCAAAGAGAGGTATAACTAGGAACTTTCTATTTGTTTATTAAACACACATGTATTAACGTTTCCATATTAATACAATTATAGCATGCAAAATAAAACTCTTTCATATACTTAGAATACACATAATAACAACTTTATTATTGCCTCTTAGGGAATATTCCCTCCAGTCTCCCACTTGCGCTAGAGACAATAATCTAGTTACATAGTGATAAATCTAACACCCGTGGAGTTCTAGTGCTGATCATGTTTTGCCCTAGGGAGAACTTTAGTCAACAGATCTACAACATTGAGATCCGTGTGTATTTTACAAATCTTTATATCTCCATCCTTGACATGTTCGTGGATGGAGTGAAACCAATGCTTAATATGCTTGGAATTCTTGTGAGACCTTGGTTCCTTGGTATTGGCTATGGCTCCATTGTTGTCACAATAGATAACCATTGGGTCCAACGCACTAGGAACCACACCTAGTTCGGTTATGAACTCCTTCATCCAAACTGCTTCCATCGCTGCTTTTGAAGCATCAACATATTCTGCCTGCGTCATTGATCCAGCTACCATAGGTTGTTTGGAACTCCTCCAACTAATTGTTGCTCCTTTCAAGAGAAATATGTATCCGGATTGAGACTTAGAGTCATCCGGATTGGTGTCAAAGCTAGCGCCAACATAACACTTAGTGACCAGCTCTTCTTCACCTCTGTATACAAGAAACATATCCTTAGTTATTCTTAAGTACTTAAGGATATTGATGGGGATATGCCGAAGGGGGTATGCCTAGCAGGATGTTCCGATTGGGCCGAAGGGCCTGCGAGTGGGCCTGAAGGACGGTGACTGGAGTGTGACTGAAGGAAAGGCCTAGCGACTGGAGACTGAAGGCCCAAAAGCGTACTTGAAGCCCAGTCGGATTAGGTCAAAAGCCTCTGAGTCCGTATCTTGCTCGGTTGTAACTTGTAAACCCTAGCGAGGTGACTCCTATATAAACCTCCCTAGGGTATCCTTAGGACATACGTTCCATCATACACCCCCTCAAGCGACTCGCTGCTTAGACGCTGAGCTCGCCACCCCTGTAACTCGCTCTCCATTAATCCAATCTAGCAGGAGTAGGTCTTTACCCTCCGGGGGCCGAACCTGGGTAAACCATGTGCATCCGCCCCCATCTCGCACCGCAGATGGCCACCAGCTCTTCCTCAAATTACAATCAATCGCTGCCAGTAGCAGCGACTACCGTGGCCATTTCCACGACAGTGGCGCCCACCATGGGGCATACCAGGACTAGCCTGAGTTCTGCGGTGAGACCCTATTCGCCAATCGACCGGCCGCTCGCCACCAGCCGCATGATCGCCATCAGTGGGATCTTACAGATCCTGCCCAACAGCTACATCCCGGCGTCATGCCCGGTCACTCACGGCGCGGTGATGCCGGTTGGATCCATCAACCTCTTCGTCGGCTTCACCGGTGCAGTCGACCCAGCTGCAACGGTGATCGTCGGCGGATCGCCTCCGCACCGTGATCTGCTCTCGGAGGAGCAGGTCCGCTCCATCAAGAGCCTTGTCACTGAGTACGACTCGGCCGCCAGCGACGCGGCCGAGACCAACGCCGCCACCAACGACGACGCCGACTCCGCGTCCCCTGCCTCGGTCGATGGATTTATCACCGCCGCATCGCGAGAGGACTCCATCACACGAGCCTCCAACCCGAAGGATTTAGAGGACCCCTCCATCCTCGAGATCTTCGACTCCGACTCCGGCTCAGAGTTGCTTGAGGACTTCCACGCTAGATCCAATCACTTTAACGCGATCTACATGGCGGGCAGCATGCCCGCCCTGCCAGATCCATTCTCCACGCTGATCCCGCCGACTGCTATGGCCACAAAGGTGGAGGAAGACCGCCTGCAACTCGCGGAGGCGCAACGCAACGAACTCGCCGAGCGCGAGAAATACCGCCTCGAGCAGGAAACAGCGTGGGAGCTATCGCTCTATCACCAGCGCCGCATCAGGACCCGCCTGAACTCCAACGTCCAGGGCCGCGTCCTGAACTTCAACGACGAAAGCAACCCCGCATGCGTGCCCGAGTGCGAATACTGCGAGAACGCGCCGCTAGGCGGAAGCAACCCCGCAAGACCACCACCCGGCGCACCGACGACTGGAGCCCCTCCACCACCCATTGGTTGCGTGCCCCCGCCGAACCAACCGCGGATCATCATCTCGCCTCAAGCCCGCGACGCCAACAGACTGCCACTCTACTCCACCCCGATGGACAACGTCGTCGCGGCTGACGCCGAGGTCGCCAACCTCGACGTCCAAGGCGACGACGCGCTGCAGATCCAGTATGCTAAGGCCCTACTCGCCAGGGCCGTCGAGCAACAAGCTGCAGGAGTCAACCCGTAGGGACAGATGTATTCCCGTTCCTCAGCAAGCAGAGCGGCATCAAGCGGTCACCCCACTGTCGCCAACGCATAGACCTGCCCGCCACCGCAGCCCCTGGCGAATCAACCACGGGCCGCGAACTCCGCGCTGTCCACCAACGAGCCGCGACCGGCGAATAATACGGTCACCGTGAACGGGGAGCCAATTGATGCCCGAACGCACATCGTCAACAACCAGGTGTGGCGGGCCCGCCAGCCCAACGACTTGAGGCACACCCTCACCAACCGCGGCGACCTAGAACCAAGAGGCTCGCTCAGTCGAGTTGGACCGCAATGCTTCGGGCCCATGATTTGTGGGGAAAAATACCCTGCCAACTTCAAGGCGCCCAAGGAGATCAAGAAGTACGACCCAACGTACGATCCAGCTGTCTGGATGGACACATACCTCATGGCGATGGGAATCGCCAACCACACCGACCTGCTCGCCGCTCGCTACCTCCCCCTGATGATGGAGGGTGCGACTCGGCAATGGATCAACACCCTTCCCGCTGACAGCATCGATTCCTGGGAAGAAATGCGGGACGCCTTCATCAGGCACTTAGAGGGTTCCTACACCCGTGCCACCACCATAGAAGACCTGGAGCGATGCATCCAGGGACAACGTGAGTCGACTCGCCACTGGATTCAAAGATGGCAAGAACTGTGGATCAACGCCTCCGGCATCCACCCAGATACGACGATACATTGCTTAAAGAATGCGTGCCGGTATGAACCCATGGTTGCTAAGATCAAGAGGGTCTACCAGACGCTCAACAACGTCCCCGACCTCCTCGATATCGCCAAGCGCTATGCGGAGGAGGACCCCAACCAAGACTCTGACGACGAGTCAGGAGGAAGACGCCGAACCAGCATCCACGATAGCGGGCGCCTACGCAACATGCGCTACAGCAACACCCGCATCACTCGCAAGCGCCGCACGGACGGGCGAGTCGACTTCGTCGCCAACACCGGCTATAGTCAGATGGACCCCAAGAACTACCGCTGCGATGGAGGAAATTACCGCGACAGCGGAAACTACCGCTCCAACAATACAACGAGGCCGAAATTCGACCCCGCTACCCTTCTCAATCAGCCCTGCATCTACCATAGCAGGGAGGGAAAACCCGCCACCCACACCACCGCGGATTGCCACTCTCTCAAAGAGATTGAAAAGGCAAGGCAATCAAGGGAGGACCCCAACAACAACCCATCCCGAGACAACGGGAATGCCGGCGGCTTCGGCAACGCCGTCGGCTCGCTACACACCTTCACTAGACTCGGCACCAAGCGCGACAAGAAGGTGCTCGCCCACGCGGTCGCCATCAACGCGATGACCCAAGTCGACATCCCTCGCTTCCTCAACTGGTCCGAGCAGAGCATCACCTGGAGTCGTCAGGACCACGCGCCAAGAATCGAATACCTAGGGCGAGTCGCCCTGGTAGTCAGGCCCAAGGTGGATGACTACTGGCTGCCCAAAACACTAATGGACGGTGGGAGCTCCATCAACATCATGTACCTAGACACGTTCAAGAGGCTCCAGCTCCCAGAAGCAGCCATCAAGCCAACCCTGACGACCTTCCACGGTATCGTCCCCGGTCGGAAGGCGTACCAGATCGGAAAAGTGACGCTGCCGGTCACCTTGGGCACTCCGGCAAACTACCACATGGAGAGGATCGTATTCGAGATAGTGAGCTTCTGCAGCCCCTACCACTACGTCATAGGCCGCCAGGTATTCACAAAATTCATGGCGACCCCACACTACGCCTACAACATGATGAAGCTCCTAGGGCCAAGCGGCATCATCACCGTCCACGGCGACCCCGACATGGCCGTGGAATGCGAGGACAAAGGAGCCGAGCTCGCCGACGCCATCATCGCTGCGGAGACCGACCACGCGGAGGAGCTTGCGAAATACGCGGGCAACATCAACAAGGACGACCCCACCATCCTGAAGAAACCAACCGCCGTGAACTCCACGTTTGAGGCGACCACGCACACCCGCACCATCGAGCTCCTCCCGGGGGACTCCAGCCAGAAGGTCACCATCGGGGCACACATGAGCCCCGCATAGGAAAGCACGCTCATCAGGTTCCACCGTGAGAACCGCGACATCTTCGCATGGAAGCCATCTGACATGACAGGTGTCCCGAGGGAACTCGCTGAGCACAAACTCAACATCGACCCCAAAGTGCGACCAATAAAGCAGTTGCTACGGCCCTCAATGAAGAGCGCCATCGAGCAATAGCCGAAGAAGTATAGCGCCTGCTAGCCGCAGGCATCATTCGGCCAATCAAATACTCCAAGTGGGTGGCAAACCCAGTCCTGGTTCTGAAAAAGAACAACACATGGAGAATGTGTATCGACTACACCAACCTCAACAACGCCTGCCCGAAGGAGGAATTCGTCCTACCGCGCATCGATCAGATCATCAACTCGACCGCGGGATCAGAGTCTCTATGCTTCCTTGACGCTTATTCTGGTTACAACCAGATCAAGATGGTGGTCGAGGATGAGGAGAAGACGACGTTCATCATGCCATTCAGTGCTTTCTACTACACTACCATGACGTTCGGCCTCAAGAACGCCGACGCCAAATACCAGAGATGCATGCAGGAGTGCCTAGCGAGCCAAATTGGCCGCAACATTCACATCTACATCGATGACGTGGTGGTAAAATCCACCCGCCAGGACGACCTGCTCGCCGACCTGGCCGAAACCTTCGCAAACCTGCGGAGGTACAACATCAAGCTGAACCCCGGAAAATGCACCTTCGGCGTCCCCACCGGACAGCTCCTGGGATATGTAGTATCCAAGCGAGGCATAGAAGCCAACCCCACCAAGATCAACACCATCGCGCGACTCGGGAAACCCGAGTGCCTGCGGCATGTCCAGAAGTTGGCAGGGCAAGTTGCGGCCCTCAGTCGCTTCATCCCCTGACTAGGCGAGAAGGCAATGCCACTCTACTGCCAGATGTGCAAGAACCCCATGTTCCAATGGGGCACGGAGGCCGACGATGCACTCAAAGCCTCAAAGAAGTGCTACTCGCGGCTCCACTCCTCGCTGCTCCACTCGACAAAGAGTCAATGCCCGTCTACATCGTGGCCTCCACTCGAGTCGTCAGCACCGTGATCATCGTCGAACGACCGAAGGAGGGCAAGGAGTGCCTCATACAGTGCATTGTCTACTACATCAGCGAAGTCCTGACGGATTCACGACAGCGCTACCCACAGTACCAGAAACTGGTGTACGCGATATTCCGAGCTCAGCGGCGACTCCTGCACTATTTCCAGGAGCACCCGATCACGGGGGTCTCCTCCGCACCTCTGCAGGACATAATATGCAATCACGAGGCAACCGGGCGAGTCACCAAGTGGGCCGTCAAAATCGGCATCCACAACA
This sequence comes from Avena sativa, assembly GCA_916181665.1. Lineage (NCBI taxonomy): Eukaryota > Viridiplantae > Streptophyta > Magnoliopsida > Poales > Poaceae > Avena > Avena sativa. The sequence goes on along the minus strand of OV702287.1, from coordinate 524,492,051 downwards.
TAAAATACGAGCCCCGCAAAGCAATCAAGTCACAAGCCCTAGCTGATTTCCTCGCAGATTGGGAAGAAGCACAGCAGCCGGAGAAGCTCCCGTACCTCCACTACTGGTCGCTCCACTTTGATAGCTCCAAGAACGCTGACGGCGCAGGGGCCGGGGTCATACTAACCTCTCCCAAAGGAGACAAGCTCCGTTACGTGCTCCACCTCAACTTCAAGCCTTGCACCAACAACATGGCAGAATACGAGGCCCTCCTTCACGACATGAGAGCCGCTAAGGAGATGAACATCAACCGCTTACGATGCTATGGCGACTCTGACCTAGTCGTCGGCCAGGTCGCCGGGACATGCGACGCCGTCTCTCCAGCAATGATCGTGTACCGCCAAGCGGTAGACCAGCTGGGAGGACACTTCGACGGCTATTCCGTCGAGTGGATCGACAGACGCAAGAACGAGGAGGCAGACGCCCTTTACCGCATCGGATCAGCCTGACAAGCGCCACTAGCAGGCGTCTTCCTCGACATCATCCACAATCCTTCGGTCAGCCCCCCAAAGGAGATCGACGTTGGGATACCACTGCAACCAGAGCCGGCCCTAGTCGCCATGGTTGTGGAGCCTAGCGACTGGATAGCACCATACGTCGCCTTCCTGGAGCACAAGATCCTACCAAGCAACAAGACGGAGGCGCGAATGATCGTGTGCCGCTGCAAGTCCTTCGTCATCATCAACGACGAGCTCCACAGATGCAGTGTGACCGGCGTGTTCTAGCGCTGTGTAGAGCCAGAAGAAGGCCGCAAGATCCTCCAGGATATTCACGCCGGCGACTGCGGCCATCACGCCGGCGCCAAGTCGCTGGTTGCCAAGGCCATGCGGCACGGTTTCTACTGGCTCACCGCACATGCCGACGCCACCAACATCGTCAAGCGATGCGTCGGATGCTAGAAGTACGCCCACGAGACGTACCTCCCAGGTTCGGCACTCAAGACCATCCCCATCACATGGCCATTCGCCATATGGGGCATGCACATGGTAGGCCTATTCAAGAAGGCCCCATCCGGCTTAACCCATATCCTGGTTGCGGTCGACAAGTTCACAAAATGGGTCGAGGCCAAGCCGATCAAAAAGTGCGACGGTAAGACGGCCACCAAGTTCTTACGCGAGCTCATGTACCGGTACGGCTACCCGCACAACATCATAACGGACAACGGCACAAACTTCGCCAAGGGAGCCATGGCGGAATTCTGTGAAGAACACGGCATACGACTCGACCTCGCCTCAGTCGCCCACCCGGAGTCGAACGGCCAAGCAGAACGCGCCAACCAGAGCGTCCTCCACGGGCTCAAGCCGCGACTCTAGGTGCCCCTCGAGCGCACCCCTGGATGCTAGGTCGACGAGCTCCCATCTGTAATATGGGGGATCCACACGTCCGTCAATCGCTCCACCGGATTCACACCCTTCTTCATGGTGTATGGAGCCGAGGCCGTAATGCCAACTGACCTGGAGCACGATTCACCTCGAGTCGCCAACTACATCGAGGCGACCAACGAGGTCGCCCGCCAAGACAGTGTCGATCAACTCGACGAGGCACGCGACCTGGCTCGCTCCCGCACCGCCATCTACCAGCAAGGACTCTGCCGCTACCACAGCCGCCGAGTCTGGACTCGCACCTTCCAGGAAGGCGATCTGGTCCTATGACTGGCCCAAGACAAGAAAGGCATGCACAAACTCTCCCCCCCATGGGAGGGGCCATTCGCCATAGGGCGAGTCCTCGGCAACGACGCCTACTACCTCATCGACATACGAGGTGACGGCCAGCTCGAGGTCAGAAGGCCATGGAATGTAAACCTTCTCAGAAAGTTCTATTCATAGAACCTCAAATTGTACTCAGCTGGCATATATAATGAAATTCATTTGGATCACACAAATTGTGTCTACTCGCCATATTCTTGTGCCACTCACACTCGTACAAATCAACAATATGCTACTCACCGAAGTCAACCTTTGGTCGAGCGACCGGCACGGCTAAGTAGTGCGACACAAGGGCACCGGAAATACTCGGGCCTTGGGATGTCCATGAAAATGCCAACCCAGAGCCACCATTGGAGTCGCCTAGCTCGACTGGCCCACCGGCCAAGACAACCGGTATACGCTTCTCACAGCGACCTGTCCCTCCCATCCTCGTGCAAAGCGACTCGAGCGGTTAAGTACCACGCACGGGGACTCCACAAAACAGAAACCCCCACGTGGCTCGGGAACACACCAAGAAAGAGAGCTGCCTTGGACTCGCCCAGCGACTGGCTCTCCGAGCCAGGAGAAGAGACGCGTTACACACAACGCATTAACAACCTACAACAGGAACGCGCACAACACGTTTGAGCACCACGCTCAGGGACTCGCCTACAAAACAATCCCACTCGCGCTCGGGGACTCGCCCCTTAGAAGACGCGAGAGATAAAACAATGCACAACCAAAATAAAACACAAAAGTATACAATCGAGTTATACCCCATTAAAGGGCAAACGCGCTCGGGGACTCGCTCAATCAAAAATAAACACACCACACAATCTTGATCGCAATATGAGTCGATTGACTCTCCTTGGCATATATTACAAAATGTTGATCACATTACAGTAGTTTCCACTTGGCATACACTACAAACTGCCCAACTACATTGTCTACTCCACAGGTCCTGACGAAGAAGCACCACCACCCCCTTGACACGAACAAAAGGCTGCCACGGGTTCGTCGGGTAGGTCGTTAGCAACTTCGACAATGCCGACCGGAAGGGATGCTCCGACTTCATGTCGTGATGCTCCGGTAGGGGTCGCTAGGCGCCAACACCGTCTCCTGGTACGGCAGAAGATCCCCCATCGCCAATACCTGATCGGCAAAAGGGGCGGCCTTCGCAGTCAGCTTCAGTACCTCTGACATCTCCACCGTGCCGGTCGCTGATGGGTAGCCACTGGTCACGTCGTCAAGGTCGAAGTCGTCAAGGAAGTGGGCGAGACCCAGGCTCAATGCCGTGGTGGCCCCGCGCCTGAACGCCAAGCGCGCCATCCACTCCACGACGATAGGCGCCTCCTCCAGATAGCGCCACACCTCCGTAAGCCCCCCAGGAATAACCTCGGTGGGGGACATGCCTTGAAGAACCGCTTGGACACATAACACCAAAGCCGTGGCCGCGTTCACCACGGCAGTCACGCATTGCGAAGCGTTGAAGGTTTGAACCACCGGGTCGCTTTGGCCTATCACAGCTGCAAAATCAGACATCAGTGAAACTACGGACTCCCCCAATCAGGGACTCGCCAAAAAAGTCAGGCAAAGACGGAGACTCACCAAGGAGTTTGCGGAAGTTCTCCGTGACATGCTTCTCCAAGGCAGCATGATCATTGTGCAATCCCACGATGATCGAATCCGTGGCCTTGCGTTCCTCCTCAGCCACAGTGACATCAACCTTCGCTCAGTCCTCAAAAGAAACCGAGGCCACTCTCGGCTCCTCCAAGTCTTGGATCAGCGAGGCAATTCGCCCATTCGCCACGTCCAGATCGGCGACTGGAACATACCCTTCATGGGCCTTGGAAATTGCAGCCGGGAGACCATCTGAAAGAGAAATCATCAGCGCGTCATACACCAACAGTTCACATCTGAAAGAGAAAAGCAAAGAAAGGCAGGTACTTACCAATAGTTTCGTGAAGTCCCTGGTTCGCCTCCTGCACTTCGCGCAGATCCCGCTCTAAGCGCTCCCTTGCGGCCTACCGATCGGTCGATTCCCTTTGCAAACCCTGCAAACAAACAACACAATTCAACACTTACCACAATCTACATCCAGTTCCTAGCCGCTGAAATTTAGCGACTAAGAACTAAGGGACTGGAGAGTAGAAAGAAGTTCAGTTCCTAGCCACTGAAATTCAGTGACTAAGAACTTGGGGATTGGAGAGTAGAAAGAAGTTCAGTTCCTAGCCGCTGAAATTCAGTGACTAAGAACTCGGGGAATGGACATACCTGAATAGCGGCACCAAGCATCCTGTGGAGTTCTCTGGCATCAGTCGACGGGACCATGAATGAAGTGCGCCCACGACGGGACCCAATGTCCGCATCCACGATCTCTGGACTCGGTGGAGACTGGGTGTCCGCCACGCCTGGAAACCCCCTAGCCATGAAGCGCGGGAACGTCGCCGACGCTCTAGCGGGGGCACTGGTTGTCGAGGCCGGCGCCTCCGTCGCAGGCGCAACCACGACTGGCTCTAACCGCGCCGCCACCACCTCTTTGGCAACTGCCGTGAAATCAGATTCCGCGGCGCCGTCCATAACTGTGGCGTCGTCGGCACCCACCTTCTGCTTCTTCGTGCCTTCCGCGGTCGCCACATCTCCGGCGGGTTTCCTCTTCTTGGGGAGGTCGCCCTCTCCCATGGTGGCGACCGGCGGAATCTTTGCCACCGAAGGACGGCCAATCTTCTTGGCCCCAGATCTACCCAGATTTCCACGGTCAATATAATGATAATACAAAAACAAGAGGCGAGTCGGAGTGAAGAACCAATACTTAGCGACCGGGAGAACGCGCAGCCCGGTGCTGATGTGGGCAGGCTTGTCCAATTCTGGACCCAGCTTGCGAGTGAGCCCCCTCTCAAAGACGTCTGAAGCCCACAACACCGCGGGCTTCCTCGACGATGAAGCCACGGTCACCGGCATTTCCGCTCCGAAGACGCGACCGCTCTCGACGGCTGCGGCGACTTAGACACCACTGCCTCAACCACTTCCTGGCCCGGAACCCCCAAACCGTTGGCGCAATCACCGCCAGGGGAACCTCTACCGCCGCCTCGGTGTCCTTGCCCTCCAACCCCTTCGCCTGGATCGCATCCTCTAGGGCCTTGTGCGATATTTCGGCGGTGTCTTCATCGTCAGAGTCGTCATCTGACTCAAACACCACCGCCGACTTGGATGGCGACATTGGCTTCTTCGCTAGTGACTTGGGCTTGTGCGCGGGCTTCGATGGTGTGGCCATACACCGGGATGTGTGCTCCTGCGCGACCTCGTCGCCTCCTTCGTGTTCATCGAGGCTGCGACTTGCCTCGAACTCTCGCTGTTTCTGCGTGCGAGTCTTGCAAGCCACAGGCGCTGGGGGAGGGACCTCCTCCTCCTCCTCGCTGTCGGAGGAGTCTCCTTCGGCGGCCTCCTCGAGCTCCCGGGGGACCTCTTCATCCAGCGGAGGAAACCAGCCCTCCAACACCTAAAACAGCTGAGAACCAACACGAGTAAGTACCAAATGATGCGACTGCGGATCGAGATGCGGAAATGGCGACTGGGGAGAAAACTTACTATGGGGGCTTCATTCTTCACCGGAGTGTAAGGGGTGAGCCTGACCGACACGGTGGTGAATTCTGCGTCAGTGATTTTCTTCAGGGCGGCCTTGTAGTCCTCGGCCTCCCACAATTCTTTGCTGGTTCGGGAGGGGTCGTGCTTTCTGCTATACTCGTACATCCAATGCGGTCGAGCCGCTAGCGGAACCAGGCGCCGCCCGAGCCAGCAGTTGTAAAGGTTGATCAAAGTCAACCCCTGGTCCTTCAGCCTATGGATCTGGTCCATCATCTCCACGATGGCCATCCTCTGGTCTTTAGGGAACTTCTTCGGTGCCAATCGGCAAGGCTCGCTCCTCTCGGCGAAGAACTCGGGAAGTGCCACCTTGCCGGAGTGAGTGGATTCTTTCACATGGAACCAACTCTTCTTCCACTCGCTAGCGGCTTTCTTCGGCAGAAGGAGCTTGATGAAGTTAGCCTTCGGCTTCAATTGGAACGTGACGCCGCCTGCAGCCAATATCAAGCCACCGGACGCCTCGCGCCCGATGCGGCCGTGGAAGAGCTCCAACCATAACAAAAAATACGGCCTATAGCTGAGGTAGCACTCATAGAAGGCGACGAAGATCGCCAGATGCTCGATGCTGTGCGGGCCGAGATCCGATGGCTTGATCGCGTAATACGCGCAGAAGCGCCGGAAGAAGAGCGAGGTGGGGAACCCTAAACCTCTTTCTAGATGACTAGGGAAACATATGAATTCGCCGGCTCGCGATTTCGGCTCGGTCTCGGAGGAGGGGGAACCTGCCAGTTCCCCTTGCGGAGGACTCCGGCATCCTCGAAGGACTTGAGCTAGGCTGTGGTGCACTTAGATTTTCTCCATGAGCCTTTGGGAGGTGCCATCAGGAAGGATGTGGAATCGCACGGTGCGGAAGGATCGGATCAGAAGAAGGCAGGAAGATTGAAGGCAGGAAGAGTGAATGTGGGAGAATGAAGAATGCGGGGAAGGATCCGCAGAGCTGATTCGTCACTCCCCTTATAGGGGAACACTACCCGCCAAATTCGGGGTAGCTGATACCTGTGGTAATTACGCCGAAGTTACCGTTGGGATTTCCAACGGATAGTTTGACCAGAATTAACGGTCCAACTCCTCCATTCCACTCGCTACCCGCTAGTCCTTTCCATTCGCCGAAGCAGCGACTTGGCTGCAGTGACATTCGTCAGAGCGGCGAATGGAAGCATGGGGAAAATTTCCTCGATTTTAATGGAGTCCATCACCGACTCGACTGGGCGTCCAAATTGGGTTCGCCTACTTCGACCGCCAAAGGGACACCTGCTCCTGAATCAACGATGTCCTCGGGGACTACTGATGGGGATATGCCGAAGGGGGTATCACCAGCAGGACATTCTAATTGGGCCGAAGGGCCTACGAGTGGGCCTGAAGGACGACGACTGGAGTGCGACTGAAGGAAAGGCCTGGCGACTGGAGACTGAAGGCCCAAAAGCGTACTTGAAGCCCAGTCGGATTAGGTCAAAAGCCTCTGAGTCCGTATCTTGCTCGGTTGTAACTTGTAAACCCTAGCGAGGTGACTCCTATATAAACCTCCCTAGGGTATCCTTAGGACTTACGTTCCATCATACACCCCCTCAAGCGACTCACTGCTTAGACGCCGAGCTTGCCACCCCTGTAACTCGCTCTCCATTAATCCAATCTAGTAGGAGTAGGTCTTTACCCTCCGAGGGGCCGAACCTGGGTAAACCATGTGCATCTGCCCCCATCTCGCACCACAGATGGCCGCCAACTCTTCCTCACGTTACAATCAATCGGTGCTAGTAGCAGCGACTGCCGTGGCCATTTCCACGACAGATATTCTTGACTGCTATCCAGTGTTCCGAACCTGGATCAGATTGGTACCTACTAGTCAAACTAATAGAATGTGCCACATCCGATCTTGTAGATAGCATGGCGTACATTATAGAGCCTATAGCCGAATGGTGACCCACAAGTATAGGGGTGTATCGCAGTATTTTTGATAAGTAAGAGTGTTGAACCCAACGAGGATCAGAAGGTGCTGGCTAGTGGTATGGATCAGGAATTCTCTGCAAGTACTTAGCAAACGGATTTTTAGGGTTTTTTGATAAAGCAAGAAAATAAAGTACGAGTAAACAAAAGATAGTAGGATTAAATGCAGGAAGTGGCCCAATCCTTTATGCAGCAAAGGACAAGCCGGTTGTATTACTTAAGATGACCAAATGTTCTCGAGGACACATGGGAAGACTGTCAAGTGCTTTCGCTTCATATAGTTGATTAATCTTCTTTAGCTTGCTAAGTGTTGTGTGGGTGAACCTGTGCTAATGTACCGACCTTCCTAGGACTAATACATACTTGTGATTATACCCCTTGCAAACATCCGTAAGTACAAGAAAGTAATTAAGGTAAAAACCTAACCACAACTTTAAACTCTAAGACCCTTACATCCCTTGTGCAATGGTTTCCTAATGGGGGTTTAGGTTTCTGTCACTCCGGCAACCCCTACGATTAGTAGCCAAATACACAATGAATTCCCCTAGGCCCACATAGGTGAAGTGTCATGTAGTCGATGTTCACATGACACCACTAAAAGTAGTACACCACAACTTAAATATCAAACTATTGAATCTTTCTCAACACAACTCCACAACTAACAACATGACTTCGCCCATGTCCTCAAGAACAAAATGAACTACTCACAAGAAATCATATGGATCATGATTAGAGATGGATTAATGATGTATAACAATCTGAACATAAACAATAATTCAACGGTTTACTCAATAGCATCAACTACAAAGAGTAATCAACACCGAGAAAGTTTCCCCTAAGAACTAATGCAAGATTCAATTCAATTGTTACAGCAATATGGAGATGGTGATGAGGGTGCTGCTGATGATGGTGGTGGTGATGATGATGATCCTGATGAAGTCCAGCTTGATGGTGGTGTTGATGGCGACGATCTCCCCTCTCCGGGAAGAAATTCACCCGGCAGAAATCTGTCTGCCGGAGAGATCTTTCTCTCTTGGTGTTTTCTGCCCCACAGAGGCGGCAGAATCTTTCTGTGGTCGCTCCCCGAGTCTTAGGGTTTCGGGAGGAATGTATATGCCAGAGGGGAGAGCCAGAGGTGGGCCAGGGCGGCCACACCACCTGGTGGTGCGGCCTAGGGTGGCCCGCGTCAGGGGGTGGTGTGGGTCCCCTGTGGCCCATCTCCACTCCTCCTTCTGGCATCCTTCATCTTCTGGAAAAATAGGATTTTCTGTATATTTTCCTGGATTTTCTGATCTTCGCGAATTTGCCTCCAAACAGCACCTTTTCCATCAGAATCCTGACTGCAGCGGTCCATGCTCGAAAAGTCATCAACCATGCAAAAACAGATGAAATTACATAAGTATAAACTCTTAATATGAAATATATCAATGAATAACAGTGAATTATGACATAGAATAGTGATGCAAAATGGACGTATCAACTCCCCCCAAGCTTAGACTTCGCTTGTCCCCAAGTGAAACTGAACTCAATAAACATGACCTCAGGTTTATGGAGTGAAGAGTCGATAAAAGTATACGGACAAGAAGCATCACATTCATCAATACATAGATCATAATAGAAGACAACTCACTATTATATAACTCAACTTGCAATAAGTAAAGGAAACACAATAAAGATACATGAAGTAAATCATAATTGGTAATGGCAAACTTAGCTCTTGGTCGAAGAATAGTTTGATAATTTGCTGGAGTTCACAAATACCTGGTTTTCAATGATAGCTTTCAAAGTAGTAATCACCAAGATACGAGCAATGTGCAAAACAAGGAACATAAGAAACATGATTGAATAAATCATCATATGAATGAATGGAACACAACAACTCAAAATACTTGCTGAGATAGAGAGGAGTAGGTTTGCTGACTCAAGTACAAAGTAAAAGAAAGGCCCTTTGCAGAGGGAAGCAGGGATTTCAAGTTTCATAAAGAGCTCCCAAAAGTTCTGATACTTATTAGCTTTTAGCTCTCATTGCCCCTATCATAGGCATATTTTGGTGATTAAGGTTAAAGTGACACAACTAAGAGGATATGCTTGACAAGTTATGAATTGAAGTCCCATGCCCCTTTCTTACGAAGGCCGAACCTCATGTTACTCAACTTCAGTCACGAGTAAGCTCTTGTCATTGTAAATACATGTGTATCATTGAGAACCGCCAACATGGTACCCCTTGCACATGACACAGGAGCTATCCCATAATCAAAATGACAAGGCAAGCAGACAGTGAGCATCTCAGCGATCTTTTTATTTGCTATTTGCATAGGTTTTTATTGAGGATGCTTCATAGAAAGCTCACTATAGTTATACTGCAAGTTTCCACCCTGATTAGGCATGGCTTAGGCTAGCGGCCCAGGCGTTTCTCTAACACACATATAAACTCCATGATCTTACAAGTTCCACGTTTATTTCACACCGCCGAGATCTATAAGCAAAAGAACATGATATCAACTAGGTACAAAGTACCAATGCAGTGTTGAAAGCGTTCCCCATGATACATGGTTCTGCTAACTTCAACTAATAAAGCACAAGAATATACGCAACAAAGAAGGACCCAATGGTTCAAGTTTATTAAGTGCAAGAAAATAAAATGTGCCATCAAGTTCGTGATAGCTTTAATCACTAATTTTCACATAACAAGTTTAATTTGGAAGGTAGACAAAACAAGAATTTACTTGGAATAGCTATAATGCTAATAGGTAGGTATGGTGGACACAAATGACATGGTTTTTGGTTTAAGGATTGGATGCACGAGAAGTATTCCCTCTCAGTACAGGTTTTTGGCTAGCAAGGTTGGGTAGCAAGTATAATAGTTGAAGGAAACAAACAAACACACAAGTGATAAAGACAAACATGCAATCTTCATTGGAAGCACAAAAGATCTTAACTAGAGAATACTAAACTTACGAGCAAATCAAGAAAGAAAGATGATGAAATTATTTTTCTTTAGAGTACTTTTATCTTTTTCATTCAACTCTCAAAAATAGTGTTGCTACTGACCGAGCCAAGTTTGCCAAAACCAACTAAATTAACTTAATGAGCCCAAAGTGATACCAATACTAACAACAAGATCAATCATATAACCATGAATTGAAAACTAATATAAGATATGCAAGAGAGTAAATGATAGAACTTCTCAGTAATAATCCATAACAGTAACTCACACCAAGGGATACATATCTAATGATAGAGGGGACACTTCCATAATGCAAACCATCCTACATAATAACTTCTCTATTCAGATATGACTCTACTAAAACGGTAAAAAGATAGAAGATAGTGATGTGATACCGCGACACTCCCCCAAGCTTGGAAGAAACCAAGGGGATGCCAAACCTGATGACGAATTACTCCTTCGGTGGTGGTGGTATCCTCTCGATGAGCTTCTTGACCAATTTCCCCAAGTCCTCCATCTCGAAGGTGAGGGTACGGATCAACTCCGAGTTGTGCTCTATGTGGTGCATGATCATGTCAGATTGTGGATCCCAGCTCTTGTGATTCTTTTCCCGCTCTTCTTCCTTGCGGTCATCTTTTCCTACATGGTTATGGATAAAGGTATGGAAGGGACTCTTGGTGATTGGAGAAGGTGTCTGTGGTGCCAAACAGTGACGCGGAGGCTTCCCTCCAGTTGACATCCGTGTAGTCCTTCTGATCCTGGCAGGGTACGCCACCACTCCAATGCTTGCAATGGTAGTGCCGGTGTGCTTTGCCTCCTCTTCACCTTCACTCTTGATCTCCTTCTCCTGCCCGGGGTCTTGGAGGTCCTCCTCCATAGGCTCCTTTCCCTTATCCTTAGTGGACACCATTGTGCTTCTAAGCTTTTAAAGATAGTTCCTGGCAGAAACAGATCGAAACAAAAACACGATGAAAACACAATAAACGAACCTCGGGGGGTCCGGGGGGTTATATATTACGAAGTTTCACAACAAAAGGAAGGTACTGGGAGAAAACAAGTCGAAAACGGAGTCCGGAGTGGCCACACTGAAGGGAATATGCCCGAGAGGCAATAATAAAGTGGTTATTATCTTATTACATGTTTATGATAAATGTTTATTTTGCATGCTATAATTATATTAATTGGAAACATTAATACATGTGTGTTTGGCATCCCCTTGGTTTCCTGATCATGGACATTGGATGTTGTTAATAACGAGGTCACAACATTGGTGGAATGATGTGATGAACATTCATCCAAAGTATAGCATTACGATCAAATTCATTATGTTTATATTGCTATAACATCATACGAAGTAATCTTAGTCCTTAGACCATGAGATCATGTTAATTGCTAACACCAAAAGAGTATCTTGATAACACCAATCGTCACACCGTAACAGGGTGACTATAAAGGTGGGTTCAGTACTACGGAGGTGTTATGTTGAGGCTCATGGATCAAGAGTGGAATTTGTCAATCTCGATGATGGATAGATATACTCTGGGCCCTCTCGGTGATATCACATTAAGATAGCTTGCAAGCAAGTGATGAGATCACTAGAATGTTATATCACGGGAACGAGAAAAGAGTGCATGTCGGTAACGAGATCAAACTAGGTATTTGGATACCGATGATCGAATCTCGGACATGTATTATATCATGAGACAAAGGGATTTAGTTACTAGCGTTAAAGGTTCTCACGATCACAGAAGTCATCGTTGAATGTGTAGGAGTCAGTATGGATCTCTAGGTCCCGCTTATGATTATTGATCTGAGAGGGGTCTCGATCATGTCTGCATTATTCGCGAACCGTAGGGTGACACACTTAAGGGATACCGACAACATTTGGAGCAAATATGTTTCAGATAAAGATTTATGAAAGCACTGGAATTATTCCAATAGACACCAAAACTGTTTCGGGTGAAATTGCTGAAATTGGTTCTGCATGTAATATTGAAATGTTGCAGGGGGTTTAATGTGAATGTTTGTTAATTAAACTAATTAACAAAATTCTGAATAAAATTAAAAAAAGAGTTTTATTAAATGAGAGAGCATTAAATTTGGAGAAATTTAATGCATTTAAAGTGGGGACTTTAAAAGAGAATGTGAAGGGGCAAATTTATGTGGAGGGAGTTACCACCACATGAATGAGGAGGTGAGGGGTCACCCCTTGGGTGCCGGCCATGGGGAGGGGCACCCCCCTCCTCCTATAAAAGGCCCCCCTCTCACACCTTCATACTGATACCTCCTCGTGAAGGATCTCTCCCCCCTCTAGTATTATTCCCCCATGGTCTCGGATTAGCGAGATACATGTTCCCGGTGGCTTTATCTGAAAAGGAGTTGCTGCTTCCGCTGAGCAAGGGATGGAGTTGTCGGGGTACCGGACGTGTGTGCGATCACGGATGCACCGCTACTTTGCGGTGTTGGACTTGGTGGTGCTGGACTTGGTGGTGCTGGACTTGGTGGAGCTGGATCTGATGGACGTGCTGGAGCCGGACCTGCTGGACTTCATCACGATCTTGAGATCGGCAAGTGTACGACAACATCATCCACGAGTTCCAACTCGTTAACAAAGCTTTGTTGTCTTCGAGGGTAAGTTCTCTATGGATGTATATCCACCCGTTGCTTGTATCTAGTAGATAGATCTTGGCGAATAGTTCCCATCGTAGGACATTTTTTGTTTTCTATGCTGCGAACCCAACACACACCACCTGGTGGCGCGGCCAAGGGTGGGCCCGCACCACAGGATGGTGTGAGCCACCCCGGCTCCGTTTTCGTCTCTCTTTCGCTTCGTAGCTTTCCTTATTTTCTAAAAAATGCAAAAATATAGTTGGATAGTATTTTCGCGGAACTTTTCTTACCAGAACTGTTACCTATTTGAAAACGGGCTCTACAAGTCTGTGAATTTGGTATCTAGTAGATTCTTCCGGAGTCACCACTTTAATAACATCAATATCTTCATCTTCATACACTTATTACTTGGGTCATGAAACATTTCTCTTCCTTATTACACCATTATCTCCACTACCTGGAAATTTCTTTCACATAAAACTTCACACAGTTCTCATTACCAACATTAGTATAAGTGAAGTGATAAAACCTTTTGTGTCCACTTTCAACTGAAAACTATCAAAACATAAGCTACTATAGTAAACTCCTTCCGAAAACCCAAAAAGAATTCAAAAAGGAAATCGATTCAAGAAGCAAATGAAAGAGTGGCAAAAATCTGTCAAAACAGACCAGCAGGTAAAGGTCAATTTTTTCAAAAATCTTCTGTTGCTCAAATCAAAAAGTGAAAAACTAAAGAAAGTTAAATAACAACCTGGGTCAGCAGCACAAAAAATTACAGCTCAAACCGACATACAGAGATCTCTCACGAATTTTTACAGTGGAGCACAAAAATCTGTTTCGGGGCAGCAACTTCCCCAAATATTACTTGTCTCTCATTAGAGGTTGATCTTGGCAAAAAACCAAACAAAAAGGATAAGGAGCGGTTATTACCAAAGTAATAACTTCCAAGACTCAAAGAAACAAAAACAAACTAAAAGAAAAAATAAATTGGGTTGTCTCCCAAAAAGCTCTTTCTTTATAGCCATTAAGATGGGCATGATAATTTTGATGATGCTTAATGGCGTGTAGTTGACGTGGGAGTTTCTTCTTCTTCGTTCCCCGGCAACAGCGCCAGAAAATCGCTTGATGGCTCAATACACGGCGCCCAGAAAAGTGCTTGGTGCGTGGTGTTGATGTAGAGCTCGTCGGGAACCCCAAGAGGAAGGTATGATGAGCACAGCAGCAAGTTTCCCTCAGTTATGAAACCAAGGTTTAATCGAACCAGTAGGAGCAAGGAAACACCTCAAAGGTGTTACTAGATGAGCTTTGGCAGGGCGCACTACCAGTGCTAGTAGAAACGTGGAGACCTGCACAACACAACCACAGAACTTTGTCCCCAACTTGCGATGAGGTTGTCAATCTCACCGTGTTTTGCGGAAAACAAAGGATTAAACGTATCGAATGGAAAGAAGTAAAAGTTTGCAGAAAGTAAACACAAAGCAGTAAAAGTTTATAGATTGTATGTAAAGAAAAGGACCGGGATCCATAGTTCACTAGAGGTGGCTCTCCTTAGATAGAAAACATGCTGGGCGAACAAATTACAGCGGGGCAATTGACAAACACCGAGAAAGCAATACATGCATATACTAATCATCTTGACTCCTTTGAGACTTGATTGGGCATTACAACATAATACATAGACCGCCATCCAACTGCATATATGACTAATAATCCACCTTCAGGTTATCATCCGAACCCCCTCCAGTATTAAGTTGCAAGCAACAGATTATTGCTTTACGAACTGCGTGTAAAGTAAACAATACAATTGTTCTATGAACAAAGGATCGTTGTTTTCTCCCTAGTAGCAACAACACATCTAGTACCTTAGAGATTTCTGTCACTTCCCCAGATTACCAGAGGCATGAACCCACTATCGAGCATAAATACTAACTCTTGGAGTTGCTAGCATCTACTTGGCCAAGATAACTACTAACAACGGAAAGCATGCAAGATCTCAAATAACAAAGACATGATAGAATCAATAATCAATCTGAAATAGCATCTCAATATCCATCGGATCCCTGCAAACACAACATGTATGAATTACAAATAGATGATCTTGATCATGAACGGAGCTCACAAGATCTAAACATGAAAGCACAAAGGAGGAGAAACCAGCCATCTAGCTACTACATGGATCCGTAGTCCAAGGATGAACTACTCACGCATCACACTGGAGGCTTGCATGGTGATGAAGAAGGCCTCCAGGGTGAATTCCCCTCTCCGGCAGGGTGCCGGGAAGAGCTTCAGATCCCTCCCGATCTAGGGATGGAGATGACGGCGGTTACAGACTCTTTTGTGGATTTTTGATGGGTACTTAGGGTTTTCGTCCTGAGGGCAACTTATAGGCGGAAGGAGAGGCCGAGGGGGTGCTAGGGTCGGCCAAACCACCCCCTGGCGCGGGCCAGGCCTGGCCGCGCGGCCAGGTGGTGTGGCCGGCCCCTGGCCTCTCTCCGTCTTGTATTCTGGCACTTGATCCCTTCCGAAAAAATAGGCACTTTGGCTTTTGTCCCGTCCAATTCCGAGAATATTCATTTTCTGACTTTTCTGGAACCAAAAACAACAAAAAACAGGCAGCTGGCACTGTGGCTCTGGTTAATAGGTTAGTCCAAGAAATCATAATAAAAGTACTCCAAAGTTGGAACAAAACACAAGAAAGTGGATAAAACTAAGCATGGAACATAAAAAATTATAGATACATTTACAATGTGTCAATGCTCACATAGGAATATGAATTGAAGTGAACGAGAGCATTAAGAAGCAAAAATACACACATTTAAGTCTAACCCACTTCCTATGCAAAGGAATTTTGTAAACAAACAAGTTGTTCAAACCAGAGGCTACTAGCATAGGCAGGCAAAAGAAGTGCAACATAAAAACTTTCAGCATAAAACGAGGAAACTTGATATTATTGAGATACATAAGAACACTTTTCCCTCTCTCATAGTAACTTTCAGTATCATGCATAAACTTAACAATATAACTATCACAAGGACGATCGTAACAATGATCACTTATTCTAACAGAAAACACAAGAATACTAGCTCTCATAACACTACTTTGTGAAACAATATTAGAGGTATCCTTACAAAGGATAGTGTGTCCCTCTTCTTCATATTTAGCAACAAAGTCTTTCACATTTGCTATTATAGGTTCATCAAACATTTGTTTATCAGGTTCAACAGCTTTGCTTATACTTTCATCAACCATACTAGCTATCATAGAATGTTCCTTTATCTTAACTAGAAAAGGCATTTTCTCAATATAAGGTTCAGGTAAAACATGATTAGCAGTATAAAATTCAGTATTTCTTGCAGGAACACTCTTAGCAACACATTTATAAGGTTCATGATACTTATTCCACTTCTTTTTAGGCACTTCAATGTAGTAAGCAAAAGCGTTAAAAATAAGAAGCAATAGCTTGAGAGTCTAGACCATAAGCATTTTTAATATTTTGAAAGTCATCAGTTCCCATAAAAGATTCAATGCATTCATAATCATAATTTATACGTGACTTTCTTCATTTGTCATTCTCCCAAGCTTCAACATTGTCTTGAATACGGTCTAGGAGATCCCATTTAGCTTCTTCTTCCATGCGAGTGAATGATCCAGCACAAGAAGCATCCAATAAATCCTTGTCATGTAGAGGGAGCCTTGCATAAAAGTTATTGATAATAATATTGTCGGGGAGCTCATGAATGGGACATTTGAGCATTAGTAACTTCAATATCCCCCAAGCTTGAGCTGTACTCTCTCCATCAAGAGGCCAAAAGTTGTATATTTGATTCCGATCTTTATGAATCTCACTAGGAGGATAAAATTTTGAATAAAAGAGAGGCACTATTTCCTCCCATTCAAGAGCTTGACCATTCTTCAGCAGCTTATAACATTCCTCCACTCTTCCTTTTAGTGATAATGAGAATAACTTCTTCTTAACTTGATCTGTAGTAATACCTGCACACTTGAAAACCCCGCATAATTCGTGTATAAAAAGTAAATAATCAACACGATGGACAGTTCCATCCCCAACATAGTAGTTATCCATAACACGATCAACAATTCTTGTAGGTATTTTAAAAGTATCATTCTCAGCAGGTGGTGGTTCATCTACTACCTTAGCAGTGGTAGTAGCATTACCAAATAAGAAACTCAGTGAATTATCCATAACAAAAATAAAGCAACTAACAGAAGTAAACAATACTCACAGTAGAAGTTTCCTTTACCAGTTCCACTCTCCAATAGCGCTTCACTCCCCAGCAACAGCGCCAGAAAATAGTCTTGATGACCCACAAGTATAGGGGGTGTATCTTAGTATTTTCGATAAGTAAGAGTGTCGAACTCAACGAGGAGCAGAAGGTGCTAGCTAGTGGTATGGATCAGGAATTCTCTGCAAATACTTAGCAAACGGATTTTTAGGGGGTTTTGATAAAGCCAGGAAATAAAGTACGAGAAAATAAAAGATAGTAGGAATAAATGCAGCAAGTGGCACAATCCTTTATGCAGTAAAGGACAAGCCGATTATATTACTTAAGATGACCAAACGTTCTCGAGGACACATGGGAAGACTGTCAAGTGCTTTCGCTTCATATAGTTGATTAATCTTCTTTAGCTTGCTAAGTGTTGTGTGGGTGAACCTGTGCTAATGTACCGACCTTCCTAGGACTAATACATACTTGTGATTATACCCCTTGCAAACATCCGTAAGTACAAGAAAGTAATTAAGGTAAAAACCTAACCACAACTTTAAACTCTAAGACCCTTACATCCCTTGTGCAATGGTTTCCTAATGGGGGTTTAGGTTTCTGTCACTCCGGCAACCCCTACGATTAGTATCCTGATGACCCACAAGTATAGGGGGTGTATCGCAGTATTTTCGATAAGTAAGAGTGTCGAAACCAACGAGGAGCAAAAGGTGCTGGCTAGTGGTATGGATCAGGAATTCTCTGCAAATACTTAGCAAACGGATTTTTAGTTTTTTTTATAAAGCAAGTAAACAAAGTATGAGTAAATAAAAGACAGTAGGAATAAATGCAGCAAGTGGCCCAATCCTTTATGTAGCAAAGGACAAGCCAGTTGTATTACTTAAGATGACCAAACGTTCTCGAGGACACATGGGAAGACTGTCAGGTGCTTTCGCTTCATATAGTTGATTAATCTTCTTTAGCTTGCTAAGTGTTGTGTGGGTGAACCTGTGCTAATGTACCGCCCCATCCAATACTAATACATACTTTTGATTATACCCCTTGCAAACATACGTAAGTACAAGAAAGTAATTAAGGTAGAAACCTAACCACAACTTTAAACTCTAAGACCCTTATGTCCCTTGTGCAATGGTTTCCTAACGGAGTTTCAGGTTTCTGTCACTCCGGCAACCCCTACGATTAGTAGCCAAATACACAATGCATTCCCCTAGGCCCATATAGGTGAAGTGTCATGTAGTCGATGTTCACATGACACCACTAGAAGAAGTACACCACAACTTAAATAACAATATATTGAATCTTTCTCAACACAACTCCACTACTAACAACAAGACTTCTCCCATGTCCTCAAGAACAAAACGAACTACTCACAAGACATCATATGGATCATGATCAGAGATGGAATAATGATGTATAACAATCTGAACATAAACAATAATTCAATGGTTCACTCAGTAGCATCAACTACAAAGAGTAATCAACACCGGGAAAGTTTCCCCTATGAACTAATGCAAGATTCAACGCAATTGTTACAGCAATATGGAGATGGTGATGAGGGTGCTGATGCTGATGATGGTGGTGATGATGATGATGATGATCTCGATGAAGTCCAGCTTGATGGTGGTGTTGATCACGACGATCTCCCCTCTCCGGGAAGGAATTCCCCCAGCAGAAATCTGTGTGCCGGAGAGATCTTTCTCTCTCGGTGTTTTCTGCCCCGTAGAGGCGGCAGAATCTTTCTATGGTCGCTCCCCCAGTCTTAGGATTTCAGGAGGATGATATACGCCAGAGGAGAGAGGCTGGAGTGGGCCAGGGCCGCCACACCACCTCTAGGCGTGGCCTAGGGCTGCCCGCGCCATGGGGTGGTGTGGGCCCCCTGTGGCCCATCTCCACTCCATCTTCTGGCATCCTTAGTCTTCTAGAAAAATAGGATTTTCCGTATATTTTCCCAGATTTTCTGATCTTCGCGAATTTTGCCTCCAAACATCACCTTTTCCATCAGAATCCTGACTGCAGCGGTCCATGCTCCAAAAATCATCAACCATGCAAAAATAGATGAAATAACATAAGTATCACCTCTCAATATGGAATATATCAATGAATAATAGTGAATTAAGACATAGAATAGTGATGCAAAATGGACGTATCAACTCCCCCAAGCTTAGACTTCGCTTGTCCCCAAGCAAAACAGAGCTCAATAAACATGGCCTCAGGTTTATGAAGTGCAGAGTCGATAAAAGAATACGGACAAGAAGCATCACATTCATCAAATACATAGATCATAATATAAGACAACTCACTATTATATAACTCAACTTGCAATGAGTAAAGAAAACACAATAAAGATACATAAAGTGAATCATAATTGGTAATGGCAAACTTAGCTCTTGGTCGAAGAATAGTTGATAATTTGCTGGAGTTCACAAATAGCTGGTTTTTCAAAGATAGCTTTCAAAGTAGTAAACATCAAGATAAGAGCAATGTGCAAAACAAGGAACATAAGAAACATGATTGAATAAATCATCATATGAATGAATGAAACACAACAGCTCAAAATACTTGCTGAGATAGAAGGGAGTAGGTTTACTGACTCAACTACAAAGTAAAAGAAAGGGCCCTTCACAGAGGGAAGCAGGGATTGCAAGTCTTATAAAGAGCTCCCAAAAATTATGATACTTACTAGCTTTCAGCTCTCATTGCCCCTATCATAGGCATCTTTAGGTGATTAAGGTTAAAGTGACACAACTAAGAGGATATGCTTGACAAGTTATAAGTTGAAATCTCATGCCCCTTACTTATGAGTACCGATCCTCATGCTACTCAACTTCAGTCACAAGCAAGCTCTTGTCATTGTAAATACATGCGTATCATTGAGAACCGCCAACGGGGTACCCCTTGCACATGACACAGGAGCTATCCCATAATCAAAATGACAAGGCAAGCAGACAGTGAGCATCTCAGCGATCTTTTTATTTGCTATTTGCATAGGTTTTTATTGAGGATGCTTCATAGAATGCTCACTATAGTTATGCTGCAAGTTTCCACCATGATTAGGTATGGCTTAGGTTAGCAGCCCAGACGTTTCTCTAACACACATATAAACTCCATGATCTTACAAGTTCCACTTTTATTTCACACCGCCGGGATCCATAAGCAAAAGAACATGATATCAACTAGGTACAAAGTACCAAATAAAGTGTTGAAAGCGGTCCCCATGATACATGGTTCGGCTAACTTCAACTCATAAAGCGCAAGCATATACGCAACAAAGAAGGACCCAATGGTTCAAGTTTATTAAATGCAAGAAAGTAAAGTGTGACATCAAGTTCGTGAGAGCTTTAATCACTAATTTTCACATAACAAGTTTAATTTGGGAGGTAGATAAAACAAGAATTTACTTGGAATAGCAATAATGCTACTAGGTAGGTATGGTGGACACAAATGGCAAAGGTTTTGGTTTAAAGAAGGTGGATGCACAAGAAGAATTCCCTCTCAGTGCAGGTTTTTGGCTAGCAAGGCTGGGTAGCAAGCATAAGAGTTGAAGGAAACAAACAAACATACAAGTCATAAAGACAAACATGCAATCTTCCTTGGAAGCACAAAAGATCTTAACTAGAGAATACTAGACTTATGAGCAAATCAAGAAAGAAAGATGATGAAATAATTTTTCTTTAAAGGTACTTTTATCTTTTTCATTCAACTCTCAAAAATAGTGTTGCTACTGACCGAGCCAGGTTTGCCAAAACCAACTAAATTAACTCAATGATCCCAAAGTGATACCAATACTAACAACAAGATCAATCATATAACCACGAATTGAAAACTAATATAAGCTATGCAAAAGAGTGAATGATAGAACTTCTCATTAATATTCCATAACGGAAACTCACACCAAGGGATACATATCTAACGAGAGAGGGACACTTCCATAATGCAAACCATACTACATAATAACTCCTCTATTCACGATATGACTCTACTAAAAAGGTAAAAAGATAGAAGATAGTGATATGATACCGCGACACTCCCCCAAGCTTGGAACAAACCAAGGGGATGCCAAACCTGATGATGATTTACTCCTTCGGTGGTGGTGGTATCCTCTCATCTTTGTCCGTCTTCCAAGGTAAGGGCTTCCCATCAACAAAGGACATCGAGGTTTCCAACATCCTGAAACTTGCAGCAGCACTTATGAGTTTAAATCTAGCCTCATACTCACAGTTTTGATTTTGAACGTCATATAACTGTGCTTGTAGTTCGTTGGTTGTTTGGCGGAGTGAGCGGACTTCGTCTTTGAGTTCAGCAGTCTCCTTTTGGTGCTCGGTGATGAGTTCGGAACAAATCTTATGGATGATATCCACTTCGCGCTCCGCCATCTTCTTGTACCTAAAGACTTCTTGTTCCAATGCTTCCATCCTGTCCTCCAGATTTCCTTCACCTTTAGGGCCTTGAACCTCTTTAATCCGAACCTCCCCACCTTCGAGCAATAACTCCTTGGGATGAATCTTCAATTTTCTCATGTATGGGTTGATGATATCTTCCAAGGAATCTCCCTTAACTGATCCAGTGGAAGACATTGAGGCTACAAATCTGAGATTTTACCTGGCAGAAACAAAGCGAAACAAAAACACGATGAAAACACGATATACGGACCTCGGGGGATCCGGGGGGTTATATATTATGAAGTTTCGTATCAAAAGGAAGGTACTGGGAGAAAACAAGTCAGAGGCGGAGTCTTGGGTGTCCTCACCACCTGGTGGCGCGGCCAGGGGTGGGTGACGACCCACAAGTATAGGGGTGTATCGCAGTATTTCGAGGGAAGTGAAACCCAATTTATTGATTCGACACAAGGGGAGCCAAAGAATATTATCAGCCTTAACAACTGAGTTATCAATTCAGCTGCACCTGGAAACAATCTTGCTCACAACAGTTTATCAGTAGCAACAGTTTTGTAGTAGGAATAGTAAAGTAACAGCAGTAGTAAAGCAAAGACAGTAGTAACAAAAGCAGTAACAGTGGGATTCGAGTGCGGTAGGCATAGGGATGGATGGATGGACGGGCGTTGCATGGAAAATACAATTCACATAGCAATCAGAACATAGGGAAATTGCAGATAAATAAGATAAAGCATCCAAGTACTAGACAATCCTAGGCATGTGTTCCATATATAGTCATACGTGCTCGCAATGAGAACTTGCACAACATCTTTTGTCCTGCCAGCCCGTTTGCAGCGGGGCCTCTAGGGAACTACTGGCAATTAAGGTGCTCCTTTTAATAGAGCACCAGAGCAAAGCATTAACACTCCATGAACACATGTGATCCTCACATCAAAGCCTTTCCCTTCCGGTTATCCCAATTTCTGTCACTTCGGGGCCATAGGTTCCGGACAACGACGTGTGTATACAACTTGCAGATAAGACCCAAAACAATACTATCATAATGAATCAATAACATGTTCAGATCTGAAATCATGGCACTCGGGCCCTAGTGAAAAGCATTAAGCACAACAAGTCGCAACAAAGTCATAAAGCACTAATAAAAGATACTAGGCACCATGCCCTAACAATCTGATGCCATTACATGAACGATCTCATCCAATCCCTACCATCTCCATAGCCTACAGCGGGGAATTACTCACTCATAGATGGGGGAAACATGGATGGTCGATGGAGAAGCGATGGTGATGATGATGGCGATGATCTCCTCCAATTCCCCGTCTCGACAGGGTGCCATAACGGAGTTTCTGGTGCTGTTTCATGGAATCTAGTATGTGCGTATCATTGAGAACCGCCAACGGGGTACCCCTTGCCCGATGATACGGAAGAATCCCCATATCAAAATGACAAGGCAAGCAGACAATGAGTATCTCAGCAATCTTCTTATTTACCATGGGAAAATGGTGCTTTTTTTCTCTCTTTCCTCTTTTCATAAATCTCTCTCTTTTTTCTCAATAGCTATAACTCTTGTTTTTTATAAGAAGAATGCTTCATAGATATCATTATGGTTACGTTGCAGGTTTCCACCATGTCAGCATGGATTAGACCAGCGGCCCAGGCGTTTCTCTAACACACATACATAACTCCATGGACTTACAAGCTCCCCTTTTATTTCACACCGACGACATCCGCAAACAAAAGAGCAAGGTATCAACTGGGTATATATTTACAAGTGTTGAAAGTGTTCCCCGTGACAGCACGGTTCTGCTAATCCCCATCCTATAATTTGCAAGCATATAACTTTCATGGAGAGTTCACAATGGTTCAGGTTTATTAAGTGCGGGAAATAAAGTGTGCCATCAAGTTCGTGAGAGCTTTACTAACTAATTTTCCCATAACAAGCAAACATTTTATTCGGAAGAAAACAAGGCATAATGAATATGCACAGGAGTAGCAAGTGATGCTAATAGGTAGGTATTGTGGACACTTTGGAAATATTTGGTTTAGGGAGTTGGAAACATGAGTAAAACACTCAGTGGAAGTGAAGGCTAGCAATAGTAAGGGAGCGACAAACGAGAGAGCAATAGCTGTCATTATCATGCTTGCAACAAAACAAGACTACTCATGGCATGAAAGTGATTCAAGATCCTAAAGGCAAAATAATTCATCGAGGCTTAACTGATTATTACAGTCATGTGCATGCGTGAGCATGTGCCAAGTCAATCAAATGAAACATTTAGAGGAGGATACCACGATGTCATACCAATTTATGAATAGATCAATGCAAGCAAACATTCATAAGACATGCTACAAACTATTAGCGAGCTAGAGCTAATCATAAGAAAGCAAGAACTACTAAGCATCCAAAGAAAACATACACTCTACATGAACGGACTAAGCATGCCCACAGTGATGAGTATATGTACAAAAATGAAAACAAATAGAGTTCGTTACCAGCCTCTTACCACGCCTCAAGTTGTCATTGATCCTCATTATTGCTCTTGACTTGTGTGGCTTGAATAATAATATGAAACCAATATCCGCTGAGGACTGCCGAAACCTGTAGCAAACTCGCAAAAACCAAAGAAGAACGGCAAATATTTTTGGTGTTTTCGATTTTTAAATAAGAACCAAAAGAGAAAAACAAGCAAAGCAAAATCTTTTTGGGTTTTTCGAATAGTTCAAACAAAGCAAAAAGGGAAAAGCAAACCAAGGCAAAAAGAAGAAGCAAACCAAAGAGAAACAACAAAAATATTTTTGGTGTTTTTGTGTTTTTAGAAAGCAAAAGCAAAGAAAAACAAAAACTAACAAGAGAACGAAAACATGAATATACAAAGTACCGACGCAACATGATATGGAGATGAGTGCGGTGTCGGCGTACCTCCCCCCAAGCTTAGGCTTTTGGCCTAAGTGGGTATCAATCCATGTACGAATAGGGGTTCCAAGCGGGCGGATCTTGGTAAGAATGGTCGTAGCTGGGCCCATGAGAAGAAGAGGAAGCTCCCCAATCATAAGCGGGATGCTGATATGAAGACTCTCCCTCATTCGAGGGCTGGACCGAATCGTCCGTGACCTCCCTTCTAGTGTCCTGCTCCTGTTGGGAGAGCTCTCCCAAGTACGTGTCCAGCTCCTCCTTAGTGAGGGACCATCCTTCCCTGTTATCAAGGTTAAACAAAACAGGTGCATGCAAAAGAACACCACACTCGGACTTGCTCTTTCTCCAACCAGCTTTGAGAAAGGTTATTTCATAAGATAACTCACTCATGCTAGCCCACGAGGAAACAAATTTATGTTGTATCGTGGAATTAAGATCAAGCCTCTCTATGGGAAACTGTAGGTCTAGATGATGAGGCACTAAACCATGCAATGCTAGTAACCGAGAAGCAATAAGGCCTCCACTAATTCACCTTTCTCACGGTTAGCAGCAAGACGGAAAGCTATCAAAGCACCTAAGTTGTACGACCTATCTCGTTTAAGAGCAGCAAAGATAAATGCTAGATCAAATGAAGATAACTTATTGGCAGTTTTCCTAGCAAGAACACACTTGGTAATAAAGTAGGCAAAGTAGCGAATGGAGGGAAGATGAATGTTACGGATTTTTCCATTCTCCTTCGAGAAGCTACTCCCTTGGCAAATTTCTGCGTATAAATCCATGAGTTGTTCAGGTCTCTCCTTAATCTTTCTACATGATCCCCATTGAGGTACCTTAATAGCTGCACAAAAATCATCAAGAGAAAGGTCGACAACTATATTGTAAATTTTATAATGAACCATGGGGTTAGACAAAGAGTGACTAAATTGAAAGTCCTACACCACAGACATGGTTAGCTTCACAAATTGACAAGGTTCATCTTCCAAAAAGTGCTCTAACCCTGCATTAGAAACCAAAGTGTGGAAATCTTGTAGAATTCCTGCAGCTCTCATGAACTCAGGGCATGGATAAATGGAGGGAAAAACTTCCTCCTCTCGATGGACCTTCATGACCTCAGGCATCAAAAGCTCATGTTGGTTTAGGTGGTGTTCACTCATCTTCTATTCTGAAATTTAAACACCTATTAAACAAGTGATTACAAGGTAAATATAATGAAGGATTCTACTCATAGGGACTTGCAAGAGGCCTAAACATGCATCAAAACTATATCTCTAAGCATCAAACAAGCTTACAAGCACTCATAACCAGTCACCTACAGCAGCAAAATACTCAACATACAATCCACTAAACACAAATCTACTTGGACGAGGGGAGGAGTCACATACCAAGGAACAAATGCTCCAAATTTCAGCAAGAAAGATGGGCTAAGCAAGGAGATCGAAGAAATCAAGAGCAAGCACAGAAAGAACGCGATTTTGAGATATGAACTGAAGCTTACTCGGGGGAGAGAAGAAAGTGGCAGGTGAGAGAGTAAGTGGGGGGCCAGGGGTGGCCCACACCAGGGCATGGCGCCACCCAGGGCTGGCCGTGCCACCACATGGTGTGCTTGCCTGGTGGGCCCCCACTGATACATACCAGGTACTCCTCTGCCCCTTTTTTCACATAAAAATTTAATATGAATTTTCTGGAATTTTTCGAGACACTTTATTTTTGGGCTTTTTTTCAGAAATAGAAGAATGATTTTTCTCACAGACAGATTTTTTTCTTTTGGAAACATGATGCAAGGACAAAAAAAGGCTAGAACTACAGAAGTTCTAGCATGCAAGCAACTAACAACACAAAGAAAACTAAACGAAAGCAAAAAACTAAAATGCAAAGGATAGAAATAAACGGAAATAATCATAGTGAAAACATTGTTTTGTTCAATGGAATCCTTTTGTTAGCAAGGTTGATCAAGTCTTGCTACCAAAACAATTGCACATGAGACAAAACTTTGTACTCCACTAATGATTATGTTACCTTAACCTTGATAGCAATGGTCCCAATCATAATAGTTTCAAAATTTTCTCTTGGTATGGGACAATATATTTCTCCAACTTGAATGCCTTCAACATGTTCAATTGAATTCAAACCATAAGTCCTTTCAATCTTCTTGGGGAAATAGACAGTATGTTATTTGTCATTAACATTGAAAGTCACCTTTCCTTGATTACAATTAATAACAGCTCCTGCAGTATTAAGAAAAGGTCTCCCAAGAATAATAGACATATTATCATCTTCAGGCATTTCAAGCACAACAAAATCAGTTAATATCAAGCAATTGTGAGCCACCTGAACAGGTACATCCTCACATATACCCACATGAATAGTGGTAGATTTATCAGCCATTTGCAATGTGAGCCACCTGAACAGGTACATCCTCACATATACCCACATGAATAGTGGTAGATTTATCAGCCATTTGCAAAGATATATCAGTTGATATCAATTTTTCAAGCTGAAGCCTCTTGTAGAGAGAGAAAGGCATAACACTAACTCCAGCTCCCAAATCACACAAAGCAGTTCTAACATAACTGTTCTTAATAGAGCAAGGGATAGTTGGAATCCCTGGGTCTCCAAGTTTCTTAGGAACCTTACCATTGAAGGAATAATTAGCAAGCAAAGTAGAAATTTCTTCATTAGGGATCTTCCTTTTATTCGAGACAATGTCCTTCATATACTTTGAGTAAGGAGGCAATTTAATAGCATCAGTCAAAGGAATTTGCAAGAATAAAGGCTTCATCCACTCACAAAACTTATTATAGTGTTCATCTTCCTTCGACAATAGCTATGTAAGATAGATCGAGAGAGAAATCATAATCTTCATCTATAATGTTTATGGGAGAAGCAGCAAACTTAGCATCAGGAGATAATTTGGGTCTAATAGTACGCCTCTCAAGGAGACTCTTAGCAGTGCTCCTATCATGGGTGTTCTTACATTCTTTAATAAACTCATCGGTCATCTCAACATAATCTTCTTCAATATCATAACTCTCACTAGACTCAGGTGAGCTAACAGGTGTGGTAGTGTCTTCATTAGGAGTTTCGGTATTTCCAGCTATAGTTCTAGCAATCATAGCATCTAGGAAAGGACCTAATGAACCACTCTTATCAAGCACAGTAGAAGCAGCATCATAAGCATCCGAAGTTTCAGATTCAGCAGTAGTAGCAGTGTGTGTAGCATGTGTATGTGGTGGTGTAACGAGCTTACTTATAACAGATGGTGAATCAAGAGCAGCAAAGGTGTTTAGAACCATACCTCTTCTTGTAGTGGATGGTAAAATAGGAAACTTGCCATCACGAGACTTACCCATGATGGATGGATAGCAGCAAACAATAGACAAACCAAGTGAACTTGATAAATAAAGCTATGGTCCCCGGCAACGGCGCCAGACAATAGTCTTGATGACCCACAAGTATAGGGGGTGTATCGCAGTATTTTCAAGGGAAGTGAAACCCAATTTAGTGATTCAACACAAGGGGAGCCAAAGAATATTTATCAGCCTGAACAACTGAGTTGTCAATTCAGCTGCACCTGGAAACAATCTTGCTCACAACAGTTTATTAGTAGCAACAGTTTTGTAGTAGGAATAGTAAAGTAACAGCAGTAGTAAAGCAAACACAGTAGTAACAAAAGTAGTAATAGTGGGATTCGGGTGCGGTAGGCATAGGGATGGATGGACGGGCGTTGCATGGACAAGACAATTCACATAGCAATCAGAACATAGGGCAATTGTAGATAAATAAGATAAAGCATCCAAGTACTAGACAATCCTAGGCATGTGTTCCATATATAGTCATACGTGCTCGCAATGAGAACTTGCACAACATCTTTTGTCCTACCAGCCCGTTTGCAGCGTGGCCTCTAGGGAACTACTGGCAATTAAGGTGCTCCTTTTAATAGAGCACCGGAGCAAAGCATTAACACTCCGTGAACACATGTGATCCTCACATCAAAGCCTTTCCCTTCCGGTTATCCCGATTTCTGTCACTTCGAGGCCATAGGTTCCGGACAACGACGTGTGTATACAACTTGCAGATAAGACCCAAAACAATACTATCATAATGAATCAATAACATGTTCAGATCTGAAATCATGGCACTCGAGCCCTCGTAACAAGCATTAAGCACAACAAGTCACAACAAAGTCATAAAGCACTAAAAAAAGATACTAGGCACCATGCCCTAACAATCTGATGCCATTACATGAATGATCTCATCCAATCCCTACCAACCCCATAGCCTACAGCGGGGGATTACTAACACATAGATGGGGGAAACATGGATGGTCGATGGAGAAGTGATGGTGATGATGATGGCGATGATCTCCTCCAATTCCCCGTCTCGGCAGGGTGCCAAAACGGAGTTTCTGGTGCTATTTCGTGGAATCTGGTGGTGGTGGCGGAGCGGAACTCCTTCTAGAAAAATGTCGAACCCCCTGAAGTTTTTAGGTCAGAAGGCTCCTTATAGGCGAAGAGATAGGCCGAGGGGGTGCCTGGGGGGCCCACACCACCACCTGGCGCGGCCTGGCTTGGCCCGCGCCAGCAGGTGGTGTGGCCACCCCAGGGCTCTTCTCCGTCTCGCATTCTGGCTCCTGGAGTCTTCGGGTGAAGTAGGATTTTTGGCATATTTTCCGGGATTTTTCCTGATAGCTGATTTTCTGCATAAAAAGTAGACACCAAGGCAATTCTATTGAAAACAGCGTTAGTCCACATTAGTTGTATCCAAATCACACAAGTATAGAGGATAAACAATAGCAAAAGTGTTCGGGAAAGTAGATACGTTTTGGACGTATCAGTGGGCCCGCGCCACAGGGTGGTGTGAGCCACCCTGGCTCCGTTTCCGTCCCTTTTTCGCTTTGTAGCTTTCCTTATCGACTGAAAAGTGCAAAAATATAGTTGGATTGTAATTTCGCGGAACTTTTCTTACCAGAACTGTTACCTATTTGAAAACAGACTCTGTAGGTCTCTGAATTTGGTATCCAATAGATTCTTTCGGAGTCACCACTTGAATAACATCAATATCTTCATCTTCATATACTTATTACTTGAGTCATAAAACCTTTCTCTTCCTTATTACACCATTATCTCCACTTCCTAGAAATTTCTTTCACACAAAACTTCACACAGTTCTCATTAGCAACATTAGTATAAGTGAAGTGGTAAAACCTTTTAAGTCCAACTTCAACTGAAAACCAACAAAACAAAAGCTATTGTAGCAACTCCTTCTGAAAACCCAAAAAGAATTCAAAAAGGAAATCGAATAAAGAAGCAAATGCAAGAGTGGCAAAATCTGTCAAAACAGACCAGCAGGTAAAGATCATTTTTTTCGAAAATCTTCTATTGCTCAAATCAAAAAGTGCAAAACTAACGATAGTTAAATAACCACATGGGGCAGAAGCACAAAAAATTACAGCTCAATCGAACAGACAGAGATCTCTCACGAATTTTTACGGTGAAGCACAAAAATCTGTTTGGGGACAGAAACTTCCCCAAATCTTACTTCTCTCTCATTAGAGGTTGATCTTGACACAAAAACCAAACAAAACGGATAAGAAGCGGTTATTACCGAAGTAATAATTTCCAAGACTCAAAGAAACAAAAACAAACTAAAAGCAAAAACAAATTGGGTTGTCTCCCAGAAAGCTCTTTCTTTATAGCCATTAAGATGGGCATGATAATTTTGGAGATGCTCACTCAGGAATATGAATTGAAGTGAAAGGGAGCATTAAGAAGCAAAAACACACACACACACATTTAAGTCTAACCCACTTCCTATGCAAGGGAATTTTGTAAACAAACAAGTTGTTGAAACCAGAGGCTACTTGCATAAGAAGGCAAAAGAAGTGCGACATAAAAACTTTCAGCATAAAACGAGGAAACTTGATATTATTGAGATACATAAGAACACTTTTCCCTCTCTCATAGTAGCTTTCAGTATCATGCATAAACTTAACAATATAGCTGTCACAAGGACCATCATAGCAATGATCACTTATTCTAACAGAAAACACGGGAATACTAGCTCTCATAACAAATATTAGAGGTATCCTTGCAAAGGATAGTGTGTCCCTCTTTTTCATATTTAGTGACAAAGTCTTTCACATTTTCTATTATAGGTTCATCAACCATTTGTTTATCAGGTTCAACAACTTTATTTGTACTTTCATCAGCCATACTAGCTATCATAGAATGTTCCTTTATCTTAACTAGAAAAGGCATTTTCTCAATATAAGGTTCATGTAAAACATGATTAGCAGTATAAACTTCAGTATTTCTTGCAGGAACACTCTTAGCAACATATTTATAAGGTTCATGATACTTATTCCACTTCATTTTAGGCACTTCAATGTAGGAAGCAAAAGCGTTAAAATAAGAAGCAATAGCTTGAGAGTTTAGACCATAAGGATTTTTAATATTTTGAAAGTCATCAGTTCCCATAAAAGATTCAATGCATTCATAATCATAATTTATACCTGACTTTCTACCTTTGTCATTGTCCCAAGCTTCAGCATTGTCTTGAATACGGTCTAGAAGGTCCCATTTAGCTTCTTCTTCCATGCGAGTGAATGATCCAGCACAAGAAGCATTCAATAAATCTTTATCATGTAGAGGGAGCCTTGCATAAAAGTTATTGATAATAATATTGTCGGGGAGCTCATGAATGGGACATTTGAGCATTACTAACTTCAATCTCCCCCAAGCTTGAGCTGTACTCTCTCCATCAAGAGGCCAAAAGTTGTATATTTGATTCCGATCTTTGTGAATCTCACTAGGAGGATAAAACTTTGAATAAAAGAGAGGCACTATTTCCTCCCATTCCAGAGCTTAACCATTCTTCAGCAGCTTATACCATTCCTCAGCTCTTCCTTTCAGTGATAATGAGAATAACTTCTTCTTAACTTGATCTGTAGTAATACCTACACACTTCAACAACCCGCATAATTCGTGTATAAAGAGTAAATGATCACCGGGATGGACAGTTAAATCCCCAACATAGTAGTTATCCATAACACGATCAATAATTCTTGTAGGTATTTTGAAAACATCATTCTCAGTAGGTGGTGGCTTATCTACTACCTTAGCAGTGGTAGTAGCATTACCAAATAAGAAACTCAGCGAATTATCCATAACAAAAATAAAGCAACTAACAGAAGTAAACAATACTCACAATAGAAGTTTCCTTTACCAGTTCCACTCTCCAATAGTGCTTCACTCCCCGGCAACGGCGCCAGAAAATAGTCTTGATGACCCACAAGTATAGGGGGTGTATCGCAGTATTTTCGATAAGTAAGAGTGTTGAACCCAACGGATTTTTAGGGTTTTTTGATAAAGCAAGTAAACAAAGTACGAGTAAATAAAAGACAGCAGGAATAAATGCAGCAAGTGGCCCAATCCTTTATGCAGCAAAGGACAAGCCGGTTGTATTACTTAAGATGACCAAACGTTCTTGAGGACACATGGGAAGACTGTCAAGTGCTTTCGCTTCATATAGTTGATTAATCTTCTTTGGCTTGCTAGGTGTTGTGTGGGTGAACCTGTGCTAATGTACCGCCCATCCAAGACTAATACATACTTGTGATTATACCCCTTGCAAACATCCGTAAGTACAAGAAAGTAATTAAGGTAGAAACCTAACCACAACTTTAAACTCTAAGACCCTTACGTCCCTTGTGCAATGGTTTCCTAACGGAGGTTCAGGTTTCTGTCACTCCGGCAACCCCTACGATTAGTAGCCTAATGACCCAATGCATTCCCCTAGGCCCATATAGGTGAAGTGTCATGTAGTCTACGTTCACATGACACCACTAGAAGAAGTACACCATAACTTAAATAACAATCTATTGAATCTTTCTCAACACAACTCCACTACTAACAACAAGACTTCTCCCATGTCCTCAAGAACAAAATGAACTACTCACAAGACATCATATGAATCATGATAAGAGATGGAATAATGATGTATAACAATCTGAACATAAACAATAATTCAATGGTTCACTCAATAGCATCAACTACAAAGAGTAATCAACACCGGGAAAGTTTCCCCTATGAACTAATGCAAGATTCAATGCAATTGTTACAGCAATATGGAGATGGTGATGAGGGTGCTGATGGTGATGATGGTGGTGATGATGATGATCCCGATGAAGTCCAGCTTGATGGTGGTGTTGATGGAGACGATCTCCCCTCTCCGGGAAGGAATTCCCCCAGCAGAAATCTGTCTGTCGGAGAGATCTTTCTCTCTCGGTGTTTTCCACCCCGTAGAGGCGGCGGAATCTTTCTGTGGTCGCTCCTCCAGTCTTAGGGTTTCGGGAGGATGATACACGCCAGAGGAGAGAGGCTAGAGTGGGCCAGGGCGGCCACACCACCTCCAGGCGTGGCCTAGGGCTGCCCGCGCCATGGGGTGGTGTGGGCCCCCTGTGGCCCATCTCCACTCCTTCTGGTATCCTTCGTTTTCTGGAAAAATAGGATTTTTCGTATATCTTCCCGGATTTTCTGATCTTCGCGAATTTTCCCTCCAAATAGCACCTTTTCCATCAGAATCCTGACTGCAGCGATCCATGCTCCAAAAGTCATCAACCATGCAAAAACAGATGAAACTACATAAGTATCAACTCTTAATATGAAATATATCAATGAATAACAGTGAATTATGACATAGAATAGTGATGCGAAATGGACGTATCACCGAAGCATAGGGGATCTTATCCATTATCTCTCTTTCTTCCGCTGTAACCGGACTTTGAGTCTTACTCAATTTCTTGCCTTGCAACATACGTAAGAACCCCTTCTTACTTTTGTCCATTTTAAACTTCTTTAAAATCTTATCAAGGTATGTACTTTGTGATAGCCCTATCAGGCGCCTTGATCTATCTCTATAGATCTTTATGCCTAATATGTATGACACTTCACCTAGGTCCTTCATTGAAAATTTGCTGTTTAGATAACTTTTAACACTGTTTAAAAGATCTATATCATTTCCAATCAGTAATATGTCATCCACATATAATATTAGAAATGCCACATTGCTCCCACTCACTTTCTTGTAAATACAAGCCTCTCCATAAGTTTGGACAAATCCAAACTCTTTTATCACCTCATCAAAGCGGAGATTCCAACTCCGGGATGCTTTCTTCAGTCCATAGATGGATCGCTGAAGCTTGCATACCTTGTCAGCATCCTTAGGATTGACAAAACCCTTTGGTTGTATCATATATAACTCTTCTTCAATGTTACCATTGAGGAACGTAGTTTTGACATCCATTTGCCATATCTCATAATCAAAATATGCAGCAATTGCTAACATAATCCTAACCGACTTTAGCATCGCTATGGGAGAGAATGTCTCATCATAGTCAACTCCTTGATTTTTTTGAAACCCCTTTGTGACAAGTCAATCTTTATAGATGGTTACATTACCATCAATATCAGTTTTCCTTTTGAAAATCCATTTATTCTCAACAACCTTTCAGTCGTGAGGTAAGTCCACCAAGGTCCAAACCTGGTTTTCGTACATGGATTTCATCTCAGATTTCATGGCTTCTATCCATTTGTTGGAATCCAGGCTCATCATCGCTTCTTCATACGTCGTCGGGTCATCTATTTCATCAATCATGAAATTCATAATAGGATTTCCATACAGTTCATGAGCTGCATGTGTCCTGCTTGACCTGCGAGGTTCGGTAGTGTCCTCTTTTAGAGTTTCATGATCATCATCATTAGTTCCCTCTTCATTCGGTGAAGTCAACTCCGGAACAATTTTTGGCGCTGCGTTACTCGTCGTTGCATGAAGAAAAGGTTCAATAACCTCTTCGAGTTCTACCTTCCAACTACACACGCCTTTCACAAGAAACTCTTTCTCTAGAAAGGATCCATTCTTGGCAACGAAAACCTTGCCCTTGGATGTATGATAGAAGAAATACCCAATAGTTTCCTTAGGGTATCCTATGAATACGCATTTTTCCGCTTTGGGTTCGAGTTTATCCGGTTGAAGTTTCTTCACATAAACATCACAACCCCAAACTTTAAGAAATGACAGCTTAGGTTTGTTTCCAAACCACATACGGTGTCTTTTCAATGGATTTAGATGGTGCCCAATTTAAAGTGAATGTAGCGGTTTCCAGTGCATAACCCCAAAATGATAGTGGCAAGGCAGTCAGAGACATCATAGATCGAACCATATCTAATAAAGTACGATTACGATGTTCTGACACACCATTACGTTGTGGTGTTCCGGCAGGTGTGAGTTGTGAAACTATTCCACTCTTTCATATGTGTGCTAAACTCGTAACTTAGATACTCACCTCCATGGTCAGACCGTAGAAATTTGATCTTTCTATTACGATGATTTTCCACTTCACTCTGAAATTCCTTTAACTTTTCAAAGGTTTCAGACTTGTGTTTCATCAAATAGATATACCCGTATCTACTCAAATCATCCGTGAAAGTATCAAAATAACGGTATCCACCTCGCACCGACACACTCATTGGACCACATACATCAGTATGTATGATTTCCAATAAATCTGTCGCCCATTCCATTGAACCGGAAAACAATGTTCTAGTCATCTTGCCCATAAGGCATGGCTCACATGTATCAAATGATTCAAAATCAAGTGATTGCAAAAGTCCATCAGAATGGAGTTTCTTCATGCGTTTAACGCCAATATGACCTAGACGGCAGTGCCACATATATGCAGATATATCATCATCAAGTTTAATCCTTTTAGCATCAACATTATGAATATGTGTAACACTATTATCGAGATCCAACAGAAATAAACCATTCATCACAGGTGCATGACCATAAAAGATATCATTCATATAAATCGAACAACCATTGTTTTCAGACTTAAATGAATAACCACTTCGCATCAAACACGATCCGGATACAATGTTCATGCTCAGTGCAGGAACCAAATAACAATTATTTAGGTTTATAACTAATCCCGATGGCAGGTGGAGAGGCAGCGTTCTGACGGCGATCACATCAACTCTTGATCCATTGTCGACACGCATCTTGACCTCACCCCTTGCTAGCGATTGCTTGTTCCACAGACCCTGATTTGAGTTACATATATTAGCAACCGATCCAGTATCAAATACCCAGGTGCTACTGCGAGTACTAGTCAACTACACATCAATAACATGTATATCATATATACCTTTGTTTGCCTTGCCGACCTTTACTAAAGCCACATATTCGGGGCAGTTCCATTTCTAGTGACCATACTCTTTGCAATGATAGCATTCAGAATCAGGCTGAGGGCCTACCTTGGTCTTTTTCTTAGGTATAGCAAATGATTTGCCACCCTTCTCGAAATTACCTTTAGGTTCTGACGAGGGTTTAACTCATCAATGCCCATTGTTATGGACTTGGGTTTTGGAGAAGGAGGGATGCACTGGAAGTCTCGATCGGCTAGCAAACAAGCACACAGGGACGCATGGTTTACCCAGGTTCAGGCCTTGTAGAGGACCCTACTCCTGCTTGTCTGCTCTTGATTGATGATGATCCGAAGGATTACAAGGTCGCCGATGGCAGTGGATGCGCAGATTGGATCTGGCATATGAGAGATCATAGATTTATCTATTGTCTATTGCAGCGTCTAGATCTATTGTCTATTGTGTGAGTCAAGATTGAGAGGTTGCCTTCTCGTTGGACCCTCCTAGCCTTTATATATGGGGAGGCTAGGTCTTAGGTACCAATACGAGTTGGTTACAAGTTGTATTCAAACTCTAGTCTTGAGGTTTCCTTGTCTTGTGCGTTTGGGAGTCCGTGTCCATATGGGCTTCATATCATTCGAACCGTCATAGGCGTCATGAACCTTGGCAATTCGTCGTGTGGACCTTCCGTCCAGGCGCACCAGGTAGGCTGTAGTCGAGTGCCTATTGGGCATACCCATGTCAGTAGCCCCCGAGTGTCCATGTGAATCGTAGATTCAGATGGAGACTCAGAAGTCTTGATCTTTGCATTAGGATGTCGGAGTCGACAATTGTGTCGAGTGCGAAGCACTTCACCCGAAAGTACATCGAGTTAGTCGAATTTGTAGTAGTTCATAGGGATGATGGTAAACATGCCTGGTACGCTCGATGGATCGGGACCAGTTAATTGCTCTAGGGCAAAAACAACACTACCTACTTAAACTCGAGTCCCCGGACTCGAATTCGGAAATTGCTGGCGCAATTCGACTCATGCCGCAGAGGCCTTACAGAGTTTGAATCCCAGTATGTAAATGTGAGCACTCGACGCTTCCGTCAAGGCATATTCCTCGTACCTGCAGGCACGGATATATCTCTGGTAGTGCGCAGTAGATGCGTTGCCAGGCCTTATGCAGGTCTTATCTTCACGCTGTAAGCGCGCCATCCGAATTTTGTCATCGCGGAGACGATTCGGGTGGCCCAGGAGACGTAATCTCTTTGTAGGGAAGATATGAGGCGGAGTCGCCATAGTATTCGAGTGTGGATGTTATCGACACACAGTACAATGTACAAGGAAAAATAATCATAGGGTGCGCGACCAGCGCTTCCTATGGGAGTAGCCCCCGAGTGCCTGGTTGAGTCGAAGACTCAGGCAGGGACTAAATAACTTTTGCGACTGATGTCATCTTTTGTTGCTTGTTTTAGTCGAATATGCTTTCAGTGCTCCCTATGGGAGTAACCCAAAGCCCACAATCGAATCATAGATTCGAGTGAAGGGTTTTCATAATGCTTGAGTATCTTCACAAATTTCTTCGGGTGCGCGGCCAGCGCTCCCTATGGGAGTAGCCCCCGAGTCCTTAGTCGAACCGTGGATTCAAGTGAGGATTCAGAGCGTGTCACTCGAGGATCTTGTATATGTGCGACCAGCGCTCCAGTTTGGAGTAGCCCCCGAGTGTCTGGCGGAGTCGTAGACTCGGGCAGAGACTCGAGACTTGTATCTTGAAGTGGTAGTCGAAAATCATGAGAGGAGAAACCACTGACTTGGAAGTGCATGGGGTCAGCGTCTCATGCATAAGGAGCGCCACTTGACGATGAAGTCGGAGTCGACGTAGCGGGGTTATGCGGCGATGCGGATGGAATCGACACAGTCATTTCTGTTGGGTGCACGACCAACGTCGCATGTGTGTAGCATCAAGCAATGCAACCATCCAAGGAGGTACTCGACTCGGGTCTTGAGTGTATGTCGTAGCCAGTTGTTTTGTCGACTCCTATTGGAGGACCCGATAGAATATCTTGACGCAGTCGACGTCATTGTAAGCTGCAGAAAATGCAAAGAGTTGTGAAGTACTTGTATCTTGTAAAGAATAGTTGCATGTTGGACTGTAAAGTAAGATTCTGGTGCCAATCGAGTCGACACTTTTGCACTGTATGCTAGGCCTTTTCGTTAGCCTGATTACCCTTAGTCTCAGTACCTTGCCGAGGCACTCGGAGTTCAAGGATTCGACGATCAGGCAGAATCTGCTACTCGGGCTGTCACATATGAGGTGCTCCAGTGTAGGGAGTCGATGACACATTAGGTTACTCGAAGAGGGCGCAGCCCTCGAGTGTTTCGAGTGTGATTAAAGTAAGAAAGAAATCATCTCTAAGTAGAGAACTTAGCTTTATGGGTAGTTGTCATGGACGAAATCAATGCGGCCGGGGAGCGATGCGGTAACAAGACGCGTAGTGGAGTCGAAGGTTGTAACGGGTTGCCGTTGCCGAAGGAGGCAGCGTCTCGTCGGAGTTGAAGGCCGCATCGATTCGCTGGATCGCCAATGTTGAGGGAGCCCCCGAGTGCTGGAGTCGAGGACCGAAGCGGATCGTACGGCGGAGTCGAAGGAGCCCCCGAGTCGCTGGGGACGAAGATCGCAGCGAGTTTGTCGAAGTCGAAGACTTTGGCGGGATGCCAGAGTCAAAGGTTGTAGCGGCTCGTGGTCGCGAGAGTCGAGGGAGCCCTCGAGTCACCCGATCTGAAGACCACAACATGTCGTTGAAGTTGAAGACGCGGTGGGTCGCCATAGAGGAGGGAGCCCCCGAGTCCCTAGAGCTGAAGATCGCCGCGCGTCACTGGAGTCGAAGGAGCCCCCGAGTGTAGCGTCGAGGTGGTTGATGGAGTCGTGACAGCGTCCGTGAGCCGATGCGGCAGACCGGAGTCAACGCGGCAGCGGGTTGCCGAAGCCGATGGCGATAGCGAGTCGCCATATCCGAAGGCTGTAACTGAGCCGAAGACCACATCAGGTCCCTGGAGCCGAAGACCACAGCGGGTAACCGGAGTCAGAGAAGCCCTCGAGTCGCTGGAATCAAGGACTGAAACGGGTCGCCGAAGTCGAAGAAATCCCCGAGTCACCAGACCCGAAGTCCGAAGTGGGTCACGGGGCGGAGTATGCGTAGCCCCCAAGTGTGGTGTTGATGCAATTGGATGTACTCACCACAATAGCGGGTCACCAGATTTTTGTTCGAAGAGAGCCGACGTGGTGGCGAGTGGCGCGGTTCAGAAGCGATTGGACTTCAGGTCGACTTGCAGCGAATAGAAACGACAAGTTGCTTGTCCACCCGGACATCAATGTCTAGTGTTCTGCAAATTGCATGTTGCATCATAATTCTCCTTGTACTTGCACGTAAACGATTAGTAGATGAGATAAAAATATAATAATAAGTTTAAGTGGAGAGAAATCCTATAATTTGGAGACCCAATGCATGGGTGTGTTGTTTCTTTTTTATGATCGTAGCTTTCTTGACCCAGCGCAAACTAGGCCTCCCCCGAAACTTGATTGAGAGACAACAAGTTTAGACGCCTTGGATTTTTCCTGGCCTGAAGTCGCGCGTAGGTCTTGTCCGATTGGTGATGTGACGACTTGCTCGTGTAGCCTTGCTCGGGATGCTGATCCGATGCATGTAGGCAAAAGCTTCACGACTCCAACTTTGCTTGGTGGACCAAATCTTCCAAAACGAATGCATACATGCTACACGTTAGATCTGAATAGAATATTAACTAAATAGGAAGGCAATCAATGATAGAAAACAAGATTGAATAGAAAATTCAATAGGGAAACGATCGCTCGCACGCGTGTGATTTTGTACTGAGAAATTTCAATCCACCAATTTGATCTACTCTTTCTTGCAGCGCTCGATCGCCACGCGAATAGGCCTCGACTGCGAAACATGCCTGATGGCAGGCTTGGGGCTCGCGGTGGAGACAGGATGCATCTTGGCAGATTTTGTCGATGATAAAGCCGAGCGCTCCAACATAGACGAGTCAATCAGATGTGATCCGACCGTCGTTGATGACGAGGAGCCGAAGTCATCGAATTGAAGATTGCTGGTGATGGAGCCGTCGAGATCGCAACATCAGTGTGCTCAATCCCCACGGACGGCGCCAATTGACGAGGGTTTAACTCATCAATGCTCATTGTTATGGACTTGGGTTTTGGAGAAGGAGGGATGCACTGGAAGTCTCGATCGGTTAGCAAACAAGCACACAGGGACGCAAGGTTTACCCAGGTTCAGGCCTCATAGAGGACCCTACTCCTGCTTGTCTAAGTGGAGAGAAATCCTATAATTTGGAGACCCAATGCATGGGTGTGTTGTTTCTTTTTTATGATCGTAGCTTTCTTGACCCAGCGCAAACTAGGCCTCCCCCGAAACTTGATTGAGAGACAACAAGTTTAGACGCCTTGGATTTTTCCTGGCCTGAAGTCGCGCGTAGGTCTTGTCCGATTGGTGATGTGACGACTTGCTCGTGTAGCCTTGCTCGGGATGCTGATCCGATGCATGTAGGCAAAAGCTTCACGACTCCAACTTTGCTTGGTGGACCAAATCTTCCAAAACGAATGCATACATGCTACACGTTAGATCTGAATAGAATATTAACTAAATAGGAAGGCAATCAATGATAGAAAACAAGATTGAATAGAAAATTCAATAGGGAAACGATCGCTCGCACGCGTGTGATTTTGTACTGAGAAATTTCAATCCACCAATTTGATCTACTCTTTCTTGCAGCGCTCGATCGCCACGCGAATAGGCCTCGACTGCGAAACATGCCTGATGGCAGGCTTGGGGCTCGCGGTGGAGACAGGATGCATCTTGGCAGATTTTGTCGATGATAAAGCTGAGCGCTCCAACATAGACGAGTCAATCAGATGTGATCCGACCGTCGTTGATGACGAGGAGCCGAAGTCATCGAATTGAAGATTGCTGGTGATGGAGCCGTCGAGATCGCAACATCAGTGTGCTCAATCCCCACGGACGGCGCCAATTGACGAGGGTTTAACTCATCAATGCTCATTGTTATGGACTTGGGTTTTGGAGAAGGAGGGATGCACTGGAAGTCTCGATCGGTTAGCAAACAAGCACACAGGGACGCAAGGTTTACCCAGGTTCAGGCCTCATAGAGGACCCTACTCCTGCTTGTCTGCTCTTGATTGATGATGATCCGAAGGATTACAAGGTCGCCGATGGTAGTGGATGCGCATATTGGATCTGGCATATGAGAGATTGTAGATCTATCTATTGTCTATTGCAGCGTCTAGATCTATTGTCTATTGTGTGAGTCACGATTGAGAGGTTGCCTTCTTGTTGGACCCTCCTAGCCTTTATATATGGGGAGGCTAGGTCTCAGGTACCAATACGAGTTGGTTACAAGTTGTATTCAAACTCTAGTCTTGAGGTTTCCTTGTCTTGTGCGTTTGGGAGTCCGTGTCCATATGGGCTTCATATCACTCGAACCGTCATAGGCGTCATGATCCTTGGCAATTCGTCGAGTGGACCTTCCGTCGAGGCGCACCAGGTAGGCTGTAGTCGAGTGCCTATTGGGCATACCCATGTCAGGTTCACCTCTTTCCTTGGAGATGGCTATCTTATCAACCATCAACTCGTAATGCCTTTTCTTTATGTCTACTTCAGTAGCCAATAGTATGGCCGTGAGTTCAGTGAGCGATCCAATCGCACCACTTATCTTGTAATTTAGTACAAACTCTTTGTAGCTAGGTGGAAGCGACTACATGACTCTATCCATCGCAAGATCTATTGGGATACCATATCCTAGTGCCTTAAGACGTTGAACATAGCCCACCATCATCATGATGTGATCATTCATAGAGTTGTGTTCCTTCATGTTTACGCTAAAAACTCGCTAGAGATCTTATATCTCTCAGCACGAATTTGGCTCTCAAACATAGTT
Organism: Avena sativa; assembly: GCA_916181665.1. Taxonomy (NCBI): domain Eukaryota; kingdom Viridiplantae; phylum Streptophyta; class Magnoliopsida; order Poales; family Poaceae; genus Avena; species Avena sativa. Next base: position 524,450,460 of record OV702287.1, on the reverse strand, counting down.
TTAAGTTCCTTCATCGTAGCATCAACGCTGCTGAGTTCAAAGCATCTTTGGATCTCAGGTTCCATTGACATAAGGATCGCGTATTTTACAAGAGTGTAGTCATCATGCTTTGTGTCATACACATTGCATTCATCTAGAGACGCAGTACTTGCAGGAGTGTCACCTATCAGACCATCTAGCACATATTGTTTTTGTGTAGCAGTGAGGAAAGACCTCAAGTTCAAGAACCAGTCAGTAAAGTTGCTACCACTCATCACAAGTTTCTATTTATCCATGAACACATTTAAATTAAAAGCAGGTGGTGCCATCTACAATAGAATTTGTAAAGTTTAGACTAAGTTTATGATAGATCGAGTTCAACTAATCCAAATTATAAATGAACTCCCACTCAAAAAAACATCCCTTGTGTCTTTTTGGTGATTAAATGAACGAAATCCACTACACCAAGTGCGATCATCACGTGAGTCGGTGTAGCTTCAAAAGCGAGCATCAATATGGGCATCATATCAACTATATGACTCATGCTTAACCTTTTGGTTCGGCTTCCGAGGCCATGTCTGTACATGCTAGGCTCTTCAAGTAAGAACCTCAGTACTCGCGTGTGTAAAACTGTCTTACACCCGAAATATGATCGTGGATTCAAGTACACTCGATCATCACGTGATGTCTTGAAGCGGCAAAACATAAACGGTGCGTACTTAAGGGAGAACACATTTTTTATCTTGATATCTAAATGAGGGATCATCTTATAATGCTACTAAAATGTCAAACTAGCAATATAAGATGCAAACATCATATGTGTAGTGAAATGATATGGTCCATGCATTTGATCACTATCATGTGCATCGTTGTATGATCTCTATCATTACTTCGTGTGTAAGGCCAAGGTCTATGGAACTTACACATTAGGTGTGTTGTAAGAGTATCAACTATACATCAACTTACAACATTACCATATCATGACACTATCCCATCAACAATCTAAACTAGACACTTCTAATTTATCCATTGCAAGTTTTACGTGGCTTAGGGCTTTCAAAGATAGAACCGGTCTTACCTACGAACATGGAACCACAATGATGATAAATAAGTTATTAGCAAGTCATTGGAAATCATATATTGACTATAGTAGGAGAGATAGACACCCGCTAGCCACTTATGCAAAACTAGTTGCATGTCAATCGTGGAACTGGTCTCATGTGTGAGGATATGTAAAGTTAGTCGCGACTGCTTCATCCCACTATGCCACCAATATCCAAAATACATGAAAGAAGCAATAACATGACCATCATTGCCCACATAAACATATGTGTACTACCTGTGTGAATCAGTGGAAGAAGCAACTCCTTCTAGACGTAATGCCACCGGGAACATGTATCTCGCTAATCCGAGACCATGGGGGAATATATCTAGAGGGGGAGAGAGATCCTTCACGAGGAGGTGTGCTTTGAGAGGGAGGAGTGGGAGGCCTTTTATAGGAGAGGAGGGGATCTCCCCCTCCCCATGGCCGGTGCCCAAGGGGGGTGCCCCCACCTCTTCCTTATTCATGTGGTGGAAGCTCCACTCACATAAACATGCCTCCACTCAAAGTTCCACTCACATGCATTAAATTTCCACCAAATTTAATGCAACTCTCATTTAAATAAAAATCTTTTATTTATTTTATTCAGAATTTTGTTAATTACTTTAATTAACAAACATTCACATAAAACCCCTGCAATATTTCAATATCACATGCAGAACCAATTTCAGCAATTTCACCTGAAACAATTCCGGTGTCCATTGAAATAATTCAAGCGCTTTGCAATTCTTTTGTCTGAAACATATTTGCTCCAAATGGTGTTTGGCAACCCTTAAGTGTGTCACCCTACGGTTCGCGAATAATGCAGACACGATCGAGACCCCTCTCATATCAATAATCAGAAGCGGGACCTGGAGATCCATTCTGACTCCCACACATTCAACGATGACTTCTGTGATCATGAGAACCTTTAATGCTAGTAACTTAATTCCTTTGTCTCACGATATATTAAATGTCAGAGATTCGATAATCGGTATCCAAATACATAGTTTCATCTCGTTACCGACATGCACTCTTTTTTCGTTCCCGTGATATAACATTCTAGTGATCACATCACTTGCTTGGAAGCTATTCTTAATGTGATATTACCGAGAGGGCCCAGCATATATCTATCCGTCATCGGGATGGACAAATCCCACTCTTGATCCATTAGACTCTACACAACACTTTCGTAGCACTGAACCCACCTTTATAGTCACGTGTTTACGGTGTGACGTCTGATGTTATCAAGATACTCTTCCGGTGTTAGTGATTGACATGATCTCATGGTCTAAGGACTAGGATTACTTCGTATGATGTTATAGAAATATAAACAAAATGACTTTGATTGTAATGTTATACTTTGGATGAATGTTCATCACATCATTTCACAAATGTTGTGACCTTGTTATTAATGACATCCAATGTTTATGATCAGAAAACTTTGATCATCTTGTTAATCAACGAGCTAGTTCAAAGAGAGGCATAACTAGGAACTTTCTATTTGTTTATTAACCACACATGTATTAACATTTCCATATTAATACAATTATAGCATGCAAAATAAACATCTATCATATACTTGGAATACACATAATAACAACTTTATTATTGCCTCTCAGGACATATTCCCTTCACAAACGTCACTTACGACAAAGTGATCGTAAAGCTGTGTTCAGGTATTCAGAGGAACCGTAGAGGCAATATATGTCAAGAGCAAGACTTGTCTGTCCGCGTGACGGAAAGATACTCAAGGGCCCACTCGGAGAAGTTCTATCCAATAGTTGCGCATCGTGTGATTTGATCACAGGGATATCACTTGTCGAAACGAGTCAATTATCATTGTTCGATAACAAGATTGAACACGACATGGTGATGTCATTGATCAGATCTCGAGCAACGCAAGTATCGAGAGATAAAAGGAATAAGACGTGACTCTCCCGGTTCAAACAACGAAAGATCTTCATGGAATGCACATGGGTCACATGGCCATCTTGGTCCCTCTGTCGATCATTGGTCCGGGAGTGTCCCGACCACGTCTAGAGTGTTCCCTAACCATGGGGTATCATGTTTAAGGGCTTGATGATGCTTAGAGAGTGTTTACATGATCGGTAGAATCACCGAAGAAGAGAATAGAGAAAATCGGAAGGGTTTTGGTAAGTCCAGAGGATGTCCGAAGTGGAGGTGGAAGGTGTTACATAGTCACAGCGATTGAATAATATGTGAATGAATGTTAAATATTGATTTAACCATTTATTCACAATTATTTAATAAAAGAAAAATCAATTAAAGGTAAAAAGGCTTAATGGGCCAATTCCGGAGGGAGAAGGGCCATGAGGGAAAGGCAAGAGGAGAGAAGGGGGAAGGGGGTGGCCGGCTGGGCCTATCCCCCCCCCCCCCCGCGCGGGGCCCTCTAGGGCTGGCCAGTGGGTGCCCCCCTCTCCCCTCCTTTAGTCCCACCCCGGGACTTTGAGGGAGGTAGTACCTCCCCTCCCCCTATATATAGTGGGGTTTTTTAACCAGAAAATACACATAATATTCAAATAAAAGGTTTCCTCACTTTTGGGGAGACCTCCAATTGATATTTCTCTCTCTCTCTCTCCCGTGACTATGGTCCCAAGTTCGGACTTCACGAACGAGAGACATCTTCACCGCGGAGCATCGTCGCGTTGCGGGATTGGGATCTAGGAGCTCTACTTCCGCAACTGCTGCTGGAACAGGGAAGCGGGAGTCATCACCAGGCAGCGGACGTGTGTAACTCCCCGCGAGGTGTCACACTTGGGGCACTAGAAGTCGTTGGAGCTGCAGGAGCGCAAGGACTACAACATGACCTTGAGGTCGGCTTCGAATCGTCTACATCAACCACTCTCTCCCAAGCATTGACAATGCTTTTCGGTCTTCGAGGGTAAGTTCATGGAAATCCCCTCCCATTACTATATTACTAATAGATAGGTCCTGGTAGCATCATGGGTTTAGGGTTGTAGGGTAAAACTTTTTTGTTTTCATACGCAAATCCCTACAGTGGTATCATAGCTAGATCTATGCGTAGTAATGCTAGTACGGGTAGAACACACAAGATGTAGCGTGTGGGCATTGATCTTTTAGTTCTTACCCTCCCACGTGTACTTGTGTATACCGAAGTAATGCTTGATGAAGCGCCCCCAACCGACTTTATGCGTTCATTCGCGAGACTGGTCCACGCTTGACATACGACTTGTACCGTATAAAGTGGCTTTGGGGGGTGTCTGTCTCTCTCGCATTAGTTGGTATGCCATTTGCAACGGAGGGCCCCGAAAGGCGTATAGTATAGACAACTACTTGATCAGCATTGTGGTGAAAGTTCGTAGGTGAGAATGGTTCTTGTGTGAAAGCCCATTCAGCCACATAAAATATGCAAAGACAAAGTAGAGGCGTATAACTTTGTTTTGTAGGGGGGTGATACATTGCAAATGTATCTATAATTTTTGATTTTCCATGCTTGGTTTTATCCACTTTCTTGTGTTTGGTTCCAACTTCGGAGTACTGTTCATATGATTTCTTGGACTAACCTATTAACAAGAGCCACAATGCCAGCTGCCTGTTTTCTGCTGTTTTTGGTTCCAGGAAAGTCAGAAAATGAATATTCTCGGAATTGTACGGGAAAAAGGCAAAGTGTCTATTTTCCGGGATGTCATCAAGTGCCAGAATACGAGACGGAGAGGGGCCAGGGGCCACCACACCACCTGGCCGTGCGGCCAGGCCTGACCCATGCCAGGGGGTGGTGTGGCCGCTCCCGACACCCCCTCGGCCTCTCCTTCCACCTATATATTGCCCTCGGGACGAAAACCCTAAGGGCCCAATCAAAAATCCACGAAAGAGTCTGTAGCCGCTGTCATCTCCATCCCTAGAACGGGAGGGATCTGAAGCTCTTCCCGGCACCCTGCCGGAGAGGGGAATTCACCCTAGAGGCCTTCTTCATCACCATGCAAGCCTCCGCTGTGATGCGTGACTAGTTCATCCTTGGACTACGGATCCATGTAGTAGCTAGATGGCTGGTTCTCCTCCTTTGTGCTTTCATGTCTAGATCTTGTGAGCTCCGTTCATGATCAAGATCATCTATTTGTAATTCTGCATGTTGTGTTTGCGGGGATCCGATGGATATTGAGATGCTATTTCAGATTGATTATTGATTCTATCATGTCTTTGTTATTTGTGATCTTGCATGCTTTCCGTTGTTAGTAGCTATCTTAGCCAACTAGATGCTAGCAACTCCAAGAGTTAGTATTTATGCTCGATAGTGGGTTCATGCCTCTGGCAATCTGGGGAAGTGACAGAAATCTCTAAGGTACTAGATGTGATGTTGCTACTAGGGAGAAAACAACAATCCTTTGTTCATAGAACAATTGTATTGTTTACTTCACACGCAGTTCGTAAAGCAATAATCTGTTGCTTGCAACTTAATACTGGAGGGGGTTCGGATGATAACCTGAAGGTGGATTATTAGTCATAGATGCAGTTGGATGGCGGTCTATGTATAATATTGTAATGCCCAATCAAGTCTCAAAGGAGTCAAGATGATTAGTGTATGCATGTATTGCTTTCTCGGTGTTTGTCAATTGCCCCGCTGTAATTTGTTCACCCAGCATGTTATCTATCTAAGGAGAGTCACCTCTAGTGAACTATGGATCCCGGTCCTTTTCTTTACATACAATCTACAAACTGTTTACTTCTTTGTGTTTACTTTCTACAAACTATTACTTCTTTCCATTCGATACGTTTAATCCTTTGTTTTCCGCAAAACACGGTGAGATTGACAACCTCATCACAAGTTGGGGACAAAGTTCTGTGGTTGTGTTGTGCAGGTCTCCACGTTGCTACTAGCACTGGTAGTGCGCCCTGCCAAAGCTCAGCTAGTAACACCTTTGAGGTGTTTCCTTGCTCCTACTGGTTCGATTAAACCTTGGTTTCATAACTGAGGGAAACTTGCTGCTGTTCTCATCATACCTTCCTCTTGGGGTTCCCAACGAGCTCTACATCAACACCATGCTCCAAGTCAGAAAATGAATATTCTCGGAATTGGACGGGGCAAAAGCCAAAGTGCCTATTTTTTCGGAAGGGATCAAGTGCCAGAATACGAGACGGAGAGAGGCCAGGGGCCAGCCACACCACCTGGCCGCGCGGCCAGGCCTAGCCCACGCCAGGGGGTGGTCTGGCCGACCCCAGCACCCCCTCGGCCTCTCCTTCCGCCTTTAAGTTGCCCTCAGGACGAAAACCCTAAGTACCCGATCAAAAATCCACAAAAGAGTCTGTAACCGCCGTCATCTCCATCCCTAGATCGGGAGGGATCTGAAGCTCTTCCCGGCTCCCTGCTGGAGAGGGGAATTCACCTTGGAGGCCTTCTTCATCACCATGCAAGCCTCTAGTGTGATGCGTGAGTAGTTCATCCTTGGACTACGGATCCATGTAGTAGCTAGATGGCTGGGTTCTCCTCCTTTGTGCTTTCATGTTTAGATCTTGTGAGCTCCGTTCATGATCAAGATCATCTATTTGTAATTCATACATGTTGTGTTTGCAGGGATCCGATGGATATTGAGATGCTATTTCAGATTGATTATTGATTCTATCATGTCTTTGTTATTTGAGATCTTGCATGCTTTCCGTTGTTAGTAGCTATCTTGGCCAAGTAGATGCTAGCAACTCCAAGAGTTAGTATTTATGCTCGATAGTGGATTCATGCCTCTGGTAATCTAGGGAAGTGACAGAAATCTCTAAGGTACTAGATGTGCTGTTGCTACTAGGGAGAAAACAACGATCCTTTGTTCATAGAACAATTGTATTGTTTACTTTACACGCAGTTCGTAAAGCAATAATTTGTTGCTTGCAACTTAATACTGGAGGGGGTTCGGATGATAACCTGAAGGTGGATTATTAGTCATATATGCAGTTGGATGGCGGTCTATGTATTATGTTGTAATGCCCAATCAAGTCTCAAAGGAGTCAAGATGATTAGTATATGCATGTATTGCTTTCTCGGTGTTTGTCAATTGCCCCGCTGTAATTTGTTCGCCCAGCATGTTTTCTATCTAAGGAGAGCCACCTCTAGTGAACTATGGATCCCGGTCCTTTTCTTTACATACAATCTATAAACTTTTACCGCTTTGTGTTTACTTTCTGCAAACTTTTACTTCTTTCCATTCGATACATTTAATCCTTTGTTTTCCGCAAAACACGGTGAGATTGACAACCTCATCGCAAGTTGGGGACAAAGTTTTGTGGTTGTGTTGTGCAGGTCTCCACGTTGCTACTAGCACTGGTAGTGCGCCCTGCCAAAGCTCAGCTAGTAACACCTTTGGGGTGTTTCCTTGCTCCTACTGGTTCGATTAAACCTTGGTTTCATGACTGAGGGAAACTTGTTGTTGTGCTCATCATACCTTCCTCTTGGGGTTCCCAACGAGCTCTACATCAACCACGCACCAGCACTTTTCTGGGCGCCGTGCACTGAGCCATCAAGCATTTTTCTGGCGTCGTTGCCGGGGATCCGTAGAAGAAGAAACTCCCACGTCAACCACGCGCCATATTTCTGGCGCCGTTGTCGGGGAGTCAAGGATATCTTCACAAGGGGAGTCCCTCATAACCAATCTCTTTACTTTGTTGTTTTTGTTTTGGTTAGTTTCTTTTTGCTTTGTTTGCTTGTTTTGTTATCAAAAACACACAAAAAATAGTTTTACTTGTTTGCTTTCTTATTCAAAAACACACAAAAAAAATTAAGTCTCCTTTAGTTGTCACCTCTTCCTTAGTTCACCATGTTGATTCCTACATTCACCCTGAAAGACCTTCCAATTGGTAGTGGTTCTATAATTGGGAAAGATAACATTGAAGAATTCTTTAATCATGTTAGTAAGCATGAAGATACTGAGGATAGATCCCATTGTAGAACTTGCTCCAAACTATGAGATTGCTGCAGCTTCTTTAATTCACATGTTAGAAGCTAGGTTTGTTAACGTCAACCCCTTAATGGAAGTAATGTTTCTTAAGCTTAAAGAAATTGAGGATCCTGAAAAGAGGGATTTCATTTTAGAAACTTTGTTGAAGGAGTTCTATGATGTTGCCAAGGAAGCTAGGAAAGTCTTTGAACGTTTCAATATGCTAGGCTCATGTGTAGATGTTGTTGGTACATGAGAAAAGATGAACAAAACCGAACCTAATGGGGAGGAACCTAAGATACCAACACACTTTAAACTAATAGCAATACATGATGCCATAGAAAAGAATCTTGATTGGATTGTTCCTGCAAACCCTTTTGATGAGAATAGTGAACCTAAGAGCATTGAGAGAGGATCCTCTAGAACTTATTTGGATGATATACCTTGCCTTGTTGAAGATATTTCTGGTATTAATCTTAATGCTTCTTCATTTGAGAACACTTGATTCTTTCTTTGCTTCTTATGCCTAACTTAAAGGCGTTAAAGAAAAGTACTTATTGGGAGATAACCCAAAAGTTTTAGATGAGTCTTGGAAGTTATTACCTCTGTAATAACCGCTCCTTATCCTTTTTATTTGCTTTTTGTGCCAAGAGTAACCTCTAATGAGAGAGAAGTAATGATTGGGAAAGTTGTTGTCCCGAAACAGATTTTTGTGATTCACCGTAAAAATTCGTGAGAGAGCTCTGTATGTAGGATTGAGCTATAAATTTTTGTGCTTCTGCCCCAGGTTGTTATCTAACTTTCGTTATTTCAACACGTTTTGATTTGAGCAATAGAAGGTCTTCGAAAAAAATCGTCTTTACCTGCTGGTCTGTTTTGACAGATTTCTCCCATTTTCTGCATTTGCTTCTTGTTGGTTCCTTCTTGAGTTCTTTTGGGGAATTGAGCTTTTTGAGGGAAGTGCTACAGTAGCTAGTGTTCTAATGGAAGTTTATTTGGGGTTATAACTAAACCTTAAGACTTATTTATCTTGAGTGCACTAATGTTGCTAATAAAGATTGTGTGAAGTTTTGTATAAAGGAAAATTTTCAGGTGTATGGAAGGAATGAGTAATGAGATGAAGAATGGACTAAAGCTCAAGCTTGGGGATGCCACACGTGTCACCCCAAGAAATATCCAAGAAGTACAAGCGTCAAAGCTTGGGGATGCCCAAGGCATCCCCTTCTTCATCAATAAAAATTCCAGGTTTCTTCCAAACGCTTCATTTTTATTGTTTCATGCACAGTTGTGTTGTTCTTGGAGCGTCTTCTTTTTTGTTTTCGTTTTGGTTTTTCGTTTGCTTGGTTTGCTTAGTTTGCTGAATAAATTGGTTGGACCCCCTCTTTCATACATTGGTTTGCAAATAGTTTGGTTTGGTTTGGAAAAGAGTAGGAAAGTTCATGCTTATGTGGTAAAAAGAGCTCGTTTTTTACTGTGGCCTATGCTTTGTCATGCCAAGCTTGATATTGTTTTGGCTTTATTCTTAGTATTCTTTGCTGTAGCACGACTTGTTATAAACAATTGAGATTGCTTAATGTGCCTTAGATGAATCATGCGTTGTTTTAGCATATTAAAGCATAGTATAGTGGTATTCTCCTTTGATGCTTTATTTGGGTTGACTTGGCGCATGCTCACACCATGTTATGACTATCTCAAAGTCACCATAGCCTTTATGATCCTTTAGTTTTCAACCTGTAGTATCACTTTATGCTTTGATCAATGATGTTTTATCGCTCTGCATGATTATGGCCATTATTGCTCTCTTAGTTTGTCGCTCCCAGTCTTTTGCTAGCCTCCACAACAAAGTATGAGTTCCACTCATGCATCCAACTCCCTAAACCAAGTTATTCCAAAGCGTCCACCATACCTACCTACTAGCTTATGCTATTCCAAGTATATTCATGCTTTTGTTTACCTTCCAAATTAAACTTGTTCTGAGAAAACTAGTGATTAAAGCTCTCACGAACTTGATGGCACACTTTACTTTTTGCATCTAATAAACTTGAACCATTGGGTCCTTCTTTGTTACGTATATGCTTGTGCTTTATAAGTTGAAATTAGTAGAACCATGTTTCATGGGGAACGCTTTCAACATTGGACTTGTACTTTGTACCCCGTTGATATCATGTTCTTTTGCTTACGGATCCCGGCGGTGTGAAATAACAGTGGACCTTGTAAGATCATGGAGTTTGTATGTGTGTTAGAGAAACGCCTGGGCCGCTAGCCTAAGCCATGCCTAATCATGGTGGAAACTTGCAGCATCACCATAATGAGCACTCTATGAAGCATTCTCAATAAAAACCTATGCAAATAGCAAATAAAAAGATCGCTGAGATGCTCATTGTCTGCTTGCCTTGTCATTTTGATTAAGGGAAAGCTCCCATATCATGTGCAAGGGGTACCCGTTGGCGGTTCTTAATGATACACATATACTTACAATGACAAGAGCTTACTCGTGACTGAAGTTGAGTAGCATGAGGATCGGTCTTCGTAAGTAAGGGGCATGAGATTTCGGTTTATAACTTGTCAAGCATATCCTCTAAGTCGTGTCACTTTAACCTTAATCACCTTAAAGATGCTTATGATAGGGGCAATGAGAGCTGAAAGCTATAAGTACCATAATTTTTGGAAGCTCTTTATGAGACTTGAATCCCTACTTCCTTCTATGAAGGCCTTTCTTCCACCATTATATTGAGTCTCCACCTTCTATCTTTATGCACCTACTTTGAGAGCATATTGGCCATTCTTAGTTCTATGTGCATTGTCCCAAGACTAGTTGATTGATGCATAACTTGATATTGCTTGTTTTCAACTATTGTATCTAGTCACTCTTATGAACTTTGAAGGTGTCCTATGCATTTATATTTGCTACTCTATTGAGGGACAAGCTGGATACTATTATGCTATGTTTTCTTTATGTGAAACAAACAAACGTCTTGCAAAGCATTGTTATTCATGAATCTTTTGTTTGTGCCTTTTCATGTTGCATCATAGTTTCTTTTGCTTATTGCTAGAACTTTGTCTTTCATGTTATGATTGAAGTACTATGATCCTAGATTTGAATGTTTTACAAATACTTTGATCAAGTTTATGATGGTGCATGTCACCTCAAAAATTATTCTTTCTTTTTATCACTTACCTACTCGAGGACGAGCAGGAGTTAAGCTTGGGGATATTGATACATTGCAAATGTATCTATAATTTTTGATATTCCATGCTTGGTTTTATCCACTTTCTTGTGTTTGGTTCGAACTTTGGAGTACTTTTCATATCATTTCTTGGACTAACCTATTAACAAGAGCCACAGTGCCAGCTGCCTGTTTTCTGCTGTTTTTGGTTCCAGGAAAGTCAGAAAATGAATATTCTCGGAATTGGACAGGACAAGAGCCAAAGTGCCTATTTTTCTGGATGTCATCAAGTGCCAGAATACGAGACGGAGAGGGGCCAGGGGGCCACCACACCACATGGCCGCGCGGCCAGTCCTGGCCCGCGCCAAGGGGTGGTGTGGCCGCTCCCGGCACCCCCTCGGCCTCTCCTTCCGCCTATATATTGCCCTTGGGACGAAAACCCTAAGTGCCCAATCAAAAATCCACAAAAGAGTCTGTAGCCGCCGTCATCTCCATCCCTAGATCGGGAGGGATCTGAAGCTCTTCCTGGCACCCTGCCGGAAAGGGGAATTCACCCTGGAGGCCTTCTTCATCACCATGCAAGCCTCTGGTGTGATGCGTGAGTAGTTCATCCTTGAACTACGGATCCATGTAGTAGCTAGATGGCTGGTTCTCCTCCTTTTGTGCTTTCATGTCTAGATCTTGTGAGCTCTGTTCATGATCAAGATCATCTATTTGTAATTCTGCATGTTGTGTTTGCGGGGATCCGATGGATATTGAGATGCTATTTCAGATTGATTATTGATTCTATCATTTCTTTGTTATTTGTGATCTTGCATGCTTTCCGTTGTTAGTAGCTATCTTGTCCAAGTACATGCTAGCAACTCCAAGAGTTAGAATTTATGCTCGATAGTGGGTTCATGCCTCTGGTAATCTGGGGAAGTGACAGAAATCTCTAAGGTACTAGATGTGATGTTGCTACTAGGGAGAAAACAACAATCCTTTGTTCATAGAACAATCGTATTGTTTACTTTACACGCAGTTCGTAAAGCAATAATCTGTTGCTTGCAACTTAATACTGGAGGGGGTTCGGATGATAACCTGAAGGTGGATTATTAGTCATAGATGCAGTTGGATGGCGGTCTTTGTATAATGTTGTAATGCCCAATCAAGTCTCAAAGGAGTCAAGATGATTAGTATATGCATGTATTGCTTTCTCGGTGTTTGTCAATTGCCCCGCTGTAATTTGTTCACCCAGCATGTTATCTATCTAAGGAGAGACACCTCTAGTGAACTATGGATCCCGGTCCTTTTCTTTACATACAATCTATAAACTGTTTACTTCTTTGTGTTTACTTTCTGCAAACTATTACTTCTTTCCATTCAATACATTTAATCCTTTGTTTTCCACAAAACACGGTGAGATTGACAACCTCATCGCAAGTTGGGGACAAAGTTTTGTGGTTGTGTTGTGCAGGTCTCCACGTTGCTACTAGCACCGGTAGTGCGCCCTGCCAAAGCTCAGCTAGTAACACCTTTGGGTTATTTCCTTGCTCCTACTGGTTCGATTAAACCTTGGTTTCATAACTGAGGGAAACTTGCTGCTGTGCTCATCATACTTTCCTCTTGGGGTTCCCAACGAGCTCTACATCAACCATGCACCAGCACTTTTCTGGGCGCCGTGCACTAAGCCATCAGGGGGCGTTGCTTTGTGATATGGTTGTTGCAAAGGTAAAGTGCTTATGTTATGTTACAAAGTAGTAATGGACAGTCACGGAGGTGACAGAATACCACGCCGGAAAGGCACCAGTACCCTGGTGTCTACGGCACCAGAACACTGGCGTCGGAATTCGGTGACACCGGATGGAGATCATGACGTGAAGGACCATATCACATCGCATTTACATTCAATGTTATTATTTGTATATCTTATTGTGTGCTAGTATTAGATACTCGACAGTAGCCTAATAAGATGATCCCTATTAAAAGTTGCTAATGATTGTGTTCCCCCTTAGTGTGCACCACCAAGAAAGTTCTTTGGTATGACGCAACACCGTGATGATCGGGTATCAGACATATCTATGTTCGCATATAGTGGGTGTAAGCCATGTTGCATAGCGAATACACTAAAGTTGAGTTGGCGAGCCTAGAATGTGTAGACATGGCCTCGGAACATGGATGGTCGAAAGATCGAGCACGAGTCACATGAATGATGTGACTGATGTTTAGCTTCCACCCTAGAACCCACATTGATGGCCGTGATGATCAGTGGAGATGTGCGGAAAAGGGGTCGTGTTATCGCTAGAACCCTTTAGGGGATAGGTGTTTCTTAGTGGAGTTATTGTTATTAACTCATTTAATTATAAACTTAGTCTAAATTCTGCAATTATAAATGTAGAAAATAGTTCCCCCGAATGCTACCTTCCCTATTGACGATTGGTTAGATGAAGAGAAGCTCAGGCTAGACGAATCAAACTTCTCTATGTGGGTTACGCGTCTCCATGTTCTCCTTAGCGAGAATGACGTGGTCGACTATATACTCAACAAGATGGATTTGGATCAGCCCAGTAACTTAGAGACCCCAGAGCAGCGGGAAGACAGTTATTACCGTCATGAGATGGCCTCCTTCATATCAGTGACAATGCGTTTCGGGATGGTGGATGAGCTGTGGCCAGTCATGGGTAATGTTGACCCTCATACGGTAATGGTACAGCTTAGGACACATTTCGTGGAACAAGCACGCATATGGGAGCATGAGCTGATGGGAGATTTCCTCTCCATAAAGATGGAGGATAAATCCTCACTAGATGATCACTTGGTACGCATATATGATGCATACATGAGTCTCGCATACTTCCTGGACAACTGGTTCGCAAGCTCTTTTGCAATAGGCGTGTTGCTGTGGTCGCTGCCAACAAGCTACCAAGCACTTGCCAGGATTTGCATTATGAGAGGCGACGCGGAAACACGAGATTTCCACGAGTTCATATCACATTTCAGGGATGTGATGGTTGAACCCATTGTCGCTGAGGTCATCGATGACAAAGGTATATATTTGATATACAGTTTTATACATGTTATAATCTTGCAAACACATGTTGCAGTGTTAAGTATATTTCATACTTGTTCTGTTTTGCTAAAAATAGGTCCTTCTGCATGAGAGGTGCTTGTTGGAGAGGAGGTGACGTTGTGTTTTGATGACAAGCATGATGATGATGGCCGACGACACTCTCCCTCAACATTTATCACTTAGTTTATGATTTTGGGTAGTTATTGTGATCGATGGATATGTGAACTTCATTAGTGTGTCCCACACTTCATGAGACGGTTATTCATATAAGTTTGTAACAAACAGTTGTTCCACTTTTATGAATGATCTCTATTTGTGTTCATATCTTGTTCGATTATATGTGAATTATCCTTATTGTTGAAACTAATTGATAATACATGAACATTTGTAAATGCCTTGAAATTACCCAACTCAATGATATGTTCATTACTGAATGAAACCATTGTTCAAATTCAAAGTTATATTGATAATATGTAAAAGACACTTGTATTCTTGTCACATATGAATCATCCCTAAGTTCGGCAAAATAACTTAAACACCGTGTATTACTTGAATACAAAGTGTTGTTAAAAGAGAATACATATTCGATGTATTTTAACAAAATGGTGATTATCATTATATGATTGTTTAAATTTTGTAAATAAGTTTACCAAAGGAAACATGAGTATGAAACTATTTGATATGATCAAAGTATTTCATCAACAAAGGGTATTAAAGATAAAAGAGAATCTAATTACTAGATTTGATAAATAGTAATGAAATTCGACTTTGTAAGATTGGCATAAATAAAATTGTAGAATGCAATGCATTTGAAATGTCCAAATGCAAAGCATCACAATATGATATTTGATATCAAGTGGGTGAATAGATGGCGCCAAATAAATCATTATAGTATAGATGTAAAAGACCATTAGTTAGAAATAGTTAGCACTCAATTAGAATATATAGTGAACCATATGAATTCATGAAATCGGCACCATATATTGTATGGATCGTCGAGGAAGTTTTGGGGTTATTCGATATAACCAAAACAATAGCAAATAAGTCCTTATAGAGTATTCATCGGAAATTATGGATACGATAGCCATAGCTAGAAGCAAAAGGAAAGCAAAACTAGTATTTCTTGGATTTTTGGTGCATTCTCGAGAAAGTTTCACATTCTATGGTATTTCTCGATTAAAGAGCAAATGGAAGACAGTGAAAAACACGATGAGGATTCAAAACCCAGCATCAGAGTGTTGAGAAGCGCAACGGAAAGCATTCTTGAACAATACTCTTCACAAAAGGAAAGAATCAATGATAATGATCGTTGTGTTTTCCCCACTTGTGTTTTCACTACATGAAGTAGGATTCAAAATGCACCCCATATCCCGTATGGAGACATTTGTGAAACATTTTTCATGATTACCAGAATATGACATACCTACGAACTACTAAGGAAATAATGGTAAACTAGAATTATGAGAAATCCTAGAAGCAAAATTAACTTGAGATTAGAAAGCAATTTGTTGCTGAATCTTACAAGTAAAGGGGTTACTTGAATTTTCCCAAATGACTACAAAGACATAGTGGAAAAAGGGGGTGAATGACAAAAACACAATTTGTCAAGTATTAGACAAGTTCAAATGAATTTGATTTTGGTGTGCTGAAAGTCTAGTGGATTTAAAACTAGTAAGGTACTAGTATCTCATAGTAAAAATCTCAGTTTGATAATTTATCAAAGGATTTTGAAATCATTAAAAATAGTGAGTGGATATGCAATTTGCATGAAATTTAGTGGGAGCTATGAAAGTCTTCCTAAAACAATATGTGAATGACATGTTTCTGAGTGGGAGCAATGTAAGTCTCGAACTCAAATGTGTTGGAACACATTTTGAGTAGGAGCAAAGTAAGTCTCGAATTCAAATATGTAGGAACATATGTTGAGTAAGAGTAGTGACTCATACCCAAATATGTTGGGAACATATTTTGAGTGGGATCTTAGAGTAATGATTCTTATGTGTGTATACGACACATTAAGAATAAAAGCGCAAGTACCGATAAATAAGGATTTATAAGGAGTAGAAGTTGATAAGAATAATATTACGATATTATGTAGTATTACTAAAAGGGATTCTGAAAAGATCTTTAGAATATAATTTAGTTAAGGAACTGGTCCTGGATAACTCAAATTAGGAATAGAGTTAAGTCTAACATCGATGGTTGAAAGAAAGAAAAGGACGATCATCATCCACTATGTTGAGACATAGGTTCTATCTTATAAAAAACATGATGATAACTTAACATAATATATGATCCAAGAAGTAACGTTTGAAAAGTGATTAAGTTCGAATCACGGAATGTTGAGCTAAGTTTGTCCGCAGTGTCTAATAGAGAACTGTAGACATGTTTCCAAATCCATAAAGGATGGCATATCTTAAAGCATAAAGGGTTATGTTATAAGGTATATGTTGGAAACTCCTGTATCAACAATACCGACTAAAGTCAAGTAGGAATCAAGGTGAACAAAAACATCGAAAGTTGCATAGGGTGCACTAGTGTTTCAATGATTACATTTATAATAGATAAGGGTACCATCTAAGGTGATGTATAATGTTATGGCGGGGCTAGTTCGCTTTTAACGTAGAATGATGTGTCCCAGGGCACAGTGCCCATGAGAAATCCCTCGAGGTTTATCTAGCATCATTGTAGGCTCCTAGAATCCGGCCTCGTTCTACTACCATAACGATGATGCATACACAAAGATGTTATCATGTGATGATAAAGTATTAATGTCAATCAAGGTGATATTAGTAAGTTGCAAAGGATTTGGGACTATAAAGTACATACCCAAGACTCAACCTCTTCAATGAGAAAGCATGTTTCAGGGTACCGAGATGTATGGTGCCAATGATTAAGAACAAATGCAACTAGTTCATTTGTACTCTAGTGCAAGTGGGAGACTGTTGGAAATATGCCCTAGAGACAAATAATAATAAGGATTATTATCATATTTCATAAAGTGATGCAGCCCGTCCTACGGACGCTCCTACATCTACACAACCAAGTCCCCCAAGTGGACCCATGACTCGTGCCCGAGCCAAACTCCTACAAACTAAGGTGAACTCGCTCCTCTTCTCATGCCAATTTTATACATCCTTGGATGGTGTGCTACTTCATGCAACTACTCTATGCATCATCAGGTACGAAGCCCCAACACATCACCAAGCACCCAAGGATGGAGAACAAGGAGCAGATCATGAAGTAGAGGCCGCTGGAGCTGCTCAGACCGGAGTCTCCGGTCTGCGCACACCAGAGTCTCTGGTCCACCAAAGTCTCCGGCCTAGAGACACCGGAGTCTTCCGGCCCCACCTCCGTCCTGACCCCAGAATCGAGCTCGAGGACAATCTGTGTGCCCCTCCGGAGGCTGGACCGGAGACCGACCAGAATCTCTGGCCCAGACCGGAGTCTCCGATCCACCACACCGGAGTCTCCGGACCGACTGTCGCCAGGCACGTAAAAGGCCTTTGGGCCTTTGGCCCATGTACCACTTAGTCCGTCTAGAACTTATCTTTTATTCCTAAAGTTCCCCTATTTAAGTGGCTGGCCTATATATATAGTCCCCCACATCTATTGTAAACCCTAGGCATGATATTTGGAATTAGTGGAAACCCCTTGTGGATCTATCTAGTTCTTGCCTCATGCTCTTTTGACAAAGGAGCACCAAATATCCCAAACCTCGTTGGAGTTTGCATCGTGCCTCCGCGTTGTAAGAGGCCTAGGAAACAGAGTCCCTTTGCCTACATGTCAAGATCTCACTGAGTCTCCCTCCTCGCCGTGCCGGTTCGAGAGAGAGTCCTCCGCCCAACGCCGATCCTAGGGATTGCACCGGACCGGTCACCGCCGGTGTGAGCTATTGGTGTGTATCGTGGTTTTGCGTGTGTGTGTTCATCGCGTTCTTCGTGGATGAGTTCATCTTCTTCATCCTTCCCTCCTCTCCCCGCACTCCATCCTCGATTTGAACGGGATTCGTGAAAGATCAGGCCACCCTAGAGGTTTGCCCTCAACATATTGGTATCAAGAGCTTCGTTGCTCATGAATTCCCCCACAAAATTTTCTTCTATCCACCAAAGATTGGAAAATCCCCAAAAAATAGCCCAAATTTGCCTTTGGATCGATCTCTTGATTTGGAGTGTTATTTGTGGTTTTGATCTGACCAAACCTTGTCTTAGGAGTTGGTCCAGCTTTATCCTGCGTTTTCCCAGCCCAATTTGGCCAATTTTTCGCGGATTTGAGGACCCAAGGCGTGGATATCCTCTCAAGAACACGAGCAGTTCGCGATCTGACTCCATACCGGAGTCTCAGGCCCACACGGGAGTTTTCGGCCTATCCACACCGGAGTTTCTGGCCTATCCACACCGGAGTTTTCGGCCTATCCACAACAAATTCTCTGGCCTAGATCGGAGTTTCCGGCGTGAAACCCCGGAGTCTCCGGCCCTGACGCCTGATTTTGGCAGTTTTTCCTCTTATCTTGCATTGGCTAAATTACTCTTGTTTGTTTGTGCCCGTGTGCGTGTCGTCAACTAATAGCAAGCTTCCGCATCAACAAACCCCATGCTCATCGACACCACAGCCCACGAACATCATCCCGCACCACCGACGTTAAGTTCATCATCACCAATGAAGGTATAACTTGCGTCACCTTGTTAACCCCTATCTTCCTTTGTGTGTACCTATCCCACGAGAGTGGCTCATCTTGTATTTGCTTGAGCATTGTGCACTTGTCCTTGGATAGTGAGAGTGCAAGAGCAATAGCAAGAGTGACTTGGTAGCATCAAGGGAGAGCAAAAATAATACAAAAGAAATAAAAAGATACAAAGCAAAAGAAAAAGAAAAATAGTCTCCCATAGCAAAAGAGAGTCTCAAAGCTTGTAAGCAAGAGAGACAGAAGAGCGCCCAAGGCAAGTGCACAAATCCGTTGCTCATTTTTCTTCTTTCCAAACGAGCCACGGTCTCTCCTTGCATTGGCACGACAACGAGCTTAGTCTTTGTTAGGACATTTTGTTTGCTCATTTTCATAGTCGTGTCAATCACAACAATCTCCATGTGTGTGTATATAGTCGTAGGTTCCCGTCACCCTTTTGAGTTGTTGACCCTCGCCTTTGACTTGAGCTTTGTTGGATTTTACCCACTTTTGACTATCCCTTTTCTTTTGGTTGGTTCTTTGGCATTCCACAACCCTAACCTACCACCAACAAGCTTTTGAGAGGTAGTTCTTTCTTTAGTGTGAGTTTTCTTTGCATTTCCACTTTGCACGCTTATAGCTCTCACTTGTGGTTTCTAGTTTGGTGCAATCCCCAAGGTGAGGTACAAGGCTAACACCACCATATTCCACTTCCATATACAATACTTGTGTGTTTTGCATGATGGATAGGCACGGTGAGTTGAGCCAACCACCTTCCCAAGAAGAAGAACAAGGACTGTACATGACGCGTGCAAGTCACTTCATCGTCCGCCAAGAGTTCCATGAACGTTGCCAAGCCCTTGAGACGCGAGAACATGAACAATTTGGCAAGACGCAAGCCAAGTTCAAGAACATCGAAAACCTCTTCGACGGCCTCGAACGACAAATGCATGCAATGCATCACAACTTCGTCCACCAAAATGAAGCGCTACAGTGCTCCGTCTCCGAAACAAATGACAATCTTCGACGCCTCATCAACGGAATGGCAAGAACACATTCACGCGCATCAAGCTCTTCAAGTTCTTCGCGTTGTCATGTACCTCTTCAACAAGATCTACATCCAAGTGCACCAAGCCACAATGACTCCCCCGTGGTCGAAGATGGAAGTTCTTCGAACTATGTACCTTCCCCACAGCACGCCGCAACATCAAGCTATGATGGTGATTTCTCTTCAAGACCACGAGCAAGGCAAGAAGCACACCGTCATCATGCAAGGGCATTGGTGATCCAACAAGAGCAACCACAAGAAGAACCACAAGTCTACCACCATCGCTCGCGACACATACTTGACACAACAAGTGATGACTCCAATTTGGAGAATCAAGCTCGTCATCGACGTGGAGCTCTTCAAGATCCTCCTCCTCGTCATCATCGTCATGAACATCCGCACCGTCACCATGGTCATCACGAGGCGCCTCCTCCACCACACCAAAACATGGAGCGTCAAGTGGTACAAGTTGAGAGACGCCCACCACGTTAAGGGGATCAAGACCATGATCTTTGCTGTGAGGCCCGTGAGACTAATCCACATCACCAACCAAGGAACAAGCCTCCTCTTCGTCATAAACCACATTATGAGGCTCCACATCCTCAAAAACCTCATGAGGCCCAAGTGCCCCAACATCGTCAACAACCGCGCCAAGAGCAAGAGCAAGCGCCACAACAACAATATCAAGAGCAAGCTCCGCAACAAGGTCACGAGAACCAAGTTCCACCGCCTCAACCACAAGATCATCAACAAGGTCACCAAGCTCGTCGCAATGACCACAACAATGAAGAAACTTTCGGCAAGCTCAAGTTCACAATGCCCAAGTTTACTGGATCCAATGACCCCGAAGAATACCTCTCATGGGCACTCAAAGTCGACAAGATCTTCCGCATGCACAACTATAGCAACGAGAAGATGGTCGCCATGGCTTCGCTTGAGTTTGATGATTACGCCAACCTTTGGTGGGAACAAGTTCAAGTTGCTCTGATACGTTGCTAACGTATCTAAAATTTTTGATGTTCCATGCTTGTTTTATATCTACTTTCTTATGTTTTGTCCACACTTTGGAGAATTTTTATACACTTTCTTGGACTAACCTATTAACAAGATGCCACAGTGCCAGCTACCTGTTTTCTGCTCTTTTTGGTTCCAGGAAAGTCAAAAAATGAATATTCTCGGAATTGGACGGGACAAAAGCCAAAGTCAATATTTCACCGAGGGGGACACGGAGCTAGAAGACGAGACGGAGAGGGGCCATAGGCTGACCACACCACCTGGCCGCCCGGCCAGGCCAGGCCCATGCCAGGGGGTGGTGCGGCCGCCTAGGGCACCCCCTTAGCCTCCCCTTTCTCCTATAAGAAACCTCCGATATAGAAACCCTAAGTACCCGATCAAAATTCCACGAAAGAGTCTGTAGCCGCCATCATCTCCATCCCTAGATCGGGAGAGATCTGAAACTCTTCCCGGCACCCTGCCGACAGGGAGAATTCACCCTGGAGGCCTTCTTCATCACCATGCCTGCCTCCGGTGTGATGCGTGAGTAGTTCATCCCTGGACTACGGGTCCATGTAGTAGCTAGATGGTTGGTTCTTCTCCTTTGTGCTACCATGTTTAGATCTTGTGAGCTCCGTTCATGATCAAGATCATCTATTTGTAATCATACATGTTGTGTTTGCGGGGATCCGATGGATATTGAGATGCTATTTCAGATTGATTATTGATTCTATCATGTCTTTGTTATTTGTGATATTGCATGCTCTCCGTTCTTAGTAGCTATCTTGGCTGAGTAGATGCTAGCAACTCCAAGAGGGAGTATTTATGCTTGATAGTGGGTTCATGCCTCTAGTAATCTGGGAAAGTGACAGAAATCTCTAAGGTACTAGATGTGTTGTTGCTACTAGGGAGAAAACAACAATCATTTGTTCATAGAACAATCGTATTGCTTACTTTACACACAATGCTTAATGTAATTATCTGTTGCTTGCAACTTAATACTAGAGGGGGTTCGGATGATAACCTGAAGGTGGATTATTAGTCATAGATGCAGTTGGATTACGGTCTATGTATAATGTTGTAATGCCCAATCAAATCTCATAGGAGTCAAGGTGATTAGTATATGCATGTATGCTTTCTCGATTTTTGTCAATTGCCCCGGTGTAATTTGTTCACCCAACATGTCATATATCTTAAGGAGAATCACCACTAGTGAACTATGGACCCCGGTCCTTTATTTTACCATCAATCTACAACTATTTATTGTTTTCTGTTTACTTTCTGCAAGCTATTACTATCTTCCACACAATACGTTTAATCCTTTGTTTTTAGCAAAACCAGTGAGATTGACAACCTCACTGTAAGTTGGGGGCGAAGTTCTGTGGTGGTGTTGTGCAGGATTCCAAGTTGGAAACAACACCTTGGAGGTGTTTCCTTGCTCCTACTGGTTCGATAACCTTGGTTTCATAACTGAGGGAAAACTTGTTGTTGTGCTCGTCATACCTTCCTCTTGGGTTTCCCCAACGAGCTCGATATATTTTGGGCCATCAAGCTATTTTTCTAGCGCCGTTGCCAGGGAGTCAAGGACATCTTCACAAGGGGAGTCCCTCATAACCAATCCCTTTACTTTGTTTATTTGTTTTGCTTAGTTTATTTTTTTTCTTTGTTTGCTTGTTTCTTTATCAAAAACACACAAAAAATAGTTGTACTAGTTTGCTTTCTTTATTAAAAACAACAACAAAAATGTCTACTCTTGAAAACACTAAGTTGTGTGACTTCACTATCACCAACAACAATGATTTCATGTGCACACCTATTGCTCCACCTGTTCCTGAAGCTACTTTCTTTGAAATTAAACCTGCTTTACTCAATCTTGTTCTGAGAGAACAATTTTCTGGAATTGGTACTGAAGATGCTGCTGCTCATCTAAATAACTTTGTTGAACTTTGTGAGATGCAAAAACATAGGGATATAGCTGGTGATATTATTAAGCTTAAATTGTTTCCTTTCTCTTTGAGAGGAAAAGCTAAAGAATGGTTGCAATCCCTAACTAGAAATAATATTGATTCTTGGACTAAATGCAAAGATGCTTTCATTGGAAAATACTATCCTCCTGCTAAGATTATATCTATGAGAAGTGAAATAATGAAATTTAAACAATCTGATAATGAACATGTTGCTCAAGCTTGGGAAAGAATGAAATCTTTTGTAAAGAATTGTCCCACTCATGGACTAACTGCTTGGATGATTATCCAAACCTTTTATGTAGGACTGAATTATTCTTCAAGAAATCTACTGGATTCTGCTGCTGGAGGTACCTTTATGACCATTACTTTGGGTGCTGCAACAAAGCTTCTGGATAATATGATGGCAAACTATTCTGAATGGCACACTGAGAGAGCTCCACAAGGTAAGAAGGTAAATTCTGTTGAAGAGACCTCTTCCTTGAGTGATAAAATTGATGTTATTATGTCTATGCCTGTTAATGGGAAAGCTCATATTGATCCAAATCATGTCCCCTTAGCCTCTTTGGTTGCTCAAGAAGAGCAAGTTGATGTGAACTTTATAAGAAGTAATAATTTTAGCAACAATGCCTATAGGAATAATTTTGGTAATAATAATTATAGGCCATATCCTCCCAAAAAGGTAATACTTATGGAAATTCCTACAACAATAATAGGAGTGCACCCTCTGAACTTGAAGTCATGTTTAAAGATTTTATTAGTAAACAAACTGCTTTCAATAAAACTATTGAGGAAAAACTCTCTAATGCTGAAAAAATATAGCATCATTGGCTGAAACACAATCTTCTTTTAATAAAATGGTTGCTAAACCTGAAACTATTGAAAATCCCCTTGCTGCTACTAACGCCATATACGTTAGAATTGATGAAAATGTTAGACTATTAGCTTAATTGCATGCTAAGTGGGAAAGAGAAGATGAAATTGCTAGAAATATTAGTATTTCTACTATCACTACCACTAATGTTGAAGCTAGTAAACGCAATGGAACCTTTTCTAATAAAAATGCTGAAATTCTTCGAAACATGGGAAACAATAGCTCTACTACTTTAGATGATAATTATGATTTTGATCTCAAATCTTTATGTGATCTTGATAGTAGTGTTTCTATTATGCCTAGAAGGATTTATGATATGCTTGATTTGCCACCATTGGAAGATTGTTATTTAAATGTCCCACTTGATGATAATGCTAAAAAGAAACTCATGGGGAGTATTAATGATGTTCTTATTATGGTTAACAATGCCTATGTCCCCGTTGATTTCTATGTTTTGGATGTTGAATGCAATGCTTCTTGTCCTATTACCTTGGGAAGACCCTTTCTTAGAACTGTTGGTCCCATCATTGATATGAAAGAAGGCACCATTAAATATCAACTCCAACTCAAGAAAGGTATAGAACACTTCCCTAAGAAGAGAGAGAAGATTCCTTTTGCCTCTCCTAGTAAAACAAAATTTGCTCTTAATGCTTCTTCATTTGAGAATACTTGATTCTTTTCTTACTTCTTATGCCTGACTTAAAGGCGTTAAAGAAAAGTACTTATTGGGAGATAACCCAAAAGTTTTAGTTGAGTCTTAGAAGTTATTGCTTCAGTAATAACCTCTGCTTATCCTTTTTATTTGCTTTTTGTGCCAACTGTAACCTCTAATGAGAGAGAAGTAATGCTTGGGAAAGTTACTGTCCTGAAACAGAATTTTGTGCTTTGCTGTACAAATTCGTGTAAAATCTCGGTACGTCGGTTTGAGATACAATTTTTTGTGCTTATGCCTCAGTTTGTTATCCAACTTTTGTTAGTTCAACACTTTTCGATTTGAGTAATAGAAGGTCTTCCAAATATTTGGTTTTTACCTGCTGGTCTGTTTTGACAGATTTCTACCATTATTTGCATTTGCTTCTTGTTGATTCCTTTTTGGGTTCTTTTGGGGAATTGAGATTTTTGAGGGAAGGGCTACAGTAGTTTGTGTTTTAATGGAAGTTTTACTTGTGTTGGAACTGAACCAAAAGACTTATTATCTTGAGTACACTAATGTTGTTAATGAAGATTGTGTGAAGTTTTGTATGAAGGAAAATTTTCACGTGTAAGGAAAGAATGATGTAATGAGACGAAGAATGGACTAAAGCTCAAGCTTGGGGATGCCACCCCGTGTCACCCCAAGAAATATCCAAAAAGTACAAGTGTCAAAGCTTGGGGATGCCCAAGGCATCCCCTTCTTCATCAATAAAAATCTTAGGTTTCGTCCAAACACTTCATTTTTATTGTTTCATGCATATTTGTGTTGTTCTTGGAGCGTCTTTGTTTTTGTTTTTGGTTTTCGTTTGCTTGGTTTTCTTAGTTTTCTTGAATAAATTGGTTGGACCCCCTCATTCATGCATTAGTTTTCAAATAAGATTGGTTTGGATTGGAAAAGAGTAGGAAAAGTTCATGCTTAAGTGGTAAAAAAGAGCTTGCTTTTGATTGTGGCCTATGCTTTGTCATGTCATGCTTGATATTGTTTTGGCTTTATGCTTAGTGATTTTTGCTGTAGCATGACATGTTATAAATAATTGAGATTGCTTAATGTGCCTTGAAAGAATCATGCGTTGTTTTAGCATATTAAAGCATAGTATTGTGGTATTCTCCTTTGATGCTTTATTTGTGTTGACTTGGCACATGCTCACACCATGTTAAGACTATCCCAAGTCACCATGTTCTCTATGATCCTTTATTTTTCGGCTTGTAATATCACCTTATGCTTTAATTAATGATGTTTTGTTGCTTTGCATGATTATGGCCATTATTGCTCTCCTAGTTGGTCGCTCCCAGTCTTTTGCTAGCCTCCATACCAAGTATGAGTTCCACTCATGCATCCAACTCCAAATAAAACCAAGTCATTCCAAAGAGTCCACCATATCTACCTATTAGCATTTGCTGTTCCAAGTATATTCATGTTTTTATCTACCTTCTGAATTAAACTTGTAATGAGAAAACTAGTGATTAAAGCTCTCGCGAACTTGATGGCACACTTTACTTTTCTTGCTCCTAATAAACTTGAACCATTGTGTCATTTATGTTGTATATGCTTGCACTTATACGTTGGGAATTAGCAGAACCATGCTGTCATGGGGAACACTTTCAACATTGCACTTGTACATTGTACCCAATTGATATCATGCTCTTTTGTTTATGGATGTCGTCGGTGTGAAATGAAAGGGGAGCTTGTAAGTCCATGGAGTTATGTATGTGTGTTAGAGAAACGCCTGGGTCGCTGGTCTAATCCATGCCTAATCATGGTGGAAACCTGCAGTGTAACCATAATGAGCAATCTATGAAGCATTCTTCTTATAAAAAAGAGATAGAGATTGAGAAAAAGAGAAAAGGAGAAAAAAAGAGGAAAGAGAGAAAAAAAGCACCATTTTCCCATGGTAAATAAGAAGATTGCTGAGATGCTTATTGTCTGCTTGCCTTGTCATTTTGATATGGGGATTCTTCTGTATCATCGGGCAAGGGGTACCCTGTTGGTGGTTCTCTATGATACACATGTACTTACTATGAAAAGAACTTACCGGTAACTAAACTTGAGTAGCATGAGGAGTGGCCCTCGTATTCAAGGGACATGAGATTGCCAACTTATACTTTGTCAAGCATATACTCCATAGTTTGTTCACTTTAACCTTAATCACTTCAAGATGCTTATGATAGGGGCAATGAGAGCTAAAAGCTAAATAAGTACCATAATTTTTGGAAGCTCTTTATGAGACTTGAATCCCTGCTTCCTTCTATGAAGGCATTTCTTTTACTTTCATATTGAGTATCCATCTTCTATCTATATGCACCTATTGAGAGAGCATAGTGGCCATTCTTAGTTTAATGTGCATTGTCCCAAGACTTGTTGATTGATACATAACTTTGATATTGCTTGTTCTAAACTACTTGTATCTAGTCACCCTTATGAACTTTGAAGGTGTCCTATGCATTTATGTTTTGCTACACTATGAGGGATAAGCTGAATACCATTCTCATTATGCTTTCAATATGTGAAACAAACAAACATCTTGCAAAGCATTGTTATTCATGAATCTTTTGTTTGTGCCTTTTCATGTTACAACATAGTTGCTATGTCTTATTGTTAAAACTATATCTTTTATGCTATGTTTAAGTACTATGATCCCAGCTATCAATGTTTTACAAATACTTTGATCAAGTTTATGATGGTGCATGTCACCTAAAAAATTATTCTTTCTTTCTTTTTATCACTTACCTACTCGAGGACGAGTAGGAGTTAAGCTTGGGGATGTTGATACGTTGCTGACGTATCTATAATTTTTTATGTTCCATGCTTGTTTTATATCTACTTTCTTATGTTCTGTCCACACTTTGGAGTATTTTTATACACTTTCTTGGACTAACCTATTAAGAAGATGCCACAGTGCTAGCTATTTATTTTCTGCTGTTTTTGGTTCTAGGAAAGTCAGAAATGAATATTCTCGAAATTGGACGGGACAAAAGCCAAAGTCAATATTTCACCGAGGGGGACACGGAGCTATAAGACAAAATAGAGAGGGACCAGAGGCAGACCACACCACCTAGCCACGCGGCCAGGCCTGGCCCGCACCAGGGGGTGGTGCGGCCGCCTAGGGCTCCCCCTCGGCCTCCCCGTTCGCCTATAAGAAGTCTCCAATACATAAACCCTAAGCATCCGATCAAAATTCCATGAAAGAGTCTGTAGCCGCCATCATCTCCATCCCTACATCGGGAGGGATCTGAAGCTCTTCCCGGCACCCTGCCGGAGGGGAGAATTCACCCTGGAGCGTGAGTAGTTCATCCCTGGACTACGAGTCCATGTAGTAGCTAGATGGTTGGTTCTTCTCCTTTGTGCTACCATGTTTAGATCTTGTGAGCTCCGTTCATGATCAAGATCATCTATTTGTAATCATACATGTTGTATTTGCGGGGATCCGATGGATATTGAGATGCTATTTCAGATTGATTATTGATTCTATCATGTCTTTGTTATTTGTGATCTTGCATGCTCTCCGTTGTTAGTAGCTATCTTGGCCGAGTAGATGCTAGCAACTCCAAGAGGGAGTATTTATGCTCGATAGTGGGTTCATGCCTCTAGTAATTTGGGAAGTTACAGAAATCTCTAAGGTACTAGATGTGTTGTTGCTACTAGGGAGAAAACAGCAATCCTTTGTTCATAGAACAATCGTATTGTTTATTTTACACACAATGCTTAATGCAATTATCTGTTGCTTGCAACTTAATACTGGAGGGGGTTCGGATGATAACCTGAAGGTGGATTATTAGTCATAGATGCAGTTGGATTACGGTCTATGTATAATGTTGTAATGCCCAATCAAATCTCATAGGAGTCAAGATGATTAGTATATGCATGTATGCTTTCTCGATGTTTGTCAATTGCCCTACTGTAATTTGTTCACCCAACATGTCAACTATCTTAAGGAGAATCACCACTAGTGAACCATGGACCCAGGTCCTTTATTTTACCATCAATATACAACTATTTACTGTTTTCTGTTTACTTTCTGCAAGCTATTACTATCTTCCACACAATACGTTTAATCCTTTGTTTTCAGCAAAATCGGTGAGATTGACAAACTCACTGTAAGTTGGGGGCGAAGTTCTGTGGTTGTGTTGTATAGGATTCCAAGTTGGAAACAACACCTTGGAGGTGTTTCCTTGCTCCTACTGGTTCGATAACCTTGGTTTCATAATTGAGGGAAAACTTGTTGTTGTGCTCATCATACCTTCCTCTTGGGGTTCCCCAACGAGCTCGATATATTTTGGGCCATCATGCTCGTGACGCAAGGCAAGAGCTGCCAATCACAACTTGGCATGACATGAAGGCTCATATGAGATCCCGCTTTGTCCCCGCGCACTACACGCGTGACCTCTTCAACAACCTTCAATCGCTTCGTCAAGTGACAAAGACCGTGGAAGAGTACTTCAAGAAAATGGAACTCAACTTGATTCACGCGAACATTGATGAGTGCATGGAACAAACTATGGCACGCTTCCTTATTGGGTTGAACCACCCAATCAAGCGCATCGTCGAGTTTCAAACATACACCACCATGGTTGAGCTTGTGCACATCACAACAAAGGCCGAATGTCAAGTGCAAGAGGACATCAAGTACAACAAGCCCAAGACGTATTTCACCTATAAGCAAGCTTCAACTGTTATGCCAACAAACCTCAATGGAAGCCCCTCAAGTACCTAAGCCTTCCTTCAAGCCCACACTTCCTCAAGGAAAACTGCCCCCAAGTGGCAAACAAGCAAAAAGTGATACACCTTTCAACGGTGAATGCTACAAGTGTGGAGGCAAAGGACACAAGTCGGCCAAATGTGGAAACAAGAAGGTATTGTTCATCCATGACAATGGCGATGAAGAGTACTTGAGTGAAGATGAATTTGATGCCCGAGTCAAGGAAGCAATGGCAAGACAACGAGTGGAAGATGACCAAGAACTCCTCATGTGTGAACATGACGCAAGTCCATCGCTTGTCGTCACAAGAATCTTGACCACTCAAGCACAAGAGCATGAAGACCAACACTCAGATATCTTCCAAACACGAGCAGGCATCAATGGCAAGTCTATCAAAGTGATCATCGATGGAGGGAGTTACCACAACCTTTCTAGCACCGATTTGTGTGAGAAGCTCAACCTCACCCTCCATCCGCACAAGCACCCGTACCACATGCAATGGCTAAGTGACCAAGGGTCCGTGAAGATCAAGCATACCGTATCGGTCTCCTTCGCCATTGGTCCTTACAAAGACACGGTGGAGTGCGATATGGTCCCTATGACAGTTTGCCACATGCTCCTTGGTCGACCATGGCAATTTGACAAGGCTGCTCTACATGATGGTCGCACCAATGTGTACACCTTCAAATGGCTCAACAAAACATGTGTTTTGCAACCAATGACTCCTAGCCAAATAATTGCGGACAATGCAAAGGCTTTAGCGAGGGCGCAAAGCACAACACCTACTTGTGAGAAGAGTAGTGAGAGAGAGAACCACCTCATAGTGAGTGAGAGCCACATGCCAAACTCGAGTGGAAAAACTAAGAGTGTTCTCCTTGCCACCAAAAGTGAGATGAGAGATGTTCAGAACAAACCATCCATCTTGCACTATGTCCTCATTTGCAAGGGACTAGCACAAGGAACTGATGAATTAACCAATGTTCCTCCATCTTTGATGCTTGTTTTGCAGGAATTCAAGGATGTGTTCCCCGAAGAGCTCCCACATTGACTACCTCCTCTTCACGGCATCGAACATCGCATTGACCTCATCCCCGACGCACCATTTCCCGACCGCGCCGCCTACCACATGAACCCAGAGGATACAAAGGAGATTGAACGTCAAATCAACCAACTCGTCTCCAAAGGTTTGATCCAAGTTAGCACTAGCCCAAGTGCCGTACCCGTGATTCTTGTACCAAAAACGGATGATACATTACGGTTATGCATGGACCGTTGTCCAATCAATGCTATCACCGTGCGTTATCGACATCCCATACCACGTCTCGATGACATGCTTGATGAGTTGTGTGGAGCCACTATTTTTTCCAAAATTGATCTTCGTAGTGGTTACCATCAAATACGCATGGCTGAAGGTGATGAGTGGAAAACCGCTTTCAAGACTAAACTTGGTCTCTATGAATGATTGGTTATGCCCTTTGGCTTATCTAATGCCCCATCCACCTTCATGCGTCTTATGAATCATATCTTGCGTTCTCTCATTGGAAAAAGTGTTGTTGTCTATTTCAATGATATACTTGTTTATAGCAAGTCACTTGAGGACCATATTACACATGTCAAGGAAGTTTTGCAAATCCTTTGACATGAAAAGCTTCATGCTAATCTTCCCAAGTGCACTTTTTCTAAAGACAAGTTGATTTTTCTTGGATTTGTCGTTTCTTCAAAGGGCATTGAAGTTGATGTGTCCAAGATAAAGGACATACAAGATTGGCCCATCCCTACAAATGTGAGTGAACTCCGAAGTTTTCATGGGTTGGCCGCTCGCTTTGTGAAAGACTTTTCAACCATTGCTTGTCCTCTCAACGAGTTGACGAAAAAGAATGTCACCTTCATGTGGGGCAAAGCTCAACAAAAAGCTTTTGATGAACTCAAAAAGAGTCTCACCAAAACACCTCTCCTTGCATTACCAGATTTCAGAAAAACTTTTGAGATAGAGTGTGATGCTAGTGGTATTGGCATTGGAGGAGTCGTTATGCAAAATGGACGTCCTATAGCCTACCATAGCGAGAAACTGGATGGTGCTCGCCTTAATTAACCGATTTATGACAAAGATCTTTTTGCCTTAGTTCGTGTTCTTCAAGTTTGGCAACACTACCTATGGCCCAAGGAATTTATCAAACATTCCGACCATGAGTCGTTGAAATATCTTAAAGGCCAATCCAACTTGAGTAAGAGTCACGCTAAGTGGGTTGAGTTTATGGAGCCTTTTTCGTACATTGTCAAGTATAAGAAGGGCAAAGATATGTTGGGTCCGCAGCATAGAAAACAAAAAATTTCCTACGATGAGAACTATACGCCAAGATCTATCTACTAGATATAGAGCAACGAGTGGACATACATCCATGGAGAACTTACCCTCGAAGACAACGAGTTTTGTTAACGAGTAGGAACTTGTGGTTGATGTAGTCGTACGCTTGCTGATCTCAAGATCGTGTGGAAGTCCGAGCGCCGCAAATCAGCAGCGCATCCATCCTCGCACACATGTTCAAGCCACCGGACAACCTCCACCTCCTCGCTCCAGCGATCCAGCGGAAGCAACAACTCCTTCCAGACGAAATGCCACCGGGAACATGTATCTCGCTAATCCGAGACCATGGGGGAATAATTCTAGAGGGGGAGAGAGATCCTTCACAAGGAGGTGTGTGGATGAAGGAGGGAATGGGTGGCCTTTTATAAGAGGAGGGGGGTGCCCCCTCTCTCCATGGCCGGCGCATGGGGGGGTGACCCCTCACCTCCCCCATTCATGTGGTGGTAACCCCTCCACATTAAAATGCCTCTTCACATTCCCTTTTAAAGTCTCCACTTTAAATGCATTAAATTTCTCCAAATTTAATGCTCTCTCATTTAATAGAACTCTTTTTATTAAATTTATTCAGAATTTTTTTAATTACTTTAATTAACAAACATTCACATATAGCCCCTTGCAATATTTCAATATCACATGCAGAACCACCTTCTGCAATTTCACCCGAAACAATTTCCGGTTTCTATTGAAACAATTCCTGCGCTTTGCAATTCTTTCGTCTGAAACATATGTGCTCCAAAATGGTGTCCGGAAACTCTTAAGTGTGTCACCCTACGGTTCGTGAATAATGCATACATGATCGAGACCCTTCTCCGATCAATAATCAGCAGCGGGACCTGGAGATCCGTACTGACTCCTACACATTCAACGATGACTCATGTGATCGTGAGAACCTTTAACGCTTGTAACTAAATCCCTTTGTCTCTCACAAATGATGTGACCTTGTTATTAACAACATCCAATGTCCATGATCAGGAAACCTTGATCATCTTGTTAATCAACAAGCTAGTCTATAAGAGAGGCATAACTAGGAACCCTTTTTGTTTATTAAACACACATGTATTGATGTTTCCTATCAATACAATTATAGCATGCAAAATAAACATCTATCATATACAAGGAATACATAATAACAACTTTATTATTGCCTCTCAGGGCATATTTCCTTCAGTCTCCCACTTGCACTAGAGACAATAATCTAGTTTATATAGTGATAAATCTAACACCCATGGAGTTCTGGTGTTGATCATGTTTTTCCCTAGGGAGTACTATAGTCAACGGATCTGCTACATTCAGGTCCGTGTGCACTTTACAAATCTTTATATCTCCATCCTTGACATGCTCGCGGATGGAGTGAAACCGGCGCTTAATATGCTTGGAATTCTTGTGAGACCTTGGTTCCTTGGCGTTGGCTATGGCTCCATTATTGTCACAATAGATCACCATTGGGTCCAACGCACTAGGAACCACACCTAGTTCCGTTATGAACTCCTTCATCCAAACCGCTTCCTGCGCTGCTTCTGAAGCAGCAACATATTCCGCCTCCGTCGTTGATCCAGCCACCACAGGTTGTTTGGAGCTCCTCCAACTAACTGCTGCTCCGTTCAAGAGAAATACGTATCCGGATTGAGACTTAGAGTCATCCGGATCAGTGTCAAAGCTAGCATCGACATAACACTTAGCGACTAGCTCTTCTTCACCTCCGTATACAAGAAACATATCCTTAGTTATTCTCAAGTACTTAAGGATATTCTTGACCGCTATCCAGTGTTCCGAACCTGGATCAGATTGGTACCTACTAGTCAAACTAATAGCATGTGCCACATCCGGTCTTGTACATAGCATGGCATACATTATAGAGCCTATGGCTGAGGCATAGGGGATCTTATCCATCATCTCTCTTTCTTCCGCCGTAGCCGGACTTTGATTCTTACTCAATGTCTTGCCTTGCAACATAGGTAAGTACCCCTTCTTACTTTCGTCCATATTAAACTTCTTTAATATCTTATCAAGGTATGTACTCTGCGATAGCCCAATTAGGCGTCTTGATCTATCTCTATAGATTTTAATGCCTAATATATATGAAGCTTCACCAAGGTCCTTCATCGAAAATTTACTGTTTAGATAACTTTTAACACTGTTTAAAAGATCTATATCATTTCCAATCAATAATATGTCATCCACCTATAATATCAGAAATGCCACATTGCTCCCACTCACTTTCTTGTAAATACAAGCCTCTCCATAAGTTTGGACAAATCCAAACTCTTTGATCACCTCATCAAAGCGGAGATTCCAACTCCGGGATGCTTGCTTCAGTCCATAGATGGATCGCTGAAGTTTGCACACCTTATCAGCATCCTTAGGATCGACAAAACCCTTAGGTTGTATCATATACAACTCTTCTTCAATATTACCATTGAGGAACGCAGTTTTGACATCCATCTGCCATATTTCATAATCGAAATATGCAGCAATTGCTAACATAATCCTAACCGACTTAAGCATCGCTACAGGAGAGAATGTCTCATCGTAGTCAACTCCTTGAATTTGTCGAAACCCCTTTGCGACAGGTCGAGCCTTATAGATGGTTACATTACCATCAGCATCAGTTTTTCTTTTGAAAATCCATTTATTCTCAACGGCCTTTCGATCGTGAGGTAAGTCCACCAAGGTCCAAACATGGTTTTCGTACATGGATTCCATCTCAGATTTCATGGCTTCTAGCCATTTGTTGGAATCCGGGCTCATCATCGCTTCTTCATACATCGCAGGGTCATCCATTTCATCAACCATGAAATTCACAATAGGATTGCCGTACAGTTCAGGAGCTGCACGTATCCTGCTTGACCTGCGAGGTTTGGTAGTGTCCTCTTTCGGAGTTTCATGATCATTATCATTAGATCTCTCTTCATCAGGTGAAGTCAACTCCGAAACAACTTCCGGTGCTGTGCCACTCGCCATTCCATGAAGAGAAGGTTTAATAACCTCTTCGAGTTCTACCTTCCGACTACTCACACCTTTCGCGAGAAACTCCTTCTCAAGAAAGGATCCATTCTTGGCAACAAAGACCTTGCCCTCGGATCTGTGATAGAAGGTATACCCAATCGTTTCCTTAGGGTATCCTATGAAGACGCATTTTTCCGCTTTGGGTTCGATGTTATCCGGTTGAAGTTTCTTCACATAAACATCGCATCCCCAAACTTTAAGAAATGACAGCTTAGGTTTGTTTCCAAACCATAATTCATACGGTGTCTTTTCAACGGATTTAGATGGTGCCTGATTTAAAGTGAATGCAGCTGTTTCTAGTGCATAACCCCAAAATGACAGAGGTAAGTCAGTCAGAGACATCATAGATCGAACCATATCCAATAAAGTACGATTACGACGTTCTGACACACCATTACGTTGTGGTGTTCCGGCAGGTGTGAGTTGTGAAACTATTCCACAGTCTTTCATATGTGTGCTAAACTCGTAACTAAGATACTCTCCTCCACGGTCGGACCGCAGAAATTTGATCTTTCTGTTATGATGATTTTCCACTTCATTCTGAAATTCTTTGAACCTTTCAAAGGTTTCAGACTTATCTTTCATCAAATAGATATACCAGTATCTACTCAAATCATCTGTGAAAGTAACAAAATAACGATATCCACCTCGCGCCGACACACTCATTGTTCCACACACATCAGTATGTACGATTTCCAATAAATCTGTCGCCCGTTCCATTGAACCGGAAAACGGCGTTCTAGTCATCTTGCCCATAAGGCATGGCTCACATGTATCAAATGATTCAAAATCAAGTGATTTCAAAAGTCCATCAGAATGGAGTTTCTTCATGCGTTTAACGCCAATATGACCTAGACAGTAATCTCACATATATGTAGATATATCATTATCAAGTTTAATCCTTTTAGCATCAACATTATGAATATGCGTAATACTACTATCGAGATCCAATAGAAATAAACCATTCAACACAGGTGCATGACCATAAAAGATATTATTCATATAAATCGAACAACCATTGTTTTCAGACTTAAACGAATAACCACTTTGCATCAAACACGATCCGGATACAATGTTCATGCTCAGTGCAGGCACCAAATAACAATTATTCAGGTTTATAACTAATCCCGACGGCATATGGAGAGGCAGTGTTCTGACGGCGATCACATCAACTCTTGATCCATTGCCGACCCGCATCGTGACCTCATCCCTTTCTAGTTGTCGCTTGTTCCGCAGCCCCTGAACCGAGTTACATATATTAGCAACCGATCCCATATCAAATACCCAGGTGCTACTGCGAGTACTAGTCAAGTACACATCCATAACATGTATATCACATATACCTTTGTTTGCCTTGCCGGCCTTCTTGTCCGCCAAATACTTGGGGCAGTTGCGCTTCCAATGGCCAGTCCCCTTGCAATAGTAGCACTCGGTGTCAGACTTAGGGCCAGCTCGGAGTTCCTTTTCAGGCGCGGCAACAGATTTGCCGCCCTTCTTTCCCTTCTGCTTGCCTTTCTTGTCCTTCTTGAAACCGGTGGTCTTATTGATCATCAACACTTGATGTTCTTTCCTAATCTCCACTTCTACAGTCTTAAGCATTGACAGAAGCTCGGGAAGAGACTTCTTCATGCCCTGCATATTATAGTTCATCACGAAGCTCTTGTAGCTAGGTGGCAGAGATTGGAGAACACGATGTATGCCTAAGTCAATGGGAATCGTTATTCCCAAGGACACAAGCTTATCGGTGTACCCAGACATTTTGAGTACGTGCTCACTAACGGAGTTGTTCTCTTCCATCATGCAGCTAAAGAACTTTTCAGAAGCATTATAACTCTCTATGGCAGCATGGGTATCGAAAATCATTTTCAATTCTCCCATGGTATCAAAGGCATTGCCATTTTCGAAACGTTTTCGAAGTTCTGGCTCTAGCCCATACAGTATGCCGCAATGAACTAAGTTGTGGTCCTCCTGACGAGTTATATAGATGTTCTTTTCCTCGTCAGGGGCATCAGGAGCTGGTGGGGGGCCTAGCGGCGCCTCTAGCACATATTGTTTTTGTGCAGCAGTGAGGAGAATCCTCAAATTCATAGCCCAGTTGGTGAAGTTGCTACCATTCGCAGCAAGCTTCTCTTTCTCCATGAACACATTGAAATTAAAAGCAAGTGGTGCCATCTACAACAGAATTTGTAAAATATATTTAGACTAAGTTTATGATAGATTGAGTTCAACTAATCCAAATTACTAATGAACTCCCACTCAAAAACGACATCCCTCATGTCCTTTTGGTGATTACATGAACCAAATCCACTACACCAAGTTCGATCATCACGTGGGTAGGTGTAGCTTCAAAGGCGAGCATCTATATGGGCATCATATCAACTATATGACTCATGCTTAACCTTTCGGTCCGTGTTCCGAGGCCATGTATGTACATGCTAGGCTCGTCAAGTAAGAACCTTAGTATTTGCGTGTGTAATACTGTCTTACACCCGTTGTATGAAAGCGTAGAGTCGAGAACACCCGATCATCACGTGATGCCTCAAAACACGGTCCACAAAATGGTGCATACTTAAGGAAGAACACATTTTATCTTGATATCTAAATGAGGGATCATCTTATAATGCTACCAAAAGCGCCAAACTAGCAATATAAGATGCTAATGTGTGAAGTGAGGTGATATGGTCCATGCATTTGATCTCTATCATTTGCATCGTGGTATGATCTCTATCATTCCTTTGTGTGTAAGGCAAGGTATATGGAACTTACACGTTAAGTGAGTTGTAAGATTATCTATCATACATCTACTTACAACAATACCATATCAAGACACTAGCCCAGCAACGATCTAAACTAGACGCCTCTAATTTATCAACTGCAAGTTTTACGTGGCTTAGGGATTTCGGAGATAGAACCGGTCTTACCTACAAACATGAACCACAACAAGGATAACCAAGTTATTAGCAACTCGTTGTAAGTCAGATATTGACTATAGTAGGAGAGACAGACACCCGCTAGCCACTTATGCAAAACTAGGTGCATGTCAGTCGTGGAACCGGTCTCATGTACGATGACATGTAAGGTTGGTCTGGGCCGCTTCATCCCACTATGCCACCAATATCCAAAGTACATAGAAGATGCAATAACATGATCATCATCGCCCACATATTAACATATGTGTACTACCCGTGCAAAGCACCTACGCATATATCAGGCTTTGATACCACTGTTGGGTCCGCATCATAGAAAACAAAAAAATTCCTACGATGAGAACTATACGCCAATATCTATCTACTAGATACAGAGCAACGGGTGGACATACATCCATGGAGAACTTACCCTCGAAGACAACGAGTTTTGTTAACGAGTAGGAACTCGTGGTTGATGTAGTCGTACGCTTGCCGATCTCAAGATCGTGTGGAAGTCCGAGCGCCGCAAATCAGCAGCGCATCTGTCCTCGCACACACGTTCAAGCTACCGGACAACCTCCACCTCCTCGCTCCAGCGATCCAGCGGAAGCAGCAACTCCTTCCAGACGAAATGCCACCGGGAACATGTATCTCGTTAATCCGAGACCATGGGGGAATAATTCTAGAGGGGGAGAGAGATCCTTCACAAGGAGGTGTGTGGATGAAGGAGGGAATGGGTGGCCTTTTATAGGAGGAGGGGGTGCCCCCTCTCTCCATGGCCGGCGCATGGGGGTGTGACCCCTCACCTCCCCCATTCATGTGGTGGTAACCCCTCCACATTAAAATGCCTCTTCACATTCCCTTTTAAAGTCTCCACTTTAAATGCATTAAATTTCTCCAAATTTAATGCTCTCTCATTTAATAAAACTCTTTTTATTAAATTTATTCAGAATTTTGTTAATTACTTTAATTAACAAACATTCACATATAGCCCCTTGCAATATTTCAATATCACATGCAGAACCACCTTCTGCAATTTCTCCCGAAACAATTTCCGGTTTCTATTGAAACAATTCCTGCGCTTTGCAATTCTTTCGTCTGAAACATATGTGCTCCAAAATGGTGTCCGGTAACTCTTAAGTGTGCCACCCTACGGTTCGCGAATAATGCAGACATGATCGAGACCCTTCTCCATTCAATATTCAGCAGCGGGACCTGGAGATCCGTACTGACTCCTACACATTCAACGATGACTCCTGTGATCGTGAGAACCTTTAACGCTTGTAACTAAATCCCTTTGTCTCTCGATATATTACATGTCCGAGATTCGATCATCGGTATCTCCATACCTAGTTTGATCTCGTTACCGACATGCACTCTTTTCTTGTTCCCGTGATATAACATTCTAGTGATCACATCACTTGCTTGCAAGCTATCCTAATGTGATATCACCGAGAGGGCCCAGAGTATATCTATCCGTCATCTGGATTGACAAATTCCACTCTTGATCCATGAGCCTCAACATAACACCTTCGTAGTACTGAACCCATCTTTATAGTCACCCTGTTACGGTGTGACGTTTGATGTTATCAAGATACTCTTTCGGTGTTAGCAATTAACATGATATCATGGTCTAAGGATAAAGATTACTTCGTATGATGTTATAGCAAT
Organism: Avena sativa; assembly: GCA_916181665.1. Taxonomy (NCBI): domain Eukaryota; kingdom Viridiplantae; phylum Streptophyta; class Magnoliopsida; order Poales; family Poaceae; genus Avena; species Avena sativa. The sequence goes on along the minus strand of OV702287.1, from coordinate 524,411,402 downwards.
ATAAACATAATGACTTGATCGTAATGCTATACTTTGGATGAATGTTCATCACATCATTTCACAAATGCTGTGACCTTGTTATTAACAACATCCAATGTCCATGATCAGGAAACCTTGATCATCTTGTTAATCAACAAGCTAGTCTATAAGAGAGGCATAACTAGGAACCCTTTTTGTTTATTAAACACACATGTATTGATGTTTCCTATCAATACAATTATAGCATGCAAAATAAACATCTATCATATACAAGGAATACATAATAACAACTTTATTATTGCCTCTCAGGGCATATTTCCTTCAGTCTCCCACTTGCACTAGAGACAATAATCTAGTTTATATAGTGATAAATCTAACACCCATGGAGTTCTGGTGTTGATCATGTTTTGCCCTAGGGAGTACTATAGTCAACGAATCTGCTACATTGAGGTTCGTGTGCACTTTACAAATCTTTATATCTCCATCCTTGACATGCTCGCGGATGGAGTGAAACCGGCGCTTAATATGCTTGGAATTCTTGTGAGACCTTGGTTCCTTGGCGTTGGCTATGGCTCCATTATTGTCACAATAGATCACCATTGGGTCCAACGCACTAGGAACCACACCTAGTTCCGTTATGAACTCCTTCATCCAAACCGCTTCCTGCGCTGCTTCTGAAGCAGCAACATATTCCGCCTCCGTCATTGATCCAGCCACCACAGGTTGTTTGGAGCTCCTCCAACTAACTGCTGCTCCGTTCAAGAGAAATACGTATCCAGATTGAGACTTAGAGTCATTCGGATCAGTGTCAAAGCTAGCATCGACATAACACTTAGCGACTAGCTCTTCTTCACCTCCGTATACAAGAAACATATCCTTAGTTCTTCTCAAGTACTTAAGGATATTCTTGACCGCTATCCAGTGTTTCGAACCTGGATCAGATTGGTACCTACTAGTCAAACTAATAGCATGTGCCACATCCGGTCTTGTACATAGCATGGCATACATTATAGAGCCTATGGCTGAGGCATAGGGGATCTTATCCATCATCTCTCTTTCTCCCGCCGTAGCCGGACTTTGAGTCTTACTCAATGTCTTGCCTTGCAACATAGGTAAGTACCCCTTCTTACTTCCGTCCATATTAAACTTCTTTAATATCTTATCAAGGTATGTACTCTGCGATAGCCCAATTAGGCGTCTTGATCTATCTCTATAGATTTTAATGCCTAATATATATGAAGCTTCACCAAGGTCCTTCATCGAAAATTTGCTGTTTAGATAACTTTTAACACTGTTTAAAAGATCTATATCATTTCCAATCAATAATATGTCATCCACATATAATATCAGAAATGCCACATTGCTCCCACTCACTTTCTTGTAAATACAAGCCTCTCCATCAGTTTGGACAAATCCAAACTCTTTGATCACCTCATCAAAGCGGAGATTCCAACTCCGGGATGCTTGCTTCAGTCCATAGATGGATCGCTGAAGTTTGCACACCTTATCAGCATCCTTAGGATCGACAAAACCCTTAGGTTGTATCATATACAACTCTTCTTCAATATTACCATTGAGGAACGCAGTTTTGACATCCATCTACCATATTTCATAATCGAAATGCAGCAATTGCTAACATAATCCTAACCGACTTAAGCATTGCTACGGGAGAGAATGTCTCATCGTAGTCAACTCCTTGAATTTGTCGAAACCCCTTTGCGACAAGTCGAGCCTTATAGATGGTTACATTACCATCAGCATTAGTTTTTCTTTTGAAAATCCATTTATTCTCAACGGCCTTTCGATCGTGAGGTAAGTCCACCAAGGTCCAAACCTGGTTTTCGTACATGGATTCCATCTCGGATTTCATGGCTTCTAGCCATTTGTTGGAATCCGGGCTCATCATCGCTTCTTCATACGTCACAGGGTCATCCATTTCATCAACCATGAAATTCCCAACAGGATTGCCGTACAGTTCAGGAGCTGCATGTGTCCTGCTTGACCTGCGAGGTTCGGTAGTGTCCTCTTTCGGAGTTTCATGATCATTATCATTAGATCTCTCTTCATCAGGTGAAGTCAACTCCAAAACAACTTCCGGTGCTGCGCCACTCGCCATTCCATGAAGAGAAGGTTCAATAACCTCTTCGAGTTCTACCTTCCGACTACTCACACCTTTCACGAGAAACTCCTTCTCAAGAAAGGATCCATTCTTGGCAACAAAGACCTTGCCCTCAGATTTGTGATAGAAGGTATACCCAATCGTTTCCTTAGGGTATCCTATGAAGACGCATTTTTCCGCTTTGGGTTCAAGTTTATCCAGTTGAAGTTTCTTCACATAAACATCGCATCCCCAAACTTTAAGAAATGACAGCTTAGGTTTGTTTCCAAACCATAATTCATACGGTGTCTTTTCCGCAAACCGATGGTCAAATCGAAGTCATCAACCGAAGCCTCGGGACTCTACTTCGTGTGTTGATCAAGAAAAACCTCAAGGATTGGGAGGAATGCATCCCACACACCAAGTTCGCCTACAACCGAGACAAGCACTCAACAACCAAGATGAGTCCCTTCATGATCGTCTATGGTTTCGAGCCCCTCACCGCGCTCGACATCCTACCACTACCTCTCCATGAGCGCACCAACATGGATGTTGAGAAGCAGGCACAAGCGATGAAGAAGCTTCATGAAGAAACAAGAGCTACTATCGAACAACAAGTCCTTCGCCAGGCTTCAAGGTTAAACAAGGACAAGAAGGAGATGATCTTTGAAGAAGGTGGCCTTGTATGGATACACTTGAGCACTGACCGCTTTCCCAAGGAACGAGATTCCAAGCTCAAACCAGGAGGAGATGGCCCCTTCAAGGTACTCAAGAGAAACAACGACAACGCCTACATCATCGACATTCCAGTCTCCAAGTACCTTGCAAGAAACACATTCAATGTCAAGGACATCTCACCCTACCATGGAGATGTTCAAGATAATACCCATGAAGAGTCGAGGACAACTCTTTCCCAAGGGGGAGCTGATGCAGCCCGTCCTACGGACGCTCCTACATCTACACCACCAAGTCCCCCAAGTGGACCCATGACTCGTGCCTGATCCAAACTCCTACAAGCTAAGGTGAACTCGCTCCTCTCCTCATGCCAATTTGATACATCCTTGGATGGTGTGCTACTTCATGCGACTACTTTGTGCATCATTGATGACCCACAATTATAGGGGGTGTATCGCATTCTCCGTCTCGTATTCTGGCTCCTGGAGTCTTCGGGTGAAATAGGATTTTTGGCGTATTTTCCGGGATTTTTCCCGATAGTTGATTTTCTGCACAAAAAGTAGACACCAAGGCAATTCTGCTGAAAACAACGTCAGTCCGCATTAGTTGCATCCAAATCACAGAAGTTTAGAGGAGCAACAATAGCAAAAGTGTTCGGGAAAGTAGATACGTTTTGGACGTATCAACCCCCCCCCCCCCAAGCTTAGCTTATTGCTTGTCCTCAAGCAATTCAGTTGAAACTGAATGCGATAAAAGAACTTTCACGAACACATTTGCTTCATATGATGTAAATATTCTCATCAATGTGATCAACTACTTAGACAGTTCATAATAAAGAGCATGCAACTGAGTCTACTTAATAATCATTGCAAGCTATGAAGAGATTCCAACCCAAGAATAATAAGTAGCATGAAGTATAAACATAAGCAACATTACAATGCTCATAAAAAGGTATGATAGAGTGGTATCTTGCTTGCCTTTGATTATGAATATCAAGGCACCTCTGAAGTTCAAGTGATGACTAGAAGTAAAGATAATCAAGGATACAAGCATCAAAGTCATAACACAAATAATCAAGTAATGGGACAAGCACAAAGAATGACAACTATGCTCTCAAGAAGGTGCTCAAAGAATAAATGGAGACTCAACAATTAAAGGAAAAAGGTTTTGAATAATTTTGAAAGGCTTCCAAATGCTGAAAGTATGATACTCATTAGCTTTGAGCTCTCATTGCCCCTATCATAAGCATATTTAATGTGGTTAAGGTGAAAGTGAGGTCCAATCTGAGTTATATGCTTGACAGACTATAAACTGAAAATCCCAAGTCCCTTGAGTATGAGGGCCGCTCCTCATGCTACTCAACTTTAGTTACCGGTAAGTTCTTGTCATTGTAAGTATGTGCGTATCATAGAGAACCGCCAACGGGGTACCCCTTGCCCGATGATACGGAAGAATCCCCATATCAAAATGACAAGGCAAGCAGACAATGAGTATCTCAGCAATCTTCTTATTTACCATGGGAAAATGGTGCTTTTTTCTCTCTTTCCTATTTTCATAAATCTCTCTTTTTTTATCAATAGCTATCTCTCTCTTTTTTTATAAGAAGAATGCTTCATAGATATCATTATGGTTACGCTGTAGGTTTCCACCATGTCAGCATGGATTAGACCAGCGGCCCAGGCGTTTCTCTAACACACATACATAACTCCATGGACTTACAAGCTCCCCTTTTATTTCACACCTACGACATCCGCAAACAAAAGAGCAAGGTATCAACTGTATATATATTTACAAGTGTTGAAAGCGTTCCCTATGACAGCACAATTCTGCTAATCCCTAGCCTATAATTTGCAAGCATATAACTTTCATGGAGAATCACAATGGTTTAGGTTTATTAAGTGCAGGAAATAAAGTGTGCCATCAAGTTCGAGAGAGCTTTACTAACTAGCTTTCTCATAACAAGCAAACATTTTATTCGGAAGAAAATAAGGCATATTGAATATGCATGGAAGTAGCAAATGATGCTAATAGGTAGGTATGGTGGACACCTTGGCAATATTTGTCTTAAGGGAGTTGGAAACATGAGTAAAACACTCAGTGTAAGTGAAGGCTAGCAATAGTAAGGGAGCGACAAATGAGAGAGCAATAGCTGTCATTATCATGCTTGCAACAAAACAGGACTACTCATGGCATGAAAGTGATTCAAGATCCTCAAGGAAAAATAATTCATCGAGGCTTAACTGATTATTACAGTCATGTGCATGCGTGAGCATGTGCCAAGTCAATTCAAATGAAACATTCATAGGAGGATACCACGGTGTCATACCAAGTTATGAATAGAGCAATGCAAGCAAACATTCATAAGACATGCTACAAACTATTAGCGAGCTGGAGCTAATCATGACAAAGCAAGAACTACTAAGCATCCAAAGATAACATACACCCTACACGAACGGACTAAGCATGCCCACAGTGATGAGTATATGTACAAAAATGAAAACAAATAGAGTTTGTTACCAGCCTCTTACCACGCCTCAAGTTGTCATTATTACTCATTATTGCTCTTCACTTGTGTGGCTTGAATAATAATATGAAACCAATATTCCACTGAGGACTGTCGAACCCTATAGCAAACTCACAAAACCAAAGAAGAACGACAAATATTTTTGGTGTTTTCGATTTTTAAACAAGAACCAAAAGGGAAAAACAAGCAAAGCAAAATCTTTTTGGGTTTTTCGAATAGTTCAAACAAAGCAAAAAAAAAGGGGAAAACAAACCAAGGCAAAAAGAAGAAGCAAACCAAAGAGAAACAACAGAAATATTTTTGGTCTTTTTGTGTTTTAGAAAGCAAAAGCAAAGAAGAACGAAAACATGAATATACAAAGTACCAACCTCCCCCCAAGCTTAGGCTTTTGGCATAAGTGGGTATCAATCCCAAGCTGGCCAGGATGAAGTGTCACCATGGTATGACGAAGAGGTCCCCTCGTCCTGGTGCGAGCTCGAGTACGTCCCTCCGTAATGCGCGGAGTAATCATAGGAGGGCACATCCTCCTGGTGCTGCTCGTGGAAACCCAGCAAGCAAAGCTGCTCATCCACCTCCTCCTTGGAGCGCGACCACGGTCTCCTGTGAACACTAAACAAAGAAGGATGTGGCAAAAGGATCTCCCTTTCATCCCCATTAGTGAAAAGCATCCTATACACTAGACTGTCCAAATCAAAAGTAGCGGTGACAAAGTGATGAGTTTTCATAGCAACAAGGTCAAGCCTCTATGGTGCCAGCATAGCATCATTGGGATCCGCTAAAAGACCTAATGCATTGACTATACGCGAGGCAATGATGCCCCCATAGATAGGCCCCCTAGCACCTAGGTGGCGAGCAATAAGCGAGCCAAGATTGTACCGAGTATCATTGTTGAGCGCAGCAGCAAGGAATGCTAAATGATAGTTGGAGATATTACTTGTGTTGTCCCTACCCAGTACACTAGTAGCAAGGTAATATGCAAAGTATCTAAGAGCAGGGAGTTGGATATTTATTATCTTTTCGCGCTGCGCCACGCGGTCATCATCATTGGTCACCCCTCGGTAAAGCTCCAATAAATCAGCGGGTCGCCCTTGAATTTTCTTCACGGTCCCTGTCATGCGTACACCTACAATACTGCAAAATCTCTCCAAAGGCATGGTGAAGGGCAGATTATATATTTTAAAAGAGACAGTCGACTGATAAGATGTGTTAGTAAATGTGAAGCTCTCAACAAAAGTTTTGGTGAGCATAGCGTATTGCGCACTCTCATCTTGCATATATGAGGTCAAACCAACCCTCTCAATCAGTAGCAAGAAATCATCAAGAATACCTGCAGCTTGTAAGAAAGTAAAACAAGGAAAAGAGGATGGGTGAGCATCCCCATCATCCCTTTCACTACCAATACGAGTTGTAATGAGATCTTCGTTGTATGATGGCCTAAACTGAGAGGCTGATCTTGAGGGCCTTGATGGCTCTGTGTATGGCGCCCAGAAAAGTGCTGGTGCGTGGTTGATGTAGAGCTCATTGGGAACCCCAAGAGGAAGGCATGATCAGCACAGCAGCAAGTTTCCCTCAGTATGAAACCAAGGTTTAATCGAGCCAGTAGGAGCAAGGAAACACCCCAAAGGTGTTACTAGCTGAGCTTTGGCAGGGCGCACTACCGGTGCTAGTAGCAACATAGAGACCTGCACAACACAACCACAGAACTTTGTCCCCAACTTGCGATGAGGTTGTCAATCTCACCGTGTTTTGCGGAAAACAAAGGATTAAACGTATCAAATGGAAAGAAGTAAAAGTTTGCAGAAAGTAAACACAAAGCAGTAAACAGTTTATAGATTGTATGTAAAATAAAAGGACTGGGATCCATAGTTCACTAGAGGTGGCTCTCCTTAGATAGATAACATGATAGGTGAACAAATTACAGCGGGGCAATTGACAAACACCGAGAAAGCAATACATGCATATACTAATCATCTTGACTCCTTTGAGACTTGATTGGGCATTACAACATAATACATAGACCGCCATCCAACTGCATCTATGACTAATAATCCACCTTCAGGTTATCATCTGAACCCCCTCTAGTATTAATTTGCAAGCAATAGATTATTGCTTTACGAACTGTGTGTAAAGTAAACAATACGATTGTTCTATGAACAAAGGATTGGTGTTTTCTCCCTAGTAGCAACAACACATCTAGTACCTTAGAGATTTCTGTCACTTCCCCAGATTACCAGAGGCATGAACCCACTATCGAGCATAAATACTAACTCTTGGAGTTGCTAGCATCTACTTGGCCAAGATAGCTACTAACAACGGAAAGCATGCAAGATCACAAATAACAAAGACATGATAGAATCAATAATCAATCTGAAATAGCATCTCAATATCCATTGGATCCCCGCAAACACAACATGCATAATTACAAATAGATGATCTTGATCATGAACGGAGCTCACAAGATCTATACATGAAAGCACAAAGGAGGAGAACCAGCCATCTAGCTACTACATGGATCCGTAGTCCAAGGATGAACTACTCACACATCACATCGGAGGCTTGCATGGTGATGAAGAAGGCCTCTAGGGTGAATTCCCCTCTCTGGCAGGGTGCCGGGAAGAGCTTCAGATCCCTCCCGATCTAGGAATGGAGATGATGGCGGCTACAGACTCTTTCGTGGATTTTTGATCGGGTACTTAGGGTTTTCGTCCCGAGGGTAACTTATAGGTGGAAGGAGAGGCCGAGGGGGTGCCAGGGCTGGCCTCACCACCCCCTGGCACGGGCCAGGCTGGGCCACGTGGCCAGGTGGTGTGGTGTCCCCCTGGTCCTTCTCTGTCTCGTATTCTGGTACTTGATCCCTTCCGGAAAAATAGGCACTTTGGCTTTTGTCCCGTCCAATTCCGAGAATATTCATTTTCTGACTTTCATGGAACCAAAAACAGTAGAAAATAGGTAGCTGGCACTATGGCTCTTGTTAATAGGTTAGTCCAAGAAATCATATGAAAAGTACTCCAAAGTTGGAACAAAACACAAGAAAGTGGATAAAACCAAGCATGGAACATCAAAAAATATAGATACATTTGCAATGTATCAACATCCCCAAGCTTAACTCCTGCTTCTCCTCGAGTAGGTAAGTGATAAAAAGAAAGAATAATTTTTGAGGTGACATGCACCATCGAAGACTTGATCAAAGTATTTGTAAAACATTCAAAGCTGGGATCATAGTACTTCAATCATAACATGAAAGACAAAGTTCTAGCAATAAGCAAAGAAACTATGATGCAACATGAAAAGGCACAAACAAAAGATTCATGAATAACAATGCTTTGCAAGACGTTTGTTTGTTTCACATAAAGAAAACATGGCATAATAGTATTCAGCTTGTCCCTCAATAGAGTAGCAAATATAAATGCATAGGACACCTTCAAAGTTCATAAGAGTGACTATATACAATAGTTTAAAACAAGCAATATCAAGTTATGCATCAATCAACTAGTCTTGGGACAATGCACATAGAACTAAGAATGGCCACTATGCTCTCAAATTAGGTGCATAAAGATAGAAGGTGGAGACTCAATATAATGGTGGAAGAAAGGCCTTTGTAAAAGGAAGTAGGGATTCAAGTCTCATAAAGAGCTTCCAAAAATTATGGTACTTATAGCTTTCAGCTCTCATTGCCCCTATCATAAGCATCTTGAAGTGATTAAGGTTAAAGTGAACAAACTATGGTGTACATGCTTGACGAAGTATAAGTCAGAAATCTCACGTCCCTTGTATACGAGGGTCGCTCCTCATGCTACTCAAGTTTAGTCACCGGTAAGTTCTTGTCATCGTAAGTACATGTGTATCATAGAGAACCACCAACGGGGTACCCCTTGCCCGATGATACAGAAGAATCCCCATATCAAAATGACAAGGCAAGCAGACAATGAGAATCTCAGGATTCTTCTTATTTACCATGGGAATATGGTGCTTTTTTTCTCTCTTTCCTCTTTTCATAGTATCTCTTTTTTTCTCTTTTCTCTTTTTTATCAATATATGACTCTTTTTTTATAAGAAGAATGCTTCATAGACAGCTCATTATGGTTACGCTGCAGGTTTCCACCATGTCAGCATGGATTAGACCAGCGGCCCAGGCGTTTCTGTAACACATATACATAACTCCATGGACTTACAAGCTCCCCTTTCATTTCACACTGACGACATCCATATACAAAAGAGCATGATATCAACTAGGTACAAGTACCAAGTGCAATGTTCAAAGTGTTCCCCATGAAAGCATGGTTCTGCTAATTCCCAACAAATAAGTGTAAGCATATACAACATAGAAGACACAATGGTTCAAGTTTATTAAGGGCAGGTAAAGTAAAGTGTGCCATCAAGTTCGTGAGAGCTTTAATCACTAGTTTTCTCATAACAAGTTTAATTTGGAAGGTAAACAAAATAATGAATATACTTGGAATAGCATAAGCTAGTAGGTAGGTATGGTGGACTCTTTGGAATAACTTGGTTTAGGGAGTTGGATGCATGAGTGGAACTCATACTTTGTTGAGGAGGCTAGCAAAATGTAGCATCCCAATTGTCTAACAATTGCAATGCTACTAGCCTAGTCTATGTATATGCTACTTCCTATATATAATTGTTGCATCATAATTATATCATGCTCATGTCATCATGCCACCTTGCATTTGAGCATCATATAAAACCCTTTTGTTTTGGTTCTTATCTCATATGCATTATTAATTGTATTTGCCTCTTGATATTGTATTTGGTTCTTGATATATTGTTTAAATGCCCAAGTTGAGTTGGGGGCATATCTTTTATTAACTCCACCACCTTTCTTGTCATCACCCCATAATTCCACCATCCAACTAATTATGAGCTTTGCACTTTATGGGTTTTACCTCTAGCTCATGTGGGTTGGGATGGATCCAATTCTTGTTCCACATGCTCTCATCTTAGCATCATGTTGTTTTCACATTATTGATATGTGGAGCCACCTTTGCATGCATTATGAGTAGTGGCCTTTTTCCTAGCTTTCATATGGGTTAACATGGATTTATGCTCATGTTGGGGTATTTTTGGGACTATTAAACATCTAGTGGAATAAACACACTAGCAAGTCCCAATTATAATCAAATGTGATCATCTCCACCTCCTCCATCTTTGGCATGAGCTAGTTGGTGCAACACAAACCCTACACACCTTACTCCTCTTTTCCACCCTACCAAAACCCTCCTTTTATCTAGGCTTGATTTATTTAAGCATGTGATAAAGACCTAAAATTCTAAACTCTAATCCTAGGCCTCATCTTTTTCTCTCTAACCCGATCCACCAAACCCTAGTTTGACCACCCCTTCTCTCTAGCTAGCCGAGCCACCACCTCCTACCCTAAACCTAGACCGAGCCCATGCCATCTATCCCTCCCCTCTCGGTTACCCTCTCTTCTCCTCCCCCTCACCTTGGTCCACCAGCAGCCAACAACCAGCACCACCCCGTCACCCCCTCCTCTGCCCCACTCTTTTCTTTGGCTTCAAGACAAAGAGAGAAAGGAGGGAGAAGGAAGCCACCCGAGCCCTCTTTTTGCATCTCACCAAACCATGTGATCCTCTCCCTCTCCTCTTATCTGCAGCACCAGCTCCCCACGTGCCTACTCCTCAACCAGATCGAGATCCAGGAAGACCCAGACCCTCTCCTTCCTCCCCACAACCTCCTAGCCATGGCCATGGTTTTTCCAAACCCTAGCTCCGGCCTGCCTTGCTAGCCGACGATCTAGAGCGCGCCAAGCTGTACAAGGAGCACGAGGGGCTTCGTCTACTTCTTCTACCTCGCCCTGCACTGGCCACGCCTCGCTGGAGTCCTCTGCAGCTCCCCGGACACGCCGCAGCCACGGGATCCGAAGCTCGCGGAACCTCTGCCTCTGCTCCGATCCGATCCACCTCCAGCTCCAGCGACCACACCGACGAGTTCCTGGTGAGCATCTCGATCCCCTAGACAAGCCCGTCCTCGTTCTAGCGCCCCAGCCTCGTCGGCCGTTCCGTCGAGCAGCCTCCGGGCACCGCCGCGCGCCGTGCTCTGGCAGATAGCAGCAACCGCAGCATCCGCCGCCATGTTCCGCACCCTGCCCGCGCGCTGTAGACCACCACCGTGCTAGCTCTCTGAACGAAAGTTGTAACCCTAAGTCCCCTCGTCGTTTTTCGTTTTTGTGGCTCGGCGAAATCCGCCGTCGTTTGGTCGCCATCGTCGCCCAAACTCCGGCCGGTTCCCTGTTCTCTGCAGGTCGGCGCGGAGCAGACAGTCCGGCGACGGCGTCGTTTTTGCAGAGATAACCCTGCCCTTTTTCCCGCCTAAACCCGCGGCCCCCGAAGCCCACCTGTCAGCCTCGGTGCGATTTTTGCATGAAAACCCCCGGAAGATCCTGGCCACCACGGACCGACCCCTCCCCGCGCACAGGATCGCCCACGTGTCCGCCGCCTGCTGGCCGCGCGCGCGCTGTGGCCCCGCCGCCTGGAGGCCCACCTGTCATCCACTGTGGCTCGTTGTGGTCGCGGTGAGAAAGGTATGCCGCGCGCTGGTTACGCCAGCTCAGCGCAGGCCCCACCTGTCTGTGCCTCGGGCTAGTTTCCTCTGGGTGTAAAAAGTAGTTCTGGTTCTCTGTTTTAATTTAAACCTTTTCAAATTAATTCAAATTCAAATTCAAATCTGTATTCAAATAACTTTTGAATTCTAAAACCAAATAATACAAATAATATATGTTTTGAAATCAGAAAAATGTGAGGAATTCAAATATGCCATTCAAAATATATTTTGAACACTTTAAATTTTCAAGTTGACTAAAATTACAATAAAATGCCCTTTTTCCTTAATTAATTAATAACTTTTGTTTTATAACTCCAAATTTAACAAATGATATGTCTAAAATGATTAGCTCGACGAGGCCTTTCTGTTTATGCATTCCTTGTTCTGTTTTGCAGCATGCATCATATAAATACAATGTGTACAGCAACTTATATGAGGTTAAAATGTGATTAAAACCCCATAAAATGATTTATACTTGTATTCCCCACCGCACCCATGCCATGCTACATTATTGCCATGCAAATTGTGCATCATTCATCATGGCATGATTGTTTGCTTGACGCATTTTATTCATATGCTTGTGCACTTTATTTATGTTAGCCTTTGTTTGTTTGGTTCTTCTCCGAATAGACGCTGAGCAGGGGATATATCAAGAGACCCAGGAGCACTACCCAGATCCTTCTCTCGCTTCAACTGAGCTGCCAGGCAAGCACTACCACATGCTTGCATACATATAGTACCTATTGCCTCTATCTTATTCTTGCATCATTGAGTCGCGATTGCATTAACTTGAATCCCAAGTATTGCATAGCCTTTATTTTTAAACCCCACCGAAGCTTGTTCCTCCATCCCATGAGCCATTACTACAGGAGTTGTTTGAGCCATGCGAGTCGTAGAACAGCATGTGTAGGGTATGTGAGTGTCTGATGGATAACGAGGTACCTAAACAACTTAACCTGAGTAGTGATGGGATAACTAATGAAAGTGGCATCGGTGAGCCATATTTGCTATTTGGTTTTTCAGGCTCACTTGTGTCCCGTAGGACCCGAGTACTTGATTCCTGTTCCTTGAATATTCGCGCTATCCACATCCGGGAGGCCTATGAACCCCCCTGAGCCAGAGCTTGATTCATTCTTATTTCTTGGGGCCACAAACTAGTTTGCGGTTTTATTACTATCCTGTACTTATGCCATGCTTTACTGCTTTATTTAAAATTGTGCGAGGAATGCACCTGTACTGTTTAGGGAAGCGGAGTGTTTTCGCGGTATCGACAAGCCCAGTCACATTTTCGGGTTCCCAGTCGTTTACAGCCACTGACGCAAACCTTGAGTCCGTCTCGGAGTCGGCTAACTTCGTTGCGGGTAGCTTAATGGGGTGGCCCCCTGAAATATTTCTGAATCCTGTGATCGCTTTGTCGTGACTGCCTCGTTGGGTTTTGATTTGGTTTTTCCGAGGTTGATCGAGTGTGTGTTGCTATTTGTGCACCCCTGCAGGGTAAAACTTTCTGAAAGCCGTGTCCGCGGTTATGGACGACTTGGAGCATAGTTTCTCGATCATAGACAACTATAACTAAAGTACCGCTTTTAATTTGACTAAGTATCTGACTAGTAAATAGTGCAACACTCATGGAATGGATAATAAAACTGCCAACGGATGGGGGAATTGTTCGTCCGCTTCCTCGTCGGTAAGCGAGGAGGAGGATGGATCTGTTAATATTACTGTTATAACTGTTGTTACTAATTCACGGACATCCGTCTATCTTTGGTTAGGCGGATGGTTAGCGAGTATCTATATAATTGTCAGGGTTTATCTTTTGCTGCAATTGCGTCACCCCAGGTTGTGTCCCCTTTAGAGGCATAAAGACTTGCTGAGTACCCCTAGGGTCTCACACGATAAATTGTTTGATTCAGATGAACAGGTAAACTCGCAAGATGGATACTGGGTGGAGGAGACGGACGATGTGGGCAACGATCATTCGGTGTAGAGATTCCGGGAACGGGGATCCGTGAGATCTGTGGGCGGGATGTGTTTATTTATGGGGCATCTTATGCCGATTTGCTTCTTATCCGTACTCGGATCTTGTTTTCCGCTTCCGCTTGATACTCTGATGTTTGATGTATGAGGAGATATCCTAAACTATTATATCTATCAAGGATATTTGGATCTTGCCGTATGGCGTTGCAGTATTTCCTTTCTTTTTAGATGGAATGACTCTGAGAACCATTGTATGGTGGCTTGCATACATACTCATTTGTGTATGTAGTTGATCCCTTCGCCTGCCGATTACACCGCCCGTTCTTGTCCCGATGTTCGGAAATGGTTAGGACGGCCGAAAGGTCTACCTGTGAGTGGCATTTGGGCCCCACCGTACTATTTTAACCATTTCCGCTCATCCAGGCTTGTAACTAGGAGCGTAATTCACCGAGGTAGTTACACAAAAGACTGGGAGCGACAAACTAAGAGAGCAATAATGGGCATAATCATGCAGAGCGACAAAATATCATTGATCAAAGCATAAAGCGATACTACAAGTTGAAAACTAAAGGATCATAAAGGCTATGGTGACTGGAGATAGTCATAACATGGTGTGAGCATGCGCCAAGTCAACCCAAATAAAGCATCAAAGGAGAATACCACTGTACTATGCTTTAATATGCTAAAACAACGCATGATTCATCCAAGGCACATTAAGCAATCTCAATTGTTTATAACAAGTCATGCTACAGCAAAGAATACTAAGCATAAAGCCAAAACAATATCAAGCATGGCATGACAAAGCATAGGCTACAGTCAAAAACAAGCTCTTTTTACCACATAAGCATGAACTTTCCTACTCTTTTCCAAACCAAACCAAACTATTTGTAAACCAATGTATGAAAGAGGGGGTCCAACCAATTTATTCAGCAAACTAAGCAAACCAAGCAAACGAACAACCAAAACGAAAAAGAATACGCTCCAAGAACAACACAATTGTGCATGAAACAATAAAAATGAAGCGTTTGGAAGAAACCTGGAATTTTTATTGATGAAGAAGGGGATGCCTTGGGCATCCCCAAGATTTAACACTTGTACTTCTTGGATATTTCTTGGGGTGACACGTGTGTCATACCCAAGCTTGAGCTTTAGTCCATCCTTCATCTCATTACTCATTCCTTCTATACACCTAAAAATTCTCCTTCATACAAAACTTCACACAATCTTTATTAGCAACATTAGTGCACTCAAGATAAATAAGTCTTAAGGTTCAGTTCTAACACCAAATAAACTTCCATTAGAACACTAGCTACTGTAGCACTTCCCTCAAAAAGCTCAATTCCCCAAAAGAACTCAAAAAGGAACCAACAAGAAGCAAATGCAGAAAATGGCAGAAATCTGTCAAAACAGACCAGCAGGTAAAGAAGAATTTTTTCAAAGACCTTCTGTTGCTCAAATCAAAAAGTGTTGAACTAACGAAAGTTAGATAACAACCTGGGGCCGAAGTACAAAACTTCATGCCTCAAAAATAATTTCAGAGATTTTACACGAATTTTTATGGTGAAGCACAGAAATCTGTTTTGGGACAGCAACTTTCCCAATCATTACTTCTCTCTCATTAGAGGTTACTCTTGGCACAAAAAGCGAATAAAAAGGATAAGGAGCGGTTATTACCGAATTAATAACTTCCAAGACTCATCTAAAACTTTTGGGTTATCTCCCAATAAGTACTTTTCTTGAACGCCTTTAAATTAGGCATAAGAAGCAAGAAAGAATCAAGTGTTCTCAAATGAAGAAGCATTAAGACCAAATTTTGTTTTCATAGGAGAAGCAAAAGAAATCTTTTCTCTCTTTTTAGGGAAGTGTTCTATACCTTTCTTGAGTGGGAGTTGATATTTAATGGTGCCTTCTTTCATATCAATGATGGCACCAACAGTTATAAGAAAAGGTCTTCCCAAAGTAATAGGACAAGAAGTATTGCATTCAACATCCAAAACATAGAAATCAACAGGGACATAGGCATTGTTAACCATAATAAGAACATCATTAAGACTCTCCATGAGTTTCTTTTTAGCATTATCATCAAGTGGGACATTCAAATAACAATCTTCAAGTGGAGGCAAATCAAGCATATCATAAATCCTTCTAGGCATAATAGAAACACTACTATCAAGATCACATAAAGCTTTGAAATCAAAGTCATTCACTTTCATATTAATGATGGGTTCCCAACCATCTTCTTGTTTTATAGGAATAGAAGCTTTATGTTTGATCTTTTCTTCTTTAATCTTTATGAGAGCATCAGTAATGTGTTTTGTAAAGGCCATGTTCATAGCACTAGCATTAGGACTTTTAGCAAGCTTTTGTAGGAACTTAATAACTTCAGAGATATTGAAACCATCAAGATCAAAATCAAATTGATCATCTAAAGTAGTAGAACTATTACTAGCCTTAACACTAGTGGTGGTGATAGTAGAAACACTAATGTTTCTAGCAATTTCATCTTCTCTCTCCCACTTAGCATGTAATTCAGCTAATAGTCTAACATTTTCATCAATTCTTACTTGTATAGCATTAGTAGCTGCAAAGGGATTGTCATTAGTTTTAGGTTTAGCAGCCATTTTATTAATCAATGAAGATTGAGCTTCAGACAAAGATGATATATTTCTTTCAGCATTAGAGAGTTTCAATTATAAACTAGGAATTTCCCTATTGAGACTCTCAAGTTGATGGCTAATGTTCTTCAAGATGATAGATTGTTCCTCCATAGTTTTAGTGAATAGTTTATTTTGCTCATATTGCATTTACATGAAGTTTTTAGTAGCTCTTTCAACTTCTAAAATTCTTCCTTCACTAGGCGCGGTTCAGAAGCGATTGGACTTCAGGTCGACTTGCAGCGAATAGAAACGACCAGTTGCTTGTCCACCCGGACATCAATGTCTAGTGTTCTGCAAACTGCATGTTGCATCATAATTCTCCTTGTACTTGCACGTAAACGATTAGTAGATGAGATAAAAATATAATAATAAGTTTAAGTGGAGAGAAATCCTATAATTAGCAGACCCAATACATGGGTGTGTTGCTTCTTTTTTATGATCGTAGCTTTCTTGACCCAGCGCAAACTAGGCCTCCCCCGAAACTTGATTGAGAGACAACAAGTTTAGATGCCTTGGATTTTTCCTGGCCTGAAGTCGCGCGCATGTCTTGTCCGATTGGTGATGTGACGACTTGCTCGTGTAGCCTTGCTCGGGATGCTGATCTGATGCATGTAGGCAAAAGCTTCACGACTCCAACTTTGCTTGGTGGACCAAATCTTCCAAAACGAATGCATACATGCTACACGTTAGATCTGGATAGAATATTAACTAAATAGGAAGGCAATCAATGATAGAAAACAAGATTGAATAGAAAATTCAATAGGGAAACGATCACTCGCACGCGTGTGATTTTGTACTGAGAAATTTCAATCCACCGATTTGATCTACTCTTTCTTGCAGCGCTCGATCGCCACGTGAATAGGCCTCGACTGCGAAACACGCCTGATGGCAGGCTTGGGGCTCACGGTGGAGACAGGATGCATCTTGGCAGATTTTGTCGATGATAAAGCTGAGCGCTCCGACGTAGACGAGTCAATCAGATGTGATCCGACCGTCGTTGATGACGAGGAGCCGAAGTCATCGAATTGAAGATTGCTGGTGATGGAGCCGTCGAGATCGCAACATCAGTGTGCCCAATCCCCACGGACGGCGCCAATTGACGAGGGTTTAACTCATCAATGCCCATTGTTATGGACTTGGGTTTTGGAGAAGGAGGGATGCACTGGAAGTCTCGATCGGCTAGCAAACAAGCACACAGGGACGCAAGGTTTATCCAGGTTCAGGCCTCGTAGAGGACCCTACTCCTGCTTGTCTGCTCTTGATTGATGATGATCCGAAGGATTACAAGGTCGCCGATGGCAGTGGATGCGCAGATTGGATCTGGCATATGAGAGATCGTAGATCTATCTATTGTCTATTGCAGCGTCTAGATCTATTGTCTATTGTGTGAGTCACGATTGAGAGGTTGCCTTCTCGTTGGACCCTCCTAGCCTTTATATATGGGGAGGCTAGGTCTCAGGTACCAATACGAGTTGGTTACAAGTTGTATTCAAACTCTAGTCTTGAGGTTTCCTTGTCATGTGCGTTTGGGAGTCTGTGTCCATATGGGCTTCATATCACTCGAACCATCATAGGCGTCATGAACCTTGGCAATTCGTCGAGTGGACCTTCCGTCGAGGCGCACCAGGTAGGCTGTAGTCGAGTGCCTATTGGGCATACCCATGTCAGTAGCCCTCGAGTGTCCATGTGAATCGTAGATTCGGATGGAGACTTAGAAGTCTTGATCTTTGCATTAGGATGTCGGAGTCGACAATTGTCTCGAGTGCGAAGCACTTCACCCGGAAGTACATCGAGTTAGTAGAATTTGTAGTAGTTCATAGGGATGATGGTAAACGTGCTTGGTACGCTCGATGGATCGGGACCAGTTAATTGCTCTAGGGCAAAAACAACGCTACCTACTCAAACTCGAGTACCCGGACTCGAATTCAGAAATTGCTGGCATAATTCGACTCATGCCGCGGAGGCCTTACAGAGTTCGAATCCCAGTATGTAAATGTGAGCACTCGACGTGTCCGTCAAGGCATATTCCTCGTACCTGCAGGAACGGATATATCTCTGGTAGTGCGCAGCAGATGCGTTGTCAGGCCTTATGCAAGTCTTATCTTCACGCTGTAAGCGCGCCATCCGAATTTTGTCATCGTGGAGACGATTCGGGTGGCCCAGGAGACGTAATCTCTTTGTAGGGAAAATATGAGGCGGAGTCGCCATAGTATTCGAGTGTGGATGTTATCGACACACAGTACGATGTACAAGGAAAAATAATCATAGGGTGCACGACCAGCGCTCCCTATGGGAGTAGCCCCCGAGTGCCTGGTTGAGTCGAAGACTCAGGCAGGGACTAAATAACTTTTGCGATTGATGTCGTCTTTTGTTGCTTGTTTCAGTTGAATATGCTTTCAACACTCCCTATGGGAGTAACCTGAAGCCCACAATCGAATCATAGATTCGAGTGAAGGGTTTTCATAATGCTTGAATATCTTCACAAATTTCTTTGGGTGCGCGGCCAGTGCTCCCTATGGGAGTAGCCCCTGAGTCCTTAGTCGAATCGTGGATTCAAGTGAGGATTCAGAGCGTGTCACTCAAGGATCTTGTATATGTGCGACCAGCGCTCCAGTTTGGAGTAGCCCTCGAGTGTCTGGCGGAGTCGTAGACTCGGGCAGAGACTCGAGACTTGTATCTTGAAGTGGTAGTCGAAAATCATGAGAGGAGTAACCACTGACTCAGAAGTGCATGGGGTCAGCGTCTCATGCATAAGGAGCGCCACTTGACGATGAAGTCGGATTCGATGTAGCGGGGTTATGCGGCGATGCGGATGGAGTCGACACAGTCATTTCTGTCGGGTGCACGACCAATGTCGCATGTGTGTAGCATCAAGCAATGCAACCATCCGAGGAGGTACTCGACTCGGGTCTTGAGTGTATGTCGTAGCCAGTTGTTTTGTCGACTCCTATTGGAGGACCCGATAGAATAGCTTGACGCAGTCAACGTCATTGTAAGCTGCAGAAAATGCAAAGAGTTGTGAAGTACTTGTATCTTGTAAAGAATAGTTGCATGTTGGACTATAACGTAAGATTCTGGTGCCAATCGAGTCGACACTTTTGCACTGTATGCTAGGCCTTTTCGTTAGCCTGATTACCCTTAGTCTCAGTACCTTGCCGAGGCACTCGGAGTTCAAGGATTCGACGATCAGGCAGAATCAGCTACTCGGGCTATCACATATGAGGTGCTCGAGTGTAGGGAGTCGATGACACATTAGGTTACTCGAAGAGGGCGCAGCCTCCGAGTGTTTCGAGTGCGATTAAAGTAAGAAAGAAATCATCTCTAAGTAGAGAACTTAGCTTTATGGGTAGTTGTCATGGACGAAATTGATGTGGCGGGGAGCGATGCGGTAACGAGACGCGTGGTGGAGGCAAAGGTTGTAACGGGTTGCCATTGCTGAAGGAGGCAGCGTCTCGCCGGAGTCGAAGGCTGCAGCGAGTCGCTGGATCGCCAATGCTGAGGTAGCCCCCGAGTGCTGGAGTCGAGGACCGAAGTGGATCGTACGGCGGAGTCTAAGGAGCCCCCGAGTCGCTGGGGCCAAAGATCGCAGCGAGTTTATCGAAGTCAAAGACTTTGGCGGGATGCCAGAGTCGAAGGTTGTAGCGACTCGCGGTCGCGAGAGTCGAGGGAGCCCTCGAGTCACCCGATCTGAAGACCACAACAGGTCGTTGAAGTTGAAGACGCGGCGGGTTATCGGAGCGGAGTATGCGGCGGGTCGCCGTAGAGGAAGGAGCCCCCGAGTCCCTGGAGCTGAAGATCGTCGCGCGTCACTAGAGTCGAAGGAGCCCCCGAGTGTAGCGTCGAGGTGGTTGATGGAGTCGTGACACCGTCCATGAGCCGATGCGGCGGACCGGAGTCAACGTGGCAGCGGGTTGCCGAAGCCGATGGCGATAGCGAGTCGCCATATCCGAAGGTTGTAACTGAGCCGAAGACCACATCAGGTCCCTGGAGCCGAAGACTAGAGCGGGTAACCGGAGTCGGAGAAGCCCTCGAGTCGCCGGAATCAAGGACTGAAACGGGTCGCCGAAGTCGAAGAAATCCCCGAGTCACCAGACCCGATGTCCAAAGTGGGTCGCGGGGCGGAGTAGGCGTAGCCCCCAAGTGTGGTGTTGATGCAATTGGACGTACTCACCACAACAGCGGGTCACCAGATTTTTGTTCAAAGAGAGCCGACGTGGTGGCGAGTGGCGCGGTTCAGAAGCGATTGGACTTCAGGTCGACTTGCAGCGAATAGAAATGACAAGTTGCTTGTCCACCGGGACATCAATGTCTAGTGTTCCACAAATTGCATGTTGCATCATAATTCTCCTTGTACTTGCACGTAAACGATTAGTAGATGAGATAAAAATATAATAATAAGTTTAAATGGAGAGAAATCCTATAATTAGCAGACCCAATGCATGGGTGTGTTGCTTCTTTTTTATGATCATAGCTTTCTTGACCCAGCGCAAACTAGGCCTCCCCCAAAACTTGATTGAGAGACAACAAGTTTAGACGCCATGGATTTTTCCTGGCCTGAAGTCGTGCGCAGGTCGTGTAGCCTTGCTTGGGATGCTGATCCAATGCATGTAGGCAAAAGCTTCATGACTCCAACTTTGCTTGGTGGACCAAATCTTCCAAAACGAATGCATACATGCTACACGTTAGATCTGAATAGAATATTAACTAAATAGGAAGGCAATCAATGATAAAAAACAAGATTGAATAGAAAATTCAATAGGGAAACGATCGCTCGCACGCGTGTGATTTTGTACTGAGAAATTTCAATCCACCAATTTGATCTACTCTTTCTTGCAGCGCTTGATCGCCACGCAAATAGGCCTTGACTGTGAAACACGCCTGATGGCGGGCTTGGGGCTTGCGGTGGAGACAGGATGCATCTTGGCAGATTTTGTCGATGATAAAGCTGAGCGCTCCGACGTAGACGAGTCAATCAGATGTGATCCGACCGTCGTTGATGACGAGGAGCCGAAGTCATCGAATTGAAGATTGCTGGTGATGGAGCCGTCGAGATCGCAACATCAGTGTGCCCAATCCCCACGGACGGCGCCAATTGACGAGGGTTTAACTCATCAATGCCCATTGTTATGGACTTGGGTTTTGGAGAAGGAGGGATGCACTGGAAGTCTCGATCGGCTAGCAAACAAGCACACAGGGACGCAAGGTTTATCCAGGTTCAGGCCTCGTAGAGGACCCTACTCCTGCTTGTCTGCTCTTGATTGATGATGATCCGAAGGATTACAAGGTCGCCGATGGCAGTGGATGCGCAGATTGGATCTGGCATATGAGAGATCGTAGATCTATCTATTGTCTATTGCAGCGTCTAGATCTATTGTCTATTGTGTGAGTCGTGATTGAGAGGTTGCCTTCTCGTTGGACCCTCCTAGCCTTTATATATGGGGAGGCTCGGTCTCAGGTACCAATACGAGTTGGTTACAAGTTGTAGTCAAACTCTAGTCTTGAGGTTTCCTTGTCTTGTGCGTTTGGGAGTCCGTGTCCATATGGGCTTCATATCACTCGAACCGTCATAGGCGTCATGAACCTGGCAATTCGTCGAGTGGACCTTCCGTCGAGGCGCACCAGGTAGGCTTTAGTCGAGTGCGGATTGGGCATACCCATGTCACTAGGTAATCCAGGTTTACCATTATAGCCATAAGTAGTATTAGGAGGGTAGGGCCTATAATTGTTATTACCATAAGCATTGTTGCCAAAATTGTTATTTCTTATGAAGTTCACATCAACTTGCTCTTCTTGAGCAACTAAAGAAGCCAAAGGAACATTATTTGGATCAATATGGGCTTTCCCATTAACAAGCATAGACTTAATAATATCAATCTTATCACTCACGGAGGAGGTTTCCTCAACAGAATTTACCTTCCTACCTTGTGGAGCTCTCTCAGTATGCCATTCAGAATAATTAACCATCATATTGTCCAGAAGTTTTGTTGCAGCACCCAAAGTGATGGTGATAAAGGTACCTCCAGCAGCAGAATCCAGTAGGTTCCTTGAAGAATAGTTCAATCCTACTTAAAAAGTTTGGATGATCATCCAAGCGGTTAGTCCATGAGTGGGACAATTCTTTACCAAAGATTTCATTCTTTCCCAAGCTTGAGCAACATGCTCATTATCAAGTTGTTTAAACTTCATTATTTTACTTCTCATGGATATAATCTTAGCGGGAGGATAGTATTTTCCAATAAAAGCATCTTTGCATTTAGTCCAAGAATCAATACTATTCCTAGTTAAGGAATTCAACCATTCTTTAGCTTTTCCTCTCAAAGAGAAAGGAAACAATTTCAGTTTAATAATATCACCATCTATATCCCTATGCTTTTGCATCTCACAAAGTTCAACAAAGTTATTTAGATGGGAAGCAGCATCTTCATTACCAATACCAGAAAATTGTTCTCTCGGAACAAGATTGAGCAAAGCAGGTTTTATCTCAAAGAAAGTATCTTTAGGCACAGGTGGAGCAATAGGTGTGCTCATAAAATCATTGTTGTTGGTGCTGGTGAAGTCACACAACTTAGTGTTTTCAAGAGTAGTCATTTTTTGTGTTTTTGAATAAGAAAGCAAACAAGTAAAACTAATTTTTTTGTGTTTTTGAAAAAGAAACAAGCAAACAAAGCAAAAAGAAACTAAGCAAAACAAAAACAACAAAGTAAAGAGATT
Source organism: Avena sativa (assembly GCA_916181665.1). Taxonomy (NCBI): domain Eukaryota; kingdom Viridiplantae; phylum Streptophyta; class Magnoliopsida; order Poales; family Poaceae; genus Avena; species Avena sativa. The sequence goes on along the minus strand of OV702287.1, from coordinate 524,388,208 downwards.
TGTTATGAGGGACTCCCCTTGTGAAGATGTCCTTGACTCCCCGGCAATGGCGCTAGAAAAATGCTTGATGGCTCTGTGTATGGCGCCCAGAAAAGTGTCGGTACGTCGTTGATGTAGAGCTTGTTGGAAATCCCAAGAGGAAGGTATGCTGAGCATAGCAGCAAGTTTCCCTCAGTATGAAACCAAGGTTTAATCGAACCAGTAGGAGTAAGGAAACACCCCAAAGGTGTTACCAGCTGAGCTTTGGCAGGGCGCACTACTAGTGCTAGTAGTAACGTGGAGACCTGCACAACACAACCACAGAACTTTGTCCCCAGCTTGCGATGAGGTTGTCAATCTCACCGTGTTTTGCGGAAAACAAAGGATTAATCGTATCGAATGGAAAGAAGTAAAAGTTTGCAGAAAGTAAACACAAAGCAGTAAACAGTTTATAGATTGTATGTAAAAGAAAAGGACTGGGATCCATAGTTCACTAGAGGTGGCTCTCCTTAGATAGATAACATGGTGGATGAACAAATTACAGCGGGGCAATTGACAAACACCGAGAAAGCAATACATTCATATACTAATCATCTTGACTCCTTTGAGACTTGATTGGGCATTACAACATAATACATAGACCGCCATCCAACTGCATTTATGACTAATAATCCACCTTCAGGTTATCATCCGAACCCCCTCCAGTATTAAGTTGCAAGCAACAGATTATTGCTTTACGAACTGCGTGTAAAGTAAACAATACGATTGTTCTATGAACAAAGGATTGTTTTTTTCTCCCTAGTAGCAACATCACATCTAGTACCATAGAGATTTCTGTCACTTCCCCAGATTACCAGAGGCATGAATCCACTATCGAGCATAAATACTAACTCTTGGAGTTGCTAGCATCTACTTGGCCAAGATAGCTACTAACAACGGAAAGCATGCAAGATCGCAAATAACAAAGACATGATAGAATCAATAATCAATCTGAAATAGCATCTCAATATCCATCGGATCCCCGCAAACACAACATGCAGAATTACAAATAGATGATCTTGATCATGAACGGAGCTCACAAGATCTAGACATGAAAGCACAAAGGAGGAGAACCAGCCATCTAGCTACTACATGGATCCGTAGTCCAAGGATGAACTACTCACGCATCACACCGGAGGCTTGCATGGTGATGAAGAAGGCCTCTAGGGTGAATTCCCCTCTCCGACAGGGTGCCGAGAAGAGCTTTAGATCCCTCCCGATCTAGGGATGGAGATGATGGCGGCTACAGACTCTTTCGTGGATTTTTGATCGGGTACTTAGGGTTTTCGTCCCGAGGGTAACTTATAGGCGGAAGGAGAGGCCGAGGGGGTGCCAGGGCTGGCCTCACCACCCCCTGGCGCGGGCCAGTCTGGGCCACGCGGCCAGGTGGTGTGGTGTCCCCCTGGTCCTTCTCTGTCTCGTATTCTGGTACTTGATCCCTTCCGTAAAAATAGGCACTTTGGCTTTTGTCCCGTCCAATTCCGAGAATATTCATTTTCTGACTTTCCTGGAACCAAAAACAGCATAAAATAGGCAGCTGGCACTATGGCTCTTGTTAATAGGTTAGTCCAAGAAATCATATGAAAAGTATTCCAAAGTTGGAACGAAACACAAGAAAGTGGATAAAACCAAGCATGGAACATCAAAAAATATAGATACATTTGCAATGTATCAACATCCGGTACGTCGGCGATGGACTGCTAGGTCCGGTACGGCGGCGACAGGACTGGACTGGACTGGAGCTAGGGTTTCCAACACATGGAGTGACCTAACCGTGTGCTCCAAGCACCTGCGCCCCAGCTTATGTAGGGAGTGAAAGTGGGCTCCACTCACTTGTGGCCCATTCACTAAAAGGCCTATATTAGTCACTACGAGTCCAACTCACTGACTCTGTCCATTTCCTTTTTGGGTCCAACCCAAATATGCTCCCGCTCTTAAGTGTGTGACCCGACAGGCTCATGGTGACCCGGACACGATTCGAGTCTCACTCGTGACCGATCAGTTGGTAGCGGCTCCTAGCAGAATGTGCCAACTCCCAAGTACCGAAGAGTCATGACGACATGCCTTCCAATGCGACTTTCGTCTGAGTCCCTTTTGCCTCACAATATACCTTGTCGGACTATAGGCGAATGATCGTCATCCCTTGAATAGTCCGACTCTCTTTCTCGATCTGAGATAAGTGATTCGTCCGACTAACTCTTAGTCGGTTGCCTCGGTTAACACTTAACCGAGTCACGCATGGCCATGCTTTCCGAATCATATCTTCCGAGAGGGCCCAGAGAATATCTCTCCAGACAGAAGGGCAAAATCCCATCTCGATTATTCACATCACGCAGCTTGATTCTCAGTCAGCCCAAACTCTGCCTTTATAACTGCCCAGTGACAGAACAACGTTTGACAGAACCTAAGTCGGTGATCCTCAACTCGGATTGTGCAATAACCTCGGGTCTAAGGATTACATTGATTGAGACATGCAAATGACGACTTGTTCGTTGCATCTCAATATGGGTCAGTCCGACTCGCTAAACTCTTTAGCTGAATCCGTGTAAGTCGGAATAGCATCTCCATGCCCATGACAAGTGGAACCTAGTCATCTGCCGACTTTCACATTGGTCTAAGTTGTGTGTCCAGCACAACCTCATTGACCAAGGACAATTAGTATGAACAACATGAATATATAGTTCCACAATCAAATCACATTTTCGATGATACATATCAGCAGTCCATACATGGACCATAAGCTTATGAATACATTGGGAATAACATCATACATGATTGCCTCTAGGGCAACTTTCACGTTGGTCTAAGTTGTGTGTCCAGCACAACCTCAATGACCAAGGACAATTAGTATGAACAACATGAATATATAGTTCCACAATCAAATCACATATTCGATGATACATATCAGCAGTCCATACATGGACCATAAGCTTATGAATACATTGGGAATAACATCATACATGATTGCCTCTAGGGCATATTCCCAACAGTCTCCCACTTGCACTAGAGTTAATCATCCGACATCACATGTCTATGCATCTAATGCACATAGCTCTCAGGTGCGCCTCATGCTTCGGCTGTGGAAGTGGCTTTGTCAATGGATCCGCAATGTTTGCATCCGTGTACCTTGCATAACTTGATATCACCTTGTTCCATGAACTGGCGAATAAGGTGGTACCGCATGAGTATATGTTTGTTCTTCTGGTGTTGTCTAGGTTCCTTGGCTTGTGCAATAGCACCATTGTTGTCACAATACACGTCTAACGGATTGGACGAGCCCTGAACCACACCAAGATCCATGAGGAAATTCCTCATCCAAATGGCTTCCTTTGCCGCCTTCGAGGCAGCAATATACTCAGCCTCTATCATAGACGCAGACACCGCCTCTTGCTTGGAACTCTTCCAGCTCACAGCCCCTCCATTTATCACAAACACATATCCGGATTGTGAACGAGAATCATCCGAGTTAGTGAGATAACTCGCATCCGTGTAAGTCCTTACACTGAGTTCATCCTCACCTCCATAAACCAGGAACATATCCTTAGTCCTTATCAAGTACTTGAGGATATTTTTAGCCGCTGCCCAGTGGATTTCTCTAGGGTCAACCTGGTACCTGCTCACAACACTTAGAGCATAGAAAACATCCGGCCTAGTACAAATCATAGCGTACATGATGGATCCAATTGCAGAAGCATACGGAATCGCACTCATCCGACTTTGCTCATCAGTTGTCGAAGGACACTGAGTCTTGCTAAGTTTTACACCATGGGACATCGGTAAGAACCCCTTCTTAGACGATTCCATGTTGAACTTCTTCAACACTTTGTCCAAGTATGTACTCTTACTAAATCCAATGAGCCGCCTTGATCTATCTCTATAGATCCGGATTCCTAGTATGTAAGTCGCCTCACCCAAGTCTTTCATCGAAAAACTCTTTTCCAATGATTCCTTGGTCTCTTGCAACATCTGGACATCATTTCCAATCAGTAATATGTCATCCACACATAAGATCAGAAAGTTTACTTTGCTCCCACTAAACTTCTTGTATAAACAAGAATCATGATCACTCTTGATGAAGCCAAACGATTTGACTACCTCATCAAAGCGAATGTTCCAACTCCGAGATGCTTGCTTCAATTCATAAATGGATTTCCGAAGTTTGCATACCTTGTCAGCATTAGCCGGATCGACAAAACCCTCGGGTTGTATCATATACACATCCTCGGTTAAATTTCCATTAAGGAAAGCCGTCTTGACATCCATCTGCCATATCTCATAGTCGAAATAGGCTGCTATAGCTAACATGATCCGAACTGATTTAAGCATCGCCATGGGAGAGAAAGTCTCATCGTAGTCAACTCCTTGAACTTGTTGGAACCCCTTCGCGACAAGCCGTGCCTTATAGATAGAAACATTTCCATCCATATCAGTTTTCTTCTTGAAGACCCATTTGCACTCGACGGATCTTGCACCGTCTAGCAGATCAACCAAGTTCCAAACTTGATTTTCATTCAAGGAATTTAACTCGGATCTCATGGCCCCAAGCCATGACTCAGAATCAGAACCCACCATCGCTTCTGAATAAGTTGTCGGCTCATCACTGTCTAACAGTAACACATCACGAACACTTCGCAATCTGGCCGATCTTTGTAGTGTCGGTGCTGTTTCCGGCTCAGGTACCACGACCGGCTCAACCTCCAAGGCTTTTGCAGACTCGCTACTGGCCGGTACCTCTCGAATTTCTTCGAGTTGCACCGTGCTCCCACTGACTCCCTGACTGAGAAACTCTTTCTCAAGGAAGACACCGTTCCGAGCGACAAACACTTTGCCCTCTTCTCGGTTGTAGAAGTAGTAACCCAAGGTTTCCCTCGGATATCCTACAAAAATACACCTATCCGACTTAGCTGTAAGCTTGTCCGACTGAAGTCGCTTGACAAAAGCTTCACAACCCCAAATCTTCAGAAAAGACAAACTCGGCTTCTTGCCAGTCCACATCTCATGCGGTGTCTTCTCTACCGACTTTGATGGTACTCTGTTTAGTGTGAACGCTGCAGTTTCTAGACAATAACCCCAAATGATAAATGAAGATCTGTCTGACTCATCATTGATCGTACCATGTCCAACAAGGTCTGATTCCTCCTTTCCGATACACCGTTTCTCTGCGGCGTTCCTGGAGGAGTGAGCTGGGGAACTATTCCACAACTCTTCAGATGGTCATCAAACTCATGGCTCATGTACTCGCCTCCTCGGTCTGACCGAAGAAACTTTATTTTCTTGCCAAGTTGATTTTGTACCTCACTCTGGAATTCCTTGAAATTTTCAAAGGCTTCCGACTTATGTTTCATCAAGTAGATATATCCATATATACTCAAATCATCAGTGAAGGTAATGAAGTACTCATAACCACCTCTGGCTGTCGTGCTCATTGGGCCACATACATCACTATGTACTAGTCCCAATAAGTCGGACGCCCTTTCACAACTCTTTGCAAAAGGTGTCTTGGTCATCTTGCCGAGAAGGCAGGATTCGCATGTCTCGAACAACTCTAAGTCGAACAAAGTTAGGAGTCCATCATCATGGAGCCTCTTCATGCGTTTCCAACTTATATGACCAAGCCGACAATGCCAAAAGTAAGTCATATTCAGATCACTTGGTTTTAACCTTTTCACATTTATGTTAAAGACAGATTCACCCTCAAGATTCAAAATAAATAACCCGTCCTAGACGGGTGCAAAGCCATGAAACATATCATTCAAATACAAAGAACAACCATTATTCTTAATACTCGACTCATAGCCTTGTCTCATCAAACATGAGGCAGAAATAATGTTTCGACTAAGCACTGGAACATAATAACAATTATTCAGCTCCATTAAGAATCCGGAAGGTAAATGAAGTTGCATTGTGCCGACTTCCAACGCAGAAACTCTTGCTTTGTTGCCGACCCGAATGTCAAGCTCGCCTCTTGCCACGCTCCTAGTTCTTACCAGTCCCTGTAATGAGTTGCATATGTGAATGACTGATCCGGTATCATATACCCAAGAACTACCAGGTGCATCAGCAAGATAAATGTCTATAACATTGCAAACAAGCGTACCTGAGCTGTAAGTCACACCTCCACTCTTGGCTTTGTCAGCCAGATACTTGCTGCAATTCCTCTTCTAGTGGCCATCCGCCTTGCAGTAGAAGCAAGTAGATCCGGCTGCAGGAGATGGCTTAGTCCCTGAGGAAGCACTTTGGACCAGGTCCTCAGCCTTACCTCCCGACTTAGCCTTCTTCTTCTTAGTCCAAGAACTCTTCTTGAACTTAGCCTTATTCTGTACCATCAACACTTAACTGGCACCTTTCTTGAGATCCGCCTCAGCCTGCTTGATCATCCCATGTAATTCAGTGAGCTTCTTATCCATACCATGCATGTGGTAGTTCGATATGAACTGACCATACGCACTAGGAAGAGAGTTCAGAATTATGTCCATAGCGAACTCTTCGCTAATGGGGTAGCCCAGCCTTTCTAGAGACTACATGTAACCAACCATCTTGATCACATGCGGACTCAGTGGATCACCATACTTAAGCTTGCATCTCAACAAAGCCTGAGAGACTTGATACCTCTCAGTCTTTGCCTGAGCCTGGAACATACTTTTGAGGCTTTCGATCATATCGTAGGCCTCAACATTCTCGAACTGCTGCTGCAAGTCCAGTTCCATGTGAGCAAGCATAAGATAGCTAATCTCCGTGGATTCATCACAAATCCGACGGTAGGTGTTGGTGGCTACGACAGTCGCATTCTCATTCGGCTCATCTAGAAGTGGGTTGTCTAGGACATGGTCCCTCTTTTCTTGCTTGAGAACAATTCTCAGATTACGATACCAGTTGGTGAAGTTAGTTCCATTTAGCTTATCTTTCTCTAAGATGGTTCTCAAAGCAAAACTGGAAATCTGAGGAAGACTGCTAGGTGCCATTGATCTACAACAGAAAAATATGCAAAACACTTAAGACATGTATCCATAAAAGAGCAAGCATATTAAACGCTTTAATACTTATGCTACCACTAGAACCAACACCCCTCCGGTGGTTACTTAGTGATTTAGGACCCTAAATAAGCAAATCGACTAGTGAGCTTTAGCATCACCGCTAGCCGTCAAGTGATCTAGGTAGACAACTCCTTGTCAATCGTATTGAAGGGTTTCGCAGCATAGTAAATCAAAATTTTCTACGGAAGCGAACAGAGGGAAAGCCAAGATCTAATCTAGGAGATGCAAACAACGAGAGAGATTGGATTAGATCTTCATACCCTTGAAGATTCGCACAGCGGAACGTTCGTCGGAACGTGGGTGATGTAGTCGTACTCGCTTCTCCTCCTCGCGATCCGATCCAATCTAGCACCACAAGTGGCGGTGCCTCCGTGAGATGCACACGTGCAGCACCTCGACGTCTCCTCCTTCCTCGGACCAGCAAGTAGGGTGGAGAGATGGATTGGATCTACAACACGACGGTGTGGTGTATATGGTAGAGAATTTCTGCCGCAGGGCTTCGCCTACAAACAGTCGGGAGGGAGAGAGGAGGGCAGCAGGGCAACTAGGGTTTGGAGGAAGGTGTAGGTTTGGGGGGAGGGGGCGCACCAGCCCTCTATATATAGAGGGGGGTGCGGCCAGCCCTTGCCCATCCTCCAAGCCTATCTCTAGTTTAAACGACTTAAACTCTCCCTTCTAGAAACCCTATCTTATCTCTAGTTTAAACGATTTAAACTTATCTAGGATCGGTTGGGCCCTATGGGGCCTTGTGCCCCTGGCCCAATGCGGCCAGGACACTCCCTCATAGGCCCATGCCCCCTCCCGGAAGGTGGGGCCACGTTGGTCCCCTTCCGGAAGGTTCTAGAAGCTTCCGGTACAATACCGATTAATCCGGAACAATTCCGAACTCCAAAAACTGCACTGCCTTATATGAATCTTATTCTCCGGACCACTCCGGAACCTCTCGTGATGTCCCGGATCCCATCCGAGACTCCGAACAAAAATTCATAAACCAAGTATCCAATCTATCCTAGCGTCGAGACACGTTAAGTGTGTGACCCTGCGGGTTCGAGAATATGCAGACATGATCTTCTATCAATAATCAACAGCGGGGTCTGGGCACCCATATTGACTCCCACACATTCATCGATGATCATATCGAATGAACCACGATGCCAGGATTCAATCAATCCCATATATATATTCCCTTCGTCTCGCGATATTTTACTTGCCCGAGATTCGATCGTCGGTATCGTCATACCTAGTTCAATCTCGTTCATAGCAAGTACTTTACTCGTTCCGTAATCCGATATCACTTTGTGATTAACTCCTTAACCACATGCTTGCAAGCGGTGTTGATATCGATTACCGAGTGGGCCCGAAGTATATCTCTCCGACTTGGGAGGGACAAATTCCATCTCGATACATACAACCCAACAGATACTTTCCGATCACCTGAGAGACACCTTTATGATCACCCTCTCATAGGATGACGTTTGATGACCTCAAAGCTTTCTTCCGATACCAGGGAGTTGTATTATCTCATGGTCTAAGGAATACAATATTTGACATAGGAAAAGCTTCGCAAAGAAGAACACAATGAAACGATCTAATAGCTTTGCTTAGTTTGGGTATGTCCACCATATCATTCTCCCAATGATATGGTCTCATTATCAATTGACAACTCATGTCTATGGTTAGGAAACCTTAACCATCATTGATCAATGAGCTAGTCCATAGAGGCGTACTAGGGACACGGTGTTGTTCACAAACCACACAAGTATTAATGTTTCCGCTTAATACAATTCTAGCATGGAATATAAACTTTATCATGAACAAGAAGTATAATAATAACATCTTTATTATTGCCTCTAGGGCATAATTCCAACAGTCTCCCACTTGCACTAGAGTCAATAATCTAGTTTACATTTGGCAACAATCTCACACCCATGGCACTGAGGTGCTGATCATGTTTTACACGTGGAAGAGGTTTATTCAATGGATCTGCGACATTCAGATCTGTATGTACTTTGCTGATCTTCAGATCTCCATCTGCTATATAATCTCGGATTATATGAAACTTGCGGTTGATATGCTTGGTCTTTGGATGATATCTTGGTTCCTTAGCGAGTGCTATGGCGCCAGTGTTGTCACACAATATCTCCAGTGGGTCCAATGCACTTGGAACCACGCCAAGCTCAGTGATGAAGTTTCTGATCCAAACTCCTTCACTTGACGCTTCTGTAGCAGCCATGTATTCCGCTTCTACTGTAGATCTCGCGATCACGCTTTGCTTGCAGCTTCTCCAGCTCACAGCTCCTCCATTCAAAATATACACGTATCCTGTCTGAGATTTAGAATCATCCTTGTCGGTGTCGAAACTAGCATCGACGTAACCTTTTACGACGAGCTGTTCATCACCCCCATAGACTAAGAACATTTCTTTAGTCCTATTTAGGTACCTTAGGATGTTCTTCACGGCTGTCTAGTGTTCCACTCCTGGATCACTTTGATATCTGCTCGTCAAACTAAGAGCATTGGACACATCCGGTCTAGTACACAGCATGGCATACATGATGGAACCTATGGCCGAGGCATAAGGCACTTTGCTCATAGCTTCCCTATCATTTACCATAGCTGGACACTGAGCCTTGCTCAATATCTTACCTGACAACATAGGCACTGAACCTTTCAATGCCTTATCCATTCTGAACCTTTTCAGAACTTTGTCTAGGTATGTACTTTGGCTTAAAGCTATCAGGCGTCTTTGTCTATCTCTATAGATTTTGATGCCCAATATATAAGCAGCTTCACCTAGGTCTTTCATTGAAAAACACTTGTTCAAATAACTCTTCACATCGTTAAGCATGTTGATGTCATTTCCAATAATCAATATGTCATCCACATATAGTACCAGAAACGTCACCGAGCTCCCACTCACTTTCTTGTAGATGCAAGCTTCGTAGCAATTTGGAACAAATCCAAAGCTCTTGATCACTTGATCAAAACGAAGGTTCCAACTCCGAGATGCTTGCTTCAGTCCATAAATGGAACGCTGAAGTTTGCATTATTTATCAGCATCCTTAGGATCGACAAAACCTTCGGGTTGCATCATATACAACTCTTCATCAATGTTGCCATTGAGGAAAGCAGTCTTGACATCCATTTGCCATATTTCACAATCATGAAACGCAGCAATTGCTAATAAAATCCGAATGGACTTAAACATCGCTACGGGAGAGAAAGTCTCATCGTAGTCAACACCTTGAACTTGTCGAAAACCTTTCGCAACAAGCCGTGCTTTATAGACGGTAACATTACCATCCGCGTCCGTTTTCTTCTTGAAGATCCATTTGCACTCAACGGCCTTTCGGTCGCTAGGAGGGTCCACCAAAGTCCATACTTGGTTTTCGCTCATGGATCCCAATTCGGATTTCATGGCTTCTAGCCATTTCTCAGAGTCTGGGCTCATCATCGCTTCCTCATAGTTCGTAGGCTCACTGTCTTCTACTAACAAGACAGTCAAGACAGGGTTACCGTACCTCTCAGGAGGGGCACGCGACCTTGTCGACCTACGACGTTCAGTAGCAGCATCGTCCGAAGCTTCATGATCCTTGTCATTAGCTTCCTCTATTGTTGGTGCAGGCGGCACTGGAACAATTTCAGGTGCTACGCTACTCTCCAATTCAAGAGAAGGTTCAATAACCTCGTCTAGCTCTACTTTCCTCCCACTCACTTCTTTCGAGAGAAACTCCTTCTCAAGAAAGGAACCGTTCTTTGCGACAAACACTTTGCCTTCGGTTCTGTGATAGAAGGTATACCCAATAGTTTCCTTAGGGTATCCTATGAAGACGCATTTCTCCGCTTTGGGTTCGAGCTTGTCCGGCATCAACTTCTTGACGTAAGCTTCGCATCCCCAAACTTTAAGAAACGACAACTTAGGTTTAGCACCAAACCACAGTTCATACGGTGTCGTCTCAACGGATTTAGATGGAGCCCTATTTAAAGTGAATGCAGCGGTTTCTAATGCATAACCCCAAAATGATAACGGCAAATCAGTAAGAGACATCATCGATCGGACCATGTCTAATAGGGTTCGATTCCGGCGTTCAGACACACCATTGCGCTGTGGTGTTCCGGGTGGCGTGAGTTGTGAAACGATTCCACTTGCTTTGAGATGCGTGAGAAAATCGTAACTCAAATATTCGCCCCCACGATCGGATCGTAGAAACTTAATCTTTCTGTTACGATGGTTCTCCACTTCATTCTGAAATTCTTTGAACTTTTCAAACGTTTCAGATTTATGTTTCATTAAATAGATATACCCATATCTACTTAAGTCATCGGTAAAAGTGAGAAAATAGCGATATCCACCGCGCGTCGAAACACTCATCGGTCCGCATACATCGGTATGTATGATTTCCAACAAGTCCGTTGCTCGCTCCATCATACCGGAGAACGGGGTTTTGATCATCTTGCCCATGAGGCATGGTTCGCATGTGTCAAATGATTCAAAATCAAGAGACTCCAAAAGTCCATCAGAATGGAGTTTCTTCATGCGCTTTACACCAATATGACCTAGACGACAGTGCCACAAATAAGTAGTATTATCACTATCTACTTTGCATCTCTTAGCCTCAATGTTATGGATGTGTGTTTCATCCCTTTCGAGATTTAGAAGAAATAAACCATTCACAAGAGGTGCATGACCATAAAAGATGTTACTCATATAAATAGAACAACCATTATTCTCCGATTTAAATGAATAACCGTCTTGCAATAAACACGATCCAGAAATAATGTTCATGCTCAACGCAGGCACATAATAACATTTATTAAGGTTTAAAACTAATCCCGAAGGTAAAACTAAGGAGAGCGTGCCGACGGCCATCACATCAACTCTTGATCCGTTGCCAACGCGCATCGTCACCTCATCCCTCGCAAGCCGCCGTCTATTCCGTAGCTCCTGTTTCGAGTTACAAATATTCTCAACCGAACCAGTATCAAATACCCAGGCACTACAACGAGGGCTAGTAAGGAAAACATCAATAACATGTATATCAAATATACCTTTGATGGTTCCAGGCTTCTTGTCCGCTAAGTACTTCGGACAGTTGCGCTTCCAGTGACCCTTGTCCTTGCAATAGAAGCACTCAGTTTCCGGCTTGGGACCAGACCTGAGCTTCTTCTCAGCAAGGGCAGTGCGCTTGCCGCCGCCCTTCTTGAAGGGCTTCTTTGCTCCCTTACCTTTCTTAAAGGAGGGCTTGTTGACCATCAACACATGATTATCCTTCTTGATGTCCACCTCCGTAGCCTTCAGCTTTGCGAAGAGCTCGGTGATCGTATCAGTGGAACCAATCTGATTGTGAGTCACTACAAAACTTTTGTAGCTGGGAGGGAGTGATTGCAGAACCCTGTCAATCTTGAGCTCCTCTGGAATCTTGCAGTCCAGTTGCTCAAGGCGTTGAGTGTAGCCTGACATCTTAATGGCGTGCTCACTAATGGAACTCCCTTCCTCCATCTTGCAGTTAAAGAACTTCTCAGAGATCTCATATCTCTCAGAACGGGCCTGAGTCTGAAACATGGTTTTCAGCTCCTCGAGAATCTCAAAGGGCCCGGGATAGTTTTCAAAACGATTTTGAAGTTCCGGTTCCATAGCAAACAACATGGTGCTCTTAATCACACCATAATCATCTTTGCGCGACTGATAGACAGCTTTCTCATCAGCCGGCGCAGTTGCAGCAGGGGGGTTACCTAACGCTTTCTCAAGGACATAGTCCTTTTGTCCGCCAGACAGAATGATTCTTAGATTGCGGAACCAGTTGGTGAAGTTAGACCCATTGTTTCTAAGCTTTTCTTTCTCAGCAAAAACGTTGAAGTTGGACTTGGCCATGTGATCTACAGTATTTGCAAGTACAATTTAGACTATGTTCATGATAAATAGTTCAACTTAATCAAATTACTAGATGAACTCCCACTAAATTCAACATCCCTCAAGTTGTTTAGTGAACACGATCCAAATTCACCACACCTAATCCGATCATCACGAGAAGAGATGTGGTTTCAATGGTGGACAACAAAGTGTCGATCATATCATTCATATGACTCATGCTTAACCTTTCGGTTCTTGCGTTCCGAGGCCATGTCTGTACATGCTAGGCTCGTCAAGTTAGACCCAAGTATTTCCGCGTGTGCAAAACTGGCTTGCACCCGTTGTATGTGAGCGTAGAGTCTATAACACCCGATCATCACGTGATGCTTGGACACGACGAACTTTCGCAACGGTGCATACTTTGGGGAGAACACAGTTTTTATCTTGATCTTTAAGTGAGGAATCATCTTATAATGCTACCGTCGCGATCTAAGCATAATAAGATACATAAAAGGATAAAAATCACATGCATATAACTTTATGTGACATGGTATAGCCAATCTTCGCGCAATGATCTCCATCTTGTGCGTTCCGGCATGATCTCCATCACTCCACCATGATTGCCTCCACCACGAATAGCAACTACAACTATTGCTAACTACTTAGCGATAAAGTAAAGCTATTACATGGCGTATAAGAAGTTGACTCGCAAGTCATACACAATTATAAAGACAACCATATGGCTCCTGCCGGTTGTGTACTCATCGACATGCAAGTCGTGAAACATTACAAAACATGATCATCGCATACAATATACACATCACATCTTGGGCCATACCATATCACAGAAAAACACTCCCTGCAAAAACAAGTTAGACGCCTCTACTTTGTTGTTGCATGTTTTACGTGGCTTATGGGAGTAGATGCTAAGAACGATTCTTACCTACGGAAAGCCACAACGGTGATATTATGGTTGCCAAACTCCGGTGTTAATCCCATGACAACTATAGTGAGAGAAACTGACATCCACCAGCCGCATGTGTGGTACAAGCCACACGTCAAGTGCGGAGCCGGTCTCGCGAACGACGTCGCGTAAGGTTGGCCTGGACCGCTTCAATCTCACTATCCCGCGTCATAAGAAGAACACAAACAAGAGGCTTGCAACAGAAAACATCAACGCCCGCAACAACCATGTTGCGTTCTACTCGTGAATCACATCTACGCATAGATCTAGCTCTGATACCACTGAAGGGTTTCGCAGCATAGTAAATCAAAATTTTCTACGGAAGCGAACAGAGGGAAAGCCAAGATATAATCTAGGAGATGCAAACAACGAGAGAGATTGGATTAGATCTTCATACCCTTGAAGATTCGCACAGCGGAACGTTCGTCGGAACGTGGGTGATGTAGTCGTACTCGCTTCTCCTCCTCGCGATCCGATCCGATCTAGCACCACAAGTGGCGGTGCCTCCGTGAGATGCGCACGTGCAGCACCTCGACGTCTCCTCCTTCCTCGGACCAGCAAGTAGGGTGGAGAGATGGATTGGATCTACAACACGACGGCGTGGTGTATATGGTAGAGAATTTCTGCCGCGGGGCTTCGCCTACAAACAGTCGGGAGGGAGAGAGGAGGGCAGCAGGGCAACTAGGGTTTGGAGGAAGGTGTAGGTTTGGGGGGGAGGGGGCGCACCAGCCCTCTATATATAGAGGGGGGTGCGGCCAGCCCTTGCCCATCCTCCAAGCCTATCTCTAGTTTAAACGATTTAAACTCTCCCTTCTAGAAACCCTATCTTATCTCTAGTTTAAACGATTTAAACTTATCTAGGATCGGCTGGGCCCTATGGGGCCTTGTGCCCCTGGCCCAATGCGGCCAGGACACTCCCTCATAGGCCCATGCCCCCTCCCGGAAGGTGGGGCCACGTTGGTCCCCTTCCGGAAGGTTCTAGAAGCTTCCGGTACAATACCGATTAATCCGGAACAATTCCGAACTCCAAAAACTGCACTGCCTTATATGAATCTTATTCTCCGGACCACTCCGGAACCTCTCGTGATGTCCCGGATCCCATCCGAGACTCCGAACAAAAATTCATAAACCAAGTATCCAATCTATCCTAGCGTCAAGACACGTTAAGTGTGTGACCCTGCGGGTTCGAGAATATGCAGACATGATCTTCTATCAATAATCAACAGCGGGGTCTGGGCACCCATATTGACTCCCACACATTCATCGATGATCATATCGAATGAACCACGATGCCAGGATTCAATCAATCCCATATATATATTCCCTTCGTCTCGTGATATTTTACTTGCCCGAGATTCGATCGTCGGTATCGTCATACCTAGTTCAATCTCGTTCATAGCAAGTACTTTACTCGTTTCGTAATCCGATATCACTTTGTGATTAACTCCTTAACCACATGCTTGCAAGCGGTGTTGATATCAATTACCGAGTGGGCCCGAAGTATATCTCTCCGACTTGGGAGGGACAAATTCCATCTCGATACATACAACCCAACAGATACTTTCCGATCACCTGAGAGACACCTTTATGATCACCCTCTCATAGGATGACGTTTGATGACCTCAAAGCTTTATTCCGATACCAGGGAGTTGTATTATCTCATGGTCTAAGGAATACAATATTTGACATAGGAAAAGCTTCACAAAGAAGAACACAATGAAACGATCTAATAGCTTTGCTTAGTTTGGGTCTGTCCACCATATCATTCTCCCAATGATATGGTCTCATTATCAATTGACAACTCATGTCTATGGTTAGGAAACCTTAACCATCATTGATCAATGAGCTAGTCCATAGAGGCGTACTAGGGACACGGTGTTGTTCACAAACCACACAAGTATTAATGTTTCCGTTTAATACAATTCTAGCATGGAATATAAACTTTATCATGAACAAGAATTATAATAATAACATCTTTATTATTGCCTCTAGGGCATAATTCCAACACGTATCTCATACGACTCCTATTGGATGGGTGGCATCACATGCCCTGGCTCCCATCCGACTTTTCCCCGAGTCCCACAACCGTTGTGATAGACCCGTCTAGATTACCAAGTGCTTCCGCAGTAAGAGTCCGACTCGAACCCACCTAGTCGGAAAGAATTGATAGCACCTCAATTTTATGAGCCCACTACCAAAAATGTCCGACTTGTGATGGTGCAGCACTGGCGGGGAAACCGACTAGACCTTCTTTGAGGGATTACTTTCTACCAACTATCTAATAGAGGTAAAACAGAGACATAACAATAACACAAAATAAAGCAATTATAATGTGAAATGGTATGGCTCTCTTCATGGCGATCTCCATCTCCACAAAACCGGTAATCCGACTCGTGTCAACTCTTGTCACGTGCCGTCTTACTCCATGTAGCCGACTTGTACACCGACTTGCATGCCATCCGGGTTGTCCAAATAGCTACACTAGCTAGTAATGTAAATTACATAGAGAATCTGACACGCAGGTCGTTATACAATAAGATGACAACACCTAGGCTCCAGCCGGCTGACAAAAACCGTGATACACAGACCACGTATGGATTACACACATCACATGCACATAAGCCATACCATTCATAACATCATCCTGCAAAAACAAGTTATGCATAGACACATATCTACCGGTGTTGTGAAACTCGCAACGACATCTAAGGCGCTACGACAGGGCGAAGCCGGCGGTCCCAGTCTGGACTCCGATTCGACCAAACCTTTTGATCTTCGATCACTGCATCCGGGTTTACGTGTCACAGTCTACCCCGATGGCGGAAGCCGACCGGTAGGGGTATGTCGTTCCACGACCTTAGCAGTTAGATCACGGAAACCAGATCATCCATTTCCCCGAGTACAGTTGATCCAACCAACTTTGTACAAAACCGATCTATCTCATAGATCGACCTACAAAACTGGAATTAGATCCAATCTAACGCCAACCGCATATCACATATGCACGATCTCGAGCCTAAAACCAGAAGCTAATGCTCTGATACCACTGTTGGGCCACGTAGAGAAAAATAAAACTTTTTCCTACGCGGTGATCCCAAGATCTAGCTGAGGTAGTAGGCCATGAGAATTACCACTAGACGCACGGTTGTGGAATCGATGAAGCACGTCGCTTGATGCAGTGCAGTCCACACGATCCGATCTGATCCACGATCGTCGAAGTGTTGAACGTACAGCACCTCCGCTAGTATCCACACGTACGAGGAGGAGCGCCGGCGATGGACTGCTAGGTCCGGTACGGCGGCGACAGGACTAGACTGGACTGGAGCTAGGGTTTCCAACACATGGAGTGACCTAACCGTGTGCTCTAAGCACCTGCGCCCCAGCTTATATAGGGTGTGAAAGTGGGCTCCACTCACTTGTGGCCCATTCACTAAAAGGCCTATATTAGTCACTGCGAGTCCAACTCACTGACTCTGTCCGTTTCCTTTTCGGGTCCAACCCAAATATGCTCCCGCTCTTAAGTGTGTGACCCGATAGGCTCATGGTGACCCGGACATGATCCGAGTCTCACTCGTGACCGATCAGTTGGTAGCGGCTCCTAGCAGAATGTGCCAACTCCCAAGTACCGAAGAGTCCTGATCGTCATCCCTTGAATAGTCCGACTCTCTTTCTCGATCTGAGATAAGTGATTCGTCCGACTAACTCTTAGTCGGTTGCCTCGGTTAACACTTAACCGAGTCACGCATGGCCATGCTTTCCGAATCATATCTTCCGAGAGGGCCCAGAGAATATCTCTCCAGACAGAGGGGCAAAATCCCATCTCGGTTATTCACATCACGCAGCTTGATTCTCAGTCGGCCCGAACTCCGCCTTTATAACTGCCCAGTGACAGAACAACGTTTGACAGAACCTAAGTCGGTGATCCTCAACTCGGATTATGCAATAACCTCGGGTCTAAGGATTACATTGATTGAGACATGCAAATGACGACTTGTTCGTTGCATCTCAATATGGGTCAGTCCGACTCGCTAAACTCTTTAGCCGAATCCGTGTAAGTCGGAATAGCATCTCCATGCCCATGACAAGTGGAACCTAGTCATCTGCCGACTTTCACATTGGTCTAAGTTGTGTGTCCAGCACAACCTCAATGACCAAGGGCAATTAGTATGAACAACATGAATATATAGTTCCACGATCAAATCACATTTTCGATGATACATATCAGCAGTCCATACATGGACCATAAGCTTATGAATACATTGGGAATAACATCATACATGATTGCCTCTAGGGCAACTTTCGCATTGGTGTAAGTTGTGTGTCCAGCACAACCTCAATGACCAAGGACAGTTAGTATGAACAACATGAATATATAGTTCCACAATCAAATCACATATTCGATGATACATATCAGCAGTCCATACATGGACCATAAGCTTATGAATACATTGGGAATAACATCATACATGATTGCCTCTAGGGCATATTCCCAACAACATGCACCATCAAAGACTTGATCAAAGTATTTGTAAAACATTCAAAGCTGGGATCATAGTACTTCAATCATAATTTGAAAGACAAAGTTCTAGCAATAAGCAAAGAAACTATGATGGAACATGAAAAGGCACAAACAAAAGATTCATGAATAACAATGCTTTGCAAGACGTTTGTTTGTTTCACATAAAGAAAACATGGCATAATAGTATTCAGCTTGTCCCTCAATAGAATAGCAAATATAAATGCATAGGACACCTTCAAAGTTCATAAGAGTGACTAGATACAATAGTTTAAAACAAGCAATATCAAAATTTTCCTTCATACAAAACTTCACACAATCTTTATTAGCAACATCAGTGCAATCAAGATAAATAAGTCTAAGGTTCAGTGCTAACACCAAATAAACTTCCATTAGTACACTAGCTACTGTAGCACTTCCCTCAAAAAGTTCAATCCTCCAAAAGAACTCAAAAAGGAACCAACAAGAAGCAAATGCAGAAAATGGCAGAAATCTGTCAAAACAGACCAGCAGGTAAAGACGAATTTTTTCGAAGACCTTCTGTTGCTCAAATCAAAAAGTGTTGAACTAATGAAAGTTAGATAACAACCTGGGGCAGAAGCACAATAATTCAATCCTCAAAAAGACGTTCAGAGATTTTACACGAATTTTTACGGTGAAGCACAGAAATCTGTTTCGGGACAGCAACTTTCCCAATCATTACTTCTCTCTCATTAGAGGTTACTCTTGGCACAAAAATCAAATAAAAAGGATAAGGAGCTTATTACTGAAGTAATAACTTCAAAGACTCATCTAAAACTTTTGGGTTATCTCCCAATAAGTATTTTTCTTTAACGCCTTTAAGTTAGGCATAAGAAGCAAGAAAGAATCAAGTGTTCTCAAATGAAGAAGCATTAAGACCAAATTTTGTTTTCATATGAGAAGAAAAAGAAATCTTTTCTCTCTTTTTAGGGAAGTGTTCTATACCTTTCTTGAGTGGGAGTTCATATTTAATGGTGCCTTCTTTCATATCAATGATGGCACCAATAGTTATAAGAAAAGGTCTTCCCAAAGTAATAGGACAAGAAGCATTGCATTCAACATCCAAAACATAGAAATCAACGGGGACATAGGCATTGTTAACCATAATAAGAACATCATTAAGACTCCCCATGAGTTTTTTTAGAATTATCATCAAGTGGGACATTCAAATAACAATCTTCAAGTGGAGGCAAATCAAGCATATCATAAATCCTTCTAGGCATAATAGAAACACTACTATCAAGATCACATAAAGCTTTGAAATCAAAGTCATTCACTTTCATATTAATGATGGGTTCCCAACCATCTTCTTATTTTATAGGAATAGAAGCTTTATGTTTCATCTTTTCTTCTTTAATCTTTATGAGAGCATCAGTAATGTGTTTTGTAAAGGCCATGTTCATAGCACTAGCATTAGGACTTTTAGCAAGCTTTTGTAGGAACTTAACAACTTCAGAGATATTGCAACCATCAAGATCAAAATCAAATTTATCATCTAAAGTAGTAGAACTATTACTAGCCTTAACACTAGTGGTGGTGATAGTAGAAACACTAATGTTTCTAGAAATTTCATCTTCTCTCTCCCACTTAGCATGTAATTCAGCTAATAGTCTAACATTTTCATCAATTCTTACTTGTATAGCATTAGTAGCTGCAAAGGGATTGTCATTAGTTTTAGGTTTAGCAGCCATTTTATTAATCAATGAAGATTGAGCTTCAGACAAAGATGATATATTTCTTTCAGCATTAGAGAGTTTCAATTGTAAACTAGGAATTTCCCTATTTAGACTCTCAAGTTGATGGCTAATGTTCTTCAAGATGATAGATTGTTCCTCCATAGTTTTAGTGAATAGTTTATTTTGCTCATATTGCATTTGCATGAAGTTTTTAGTGGCTCTTTCAACTTCTAAAATTATTCCTTCACTAGGTAATCCAGGTTTACCATTATAGCCATAAGTATTATTAGGAGGGTAGGGCCTATAATTGTTATTACCATAAGCATTGTTGCCAAGAATAATAGACATATTATCATCTTTAGGCATTTCAAGCACAACAAAATCAGTTAATATCAAGTAATTATGAGCCACTTGAATAGGTACATCCTCACATATACCCACAGGAATAGTGGTAGATTTATCAGCCATTTGCAAAGATATATCAGTTGGTATTAATTTTTCTAGTTGAAGCCTCTTATAGAGAGAAAGGAATAACACTAACTCCAGCTCCCAAATCACACAAAACAGTTCTAACATAACTATTCTTAATAGAGCAAGGGATAGTTGGAATCCCTGGGTCTCCAAGTTTCCTAGGAACCTTACCATTGAAGGAGTAATTAGCAAGCAAAGTAGAAATTTCTTCATTAGGGATCTTCCTTTTATTCGAGACAATGTCCTTCATATACTTTGAGTAAGGAGGCAATTTAATAGCATCAGTCAAAGGAATTTGCAATAATAAAGGTTTCATCCACTCACAAAACTTATTATAGTGTTCATCTTCCTTTGACTTGTGTTTCTTATCAGGGAAAGGCATAGGTTTTTGGACCCAATGTTCTCTTTCACTACCATGTTTCTTAGCAATAAAATCTTCTTTACTGTATTTAGTATTCTTAGTGTGGTTTTCAAGTTCTTATTCAACTTTTTTTTCATTATGAGCTTCATTTTATTCATTACCACTTTCGGTTTCAGCATCAGAGATAGATATACTATTAGGATCTAAAGCAGGTTCAGAGGGTTCTACAACAGTTTTATGTTTCTTTTTCCTTTTCTTAAGAGTAGAACCACTATTTTCAGCTTGTTGAGAATCCTGCTCAATCTTTTGGGATGCCCCTTAGGATATAGAGGATCCTGGGTAGTAGCTCCACTTCTAGTTCTAATTTCATAAGCATGTTTTTCTTTAGCAGCATTAACTAGCAAGTCATTTTGCACTTTAACGAGTTGATCTATTTGAGTTTGAACCATTTGAAAGTGTTTAACAATCATTTTAACATCATTAGAGGTTCTTTCCACAATATATTTCAACTCAACAATAGCTCTAGTGTTTTCCATTAGATGATTTTGCACCCTTTTATTAAAATTATCTTGCTTAACAATAAAGATATTGAATTCTTCTAAGCATTGATCAGGAGGTTTAGAGTAAGGGATATCACCTTCATCAAAGTGTTGGAGAGAGTGTACCTCAATAGTGGATGAGTAGGGAATAGTCTTACATAATTCTTCTATAGGAGGTAAATTCTTGACATCTGCAGCTTTAATTCCCTTCTCCTTAAGACAATTCTTAGCTTCATTCATCACTTCATCATTTAATTCAATAACTCCCCTCTTCTTTGATGTTGGAATAGGCACCAAAATAGAAGGTTCAGGTATAATTACTTTAGGTATAGCTTGTTTAGGAGGAGTCCAATCTTCATAGTTCTTACTTATTTTAGCCATTAATTCCTCAGCTTCCTTAGGAGTCCTATTCCTGAAAACACAATCAGCACAACTATCTAGGTATGTCCTAGATTCTTCGGTTAGTCCATTATAAAATATATCAAGAAGCTCATTCTTAGGTAATGGACTTCCAGCCTGTGCATGAATCAAAGCACAAAACCTTGCCCAAGATTCAGGCAATACCTCTTTTTCTCCCTGTTTAAAATCAAAAAGTTCCTGCAAAATAGCATGTCTAGCACTAGGAGGAAAATATTTCTGCAGGAAAGTACTAATCAAGCACTCAGGGCTATCAATAGATCCAGGAGGTAAATTACTAAACCAAGTTTTAGCTTCTCCTTTCAATGAAAAGGGGAAGATCTTGGCAACAAAGTAAGTACGCATCTTAATATCATTAGAAAACAAGCCACTCATGGTAGAAAGTTCATTCATATGTGCTACCGCACTTTCATTCTTAGTCCCACAAAAAGGTTCTTTCTCGACAATAGCTATGTAAGATAGATCGAGAGAGAAATCATAATCTTTATCTGTAATGTTTATGGGAGAAGCAGCAAACTTAGCAACAGGAGACAATTTGGGTCTAATAGTATGCCTCTCAAAGAGACTCTTAGCAGGGCTCCTATCATGGGTGTTTTTACATTCTTTAATAAATTCATCGGTCATCTCAACATAACCATCTTCAATATCATAACTTTCACTAGACTTAGGTGAACTAACAAGTGTGGTAGTGTCTTCATTAGGAGTTTCGATATTTCCAGCTATAGTTCTAGCAATCGTAGCATCTAGGAAAGGACCTAATGAACCACTCTTATCAAGCACAGTAGAAGCAGCATCATAAGCATCAGAAGTTTCAGATTCAGCAGTAGTAGAAGTGTGTGTAGCATGTGTATGTGGTGGTGTAACGAGCTTACTTATAACAGATGGTGAATCAAGAGTAGTAGAGGTGTTCAGAACCGTACCTCTTCTTGTAGTGGATGGTAAAATAGGAAACTTGCCATCACGAGACTTACCCATGATGGATGGATAGCAGTGAACAATAGAGAATCCAAGTGAACTTGATAAATAAAGCTATGCTCCCCGACAATGGTGCCAGAAAATAGTCTTGATGACCCACAAGTATAGGGGTGTATCGCAGTATTTTCGAGGGAAGTGAAACCCAATTTATTGATTCGACATAAGGGGAGCCAAAGAATATTTATAAGCCTTAACAACTGAGTTGTCAATTCAGCTACACCTGGAAACAATCTTGCTCATAGCAGTTTATCAGTAGCAACAGTTTTGTAGTAGGAATAGCAAAGTAGCAGCAGCAATAAAGTAAAGACAGTAGTAACAATAGCAGCAAACGGTGAGATTCGAGTGCGGTAGGCATAGGGATGGATGGACGGGCGTTGCATGGACAAGACAATTCACATAGCAATCAGAACATAGGGCAATTGCAGATAAATAAGATAAAGCATCCAAGTACTAGACAATCCTAGGCATGTGTTCCATATATAGTCATACGTGCTAGCAATGAGAACTTGCACAACATCTTTTGTCCTGCCAGCCTGTTTGCAGCGGGGCCTCAAGGGAACTACTGGCAATTAAGGTGCTCCTTTTAATAGAGCACCGGAGCAAAGCATTAACACTCTGTGAACACATGTGATCCTCACATCAAAGCCATTCTCTCCGGTTATCCCAATTTCTGTCACTTCGGGGCCATTGGTTCCGGACAACAACGTGTGTATACAACTTGCAGATAAGACCATAAACAATACTATCATAATGAATCAATAACATGTTTAGATCTGAAATCACGGCACTCAGGCCCTAGTGACAAGCATTAAGCACAACAAGTCGCAACAAAGTCATAAAGCACTAATAAAAGATACTAGGCACCATGCCCTAACAATCTGATGCCATTACATGAACAATCTCATCCAATCCCTACCATCCCCATAGCCTACACTGGGGGATTACTCACACATAGATGGGGGAAACATGGATGGTCGATGGAGAAGCGATGGTGATGATGATGGCGATGATCTCCTCCAATTCCCGGTCCCGGCAGGGTGCCAGAACGGAGTTTCTGGTGCTGTTTCGTGGAATCTGGTGGTGGCGGCGAAGCGGGACTCCTTCTGGAAAAACGTCGAACCCCCCGGGGGTTTTAGGTCAGAAGGCTCCTTATAGGCGAAGAGGGAGACCGAGGGGGTGCCTGGGGGGCCCACACCACCCCCTGGCGCGGCCTGGCCTGGCCCGCGCCACCAGGTGGTGTGGCCACCCCCTGGCTCTTCTCCGTCTCGTATTCTGGCTTCTGGAGTCTTCGGGTGAAATAGGATTTTTAGCGTATTTTCCGGGATTTTTCCTGATAGTTGATTTTCTGCACAAAAAGTAGACACCAAGGCAATTCTGCTGAAAATAGCGTCAGTCTGCATTAGTTGCATCCAAATCACACAAGTTTAGAGGAGAAACAATAGCAAAAGTGTTCGGGAAAGTAGATACTTTTTGGACGTATCAATCATCAGGTATGAAGCCCCAACACATCACTAAGCACCCAAGGATGGAGAAAAAGGAGCAGATCATGAAGCAGAGGCCACTAGAGGTGCTCAGACCGGAGTCTCCGGTCTGTGCACGCCGGAGTCCCCGGTCCACCAAAGTCTCCGGCCTGAAGACACCGGAGTCTCCGGCCCTACCTCTGGACTGACCCTAGAATCGAGCTCGAGGACAATCTGTGTGCCCCTCCGGAGGCTGGACCAGAGACCAACCGGAATATCCGGCCCAGACCGGAGTCTTCGGTCCACCACACCGGAGTCTTCGAACCGACCGTCGCCAGGCACATAAAATCCTTTGGGCCTTCTGCCCATGTACCCCTTAGTCCGTCCAGAACTTATCTTTTATTCCTAAAGTACCCCTGTTTAAGTGGCTAGCCTATATATATAGTCCCCCGCCTCTATTATAAACCCTAGGCATGATATTTGGAATTAGTGGAAACCCCTTGTGGATCTATCTAGTTCTTGCCTCATGCTCCTTTGACAAAGGAGCACCAAATATCCCAAACCTCGTTGGAGTTTGCATCGTGCCTCCACGTTGTACAAGGCCTAGGCATCAGAGTCCCTTTGCCTAGACGTCAAGATCTCACCAAGTCTCCCTCCTCGCCGTGCCGGTTCGAGAGAGAGTCCTCCGCCCGACGCCGATCCTAGGGATTGCGCCGGACCGATCACCGCTGGCGTGAGCTATTGGTGTGCATCGTGGTTTTGTGTGTGTGGTCATCGCGTTCTTCGTGCGTGAGTTCGTCGTGTTCATCCTCACCTCCTCTCCCCGCACTCCATCCTCGATATGAACGGGATTCGTGAAAGATTGGGCCACCCTAGAGGTTTGCCCTCAACATAAAGTTTATGATTAAGTTTTATATCATGCTATAACTGTATTGAAAGGAAACTCAATACATGTGTGATATATAAACAACCAGGGGTTCTCGGTGAAACTCTAGTCACTGGTTCATTGGTCAACAGATGATCAAGGTTTCCTGATCATGTGGCATTTATGCTAGTTGGAAATGAAGTCAATTCATTACGAGAATAAGAGGATGAACCAATACCCAACCTAAACATCGTGACCTGATCATGTCACGAATTTCAAGTTACGATGATTAGAATAGACCTCGTAGACTATTCCTTAGACCGTGAGCCTGTATCAATCAATGTCTCTCAAGAATGCTTAGATAGCATCAAACGTCACTTATGAAAGAGTGATCATAAAGGTGTGTTCAGGTATTCGAGGGAACCGTATAGGCAATATATGTCAAGAGCGGGATTTGCCCGTCCGCGTCATGGAAAGATACTCAGGGGGCCTACTCGGAGAAGTTGTATCCAAAAGCTGCACAGCGTGTGATTTGATCACAGGGATATCACTCATCGAAACGAGTCAATTAGCATTGTTTGGTAACGAGATTGAACACGACATGCTTATGTCATTGATCAGATCTCGGGCAATGTAAGTATCGAGAGACAAAAGGAATAAGACGCGATTGTCCCGGTTCAAATGACGAAAGTTCTTCGTGGAATGCACAGGGGTCACATGGCCATCCAGGTCCCTCTGTCGATCATTGGTCCGAGAGTGTCCCGACCATGTCTAGAGTGTTCCTGAACCGTGGGGTATCACGCTTAAAGGCTTGATGATGCTTAGAGAGTGTTTACAGGATCGGTAGAATCACCGAAGAAGAGAAGAGAGAAAACCGAAAGGGTTTTGGTAAGTCCGGAGGATGTCTAGAGTGGAGGTGGAAGGTGTTCCATAGCCACGGAGATTGAATAATATGTGAATGAATGTTAAATATTGATTTAATCATTTATTGATAATTATTTAATAAAAGAAAAATCAATTAAAGGTCAAAAGGCTTAATGGGCCAATTCCGGAGGGAGAAGGGCCCATGAGGGCAAGGCAAGAGGAGAGAAGGGAGAAGGGGGTGGCCGGCTGGGCCTAGCCCCCCCGTGCAGGGCCCACTAGGGCTGGCCAGCGGGTGCCCCCTCTCCCATCCTTTAGTCCCACCCTAGGACTTTGAGGGAGGTAGTACCTCCCCTCCCCCCTATATATAGTGGGGTATTTTGACCAGAAAATACACACAATATTCAATAAAAGGTTTCCTCACTTATGGGGAGACCTCCGATTGATATTTCTCTCTCTCCCGTGACCGTCGTCCCAAGTTTGAACTGCGCGAACGAGAGACATCTTCACCGCGGAGCGCCGTCGCGCTATGGGGATTGGGATCCAGGAGCTCTACTTCCATAAATGCTACTGGAGCGGGGAAGCGGGAGTCATCGCGAGGCACCAAACGTGTGTAACTCCTCGCGAGGTGTCACACTTGGGGCACTAGGAGTCGTTGGAGCCATAGGAGCACGAGGACTTCAACATGACCTTCAGGTCGGCTTTAGATCGTCTACATCAACCATGCTCTCCCGAGCGTTGAGAACTCTTTTCAGTCTTCGAGGGTAAGTTCATGAAAAGCCCCTCCCGTTACTGTATTACTAATAGATAGATCCTGGCAGCATCAGGGGTTCATGGGCGTAGGGTAAAATTTTATTGCTTTCATACGCGGACCCCTACAGTGGTATCAGAGCTAGATCTATGCGTAGTAATGCTAGTACGGGTAGAACACACAAGATGTAGCGTGTGGGCGTTGATCTTTTAGTTGTTAGCCTCCCACGTGTACTTGTGTATACCGTAGTAATGCTTGATGAAGCGCCCCCAACCGACTTTATGCGTTCATTCGCGAGACTGGTCCACGCTTGACATACAGCTTGTACCGTATAAAGTGGCTTTGGGGGGTGTCTGTCTCTCTCGCATTAGTTGGTATGCCATTTGCAACGGAGGGCCCCGAAAGGGGTATAGTATAGACAACTACTTGATCAGCGTTGTGGTGAAAGTTTGTAGGTAAGAACGATTCTTGTGGGAAAGCCCATTCAGCCATGTAAAATCTGCAAAGACAAAGTAGAGGTGTCTAACTTTGTTTTGTAGGGGGGCGTTGCTTTGTGATATGGTTGTTGTAAAGGTAAAGTGCTTACCTTATGTTACAAAGTAGTAATGGACAGTCACGGAGGTGACGGACTACCACACCGGAAAGGCACCGGTACCCTGGTGTCTACGGCGCCGGAACCCTGGCGTCGGAATTTGGTGACACCGGATGGAGATCACGACGTGAAGGACCATATCACATTGCATTTACATTCAATGTTATTATTTGTATATCTTATTGTGTGCTAGTATTAGATACTCGACGGTAGCCTAATAAGATGATCCCTATTAAAAATTACCAATGATTGTGTTCCCCTTAGTGTGCACCACCAAGAAAGTTCTTCGGTATGAGGCAGCACCGTGATGATCGAGTGTCAGACATATCTACGTTCGCATACAGTGAGTGTAAGCCATGTTGCACAACGAATACACTAAGGTTGAGTTGGCGAGACTAGCATGTGTAGACATGGCCTCGGAACACGGATGGTCGAAAGATCGAGCACGAGTCGCATGAATGATGTGACTGATGTTTAGCGTCCACTCTAGAACCCACATTGATGGCCATGACGATCGGGGGAGATGTGGGGGAAAAGGAGTCGTGTTATCGCTAGAACCCTTCAGAGGATAGGTGTTTTTTAGTGGAGTTATTATTATTAACTCATTTAATTATAAACTTAGTCTAAATTCTTTTTTGCAATTATAAATGTAGAAAATGGTTCTCCCGAATGCTATCTTCCAATTGGTTAGATGAAGAGAAGCTCAGGCTAGACAGATCAAACTTCTCTATGTGGGTTGCGCGTCTCCACGTTCTCCTTAGCAAGAATGACGTGGTCGACTATATACTCAACGAGATGAATTTGGATCAGCCCAGTAACTTAGAGACCCTAGAGTAGCGGGAAGACCGTTATTACCGTCGTGAGATGGCCTCCTTCATATCAGTGACGATGCATTTCAAGATGGTGGATGAGCTAGACGTGGGCGGCCCGACCCGAAAAAAGCCCACAAGTCGGGGCTAGGCTTCAGATCTGCGGCCCGATGGTTGCACGGGTCAGGCTTGGGCCAACGAAAACACGCGAATAAGAGGAGGCCGGACCCACGGCCCGGAGGATTTTGCACTTTGCGAGCCAGGCTCGGGCCTGGTGTTAGGACCCGATAACCGGGCTAGGCCGAGCTCGGGCCTAGAAAATGTCAGGCAGGCTTTTTCCAGCCTAGTCCGAGCCCAGCTTGTCCTGAAAAATGCCCAGGTATAGTTGGCACATAGCGCGCTCTTAGGAGCATCCGGCGTGTGTTGGGGGGATACCCTCGGGTAGGGTCACTCCGGGGTATAAGGGCTGAGTTAGCCGAGGTTCGGCAAGGTCAAAGCGGATGCTGGCCGAGTCACCTCAAGGCAGGCCAGATCACGGAGTAACCCGGACCAGGGGGGTCGCCATAAAATTGTCTCGTCCGACTTAAGGAGTAAGTCGGAAATGCTTGTCTAACTTATATGCAGGAACAGGTGTGGCCGGATCAACTATGATCCGGATCCTCGCTTGGCTTCTAGGAGAAGGAAGGAATCTCTCTAGTCAAAAAAGAAGGTCCGGTGCGTACTGGATGAGCGAATAAAGCAAGGGCAGGACCACCGGATCGTGGCCGACAAGGGTGACGACGCTCACGTCGGCTGATGCGGGCGCCGCAGAGGCTACGTCGCTAAAGCAAGTGTGACGCGGGGGAAAAGCACCCCTGTCGGGTTACTACTTTGGGAGGGGGCATATTCTTAGGAATATGCCTCCACGTATGCCCTAGGCCAGGACCAAACCACCTCTATATAAGGGGGGGTTAGGGTTCTGGTAGGGGGGTTGGGTTTTTTCTGATACAGAGTTGGGAGAATTCTAGTTGGTTGAGCACTAGTGGATCTAGGGTTCTTGGGCTAGTTGGTAGGCAAGAGTAAGAGAGTTTCTTCTTCCTCCTCTTATCAATACAGCTCAAGGAGCACTTGTAATCTGGGAGATAGAACATCAGTACAAAGCTTCTGTGTAGAGAATCACTCTACTATCCCTCCCTGGATTCCCCTAGCACATATTAGTCCCCACCTTTAGCCTATCCATGGCATCTGCCGTGACACCACCAGGACAGTTGGCGCCCACCGTGGGGCTAGCGGCGCTAGCAGGGGTGAAGATCCGGACGGAAAACCTCATCGGCACCGGCGACCGCATCGTCTCCGGGCTCGTTCAGCGCTTTGGAGCGCTGGACTACGTCAGCGACAACGCTGGCTGCTTCGGCACGCGCCCCCTTCCGTGCAACGGTATCTTCGTCAAGCTCGGTGCGCACAAGGTCTATGTTGCTGTGGACGTGTCTTGCGTTCATCCGTGTCGCGTCGTCGATGCAGGAGAACCACCCCTCACTGTGGCTCGCGGGGCGCGTATCGCTCGCTCCCCGGACCATGCAGAGGTGATGATGACTGCGCCAGACGCGGGCATGAGCAAGGATCTAGCGCCAGACCCGGAGGTAACGCCTAAGGCACCGAGGAAAGCTAGGGGTCATCCGCTAGAGAGGCCTGAGAACGTGCTGAGGGAAGCTATGGATAGCTTGGCAAACCCGGTGGCAGCAGTGGTAGATCCGGTTCAGGCACAGGCCGAGCTAGAGGAGACCCGGCAAAAGATACTGGAGGGCACAAAGAAAATAGCAGCGGCTCAGCAGTCGTTGAACATGACGCTGCGTGAGTACGCGAAGGCAAACAAGGTTGATGCAGTAAGGGTAAAAGGGAAAAATCTCATGAGTGAGATGAACAGAGAAGGTGATGATGGACCAGAAGGGTCGGAAAACTATCTGTCCGTGGGGTTGCCGAAGTATAGTACCCCGGCGAAGAACCTCAGAGCAGCAGATGCCACGGCGTCTGAGCTAGAGGGTCTGACGGGTGAAGCCCGTCAAAGACATCAAGACTGGGTTAACGAGCTGGTTCGGATCACGAACAGGCAGAACGAGGAGCTGCTGAGAGGTAACCCGGAGAGAGTTGGAGCTTCTAAGATCGTCCATTCGGCGATGGGTAACCCAGAGAAATCCGCTGGAGCCGCATCGTCACCTCATGGTGGCCCAAAGAGAGAAGAGGTAGTAACCTCGGCCAGACGGAACAAGCAGATCGTTCCGTACGACCCAACGGATGCGGGAAAAGAAAAAGAGATGCGGAAAAACGACGATCGACGAAGTGTGAGCCGAGGTGAAGCGGGCCGAGGTAATCATGACCAAGGCAATGCCGATCAAGGGAATGCTGCCAACGGCAATGCGGGACAGCGAAACTCAGCAGGAGCAGGTCAACCGCAGCAGCGGAATATACCAAGGCAAGAGCAAAGTGTCGGCCGTGGTATGCAACAGAGAGGAGCACAACGAGAGCAAGACCGATACAATGACGGAGACTCGGAGATGATGAATGCGGGATACGCAAGACCGGACTATCATGTGATAGGGTCGAGATTGGGAAGCAGGGATTTGATGCCGGATGACGCCAGGTTAAAGCTGGATCATGAAGGAACCGCCAGTACCCAATTTCCAATTACCCAGGGGCACGAAGACGTATGACGGCAGTACAAAGCCGGAGGATTGGCTGATAAACTATGCAACAGCTGTGAAAATTGCAATTGGCAACTTGAGATGGGCTGTACGATACGTACCCCAAATGTTGGAAGGTCCGGCTAGGGTATGGCTGAATAATTTGCCACCCGGAAGCATCAATTGCTGGATAGATTTTGAAGAAATGTTTATCAGCAACTTCTCAAGTACATATCAGAGACCGAATAGACCGCAGACCCTGGCGATGTGCAAGCAGAGATCTAATGAAACGGATCGTGAATTCTTGACCCGGTGGTGTACCGTGAGAAACTCGTGTGAGGGAGTCATAGAGTCACAGGCTATAGCATGGTTCGCACAAGGGTGCAGATATGGCAGTGAGTTGTGGATGAAATTGCAAAGGAAAATGTCAGTCACGTTGGCAGAGATGATCCGGATTGCGGATTCTTATGCTTTGGGTGATCCGACTCAACCTAGGATCGCGTCGAACGAGTCAAATGAGGAGTACTATCCGAGGGACGGAGTCGGGTCATCCCGGAGGAACGATTACAGGGGAAAAAGGAGAGACGATAGACCGGATCATCGGTATAGTTCGCAACAAGTTGTAGCCATGAATCAAGATCAACCCGGAGCAGGGAGCAACCAATGCCAGAAAACAGGAGGGCAATGGACTCCTCGAAACGATGGCAAGAAAACATGGACTCCGGAGCAGAAGAAGCAATGGCAAGAAAAGAAAGATCGTCCGAGGTATACCTATGAGTCAATGTTGGACCAACCGTGTAAATTTCACACGCCAAATCCGAACAGCCCGGCGGGTCACACAACGAGGCAATGCGAGTGGATGCGTAAGATAGAACAAGGTGGTTCGGGGAATGCTCAGGCACCCCGAAATGATCAACCTCGGCAGGAGTTACCCCGGCAGCAATTGCTCTCCGGAGCAAACACGCAACAGCTAATGTTGCCTCCCCCTCTGCCGAGGTATGACAACAGTGAGAGAAGGGATGCAGTGCATCAGGTGGAAAACCAGCAACAACCGGATCAGAGGTACTCCGGAAACGAGGGAAGGAATGAGTACAGGGAACATCACCAGAGCTATTGTGTGTTCACAACAGAGGAAACATATAGGAAGAGCTTGCAGCGCCGACATATGGAGGTTAACGCGGTTATGCATGCAGTGACGAGGTACATGCCTTGGTCGGTCCAGGAAATTACCTGGAGCATCAAAGATCATCCCAAGCTTATGCCAAGTCCGGGCTCGTATGCACTAGTGTTAGATCCGACGTTCATTGGAACAAACATTAATGTGAGGTTCTCCAAGGTACTGATCGACAATGGCAGTAGCATTAACATCATGTATGCGGATACGATGCGCAAGTTGGGAATCTCGGAGAACATGCTCCAGGCTACAAGAACAACTTTCCATGGTATCGTACCAGGCATCTCCTGTGAGCCCATAGGCAAAGTCCGGGTCGACGTGCTATTCGGTACGAGGGATAACTGCCGAACTGAGAATCTGGAGTTTTAGGTGGTGAACTTGGAGAGCGCGTATCATGCATTACTCGGGAGACCAGCACTGAGAAAATTCATGGCAAGTTCCCATGTTAGTTATCTGAAGATGAAGTTGCCCGGGCCAAATGGAGCAATTACTATCGCTGGGGATTTCCGATGTTCTATTGAGTGCGCCTCAGCCGGGTCTAACCTAGCCGAGTCACTCGTGATTGCGCAAGAGAAAAGAAAAATCCAAGAGGTGGCGGCATTAGCTCAGTCCGCGCAGCAGTATATGCCGGCGTTAAGTAACCCGCATGGAAGCGTTTCGTTTCAAGCCGCGAAGGACACCAAGAAGATTCCAGTGGATAACATGTTTCCGGAGCGTACCGTAACAATTGGTGTCGGGTTAACTGACAAATAGGAAAGCGAGCTCGTCAACTTCCTCCGTGAGAATCGGGATATTTTTGCTTGGTCCACGCAGGACTTGCAAGGTGTTCCGAGGGAGTTGGCCGAGCACTCTTTGAACGTAAGACCCGGAGCAAGGCTGGTGAAGCAGCCTCTCCGACGCTTCGCCGAGGATAGGAGAAAGGTCATTGGTGACGAGATAGCTCGGTTGCTAGCAGCAGGATTTATCATGGAAGTGCTGTATCCGGATTGGCTATCTAATCAGGTGCTGGTAGAAAAGAAGAAGGATGATCCGAACGTGGCAGTGGTTTGGCGTATGTGTATCGATTACACGAACCTGAACAAGGCGTGTCCAAAAGATCCATTTCCACTGCCGAGGATAGATCAGGTCATCGACTCTACCGCGGGATGTGAACTGTTGTCATTCATTGACGCCTATTCTGGTTTCCACCAGATACCTCTGAACCCGGATGATCAAATAAAAACTGCCTTTATTACCCCGTACGGGGCTTATTGCTATCGCACTATGCCGTTCGGTTTACGAAATGCAGGAGCAACGTACCAAAGATGTATGCAAAAATGTTTGCACGATCAAATAGGTCAAAATGTACAAGTCTACGTGGATGATGTGGTTATTAAGACCAAGGAAAGCGCAACGCTCCTTGACGACATAAGGCAAACATTCGCAAACTTGAGGAGATTCCGGATGAAGCTTAACCCGGAGAAATGTACCTTCGGTGTCCCGGCTGGGAAATTACTCGGATTTCTCGTCTCCAGTCGAGGTATCGAGGTTAATCCAACTAAGATCCAAGCCATCGAACGAATGGAGCTGCCGAAGTGTCTCAACGATGTCCAGAAGTTCACTGGATGCCTGGCGTCGTTGAGTCGGTTTGTATGTCGGTTAGGGGAAAAGGCACTACCTCTCTACCAACTCATGAAAAAGTCAGATAAATTCCTTTGGACGCCGTAGGCTGATGAAGCTTTTGCCCACTTAAAAAAGATGTTGACCACTGCACCAGTGTTAGCTTCTCCATTGTCAAAGGAGCCAATGTTTCTCTACATAGCCGCAACCAACCGAGTTATAAGTGTAGTGATTGTAGTGGAGCGTGATGAAGAGGGTAAGTCGGTGCAGAGGCCGGTGTATTACTTGAGCGAGGTGTTGTCTGCCTCAAAACAGAACTACCCGCATTTTCAAAAGGTGGCATACGGTGTTTATATGGCGGCAAAGAAGTTAAAGCACTACTTTGAGGAGCATCCCATCAAAGTGATATGCGAAGCCCCCATATCCGAGATAATGGGTAACAAAGATGCGAATGGCAGAATTGCGAAATGGGCGATTGAGCTAGCACCTTACGCACCCCAGTATGATAGGAGATAAGCGATCAAGTCCCAGGCTGTGGTGGACTTTTTCATGGATTGGGCCAAGGTACAATACGAACCGCCGCCACCAGATCCGAACTACTGGAGGATGCACTTTGACGGATCGAAAACCAAAACCGGGTTGTGCTTACCTCGCCAAAGAAGGATTGGCTCAAGTACGTATTGAAGATCCATTTCGCGGCATCAAACAATGTCGCTGAGTACGAGGCTCTTGTGCATGGTCTCAAAGTGGCAAAGGAGATTGGCATACGTCGGATAATATGCTTTGGCGACTCGGATCTAGTAATACAGCAAGTGTCCGGAGTGTGGGACGCCCTGGATCCAAACATGGCACTATACAGATTTCATGTGCAGAAGATCTCGGGTTACTTTGAGGGATGCGAATTTCACCATGTACCTCGCGTGGAAAACGAAGCTGCCGACATGCTGTCAAAGCTCGGATCGACCCGACAGGCAATTCCACCGGGCGTAGCATTGGAGCACCTCAGAAAACCATCTATCAGGCCGTCCCCAGGAACCGATTCAATCTATGTCCCGGAAAATGCGGAATCCGGAGCTGAGCCCATGGACATTGACATGGGAGGTAGCACGCCGAACCCGGGGACTACCTCGGCAAACCCGGGGACTACCTCGCTAGACCCGGGGACTGTTCAGCGTGATCCGGCTGAAGTTATGCCAGTGGATCGGATGGAAATTGATGAGGAGATGTTCCCTGCGCGAGCGATACCAGCTTGGGCACTGCCTATATACCAGTTCTTGAAAGATGGAATGTTACCCACTAAGGAAGTGCTAGCCAGGCAAACTCAGAGGAGAGCCAAAGCTTACACAATCATCAATTCCGAGATGTACAAACAGAGTGTAACCAATGTCCTCCAGCGGTGTGTTGACCCGAAAGAAGGACTTAACATCCTCCGAGATATACACCAAGGAGAATGCGGGCATCATGCCTCATCCCGGGCCTTAGTGGCAAAGGCGTTCCGGCATGGATTCTACTGGCCAAGTGCCTTGGAGCAAGCAAAAGATCTGGTGAGAAAATGCAATGGTTGTCAAAGGTACGCCACCAAGACACATACACCTATGTCGGAACCCAAAACCATACCAATTACATGGCCATTTGCTGTGTGGTGCTTGGATATGGTTGGCCCGTTCAAACCAGCAAGAGGAAACATGACACACATTCTGGTCATGGTGGACAAGTTTACAAAATGGATCAAAGTGAAGCCTATAAGAAAATGTGATGGAGCTACGGCCGTGACGTTTCTCAAAGACATCATCTTGAGGTACGGTTATCCACACAGCATTATAACTGACAATGGAACGAATTTCACGGAAGGAGCATTTGCGCGCTTTTGCCGAGACAAGAAAATCCGACTCGACGTAGCCTCGGTAGCCCACCCCGCATCGAACGGACAAGTGGAAAGATCCAACGAATTAGTGCTATCCGGGATAAAACCCCGGCTCATTGAGCCGCTGCAAAGATCAGCGGGGTGCTGGATAGAAGAACTACCAGCGGTATTGTGGAGTTTAAGAACAACTCCGAATCGATCAACAGGCTACACGCCGTTCTTTCTGGTATATGGGGCAGAAGCTGTATTACCAGCCGACATAGAGCATGATTCGCCTAGGGTTACCCAATACACAGAAGCCGAAGTGCAAGAAGCCCGGCAAAATGATGTTGATCTGCTGGAAGAAGCGAGAGAACTAGCACTGTCCAGATCCGCCATATATCAGCAAAATCTCTGACGCTATCATAGCCAGAAAGTGTGCCCCCGAGTCTTCCGGGAAGGCGATCTGGTGCTCCGGTTGGTACAGCGTACCACTGGCATGCATAAATTATCCCCCCATGGGAAGGGCCAATCATTGTGAGCAAAGCATTGCACAATGACTCTTATTATCTCATAGATGCAAAGCCACAGGAAAAGAACAAGGCGGACAGGTCCGGAGAGGAATAGAAGCGACCATGGAATGTAGCACTACTTCGTCCCTTCTACACTTAGCTAAGAAGTGTATGTATCCGAGTCATCTCATATGTCGGTATGTATGTCGGCAATGAGCTTATCAATGAAATAGCGGAGCCTCGAGCAGTAACTCGGGGACTGCCTTAATAAACAGTTGTTGTTACTTTTTATGCGCTAGATGGAATGACTCGTTTCGCTTAACCTGGATTAGTAATGTGTGAGCACCAGAAACCCAACCCTTCGACTTGCTGCTGTCCAACAAGAATTGGCTTCATGGCAAGCAAGGGGACGAGTTTGGAATTGCGTAGCACATGAAAAACCACTAAGGAAACAATCTTATTCCAGCTAACGTTTGCTTTTTCGGACTAACCCCGTATTTACTTTCAAGTTATTATGTTGAATTATTTTGAGCCAAGCCTCAAAGTTTCTCAGTATTGTTAAAACGATTCTTGAGGCTCGGATTCGTAAGTCGTAAAACCGAATCAAGGTAGACACGGATCGAGCCGGAGAATTGGACGAACAAGAAAATGAAACTCGGGGACTACGCCCAAGTTAATCCGGCATACAAGCATAGTAGCAAAATATCATGTATTTAGCATACAATGGCACCCGGCATACCGGGGATCTGATAAATTTTCAAGTTTTTTCCACTAAGGAGCGGCAGGAGGAGGAAGTTCGGCGTCATCATCACTGTCTTCAATATCTGAAGCAACATCTTCTCCATCCTCGCCCAACCCATCCTCCATGTTCTCCATCTGCTCCTCCTCGCCGGACTCCTGAAAGCTCGGCCCCTCAACCCAGTCATGGATGGGAGAATATTCAACAAGGCTGTAGGCGCAAGCCTGGCGCCGAGCTACCCACTCCGGATCATCGATCCATTTGGATCCGGTGCGCCGACGTGTGAGGAGACTTAGGTCGATCTTCTTGTACCATGTAAGGATATGATGGAGGAGGGTATCTGCTGCGGCACGCCCGGCGGATTCTCTCCAGAGATCAAGCTGTGTCTCGATTTCCAATATCTTCTCAGCAAGGAGTGTGATCCTTTTCGGAGCACTCTCGCTTGGCCAGAAAGTGTTGAAGATTCGGACCGCAATGTCGAGGAGATCTTTCCCATAGTTCTTGATGGTTTCCACCCGAGCTGACACGCTGACCAACAGGTCCTCCATGTCTAAGGGGATGCTCTCACCATCAGGAGCGACGGGAGTACCCCTCTCTCGGCGGAATTTGGCAACAGCAGCACTGGCGATGGGAGTACCCTCTGGAAAGTTATCTGAAAATAAGGAAAGGGAAGATGCTGAAGCAAAGGCATATGAGCTAACCCGGAAAACTATGTCGGACAAGGGGAAGAAACTTACGTGAGATATGACGATGGATCCGGGTCAACTCCTTGATACAACTGTCGTGTCTCTGGCGAAGTTGTTCAAGCTCAGCAAGCGCCGACCCAAGCTGGACCTCGGATTCCTTAAGCAGGTCCTGGTCCTTGGAGATCTGAAGGGTAAAGCGCTCACGCTCTTCGGTGAAGTTCTGGCCAACTTTTTGGAGTTTGGTTTTGTGTTGGGCCTTCATCTTCTCCATCTCGGCCTTGAGTTTGACTATTTCGTCGTCCTTGGTCCGGAGGAGGGCAAGCTCATCGTTCTTCTTCTTCAGCTCAGCTTGATGCTGTCCTGCTTGTTCGATAAAATGCAGAATCATATCAGGCACGGGCACACTATCCTCAAGCGATGCTGAAATAGTATGTTGACCCGGCAAAGCCGAGGAGTGAATGTTTGCCGAGCCAAGGAGAAGAAGGAATGGAAAACACAACAACGTTGGCCGAAAGAGGACATACCTCGGATTTCCTCCAAGTTCTTCCGCATAATTTTGTTTTCAGCCTCCACCCCAACTGCAAAAAACCGAATAAGGAGGTTAGTCCGGCAGAAACAAATGAAACAGAGAGGTATCGAGAGAGGAAATTACCCCTCTTTTCATGCTCCGCGCCAAGTGCAACATGTTTTGCGCGCAAGATCTTGTGGGTATCAAGCAGGCGCTAAAATTCGGCGCTCCGGCGATTGGTAGTTACCTGACAAAGGTACAGGAGTGTAAAGTTAGTTCGTTGCATATTTGAAGTATACAAGATCCGGGCCAAGCGGAACTTAACCCGTCTCTAGGTGTGTGCATATTCGAAGTATACAAGATCCGGGCCAAGCGGAACTTAACCCGACTCTAGGTGTGTGCATATTCGAAGTATACAAGATCCGGGCCAAGCGGAACTTAACCCGGCTCTAGGTGTGTGCATATTCGAAGTATACGAGATCCGGGCCAAGCGGAACTTAACCGGGATCTAGGTGTGTGCATATTCGAAGTGTGCAAGATCCGGGCCAAGTGGAACTTAACCCGGCTCTAGGTGTGTGCATATTTGAAGTTTACATGCAGCTACGTTGATCTTCTAATGAGCATCCGGCCGAGTAACAAGTTACTCCGCCGGAGGCTCGGGGACTAATGGTTATTATCTACAGCATGTAAAGAAGAAACGACGTACCTCCATCATTCGCCCATCGAGGTTAATGGCCTTGGCGGCGGTATTCATCTGAGTGGAAAATTCAGCGGGGCCGAACTTTTCCCGGAGATCGTCGTTGTAGACGAACTCCGCCTTATTCCAGTTCATAACAAACTCGATAAGGCTCGAAGGGTACCATTCGCCAGTGGGCATGTGGGGTGCCACCAAGCCCTTTGCGTGAGCTTCCTTTCTCTCAATCAGGGCAAGAGCTGGGCTGGTGTGAAGAACCATCTGTTGCGAATCGGCTAGCTCGGCAGGAGGATCCGTCGCTGCTGGTGACTTCTTTGGAAGCATTGACGACAAGGTTCGCTGCCTGGCCTCGACAGAGGTAGACTTGCCTTTGGCTTGCTGGGAGGATGTGACCATGGTGGATTTGCCCTTGGAAGCCGCTGGAGTGGTTCCTCGCCGAGCTTGGGATGACTCGGACGAGGCAGACGAACTTGGCACGAGAGCTTTGGTGGCAGGACTGGGAGCCGCTGTTGGTTTCTTTGGAGCCGGGACAGGCGCTGGTTCGGTGGCTGGTGCTGGAGCTGCTGCTCGTGCTGGAGTTGCGGTAGACTTGGTGGTTGCTGGTTGCGACACTGCCGAAGTGACGGACGCCGTTGCCTCGGCCGATCCGAGGTCATGTTCCTCTGAAGGAGGTACTGCGGAACCCGGAGCGGTCGTAGAGCCCTCCGGAATAGGGCTCAGCGGGCGTGACTCGTCGTCACGAGGAGGGGAAGGACCAGACCGAAGGGGAGAGGAGATGCTCGATCCGCTCCGAGGGACCTCCACAGGAGCCCTGCAAAAGAAAATAATGTCAGGAGTGAAATTACCCCGATGCAGGGAGAAGTGTGTTGCGCGGTGAAAAATGACTTACGCATCCGAGGTCTCGGCCTCCTTAGGTTTTCGGGCCCTCCATGCCGGGGCTTTGCCTGCCCGTTTGGAGGCAGTCTTGTCTCCGGCCTTCTTTTGCCTTTTGGTAGGCTGAGAAGGTTCGGAAGAAGAACTTGACGTGGATCCGCGCTTCTTCTTCGACGCCACCGGAACAGGCTCGCCCGTGGCAAGTGGAGGATCCTCGTGGATGTGCCCACCGGGGTTAGCTGATGCCGGGAAGGCAAAAGAAAGAGGGACAGCCTCAACGGGTTCAATCATGTCGATATCCGAGTCATCCTCATCGTCGGGCCAATCTCTAAGAGAAGAGAATTTACCGCTGGGTCGTTTGGTGGCGTCGGTTGTGGGGAGGAACATCTTCTGGTCCAGCTCCTCCTCATCCGGGATTTCTCGGTCCGGGGCCCACTTAAGGGTCGGATCAGTACCATCCTCGAGGGTTTGCTGGAGAAACAACTGAGAAAAAAAGCACAAGGAGCAGAGTCAAAAATATGATAAGAACCGACACGTAATTGATCCGGAATAAGTTTACCCCGCGAAGCTTACCACGGGAGGGAGCCTGTCACGACAGTAATGCTCGATTCCCCACGTCCATTCGGCGGAAAAATCCTTATGGGTGGTGAAAAGAGCCTTGACCCGGCGGAAGATCTCCGTATTGCTCAACTCGAACGAGGAGGTTGGGGTCGCGGCTGAAGCTCATATGGCACAACTTGTGAGTACGCCACTGGAGGGGAGATATTCAGTTGCGCACGAATGTGATCATGGCATCTTCGTTGCGCAATCCGAGCTTCTTCAGCTCCGCGAACCTTTTGTGGACTTGGTTGGCCAGAGCTGTAGGTTTTTTGGCGACCTCCTCCCAGAAATCCGTGTCCGGGGGACCCGGAGCATAGGGTAGCAACCGGATCAAGTCTTCGGTGCCTTCGTTTCGGACGTAGAAGAAGGTCCGGGCCCATCCTTTGCAGGAGTCAAGCCCAGTGACCCGGGGAAAGATTGAAAATCTCCGGGGCAAGATCGAGGCGGCTCCGAATTGAGTGAGCTGCTTGTCCTTCGACTCGACGTGGATGTTGGGGACGACGTTGCGACAGAGGCCGAAGAACCGGATCCACAGCTCTTTCGTGGGCCATAGTCCGGTGTAGCCCTCGATCGAAGAGACGAAAGCGGACAGAGAGGTGATGGCGTTCGCCAGGAAATGATGTGGTTGCAGGTGATAGGTCCGGACCCAGTCCCGGAAGAAATCACTCACCGGAAGACCAAATCCCCGTTGGAAATGGGATAGGAAAACAACGAACTCACCCGGATTGGGTGAGGGGGACAATTCCGAGGAGGGGAGACGAGCGGCGACGCCGGCGGGAATACGCCGGGTCCGGTAGAGCCAGTCGATGTCGTCCTGGCAGACCCACGAACCGGCCCACGCGCCGCGGTCCGCCGCGCCGGCGTCCTCCTCCATCTCCTGCTCGACGACGATGAGCTCCTCCTCCATCATCTCGAATCCGCTGTCCTCGCTGGAGCTGGCGGCGGCGGGGCTCTGCGGTCTAGATTGACGAGGACCCGTGGCTAAGCAGTTGTGCAGCGGTGGCTGCGGTGCGGAGGCACGGATAAGGTGCGGCGGCGGCGCTGCTGCAACGGGCACTGGCGGCGGCGCGGTCGCGAGGAAGAAGAAGAGGAACGGGCGAAGGGGCGCGGAGATGGAAAAGTGCTAAGGGGCGCACCCCTCCCCTATTTAACTGCCCCCAGTAATCGATAAGTGGGATCGCGCTGTGCCGGAGAGCCACACGATGTGGCCGTGTATCACCGGCATTAGCCAATCAGAGAGAAGCCACAGCGGAGGCCACAGAGTAAATATGATCCCATGACACGACGTGCAGTTGCGGTAAACGAGGAGACATGCGTGACGTAACCCACACACAGTAATCACTGACAGTTACTGCGACAGTTACAGTGCATGCCCTTAAAATGAGGCAACGTAATGATTAACCTTTACGTGGGTTGGCGTATGAGAGAAGGAAGCAAGACCCGGATCCGAGCCTCCATGGTAACCTGGCCGACAAGTGAAAACTTGAAATATGCAGAGGGAAAGTAAAACCATAGGATCCGAGCTACAATGGTAACCCGGCCGGCAAGTAAAAACTTGGAGCGTGCGAAGGGAACGTAAATCTATATAATCCGAGACAAGAAGTTAACCCGGAACTAAACGTCCGAGGCTCGAATACGAATGAACCTGATGTGGCCTTAGCGACCAAGGCCGCTAAGGCCGCACCAGCTTCGGGGACTAATGTTGGGGGGATACCCCCGGATAGGGTCACTCCGGGGTATAAGGGCCGAGTTAGCCGAGGTACGGCAAGGTCAAAGCGAATGCTGGCCGAGTCACCTCAAGGCAGGCCAGATCACGGAGTAACCCGGACCAGGGGGGTCGCCTAACATTGTCTCGTCCGACTTAAGGAGTAAGTCGAAA
The DNA here is from genome assembly GCA_916181665.1 of Avena sativa. Classification (NCBI taxonomy): domain Eukaryota; kingdom Viridiplantae; phylum Streptophyta; class Magnoliopsida; order Poales; family Poaceae; genus Avena; species Avena sativa. The sequence continues at coordinate 524,346,263 of OV702287.1, read as the reverse complement.
ATGCTTGTCTAACTTATATGCAGGAACAAGTGTGGCCGGATCAACTGTGATCCGGATCCTCGCTTGGCTTCTAGGAGAAGGAAGGAATCTCTCTGGTCAAAAAAGAAGCTCCGGTGCGTACTGGATGAACGAATAAAGCAAGGACAGGACCACCGGATCGTGACCGACAAGGGTGACGACGCTCACGTCGGCTGACGCGGGCGCCGCAGAGGCTACGTCGCTAAAGCAAGTGTGACGCGAGGAAAAAGCACCCCTGTCGGGTTACTACTTTGGGAGGGGGCATATTCTTAGGAATATGCCTCCACGTATACCCTAGGCCAGGACCGAACCACCTCTATATAAGGGGGGGTTAGGGTTCTGGTAGGGGGGTTGGGTTTTTTCTGATACAGAGTTGGGAGAATTCTAGTTGGTTGAGCACTAGTGGATCTAGGGTTCTTGGGCTAGTTGGTAGACAAGAGTAAGAGAGTTTTTTCTTCCTCCTCTTGTCAATACAGCTCAAGGAGCACTTGTAATCTGGGAGATAGAACATCAGTACAAAGCTTCTGTCACTCTACTATCCCTCCCTGGATTCCCCTAGCGCATATTAGTCCCCACCTTTAGCCTATCCATGGCATCTGCCATGACGCCATGACACCACCACGACAGCGTGTGTGCTTTGCCCATGCCAAGTTTGGACTTTATTGTAATTTTGTTTTCTGCTGAGGATGTTTCAAGAAAATGTGGGTCCTTTGGGTCTCACCCTTGTAATCTTGTTTAAATCAATACATGGAAGTTTGCAAAAAAGGATGAATGCTTTTTTTTGCGGGGAAAAGATGAATGTTTTATTTAGAGAAAAAATGCAATGAAGATGCGCCGGGATCGAAGGCGACCGAGATGGCCTATTATTGATTGTTCGGGAGAAGGCAAGTGTTTCCAAGAGTTTGATTGATTGTTTGCAATGGTTGGCGACTGTCAGTTGGAGGTTCCGGATCAAAAAAAATCCACCGGCCTAAATGCTCCTTTTTGACGTGCCACAGGGGCAATGCTTCACGTAAACCGCACCTTCTTAATGGCAGACCGACGGCCAGCCAAAGTACAGTTGCAAAAACTTCCAAATGAAGAGCCGAGCAAGCTGGGATTCCGACGCGCAATCGTCTGCCTGCTAAATTTAACCAGCCGCCGCTCTTCCCTACCAAATCAAGCGCATATACGGCCTCCTTTTCACGGCTCCTCCTCGGCCTCTTTCCCCTCCCCCCTCTCCACCTCCACCTCCACCTCCACCTCCACCTCCACCTAATAAGGCCCCCACCCCACGCTCCCAATCCGAGGTCAAAACTTTAACCACGCAGTCTCGAGGGGGGGAGGGGAACAGTGCGAAAAGCGAAACGCCTCAGTCCAGCGGGGGCCAGAGCAGCCAGCCGCGCGCAGGGGGAGCCGCGATGGCGAAGCTGCACCTCTCGTCCTTCTCCCGGCGCCCGACCCTGCACCAGCTCGCGGCCGTCGCCCTGCTCTGCGCGCTGTCCTACTTCGCCGGCGTCTGGCACCACGGCGGCCTCACCGCTGCCCCCGGGGGCGGCGCCGCCTCCTCCTCCGTCTCCATCGCCACCACCGCCTCCGTCTCCTGCGTCTCTCCATCCCCGACCGCCCTCAAGCGCGGCGGCGGCGGCGGCGGCTCCTCTCCTCCCCTCGACTTCGCCGCGCACCACGCCGCGGAGGGGATGGAGCTGGAGTCCGCGCCGGCGCAGCGCGTCTACGAGGCGTGCCCGGCCAAGTACTCCGAGTACACGCCGTGCGAGGACGTGGAGCGGTCGCTGCGGTTCCCGAGGGACCGGCTGATGTACCGGGAGCGGCACTGCCCCTCGGAGGGCGAGCGCCTGCGGTGCCTCGTGCCGGCGCCCAAGGGGTACCGCAACCCGTTCCCGTGGCCGGCCAGCCGGGACGTCGCGTGGTTCTCCAACGTGCCGCACAAGGAGCTCACCGTCGAGAAGGCAGTGCAGAACTGGATCCGCGTCGACGGCGACAAGTTCCGCTTCCCCGGCGGCGGAACCATGTTCCCCCACGGCGCAAGCGCCTACATCGACGACATCGGAAAGCTCATCCCTCTCCACGACGGATCCATCCGCACCGCCATCGACACCGGATGCGGGGTAAACTATTCCCTTTCCCGAAACACATTATCGCTTACCTTATTTTGAATCACGCGGCCGAAAAGAAGCGTTTTATTATGGTAAAAAATCGGGGGTTAATTGAGGTTTAAGAACAGGGAGCGGAGATCTCGGGAATGAGATTGATTTGCTTTGCGGGTGTCCGAAGTTTCCAGTAGACTGCATGATCCTCGTCTGGGCCTGCGCATATGGGTCTGGCCCGGGAAGGAGCTGCTGCTCCCACCCGATCACCGATCGCTCGATCAGAGACCCCCTTTCTTTAGAAGATTTGGTAGCGCTTGTTAACCTTTCGAGTTTGTAACGTAGCCATTAGACAGGCTGTCCACAGTGTTCCTTTGAGAAAGGCTCAACTGGGCACACTAGATCTGTTATCTTTTCAGTAACGCCACTGCTTACTTGGTACTAGTACTTCGTTACGTACATACACACGCTAGTTCGTTTATAAAGTGTTCCACGTGCACATCAATTACAACTCGAGCCTGCCTGTTGCAACTGCTTTCCACCGATCAGACTCTCTGTAGGAATCTGAATCTGCTGTGTGCAGTGATTTCGTCAAAACGCATTGCCTTCACAGTGTCACTGCCCTCTTGCTCTTACTCACTGTGGCATCTTAAAAACTGAGGCAACTTTGGCCTGGAAATTTTGAACTGTTTGTTTAGGAGAGTCCACCGTTCTAGTGTGCCTTGTAGGAACTGGGTTTTCAGCTGCCTAACGTGCTACATTGCCCTGCTCAGGTGGCAAGCTGGGGAGCATATTTGTTGTCACGCAACATCCTGGCCATGTCCTTCGCTCCGCGGGACTCTCACGAGGCGCAGGTGCAGTTTGCGCTGGAACGTGGCGTACCTGCCATGATCGGTGTGCTCGCCTCCAATCGGCTCACCTATCCAGCCCGCGCCTTCGACATGGCGCACTGCTCCCGCTGCCTAATCCCCTGGCAGCTCTACGGTACGTACCTTAATGATTGCACCCTAAAACCGCCAGTGATTGAGATTTTTCATTGCATTATTCGTTACTACTTAATGTGCACATGGACACGCAGATGGTCTGTACTTGATCGAGGTCGACCGCATTCTGCGTCCTGGGGGCTATTGGATCTTGTCAGGACCACCGATCAACTGGAAGAAGCACTCGAAGGGGTGGCAGAGGACCAGGGAGGATCTGAATGCAGAACAGCAAGCCATCGAGGCAGTTGCCAAGAGCCTCTGCTGGAAGAAGATCAAGGAAGTTGGCGACATTGCAATCTGGCAAAAGCCTACCAATCACATGCACTGCAAGGCCTCGCGCAAAGTCATCAAGTCCCCACCATTCTGCTCGAATAAAAATCCAGATGCTGCCTGGTAACTTGGCAGTACCACATTCTTTCATTTTGAAGTGCAACTTCACGATTATGATGCTTGATAAGATATATTCTTGTGATTGATTGTATTTTAGGTACGAAAAGATGGACGCCTGTATATCTCCACTCCCGGAGGTTAGTGACATCAAGGAGGTTGCCGGTGGTGAGTTAATGAAGTGGCCGCAGAGGCTCACTGCCGTACCACCTAGAATTGCCAGTGGTAGCATTGAGGGAGTCACCGATGAAATGTTTAAGGAAGATACCAAGTTATGGAAGAAGAGAGTTGCGCACTACAAGTCCGTAATAACTCAATTCGGGCAGAAGGACCGGTACCGCAACTTGCTGGATATGAATGCCCACTTTGGTGGCTTTGCTGCGGCATTGGTGGGTGACCCTATGTGGGTAATGAATATGGTCCCAACTATTGGGAACTCCACAACCCTTGGGGTGATATTTGAGCGTGGCCTCATTGGAAACTACCAAGACTGGTAAGTTATTGCACTGCAAACATTGCTCCTCTAAAACAGTGATAAAGATCATCACCTATTTTGTTGGGTTGTGTGTGACCTCTTTCTGTATCGCTGCAGGTGTGAGGGCATGTCCACCTATCCCCGGACCTACGACCTTATTCATGCTGATTCAGTTTTCACTCTCTACAAGAACAGGTAAACATAAGTTGCTGATGAAATTGAAATTCTAGATTGCCCTTTCGATGTCCTAGCAGTATTTGATAGCAATTGTTGTTCTTCTCTATGTTAGCCAGTCTGCCATACGATTATGCTCGTCTAGTTTGAATTGTAAACTGGTTCCACCCAGTCAAAACCTGACAAAATTAACTTTCTGCTTGCAAGATGTGAGATGGACACTATTCTGCTGGAGATGGACAGGATCCTGAGGCCGGAGGGCACGGTGATCATCCGAGATGATGTTGACTTGCTAGTGAAGATAAAGAGCATCACGGACGGGATGAGATGGAATAGCCAGATCGTGGACCACGAAGATGGTCCGCTCGTCCGGGAGAAGCTCCTCCTTGTCGTGAAGACATACTGGACACTCGGGGATGAAAAACAATAGCAATAGCGTGAAATAATAAAAAAGCATAAAAAGGTTGAGAAGTTGGCATATACTGGGCAGATCTCACAATTGTTTTGCTTCCACTGTTTTGCCCTTTTGATTTTGATGAAGCTTAGTTTCTTGAGTATTCTTTGGCGAAATTAGTAACATAATGCAGATCTGCCCAATATTGTTATGGTGGAGTAGAAGAGAAGGGAAACTAGCAAAGATTTTGATATGGAAGGACAGCAAAATAGGGTAAAGAAAGATTGATGTACAGAGTTAATTATAAGTTCCCCATGGCTGTTCTGTGGTTACTGAATCTTCCCATTGATGGTTACAACCCTTAGAAAGAGTAGTTCTTCAGTAATTTGGTTCTACCTACTTTGACCGAGAGGTTGAAACCAGCCGTAACCTAATTTCTAACATGACGCATTTCGCTCATAATCTGGTGATGAAACGTCTGCCACGCTAAATACATGCACGACATTTTCGCTCATGCGCATGCGGTTATCACTCTGAACTTGACCTTTGCCTTTGACCTTCCATCTTGTTGTAAGTTCGGTGCACCACACCGAAGGCGATTGTAGATCAGGCTGCAACGTTTAGGTTCCTGGTCACGCTTCCTTTTCGCACAACATATAGACTTCAAAAAATAGGCCTTCTTACCGAGCTGCTCTTCAGAGGAAACATGACGATTTAACAATAGAAGGGACTCGTAAATGAAATAGTAGGTCACATGTCATATTCAGAACCAGCATCTCCTCGTTATTTTGTGCAGACGTCATGGTCAGTGCCGAAAGCAGGACAGGTAGACAAACCGAGCAAAATTTCCCAAAAATCTGCCTGAAAAATCGCAGCTAAGCTGACCACCAAAAACGATATTGGCAGAGATGTATAACACAATTTTGTCGTTGTCAGGCCATACTGTTTTGTCCCCATCTTACGAGGACGACATATTTATTTTGATGAAAGTTTTCAGCCAAAAATAAGAAATTAGTACTCCCTCTGTCCCAAAGGAAGTGACACACACACATTTCAATGTTAAACTTTGACCATTAGTTTGACTAACAAAATATTTGTTACATACTATAAAAATCATGTCACTGAATTCATATTTGGACGAATGTTTGAATGATATGATTTTCACAACAAATATCTTATGTTTTTTAGTTAATTATAAAAAAATACGAAAAACTTGTCTGCCAACTAAATTGGCAAGGGTGGAAGGAAGCGATTTGAACTAATTACGATTATGGCTCTAATAAATATGGAATGAAACTAGCGTTTAATTTATCAACTACAAAATATAAATATGCTACGTTCTTACTAGAAGAAGGTTCTTTCTCCCTGGATGAATCCCAAATAGACGATGTACACTAGGTTTCTGTTGAGGAAAACAATCTATTGAGTGCTCCCTATACTAAGGAGGAGGTCAAGAAGGATGTATTCCAAATGGAACATAATAAGGCCCCTGGTCCGAATGGATTCCCAGCTGAGTTTTATCAAATGTTTTGGGATGTTATCAAAACAGATCTTATAGAAATGTTTAGTACTTTGCACGCTGTACAATTGGATTTGTTTAGATTAAATTTTGGAGAAATTATCTTATTAACTAAGATTAATGAAGCAGAACGTATCCAACAATACAGACCGGTCTGCCTTTTTAATGTTAGTTTTCAGATTTTCACCAAAGTCACGACCATCAGGTTAAATTCAGTGGCTGACAATGTAGTTCGCCCTTCACAAACTGCTTTCATGCAAGGTCGTAACATACTTGACGATGTGGTTACATTGCATGAAACGGTGCATGAACCACATAGGAAGAAGTTGAATGGGGTTATTCTAAAAATTGACTTTGAAAAGGTCTATGATAAAGTTAAACGGTCATTCCTTCAACAGACTCTTAGAATGAAAGGTTTTTTTGCTGAATGGCGCGCTTTAATTAATAGCTTTTTGTCGGGACTTAGTGTTGCCACCAAAGTCAATGACGATGTTGGTAAATCTTTCCATACTAAACAAGGGCTTAGACAGGGTGACCCATTATCGCCAATGCTATTCAATATAGTGGCTGATATGTTATCTATCATGATTGAGCGTGCAAAGTCTGACGACCAAATTGAAGATGTGATTCTCCATCTAGTGGATGGTGGTTTATCTATCCTACAGTATGCCAACGATACAATTATTTTTATGGAACATGATCTCGAAAAGACTAAGAATCTGAAACATATACTTTCAGCTTTCGAACAACTTTCGGGATTAAAAATAAACTTCCATAAAAGTGAATTGTTTTGTTTTGGCGAGGCTCAGGATGCGAATGACCTTTATGCTGAGCTTTTTGGTTGCAGTCAGGGCGTATTTCCAATTCGGTATTTGGGCATCCTGGTTCACTATCGAAGGCTTACAAATGCTGAACGGAAAATCGTTGAGAAAAAACTATAGCTGAGATTGAGTAGCTGGAAAGGTAAATTACTCTTCATAGGAGGAAGATTGGTACTCGTTAGTTCAGTACTAAGTAATATGGTACTGTATATGATATCATTCTTCCAAATTCCAAAAGGAGTCTTGAAGAAATTGGATTATTTCCGATCAAGATTCTTTTGGCAAGAAGATTCTGAGAAGAAGAAATATAGACTGGCTTAATAGAGTGAACTTTGTCGACTCAAAGAACACGGGGGCTGGGTATTCATGATTTGGAGATCAAGAATATAGCCCTACTTAGTAAATGGCTCTTCAAGTTATTAACTGAAGATGGCATATGACAAACTCTATTAAAAATAAAATATGTTGGTGCAAAAGCATTGTCCCAAATAGTTTGGAAACCTGGTGACTCTCACTTTTGGGCTGGCCTAATGGCGACGAAGAAACATTTCTTCTACTTCGGTACATTTTCTATTAAGGACGATTCTTGATAAGGTTTTGGGAGGATAAGTTGCTTGGCGCTACTATACTCTGTGAACAATATCCTGCATTGTATTCCATTGTCCGTTATAAGGAGGAATCGATTGCCTCTGTATTGGAATCATCCCCCCAATGTGACTTTTAGGAGAGATTTGTTTGGCACCAGACTAGACTCTTGGATAACATTGCTACATAGGTTAGCAAATGTTCAATTATCGGTTGGGCTTGATGAATTTCGTTGGAACTTAAGTGAGAATGATTCTTTCTCCGTTAGTTCCTTATACAATGCCTTAGTCCAGCCAGTTATACCAGTTTTAGATAATAGGATGATCTGGAAGATAAAGATACCTCTAAAAAACAAAATATTGGCTTGGTACCTTCGAGGAGTTATCCTTACTAAAGATAATCTTATCAAGCGAAATTGGCATGGTAATCCTATGTGTGCATTTTGTCATCACAATGAGACAATCAAACACTTGTTTTTCCAATGCAAATTTAGCTAGATCTATTTAGTTAGTTACTCAAGCAGCTTCAGGCCTGTATCCACCACGTAGTATTGCCAACATATTTGGAAATTGATTACATGGTAGATCACAAGTATAAGTTACTTCTTCGGGTTGGAGAGATTGCCATTATTTGGTCGCTATGGCTATGTAGAAATGATAAGGTTTTTAATGATAAAAATTGTTCTCCCATGCAGGTTATTTAAAGGTGTACCAACTGTTGGGTTCGTAGCATAGAAAACAAAAAAATTCCTACGATACGAACTATTATACGTCAAGATCTATCAACTAGATACAAGCAAAGGGTGGATATACATCCATAGAGAACATACTCACGAAGACAAAAAAGCTTTGTTAACGAGATGGAACTCGTGGATGATGTAGTCGTTCGCTTGCCGATCTCAAGATCATGTGGAAGTCCTAGCGCCGCAAAATAGCAGCACATCCGCACTCGTACACATGTTCAGGCTATTGAACAACCTCCGCCTCCTCGCTCTAGCGATGCAGCGGAAGCAGCAATTCCTTCCAGACAAAATGCCACCGGGAACATGTATCTCGCTAATCCGAGACCATGGAGGAATAATACTAGAGGGGGAGAGAGATCCTTCACGAGGACGTGTGAGGAAGGAGTGAGAGGGGGCCTTTTATAGGAGGAGGGGGGGTACCCCTCCCCATGGCTGGCGCCCCATGGGGGTGCCCCATCACCTTCCCCATTCATGTGGTGGTAACCCCCTCTACATAAATTTGCCCCTTAACATTCCCATTTAAAGTCTTCACTTTAAATACATTAAATTTCTCTAAATTTAATCTCTCATTTAATAAAACTATTTTATTAATTTTATTTAGAATTTTGTTAATTACTTTAATTAGCAAACTTTCACATAAAACCCCTGCAACATTTTAATATTACATGCAGAACCAATTTCAGCAATTTCACCCGAAACAATTTTGGTGTCTATTGAAATAATTCCAGCGCTTTGCAATTCATTCGTCTGAAACATATTTGCTCCAAATGGTGTTGGTATCCCTTAAGTGTGTCACCCTACGGTTTGCGAATAATGTAGACATGATTGAGACCCCTCTCAAATCAATAATCAGAAGTAGGACCTGGAGATCCATACTGACTCCCGCACATTCAACGATTACTTCTGTGATCGTGAGAACCTTTAACGCTAGTAACTAAATTCCTTTGTCTCACGATATATTACATGTCCGAGATTCGATCATCGGCATCCAAATACCTAGTTTGATCTCGTTACCGACATGCACTCTTTTCTCGTTCCTGTGATATAACATTCTAGTGATCACATCACTTGCTTGCAAGCTATTCTCAATGTGATATCACCAAGAGGGACCAGAGTATATCTATCCGTCATCAGGATGGACAAATCCCACTCTTAATCCATGAGCCTCTACATAACACCTTCGTAGCACTGAACCCATCTTTATAGTCACCCTTTTACGATGTGACGTTTGATGTTATCAAGATACTCTTCCGGTGTTAGTGATTAACATGATCTCATGGTCTAAGGACTAGGATTACTTCGTATGATGTTATAGCAATATAAAATCAATATCTTTGATCATAATGCTATAATTCGGATGAATGTTCATCACATCATTTTACCAATGTTTTGACCTTGTTATTAACGACATCCAATGTCCATGATTAGGAAATTTTGATCATCTTGTTAATCAACGAGCTAGTTAAAGAGAGGCATAACTAGAAACTTTCCATTTGTTTATTAAAAACACATGTATTAATGTTTCCGTATTAATACAATTATAGCATGCAAAATAAATATCTATCATATACTTGGAATATACATAATAACAACTTTATTATTGCCTCTCAGGACATATTCCCTTCAGTCTCCCACTTGCACTAGAGACAATAATCTAGTTACATATTTATAAATCTAACACCCATGGAGTTCTAGTGTTGATCATGTTTTTCCCTAGGGATAACTTTAGTCAACGGATCTGCAACATTGAGATCCGTGTGTACTTTACAAATCTTTATATCTCCATCCTTGACATGCTCTCGGATGGAGCGAAACTGGCGCTTAATATGCTTGGATTTCTTGTGAGACCTTGGTTCCTTGGTGTTGACTATGGCTCCATTGTTGTCACAATAGATAACCATTGGGTCCAACGCACTAGGAACCACACCTAGTTCAGTTATGAACTCCTTCATCCAAACCGCTTCCTGCGTCACTTCTGAAGCAGCAACATATTCCATCTCCTTCGTTGATCTAGCCACCAAAGGTTGTTTGGAACTCCTCCAACTAACTGCTGCTCCGTTCAAGAGAAATACGTATCCGGATTGAGACTTAGAGTCATCCGGATGGGTGTTAAATCTAGAGTCGACATAACACTTAGCGACCAGCTCTTCTTCACCTCCGTATACAAGAAACATATCCTTAGTTCTTCTTAAGTACTTAAGGATATTCTTGACCGCTATCTAGTGTTCCGTACCTAGATCAGATTGGTACCTACTAGTTAAACTAATAGCATATGCCACATCCGGTCTTGTACATAGCATGGCGTATATTATAGAGCCTATAGCCGAAGCATAGGGGATTTTATCCATTAGCTCTCTTTCTTCCGCCATAGCCGGACTTTGAGTCTTACTCAATGTCTTGCCTTGCAACATTGGTAAGAACCCCTTCTTACTTCCGTCCATTTTAAACTTCTTTAAAATCTTATCAAGGTATGTACTTTGTGATAGCCCTATCAGGCGCCTTGATCTATCTCTATAGATCTTTATGCCTAATATGTATGGCGCTTCACCTAGGTCCTTCATCGAAAAATTTCCTGTTTAGATAACTTTTAAGTTTTAACACTGTTTAAAAGATCTATATCATTTCCAATCAATAATATGTCGTCCACATATAAATAGAAATGCCACATTACTCCCACTCACTTTCTTGCAAATACAAGCCTCTCCATAAGTTTGGATAAATCCAAACTCTTTGATCACCTCATCAAAGCGGAGATTCCAACTCCGGGATGCTTGCTTTAGTCCATAGATGGATCACTGTAGCTTGCACACCTTGTCAACATCCTTAGGATTGACAAAACCCTTTGGTTGTACCATATACAACTCTTCTTCAATGTTACCATTGAGGAATGCAGTTTCAACATCCATCTGCTATATCTCATAATTGAAATAAGCAGCAATTGCTAACATAATCCTGACCGACTTTAGCATCGCTACGGGAGAGAATGTCGTATCGTAGTCAACCCCTTGAATTTTTCGAAACCCCTTTGCGACAAGTCAAGCTTTATAGATGGTTACATTACCATTAGCATCAGTTTTTCTTTTGAAAATCCATTTATTCTCAACGACCTTTCAGTCGTGAGGTAAGTCCGCCAAGGTCCAAACCTGGTTTTCGTACATGGATTCCATCTTGGATTTCGTGGCTTCTAGCCATTTGTTGGAATCCGGGCTCATCATCGCTTCTTCATATGTCGTCGGGTCATCTATTTCATCAACCTGAAATTCATAATAGGATTTCCGTACAGTTTAGGAGTTGCACGTGTCTTCCTTGACCTACGCGGTTCGGTAGTGTCCTCTTTCAGAGTTTCATGATCATTATCATTAGTTCCCTCTTCATTCGGTGAAGTCAACTCCGGAACAATTTCCGGTGCAGCGCTACTCACCATTGTATGAAGAGAAGGTTCAGTAACCTCTTCGAGTTCTACCTTCCGACTACACACACCTTTCGCGAGAAATTCTTTCTCTAGAAAGGATTCATTGGCAACGAAAACCTTGCCCTCGGATCTGTGATGGAAGGAACACCCAATAGTTTCCTTAGGGTATCCTATGAAGACGCATTTTTCCGCTTTGGGTTCGAGTTTATCCGGTTGAAGTTTCTTCACATAAACATCGCAACCCCAAACTTTAAGAAATGACAGCTTATGTTTGTTTCCAAACCACAATTCATATAGTGTCTTTTCAACGGATTTAGATGGTGCCCGGTTTAAAATGAATGCAGTAGTTTCTAGTGCATAACCCCAAAATGACAGTGGCAAGCTAGTCAGAGACATCATAAATCAAACCATGTCTAATAAAGTATGATTACGATGTTCCGACACACCATTACGCTGTGGTGTTCCGGCAGGCGCGAGTTGTGAAACTATTCCACACTCTTTGATACGTGTGCCAAACTTGTAACTGAGATACTCACCTCCACGGTCAGACCGTAGAAATTTGATCTTTGTATTACGATGATTTTCCACTTCATTCTAAAATTCCTTAAACTTTTCAAAGGTTTCAGATTTGTGTTTCATCAAATAGATATACCCGTATCTACTCAAATCATTCGTGAAAGTATCAAAATAACGATAACCACCATGCGCCGATACACTCATTGGACCGCATACACCAGTATATATGATTTACAATAAATCTATCACCCATTCTATTGAACCGGAAAACGACGTTCTAGTCATCTTGCCCATAAGGCATGGCTCACACGTACCAAATGATTCAAAGTCAAGTGATTCCAAAAGTCCATCATAATGGAGTTTCTTCATGCGTTTAACACCAATATGACCTAGACGGCAATGCCACATATATGCAGATATATCATCATCAAGTTTAATCCTTTTAGCATCAACATTATGAATATGTGTAACACTATTATCGAGATCCAATAGAAATAAACCATTCATCATAGGTGCATGACCATAAAAGATATCATTCATATAAATGTTCATGCTCAGTGCAGACACCAAATAACAATTATTTAAGTTTATAACTAATCCCGATGGCAGGTGGAGAGGCAGCATTCCGACGGCGATCACATCAACTCTTGATCCATTGCCAACACGCATTTTGACCTCACCCCTTGCCAGCGGTCGCTTGTTCCACAGACCCTGATTCGAGTTACATATATTAGCAACCGATCCAGTATCAAATACCCAGGTGCTACTGCGAGTACTAGTCAAGTACACCTCAATAACATGTATATCATATATACCTTTGTTTGCCTTGCCGGCCTTCTTGTCTTCCAAGTACTTAGGGCAGTTGCGCTTCCAATGGCCGGTCCCCTTGCAATAGTAGAACTCGGTATCAGACTTAGGGCCAGCTTGGGATTTCTTTTCAGGTACGGCAATAGATTTGCCACCCTTCTTTCCCTTTTGCTTACCCTTCTCGTCTTTCTTGAAACCGGCAGTCTTATTGATCATCAACACTTGATGTTCTTTCTTGATCTCCACTTCTATAGTCTTAAGCATTGATAGAAGCTCGGAAAGAGACTTCTTCATGCCCTGCATATTATAGTTCATCACGAAGCTCTTGTAGCTAGGTGGGAGAGATTGGAGAACATGATGTATGCCTAAGTCAATGGGAATCGTTATTCCCAAGGATACAAGCCTATCAGCGTACCCAGACATTTTGAGTACATGCTCGCTAACGGAGCTGTTCTCATCCATCATACAGCTAAATAACTTTTTAGAAGCATTATAACTCTCTACGACAGCATGGGTATCGAAAATCATTTTCAATTCGCCCATGGTATCAAAGGCATTGCCGTTTTCAAAACGCTTTCGAAGTTCTGGCTCTAGCCCATACAATATGCCGCAATGAACTAATTTGTGGTCCTCCTGACGAGTCAGATAGACGTTCTTTTCCTTGTCAGGGGCATCAGGAGCTGGTGGGGGGCCTAGCGGCGCTTCTAGCACATACAACTTGTGTGCAGCATTGAGGAGAATCCTCAAATTCATGGCCCAGTCGGTAAAGTTGCTACGATTCGTTGCAAGTTTCTCTTTCTCCATGAACACAATGAAATTAAAAGCAGGTGGTGCCATCTAGAACAGAATTTGTAAAGTTTAGACTAAGTTTATGATAGATCGAGTTCAACTAATCCAAATTACAAATGAACTCCCATTCAAAAACAACATCCCTCGTGTCTTTCTGGTGATTACATGAACCAAATCCACTACACCAAGTCCGATCATCACGTGAGTCGGTGCAGTTTCAAAGGCAAGCATCAATATGGGCATCATATCGACTATATGACTCATGCTTAACCTTTCGGTTCATGTTTCGAGGCCATGTCTGTACATGCTAGGATCGCCAAGTAAGAACCTTAGTACTTACGTGTGTAAAACTGTCTTACACCCGAAATATGATCGAGGATTCAAGTACACCCGATCATCACGTGATGTCTTGAAGCAGCAAAACATAAACGATGCGTACTTAAGGGAGAACACATTTTTATCTTGATATCTAAATGAGGGATCATCTTATAATGCTACTAAAAACGCCAAACTAGCAATATAAGATGCAAACATCATATGTGTAAAGTGGAATGATATGGTCCATGCATTTGATCACCATCATGTGCATCGTGGTATGATCTCTATCATTCCTTTGTGTGTAAGGCCAAGGTTTATGGAACTTACACGTTAGGTGTGTTGTAAGGGTATCTACCGTACATCAAATTACAACATTACCATATGATGACACTAGCCCAGCAACAATCTAAACTAGACGCCTCTAATTTATCCATTGCAAGTTTTCCGTGGCTTAGGGCTTTCGGAGATAGAACCAGTCTTACCTACGAACATAGAACCACAACGATGATAACTAAGTTATTAGCAACTCGTTATAAATTAGATATTGACTATAGTAGGAGAGATAGACACCCACCAGCCACTTATGCAAAACTAGTTGCATGTCAGTCGTGGAACTGGTCTCATGTGCGATGACATGTAAAGTTGGTCCGGGCCGCTTCATCCCACTATGCCACCAATATCCAAAATACATGAAAGAAGCAATAACATGATCATCATCGCTCACATATAAACATATGTGTACTACCCGTGCAAAGTACCTACGCATAGATCTGGCTCTAATACCACTTCTGGGTTCGTAGCATAGAAAACAAAAAAAATCCTACGATGGGAACTATTATACGACAAGATCTATCTACTAGATACAAGCAACCGGTGGATATACATCCATAGAGAACATACCCTCGAAGACAATAAAGCTTTGTTAACGAGATGGAACTCGTGGATGATGTAGTCGTTCGCTTACCGATCTCAAGATCGTGTGGAAGTCCTAGCGTCGCAAACCAGCAGTGCATCCGCACTCGCACACATGTTCAGGCCACCAAACAACCTCTGCCTCCTCGCTCCAGCGATGTAGCGGAAGCAGCAACTCCTTCCAGACGAAATGCCACCGGGAACATGTATCTCGCTAATCTGAGACCATGGGGGAATAATACTAGAGGGGGAGAAAGATCCTTCACGAGGACGTGTGAGAAAGGAGTGAGAGGGGGACCTTTTATAGGAGGAGGGGGTACCCCTCCCCAAGGCCGGTGCCCCATGGGGGGTGACCCCTCACCTCTCCCATTCATGTGGTGGTAACCCCCTCCACATAAATTTTCCCCTTAACATTCCCGTTTAAAGTCTTCACTTTAAATGCATTCAATTTCTCCAAATTTAATGCTCTCTCATTTAATAAAAATCTTTTATTAATTTTATTCAGAATTTTGTTAATTACTTTAATTAACAAACATTCACATAAAACCCCCTGTAACATTTTAATATTACGTGCAGAATCAATTTCAGCAATTTCACTCGAAACAATTTCGGTGTCTATTGAAATAATTCCAGGGCTTTGCAATTCATTCGTCTGAAATATATTTGCTCCAAATGGTGTTGGTATCCCTTAAGTGTGTCACCCTACAATTCGCGAATAATGCAGACATGATCGAGACCCCTCTCAGATCAATAATCAGAAGTGGGACTTGGAGATCCATACTGACTCGCACACATTCAACGATGACTTCTATGATCGTGAGAACCTTTAACGCTAGTAACTAAATCCCTTTGTCTCGCGATATATTACATGTCTGAGATTCGATTATCAACATCCAAATAGCTAGTTTAATCTTGTTACAGACATGCACTCTTTTCTCATTTCCGTGATATAACATTCTAGTGATCACATCACTTGCTTACAAGCTATTCTCAATGTGATATCACCGAGAGGGCCCAGAGTATATCTATCCTTTATCGGGATGGATAAATCCCACTCTTGATCCATGAGCCTCTATATAACGCCTTCATAGCACTGAACCCACCTTTGTAGTCACCCTTTTACGGTGTGACATTTGATGTTATCAAGATACTCTTCCGGTGTTAGTGATTAACATGATCTCATGGTCTAAGGACTAGGATTACTTCGTATGATGTTATAGAAATATAAAGTCAATGACTTTGATCGTAATGCTATACTTCGGATGAATGTTTATCACATCATTTCACCAATGTTGTGACCTCGTTATTAACGACATCCAATGTCCATGATCAGGAAACTTTGATCATCTTGTTAATCAACGAGCTAGTTTAAAAAGAGACATAACTAGGAACTTTCCATTTGTTTATTAAACACACATGTATTAACGTTTCCGTATTAATAAAATTATAGCATGAAAAATAAAAGTCTATCATATACTTGGAATATACATAATAACAAATTTATTATTGCCTCTGAGGGCATATTCCCTTCACCAACACCCTACGATCCTGGTCGACGTTGCATCGTGCGGATTATCACGACCTTTTTACGGAGGTTTGTATGCGGCTGGAGGATATTGCCTGAGATTTGTTTACTCGTTATGGATGGCAGCATAATCTTCGGTTAGGCCCTCCTTCAACATCTTAGGCGTGTTACAAATATGTAAACCGCCTTTTTATATTTTTTTGGATCTTTGGATTTGTCGGCTATGTGCATCCTAGCTATGCAGAGGCCAGGTGTAATGCTTAAACTTCTTAATTAATAAAGCGCCCTTTATAAAAAAAATCTATATGTGCCAACAATTTATGCTAAGTAAAAAAAGTAACTATGTAATAGCAAGATAGACAACATTAGGCACGAAGGCAATCACAAAGTAAATTGCATATGTGAAGATCTCGGATACAGTAATAATCGAGGCACGTAGATATGAAGTTTTATCCCACACTTTCAAAGAAGCTAATCTCTATTGGAGAGGTGCGGCGGTATAATACACCCTGAATGCCACAAAAGGATCACCTTGAGTGTGGTCGCACAATGCACAACAAACGCCACGCAAGTCGTTACCCCAATATGCGGAGGCACACCAGTCATCGATGTTACAAAAGCTCACCTTATTCTTACGAATGCGCACCACCAAGGTGGGCACCCGATTCACTATGAGACACTTTGAGGACGGTCACGAAACTTGTACGAGGTTGGGGCAATCTCCACAACTCAATTGATGGCTCCCAAGTAATCACCACAAAGGCCACAACGTCGTCTAGGGTTCTAAGGACCCAAGAAGAACAAGTTCCAGGAACATGTTCCAGGAGTCACAAGCTCCGGTTTCCAAGAACCCAAGAGTAATAAGCTTCTCACTTTCACCAACTAATTCTCCATACAAAATTGAAACCCATGCACCAAATGCAATGGCAAGAACACAAGTGTTCAAGTCCTTCTCTCCCAAATGCCACTAAAGCTACACAATTTATTGCAAGAATAAAATAGAAAGAACACAATAGAAAATCCTCAAAAGACTCCAAGATCTAGATCCAATATGTTCCCCTCTCTTAGAGAAGAGATTGATTGGTGAAAATATAGATCTAGATGTTAGAAATATGCCCAAGAGGCAATAATAAAGTTTTTATTATTATATTTAGTGTTTATTCTCCATGCAAAAATTGTATTGACCATGAACTAAATATATCTGTGGATATATAAACAACACTATGTCCCTAGTAAGCCTCTAATGGACTAGTTAGTTGATCAAGTGATGGTTAAAGTTTTTCAAACCATGGACATCTAATGTCAGTAGATAATGAGGTCATATTATTAGGATAATGGTTTGATGGATAAACCCAATTTAAAGCATATCATTTGATCAGTTACTATGTTAAATTGATGCAACTTTAGTAAATGTCAAATATCATTTCCTTAGACCATGAGATCATGTTACTCCCTAGTACCGGAAATATTCTTTGTGGACATCAACAATCACTTCGTAATTGGGTGACCGCAAAGGTGTTCTTCAGGTATCTCTGAAAGTTCTTGTTGGGTTGCATGGATCAAGACTGGGATGCGTCACTCCATGTGACAGAGATATATCTTTGGACCCTCTTCGTAACATAACATCCTATAGCTTGCAAGCATGTGACTAATGTGTTTAGTCATGGGGATATTATATTAAAAAATGAGTAAATAGAAATTGCTGGTAACGAGATTAAAACAGGTATGGTGATACAGACGATCGAATCTCGGGCAAATAATATATCACGAGACAAAGGAAATTGGATACCAGATTAATTGAATAATTGTCATCATGGTTCAATTGATGAAATATCTTCTAGAATGTGTGGGAACGATTATGGACATCCATGGTCCCGCTGTTGGTTATTGATCAGAGAGGTGTCTCGATCATGTCGACATGTTCTCAAACCCGTAGGGTCACATACTTAACGCTTCAATGTCGCTAGGGTTTGATGAGATAATAGATGGTGTTATCAAAGTTTGATTCAGAGTCCCAGATGTGATCCTATATATCACGAGGAGCTTCAGAATGGTTTGGAGATAAAGAAAAAGTACTCCCTCCGTTTCAAAATATAAGATGTTTTAGCTTTGTGAAAGGAGTGTATCTAGACTCCTTTTATGTCTAGGTTCACTCCAAACCTAGATGAACCTAGATACTAAAAGAGGTCTAGATACACTTCATTCACAAAGCTAAAACATCTTATATTTTGAAACAGAGGGAGTATATGAGAAGTTATTTTATGGTTCTAGAAAAGTTTGGGATTTTTGGGTATCCTACAAGGAATGTTTTAGAAAGTTCTGGGGCTCTACCTATGGCGCCTACCTACGGGGTGGGGCCACATGGACCTGAAAAGTTGGCACAATGGCCTACATGGTCTAGGGCACCACAACCCTCAAAGGCCCATGCGGCTAAGGAGGGGAAAACCCTAAAGGGGTATGGAAGGGTGAGTTTCCCCCTCCCTTTGGCTGTCGTGGCCCCATCTACTTGGACGGGGTAAGCAAGGTTATCCCCATGCCTATATAAAGAGGGGAGGGGACTAGGGCGCAACACCACAAGTCCTTGGCGCCGCCTCCCTCCCTCTCTCCCATATACTTTCCCTCCTCCCCACAAAGGCTTAGCAAAGCTCTGCCGGTTCTCTACCATAATTCCTACACCACACCCTCATGCTACCGGTATCTCATCAACCTCTCCCCTCACTTGATAGATCAATAAGGAGGAGACGCCATCAAGCTGTACGTGTGCGAATTTCGGAGGTGCTACTCATGCGGTGCTGCATCAAATTGATCCGATGATAGTACGACTACACCATCCACGATCTTTAGATCGTTAACTCATGTTGTTTGAGGGTAAGTACATCTTATCTACCTCGCTACTAGCATCTCATAGATCAGATCTTGGGTTTTCTTCCTTAATATAGTAGTTTTTTTGTTTTCCATGCTACGGACCCATCACTAGATCTCCTATATTTTTTCCAAAAAAGATGAAATAATCATGGGAGGGAGAGAGTATGCAAGCTCAAGAGGGTCAACAATGGGGTGCAAAAGTATGATCACGTCATTGAGAACCTTTGGAGAAGAAGGCCCTTAGATAGCCCCCAAGATCTAATCGTTAGGCACATGAGCCTGCAACACCGGACTTTCCGGTCTGGCTGAACCCCTCTGGCCGGATAATGCAAGAAACAACCGAACACCAAAATTATCCGAGACTAGGGCCGAACCATTTCAGCCTGACACAAGACAGAAATTGGAAACACCGGAACTTACGCATCTAGACTCCAAATTCGATAAACTTGGGATCGTTGGAATCGCAACAACAATCTCTACAACTTCATGCATATAAACATCATAGTAAAACAAAAAATGATAAAATCAAATGGTGAAAGGTTTGGCCTCTCTAAAAGCGATGAACGGGTAAAAACAATAAAAAAATGCATGAAGGTTTTCATACAAATTCCATTTTTATGAACTTGAGCTTGTCTTGAAGATAGTCTCAGGCTCTAAAACCTCGCATGGATAAAATAAAAATAACAACCAAAAAAGATGATGCAAAGTATGCAAATGTTTGAACTCTCTACGAACGATGCGATCAACTTACTAACTCGAGAGCCTCTCTTGATAGTACGAATATCTACAATATAACCTGGTCTCCCAACTAACAACATGAGACCGGTAAATATAAAACCTGTCAAGATCATGTCTTTGCCTTGTGCAATCCACTTGAGCTTGATGATGACGATCTTGTCCTTCCCAAATCCGGATTTCTCCCACCCATGTGTTTTCTTAACACGAAGATATCCAATGACTCAGAATATGTCACACATAAGAAAATCTAGGACTACCCAAATTAATAAAACCCAAATAAAAGTTTATATATGTAGTCCCAATATAGTAGTACCCTAAACTTTAGGGAGATCAAAAGGTGGATCTTGTAACAATAATGACTAGTTGGTTGTGTCTATCTCCACTAGCTACTCCCTCAGTCCACAAAGAAGTGTGTTCTAGCTTTTGTTCCAAGTTAAAAAATAATAATTTGATCACCTTTATACAAAACAGTAGGAAATATATGACATCCAATCATATTTTATGAAATATTGCTACAACTTTTGTATAAAGTTGGTTAAATTTTGAAAAGTTTGATTTGGAACAAAAGGTGAAAGTACACCCTTTTATGTAGGGAGGAAATAATAGGTACTAGCATACGTAGAAAGTAATGAAACGGCCCTAGAAGGCTAGAATGGACTGGTCATGGACAGGAGGAGCAAAAGAACATAGGTGGGGCACGTAGTGAATTGAATTGATATATAGACTTTTGGACAGAACCGGAGGTCGTCCCCCTCATCTGAGATTCTTCTTGTTATCTCCTTGGCACCTTGCCGCTAGGTAAAGTGTCAAGCTCACCTAACACTGCATAATAGAGCCTGTACATCTCCAGGCTCTGCATCTAAACAGTCGGCTAGTTAGTGGTCGAGGAAATGCAATGAGCCAATGATATCCCAAGATCTACATAAGGATGCCGGTAGTTGTTAAGAATCTCTGTCACCGACGTGACATGAAATATAATGAGTGTTACGATCAATTATAGAGTTCACTCTGCTGTCCTACGAGAAAACCTTTGTTTGAAATGAAACGAAAAGGTATTGAGCTTTTGCAACAACCTGATTTCTTTGTGCCGGTGACATCCAGCTGTGTGTGCAGTGCTATATACTAGTATCTGACCAAGCAAAAGGCTGCTAGGACAAGGGGAGGACATGCAGGAACATGGCTGGTTGGAGGCAGGCAGGACCGCAGTCCGCAGGAGATTCCGAGGAGCATTTGATCTGCTCCAAGGAATCCTGACGTTTGGATCAAGACGTGCCGATGTACGAGAGAAGAAAATTCTCTGCTCCCACAGTCCCACTGGTGCCCACACTGCCCAACAGCAAGAACGAAGCAACCAGCTGGGGTGATACCGCCGAGGGAGATGAGCAAAGCCCTTTTGAGCTGGCGTGCCACTGCCACTAGTGCTAGTGCTATTGTCCAGCCGGAGAGGTTTCCTGCAATGGAGAAATTGTGGAATGAGGCCGGGGCACCAATGGTAGCCCTAGTACTGGGCCTCTCCAGTGGGAGCTCGGGTGACGCCTGAACTTATTTTAGCATGCCTCGCATCTGCCACAGCCCATTAACAGTTTTTTTTCTATAATTCTTGAATTCAATATATTTCAAAGACATCTTTCGTGGGAGCCCATTAACAGGTACATTTCTTATTTTATTTCATTTTATTAAATCCCAAATTTATATATTTTTATAAAATGTTTTCATGGGAAATGATTGTTCATACAGTTCAAAATGATTGTTCATGAGATTCAAAATAAATATTCAATGCAATTCAAGATAATTGTTCATATGGCTCAAGATATGTCGTGGAAATGGCCACGGCAGTCGCTGCAGTAGGCAACGATTGATTGAATCGGGGCGAGAGCTGGCGGCCATCTGCGGTGCGAGATGGGGACGGATGCACATGGATTTATCCAGGTTCGCCCCCCCGGAGGGTAAAGACTTACTCCTGCTAGATTGGATTAGTAGATGGCGAGTTACAATGGCGGCGAGCTCGGCGTCTAAGCAGCGAGTCACTTGAGAGGGTGTATGATAGAACGTAAGTTCTCAGGATACCCTAGGGAAGTTTATATATGAGACACCTCGCTAGGGTTTACAATTTACAACCAAACAAGATATGGATTCGGAGGCTTTGACCTAATCCGACTGGGCTTCAAGTACGCTTCTGTGCCTCCAGTCTCTAGTCGCCGGGCCTTCTCCTTGGTCGCATTCCAGTCGCCGTCCTGCAGGCCCACTCGCGAGGCCTTTGGCCCAATCGGAACGTCCTGCTGGGCATACCCCATTTGGCATATCCCCATCAGTAGTCCCCGAGACCATCGTTGATTCAGACGCAGGTGGTCATTTGGCAGTCGAAGTAGGCGAGTCCAATTTGGACGCCCAGTCGAATCGACGGTGAACTCCACCGAGACCAAGGAAATTTCCCCAGGTCCTCAGTCGCTGCTTTGGCGAACTTTATCACGGTCCAGTCGCTGCTTCGGCGATGGACTCCACCGAACCGAGGAAATTTTCCCCAGGTTCCCAGTCGCTGCTTTGGCGAGTGGTCAATGGTTAATTACGAGCGGGTCGAATGGAGGGGTTAGACCGTCAGCCTGGTCAAACTATCTGTTGGATATTCCAACGATAACTTCGGCGTAATTACCATGGGTAACGGCTACCCTCAATCTGGTGGGTAGTGCCTCCTTAAAAGGGGAGTAACAAATCAATCTTGCAGATCCTTCCCTGCATTCTTCATTCTTGCGCACCCATTTCTCCTGTCTTCCTTCGATTCAATCCCTTCACACCGAGCGACCCCATGTCCTTCCTAATGGCGCCTCCAAAAGGTTCATGGGGGAAATCCAAGTGCACCACGGCCCAGCTCAAGTCCTCGAGGACGCCGGAGTCCTCCATAAGGGGAACTGGCGGGTCCCCACTCCCTCCAAGATCGAGCCGAAGCCGCGGGCCGGCGAGTTCATTTGCTTCCCTAGCCACCTAGAGAGGGGTTTGGGGTTCCCCACCTCACTGTTCTTCCGGCGTTTCTATGCGTATTACGCAATGAAGCCATCGGATCTTGGTCCGCACAGCATCGAGCAGCTGGCGATCTTCGTCGCCTTCTGCGAATGCTATCTTGGCTGCAGGCCGTACTTCCCGTTGTGGTTGGAGCTCTTCCACGACCGCATCGGGCGCGAGGCGTCCGGTGGCCTGATGTTGGCGATCGGCGGCGTCACGTTCCAATTGAAGCCGAAGGCCAGCTTTATCAAGCTTCTGCTGCCGAAGAAGGCCGCGAGCGAGTGGAAGAAGAGCTGGTTCTACGTGAAAGAGTCCACTCCCTCCAGTGAAGTAGCGCTTCCTGAGTTTGTCGCAGAGGGGAGTGAGCCTCGCCGGCTGGCGCCGAAAAAACTCCCTGAAGACCAGAGGATGGCCGTTGCGGAGATGATGGACCAGATCTAGAGGCTGAAGGACCAGGGGCTGTCCTCGATCAACCTCTACAACTGCTGGCTCAGGTGGCGTCTAGTTCCGCTAGCGGCTCGGCTGCAATGGATGTATGAGTACAGCGGGAAACACGACCCCTCCCGGATCAGCAAAGAGTCGTGGGAAATCGAAGACTACAAGGCCGCCCTGAAGAAGATCACTGATGCGGAATTTACAACCACATCGTCCGGGCTCGCCCCATACACTCCCGTGAAGAATGAGCCCCCACAGTAAGTTTCCCTTCCTCCAGACTTCCTTTTAGTCGCAATTTCCGCAGCGTAATTCGCAGTCGCATCGTTCGATACTTATTTGTGGTTGTTCTCAGTTGTTCCAGGTGTTGGAGGGTTGGCTACCTCCACTTGACGAAGAGGTCCCCCGGGAGCTCGAGGAGGCCTCCGAAGGAGATTCCTACAAAAGCGATGAAGAAGAAGAGGTTCCTCCCCCAG
This sequence comes from Avena sativa, assembly GCA_916181665.1. Lineage (NCBI taxonomy): Eukaryota > Viridiplantae > Streptophyta > Magnoliopsida > Poales > Poaceae > Avena > Avena sativa. The sequence continues at coordinate 524,322,291 of OV702287.1, read as the reverse complement.
CGCCTAAGGCTCGCAAGACTCGCATGCAGAAGCAGCGCGAGTTCGAGGCGAGTCGCAGCCTTGAAGAACACGAAGGGGGCGGCGAGATCGTGCAGGAGCACACGTCTCGGCGCACAACCACACCGGTGAAACCCGCGCGCAAACCGAAGTCGCCAGTGAAGAAGCCAGCGTCGCCGCCCAGGTCAGCGGTGGTGTTTGAGTCAGATGACGACTCTGATGACGACACCCTCGAAACTTCGCACAAGATCCCAGAGGATGCGATCCCGATGAAGGGATTGGAGGACGAGGACACCGAAGCGGCGATAGAAGTTCCTCTGGCGGTGATTGCGCCAACAGCTTCGAGGGTGCCAGGTCAGGAGGCGGCTGAGGTTGTGGCGTCGAAGTCGCCGCAACCTTCAAGAGTGGCCGCGTCTTTGGAGCCCGAAATTCCGGCGACCGCGACTTCATCATTAAGGAAGCCCGCGGTGTCGTGGGCTTCTGATGTCTTCGAGAGAGGTCTCACGTGCAAGCTGGGGCCGGAATTAGACAAGCCCTCCCATATCAGCACCGGGTTGCGCATTCTCCCAGTTGCCAAGTAAACTTCGCAATTTCTCTTTCCCACTCGTGTCGCTTCTTTGTGTTATCTCTGTGCTGACTTTGGAGGTTTTGATAGGTCTAGCATCAAGAAGATTGGTCGCCCTTCGGTGGCGAAGATTCCGCCGGTCGCCACCACAGGAGAGGGCGACCTTCCCAAGAAAAGGAAGCCTGCTGAAGACGCGGCGACTGTGGAGGGCGCGAAGAAGCAGAAAGGCGGTGCCGACGATACCATGGCGGTGGATAGCGCCAAGGAGAGCGATCTCTCTGTAGTCGTCGAAGAGGTGGCGGCTACGCGGTCGGAGCCAGCCACGGGCGCTCCAGCGACGGAAACGTCTGCTCCGACGACCAGCGCTCCGGCTAGAGCGTCAGCGATGTTCCCACGCTTCATGGCGATGGGGTTTCCAGGCGTGGTAGACAACCAGTCTCCACAGAGCCCGGAGATCGTTGATGAAGACATTGGGTCTCGTCGCGGGCGTACCTCCTTCATGGTCCCTTCGACGGACGCTGGAGAACTTGACAAGATACTCGGCGCCGCCATTTAGGTACATCCAGTCCCCGAGTGTCTAGTCGCTAAATTTCAGCGGCTAGACACTGAGTTGCTTATAATCTCTAGTCCCCGAGTTTCTAGTCGCTGAATTTTAGCGGCTAAGAACTGAATTTCTTCTAGTCGCCAGTCCCCGAGTTCCTGGTCGCTGATTTTCAGTGGCTAGGAACTGAATATCTGTTTTTGTAAGTGCTGAATTTTTGTTGTTCTTGCAGGGCTTGTAGAGGGAGTCGACAGATCGACATGCCACGAAGGAGCGGCTAGAGAGGGATATGCGCGTGGTGCAGGAGGCAAACCGTCGACTCCAAAAGACTTTTGGTGAGTACTTGATTTGTTTTTCAGCTGTGAACTGTTAGTGTTCTGGCGTGTTGACAATTTGTTTCTTTTCTGTTCAGATGGTCTTTCGGCTGCGATTGCCAAGGCCCATGAGGGGTACATCCCAATTGTCGAGCTGTACGTGGCGAATGGGCGAATCGACTCGCTGGTCAAGGAGTTGGAGGAGGCGAAAGCGGCCTCGGTTTCTTCTGAGGATAGAGCGAAGGCTGCGGTCTCTGCGACTGAAGAGGAGCAGAAGGCCGCAGACTCGGTCATCCTGGAGCTACAGAACGATCACGCCACCCTGGAGAAGCACGTCACCGAAAACTGCCGGAAGCTCCTTGGCAAGTCTCTGTTCTTTTGTTTAACATGTGTGGCGAGTCCCCGAGTGGGGGAGTCCATATTGTCACTGATGTCTGAAGTTGCAGTGGTGATAGGGCAAAGCGACCCAGTGGTGCAGACCTTCAACGCCTCGCAGTGCGTGACTACCGTGGTGAACGCGGACATTGCCTCGGCGTTGTGCGTCCAGGGAGTTCTTCAGGGAATGTCCCCCACCGAGGTTATTCCTAGGGGACTGACAGAAGTATGGCACTATCTGGAGGAGGTACCCGGTGTCGTGGAGTGGATGGAGCGTTCAGCCTTCAGGCACGGGACCACCACGGTGTTGAGCCTAGGGCTTGCGCACTTCCCTGACGACTTCGACCTCAACGACATCACCAACGGCTACCCTTCAGCGACTGGTACGGTGGAGATGTCAGAGGTGCTGAAGCTCATCGGCAAGGCCGCCCCCTTTGCTGACCAGGTGTTGGCGATGGGGAACCTTCTACCGTACCAAGAGATGGTGGTAGCACTAGGCGACCCCGAGCCGAAGCATCGTGACCTGAAGTCAGAGCGGCCCTTCCGGTCGGTACTACTGAATTCGCTGTCGACCTACCCGACGAACCCGTGGCAGCCGTTCGTTCGTGCCAAGGGTGGTGTGGACGCGTCGTCATCAGGGTCTGCGAAATAGACAACTTTGCTGGACGGTTTGTGAGATATGCCAAGTGGCGACTGATTGTAATATGAACAATATTTTGTGTAAGAGGAGTCAATCGACTCGCAATGCAAGCTTGGTTTTGTATTTAACTTTTATGTGAGCGAGTCCCCGAGTGCGTCTGCCCTTTAGTGGGGTATAACTCGTTTGTATACGTTTTTGTTTTGGTTTGCTTTGGTTTTTGTTGTTTTGTCCCTTGCGTTTTCTGAAAGGGGCTAGTCCCCGAGCTCGAGTGGGATTGTTTGTAGGCGAGTCCCCGAGTGTAGTGTTTAGCCGTTTTGGGCGCATGCCTGTTGCGAGTTATTGGTGCGTTGTTTGTAATGCATCTCCTCCCCTGGCTCGCAGAGACAGTCGCTAGGCGGGTCCTAGGCATCTCTCTTACTTGGTGTGTTCCCGAGCCGCGTGAGGGTTTCCATTTCACGGAGTCCCTGTGCGTGGTACTTAACCGTTCGAGTCGCTTTGCACAAGGATGGGAAGGACAGGTCGCTGTGAGAAGCGTGTACCGGTTGTCTTGGCCCGGTGGGCCAGCCGAGCTAGGCGACTCTGATGGTGGCTCCGGGTTGGCGTATTCGTGGACGACACAAGGCCCGAATGTTTTTCGGTGCCCTTGGGCCACATTACTTAGCCGTGACGGTCGCTCGACCAAGGGTTGACTTCTGTGAGTAGCGTATTGCTAATTGTATGACTGCGAGTGGCACAAGAGTATGGCGAGTAGACACAATTTGTGTGATCCGAATGATTTTCATTATATATCATCTGGGTACAAGTTTGAGTTCTATGTATAGAACTTTCGGAGAAGGTTTACATTCCATGGCCTCCCGACCTCGAGCTGGCCATTGTCCCGTATATCGATAGGGTAGTAGGCGTCATTGCCTAGGACTCGGCCTATGGCGAATGGCCCCTCCCATGGGGGGAAAGCTTGTGCATGCCCTTCTTGTCCTGGGCCAGTCGTAGGACCAGATCGCCCTCCTGGAAGGTGCGGGTCCGGACTCGGCGGCTGTGGTAGCGGCGAAGCCCCTGCTGGTAGATGGCGGTGCGGGAGTGATCCAGGTCGCGTGCCTCATCGATCTGGTCTAGGCTGTCTTGGCGGGCGATCTCGTTTGCCGCCTCGACGTAGTTGACGACTCGAGGTGAATCGTGCTCTAGATCGGTTGGCATTACGGCTTTGGTGCCATACACCATGAAGAATGGTGTGAATCCCGTGGAGCGGTTGACGGAGGTGTGGATCCCCCATATTACGGAGGGGAGCTATTCGACCCAGCATCCTGGAGTGCGCTCGAGTGGCACTTGGATTTGTGGCTTGAGCCCGTGGAGGACTCTCTGGTTGGCACATTCTGCTTGGCCGTTCGACTTCGGGTGGGCGACTAAGGCAAGGTCGAGTCGTATACTGTGTTCTTCGTAGAATTCTGCCATGGCGCCCTTGGCGAAGTTGGTGCCATTGTCCATTATGATGCTATGCGGGTAGCCATACCGATAGATGAGCTCGCGCAGGAACTTGGTGGCTGTCTTGCCGTCGCATTTTTTGATCGGCTTGGCCTCAACCCATTTGGTAAACTTGTCGAGTGCGACCAGGAGGTGGGTGAAGACGGATGGGGCATTTTTGAACGGGCCGACCATGTCCATGCCCCAGACAATGAATGGCCATGTGATGAGGATGGTCTTGAGGGTCGAACCAGGGAGGTGTGTCTGGTTGGCGTACTTCTGGCACCCGACGCATCGTTGGACGATGCCGGTGGCGTCGGCGTGCGCGATGAGCCAGTAGAAGCCGTGCCGCATGGCTTTGGCAACCAGCAACTTGGCACCGACGTGATGGCCGCAGTCGCCAGCGTGGATGTCCTGGAGAATCTTGCGGCCTTCTTCTGGCTGTATGCAGCGCTGGAACACGCCAGTCACGCTGCATTTGTGTAGCTCGCCGTTGATGATGACGAAGGACTTGCAACGGCGCACGATCATTCGTGCCTCCGTCTCGTTGCTTGGGAGGATCTTGTGCTCGAGGAAGGAGACATATGGTGCCGTCCAGTCACTGGGCTCCACGATCATGGCGATTAGGGCCGGCTCAGGTTGTAGTGGTATCCCGATGTCTATCTCCCTCGGTGGGCAGACCGAAGGTTTGTGTATGATGTCAAGGAAGACCCCTGCGGGTGGCGTCTGCCGGGCCGACCCGATGCGGGAAAGGGCGTTTGCCTCCTCGTTCTTTCGCCTGTCGATCCATTCCACGGAGTAGCCGTCGAAGTGTCCTGCCAGCTGGTCTACCGCTTGGCGGTACGCGATCATTGTTGGAGAGACGGCGTCGCAAGTTCCGGCGACCTGGCCAGCGACCAGATCGGATTCGCCGTAGCACCATAGGGGGTTGATGTCCATCTCATTGGCGGCCCGCATGCCGTGGAGGAGGGCCTCATACTCTGCCATGTTGTTGGTGCATGGCTTGAAGTTGAGGTAGAGCACGTAGTGAAGCTTGTCTCCTTTGGGGGAGGTCAATATGACCCTGGCCCCTGTGTCGTCGACATTCTTGGAGCCGTCAAAATGGAGCGACTAGTAGTGGAGGTATGGTAGCTTCTCCAGCTACTACGCTTCTTCCCAAACTGCGAGGAAATCAGCTAGAGCTTGTGACTTGGTTGCTTTGTGAGGTTCGTACTTGATGTTGTGGATGCCGATTTTGACAGCCCACTTGGCGACTCGCTCAGTCGCCTCGCGATTGCGTATTATGTCCTGCAGAGGTGCGGAGGAGACCACCGTGATGGGGTGCTCCTAGAAATAATGGGGGAGTCGTTGCTGAGCTCGGAATATCGCGTACACCAGTTTTTGGTACTGCGGGTAGCGCTGTCGTGAGTCCGTCAGGACTTCGCTGATGTAGTAGAAAGGGTGTTGTATGGGGCGCTCCTTGCCCTCCTCTGTCCGTTCGACGACCATCACGGCGCTGACGACTCGAGTGGAGGCCGCCACGTAGACGAGCATTGGCTCTTTGTCGATTGGGGCGGCAAGGAGTGGAGCCGCGAGTAGCACTTTTTTGAGTGCTTTGAGTGCATCGTCCGCCTCCGTGTCCCATTGGAACGTGGGGTTCTTGCGCATCAGGCGGTAGAGGGGCATTGCCTTCTCGCCTAGTCGGGGGATGAAGCGACTGAGAGCCGCGACTTGCCCGACCAACTTCTGGACGTCGCGCAGGCACTCGGGTTTCCTGAGTCGCGCGATGGTGTCGACCTTGGTGGGGTTGGCTTCGATACCTCGCTTGGAGACTACATACCCTAGTAGCTGTCCGGTGGGGACGCCGAAGGTGCATTTTCCTGGGTTCAGCTTGATGTTGTACCTCCGCAGATTTGCGAAGGTCTCGGCCAGGTCAGCGAGCAGGTCGTCCTGGCGGGTGGATTTTACCACCATGTCATCGATGTAGACGTGAATGTTTCGGCCAATTTGGCTCACGAGGCACTCCTGCATGCACCTTTGGTATGTGGCGCCAGCGTTCTTGAGGCCGAACGTCATGGCCGTGTAGCAGAAGGCGCCGAATGGCGTGATGAACACTATCTTCTCTTCATCTTCAACCGCCATTTTGACCTGGTTGTAACCAGAATATGCGTCGAGGAAGCACAGCGACTCTGATCCCGCGGTTGAGTCGATGATCTGATTGATTCGCGGTAGGACGAACTCCTCCTTCGGGCAGGCGCTGTTGAGGTTGGTGTAGTCGATACACATTCTCCATGTGTTGTTCTTTTTCAGAACCAGGACTGGGTTTGCCAGCCACTTGGAGTATTTTATTGGCCGAATGAAGCCTGTGGCTAACTGGCGTTGCACTTCTTCGGCGATTGCTCGGTAACGCTCTTCATTGAAGGGCCGCAGCGACTGCTTTACCGGTCGCACTTTGGGGTCGGCGTGTAGTTTGTGCTCAGCGAGTTCCCTCGGGACACCTGGCATGTCAGAAGGTTTCCATGCAAAGATGTCGCGGTTCTCACGGAGGAACTCGATGAGCGTGCTTTCCTATGTGGGGCTCATGTGCGCCCCAATGGTGACCGCCTGGCTGGAGTCGCCCGGGACAAGCTCGACGGTGCGAGTATGCGTGGTCGCCTCGAACGTGGAGTTCGCGGCGGTTGGCTTCTTCAGGATGGTGGGGTCGTCCTTGTTGATGTTGCCCGCATATTTTGTGAGCTCCTCCGCGTGATCAGTCTCCACGGTGATGACGGCGTCGGCGAGCTCAGCGCCTTTGTCCTTGCATTCCACGGCCATATCGGGGTCGGCGTGAACAGTGATGATGCCGCTCGACCCTAGGAGTTCATCATGTTGTATGCATAGTGGGGGGTTGCCATAAATTTGGTGAACGTTTGGCGTCCCAGGACATAGTGGTAGGGGCTGCGGAAGTTCACTAGCTCGAACTCCATTCGCTCGGTGCGGTAGTTTGCTGGTGTGCCAAAGGTGACCGACAATGTCACTTTTCCCATCGGGTACGCCTTCCGACCGGGGACGATGCCGTGGAAGGTTGTCAGGGTCGACTGGATTGCTGATTCCGGGAGCTGGAGCCTTTTGAACGTGTCTAGATACATGGTGTTGATGGAGCTCCCGCCGTCCATCAGTGTCTTGGGCAGCCAATAGTCGACCACTTTGGGCCTGACCACCAGGGCGGCTCGCCTTGGGTACTCGATTTTTGGTACGCGGTCCTAGCGACTCCAAGTGATGCTCTGCTCGGACCAGTTGAGGAAGCGTGGGATATCGACCTATGTCACTGATACATTGCAAATGTATCTATAATTTTTGATGTTCCATGCTTGGTTTTATCTACTTTCTTGTGTTTTGTCCACACTTTGGAGTACTTTTCATATGATTTTTTGGACTAACCTATTAACAAGAGCCACAGTGCCAGCTGCCTATTTTTTCTGTTTTTGGTTCCAGGAAAGTCAGAAAATGAATATTCTCAGAATTGGACAGGACAAAAGCCAAAAATCCTATTTCACCAGAAGACTCCCGGAGCTAGAATATGGGACGGAGTGGGGCTGGGGCCCAGCCACACCACATGGCCGCGCGGGCTGGGCCTGGCCGCGCTAGGAGGTGGTCTGGCCGCCCCAGACACCGCCTCGGTCTCCCTCTTCGCCTATAAGTTGCCTTCTGACCTAAAAACTCAGGGGGATTCGACATTTTTCTACAAGGAGTTCTGCTCCACCGCACCACCAGATTCCACGAAATAGCACCAGAAACTCCGTTCTGGCACCCTGTCGGGACGAGGAATTGGAGGAGATCATCGCCATCATCATCACCATCACTTCTCCATCGACCATCCATGTTTCCCCCATCTATGAGTGAGTAATCCCCCGTTGTAGGCTATGGGGATGGTAGGGATTGGATGAGATCGTTCATGTAATGGCATCAGATTGTTAGGGCATGGTGCCTAGTATATTTTATTAGTGCTTTATGACTTTGTTGCGACTTATTATGCTTAATGCTTGTCACTAGGGCCCGAGTGCCATGATTTCATATCGGAACATGTTATTAATTCATTATGATAGTATTGTTTATGTTCTTACCTACAAGTTGTATACACATGTTGTTGTCCGGAACCAATGGCCCCAAAGTGACAAAAATCGGGATAACCGGAGGGAATGGCTTTGATGTGAGGATCACATGTGTTCACGGAGTGTTAATGCTTTGCTCCGCTGCTCTATTAAAAGGAGCACCTTAATTGCCAGTAGTTCCCTTGAGGCCCCACTGCAAACGGGCTGGCAGGACAAAAGATGTTGTGCAAGTTCTCATTGCGAGCACGTATGACTATATATGGAACACATGCCTAGGATTATCTAGTACTTGGATGCTTTATCTTATTTATCTGCAATTGCCCTATGTTCTGATTGCTTTGTGAATTGTCTTGTCCATGCAACGCACGTCCATCCATCCCTATGCCTACCGCACTCGAATCCTATTGTTTACTGCTATTGTTACTGATGTCTTTACTTTACTACTGCTGTTACTTTACTACTCCGATCACAAGACTGTTGCTACTGATAAACTGCTGTGAGCAAGATTGTTTCCAGGTGCAGCTGAATTGACAACTCAGTTGTTAAGGCTTATAAATGTTCTTTGGCTCCCCTTGTGTCGAATCAATAAATTGGGTTTCACTTCCCTCGAAAATATTGCGATACACCCCCTATACTTGTGGGTCATCAAGACTATTTTCTGGCGCCATTGCGGGGGAGCATAGCTTTATTTATCAAGTTCACTTGGATTCTCTATTGTTCGCTGCCATCCATCCATCATGGGTAAGTCTCGTGATGGCAAGGTTCCTATTTTACCATCCACTACAAGAAGAGTTATGGTTCTGAACACCTCTATTGCTCTTGATTCACCATCTGTTATGAGTAAGCTCGTTACACCACCACACACACATGCTACACACGTTGCTACTACTGCTGAATCTGAAACTTCTGATGCTGCTTCTACTGTGCTTGATAAGAGTGGTTCATTAGGTCCTTTTCTAGATGCTACGATTGCTAGAACTATAGCTGGAAATACTAAAACTCCTAATGAACACTACTACACCTGTTAGTTCACCTGAGTCTAGTGAAAGTTATGATATTGAAGATGGTTATGTTGAGATGACCGATGAATTTATTAGAGAATGTAAAAACACCCATGATAGGAGCGCTGCTAAGAGTCTCCTTGAGAGGCATACTATTAAACCCAAATTGTCTCCCAATGCTAAGTTTGCTGCTTCTCCCATAAACATTATAGATAAAGATTATGATTTCTCTCTTGATCTATCTTACATAGCCATTGTTGAGAAAGAACATTTTGTGAGACTAAGAATGAAAGTGCGGTAGCACATATGAATGAACTTTCTACCATGATTGGCTTGTTTTCTGATGATATTAAGATGCGAACTTACTTTGTTGCTAAGATTTTCCCCTTTTCACTGAAAGGAGAAGCTAAAACTTGGTTTAGTAATTTACCTCCTGGATCTATTGATAGCCCTGATTGCTAAAATAAGTAAGAACTATGAAGATTGGACTCCTCCTAAAAGCTATACCTGAAGTAATTGTACCTGAACCTACTATTCCGGTGCCTATTCCAACATCAAAGAAGAGGGGAGTTATTGAATTAAATGATGAAGTGATGAAGGAAGCTAAGAAATGTCTTAAGGAGAAGGGAATTAAAGCTGCAGATGTCAAGAATTTACCTCCTATTGAAGAATTATGTAAGCCTATTCCCTACTCATCCACTATTGAGGTACACTCTCTCCAACACTTTGATGAAGGTGATATCCCTTACTCTAAACCTCCTGATCAATGCTTAGAAGAATTCGATATCTTTATTGTTAAGCAAGATAATTCTAATAAAAGGGTGCAAAATCATCTAATGGAAAACACTAGAGCTATTGTTGAGTTGAAAGATATTATGGAAAGAACCTCTAATGATGTTAAAATGATTGTTAAACACTTTCAAATGGTTCAAACTCAAATAGATCAACTCGTTAAAGTGCAAAAAGACTTGCTAGTTAATGCTGCTAAAGAAAAACATGTTTATGAAATTAGAACTAGAAGTGGTGCTGCTACCCAGGATCCTCTTTATCCTGACGGGCATCCCAAAAGAATTGAGTAGGATTCTCGACAAGCTGAAAATAGTGGTTCTACTCGTAAGAAAAGGAAAAAAGAAACATAAAACTGTTGTAGAACCCTCTGAACCTGCTATAGATCCTAATAGTATATCTATCTCTGATGATGAAACTAAAAGTGGTAATGAAGAAAATGAAGTTCCTAATAAAGAAAAAGTTGAAGAAGAACCTGAAAACCACACTAAGAATACTAAATACACTAAAGAAGATTTTATTGCTAAGAAACATGGTAGTAAAAGAGAACCTTGGGTCCAAAAACCTATGTTGGGGCGATACCCCCGGGTAGGGTCACGCCGGGGTATAATGGACGAGTTAGCCGAGGTACGGCAAGGTCAAAGCAAGTGCTGGCCGAGTCACCTCAAGGCAGGCCGAATCACGGAGTAACCCGGACCTGAGGATGTCCACCTAACTGAGTCCCGGCCGACTTATGTCGTATGCCGGCAGGATTTATGTAACTTGTATGCAGGTACCGGTGTGGCCGGATCAACCAGGCACGATCCGGGTTATGTCAAGCTTGCAAGAGAAGGAAGGTATCTCGCTGGTCAAAAGGTGGCCACTGTACGCAGAGCGTGAGTGAAGCGGATAGAGGCCAGGACCACCGAGGTGTGGCCGACAAGGGTGACGTTGCCAGTGTCGGATGACGCTGGCGCCGCAGAGGCTCACGTAGCCTCTGCATGGCTTACGCTAGGGAAAAGTGACCCGGTCGGTTTGCTATTTTGGGAAGAGGCATATTCCCTAGAATATGCCTCCACGTATGCCCTAATTGGAGACCTAGCCACCCCTATATAAGGAGGGCTAGGGCATCTATAGAGGGGGCGGGTTGTTCTCTAGTAGGTTGAGTTTTACTAGTATGTTCCTGAGGGCTAGCCAGTGAAGAGAGTAAGAGAGTTCCTTCTTCCTCCTCTCCCCAATACATTGTAAGTGAATCAAATACAAACATCTGTGTGTGGAATCACCACACTATCCCTCCCTGGATTCCTCTAGTGCATCTTGTCCCCAACTTTAGCCTATCCATGGCAGCTGCCGTGACACCACCACGACAGTTGGCGCCCACCGTGGGGCTAGCGGCGCTAGCAGGAGTGAAGATCCGGACAGGAAACCTCATCGGCACCGGCGAACGCATCGTCTACAGGCTTGTTCAGTGCTTTGGAGCGCTGGACTTTGTCAGCGACAACGCTGGCTGCTTCGGCAAGCGAGCCCTTCCGTGCAACGGCCTCTTCGCCAAGCTCGGCGCACACAAGATCTACGTCGCTGTCGATGTGTCATGCGTTCACTCGCGGCACGTCGTCGAGGGAGGCAAGCCACCCCTTAGCATGGCTCGCGGGGCATGTATCACTTGCTCCCCTGACCGTGCTGAGGTGATGATAACTGTGCCTGACGCTGGCGCGAGCAAGGATCCGGCACCAGATCCGGAGGTAACACCAAAGGCACCAAGGAAAAGTAGAGGCCCTCCACTAGAGAGGCCAGAGAATGTGCTGCAGCAGGCGATAGATAGCCTAGAGAACCCCATAGCACCTGCAGTAGATCCGGCTCAGGCACAGGCCGAGTTAGAGGAGACTAGGCAGAAAATACTAGAGGGTGCAAAAAAGATAGCAGCGACTCAGCAGTCGTTGAACATGACGCTGCGTGACTACGCTAAGGCAAATAAGGTAGATGCTGTAAAAGTGAAGGGGAGAAACCTCATCAGTGAAATGAACAAAGAGGGTGATACTAGAGTTGAGGTATCAGAGAACATTTTGTCCGTGGGGCTGCCGAAGTATAGTACCCCGGCAAAGAACCTCAGGGCAACGGATGCAGCTGCGTCCGAGTTAATGGGTTTGACGGGTGAAGCCTGGCAAAGACAGCAAGATAGAGTCAATGAGTTAGTTCGGATCGCGAATAAACAAAATAAAGAGTTACTCAGGGCTAATCCGGGAAGAGCTGGGGCCTCCAAAATCGTTCACTCAGCAGTAGGTAACCTAGAGAAATCTGCTGGAGCTGCATCGTCTCCTCATGGTGGCCCAAGAAGAGAGGAGGTGGTAACCTTGGGGAGGAGAAACAATCAGATAGTCCCATATGACCCGGCAAGGGCAGGGAAAGGAAAAGAAGTGCAGAGAAATGAGGATCGACAAAGTGTGAGCCGAGGAGAAGTAGGCCGAGGTAACCGCGGCCAAGGCAATGCCGGTCAGAGAAACACTGTGAACGGCAATGCCGGACAGCGTAACTCGGCAGGTGCAGAGCAACCGCAGCAGCGAAATATACCACGGCAAGAGCGAAGTGCCGGCCAAGGTATACAATAGAGAGCAGCTCCATAGGAGCAAGATAGATACAATGATGGTGATTCGGAAATGGTGAACGCGGGATACCCCAGGCCGGACTATCACGTGATAGGGTCAAGGTTGGGAAGCAGGAACTTGATGCCTGACGACGCCAGGTTAAAACTAGATCGGCTTTATAGGTCAGAGCAAATTGAGTGTCAAGGTCCTTCGGGTCCTGCATGTTTTGGGCTAGGATCATGAAGGAGCCTCCGGTGCCGAATTTCTAGTTACCTAGAGGCACGAAAACATATGACGGTAGCACCAAGCCGGAAGATTGGTTGATCAACTACGCGACAACAGTGAAAATTGCTACAGGCAACTTGAGATGGGCTATGAGATATGTACCTCAGATGCTGGAAGGGCCAGCAAGGGTATGGCTAAACAACTTACCACCTGTAAGTATCAACTGTTGGATTGATTTTGAGGAAATTTTTGTCAGTAACTTCTTGAGCACGTATCAAAGACCGAATAGGCCACAGACCCTAGCAATGTGCAAGCAGAGACCGAGTGAGACGGACCGAGAGTTCTTAACCCGGTGGTGCACAGTGCAAAATTCATGCGAGGGCGTGATTGAGTCACAGGCCATAGCTTGGTTTGCACAAGGGTGCAGATTTGCAAGCATGTTATGGCAAAGGTTGCAAAGAGATATGCCAACTACACTGGCAGAGACGATCCGGATTGCTGATTCATATGCCTTGGGTGATCCGACTCAACCTAGGCTTGTGGCAAGCGAGTCAAATGAGGAGTACTACCAGTGAGATGGAGCCGGATCATCTCGGCGAAATGACTACTGCGGTAAAAGAAGAGATGATAGACCGGATTATAGGTACAGCTCGCAACAAGTTACAGCTGTAAATCAAGATCAACCCGGAGCAGGGAGTAATCAGCGTCAGAAAACTGGAGGGCAACAATGGACTCCAAGAAACAATGGCAAGAAAACTTGGACGCTAGAGCAGAAGAAACAGTGGCAAGGAAAGAAGGACCGTCCGAGGTATACCTATAAGGCAATGCTGGATCAGCCGTGTAAATTTCACACGCCAAATCCGAGTAACCCGACAGGTCACACGACTCGCCAATGTGAATGGATGAGGAAGATAGAACAAAGTGGTTCGAGGAACGCTCATGCACCTCAGAACGATCAACCTCGGCAGGAGTTACCCTGGCAGCAATTGCTCTCTGGAGCAAACACGCAACAGTTAATGTTGCCTCCCCTCCACCGAGGTATGAAAACCATGAAAGAAGAGATGCAGTGCATCAGGTAGAAAACCAGCATCAGCCAGATCAGAGGTATCCCGGAAATGAAGGGAGAAATGAATATAGAGAGCATCACCAGAGTTACTGCGTGTTTACCACAGAGGAAACAGATAGAAAGAGCATGCAGCGCCGACATATGGAGGTAAATGCGGTAATGCCCGCAGTGATGAGGTATATGCCTTGGTCGGATCAGGAAATCACCTGGAATATCAAGGATCACCCCAAGCTTATGCCTAGCCCTGGTTCGTATGCGTTAGTGCTGGACCCAACGTTCATCGGGCCAAATATCAATGTGAGATTCTCTAAGGTGCTGATTGACAATGGAAGCATTATCAATATTATGTATGTGGACACAATGCGCAAGTTGGGTATCTCGGAGAACATGCTCCAAGATACAAGAACAACTTTCCATGGGATTGTGCCAGGCATTTCCCGTGAACCCATTGGCAAAGTCCGGGTTGATGTGTTATTCGGCACGCGAGATAACTGCCGAACTGAGAACTTGGAGTTTGAGGTTGTGAATTTAGAAAGTGTGTATCACGCGTTGCTCGGCAGGCCAGCGCTGAACAAGTTGATGGCAAGTTGTCACATCAGTTACTTGAAGATGAAGTTACCCGGCCCAAATGGAGTAATTACCATAGCTGGAGATTTTCGACGTTCCATTGAGTGTGCGTCAGTCGGGTCTAACCTGTCCGAGTCGCTCGTGATCGTGCAAGAGAAAAGAAAGATACAGGAAGTGGCGGCATTGGCTCAATCCGCTCAGCAGTATATGCTAGCGTTGAGTAATCCGCATGGAAGTGTTTCGTTTCAAGCAACGAAAGATACGAAGAAAGTGCCTGTTGATGATCTGTTCCTAGAGCGCATCATAACAATTCGTGCCGGCTTAAATGACAAATAGGAAAGCGAGCTCGTCAACTTCCTCCGTGAGAATCGGGATATTTTTGCTTGGTCCACATAGGACTTGCAAGGAGTTCCGAGGGAGTTGGCCGAGCACTCCTTGAATGTGAGACCCGGAGCAAGGCAGGTGAAGCAACCTCTCCGCCACTTCGCCGAAGATAGGATAAAAGTCATTAGAGATGAGATAGCTCGGCTCCTAGGAGCTGGGTTTATCATGGAAATACTTTATCCGGATTGGCTATCTAATCTGGTGCTGGTAGAAAAGAAGAAAGATGATCTGAATGTGGCAGTGGTTTGGCGTATGTGTATCGATTACACGAACCTGAATAAGGCGTGTCCAAAAGATCCATTTACACTGCCAAGGATAGATCAGGTCATATATTCTACTGCGGGGTGTGAACTGTTGTCATTCATAGATGCATATTCTGGTTTCCACCAGATACCTCTGAATCCGAATGATCAAATAAAGACTGCGTTTATTACCCCGTATGGGGCTTATTGCTATCGCACCATGCCTTTTGGTTTACGTAATGCTGGGGCAACGTACCAAAGATGTATGCAAAATTGTTTGCACGATCAAATTGGCGGAAATGTGCAAGTATATGTGGATGATGTGGTTATAAAGACCAAGGAAAGCAAAACGCTCCTTGATGATATCAGGCAAACGTTCGCGAACCTAAGGAGGTTCTGAATGAAGCTTAACCCAGAGAAATGTACCTTCGGTGTCCCGGCTGGAAAATTACTTGGATTTCTTGTATCCAGCCAAGGTATTGAAGTTAACCCAACTAAAATCCGATCCATAGAGCGAATGGAGCTACCGAAGTGCCTTAACGATATCTAGAAGTTCACTGGTTGTCTGGCATCTTTAAGTCGGTTTGTGTGTCGAATGGGAGAAAAGGCATTGCCTCTCTATCAACTGATGAAAAAAGCGGGTAAGTTCATATGGATGCCGCAGGCCAACGAAGCCTTTATCCAATTAAAGAAAATGCTAGCCACTGCACCAGTGTTAACCTCTCCACTATCAAAAGAGCCAATGTTGCTCTATATAGCCGCAACCAACCGAGTTGTAAGTGCAGTAATAGTGGTAGAGCGCGACGAAGAGGGTAAGTCGGTGCAAAGGCCAGTGTATTAACTGAGCGAGGTATTATCCGCATCGAAGCAGAACTATCCTCACTATCAGAAAATGGCATATGGTGTGTACATGTCAGCAAAGAAGCTAAAACACTACTTTGAAGAGCACCCAATCAAAGTGATATGTGAAGCCCCTATATCTAAGATAATGAGTAACAAAGATGCAAGTGGCCGAATCGCAAAATGGGCAATTGAGCTAGCCCCTTATGCTCCGCAATATGACAGGAGAGATGCGATCAAGTCTCAGGCGGTGGCCGACTTTTTCGTGGATTGGGCCGAGATGCAATACGAACCACCGCTACCAGATCCAAACTATTGGAGAATGCATTTTGATGGATCAAAAACAAAAACCGGGTTAGGCGTCAGAGTTGTACTTACCTCGCCAAAGAACGATCAGCTGAAGTACGTGCTGTAGATCCATTTCGCAGCGTTAAACAATGTCGCCGAATATGAAGCACTTGTGCATGGGCTCAAAGTGGCAAAAGAAATTGGAATACGTCGGATCCAATGCTTTGGCGACTCGGATTTGGTAGTTCAGCAAGTCTCAGGGCAATGGTACACTCTTGATCCAAACATGGCATTGTACAGATTCCATGTGCAAAAGATATCTGGGTACTTTGAGGGATGCGAGTTTCACCATGTACCCCGACTGGAAAATGAGGCTGCCGACGTATTGTCGAAGCTCGGATCAACCCGACAAGCAATTCCATCGGGTGTAGCACTAGAACACCTCAGAAAACCATCTATCAGGCCGTCCCCAGAAACCGACTCAATCTATATCCTGGCAGATCCGGAGTCCGGAGCTGTACCCATGGACATTAACGTGGGAAGTGGTTCAAGAAACCCGGGACTGCTTCGCAGAACCCGGGGACTGCGCAGCATGATCTGGCCGAGGTTATGCCGGTGGAGCAAATGGAAGTAGATGAGGATGTGTTTCCAGTGCGAGCTATACCAGCTTGGGTGCTGCCCATATTTCAATTCCTGAAGGATGGAACTTTACCCAGTGAAGAGGTGCTTTCCAGGCAAATTCAGAGGCGCGCAAAGGCGTACACAATTATCAATGCCGAACTATACAAGACAAGTGTCACAAATGTCCTCCAACGATGTGTTGACCCGGACAAAGGGCTTGACATCCTCCGGGGTATACATCAAGGGGAATGTGGGCATCATGCCTCATCCAGAGCATTTGTGGCAAAAGCTTTCCGGCATGGGTTCTACTGGCCAAGTGCCTTAGAACAGGCAGAGGATCTAGTAAGAAAATGCAATGGTTGTTAGAGGTATGCTACTAAGACACATATGCCAATGTCGGAGCTCAAGACTATACCAATTACCTGGCCATTTGCTGTATGGTGTTTGGACATGGTTGGCCCGTTTAAACCAGCAAGGGGGAACATGACCCACATCTTAGTCATGGTTGATAAGTTCACAAAATGGATTGAAGTAAAGCCAATAAGAAAGTGGGATGGAGCTACGGCCGTGACATTCCTCAAAGATATCATCTTGAGATACGGCTATCCTCACAGTATCATAACAGATAATGGCACAAATTTTGCTGACGGAGCATTTGCGCGTTTCTGCCGAGATAAGAAGATCCGTCTGGACGTTGCCTCGGTAGCCCACCCCGCATCGAACGGACAAGTGGAGAGATCCAATGGATCAGTATTATCCGGGATAAAACCCCGGCTCATTGAGCCGCTGCAAAGATCAGCGGGGTGCTGGATAGAAGAACTACCAGCGGTACTGTGGAGTCTAAGAACAACTCCAAATCGATCAACAGGCTATACGCCATTCTTTCTGGTATATGGGGCAGAAGCTGTATTACCAGCTGACATAGAGCATGATTCGCCCAGAGTCACCCAATACATAGAAGCCGAAGTGCGAGAAGCCCGGCAAAATGATGTTGATCTGCTGGAAGAAGCGAGAGAATTAGCATTGTCTAGGTCCGCCATATATCAGCAAAATCTCCGACGCTATCATAGCCGGAAAGTAAACCCCTGAGTCTTCCGGGAAGGTGATATGGTACTCCGGTTGGTACAACGTACTGCTGGCATGCATAAGCTATCCCCCCCATTGGAAGGACCATTCATTGTGAGCAAAGCATTGCACAATGACTCATATTATCTTATCGATGCGAAACCACATGAGAAGAACAAGGCGGACAGGTCCGGCGAGGAATCTAAGCGTCCATGGAATGTAGCTCTACTTCGTCAGTTCTACACTTAGCAAAGAAGTGTGTGTATCCGAGTCTCTCATATGTCAGTATGTATGCCGGTAATGAGCTTATCAATGAAATCTTGGCACCTCGAGCAGTAACTCGGGGACTACCTTAGTGATATTTATTGTTTGTTTTCTGTATTTATTACTTATATGTCGGCTGGCGTAAGTTGCTTCTACCTAAGCCAGATTAGTAGTGTGTGAGCACCAAAAACCTAACTCTTCGACTTGCTGCTGTCCAACAAGATTTGGCTTCATGGCAAGCAAGAGAACAAGTTTGGAATTGCGTAGCACACGAAAAACGACTAAGGAAAGGAACTTAATCGAGCCGACATTTGTTCTTCGGACTAACCTTATGCTTACTTTATGTTTACTATGCTGAATTATTTTGAGCTAATCCTAAAGTTTCCAAGTATTGTTAAGTCAATTTTTGAAACTCGGACTCATAAGTCATAAAACCGAACCAAGGTAGACACGATCCGAGCCAGGAAATTGGAGAAACAAGAAAATGAAACTCGGGGACTACGCCCAAGTTAATCTGGCACAAACAACTTAGTAGCAAAATATAACTTGTGTGCTTAATACATTTGCACCCGGCATACCGGGGATCTGATAAACTGCAAAGTGTTTATTAGTGATCAAGGAGCAGCATGAGGAGATAACTCGGCGCCAGCAGGTGGAACTCCAGCCTCGGCTTCAGCGTCATCTTCACCTTCCTCGACGTTCGAGGCTTCGTCGTCTTCCTCCTCACCCGAATCATCTTCGGCATTTTTGTCGTCGGCGGCGCCAAGGAAGCTTGGTCCCTCATTCCATTGATGGATGGGGGCATACTGAATATGGCTATGAGTGCAAGCCTTGCGCTGAGCTATCCAATCAAGATCATTGGACCACCTTGATCCGGTGCACATCCGCTCAAGAAGATTGAGATTGATTTTCTCATACCATGTGAGCACATAGTGGAGGACGAGTTTAGCTCCGGCGCGTCCAGCGGATTCCCTCCAAAGATCGAGTTGGGTCTCGCACTCCATTAACTTGGCAATAAGAGTAGTGGTCCCCTCCGGAGTATCTTCTTCAGGACAAAATGCATTGAAGATACGAATGGCCACATCAAGGATATATTTGCCATAATTCTTCACAATCTCAACGCGAGAAGATAAGCTGACCAGTAGGTCCTCCATGTCATAGGGAATAATTTTGGCGCCAGGACCAACTGGGGTACCCCTCTTCTGGCGGAACTTGGTAACGGTAGTGGTTGCAATGGCATCACCCTCCGAAAATTTGTCTGAAAACAAGACAAGTGAAACATGTGAGGGAGGTTGACCCGGAGAGATTCATGCCGGCTAAAGGAAAATAACTTACGAGAAATATGGCTATGGATCCGGGTCAGCTCCTTGGAGCAATTGTCACGACTCTTCCGGAGTTGCGCAAGCTTAGCATTCGTCGACTCGAGCTTAGTGTCGGCCTCTTTCAGTAGTTCTTGGTCCTTGGAAATTTGGAGGTTCAGACGCTCTCGCTCTTCGGTAAATTCTTGGCCTGCTTTATCTAGTTCGGATTTGTGCAGCGCCTTGAGGTTTTCATGTCTGCCTTGAGCTTGGCAATCTCATCATCTTTGGTCCGGAGGAGGGCGAGCTCATCATCCTTCTTCTTGAGTTCGGCTTGATGTTGCCCTGCTTGTTCGAGAAAATGCAGCATCATGTCAGGCACGGACACACTATCTTCAAGAGATGCTGAAATAGTTTGTTGACCCGGCAAAGCCGAGGTATGAATATTTGCCGAGCCAAGAAGAAAAGGAGATAGAGCACAGAGGAAGGTTAAGCAAAAATGACTTACCCTTTATTTGGTCCAAGTTTTTCCTCATGAGGATGTTCTCGGCGTCCACTCCAGCTACGCAATCTGAATAAGGAATTAGTACTGCAGGAAAGACATAGAGGAATGCGAAAAATGCCAAGGGAAAAACTTACCCCTTTTCTCATATTCGGCGAGAAGCGTAGTATGTTTCGCGCGCAACATCTTGTGAGTGTCCAAGAGACGCTGAAACTCAGCGCTCCGGCGATTGGTGGTCACCTGAAAAGAGTACAAAAGGATAGCTTAGTCATGTGCATATTCGAAGTGTACAAAATCCGGGCCAAGTGGAACTTAACCCGGCTCTAGGTGTGTGCATATTCGAAGTTTACAAGATCAGGGCCAAGTGGAACTTAACCCGACTCTAGGTGTGTGCATATTCGAAGTGTACAAGATCCGGGCCAAGTGGAACTTAACCCGGCTCTAGGTGTGTGCATATTCGAAGTGTACAAAATCCGGGCCAAGTGGAACTTAACCCGGCTCTAGGTGTGTGCATATTCAAAGTGTACGAGATCCGGGCCAAGTGGAACTTAACCCGGGTCTAGGTGTGTGCATATTCGAAGTGTACAAAATCCATGCCAAGTGGAACTTAACCCGGGTCTAGGTGTGTGCATATCCGATTTGTACAAGATCCGAGCCAAGTGGAACTTAACCTGGCTCTAGGTGTGTGCATATTCGAAGTTACTAAGGAGCTATGCTAGTTCTCTAAGGAGCATCTGGCCGAGTAACAAGTTACTCCCCCGGAGGCTCGGGGACTAATGGTTATATCACTAATATCTAGTACATGTTAAGGAAAAGGCGAAGTACCGTACCTCCATCATCCGACCTGCAAGGTTGATTGCCTTGGCAGCGGTGTTCATCTGTGCAGCAAACTCGGCAGGCCCAAACTTCTCCGGGAGATCGTCATTATGGACGAACTCCGCCTTGTTCCAGTTGTTAACAAACTCGATCAAGGTCGAAGGATAGCGTTCTCTGCTAAGCATGTGGGGCGCGACCAAACCCTTAGCATGGGCTTCCCTCCTTTCAACCTGGGCAACAGCGGGGCTGGTGTGTAAAACGAGTTGCGCATCAGCTGACCCGGCAGAGGTGTCCTTCGTCGGTGGGGTCTACTTTGAAAGCATGGACACAAGTGTACGCTGTACAGCCTCGATAGACGCTGCCCTGGCGGTGTCAGGAGCCTTTTTGCCCTTGGGCTGCTGCTGAGAGGTTGAAGTTACTGCGACGGATTTGCCCTTGGGAGCTGCCTTAGTGCTAGCCTTGGTGCTGCTGGTGCCTTCTCACCGAGTCTTGGAAGACTCGGACGAGGCGGAGGGGCTTGGTGCTGTTGCTGATGCTTGTGCTGCTGCTGGTGGTGCTGGTGCTGATTTTTGTCTTGGCAGAGGCGCTGTAGATACCTCGGTGGTGGCTGGAGCAACCGTTGCCTCGGCAGAGCCACTCCCCCCTGCTCCGAGGTTGCCCTCCTCTGGACAAGGTGGGCTGGAACCCGAAGCAGTCGCTGAACCCTCCTGAATGGGCCTCAACAGGCGTGTATCGTCGCCATGGGGGGGAGAAGGGCTATGTCGGAGTGGTGAGGCGATGCCGGATCCGCTTTGAGGAACCTCCACCACAGCCCTGCCGGATCAAACGATGAATGATAAGAAACTATAACAAAGGAAGAACAGATGAATGGCAAAGCACGAAGCAGCAAATTGTATAAGGAAGAAGTGACTTACTCATCTGAGGTCAAAGGCTTCTTTGGCTTGCGAGCTCTCTGGGCTACGGCTTTAGTCGTGGACTTGGTGGCAGCTTTGTCTGCGGACTTCTTTCGCCTCTTCGTTGGCTTAGAAGGTCCGGAGGAAGAAGCAGATGCAGCCCCCCTTTTATTTGATGCGACCGGGACTGGCTCACCCGTGGCAAGGGGAGGATCTTCATGGATCTGCCCACCGGGGTTAGCTGATGCCGGAAAAGCGTAAGAAAGGGGGACAACGTCAAATTCCTCCATCACCTCAACGTCAGAATCATCTTCATCCTCAGGCCAATCTCTAATGGAAGAGAATTTATCGGTGTGTCGCTTGGTCACATCGGGGAACGGCAGGAACATCTCCTGATCCGGCTCCTCCTCGTCCGGGACATCTCGATCCGGGGCCCACTTGAGAGAAGGCTTGGTGCCATCCTCAAGAGTTTGCTGAAGAAACATCTAAGAGAGAAAATGCGAAGGGATCAAACATACAACAAAAATCCGACATATGGTTTAACTCGGAAAAGGATTGGAGCACGAGACATACTGTAGGAGGAAGCCTATCTCGGCAGAAGTGCTCGATCCCCCACTCCCAATCAGCAGATAAGTTTCTGTTAGTGGTGAAGAGAGCCTTGACCCGGCGGTAAATCTCGGTATTGCTCAACTTGAATGAGGAGGTCCGGTTGGGGTCAAGGCGCCAGCTCATGTGGCAAAGTTTATGCGTGCGTTTCTAAAGAGGGGAGATCCGGTTGCGGACGAAGGTGATCATTGCGTCCTCGTTGCGTAGTCCCTGATCCTTCAGCTCCTGGAACCGTTTGTTGACTTGGTTCGCCAGGACTATGGGATTCTTGGGGATCTGGTCCCACAGATCCGGATTAGGAGGACCCAGAGCATAGGGGTGTAGCCGTATCAGATCTTCAGTTGGTCATTTCTGACATAAAAGAAGGTTCGGGCCCAGCCCTTGCAAGAGTCAAGCCCCGTGACTCGGGGAAAGACGGATTGTTTCCGAGGAGAGATAGAAGTTGCGCCTAACTATGTGAGTTGTTTGTCCTCCGGGTCAAGCTCTCTATTCGGAATCACGTTCCGGCGGAGACCAAAAAACCAGATCTAGAGCTCCTTGGTGGGCCATAAACCGGTGTAGCCCTCAATGGTGGAAGCGAAGGCAGAAAGGGAAGTGATGGCATTCGGCGGAAGGTGATGCGGCTGAAGCTCGTAGGTGTTAAGCCAGTCGTGGAAGAAGTCACTGACGGGGAGCCCAAACCCGCGCTGGAAGTGGGAGAGAAACACCACAAACTCAGTCGGATTGGGTGAGGGAGCAAGCTCCTCGGCGGCAAGGCGGGCTATGACGCCCTCCGGGATACGCCGGGTGCGGTACATCCAGTCAAGGTCGTCCTGGCATACCCAGGACCTAGCCCAAGCGCCGTGCTCGGTGTTCTCCGCATCCTCGTCCATCTCCTGTTCCACGACGACGAGTTCCTCCTCTGTCATTTCTTGGTCGCTGTCCTCACTGGCCCTATCGGCGGTGGGGGCATTGGCCTGGACTGACGCGGACCCATGGCAGTGGAGATGAGCGGGAGTGGCAGTGACGCTGGTGCGCGAGGAACGGAGCGGCGGTGACGCTGGTGCGCGAGGAACGGAGCAGCGGCGACGCAGCTGAGCAGGTGCAGCGGCGGCGACGCAGTTGCTGGGAAGAAGAGGAAGAAGAAGAGGCAGAGGGGCGCGAGAATGGGGAAAAGACCCAAGGGGCGCGCCCCTCCCCTATTTAACCACTCCCCAGAGGGGTAGTGGGATCGTGCTGTGCGGATGGGTCACACGGTGTGGCCGTGTATGATCCGGATCAGCCAATCAGCGACGAGCCAGGCCACATGGCGCAGGAGATCCCACGATGTGGCGTGGTGATACAGTTAACAAGGAGACAGACACGATGTGACGTGTGCAACAATAACACCTGACATTAACTGTGGCAGTAACTGGCGCAGGCCCTTAAAATGAGGCAAAACAATATTACCCTCCACGTGGGGAAGCGTACGAGGGAAGGAAGAATAACTCGGATAACTATAGGGTGATCCGGCCAGCGAGTGAAAACTCGGAATATGCCAAGGGAAAAGATAGCCCATGAAATCCAGGATACGAGGTAACTCGGAAGAGAGGGAAAAAGGCTCGGTAAAATTGAACCTGTATGGCCTTAGCGGCTGAGGCTGCTAAGACCGCACCAGCTTCGGGGACTAATGTTGGGGGGATACCCCTGGGTAGGGTCACATCGGGGTATAATGGCCGAGTTAGCCGTGGTACGGCAAGGTCAAAGCAAGTGCTGGCCGAGTCACCTCAAGGCAGGCCGAATCACGGAGTAACCCGGACCTGAGGATGTCCACCTAACTAAGTCCTGGCCGACTTATGCCGTATGCCGGTAGGATTTATGTAACTTGTATGTAGGTACCGATGTGGCCGAATCAACCAGGCACGATCCGGGTTATATCAAGCTTGCAAGAGAAGGAAGGTATCTCGCAGTCAAAAGGTGGCCACTGTACGCAGAGCGTGAGCAAAGCGGACAGAGGCCAGGACCACCGAGGTGTGGCCGACAAGGGTGGCGTTGCCAGTGTCGGATGACGCTGGCGCCGCAGAGGCTCACGTAGCGTCTGCATGGCTTACGCTAGGGAAAAGTGACCCGGTCGGTTTGCTATTTTGGGAAGAGGCATATTCCCTGGAATATGCCTCCGCGTATTCCCTAATTGGAGACCTAGCCACCCCTATATAAGGAGGGCTAGGGCATCTGTAGAGGGGGCGGGTTGTTCTCTAGTAGGTTGAGTTTTACTAGTATGTTCCTGAGGGCTAGCTAGTGAAGAGAGTAAGAGAGTTCCTTCTTCCTCCTCTCCCCAATACAGCTCAAGGAGCACTTGTAAACATTGGAAGTGAATCAAATACAAACATCTGTGTGTGGAATCACCACACTATCCCTCCCTGGATTCCTCTAGTGCATCTTGTCCCCACCTTTAGCCTATCCATGGCATCTGCCGTGACACCACCACGACAACCTATGCCTTTCCCTGATAAGAAGCACAAGTCAAAGGAAGATGAGCACTATAATAAGTTTTGTGAGTGGATGAAACCTTTATTCCTGCAAATTCCTTTGACTGATGCTATTAAATGGCCTCCTTACTTAAAGTATATGAAGGATATTGTCTCGAATAAAAGGAAGATCCCTAATAAAGAAATTTCTACTTTGCTTGCTAATTATTCTTTTAATGGTAAGGTTCCAAAGAAACTTGGAGTCCCAGGGATTCCAACTATCCCTTGCTCTATTAAAAATAGTGATGTTAAAACTGCTTTGTGTGATTTGGGAGCTGGAGTTAGTGTTATGCCTTTCTCCCTCTATAAGAGACTTCAACTTGAAAAACTGATACCAACTGATATATCTTTGCAAAGGGCTGATAAATCTACCACTGTTCCTATTGGTATATGTGAGGATGTACCTGTTCAAGTGGCTCATAATTGCTTGATATTAACTGATTTTGTTGTGCTTGAAATGCCTGAAGATGATGATATGTCTATTATTCTTGGGAGACCTTTTCTTAATATTGCAGGAGCTGTTATTAATTGTAATCAAGGAAAGGTGACCTTTAATATTAATGACAAGGAACATACTGTCTATTTCCCCAAGAAGATTGAAAGGACTTATGGTTTGAATTTAATTGAACATGTTGAGGGCATTCAAGTTAGAGAAATATATTGTCCCATACCAAGAGAAAAAATTGAAACTATTATGATTGGGACCATTGCTATCAAGGTTGAGGTAACATAATCATTAGTGGAATACAAAGTTTTGTCTCATATGAAATTGTTTTGGTAACATGACCTGATCAACCTTGTTAACAAAAGGATTTTATTGAACAAAACAATGTTTTCATCATGATTATCTCCCCTTACTTCTATTCTATCCATTTTAGTTTTTGCTTATGCCTAACTTAAAGGCGTTAAAGAAAAGTACTTATTGGGAGATAACCCAAAAGTTTTAGATGAGTCTTGGAAGTTATTACTTCAGTAATAACTGCTTCTTATCCTTTTTATTTGCTTTTTGTGCCAAGAGTAACCTCTAGTGAGAGAGAAGTAATGGTTGGGAAAGTTGCTGTCCCGAAACAGATTTCTGTGCTTCACCGTAAAAATTCGTGTAAAATCTCTGAATGTCTTTTTGAGGCGTGAATTTTTTTGCTTCTGACCCAGTTTGTTATCTAACTTTTGTTAGTTCAACACTTTTTGATTTGAGCAACATAAGGTCTTCGAAAAAATTCGTCTTTACCTTCTAGTCTGTTTTGACAGATTTCTGCCATTTTCTGCATTTGCTTCTTGTTGGTTCCTTTTTGAGTTCTTTTGGGGAATTGAGCTTTTTGAGGGAAGTGCTTGTGTTTAATGGAAGTTTTATTGGTGTTATAACTAAACCTAAAGACTTATTATCTTGAGTGCACTAATGTTGCTAATAAAGATTGTGTGAAGTTTTGTATGAAGGAAAAATTTCAGGTGTATGGAAGGAATGAGTAATAAGATGAAGAATGGACTAAAGCTCAAGATTGGGGATGCCACGCGTGTCACCCCAAGAAATATACAAGAAGTACAAGCGTCAAAGCTTGGGGATGCCCAAGGCATCCCCCTCTTCATCAATAAAAATCCCAGGTTTCTTCCAAACCCTTCATTTTTATTGTTTCATGCATAGTTGTGTTGTTCTTGGATCGTCTTCTTTTTCATTTTCGTTTTTTTTTGTTTGCTTAGTTTGCTAAATAAATTGGTTGGACCCCCTCTTTCATACATTCGTGTTCAAATAGTTTGGTTTGGTTTGGAAAAGAGTAGGAAAGCTCATGCTTAAGTAGTAAAGAGAGCTTGTTTTGGACTGTGGCCTATGCTTTGTCATGCCATGCTTGATATTGTTTTGGATTTATGCTTAGTATTCTTTGTTGTAGCATGACTTTTTATAAACAATTGAGATTGCTTAATGTGCCTTGGATGAATCATGCGTTGTTTTAGCATATTAAAGCATAGTATTGTGATATTCTTCTTTGATGCTTTATTTGGGTTGACTTGGCACATGCTCACACCATGTTATGACTATCCCAAGTCACCATAAGCCTTTATGATCCTTTAGTTTTCAACTTGTAGTATCACTTCATGCTTTAATCAATGATGTTTTGTCGCTCTACATGATTATGGCCATTATTGCTCTCTCGTTTGTCGCTCCCTTACTATTGCTAGCCTTCACTTTCACTGAGTATGTTTTACTCATGTTTCCAACTCCCTAAAACCAAATATTGCCAAAGTGTCCACCATACCTACCTATTAGCATCATTTTCTACTTCCGTGCATATTCAATATGCCTTGTTTTCTTCCGAATAAAATGTTTGCTTGTTATGAGAAAGTTAGTTAGTAAAGCTCTCATGAAATTGATGACACACTTTATTTTCTTGCATTTAATAAACCTGAACCATTGTGTCCTTCTTTGTTGTGTATATGCTTGTGCTTTATAAGTTGAAGTTAGCAGAACCATGTATCATGGGGAACGCTTTTAACATTGCATTGGTACTTAGTACCTCGTTGATATCATGTTCTTTTGCTTATGGATCCCGGCGGTGTGAAATAAAAGTGGAACTTGTAAGATCATGGAGTTTGTATGTATGTTAGAGAAACGCCTGGGCCGCTAGCCTAATCCATGCCTAATCATGGTGGAAACTTGCAGCATAACCATAATGAGCATTCTATGAAGCATCCTCAATAAAAATCTATGCACATAGTAAATAAAAAGATCGCTGAGATGCTCATTGTCTGCTTGCCTTGTCATTTTGATTATAGGATAACTCCTGTATCATGTGCAAGGGGTACCCCATTGGCGGTTCTCTGTAATACGTATATACTTACAATGACAAGAGCTTACTCGTGACTGAAGTTGAGTAGCATGAGGATCGGTCTTCGTAAGTAAGGGGCATGAGACTTTGATTTATAACTTGTCAAGCATATCCTCTTAGTTATGTCACTTTAACCTTAACCATTTAAAGATGCTTATGCTAGGGGCAATGAGAGCTCAAAGCTAATGAGTACCATACTTTTAGCATTTGGAAGCCTTTCAAACTTTTCAAAACCTGTTCATTTCCTTATTGAGTCTCCACACATTCTATGAGCACTTTCTTGAGAGCATAGTGGCCATTCTTAGTTCTATGTGCATTGTCCCAAGACTTGTTGATTGATGCATACCTTGATATTGCTTGTTTTAAACTATTTGTATCTAGTCACTCTTATGAACTTTGAAGGTGTTCTATGCATTTATATTTGCTACTATATGAGGGACAAGCTGAATACCACTATGTTATGTTTTCTTTATGTGAAACAAACAAACGTCTTGCAAAGCATTATTATTCATGAATCTTTTGTTTGTGCCTTTTCATGTTGGATCATAGTTTCTTTGCCTTATTGCTAGAACTTTGTCTTTCATGTTATGGTTGAAGTACTATGATCCCAGCTTTGAATGTTTTACAAATACTTTGATCAAGTTTATGATGGTGCATGACACCTCAAAAATTATTCTTTATTTTTATCACTTACCTACTCGAGGACGGGCAAGAGTTAAGCTTGGGGATGTTGATACATTGCAAATGTATCTATAATTTTTGATGTTCCATGCTTGGTTTTATCTACTTTCTTGTGTTTTGTCCACACTTTGGAGTACTTTTCATATGATTTTTTGGACTAACCTATTAACAAGAGCCATAGTGCCAGCTGCCTGTTTTCTGCTATTTTTGGTTCCAGGAATCAAAAAATGAATATTCTCGGAATTGGACGGGACAAAAGCCAAAAATCCTATTTCACCAGAATACTCCCGGAGCCAGAATATGAGACGGAGTGGGGCTGGGGCCCAGCCACACCACCTGGCCGCGCGGGCTAGGCCTGGCCACGCCAGGGGGTGGTCTGGCCGCCCCAGACACCCCCTCGGTCTCCCTCTTCGCCTATAAGTTGCCTTCTGACCTAAAAACTCAGGGGGTTCGATGTTTTTCCAGAAGGAGTTCCGCTCCGCCGCCACCACCAGATTCCACGAAACAGCACCAGAAACTCTGTTCTAGCACCCTGCCGGGACGAGGAATTGGAGGAGATCATCACCATCGCTTCTCCATCGACCATCCATGTTCCCCCATCTATGAGTGAGTAATCCCCCGCTGTAGGCTATGGGGATGGTAGGGATTGGATGAGATCGTTCGTGTAATGGTATCAGATTGTTAGGGCATGGTGCCTAGTATATTTTATTAGTGCTTTATGACTTTGTTGCGACTTGTTATGCTTAATGCTTGTCACTAGGGCCCGGGTGCCATGATTTCAGATCTGAACATCTTATTAATTCATTATGATAGTATTGTTTATGGTCTTACCTACAAGTTGTATACACACGTTGTTGTCCGGAACCAATGGCC
This sequence comes from Avena sativa, assembly GCA_916181665.1. Classification (NCBI taxonomy): domain Eukaryota; kingdom Viridiplantae; phylum Streptophyta; class Magnoliopsida; order Poales; family Poaceae; genus Avena; species Avena sativa. Next base: position 524,293,447 of record OV702287.1, on the reverse strand, counting down.
CCGAAGTGATAGAAATCGGGATAACCGGAGGGAATGGCTTTGATTGAGGATCACATGTGTTCACGGAGTGTTAATGCTTTGCTCCGGTGCTCTATTAAAAGGAGCACCTTAATTGTCAGTAGTTCCCTTGAGTCCCCGCTGCAAACGGGCTGGCAGGACAAAAGATGTTGTGCAAGTTCTCATTGCGAGCACGTATGACTATATATGGAACACATGCCTAGGATTATCTAGTACTTGGATGCTTTATCTTATTTAGCTGCAATTTCCCTATGTTCTGATTGCTATGTGAATTTTCTTGTCCATGCAACGCCCGTCCATCCATCCCTATGCCTACCGCACTCGAATCCTATTGTTTACTGCTATTGTTACTACTGTCTTTCCTTTACTACTACTGTTACTTTACTACTCCTATCACAAAACTGTTGCTACTGATAAACTGCTGTGAGCAAGATTGTTTCCAGGTGCAGCTGAATTGACAACTCAGTTGTTAAGGCTTATAAATGTTCTTTGGCTCCCCTTGTGTCGAATCAATAAATTGGGTTTCACTTCCCTCGAAAATACTGCGATACACCCCCTATACTTGTGGGTCATTAGTCACCGCATTGACGGCGACTGCGCGAGCGAGCACCTTCCTCTCGCGCTTGGTGCCAAGCCCGGTGAAGGTGTGTAGCGAGCCGATAGCGTTGCCGAAGCCGCCGACGTTTCCGTTGTCCCGAGGTGGGTTATTGTTGGGGTCCTCCCATGCTCGCCTTGCCTTTTTGATCTCTTTGAGAGAGTGGCAGTCGCGGTGGTATGTGTGGCGGGTTTTCCCTCCCTACTGTGGTAGATGCAGGGCTGGTTGAGCAGGGCAGCGGGGTCGAATTTCGGCCTCACTGTGTTGTTGGCGTGGTAGTTTCTGCTGTCGCGGTAATTTCCTTCATTGCGGCGGTAGTTCTTGGGGTCGCGTTGGCCGTAGCCGGTGTTGGCGATGAAGTCGACTCGCCTGTCTGTGCGGCGCTTGCCGGTGATGCGAGTATTGCTGTAGCGCATGTCGCGTTGTCTCCTGTTGTCGTGGCCGCTAGTGCGGCGTCTTCCTCCCGACTCGTCGTCGGAGTCTTGATTGGGGTCCTCCTCCGTGTAGTGCTTGGCGATCTCAAGGAGGTCGTGGATGTTGTCGAGCGTTCGGTAGACCCGCTTGATCTTAGCGACCAGGGGTTTGTACCAGCACGCGTTCTTGAAACAATGTATCGCCGTGTCCGGGTGGATTCCGGAAGCATTGATCCACAGTTCTTGCCACCTTTGAATCCAGTGGCGGGTCGACTCGTGTTGTCCCTGGATGCACCGCTCCAGGTCTTCGATGGTGGTGGCGCGGGTGTAGGAGCCCTCGAATTGCCTGATGAAGGCATCCCGCATTTCCTCCCAGGAGTCGATGCTATCGGCAGGGAGGGTGTTGATCCATTGTCGGGTCACACCCTCCATCCTCAGGGGGAGGTAGCGAGCGGCGAGCAGGTCGGTGTGGCCAGCGATTCCCATCGCCATGAGGTATGTGTCCAGCCACACCGTTGGGTCGTATGTTGGATCGTACTTTTCGATTTCCTTGGGCGCCTTGAAGTTGGCGGGGTACTTTTCCCCTCTGATCATAGGCCCGAAGCATTGTGGGCCGACTCGGCTGAGCGAGACCCTGGGTTCAGGGTCACCGTGATTACTAAGGGTATGCCTCAAGTCGTTGGGCTGGCACGCCCGCCAAGCCTGGTTGTTGACGATGTGTGTGCGGGCGTTGATGGGCTGCCTGTTGGCGGTGACCGTGTTGTTCACCGGTCGCGGCTCGTTGGTGGAGAGCGCGGGGTTGGCGGCCTGTGGCTGCGTCGCCAGGGGCTGCGGTGGTGGGCAGGTCACGGCGTTGGTGATGGTAGGGTGGCCGCTTGAGGCCGCCCTGCTTGCTGAGGAGCGGGAATACATCCGACCCCGTGGGTCGACTCCCGCGGCTTGTTGCTCGACGGCCCAGGCGAGTAGGGCCTTGGCGTACTGGATCTACATCGCGCCTTCTCCCTGGACGTCGAGGTTGGCGACCGCGGCGTCAGCCGCGACGACGTTGTCCTTCGGGGTGGAGTATAGTGGGAGTCCGTTGGCGTCGTGGGCCTGTGGCGAGATGATGATCTGCGACTGGTCTGGCGGGGGCGCACGACCAATGGGTGGTGGAGAGCCTCCGGTCGCCGGTGCGCCGGGTGGTGGTTGGTTGCTTCCACCTGGTGGTGCATTCTCGCAGTACTCGCACTCAGCTGCGCGTGCGGGGTAGCTTTCGTCATTGAAGTTGAGGAAGCGGCCCTGGACATTGGAGTTCAGGCGGGTCTTGATGCGGCGCTGCTGATAAAGCGATAGCTCCCGCGTCGTTTCCCGCTCGAGGCGGTATCTCTCGCGCTCGGCGAGCTCATTGCGCTGCGCCTCCGCGAGTCGCAGGCGGGCCTCCCCCACCTCCGTGGCCGTGGCGGTTGGCAGGATCGGTGTGGAGAATGGATCTGGTGGGGCGGTCATGCTGCTCGCCATGTAGATCACGTTGAAGCGATTGGATTTGGCGCGGAAGTCCTCGGGCGACTTCGAGCCAGAATCGGAATCGAAGATCCCGAGAATGGAGGAGTCCTCAAAATCCTCAGGGTTGGAGACCCGCATGATGGAGTCCTCTCGTGATGCCCCGGTGATGGATCCGTCGACCGAGGCAGGGGTTGCGGAGTCGGCGTCATCGTTTAGGGCCTCATCATCCGTGGCGGTGTTGGTATCGGCCGTGTTGCTGGCGGCCGAGTCATACTCGGTGACGAGGCTCCTAATGGAGCAGACCTGCTCCTCCGAGAGCAGATCGCGATGCGGCGGCGATCCGCCAACGATCACCGTCGCCGCTGGGTCGACCGCGCCAGTGAAGCCGACGAAGAGGTTGATGGAGCCGACCGGCATTATTGCGCTGTGGGTGATCGGGCGCAACACTGGGACGTAGCTGCTGGGCAGGATCTGTAAGATCCCGCCAATGGCGATCATGCGGCCGGTGGCGATCGGCCGACCGAACGGCGAGTAGGGTCTCGCCGCAGAACTCAGGCCAGTCCGGCTGGGCCCCACGGTGGGCGCCACTATCGTGGAAATGGCCACGGCAGTCGCTGCAGTAGGCAGCGATTGATTGAATCGGGGGCGAGAGATGGCGGCCATCTGCGGTGCAAGATGGGGACGGATGCACATGGATTTATCCAGGTTCGCCCCCCCCAGAGGGTAAAGACGTACTCCTGCTAGATTAGATTAGTAGATGGCGAGTTACAATGGCAGCAAGCTCGGCGTCTAAGCAGCGAGTCGCTTGAGTGGGTGTATGATAGAACGTAAGTTCTCAGGATACCCTAGGAAGGTTTATATATGAAGCACCTCGCTAGGGTTTATAATTTACAACCGAACAAGATATGGATTCAGAGGCTTTGACCTAATCCGACTGGGCTTCGAGTACGCTTCTAGGCCTCCAGTCTCCAGTCGCCGGGCCTTCTCCTTGGTCACATTCCAATCGCCGTCCTGAAGGCCCACTCGCGAGGCCTTTGGCCCAATCGGAACGGCCTGCTGGGCATACCCCATTTGGCATATCCCCATCAAGATAGATGCTAAGTAGTACCAGAAAACCTTTTTGTACACTCATAACAAGGTAAAAGATAAGAAACATTTATGTATTTATGAAGGAAATAAAAAATATGATAAAAGGAAAGAAAATAAGTTAAAAATATAAGAAAACATCTAATAGAAGAATCTCTACTATCTAAAAAGGACGAATTTCCTCCGACTAGGCAGGAACAATTGATCTCGGCCTTTAAATCTATTAGATCCAATGTTCCAGGACTTCCTAATGACATTGCGCGATTTCCCTTTGCACATCCACCAATTAATATCGGCAATAATAGCAGCAATTACTACCGGCAATTACAGCGAAAAAAGGGGCATTAAAGATTGCGACTTCTTTGATTTGTACATTCGCTAATTACTATCGGGAATTATTACCGGCAATTACATCGACAAAAAGATTCGCATCACAAGATATGATTACACGATAATGCAATTACTTTCGTTTCCTGCTGAGCTGCGTTCCGTCGTCACAGGATACATCGTCCGCTTCGTCCAACATCTACCCCCTCGCTCTTCTCCTTATTATTGCACGCACGCAGTCATCGGCATAAATCCCGTGCGGCAGTTTCTTGTCTTCCAAATTTGTCGTTCTGTCCTACTTTCAGTTCCTGGACACCAAGATTCGGCCTCCGTACTCCATGGCACTGGGCCAGTTCCCACTCGCGGATGCGATGCGCCGTGTGATGGGGATGTAGGAGCTCCTCCGTTGTTTCCCCACGCGTCGGGATGCAGAACCTACTGCGCACGGGCCAGTTCCCATGGCTTGGGATACACCGCCGACGCCCATCGTCGCGACGATGACAACATCGCTTCATCCATCGTTCCTCCATGTGGTTGGAGATGCATACGCTGCCGATGGTCTTCCATGGGGTTGGGGACGACGCAGACGCGGCCACCCTTCCTCCGTGCTGTCGGGAGGTGGGGACGATGCAGACGCGGCCGCTCTTGCTCCGCGCTGCCGGGAGGAGGGGACGACGTAGACTCTTTCGCCCATTCTCTGCACCTCCTAGGATGCAAATGCCTCACTAAGATTGACTAATTGAACCTATTGTCTAAGAGGTAAGTGAGGATTGTTAAACTGCAATTTGATTTATTCTGTCGTGTGTTCGTCGCTCAAGATCCCCTAGCGCTGGCTGCGCCCGTAACAGAAGTAGCTGCTTTGCATGAGATGACCGCCAGCTTAGGAGATGCAACATACGTGTGCATTCAGAATTGTCAAATTTGGTGAAATTCAAAATTATTACCAGAGATTTTTTTCAGGGGTTAATTTTTGTGGCGATGTTCTTGGCGTGGATCAGAGCATTGGTTAGTTGGAGTGGGAGCTGGAGCAAAAGGTAAGGAGGATGCACCGTTCAATCGTGAACCGAGGTATTTAGAACATCAGAAGACGTTGGATATGGCTTGTGACTGAACAAACTATACCTCTCTTTTCTCCTGTCCAACAAAGATGAAACATGAGGGAAAGCAATTTTGTGGAGAGGATGAGGAGGATGTAGCTGGAGGAGAGACTGCACAACATTTGCGTGGACCATCGATGATGAACCAGAGGTATCTGAACTATGAATTATGCAGTTTCTTTGTTCATTACTCCCATCTTATTTTTCTACTAGAGTAATGAGCATGGTCACCATGGTATTGACACATGAAGGTTAAGTATATTTGATCAACAAAGTGCCTGAATTCCCTTTCTAAAAAATGTTCAATATAAGACCATCTTTCCTTGTTACCGAAACACCATACGAGCTGTTGTTAGAAATTTGGTTCATGTTAATATATGAGAGTTACTTTGTGAAAACACCATATGAACATTTGTTAGAAATTTGGTTCTTGGTTCTGACATTCTGTAAAGAAAGAAGTCAATGAATGCTTGTGATAGAAACTGCAGTTTGCCGATTGAATGGAGTTTAGATCTTACATGATTTTTCACGATCCAGAATTTTATGGCATTTTAGTGACCTTGATCAACCTTCTATTGTATTTGCAATGGTGGATGCCATATTTTCTGAACAAGCTAATTAAAAAATGAATCACATTTTCTGATCAGCTTTGGTGCCAGCGGCTCCGGCATCGACATGTCAGTACGTCTATCACCGACCTTGGCCATGATGTCGTTCAACCACCTCAGCACTCTAGTACCAGCAGCACCGGCCAGCCGTCACATTGTCTTTGCAGCTGCATCTATAGAGCTAGCTCTTCTAGCGGCGGTAGCAGCAGTACATTTCCGCCTACAGTGTCATGTTTGGCGGTGGCGATGTGGACATGTTGCTTCACGGGTTCAAGTCATCAGCGAAGGACAGAATGCTGCAGCAGAGCATACAGGCGGCGTAGATGTTGCCCCTGCCGGCGTCCACTAACAACACCAATGGATTCAACTTCTTATACATCGACTTTATTTATTAAGGTATATTCGCCAATTTTCGCGGATATTTAGCTATCTCTACTATCTAAAAAGGACAAATTTTCTCTGTTTCCTTCGACTAGGCAGGAACAATTGATCTCGGCCTTTAAATCTATCAGATCCAATGTTCCAGGACTTCCTGATGAGATTGCGCGATTTCCCTGATTTGCACATCCACCAATTAATGTCGGCAATAATAGCAGCAATTAAGTTTGCCAAACGGATCATATTTGTCAAAAAAAACTTTGTTGATGGCGGTGGTAGGTAATTATTGGACAGCATATGTGAGGATGTATAACTAATGTTCTTTCTCTTTTAGAGAAGACATCCCTTGATCTTTGAACAAGGTTTTTTTCCACTAATCATGTCAATAGGTCTTCTTAAAGATTCTCAAGTCCATGATCATACTCGAGGGACCTATTTATGAGTTTTATGCTTGATATTCTCGTTTATCTTACTATTTATAGCAACTGCATGATCATAATTTTAAATTTTAACACAATCCATATGTTGCCATTTGTTGCACTATCATGCATTGTAACTTGGTAATAAAATAATTAACATACCTCATATATCATAGCATCCCTCTACATGTAAAACATGTCCTTTATGATACTCCCTCTGATTCAAATTAGTTGACTTACATTTGTCTAATTCAATTGTATCTAGACATGATTTAGTATTAGATACATCTGTATCTTGGCAAATTTGAGTCTAACTAATTTAGATCGGAGGGAGTATCATTTTTTCAACCGTTCAATATAAATGACACCACTTCTCTAAATGCTGAGCTTTATTCGGTGATGCACTTTTTTTTGGTGGCATATTTGCATACCAGTCCATTAAAAATACTCACCTAACATTGATAGGTCGAACTGATATGCATATAGAATAGTCAAGGTCTATTGCTTCATTCATTGCAAAATAAAAATATCTTTTGTTTTCTATAGGGTGCAGTATGTTTCAATACAACTTGCTATTTTTCCTGACAAAAAATATTTTTATGCATTAGATAATTACTTAGTTGGCAAAATATTATTGATTAATTTTACACCATTGTGTCACTAAGAAATTTGTCTGTAATAAGCTCGTTGGTTTAGACTGGACATGCATGACACTGGCATCTGTAGTTCCACTACTGGTATTGCTAAAGTTTTGCACGTTGTTTCACACAACATCATAGTCCATATGATGCCCTATGCAGATTAACTTGTTTTTTTCTTCCATTCATATTGCTGCATATTATCTTCAGAGTGCATTACCCAGCTGTATTTATATACCTTGGATTTCTGATTTTATTAAATGCACTTATAATCATCTGCCTTGATCTGAACGCCTATTTGTGGTAACAGGTTTATGGAGTAATCCTAGACTTTGAGATTTTTTATGAGAATTGCTTCAACTAAAACAAGGAACACTCATGATATTGAGTAGACAGAAACCGAGAGCACTAGATCAATACCTTTTAGGTATTGTTCCAGGTGTCTTGACATAGCAAGGAAAAGATCAAGGGTGCACTGTGTATAGTGTGGGATCCTTAAACCGAAATAGTGTGTAAGAAAATGCTCTTTAGCAATTTATTGCACTTGATGAAATTTTTATCATCCTAGATCATGTTAAATCCATTCGTTCTAACAAGCATACACCAGAGATGAGTTTGAAACTTTGCTCCTGAATCTATCTGCCAATCCAATAGCTTCATTGTTTGGCCGTAATATATTTCTGGACTCCAAATGACTTACTACTACATTGTTTGGTGGAAATATATCTATGGACTCAACTTTATTTCTCAAAAGAGTGCAACAAATAAATATTAATACAGAAACTTAAATCGTGTAAATATAAATAACAAATTTAGAGGTGATGGGTGTGTGTTAGTTGTTACGTGGATGAGGGAGAAGACTACAAGAGAGGCAAGAATAAGATGATCATGTTTGTCATGGTAAGTTTGAAGCATGGTTTTCATAACTATCTAATGAAGCTTCTAATATATTTTGTTTTTCCCGTAGCAACGCACGGGCACCTTACTAGTGAAAGTAAAAAAGCAAAAAAGAGGACTTCACCTTGACGTGCCAGCCCATTCTATGTCGTATGGAGGTATGGGTATTATGTCCATACGCCATGGAGAGGGTGTCAAATAGGATTTTCGTCTTCCACTCTATCAATGGACTAACTCATGGTCATCGAGACAAACACATTTTCTACATTCGAGACTCTTGGGCCTTGTCATGAGGTCATCTACCCTAAGCTAAGCAAAAATCATTTGAGACATCTCGGCCCGACCTAACATATTAGGCTTAGTTCATGTTATGAAATAAAACATTGATAGATTTCAAATTAAAATATTTATTTATCAATAGAATATTTAGAAAAATATAGAAATGTGATAGCTAGACCATATAATAAAACACTACTTAATAAAATTCTAAAATACAATGTTCACATATAGAAAAATTAATGTTCATGTCTATGAAAATAATTATTTTGTATTTTAAAAATAGTCATGTATTTGTCTTAAGAAATACCAAGAAAAATAAAAGAAATGAAAAAGGGAAAATAAAGATGAATACAAATCTAATAAAAAGAATATGGAAAAGGAAATAAAAGGTATAGAATAACTAGGAAAGGGAAAAATAAAAAGGTAAAGAACAACAAAGAGAAAAAGAACTCGCGGATTCTTGTCCGGCCGACCTAGAAAATAGGAAGAGCCGAGGAGGTGTAACCGATAGCTTCTATTTATGTTTAAGTAGTGAGCATGGAAAACTGAAAATCTAATTTATCGCGTTAAACCAATTCCTGTCCTACGGTCATGAGCTATAATTGGCATGCTTAGTTTCTTTTATGGTTCTACTTTTTGCTTATTCGTATCTTATTTGTGGGGGTAGATATGTTCCTATTATAACCTTTTTGTTTTATCTAACCTTTTCTTTCTCTTTTGGGTTCCTAGATATTTTCCTTACTAAGCATTTTTTGTTTATTTTTTGCATTTGTTACTTTCATTTTTTTTTCCTTCTCCATCTTTTGTTTTTTTGCAAATACCCATTTTTTATATGTATGAACATACATTCTTCTGTTCTATATGAATTTTTCCTATACATTATGAACATTTTTGTTTTTTATATGTCTGTTGTTTACTTATCTATGTGAATAATTATTTTTATCATGTATACTATCAAACTTTAGTAACCATGAAATTTTATTTATATACTTATGGACATTCATACATATCTACATGAATATTTTATTCATACTCGTAAGAATGTTATCATGTGTGGATTTTTTCCAACTCGTGAATATTTATTTGGATCGTATGAGCAATTTACATAGATACATATGAAAAAAAAATATACTTGGATGGATGTCTATTTTCAATATGTGATCATTTATTTCTACAGTACACACTTTTATAGGTTTAAAATTACATTATGAAAAGGGAACATAATTCCAAAGACTTCTAAAAAATGACTTACCTCTAACTGGACCGCGTTGAATGCAGCCCATTTAGGGACCCCTTTAGGCCGAAGCAACGATATATATGAGCTTCCAGGTTTTGTCTCCCTTTAAGAAAATTAGTTTTGTCTGGCCTCTTTCATATAGTCCAGGTTTTGGGCTGAGATCAAGCCATCAACACATTCTTAGTATATTCTCCGGAAGATTTGGGGGTTACATGGGTTACATACTCTGCCTCCCCTATCTTTTGATGTCACTAAAACCCAAAATATCATCCATCCAATCATTGTAGCATAACCTCTAACAAACTCTTTGTGCTATTGCAACATTGTTACAATTTTATCCCGCGGTGGATTAAAATCTTACAAAAACATTGCAACATAAAACAATAATGTCACAAAAAATGTGAGTACATAAAATTCCCACCGGTCCTAGCAAATCAGCATCCATCGCCACAAATCTCCATGAAAATTTTGAGCACATGCATGCATGATGAAGGGCAATATTTGTAGCACCCCATGAAAAATATGCAACATTGAAGAAACATTTGTAGTAGATGCCCAGAATTGTTGCAACATCTTGCTCATGTGATTGAGTAGCATACACACTAAGTTGACATCATTTTGGAAATACCCATGTAGCATCAAAATATCCGGAAAAACTAACCTCGTGGTGAAGTTATGACTTCGCCGTATCGGGCTCGCTAGCAATGAATCATGCATGCCAAAGCCCTCTCGATTCTAGATCTAGCGAGCTTTGGCTCCATCCTCCATAGTCAAACACCTTCATGGAGCTTGAGAACATGGTAGGCTTGGTACAACCCTCCATCCATGGTAGAGGCCTTCCACAATCTAGATTGGGGGGATAGAAATGGGGGAGGAGCACCAAGAGAGGAAGAGTGAAAGATGATCGAGGGACAAAAAACGAGGAGTACCGCCGACGAAGAGGCTGGTCGGCTCGTAGGTGATGTGCTAGCGAACAATACAGGTGCAGCAGTGCTCAGTGCACATGAGAGGCAAAAGACACTTGTTGTGCATGTGACGAACCAGAGGATGAAAATGCACTATCCTCTGGTTGAATAGTAGCGTTTTATTTATATGGTGGATGTCACGTACGCATCCTCCGTTGGCTCTATACATTGTGCATCGTATTCATGGAGTAACAACACTCCTCTTGTGATGGGCCCCACTCATGTTTCTCTCCTTATCCCTTTCCCTCTCCCTTGACCACTTGTTTTCCTCTTCTCTTCATCATAGACCACACACCACATGGATCTCGAGAGGAGGTCCCACATCAGCGTTGTGGTCCCGCTAGTGTTGTTGCCACCCCAAATCTCTTACTCTATCAGCTCAAACTACTCCCAATCGTAATTCTCCTCTCTCTCTCTTCCCTCTCTTTGGTGCCTATATGAGCAGAGAGGCGTGGCGATAGAATCGAGTGCTCCCCGCAATAGTTTCTACAAGCTGGGGGCGCACACTTCAAAGGAGTTAGACTACGCGATGGCCGTAACAATGGATCATTAGATGGTGCCGCTACGAGGATAGGGGCTCTGGTGAGAAATGTGACCACAACTATTGTGCGGCCTAGGGAATACTAACGATGACTCTGCAGAGGCCAACCAAAAGTTGGTGTCAGGCGTTGCTGCAAGCAATGCATGGCAATGTGGTATTGCTGTCATGGTGGCCAATCGGGAGCTACAATAGTGTGTGGAGAGTTGGAAGCGGTCAACAAATATGCTACCAAGAAAGCAAGGCGAAGCTACAAAGCCCCGCTAGTTGCCCATGATACAAGCCCATGTAACATCCCCAGATTGGGACTATGCAGATTTTAGCGTTCCCTCTATAGTATGCATTGAAATGATCTGAAGATGCCTGCCGAGAACAACGTGCACATCGAAACATAAATGCATGCATGTGGTGTTGTTTTCACAATTAGTAACATCATAATAGTTCACGACAGAACCCACAAGAAGCATATATATACAACAATGACTCCAACGAGCCAAGTGTAACAAATGGATGTATTACAAAGATACAAATCACAACAAAAGAGAAATAACATCTGGGTACGGGTAAGAGTACATATGGGCCTAAGCATCCTGTAGATAACGATGACATCCATAACCCGGCATAGGCCAAGCCGGAAGGAAATACCTTGCTAACTACACAAAAACATTGAAGGTAACATCACAACTAACCTTTTTTGCAATTCTAGAGGATCATGGGGATCCAGATAAAAAGGAAATTAAAACAAAGCAACATGAGTACATTGGGTACTTTGCAAGACTTAGAGTTACAAATGCATTGGACGCCATAGGATATATAGTGGACATAGAAGTGACTAAGCATGCACTAAAACCTGTACATACACTCTATAACTTCCATCTACTAGAGAGACATAAGAGAGCTCTCTTCGGAGACAACTAGATACTACCACCGAACATAACCCAACCAAAGCAAGCCATGAAGGAGCAATACTAGAAGCGCTCACGCAACATGGATTTTTTATGTTATTTAGTTGAGTAGGCTAACTTACTATTGGAGTTATAATTTAATTGGGATTTCTATTTTCATACCCTCGGTTCGTTAGTTGTACTTAGTTTTTCCCAGTCGCTTAATTTTTCCTCCCTTTTGCCCATCTCTTTATACAAAACTCTCACACGGTCTAAAAACTCGTTGTCCGTCAGTCTTACCGTTACGTGCTGACAAGTGGGGCCGCGTTCAGTCGGGTCCCGTAGTGGACCCTCGCTGTTACATGCTGACAATTATGGCCACGTTCCCTCGCCGTTACATGATGACAAGTGGGTCCGTGTTCAGTCGTTTCCCGTAGTGGACACCTCTCTCCACTTATCTAGGTCAGTATCGGACCCACAGCTTATCCACGTGAATGCTGGACCCACAACTTACCTAGGTTGGCATTGCAAGATGGGATCCTAAGCCAGCCCCGCGCCTACGCCTGTGCTGTTGCCTCCCCTTTCTTCTTCTTCTTCTCTGGCGACAGCGGCCCTTTGTCTAGCTTCATTTTCATACGGTGAATGTAATGAATATATGAAAATTATACATCTTTAAACTCTTTGAAATCGCACTTAGGACATGATAATGTTGTGCTAATAAAATCCTGATCATTTATCATTTCCATGGTGTGAAATATAATAGACAAAAGGTGAGTATACGAAAATTATAAACCTTTGAACATTATGTAATGACACTTAATACGTGATAATGATGTGCTAACAAAATTTTGAGAAATTATCATTCTCTCCCCCATTTTCATAGAGTGGAATGTAATGCATAAACTTTCATATATGAAAATTATACACCTTTGAACTCTTTGAATCGTACTTAATACGTGATAATGTTGTGCTAAGAAAATGTCGAGAGATTATCATTTTCATAGAGTGGAATGTAATACACAAACTTGCATATGAGAAAATTATAAATCTTTGAACACTTTAAAATGGTACTTAATACGTGATAATGATGTGCTATTTTTTTTTTGAGAGATTATCATTTTCTCCCCCATTTTCATAGAGTGGAATGTAATGTATAAACTTGTATATATGAAAATTATACACATTTGAACTCTTTGAAATCGCACTTAATGCGTGATAATGGTGTGCTAAGAAACTCCTGACAGATTGCCATTTTCATATAGTAGAATGTAATGCATAAACTTACATATACGAAAATTATACACTTTTGAACTCTTTGAAATCGCACTTAGGACATGATAATGTTGTGCTAAAAAATCCTGATTATTTATCATTTCCATAGAATGAAACATAATACATAAACTTGCATATACTAAAATTCTAAACTTTTCAACACTCTGAAATCGCACTTAATAACGAGATAATGATGTGCTAGCAAAATTTTGAGAGATTATCATTTTCTCCCCCCATTTTCATAGAGTGGAATGTAATATATAAACTTGCGTATATGAAAATTATACACATTTGAACTCTTTTAAATCGCACTTAATACGTGATAATATTGTGCTACGAAAATCTTGAGAGATCATCATTTTCATATAGTGGAATGTAATGCACAAATTATACACCTTTGAACACTTTTCCTTCAAATTATATTCAAATTCATTTGTTTATGGAGTTAAAATACTGGTGGCAAACTCATTATTTTGCATGGATAGTGAAAGGGTAATTGCCCCTATGTGTGGTTTTGGTGATTAATGACAATCCCTATGGACTAATGTTTTCATTAAGTTTTATATGAAGGAATATTCCACAGGTCATGCTTGCAGTCCATATGTTAGATTCAAGTATGGATGCCATGAAGATAAAGATACACTTTGAGTTTTGGCATCAATATCATCAAATTGAAGAGAAGAATATGATATGTTCAAGATCTTGAGAGTGTGATCTCAATAGAAGAATTCAAGATATGGCTCTAAGCCGGTGTCATGATAGCCTCATTAGTTGAGCTATGGTTGACTAAGATTTAGAGCATGTAATCAAATGAAGAATTCTTTATGTACCTCAAGATATTGAGATGAAGCATGAGAAGATACTTGGTTGACCAATACAAAGAGTGAAGAGTGATTTCAAGTTGATCAACACATGAAGCATAAAGAATGTACCACATGGATCTTGTGGTATGGTAAGCCTTGTCATTTATGCATCATGAACTAACCCATTATATATGTGCCTTTGCGTTTTCTATATGGGATAGGTATCTTTCCATGGCAATGCTTCAAAAGTGAAGATATCATACAGCCCATGATAGGATGACATTAAGTGGTGATCATCATCAAAGTTTGAGAAGGGCAAATTCAAGATAAGCATCTCAAGAAGATCATTTGCTTGAAGCTTGCCATCCATATTGGTGATAATGGACATGTGAAGATGTGTCCTAATGAAGCTATCCCATAGTGGTGTATGGGGGGGGCAAATTATGAGTCTTCATGAAGCAACAATGATCAAGTGATGCATTCCAGCTTGGATGGAGCTTGAAGCATTGTCATCAAGATCAAGCGGGATGCGCAAGGCAAAGTTATGGCCTTTCTAGGTTTTCCTTTTACCGGACTCAAGGTGGTTGTTGGGAGACCGGGTTATAGGATAGATAGCCGCACTATCAAGAGGGGCTTTCGGTTGGGTAACTTGATCACATTGTCTTAGGGATATCAATCCTTTGCATACTTTGCATCTTCCTATTTTGTTGCTTCTTGGTGTTTCTCCATGTGAGGTTCTTGAGCTTGTTGCTAGATCTTCAATAAGCCCAAGTTCATCGAAAACAGAATTCGTATGCATCTTCTATGGCGTTTTCGAGTTTGAAGATTTTACCGGTTGTTCTCATAGGGAGGCTTCATACCTTTCCTCATTTGGTTCTACCCTACTTTATTGAACTATGATGTTTTCATGCACCATATTGTAGAGCTTGTTTTCCTCGTCAAAACAAGCCCAAGATCATCGGAATTGGAGTCCAGATGCAAAAGTTATTGTGTTTTTCGTGAAGTCTGTTTCATCCCGGTTGTGGATCCAGTTCAACCGAGTCCCACACCGGACGGTCCGGTGCCAGCGCCGGTAGACCGGATCTCAGACCAGATTTTCCGGTTTTCGCGACCGAGTCTATTCCGAGTTGGCAAACAGAGGTATTCCGGTTTGTAGACCGGTCCACCGGCCTGGGGACCGAGTTTCCCGGTTCTAGGGCCGGTCCAACCGACTTTGAAACCGAGTTTTCGTTGTTTTCTCTCCAACGTCCATATTTGCTTTTCCCTATAAAAGGGGGTTCTTCCCCCAATGTTTTTGGGTGTTCTTAACCACGAAATTGACTTCCATTGTTGACCCTCTTGAGCTTTCCTCCTCCCCCTTCCCTCCTATAATTCTTGCATCTTCTTGAGGTCTTTGGAAGAGGGGATCTAGATCTACAATCCCCACCAATCAATTCCTCCTATAAGTGAGGGGAACCCATTGGATCTAGATCTTGAAGTCATTTGTTGATTTCCACCATTGTTCTTCCTCTCTAATTCCTCCCTAGCACTTGTTTCTTTGGTGGGATTTGAGAGTGAGGGATTTGAATGCCCTTGGTGTTCTTGCTTTGCATTATTGCATAAGTGTTGAGCTCTCCACTATGATTTGTTCGAGTGAGAGACCGTGAGCTTTTTGCTCTTGGAGGGTGACCTCCTAGTTGGCTTGGCGGTTGGTTCCGCGATGTCCTCTTCGTGGAAGATTGTGAAGTGACCTGGGCTTCTCCTTCGTGGAGCTTGTGAAGTGGTTGTGGAGCTTGCCATCTTCGGAGTGGAGGAAAAGCTAGCCATAAGGAAAGGGCCTATTCCTTCATGGGATAGACTCGAAGAATAAGATGAGCCTTCGTGGCATTGGGAAATCCTTCGTGGAATCTCACACCTCTCCAACGTGATGTACCTTACTTGTAAGGGAACACGAGAATACATCTTCTTCTCCGCGTGCCTCGGTTATCTCTATACCTGAGCTTACTTTCCTTGTGATAGCCATCGAGCTTGAAGTACTTATATCTTGCTTATCACTTGTGGTATATTTATCTTGTGCTATCTTGCTTAGCTTATCTTGTTGTTGGTGCACTTAGTTGAGCCTAGTGTATTTAGGTTTTGTGCTTGTAAAATAAACGTTAGTTTAATTCCGCATTCTATTAAGCCAAAACCATAATAGTTTTGAAATTGCCTATTCACCCCCCCCTCTAGGCGACATCTCTATCCTTTCAATTGGTATCAGAGCAAGGTCTCTCCTTGTTTAGGCTTCACCGCCTAGAGTGTAAAGATGTCGGTTAGTATTATAGTGCACAATGACACAATTATCTTTGATGGTATAAATTATATTTTGTGGAGAAATTTCTTGCTTTGTAATCTTCGGACCTTGTGTCCAAATATTGAGCGATTTCTAGATGTAGGTTTTTCTCCTCCGATGGATCCTCAAAATCTATCTTTAGAGGATGAGAAAAATTTACATCTCGAAGCTCAAGTATCTAAGAAGCTATTTTTCTCCTTGAGCCCCACTGTTAATTTGTTCTTGACGATTGTGAAGCGCAAGTCATCTCATGAGATGTGGACCAAGCTTAAAGAAATATTTGGTGGGTCCATTTCTCATAGGGTCGATGGTATCTCCGAGGAGCTCTCTTCTCCTTCACATCATGAACAACTCCAAGTGGCTTCCACCTCCGACCGTGATGAGATTTCAATTCCCTCCACTTCACCTACATGTGACAAGTCACAAGGTAATGGCATGGTGAGTGGAGAAATCATATGTAATGATGGTAGTGGTTCTCTTTACACCAATGATTCATGTTCTATAAATGCTAATGATGTAGAGAGTTTGGACTTAAGCACTTCTTGCAACGATAATTATATATCCCCTTGTGTTGCTAGTCCTTGCATATTTTCTAGAAATTATTTGAGTACTAGTGTAGATGATATGCTTGATTTGTCTTGTTCCAATAAACAAAATGCTTCTATTTCCTCTAGTTGTGTATCTAACAATGTAGAGGAAATCAAACACCATATGGAGCAAGACACGATCATGAATGAAGATTCAATAATATCCTCATCTTCATCCTCCCGTGCTCACATGTGCCTTACAGCAAGATGATCAAAGGTATCTCCTACTTTGGATCCCAACATATGTTCTCTAGATAATAGCAATGATAATGATGATAGTGATGATGACCTTGATGAGGATACTAGTGTTCTTGTGCTTGAGTTAACTTTTTTGTGTACCTCTTTT
The DNA here is from genome assembly GCA_916181665.1 of Avena sativa. Lineage (NCBI taxonomy): Eukaryota > Viridiplantae > Streptophyta > Magnoliopsida > Poales > Poaceae > Avena > Avena sativa. The sequence continues at coordinate 524,276,267 of OV702287.1, read as the reverse complement.
CATGGTAATAATAAGGACGTTGCTTGTCTCAAACACGTTATGGACACCATAACTAAACAAACGGAAACCATAGAGGAGTTGGATTTCCAACTTGATGATGGGAGTCGTAGATTCCATCTCCTTAAGCAAGAGCTTGCCGAGGATAAGCACACTAATTGTCTCCTCACACAAAAAATTGAATCTTATGAGCTTGAAAATGAAAAATTTATTAATGATGCTAGTGCCACTAACTCTAATTCTTGTGAAGCATCTATGTTAAAAGAGAATGTTGAGCTAAGGGCTCAACTTAAGTTGCTAACTAGCAAGTATAGGAAATTGGAAGAGTGTCATAAAATGCTCTCGGGCTCTCATAATGATCTTCTAATCTCCTATGATGGCCTAAAATTAGCTCGTGAGGCAAGTATCACTAAGGTAACATCTTGTGAGCCTCTTTTGGACATTAGCACAACTTCTAATCAAAATTCTATTTTGCCATGTGCTAGTCCTAGTGATCCTTCTAGTCATACTAGTGATAAACCTTGTGTTGGATTACTTGCTTTGCCTTATTGCTCTAACAATGAAGCTTCTACTTCCTCTAGTACCTCTATTTATACTAACCATGTAGAGGAAATCAAAGAACTCAAGGCCCAAGTCACTTCTTTGAAGAAAGACTTGAAAAAGATTCATGAAGGCAAATCTACACTCGATAATATTTTGAGTGTGCAAAAATACCCCAATGATAAAAGTGGACTTGGATTCAACTCCAATAACAAGAACAAGTCCAAGAGCAACAAGAAGAAGGGCCAAGACCAAGTCAAGGATTCGACCAAGATTATTTGCTTCAAGTGCAAGGTTGTAGGACATCATGTAAGATCTTGTCCATTGAAGAAAAAGCACTTGAATGAGAAGCAACACGGGAAGTGGCCACAAGTTCAAGGTCAAGCCCAATATCAACCTCAAGTTGAAGCTAGGCCACTTCCCAAGAAGAATCAAGACAAGGCTCCCCAAGATAAGAAATCAATAAAGAAGAGAAAGGGGAGCACTTGTTGCTACATATGTCGTGAGAAGGGACACTTGGACTCTTCATGTTCAAATGGTACCTTATCTAACCCTATCATTGTTGATGATGATTATTCTCTTGGGAAGGATAAGGATGGCAATGTGTTTACCAAGTTTGTTGGAACTCAAAGTGGTGTTAAGAAAAGAACCATTTCAGTTGCCAAGCCTATTGTGACTAACCTCTTAGGACCCAACTTGGTTGGGGACCAACAAGCTCAAACTTGATCAATAGGTGTTTGTGGAGGGCATTGGAGACTTGGCTAACTCATGAAGAATTAAGGGATCTTCATATATTATATTTTATAAAGCCAAGTTATAAGGATTATCATCTCCCTACCATATAACCAATGCGTCTCTTTGCAGTAACTCGAAATCAACTCTTTATATTGTAAGTTACTTGCCCCTTTACATGTTTTGGTCTTGTACCAAGTATGTGTTTGTATTTGTTGTGCCTCATGCTTTCTTATTTTGTGTATTCAAGTATGTCTAGGTTTTTGGCACATCATTTACTCGTGTGTTTTGTTTTGAGCCTCTAATGCATCTTGATGATATCTTATTTGGCTCTTTTCGAGTGGTTAATGGAACATCCCATTTTGGGGGAGTGATATGCCTCGCGCATCTCTCATACCTTAAAATGTGTGTACATGAGTACTACCACTTAGTATTGATATTGCAAGATTATCTAGTCACTATGTGGTGTGTCATACTTATGAGAAATTCAAATTCTAAATGTCCATTAATTATCTCTAGTTGAGGTTGTTTTTCCTCTTATTAACAAAAAATTGAATACCACATTATGGGGGAGTAATATGCTTCTTTTGCATATCACAATCCTAGGAAATGTGAACATATGAGGTGGTGCCACTTAGAGTTGATATTGTTGATTATCTTGTATCTAGGTGGCATGTTATCTCAAACAAGTTCCTAATTTTTTTATAAGTTTTTATTGCTCATCTTTTCGGTCTTTGCTTGAGTAAGAAATTCTTGGTGTGGCCCTTACTCAAATGCATATCTCTATATCTTATTTGGGAGACCATTTGCTTCAAGTTATTATAATCATTGCTTTGCATGATTGTGTGACTAGTTGAAGCTATCAAGAATCTCTATATTTGCATAGTGCTTAATCTTTTTATTCCTATCCTATGCTTTTTATTGTGAAGATTTAACTTTAATATCCGTGCAATATACCACTGGAAATAAATTCCAATACACTCATTGTCTTCGACAATTGATATACTTGGGTATGGTAGCATCTGTGGATCATCTTCACCTTGGATTTCACCTGCTATTGCCTTTTTTCTTTCCAAAAATTGTTGTGGCTCCCATTGTTTTCCTTGGCTTTTGAACATCTCTTTGATGGTGTTTTTGATTATTATCAAATGTGCTTTTAGTGGAAGACAAACCTTTTTTTTTTCTCGGAACCTTGTGCCATTGTGAAAAGTGTTAAGGTGGTTGTTGGGAGACCGGATTATAGGATAGATAACCGCACTATCAAGAGGGGCTTTCGGTTGGGTAACTTGATCACATTGTCTTAGGGAGCTCAATCCTTTGCATACTTTGCATCTTCCTATTTTGTTGCTTCTTGGTGTTTCTCCATGTGAGGTTCTTGAGCTTGTTTCCAGCTCTTCAACAAGCCCAAGTTCATCGAAAACGGAATTCGTATGCATCTTCTATGGCGTTTTCGAGTTTGAAGGTTTTACCGGTTCTTCTCATAGGGAGGCTTCATACCTTTCCTCATTTGGTTCTACCCTCCTTTGTTGGACTATGATGTTTTCATGGACCATATTGTAGAGCTTGTTGTCCTTATCAAAACAAGCCCAAGATCATCGAAATCGGAGTCCAGATGCAAAAGTTACTACATTTTTCGTGAAGTCTGTTTCATCCCGGTTGTGGATCCGGTTCAACCGAGTCCCACACCGGACAGTCCGGTGCCAGCACCGGTAGACCTGATCTCAGACCGGATTTTCCGGTTTTCGCGACCGAGTCTATTCCGAGTTGGCAAACAGAGGTATTCCGATTTGTAGGCCGGTCCACCAGCCTAGGGACCGAGTTTCTCGGTTCTGGCGCCGGTCCAACCGACTTTGAAACCGAGTTTTCGTTGTTTTCTCTCCAACAGGCATATTTTCTTTTCCCTATAAAAGGGGGTTCTTCCCCCAATGTTTTTGGGAGTTCTTGAGCACGAAATTGACCTCCATTGTTGACCCTCTTGAGCTTGCCTCCTCCCCCTTCCCTCCTAAGATTCTTGCATCTTTTTGAGGGCTTTGGAAGAGGAGATCTAGATCTACAATCCCCACAAATCAATTCCTCCTCTAAGTGAGGGGAACCCATTAGATCTAGATCTTGAAGTCATTTGTTGATTTCCACCATTGTTCTTCCTCTCTAATTCCTCCCTAGCACTTGTTGCTTTGGTGGGATTTGAGAGTGAGGGATTTGAATGCCCTTGGTGTTCTTGCTTTGCATTATTGCATAAGTGTTGAGCTCTCTACTACGATTTGTTCGAGTGAGAGACCGTGAGCTTTTTGCTCTTGGAGGGTGACTTCCTAGTTGGCTTGGCGGTTGGTGCCGCGGTGTCCTCTTCGTGGAAGATTGTGAAGAGACCCGGGCTTCTCCTTCATGGAGCTTGTGAAGTTGTTGTGGAGCTTGCCATCTCCGGAGTGGAGGAAAAGCTATCCATAAGGAAAGGGCATATTCCTTTGTGGGATAGACTCGGAGAAGAAGGTGAGCCTTCATGGCGTTGGAAAATCCTTCGTGGAATCCCACACCTCTCCAATGTGACGTACCTTACTTGTAAGGGAACACGGGAATACATCTTCGTCTCCGCGTGCCTTGGTTATCTCTATACCCGAGCTTACTTTCCTTGTGATAGCCATCGAGCTTGAAGTACTTATATCTTGCTTATCACTTGTGGTATATTTATCTTGTGCTATCTTGCTTAGCTTATCTTGTTGTTGGTGCACTTAGTTGAGCCTAGTGTATTTAGGTTTTGTGCTTGTAAAATAAATGTTAGTTTAATTCCGCATTCTATCAAGCCAAAACCGTAATAGTTTTGAAATTGCCTATTCACCCCCTTTAGGCGACATCTATATCCTTTCAAATAGAGGGGTGCCCCAGACAGATATAGGGGTTATACTATCTGCTAGATCACAAAGGATCAACGGTTGGTGGGCACGATCCGTGTGACAACTGTCTCAACCAATCAGAGCGTGGCAGCCAAGATGAGCACATGTGTGAGAGATTGTGACTAAGAGAGGGGGAAAACTGAATAGAACTTAAGAACCAAGGGAAAAACTGAGTAGAACTTAAGAACCAAGGACAAAACTGACAAAGGGATTCAAATAGAAAATAGAAAGAGATTTAAAAAATAGAAAATGTGTCTTTTATACAATAAAATACATCTTGGCATACATCAAACTATTTGCAATTCGAATATACACCAATTTGACAATTATTGCCTCATTCAGACAAACTATGTTTTGGGAAGAGGTTTGAGTAGAAAACCTTGAACCTTCATACATAGTAGGTGATTTAATAAGTGGTGATTTAGGTTAAAACTTGATTTATATACATTTCTTATGGTGACAGGTCACATAATAAGACTCCCTGGGTAGATGCCACTATGTTTTGATCTTTTTGAATTTGTTGTGCATAAAATGACTCAATTAGCTAGCTAAAACCCATTCATTGACTATCTGTTGACCAACCATCGGAGGGTAAAACGGAGTATATTACACATGGCAGTGTTAGTACTGGAGAGCAAAACTGAGTACAACCAAACTGCCAGTGTTACACTCGAGGGTAAAACTGAGCACAACTAAGTCACCAGGGTTAGACACGAGGGAAAAAAGTGACTCATGGTACGCGTGTGCGGTGCACGGGGCGGTAGCGGACACGTGTAGCCGTGCACGGTGCAGTAGCGTATGCGGTTACACGGTGCATGATGGTGCAATGAAACGTCGCTTCCCTTTTCCTTTATAGAGGCCTCTTCACTCTCACTAATTACTCACTCGCTCACTCAACCGTCTCCACTGTCCCATCACCTTCTACAAACCCCCAAGAAAACCCCAACCACACTGACGATGGAGAAGAATAGCGCGGTGGCCATCGGTGCCTCCAAGGCCGCCGTCGAGAAGGCAGCCTCCGTCCCCGTACAGGCCCCTGTCCCCGCTTCCACCATAGCCGCCGACGAGGAGGCCCCCGCCGGTCTTGGGCAGACCCCGCTCGGCTGGGACCCCTACGAGGAGGTTGATTACATAAGGCCAGAGAACCCCTACAACACCAGCATATGGTCGGAGGTAACCAGGGTTTTACCCCCTTCCCTTGTTCTTCCTCCATTCCCATCGTTGGATGCTAGATCAAATGTTATTAGGGTTCGGCTGTTCGTATTCTTATAGTAGCTAATCCTCTTGTGTTAGATCTCGTATTTCGAGGAATCCCCCTATTCATATTTGAATCCCCTTTTTCGTAGTTGGGATCAGTATTCGATTTGGTTTGTGATTTGGGGAATAATCAGGGGATCTTAATCGGTTAATTCATGTCCTTATTGCACTCTACTGTTTTTTCCAACAAGAGGATAGCAGCAACGTCCGCAGTGACGACGAGTCCAAGGACACCAAGACTCGTCATGTGCTGAGGAGGCTGAAGTCCGGCCATCATGACAACTTCTTCACCCCTGACGTCTACAGGTGCCCCTTCTGCACCACCAGGAGGCTCCACGCCACCGACTTCAACTCCCTCGTGAAGCATGCCGAGGACGTGAGGACCTGCGGCGAGTCCATGAACATCCATGGCTTCATAGCCAAGCACCAGGCGCTCGGTCTTCACCTCCGCAAACTCTAGAAGGTGGCCATCGAGGAGGGTTGCATGCCCCCGATCAAGCCCAAGGCGCCCAAGGTCAAGGGACTGAGCAACAAGAAGTGGAGGAGGTGCCAGATGGAGGAGGCGGAGGCCCTCCTAGAACATGCCATGAGGGTCCACCGATCTTGTGTTGTTGCTACTGCTGCTATGAAGAAGTTTCTTTTGTCTAGTCTGTGTTAAACTTGTTCGCTATTGCTGCTGAGCAGCCTAATTGTCTAATCTCGTTAAGTACCATACTATATATCCTATATTAGCTGCTTTATCTACATCTGCTCTGTTTACTGAATTTATTTATGTTGCTGGTTAGATTTTCTGCTCTAGATTTGCTACCAAATTAGGGAAAAACGAGGGCCAAAAAGAACAATGAATGAAGAGAGAAACTGCTCTAGATTCGCTACCTTTTTGGGCAAAAAAAACATAATTGTTAGCGAGAGAGAGGGGGAAAAGACATTCTTAAAAAGGCCAACCATAAAAATAACAAAAAAGAAATCTTCTAATTTAGGCGATATGGCGTACGTAACCACCAAACGCGTCCCACATGGTCCCACACCACGTTCCCCATAACTGTTCCCAACAAAGTTACCACACGCAGTCCCACATGACGCGGCTCCAGACGTCAGCATAACGTGTTCCTGACCAAACGACCCCATGGGATCCCACACCGCGCAGCCCCACACGCCAGCCAACGGTCAACCTAGCGGCAACTATCGTTCGATCTCTTTGATGGGTTTCGGATAAGTAGAGGGGCAAAAGAGAGGAAAAGTTAAGCGGCTGGGAAAAACTGAGTACAACTAACGAACCAGGGGCACGGAAATAGAAATCTCTATTTAATTAGGTGAAAGTGTCTATGATTAAGAAATTGTGACCCAAGTAGTTCATAACCATGGACATGACTTTTCGAACAGATATCCCCTATAGGTGTGTACCAATGTTCCCACACATGTTCGATCGACCCTCGAAAGAACCAACAACAAAAGAATTGGGGTATCGCGACACGACCATACCAAGCACTACATGCAAGATAAGGGGGCACCCAACTAAGATACTAGTAATAAAGTTGGCCGATCTCCGGAGATGGACCCGGAGTTTTGCAACTGTTGCAAAGAAAGGTCAGAGGTCCAATAGCGTGACTAGGCATGCCCACGTATCATAAACGACACACACCTAAATAATACGGAATAGTAAATGCTCCTCGAGCAACATAAGTAAACATGTCATAGGTATAGAAAGTAAGCATTAGAAATACCCGGACTAATTGTGGCCCCCAAAATAATACTCAAGAAACACGGTAAAGTCGAGGGGTGGGGTCCTAGAAAATCTTCCACGAGTGGTTAGCGCGCTCAATCATGGAACATGTAACTAGAACTCGGGTCCTACGCGACAATGGTGGTGGATAGTATAAAACCGGTACTTTCGTAGAGACATCCCACAAATGCCTTATCACAAACCTAGTTATTCCTAGAGAAATAACATTTTAATTATTAAGTTGCAAGTAGAACTATGATAACCTCGAGCATAAAGCAAGTGATAACTTGCGAACAACATCATCTATCTATGACGAGAACCACAAACTAAGCATGCACGACGACTCGCAAGGCCACAACTAACAAAACACAAGTGCAATGGGATGTGGTGGTGAGGCTTTGTCATGGCTACAAGGTATGCATGTGGATAGGAACTGAGACCCAACAAAAGAATCATAACATAAAGCTAGAAAGTAGAGAGAGGCAAAGGTGCAATTATCATATTTCACAGGTTAGAGGGATGATGTGCTTGTGTGGAAAGCATGGTTGAGCTACAATAGATAAATTGTCTCATCTCACATCAACTCAACATACTATCCGTGAAGAAGTGAAGCACTAAAAATAAACAACAGATGCAACACTTATTATTAGAACAAAAGATCACGCATGATCATGGCTGCATGCATGCCATGGTAAGATACGATGCAACTTAACAAAATTAAACAAAATCGGAATCCAAACAATCTATTCGAGATTCAAGTTATTTTTTTACCTATTAAAATTAAATTTTTATTAGCATGATAAAACATGGCATGAATGAGCCACACCAAATTAAATGGAATAAGTAACATATATATATTAATCCCACTCATTCCATATTTATTTAATTAGTAGGTTTTCTCTAATTACCCTAACCAATGAGATATGCGATGCAAACATGAATGAGTTATATGCATACACGATAGATGTCATTTTATAAAAACAGGGGTGGGTTAGGGTCACGCATTTTGGTCCAAGGTTCTTCAGATTCAAAGGAAGCGGTCTTCAGATTCCACGAAGGAGGTCTTGAGGTTCCATGACGATGATCTTCAAGTTTAGCCTCGTCATCGGTGGTGAAGATCTTGGAATTAGTGTCGATGCCTTCAAGTTTGGAAGACCTTGGAAGCCTTGTCGAAATTGTTTAGTTAGCAAGCCACAAGCATCTTGGCGAAGGCGTGCGGAGAGATCTTGTGGAGGAAGGATGTACAAAAGACGACATGGGGAAGCAGGATCACTAGAGCACGCTCTTGGTATTGAGGTTGGTGCCAACATAACGGAGGAGGAGATCTGGGAACAGAGGGACCAACTAAAACCCTCGGTTTGGTTGTCGTGTTCGCACGAACACAGACATGCCTACACGCGGGCACATAGAGTGAACAAGAGGAAACCAAGACGTGCTGCCAAGCACTACAAGAAAAGTCTTCATCCGCAATGGTTTTATTTGCCGGACATGGTATAAGAAGCACCTCCTACCACAATTTCGTTATTTTCCTGTGGTAGATGGAAATATTTTGTTTTGTTTTTGAGGCACCCTATTGCCACGAATTTTTTAGAAACGTGGCAGAAACTCGGTCGGGCTATGTTAGATGTTAGTTTTTTGGTTCCTTGCACGATTTTAACTCTGGTCGATGACACTGAAGTATTTTTAAGTCTGTAGGGCCGTGCTGTCAGTATCTCTAGCGGACCGATTTTCTCGACCGCTCCTCCTAGTTTTAAACTTGATAATGTTGCTTGATGCATCGGCAATTTATTCATGCTGCTGGGTCCTAGATGTCAGAATCTTATTAGAAGAAATATATGCATAATAGACTTTTTCCTTCGCTAGCGCCTCCTATTTTTGACTTGACAACATCGCTCGATGTCGCAACCATTTAGTTAGGCTGCTGGGTCCAGATATCAGTCTCTCTGTAAACGAAACGTGTGTATGATAGAATTTATTTTTCTGATCGCGTCTCCTCTATTTTGGACTTGATAACGTTTGCTCGATTCATCATCTGTTTACTCAGGCTGCTGGGTGTCATCCTTTCATTAGAAGAAACATGTACGCGATAGACTTTCTTATTCCGCTTGTACCTCTCTGTCTAGAACTTGATAATATTTCGCGACATATTAGCCATTTATTCTCGCCGCAGGATCCCACATCTCAGCCTCTTTTTAAAAGAAACATGTGCATGATTGATTTTTTTCGTGGTGTCCCTTGTTTTGACCTTGGCAATGTTGGTCGATGCATTAGCTATGTGGTCTAGATGCTGGGTCCCAGATGTTAGTATCTCACTATAAGAAACATGTGCATGATGAAAATTTTCTTTTCACTCGCGCCTATCGGTGAACTTGGCAATGTTGCTCGATGCGACAACATTGTAGGGTATGGCCGCTAGCCCCCGGATGTTAGCCTCTTTGTATGGAAAACGTGTGTGTATTGAATTTTTTTTAGTCACAAGTCATGATTATTGTTTTAACCTTACCTGTGTTGCTCGTTGCAGCCGTGTTTGGTCTAACTGCAGGGTCCCTCATTCCAACTTCTCAGTACAAATATGTGGGATAATTTATTACACGTGATTGCCGGCTAATTAAATTTTATTTGTGAACCTGTCGGTTAAACATGACCTTGTAAAGGTTAAGGGGCGTTGCATGACAGTGTGGGTCGGCAATTTCAACCTCTCATTACATAAATATTGCTACAACAAAAATAATAAACCACCTAGAATATACATATACACATGTCTAGGATTCGAACTCGAGACTTCAGCTCCAGTTAACTATGTGCATTGCCACCACGCCAGATAAAAATACATGATAACATAACGTCAAAATAGCTATACTAACTATTACTTATGTATTTTTCTTCTTAAAAAGATTTTGTTTGCGGAAATCCACTTTTGATCTCGGGTGAATATGCTCATGCTAGTGGAAATCCACTTAAAAAGAATGTCAAAAAGTGCGGATTCTTTTGACGCGTACATCTTGCCATTCTATGTGCTCACAAAGTTGTTTCATGGAAAACCGATATATTTTGTGTCATGTATGAAAAAGACAAAGAAATGTGTCGTTACCCATATTTTTAAGCGCCATTTTTTTTTGTTTTTACACATAATACAAAATATATCGGTTTTCTGTGAAACTACTTTGTGAGTACACCGAATGTCAAGATGTACACGCCAAACTTTTTGTTGATTTTTTTAACATTTTATCTTGCATTTAAAATTCAATTCAAAAACCAAACATATGCTCCCAGGAGCCAAAACACCTCGTCTATTTGTTTGTCCATATTTATATCTCTTAAAATAAAAGGACAACGCTCCTGGTATCTCAATTAAAAATGGTACATAATGGAGTGATTCTAGAAAACATGGGAAGATGAAGCTTTTTTTAGAGGAGGGTGGGACATTACCAAAAAAGGATGAATTAAAAAGATTCTAGGCTATTATCCATGTGCTACATTTCATGGGCTCTTCACCATGGCATACTTCTCATGGGATATTCCCGTGGGCTCTCCTCTATGGGCTATTTTTAAAAATTCATTGGGCTAGGATCAGCGGCCCGGACCCCAAAAATGCCAAATTAGAAGGTTTTGCGCTATACTAAGGCTGAATGGGTTAGCCTTCATGTGCTCGTTAGTAAAAATTGCATTGTGTTGTGGCTTGATAAGTTCGAAACAAATACCTCACCAAGGGTAATATTTTAATAGATAATCATGTGAAAAATCTAGAGAAGCAGGGACACACACCCCACTTTCACCCGAACTGGACTGATATCCACTCAGTTCACTTGGACATTTCATAGGTTCATGTTGTATTTGTACCCCTCTCATCTCTGTACAAAGCACATCAAATGGTTACGATGACACAAAGGCAATATCTCTACTGCTAGTAGGCCAACAACAATGACATTACCTTTGATAGATTGAGTAGCAGTTGAAATATTCACTAGTATCGACAGATTCAAAAGTTCATATTCAACAACACTTGACAGATTTAACAGTAGTGCAAAGTTATAGATAGTAATTAATATGATCCCACGTCGAATGACTGAATCACTACACTCTGGTAGATATTGCAATGTTGAACTATGTGACCATATCACATTGTAATACTATGGTCGGATGTGTCCATCAGATCATTCATCTAATGAAGTGACCTCGTTGTTAGTTGAAGTTTTAGTCAGTCCATGATCGGGAAACCTTGATCATCGGCTACCCAACGAACTATTCTTCTAGAGGATACTAGGGACTTGGTTTGTTTACATACCACACGTGTACCAATATTTCTAATTGATACAGTTATAGCATGGTATAAAACTATTACTAACTAATGAGTTATGTCAAAAAACATATATATTATTGGCCTCTAGGGCATATCTCCTTCACTCCAAACCATGGGAGTCAAAGGTGCTTGGCCTCAGGATCGACATCAAAAGGAAGGAGGCGAGCAAAGTAGCGATGGTTGTCGATTGCGGGGTGTCCTAAGAGATGGCATAAACAACTGTGATAGGAGAGAGTGACCCGAGGTAGGGAGTTGGGTTGAGCGGACAGTGCCGAGCAAATCCGGTGACCTCCGATGGTCAGGGAAGAAGGAAGAGGTGGGGATCGAGCATCACGGCTGGGTTCACGGGAAGAAGAGAGCGAGGGGCCGAGCCCGGGTACTTTCTTGTGGGTCGGGTTGGGGAGTAGAGAGGAAGTGAGGGAGAGCGGCCCTATTGCTTCGTCCGCTGACAGCGGAGGGGGTAAATTGGTAAAGTGCAAAGTGCCCATGGAGTGGGTGGGGATTAATTTTTGGTGAGAGCTCCGGGTGGGCCTAGATTGCTGGCTGGGCAACTTGGCCTAGTCGGTTGGCTGGGCAGCTCTCTCTCCTTTTCTTTTTATTAAAATGTTTCATGTTATTATTTTCATGTTTATTTTAAAACCTTTTCAAATATTTTTTAGAAGAGAAAATTAGTAGAAAATTAGGGTTTGAATTTTAGATGAAAGAGGGGGAACAATTTTAGTAACAAAAATAGGGTTTAAGTAAAATACTTTTAGGGTGAAAAAGATGCACTACTATGTACGATGATGCCTAAATTAAAAACAATGTGAAAACTAATATGAGTATTTTTACGAGTCGTTACAACCCCGACCCTCGATGTGAATACTGGCATGTGGCGACGATAGTGGTGCTACTAAGACCCCAAATGCTACTACTACAAGGCGCCATCGCCCCCACTAGCGGTGCTGCAAGCGTCTAATGCCGATGGTACAAACGATAACATGAGGTGCTGGAACCTGCAAATGTCGATGCTACAACGGTCAGATGTTCCTCTCTGGTAGTGCTGCAAGACGGGACAATAGGTGTCATAGGCCGGCTGCCAGTGGCATCGTTGTTGCAAGAGGCAATGACATCAAAGTCCAAGAGCCGCAGGAAGTTGAGGGATGATGATTTCTTTGTGCACGAGCCACTTCGGGAAGATGTTTTTCCGAACCATTTAGTGATGTCGGGTAGGTGCGAGCCGTTGCATCAGACAATCGAGAAGGCGGAGGAACCGAACATGGGATCCCCATGAGGACGCCTTGGCCTGATAATTTTTATAAATCTCTATTGTACAATCGGATGATGGATCATCTGGGTTTTCCACGCATACCACACGTGCGTGTCACCTTCCTCCTTCTAGCGCGCCTACATGGAAGCTATGCTGCTTTTTTGTTCTTTTCTTGTATGTCTAATTAAAATGTCCCGACAAGTATATGTGGACTAACTCAGTGCCTCTACCGCCCATCCCAAGGCCTACCATTGCCGCCCTTCCTGTGGCAGAGCGGCACCACCACCTTTTTTGGTGTGCCGACATGGATGCTCATGGTGGAAGCGCTAATTTAGAGGTGTTCGCAATCCAATGCCCGAGAAAGGGTGATCCTAAGGGGAATGGTCTAGACTTGCCAGATTTTTCACTGGCAAGGTATGGCGGCGAGGTCGGCGCTCCAACATGAAAGTTAGTAACTTGCGGATTTTGGATGTTGTATGGGTGTTTTTCAAATGCTACAACTCATATGCTGCAATGATTCTGGGCGTGTGCTGCTAATCTTGTTAAAATGCTGCAGATATTTTCATGGGCAGGTGCAAATGTTATCTACCCATGGTGCATATATGCGTTGACCTTTTGTTCGATTTTACTGCTATGCTTTGGGATTTGTCGCGGTCAGTGTGGATTTGCTGCATACTCGTATTTTGTTTGATGCATTGATGTGTTCGGAATGTTGCCATGCTTTTTGTACGTTTTTAACCCACCACAGGGCGAAATGATGTAACGAACGCTGCAATAGCATTAATATTTTTGTTGTTAGGATGAAGGTTTTGTTTTAAAGATTGGATGGCTGAGATTTCGTGCTTTATGATGATCAGACGGTTGCGGAGGTGGATGACGGGGAGTTTCATCCCTGGAGGCTGGAGGACGCCTATAGTCGTTCACTTGCGGCTGAACCGAACATACGAGCCCTGCCACCAACTACAACGAGTTCAGCAACCACTGTTCTTCCCACAACCTTTATGCTTGAATGGCCTCCATATACTACGCCCGAAATCGCGCCCCCTGCTCTTTACATACCGATTGACCGTGCTCGCTAATCTAGCTAGTGTCTCTCCGTTACCCAATGCGGTAGGTTTTGGGTCTATCAATCACACGCGACATGTGAACTAGCACGCGCGTTTCCATCCTAGAAGATGATCGACTACGCGGCGGCTGCCGTCGCTGCGGTGGCGCTGCTGCTGCTGCTATACGCGGTGCACCGGTGGAGGAACCCTCGGTGCAACGGCCGCCTCCCGCCGGGCTCCATGGGCCTCCCGCTCGTCGGCGAGACCTTCCAGTTCTTCTCCCCCGACGCCTCGCTCGACATCCCTCCATTCATCCGCCACAGGCTCGCGAGGTACACACCTGTGCGTTCCCTTTTACAGCGAGGCCCAAAGAGGATTTTGTGGGCCAGTCTGTTTCTTACGGCATTTGCTTTTGGGCCGCGAGACAGGTACGGGCCAGTGTTCAAGACGAGCCTGGTGGGGCACCCGGTGGTGGTGTCGGCGGACGAGGAGCTGAACCACATGGTGTTCCAGCAGGAAGGGGAGCTGTTCCAGAGCTGGTACCCGGACTCGTTCGTGGAGATCCTCGGCCGCGACAACCTCGGGGAGAAGCAGGGCACCATGTTCAAGTACCTCAAGAACATGGTGGTCAGGTTCTTCGGCCCGGAGAGCCTCAGGGAGTCCATCCTCCGCGACGTCGAGCACGCCGTCTGCAGCTCCCTCTGCACCTGGTCCACCCTGCCGGCCCTCGAGCTCAAGGAAGCCGTCTCCACTGTAAGTAATCTTCTGGGTAGTGACACGCAATCATGTTCAGGCTTTGTCGATTCTTCCTTACTGTGTAATTTGCGTGCAGATGGTGTTCGAGCTTTTGGCGAACAGGCTGATCGGCTTGGAGCCGTCGAGGTCCAAGGTTCTACGGAAGAGCTTCTTCGACTTCGTTCGAGGGCTCATCTCGTTCCCGCTGTACTTGCCAGGGACAGCTTACTACGCATCCATGCAGGTGATCAACCAAACTTACCAGCCTAGCTATCACGAAATAAATATGTCTGCACAAGTTGTAGATTAAGGAAAAATTGGGATCACTTTCAGGGACGGATGACTTCAATGGAGGTGCTGCAGCAAGTTCTGGAGGAGAGGAAGCAATCGGCACAGGCGCTCGGAGCAGGGGAATTTGCACCGCGCCACGGCGACTTCCTGGACTATATCGTCCAAGAGATCACCAGGGAGAAGCCGGTCCTGACGGAGGGAATGGCGCTGGACCTGATGTTTGTGCTCCTCTTCGCGAGCTTCCACACCACGTCGCTGGCGCTCACACTGGCCGTCAAGCTACTCGCAGAACATCCTCTCGTGCTGGAGGAGCTCACGGTGAGTACATAGGCGTGGTATGAGCGTCTCGTCCGAGCATAGCATAGCAGAGCAGAGCAGCGTATTCTAAATATTCTGTGATTTGGCTTGCTTGTAGGCGGAGCATGAAACTATACTGAACCAGCGTCAGGCAGGCAGCGAGTCTGATGGTGATACAGTTACATGGAAAGAGTACAAATCCATGACGTTCACATCCCAGGTATTGGATTTAGTCGTACTAATGCTCAAGTCAAGATGGTACCCAAATACACTTGTGCTAGATAATCACAGGCACATGCATTTTTTTCTGTTTTACAGGTCATAAACGAGACGGTTCGACTGGCCAACATTGCGCCTGGCATTTTCAGAAAGACGCTGAAAGATGTACACTTCAAAGGTGATCACATATACGTTACGATCTAAATCACGCTTCCTGTCAAAATAAAAAAACAGTACTACCTCCGATCCAAATTAACGTTCTTAAATTTGTCTAGATTCGGATGTATCTAGTACTAAAACATGACTAGATATATCCGAATTTTGACAAATATGCGAACAATAATATGGATCGGAGGAAGTAACTGAATACTTGTCAAATGATATCTTTTGGCGACAGGATACACAATTCCAGCTGGATGGGGAGTGATGGTCTGCCCTCTAGCAGTGCACTTGAATCCAGACATTTACCCAGATCCACTCGCCTTCAACCCTTCAAGGTTTAAGGTTTGTGGACATTAATGCTCAACTCATGCGAGATCAAACAGCCCCACCCATGATGCATATACAGGGTATTGTACCAATTTATCTAGTACAACTTATTGGCACTTTAGTGAACAAGGGTTCCACATGCACACAGGATAAAGTGGATATAAACCGTGGGTCAAGACACTTCATGGCATTCGGAGGAGGTATCCGGTTCTGTGTTGGAGCAGACTTCAGCAAGCTACAGATGGCCATTTTCCTCCATTTTCTTGTCTCCAAATATAGGTGCTCATATTGTTTCTCTGATGGCCCGACTTGGAGTTCAAAGTTCTGTACATGTTCATGTCTCTTCCATTTCCTGGTCACCATTTTCTTCAAAATATTTCAGGTGGATACAATTAGGTGGAGGCAAGATAGTCCGGAGTCCTGGCCTAGAATTTCCTGATGGTTACCACATCCAAATCAGACAGAGAGACTAATCGGCGCTGGCTTGAAGTCCTGGCAGTAATAGAAAAGCATAAAAATACTCTTTACATTAGATAATTTTACCATAGGTTCACAATTCTAGTGTACTGTTTGATGAAATGACAATTGCGCAGAATTATGTATGTTTGGTTAGTTCTGCAGTGAAGTTTTTTTAGATAAAAGAGCATGGGAAAAATCCGCATGGGATAGTCCTCTTCCTCAGAGAATTGGATAGTTTACATCAAAGAGACAAGATCTAATCAATGTTTAAAGAGTTTAATTAACATGTCTTCTGAAAGTAAAACGAAGATTAGGTCCGTCCCAAGCATCAACGATAGAGCAACAACGCTCTTTAAAAATGACATACAAATCGAAAAACAGGGTAGCCAAAGAACAGTGTCCTATCCACACATCTTGCCAAAGCATGATCTTCATACCATTGTCCAAATTCCATCTATATCCTATTTTAGCAGTAGAAGCGGCCCAAACCACCTCTTTCTAAAAGGGAGAGCAATGTAGGGGACTAGATCTCAAAATGTTTGGAGATAATTATATATTTTTAATCAGCAATCATTTTCAAATTTTATTATTGTCCAAATGGTATCTTTTAATCTAGGAAGAGAGTAAGCATACATTATTTTCTCTAAAATTTTGAATACCAAGCCCCCATATTCTTTTTTCAGGCAAACTAAACTTCAATTAGCTAAATTATATTTGTGTGAATCCATAGTGTCATTCCAAAATAAATGTGTCATTTGAGTATTAATAGCAATTCTTTCCCATTGGAAATATCAGAAAGGACACGGGATAGATTAGAATACCAACGACAGAAAATCTCAGTTTAGAATAATGCAAGGGAACACCAAAATGAAACAAAAGGAATTTGGCAAAGTTTAGAACCAAAAAGCCAGGCAAACAAATTGGACTCATCCTCTTGCATATATATAGTGATCAAGCACTTTTATGGAAATTAACTCTCATACTAGACATTTAAACCAAACATGTAAAACGCCATTTAAGATTTCCTAGCAAGAAAATAACTACTATTCTCATCACTATTTCTCACAAAAAGACTCATTAACCACAATTGTATAATAATGTGCAGAATTGATGGGTTTTCAAAATAACAAATAGTATAGTTAATGGTTCCAATTTGTCCTAAATTTGGTGACTGGAAATCCTTCCCATTTCAATAAAAAGAGAATATATTTTAAGCGGTGTGTGTTTGAAGGTACAATCAACCGAAGAGAATAAAACATGGTCCAATAAAAACAAGAATGAATTATTTCAAAAGGATTAGAATGGTAATTTAGGACATCCGGAGACCTTGCACTTGCTGTTTTGGTCCATCCTGATTGCCATAACTTCTATCGATTTAGTTTGGAGTAGTCTTGCTATTGTTATTCCTTTATTGCACGTCATATTCTGATATTTACGATCAAGAGGTCCTAGATTCTCTCAAATAGGTCAGCGATTCCTGTGTCGTGCAGGCAAGTTACAGCCTACAGTACGAACTTAGGACGGGTTTTTGGAGTTAGCTCGCGCTCACGAGATCGCTGACCCTTTGTCCCGCCTATTGTAGCATGTGTGTCGCCCAAGGCATAAGGCACAGTAGCTCTATATGGGCAATAAATTATATAGAAGAACAATCACTAAGGAGTACGACACAAAACACATAGCTTGCATACCATCGTATTTAGAGTCGATAACCACGAAAAATGCTCTCCCTCGTCTACTTTGGTATTGATAGGCTAGATTCATATATTGTTCAACTTAGCTGCTGTGGTGTAGTGGTTATCACGTCAGTCTTACACACTGAAGGTCTCCAGATCGATCCTGGGCAGCAGCATATGTTTTTGCCTTTTTTTAAGGCTGCGTCAGTTGGGCAGTCTTTCCCAGGCCCAGTGGACCCTCTCTTTTAGTCGAGTTATGATTACGTCTCCCTGGTCCGGCCCGGAAGGCCGCACAAAATGTTCGGATGGCCGCACAGACGACTTCCATTTTCATCCCTTGACCAAGTTCCCAGAAAAAAATCCATTCATCTAAAAACAAAAAACCATTTACGAGGAACCTTTGAGTAAAGCCCTCCTTTCACTGCAATTAAACAAAAAAAAAACAAGTAAAAGCACTCCTGACCCCATGAATGTTAGTCAAAGAAACATACTTATCATGGCAGTAACACTTGTCATGCGAGCGTCGCAAGGTAACACATCTGAATTTTATACGGTCAAAGACTTAATCTCCACTCGAGGAATCCGGTCAAGAAAGACGAAACGAACTCCATCGACATGTTCGTGGACACGTCCGATGTAACGCCCGCCAAGCAACTTGGAGGCCAAGAGACTCCGCCAGGGAAAAAGGTAGAGGCTTGCAACACAATTCCGGCCGCTCCATGAACCCGTTGCCTGTACGTTCTCGGCGCACATGAATGTGTCGAGCGTGGCGCAGAGTGCCTGCAGAGATGTACTAGTAGCTGCACGCATAGTCGCATATACACTACAGAGGAGCTGACCTTTCACTTTGACCGGAGACCATCGCCTGGACCTTGCGTTTCCCCTGCGCCAAGGCAAACGCATATTAGTGCTGGCCGTGTTTTGCTGAAACTGCACATGCGTTTCGATCTACTTAGATGTCAAACAGGTTTTCTTCAGTTCAGACTTCCAGCTCGTTGCTTGCCCTGGATCTCCAGCAAGTTTGGGACTTGGGAACTGTAATGTATCTTATAAATGTGTTGTAGTATGTTACTCCACGGCTTCAAGGCCTGGGGACGGGAACTAGATGGAGGATTAGTAGCTAATAAAAAAGCAAGATAGAGTACTTGCTACTTTCCTGTAACACTATGCATGTGGTCTGAATACGGCGACATCAGAAGTAATCTCGCAAAAGCCCTACCGTGACCGTGACTACGCAATGCACCCAGAAACTTAACAAGTCAGATGTGCTGCAACACGCCGAGACTCTGAACTCACGCGGTGTGAGCAAAACGGGAGCTCTGAGACGCGGGCGCCGTTTCGTTGAGCCATCTTAATCAGACTGCTGTGCTACAGGTTGGATCCGGGATCTGCAGATTAGTCTCAAGATTTGGGTCAGAGCCGGAACGATTCCCCGCCAAGTAAACTATCCAGGACACAGCCTTTTCTGAATTCTGATGTCTAGGAGTGAGAGATCCTCCTGCTCCTGATTAAAGGAACCGCGGGGGCAACTGGCAAGGGATACGGGAAAATGGCAGACGACTCGACGAGTTCCTTTCCTTCTTCTTCTTTTGATTATCATAATCTCTGTGTCATGCAATCGGATCAAGATCACGGCAAGTACGCGTTGATCACTTTGTTTATCAGCCTGAATTTATGTAGTGCTACTAGTTTGACAGTCTTAATACTAGTCTGTACTCGCCTCGTCGCCGGGAGAACAACATTCTGAAAATGTGGACATATATGAGTGAAAGGGTATAGAGCACCCATAGGGGGAAAATGTTACTTTTTACGGAAAGTAAGAGTAATCCCCAGTGTCTACTTCAATTGGTGCACTGCCATTTTATCAAAAAAAAAAGAATTTATTACTTCCTCTGGTCCATATTATTAATTCAGATATATCTAGTTAAGTATTTAGACCAGATGCATCCGAATCTAGACAAAGTTGAGAACAATAATATGGATCAGAGGAAGTACGACTATTCCCCAGGTCCTATCGAAATTGTAATTGTGCCACTATGATTTGGCCAGTTAGATCCTATCGAAATTGTAATTGTGCCACTATGATTTGGCCAGTTAGATCCTATCGAAATTGTAATTGTGCCACTATGATTTGGCCAGTTAGAAAATTGTCACCAGCATCTGTGAACTCGTTACGTCATATACCTCTCGATCCGTCTGATGTCTCGTTTGCTTAGGCTAACTTGCTATTTGTTTTATGAGCTATATACACTTCTAATCCCACAACTTATCTAGCACGTGCAAATTAGTCCCACATCTTGTAAAATAGGGTACCGTAGTCTCACAACTTGTCTTGCCATGACAAAGCTAGTCCAAATGATTGAAAAACTGACACATGGCGATGTATTTTTTGCAATAATGCCTCTATATATTCCTATCTGGCATCTGTGGCTTCAATACTATCTTCTCATACGGGTCCATGAGAAGGTTAAAACATAAATAAACTTTTGCATGATTCAAACCGGAGACCTTCAATTAAGTTGCACGTACCATGCCACTGCGACACAAATTTCTTAGTGCTGTAGCATGTACCGTTGCTCTGATATACATTCATAAACTTGTTGCTCGTCGACCACCGTCGTACTAGTACATTGTCTATAATTGCCCAGAGAGAGTAGTAGCTAGCTAGCAAAACATAAAAAACAGCTACCTAATGAAAGCTTTCTAAATCGTTAGTGTATA
This sequence comes from Avena sativa, assembly GCA_916181665.1. NCBI lineage: Eukaryota > Viridiplantae > Streptophyta > Magnoliopsida > Poales > Poaceae > Avena > Avena sativa. The sequence goes on along the minus strand of OV702287.1, from coordinate 524,255,651 downwards.
GCTAGCTAGGAATAAAAATTTAGAATAATAGGATTAATGAAGTGTAATATAAGCTAAGACATAAATAAGCACATCGATATCACATAAGCAAAATTTTCACATGAAACAGATTTACTTTGAAATATTTTGAATATAACCATATAAGAAGAAGCAACTTGTCACCTTAATCATGCGTATTCACACCCTTGTCGCCTTAATCATGGATGCGTTTCTCCATCGACCAATCATGTAGTGAGAGCATACCAAACGGGGGCGTATCCGCACTGTTCATGTACGAAACGCGGTCCGCGGACAGCCCGGCCCAAGCTCCCAACGCAGGAGGCGGAGCAAACCGCCTGCGGGCCCCGGACTGGCGCATTCCCGGTCCAAACCTAGGAAGTTTTTGCGCCGGCGCGTGTCGCGCAGACAGATTTGGTGTGCAAAATTTGTCCTCCCTAACCCGCGATTCAGCCAATCCTCCCCTAAAATCCCCCACATTCTTTCCCCGCATCAAACCCCTAGGAAGCCATGGAGCAGCCGGCAGCGCCGCCACCAGCATCTAGCCCCGTTCCTGCCGTCCCTGCCTCCGGTCCGCTGCCAAGGCGGCGGGCCTACGCTAGCCAAACAGGGAGCCAATCGATGAGATCAAGAAGAGGGCCAGTTGGCGATCTGGTCAGAGAATCCGTGAAGTGAGGGCGCGAGGAACCCGAAGAGGCGAAAGCGGCGACGGTACTGGCCGAGCTTCAAACCCAGGCCATGAACTGGGCTCTCGCCGCCCAGGCCCAGGCCATTACGGAAAAGCTCATCAACTACAGGACGCTCAACGCCGTTCTCGCTGCCAACAATGCCGCCTTCCACTATTCGGTGGCCGCGAGTTCAACAACGTCTGTCACCAACGGTCCAAATCTTCACACGTCGAGCAACGTCTCGCCTCAACTCCCACCGCCAAGTGGTGAGGCCGCTTGTGCCTCGCAGGCGACGACCTTATTTCTGAACGGAGGGAGTAACATGGTATGGCAACCGTTATTACACCATACCATGAATAATATACAAACATGAAAATTATTTATTATTTCCCACACAAATATATTTGTTACAATATATATGAGAGCTTTCCGTAGGTAGCTTTTTTTTATGTTTTGCTAGCTAGCTACTAGTCTCTACGGGAACCCAATCAGAGAAAATGTATTGTCAATGCGACGGTGCTTGATGGAGGAACGCGTACAGCAGTAAGTGACTTGTGTGGCAATGGCATGCTACCCAAAGCTAAGATAAGAGTCGCAGGTTCGATTCATACAAAAGTTTATTTATGTTTTTGACAGATGGACCCGTATGAGAAGATAGTATTAAAGCCACAGATACCAGATAGGAATATATAGGGGCATTATTGCAAAAAATACGTCGCCACGTGTCAGTTTCTAGATCATTTGGATTAGCTTTGTCACGGTAAGACAAGTTGTGGGACTACGATACCCCATTTTACAAGATGTGAGACTAATTTGCACATGCTAGACAAGTTGTGGGACTAGAGGTGTATATAGCTCTTGTTTTATCCGTTTCCTTACATGTGGGTCCCTTCTGGCCGGTCGTTGTTGTGACCTTTATTATGACGAGCGGGCCCCACCACCTCAATAGTAGATGGCACGCATCCTAGGTTCGAGGATTACTTTCCCCAATATTATGTAATTTTTCATATTTTGTCGGTCCCCTGCTTCGCTCCACTGCACTGCTCCTCCGCCGCAACACAGTTCCGTCGTTTACCGCCCCCGCTCCCGCCTCCCCTGACCTCTGTTCTATCGCCATCCTCATCATCGTCGTTGTCCATGTTTACCACCCCCGCCCTCCCATTGGCCCCGTATCGCGTGCCCGTACCATGTGTCGTCGACGCCGCCTAGTCAAATAGTTTCACCACGTGTAGATGGATCTGAGATCCGATATTCAGAGACACCATAGTTTGCTCACATCTGAAAGGGATTTGGAGGGGAAAAGGGCTTCAATCCTCACCACTACAAAGATCCTTGGAGGTCTAGGCATCATCTTCATCATCAACCGTTGCCACTCCATCATCATCATCATCATCAATCATTCATTTCCATTACATTTTATCTTATTGTATTCCCTAAACTATTGTTGTGTATTTACACGAGTATTCATCCATCTATTTGTACTCCATGCATATTTATATGATAATGTTGATTGCCTCCATGTCTGGATAGTTTACCTTGTTCTTGGGGTAATGGAGAAATCCTAGAAACATTATGAATTGAAACAAAGATGATCTATAACTTTGTTCATGTATATGTATTAGTTTTCTTCCTTGATTTTATGTGAATGTCGACCACATAATATTTGCCTTCGGGACAAGGGAGGAAACTACTCTCGGCTATGTGATAGTGTGAAGGTGTTAGGTGACATATTGCATTGGATCATTATTCATGCATTCATGAGGGATAAGAGGAGACTCACAAATCCTAGTCATGTCCATGATGTTAATACTTAATTGTTGTGGATTAGAGAGGCTAGCATATGATCACAACAGTGGTTATGCGAGTTGAAATATAAGATATATGGTCTTTGAACATCTAGCTTGGAGCTTCTCTCATACATAAGCATAACTAAATACATCGATATGTCCCAATAATGATTAGCCCAATTGCTAGTGGTGGATCGAACACTCCCTCAGAACATGTTAGCCCTATTGCTATTCCAATTACTTTACATCTCAAATCCCTTTCTCTGTTTACTTGCATTAGGTTAATGTTGCTTTGTTCACACACACATAATGAAGGGAATATGCCCGAGAGGCAATAATAAAGTGGTTATTATCTTATTCCATGTTTATGATAAATGTTTATTTTGCATGCTATAATTGTATTAATTAGAAATGTTAATACATGTGTGTTTAATAAACAAATAAAGAGTTCCTAGTTATGCCTCTCATATAAACTAGTTCGTTGATTAACAAGATGATCAAGGTTTCCTAATCATAGATATTGGATGTTGTTAATAACGAGGTCACAACATTGGTGGAATTATGTGATGAACAATCATCCAAAGTATAGCAATACGATCAAAGTCATTGTGTTTAAATTGCTATAACATCACACGAAGTAATTCTAGTCCTTAGACCATGAGATCATGTCAATCACTAACACTGAAAGAGTAACTTGATAATATCAAACGTCACGCCGTAACATGGTGATAATAAAGGTGAGTTCAGATACTCCGGAGGTGTTATGTAGAGTCTCATGGATCAAGAGTGGGATTTGTCCATCCCGATGACGGATAGATATACTCTAGGCCCTCTCGGTAATATCACATTGAGATAGCTTGCAAGCAGTGATGTGATCACTAGAATGTTATATCATGGGAACGAGAAAATAGTGCATGTCGGTAACGAGATCAAACTAGGTATGGATATACCGATGATTGAATCTTGGACATGTAATATATCGCGAGACAAAGGGATTTAGTTACTGCGTTAAAGGTTCACATGATCACTAGAGTCATCATTGAATATGTGGGAGTCAGTACGGATCTCCAGGTCTCGTTGTTGATTATTGATCGGAGAGGGGTCTCGATCATGTCTGCATTATTCGCGAACCATAGGGTGACACACTTAAGGGATGTCGACACCATTTGTAGCAAATAAGATACCAGATAAATATTATGAAAGTGTTGGAATTGTTTCGATGGACATCGGAATTGTTTCGGGTGAAATTGCTGAAATTGGTTCTGCATGTGATATCGAAATGTTGCAAGGGGTTTTATGTGAATGTTTGATAATTAAAGTAATTAACAAAATTCTGAATAAAATAAATAAAAGTGTTTTATTTAAAGAGAAAAATGTATTTAATTTAGTGGACATTAGATGCAAGTGAGTGGAGTTGAAATTTATGTAAGTGGGCTTAGTGGAAGCTCCACCCACATGAATGAGGGAGAGGTGGGGGCACCCACCATGGCCATGGGGATGCGCCCCATCCCCTATAAAAGGAGCCCCATGGATCCTCTCCTCTTGCACCACCTCCTCGCGAAGGTTCTCTTCCCCCTCTAGCAATTCCCCATGGTCTTGGATTAGCGAGATACATGTTCCAGGTGGATTTTTCTGGAAGGATTTGCTGCATCACTAGAGTGAGGACACAGAGGTTGTCGGGGTACCTGATGTGTGTGCGATCACGGATGCACCGCTGCTTTGTGGTGCTGAACTTGCTGGTGCTAGACCTGCTGGACTTGCTGGTGCTGGACTTCATCACGATCTTGAGATCGGCAAGTGTACGATTACATCATCCACGAGTTCAACCTCATTAACAATGCTTTATCGCTCTTCAAGGGTATGTTCTCTATGGATGTATATCCACCCGTTGATTGTATCTAGGTAGATAGATCTTGGTGTTTACTTGTTCACTTCGTAGAATTTTTTTGTTTTCTATGCTGCGAACCCAACAGTGGTATCAGAGCCTGATCTACGCGTAGATGCTTTGCACAGGTAGAAAACATAAGAGTATGTGGGTGATGATGATCATGTTATTGCATCTTATATGTATTTTGGATATTGGTGGCATAGTGGGATGAAGCGGCCCGGACTAACTTTACATGTCCTCGCACATGAGACTTGTTCCACGCTTGACATGCAACTAGTTTTGCATAAGTGGCTAGCGGGTTTCAGTCTCTCCTACTATAGTCAATATCTGATTTACAATGAGTTGCTAATAATTTGGTTATCATCGTTGTGGTTTCATGTTCGTAGGTAAGACCGATTATATCTTCGAAATCCCTAAGCCACGTAAAACTTGCAATTGATAAATTAGAAGCGTCTACTTTAGATTGTTGTTGGGCTAGGGTCATGATATGGTAATGTTATAATTTGAAGTATAGTTGATACTTTTGGAAATTATAGCATACCTAATGTGTAAGTTCCATAGACATTGACCTTACACATAAAGGAATGATAAAGATCATACCACGATACACATTATAGTGATCAAGTGCAAGAACCATATCATTTCACTTTATGCATATGATGTTTGTTTGCATATTATATTGCTTGTATGGCACTTTAGTAGCATTATAAGATGATTCCTCATTTAGATATCAAGATAAAATGTATTCTTCCTTAAGTATGCACCATTAAGAAAGTTCGTCATTTCGAGACATCACGTGATGATCGTTGTGTGCTTGGTGAAATTGAAGGACATATGCCCTAGAGGCAAATAATAAAGATGTTTATTATCATATCCCAATAGTTTATAATAGTTTTATATCATGCTATAACTGTATCAATCGAAAACATTGATACATGTATGATATATAAACAAACAAAGGTCCCTAGTAGCCTCTATTTAACTAGTTCATTGGGCAATTGATGATCAAGGTTTCCGGATCATGATGAATTTATGCCAACTAACAATGAAGTCATGTCATCTAGAAAATGATGTGATGGACATTACCCACATATAATTGTTGCAATACGATCAAGTCACAAAGTTCATCATTACAATAGTTAGAAACTAAGTATCCTACTCCTTAGACCGTGAGATCATATTTAATCAATGTCACCCGAGGCTGCTTTCACTGCATCAACCATCATGACCGTAACTGGGTGACCATAAAGGTGTATGTTGGGTATTCCAAAGGGGCATGTTGAGGCGTATGTATTAAGATCAGGATTTGTTCTCTTGTGTGACGAGAAGATACACTAGGCCCACTCGGTGAATTACATCCATAAGTTGCGCATCATATAACTAGGTCATGGGGATGGAATATCACAACAACGAGTAAAACAATACTTGTCAAAAACGAGATTGAACAAGGTATCATGATACCGATGATCAGATCTTGGAAAATTTAGGTATCGATGTATCAAGGGAATTGGATTTGATGTTTATGGTTCAAACGACGTTGAAATCCTGGAATGGACATGGGTTATTATTATGGGTATCCCGGTCCCGCTATTTATCATTGATCCAAGATCTCCTTGATCATTTCTGTGATGTTAACGAACCGTAGGGTAACATACTTAAGGGCTTTACGACGCCTGGCGATCATCCTGAAATTGATGGATTCACTAGAAGGAAGAGAAAGGAACACCATAATTGTTCTGCGAGAGAACCGGAATCGTTCCAGGAAATTCCTATGAAAATTGGAGAGAACTGAAAGGAGTTTTGGGTCAAAAAGATTTATTAAATATGTATCTCATATTAATTATTATAACAATTAATAAAATAATACTTAATTAAAAAATAATGGGGCAACTTCCCTATTGGTCCAAGTTCCTAGAGGGAACAAGGCCCAAGAGGAAGGGCTGCAGGGAGCAGCCGTCATTTCATTAGCGGGCGGGTGGGGCCTACCTCAGCCACCAGCGCCTCCATGGGAAGCGTGTGGGTGGCCCACCCGGCCCCGCCTGGCCCGGCCGACCGCAACCTCTCCTCCCGTGCGCGCGCGCCTCCTCCTCCCTTTAGTCCCACCCCGAGACTTTAGTGGATGGGGGTGCTGGCGCGTGGTTGATGTGGTTGCTTTTTCCTTCAATCCACAACAACGGCGCTAGAAAGATGCTTGTTGGGTCAAGATACGATGAGCTCATTGGAAACCCCAAGAGGAAGGTATGATGAGCACAGCAACAAATTTTCCCTCAGTTGTGAAACCAAGGTTATCGAACCAGTAGGAGCAAGGAAACACCTCCAAGGTGTTGTTTCCAACTTGGAATCATGCACAACACAACCACAGAACTTTGTCCCCAACTTACAGTGAGGTTGTCAATCTCACCGGTTTTGCTGGAAAAAAAGCATTAAACATATTGTGTGGAAGAAAGTAATAACTTGCAGAAAGTAAACAAAAAATAGTAAACAGTTGTAGATTGATGGTAAAAGAAAGGACTGGGGTCCATAGTTCACTAGTGGTGATTCTCCTTAAGATAGATGACATGTTGGCTGAACAAATTACAGTGGGGCAATTGACAAACACCGAGAAAGCATACATGCATATACTAATCATCTTGACTCCTATGAGATTTGACTGGGCATTACAATATTATACATAGACCGTAATCCAACTGCATCTATGACTAATAATCCACCTTCAGGTTATCATCCGAACCCCCTCCAGTATTAAGTTGCAAGCAACAGATAATTGCATTAAGAATTGCGTGTAAAGTAAAGAATATGATTGTTCTATGAACAAAGGGTTGATGTTTTATCCCTAGTAGCAACAACACATCTAGTACCTTAGAGATTTCTGTCACTTCCCCAGATTACTAGAGGCATGAACCCACTATCGAGCATAAATACTCCCTCTTGGAGTTGCTAGCATCTACTCGGCCAAGATAGCTACTAACAACGGAGAGCATGCAAGATCACAAATAACAAAGACATGATAGAATCAATAATCAATCTATAATAGCATCTCAATATCCATCGGATCCCTGCAAACACAACATGTATGATTACAAATAGATGATCTTGATCATGAACGGAGCTTAAAAGATCTAAACATGGTAGCACAAAGGAGAATAACCAACCATCTAGCTACTACATGGACCCGTAGTCCAAGGATGAACTACTCACGCATCACACCGGAGGCTTGCATGGTGATGAAGAAGGCCTCTAGGGTGAATTCTCCCCTCCGGTAGGGTGCCGGGAAGAGCTTCAGATCCCTCTTGATCTAGGGATGGAGATGACGGCGTCTACAAACTCTTTCGTGGAATTTTGATCGGGTACTTAGGGTTTCTGTATCGGAGGCATCTTATAGGCGAAAGGGGAGGCCGAGGGGGTGCCCTAGGAGGCCACACCACCCCTGGCATGGGCCAGGCCTGGCCGCGTGGCCTGGTGGTGTGGCCGGCCCCTGGCCCCTCTCCGTCTCGTCTTTTGGCTCCGTGTCCCCCTCAGTGAAATATTAACTTTGGCTTTTGTCGTGTCCAATTCCGAGAATATTCATTTTCTGACTTTCCTGGAACCAAAAATAGCAGAAAACAGGCAGCTGGCACCGTGGCATCTTGTTAATAGGTTAGTCCAACAAAGTGTATAAAAAATACTCCAAAGTGTGGGCAAAACATAAGAAAGTAGATATAAAACAAGCATGGAACATCAAAAATTATAGATACGTTTCCAACGTATCAAATCCCCAAGCTTAACTCCTGCTCATCCTCGAGTAGGTAAGTGATAAAAAGAAAGAATAATTTTTGAGGTGACATGCACCATCATAAAATTGATCAAAGTATTTGTAAAACATTGATAGCTGGGATCATAGTACTTCAACATAGCATGAAAGATATAGTTCTAACAGTAAGACATAGCAACTATGTTGTAACATGAAAAGGCACAAACAAAAGATTCATGAATAACAATGCTTTGCAAGATGTTTGTTTGTTTCACATAAAGAAAGCATAATGAGAATGGTATTCAGCTTGTCCCTCATAGAGTAGCAAAACATAAATGCATAGGACACCTTCAAAGTTCATAAGGGTGACTAGATACAAATAGTTTAAGAACAAGCAATATCAAAGTTATGCATCAATCAACAAGTCTTGGGACAATGCACATTAAACTAAGAATGGCCACTATGCTCTCTCAATAGGTGCATAAAGATAGAAGATGGAGACTCAACATAAAAGTAAAAGAAAGGCCTTCATGGAAGGAAGCAGGGATTCAAGTCTCATAAAGAGCTTCCAAAAATTATGGTACTTATAAGCTTTCAGCTCTCATTGCACCTATCATAAGCATCTTTAGGTGATTAAGGTTAAAGTGACACAACTAAGAGGATATGCTTGACAAGTTATAAGTTGAAATCTCATGCCCCTTACTTACGAGTACCTAACCTCATGCTACTCAACTTCAGTCACAAGTAAGCTCTTGTCATTGTAAGTACATATGTATCATAGAGAACCGCCAACGGGGTACCCCTTGCACATGATACAGGAGCTATCCCATAATCAAAGTGACAAGGCAAGTAGACAATGAGCATCTCAGCGATCTTTTTATTTGCTATTTGCATAGGATTTTATTGAAGATGCTTCATAGAGTGCTCATTATGGTTATGCTGCAAGTTTCCACCATGATTAGGAATGGCTTAGGCTAGCGGCCCAGGCGTTTCTCTAACACACATACAAACTCCATGATCTTACAAGTTCCCCTTTTATTTCGTACCGCCGGGATCCATAAGCAAAAGAATCATGATATCAACGGAATATAAGTGCAATGTTGAAAGCGTTCCCCATGATACATGGTTCTGCTAACTTCAACTTATAAAGCACAAGCATATATGCAACAAACATGGACACAATGGTTCAAGTTTATTAAGTGCAAAAAAGTAAAATGTGCCATCAAGTTCGTGAGAGCTTTCATCACTAATTTTCACATAACAAGTTTAATTCGGAAGGTAGATAAAATCATGAGTATACTTGGAATAGCAAATGCTAATAGGTAGGTATGGTGGACTCTTTTGGAATCACTTGGTTTTATTTGGAGTTGGATGCACGAGTGGAACTCATACTTGGTTATGGAGGCTAGCAAAAGACTAGGAGCGACCAACTAAGAGAGCAATAATGGCCATAATCGTGCAAAGCGACAAAACATCATTAATTAAAGCATAAAGTGATATTACAAGTCGAAAACTAAAGGATCATAAAGGCTATGGTGACTTGGGATAGTATTAGCATGGTGTGAACATGCGCCAAGTCAACCCAAATAAAGCATCAAAAGAGAATACCACAATACTATGCTTTAATATGCTAAAACAACGCATGATTCTTTCAAGGCACATTAAGAAATCTCAAATGTTTATAACATGTCATGCTACAGCAAAAATCACTAAGCATAAAGCCAAACCAATACCAAGCATGACATGACAAAGCATAAGCCACAGTCAAAAACAAGCTCTCTTTACCACTTAAGCATGAACTTTTCCTACTCTTTTCCAATCCAAACCAATCTATTAAAAACTAATGTATGAAAGAGGGGGTCCAACCAATTTATTCAAGCAAACTAAGCAAACAAAAACCAAAAGAAACTGAAGACGCTCCAAGAACAACACAACTGTGCATGAAACAAGAAAAATGAAGTGTTTGGAAGAAACCTGAGATTTTTATTGATGAAGAAGGGGATGCCTTGGGCATCCCCAAGCTTTGACGCTTGTACTTCTTGGATATTTCTTGGGGTGACACGCGTGGCATCCCCAAGCTTGAGCTTTAGTCCATTCTTCATCTCATTACATCATTCTCTCCATACACCTGAAATTTTTCCTTCATACAAAACTTCACATAATCTTTATTAGCAACATTAGTGTACTCAAGATAATAAGTCTTTGGGTTCAGTTTCAACACCAATAAAACTTCAATTAAAACACAAGCTATTGTAGCACTTCCCTCAAAAATCTCAATTCCCCAAAGAGAACTCAAAAAGGAATCAACAAGAAGCAAAAGCAAATAATGGCAGAAATCTGTCAAAACAGACCAACAGGTAAAAACCAATTTTTTACAAGACCTTATGTTGCTCAAATCGAAAAGTGTTGAGCTAACGAAAGTTGGATAACAACCTGGGGCATAGGCACAAAAAATTACAGCTCAAACTAACATACAGAGATTTTTCACGAATTTTTACAGCGAAGCACAAAAATCTGTTTCGGGACAGCAACTTTCCCAAACATTACTTCTCTCTCATTAGAGGTTACTCTTGGCACAAAACCCACACAAAAATGATAAGGAGAGGTTATTACTTAAGCAATAACTTCCAAGACTCAAGAAAACTATTGGGTTATCTCCCAATAAGTACTTTTCTTTAACGCCTTTAAGTTAGGCATGATAGTTTGAGAAGATGCTCACATAAGAAATATGAATTGAAGTAAAGGAGAGCATCAAGAAGCAAATTCAAAACACATCAAAGTCTAACCCACTTCCTATGCATAGGAATCTTGTATGCAAATAAAGTCACAAAGAACAAAGTGACAGGCATAGGAAGATAAAACAAAAGTAACTTCAAAACTTTCAGCACATAGAGAGGTGTTTCAACACCATGAAAACTTCTACAACCATATTTTCCTCTCTCATAATAATTTTCAGTAGCCTCATGAATAAACTCAACAATATAACTATCACATAAAGCATGATTTTCATGATCTACAAACACATAATTTTTATCAAGCTCAAAAATAATGGGATTAAAACCTTCAAACCCAATTTTAACAATTTTATAACAAGGTGACTGATCATTCTCAAGAGGTATGGGGTTCTAAGATAAGGTCAAGACCCCTCCAATCTCATTTTAATAGTAGTACAATTAATATTATCAACCAATATAGGACCATCATCTAGAGATTTATCATAAACATTTTCTAAGCAACGCTCTTTAGTACCATGCATTTCAAAGTTAGGCACTAATAAAGGATTATCATAGATAACATGAGCATAATTATAATCACAAGTTTTACCCATAGTAGATTTTTCAAAAGAATCCATAGGAACATAACATTCATCCTCCTTTGGTAAGCATGGGGGACAATTAAATAATGTAAGGGATAAAGAGTTACTCTCATTAGAAGGTAGGCATGGGTAGCTAATCCATTCTTCCTCCTTTTGTCCATCACTCTCCTCCTCTTTTTCATCTAATGAGCTTTCAGGTTCAGCAATTTGTTCTTCCATAGGCTCCTGCAAATTGTGGACACATTGTTGTGCATGACTGAGTCTCTCTTTATAATCGATGATATAACAATTATTGCTGAAATTTTCTATGCAATGATCAAGGATAGAAGAGACCATATCTTTAAGGTCTTTACAAGCAGCACAAGTTTCATAGTTTTTAGACATGAAGGATTCTATTTTAGAAGCTCCCATAAACAAAACAAATTGTTCTACTTCTTCAAATCCAAGATGAATATAGTTATCCAATGATAGTTCATAATTACAAATTATTTACAAAAGCCACATTGGAATTTAAGATGTTTAGTATCTTGTTCAGAGCAACAATTTATATCGTGGCGTTTAAGCAAAATTTTAGCAATTAGATCCAACCTTTTTAACACGGATCTCATGACTTTACCCTTATAAGATTCTCTATACCTTATAAAATCTTCCATGGAGGTTCTAGCAGGCTGTGGTTCATCTACTACCTTAGAAGTGATAGTAGTTTTCCCAAATAGGAAACCGAGTGGGATATCCATAATAAAATAGTGATTGGATCAGAACTAGACATAAAAACAACTTGAAGTAGGAACTAATTTTTTTTGTGTTTTTGGATAAGAGAAACAAGCAAACAAAGCAGAAATAAACTAAGCAAAACAAATAAAACAAAGTAAAGAGATTGGTTATGAGGGACTCCCCTTCTGAAGATGTCCTTGACTCCCCGGCAACGGCCCTAGAAAAATACTTGCTGGCGCGTGGTTGATGTGGTTGCTTTTTCCTTCAATCCACGACAACGGCGCCAGAAAGATGCTTGTTGGCTCAAGATACGATGAGCTCGTTGGGAACCCCAAGAGGAAGGTATGATGAGCACATCAGCAAATTTTCCCTCAGTTGTGAAATCAAGGTTATCGAACTAGTAGGAGCAAGGAAACACCTCCAAGGTGTTGTTTCCAACTTGGAATCCTGCACAACACAACCACAGAACTTTGCCCCCAACTTACAGTGAGGTTGTCAATCTCACCGGTTTTGTTGAAAACAAAGGATTAAACGTATTGTGTGGAAGAAAGTAATAGCTTGCAGAAAGTAAATAGAAAACAGTAAACAGTTGTAGATTTATGGTAAAAGAAAGGATCGAGGTCCATAGTTCACTAGTGGTGATTCTCCTTAAGATAGGTGACATGTTGGTTGAACAAATTATAGCGGGGCAATTGACAAACACCGAGAAAGCATACATGCATATACTAATCATCTTGACTCCTATGAGATTTGGTTGGGCATTACAACATTATACATAGACCGTAATCCAACTACATCTATGACTAATAATCCACCTTCAGGTTATCATCCGAACCCCCTCCAGTATTAAGTTGCAAGCAATAGAAAATTGCATTAAGAATTGCGTGTAAAGTAAACAATACGATTGTTCTATGAACAAAGGATTGTTGTTTTCTCCCTAGTAGCAACAACACATCTAATACCTTAGAGATTTCTGTCACTTCCCCAGATTACTAGAGGCATGAACCCACTATCGAGCATACATACTTCCTCTTAGAGTTGCTAGCACCTACTCGGTCAAGATAGCTACTAACAACGGAGAGCATGCAAGATCACAAATAATAAAGACATGATAGAATCAATAATCAATCTGAAATAGCATCTCAATATTCATCGGATCCCCACAAACACAACATGTAGGATTACAAATAGATGATCTTGATCATGAATGGAGCTCACAAGATCTAGACATGGTAGTACAAAGGAGAAGAACCAACCATCTAGCTACTACATGGACCCGTAGTCCAAGGATGAACTACTCACGCATTACACCGGAGGATTGCATGGTGATGAAGAAGGCCTCTAGGGTGAATTCTCCCCTCTGGCAGGGTGCCGGGAAGAGCTTTAGAACCCTCCCGATCTAGGGAGGGAGATGACGGCGGCTATAGACTCTTTCGTGGAATTTTGATCGGGTACTTAGGGTTTCTGTATCAGAGGCATCTTATAGGCGAAAGGGGACGCCGAGGGGGTGCCCTAGGCAGCCACACCACCCCCTGGCGTGGGCCCGGCCTGGCCGCGTGAACAGGTGGTGTGGTTGGCCCCTAGCCCCTCTTTGTCTCATCTTCTGGCTCAGTGTCCCCCTCGGTGAAATATTAACTTTGGCTTTTGTCCCGTCCAATTCTGAGAATATTCATTTTCTGACTTTCCTAGAACCAAAAACAGCAAAAAACAGGCAGCTGGCACTGTGGCATCTTGTTAATAGGTTAGTCCAATAAAGTGTATAAAAATACTCCAAAGTGTGGGCAAAACATAAGAAAGTAGATATAAAACAAGCATGGAACATCAAAAATTATAGATACGTTTGCAACGTATCAGGGGGTGCCCTCTTTTCCCCTATATAAGAAGGTACATATAGGAGGGGAAAAGAGCGGCAGTTTTCACCCAATATTCTCTAAGCCCTCTTTCCTTAGAGGATTTTCTCTCTCTCACTCTTCTCTTGCGACTGTGGCCCCAAAGTAAGGGCTCCACGAGTGGGTGACTGCTTCGCTACGACACACTGTTGTGCTGCAGTGATTCCGGCAGGACATCTACTTTCACACTCTCATCAGGGATCACTCTCGACAGGGATCAGAGATCTGGAAGTCGTTTTCTTGTATCGTACGTGTGTGATACCTCAGGGGTGCTGCCACTTGTGGCACTGAATTGTCGTGCAAGAACCAGGACAAGGGGTGACTTGTGAGGAGCTTCGTGACCTTGAGGTTGGACGAGTATGACTACATCATCCACGTTCTGTATGAGCATTAAACACTGCCAGCTCCATTATAGTGATGGCTCAAGATATGTAGAGCTTGTTGGGAACCCCAAGAGCAAGGTATGATGATCACAGTAGCAAGTTTCCCTCAGTTATGAAACCAAGGTTATCGAACTAGTAGGAGTAAGGAAACAACTCCAAGGTGTTGCTAACAACTTGGAATCCTGCACAACAGAACCACAAAACTTTGCCCCAACTTTTAGTGAGGTTGTCAATCTCACTGGTTTTGCTGAAAACAAAGGATATTACAAGCATGGAGCATCAAAAATTATAGATACGTTTATGACGTATCAAGCATCCCCAAGATTAACTCCTGCTCGTCCTCGAGTAGGTAAGTGATAAAAAGAATAATTTTTTAGGTGACATGCACTATCACGATCTTGATCAAGGTATTTGTAAAGCATTGATAGTTGGGATCAAAGTAATCTAAACATAAGCATAAAAGATAGAGTTCTAACAATAAGACATAGAAACTATGTTGTAACATGAAAAGGTACAAACAAAAGATCATGAATAACATTGCATTGAAAGACGTTTGTTTGTTTCACATATAGAAGACATAATAAGAGTGGTATTCAGCTTGTCCTCATGGTATAGCAAAACGTAAATGCATAGGACACCTTCAAAGTTCATAAGGGTGACTAGATACAAATAATTTAAGAACAAGCAATATCAAAGTTATGAATCAATCAACAAGTTTTGGGACAATGCACATTAAACTAAGAATGACCACTATGCTCTCTCAATTGGTGCATAGATATAGAAGATGGAGACTGATACATTGCAAATGTATCTATAATTTTTGATGTTCCATGCTTGGTTTTATCCACTTTCTTGTGTTTTGTCCACACTTTGGACTACTTTTCATATGATTTCTTGGACTAACCTATTAACAAGAGCCAAAGTGCCAGTTGCCTGTTTTCTGCTGTTTTTGGTTCCAGGAAAGTCAGAAAATGAATATTCTCAGAATTGGACGGGACAAAAACCAAAGTGCCTATTTTTCCAGAAGTCATCAGATGCCAGAATACGAGACAAAGAAGGGCTGGGGGCCGGCCACACCACCTGGCCACGTGGCCAGGCCTGGCCCGTGCCAGGGGGTGGTCTGGCCAACCCCAGCACCCCCTCGGCCTCTCCTTCCGCCTATATATTACCCTCGAGACGAAAACCCTAAGTACCCGATCAAAAATCCACGAAAGAGTCTGTAGCTGCTGTCATCTCCATCCCTAGATCGGGAGGGATCTGAAGCTCTTCCCGGCACCCTGCCGGAGAGGGGAATTCACCCTGGAGGCCTTCTTCATCACCATGCAAGCCTCCGGTGTGATGCGCGAGTATTTCATCTCTGGACTACGGATCCATGTAGTAGCTAGATGGCTGGTTCTCCTCCTTTGTGCTTTCATGTCTAGATCTTGTGAGCTCCGTTCATGATCAAGATCATCTATTTGTAATTCTGCATGTTGTGTTTGCGGGGATCCGATGGATATTGAGATACTATTTCAGATTGATTATTGATTCTATCATATCTTTGTTATTTGTGATCTTGCATGCTTTCCGTTGTTAGTAGCTATCTTGGCCAAGTAGATGCTAGCAACTCCAATAGTTAGTATTTATGCTCGATAGTGGGTTCATGCCTCTGGTAATCTGGGGAAGTGACAATAGCAAAAGTGTTCAGGAAAGTAGATACGTTTTGGACGTATCATTAACCTCAACCCCTTAATGCAAGTAATGTTTCTTAAGCTTAAAGAAATTGAGGACCCTCAAAAGAGGGATTTTATTCTTGAAACTTTGTTTAAGGAGTTCTATGATGTTGCCAAGGAAGCTAGGAAAGTCTTTGAACGTTTCAATATGCTTGGCTCATGTGTAGATATTGTTGGTACACGAGAAAAGATGAAAAAAACCGAACCTAATGGGGAGGAACCTAAGATACCAATACCCTTTAAACTAGTGGCAATGCATGAAGCCATAGAAAAGAATCTTGAATGGATCATTCCTGAAAACCCTTTTGATGAAAGTAGTGAACCTAAGAGTATTGAGAGAGGATCCTCTAGAACCTATTTGGATGATATACCTTGCCTTGTTGAAGATATTTCTGGTATTAATCTTAATGGTTCTTCATTTGAGAACACTTGATTCTTTTTCTTGCTCCTTATGCCTAACTTAAAGGCGTTAAAGAAAAGTACTTATTGGGAGATAACCCAAAAGTTGTAGATGAGTCTTGGAAGTTATTACTTATGTAATAACCGCTCCTTATCTTTTTTATTTGCTTTTTGTGCCAAGAGTAACCTCTAATGAGAGAGAAGTAATGATTGGGAAAGTTGCTGTCCCGAAACAGATTTCTGTGCTTCACCGCAAAAATTCGTGTAAAATCTCTGAACGTCTTTTTGAGGCATGAATTTTTGTGCTTCTGCCCCAGGTTGTTATCTAACTTTCGCTAGTTCAGCACTTTTTGATTTGAGCAACAGAAGGTCTTCGACAAAATTCGTCTTTACCTATTGATCTGTTTTGACAGATTTCTGCCATTTTCTGCATTTGTTTCTTGTTGGTTCCTTTTTGAGTTCTTTTGGGGAATTGAGCTTTTTGAGGAAAGTGCTATAGTAGCTAGCGTTCTAATGGAAGTTTATTGGTGTTAAAACTGAACCTTAAGACTTATTTATCTTGAGTGCACTAATGTTGCTAATAAAGATTGTGTGAAGTTTTGTATGAAGGAAAATTTTCAGGTGTATGGAAGGAATGAGTAATGAGATGAAAGATGGACTAAAGCTCAACCTTGGGGATGCCACGTGTGTCACCCCAATAAATATCCAAGAAGTACAAGCGTCAAAGCTTGGGGATGCCCAAGGCATCCCCTTCTTCATCACTAAAAATCCTAGGTTTCTTCCAAACGCTTCATTTTTATTGTTTCATGCACAGTTGTGTTGTTCCTGGAGCGTCTTCTTTTTCGTTTTCGTTTTGGTTTTTCTTTTG
Source organism: Avena sativa (assembly GCA_916181665.1). Taxonomy (NCBI): domain Eukaryota; kingdom Viridiplantae; phylum Streptophyta; class Magnoliopsida; order Poales; family Poaceae; genus Avena; species Avena sativa. Next base: position 524,238,300 of record OV702287.1, on the reverse strand, counting down.
ATTTGTTTGCTTAGTTTGCTGAATAAATTGGTTGGACCCCCTCTTTCATACATTGGTTTTCAAATAGTTTGGTTTGGTTTGGAAAAGAGTAGGAAAGTTCATACTTATGTGGTAAAAAGAGCTCGTTTTTGACTGTGGACTATGCTCTGTTTGTTGGGTCCGCAGCATAGAAAACAAAAAATTTCCTACGGTGTGAACTACACGCCAAGATCTATCTACTAGGTACAAAGCAACGGGTGGATATACATCCAATGAGAACTTACCCTCGTAGACAACGAGCTTTGTTAACGAGTAGGAACTCGTGGTTGATGTAGTCGTACACTTGCCGATCTCAAGATCGTGATGAAGTCCAGCAGGTCCGGCTCCAGCACGTCCATCAAATCCAGCTCCAGCACCACCAAGTCCAGCACCGCAAAGCAGCGGTGCATCCGTGATCGCACACACGTCCGGTACCCTGACAACCTCCGTCCCTCGCTCCAGCAAAGCAGCGGAAGCAGCAACTTCTTTCCAGATAAAGCCACCGAGAACATGTATCTCGCTAATCCGAGACCATGGGGAATAATACTAGAGAGGGAGAGAGATCCTTCACAACGAGGTGTGTGTGAGAAGTGACGAGGGGGTGGCCTTTTATAGGAGGAGGAGGGAGGTGCCCCTCCTTCATGGCCGGCGCATGGAGGAGGTGACTCTTCACCTCCTCCATTCATGTGGTGGTAACTCCCTCCACATAAATTTGCCCCTTCACATTCTCTTTTAAAGTCTCCACTTTAAATGCATTAAATTTCTCCAAATTTAATGCTCTTTCATTTAATAAAACTCTTTTATTATTTTTTATTCAGAATTTTGTTAATTACTTTAATTAACAAACATTCACATAAACCCCCTGCAATATTTCAATATTACATGCAAAACCAATTTCAGCAATTTCACCCAAAACAGTTTTGGTGTCTATTGAAATAATTCCAGCGCTTTCTTAAATCTTTATCTGAAACATATTTGCTCCAAATGGTGTCGGTATCCCTTAAGTGTGTCACCCTATGGTTCGCGAATAATGCAGACATGATCGAGACCCCTCTCCGATCAATAATCAGCAGCGGGACCTGGATATCCATACTAACTCCTACACATTCAACGATGACTTCTGTGATCGTGATAACCTTTAACGCTAGTAACTAAATCCCTTTGTCCCGCGATATATTACATGTCCGAGATTCGATCATCGGTATCTACATACCTAGTTTGATCTTGTTACTGACATGCACTCTTTTCTCGTTCCCGTGATATAACATTCTAGTGATCACATCACTTGCTTGCAAGCTATTTCAATGTGATATCACCGAGAGGGCCCAGAGTATATCTATCTGTCATCAGAATGGACAAATCCCACTCTTGATCCATGAGCCTCAACATAACACCTTCGTAGCACTGAACCCACCTTTATAGTCACCCTGTTACGGTGTGACGTTTGATGTTATCAAGATACTCTTCCGGTGTTAGCAATTAACATGATCTCATGGTCTAAGGATAAAGATTACTTTGTATGATATTATAGCAATATAAACATAATGACTTTGATCGTAATGCTATACTTTGGATGAATGTTCATCACATCATTCCACCAATGGTGTGACCTTGTTATTAACAACATCCAATGTCCATGATCAGGAAACCTTGATCATCTTGTTAATCAACAAGCTAGTCTATAAGAGAGGCATAACTAGGAACCCTTTTTGTTTATTAAACACACTTGTATTGATGTTTCCGATCAATACAATTCTAGCATGTAAAATAAACATTTATCATAAACATGGAATAAGATAATAACCACTTTATTATTGCCTCTTGGGCATATTCCCTTCAGTCTCCCACTTGAACTAGAGTCAATAATCTAGTTTGAAAAACTTTGCGTATTGAACACCTATGGCTTTCTGGTGTTGCATATACGCGATTGCTAGTGGTTAACATAATCTCCGGATCTGACAGTTTTAGGTCCGTGTGTATTTGCATGTCTTTGCGTCTCTATGCATCACTCATTCTCAAATGAGTTGGCATTGTATAAATTTGGTCCTCTGGTGAGACCTTTAGTTCGTTCGGCTCAAAATATGTTGATATTATTGTCACACAATATGTCTTCATAGTATTAGCCCACTTTGAACCACACCTAGTTTGATAACAAACTACTTAACACAAATGCCCTCCTTTGCTGCTATTATAGCAGTCATATACTTAGCCTTTTGTTGTAGTATCCGTCACAATGTCTCAATTTTGGAACTCATCCAAATCCATCATGGAACATCTTTTCCATTACATTGTGCCACCCATAGTCTAAATTGAGATAAATTTGTATCTTGTGACAAAACTAGTATCAATGTAACACTTTACAATGAACTACCTTTAACTATTTGTCACTTATAGATGATATATTCTTAGTTCTTCTAAAGCTCATAAGAATATCTTTACTATTGTCCAATGATCATCTTATGAATCATTCTGGTATATGCTCATAACATTTAGAGCATAGGACATTCTGGATATATACATATCGTGGTATAATCAATCAAAATCTTCATGTGATTTTACTCACCAAGTGTTGAAACACTTGAATCTTGATACAATTCTTTCCATGCAGCAAGAACCTTTCTTGTTGTTTCCATATTGAACCCTTTCAATATCTCATATATGTATGTCTGGCACAACCATATTTGCGCCTTAATCTATCCATATAGATATTGATGCCAAATATTCCTGGTTTGCCCAAGTCTTTCATCGAAATCTTATTTTAATGAAATTCTTAACTTGTGTCAATACAAGATACATCATTTCCAATCAACAATATGTCCTCTACATAATGTATTAGAAATATGTCTTAGCGCTCCCACTTAATTTCTTGCAAATTCAAGCATCTTCATCATCTCCGATGAATTTAAACTCTTTTAATAGTTTCATCATGGTGAAGATTCCAACTCCGCTATGCTTACTTCAACTATTGAAGTTTACATGCCCTTTTAGCACCCTTTGAATTAACAAAACCCTTCGGACCATGTCATGTGCATGTCCTAGGTTACCGTTCTATTAGAAGTACCTTGTTTTGTTTATTCAACTACCATATACCAAATTATATGTAGTGGTTGCTACATTAATCCGTCAAGACTATATATCGCTATGAAAGATCATATCTTGTCATAGTCAACTCCTTGAACATTGCCGTAAACTTATTTCCGACATGTCGACTATTTCATAGATGTTAAACATCCATGTCTATTTCTTTATAGATCCAAACACGACCGATAGGCTTCACACCTTCCCGGAGGGTCTTCCAAGTTCAGAAACTTGATTTCTCGTGTATGGATACTATCACGGATTCTATGACTTCTAGTCATTTTATGGAGTCAGGGCCCATCATCGCTTCTTTGCATGTAGTCGGTTCATCATTGTCAAAACAATAATGACTTGTTTATCAAATCTTACTATTTAATTATTACCGACCCACACGGTTCTATAGGAACTCTAATCTCCGAGATCACACCTTTTGTAATCACGAGAGCCATGAGCATTGTGGCCGCCACCAGGAAACTTTCCGGCGCTGCGCTACTTAGCACATATAGCTAAGGTTCAACAACCTTATCAAAGTACTATTGTCCTCCCACTTAACTTTTCACGAAAAATTTCTTCTCAAGAAACTTGACGTTCCAAGTAACAAACTCTTTTGTCCTTGGTGTTATGGAGAAATTCCCAACAAATACTTTGGGATAACCTACAAAGACGTGCTTATCCGACTTTGGTTGTAAACATTTTACTTATGCATAGCATACCAAAATTTAATAAAAGACAATTCGGGTTTTATCCCAAACCATAACTCATATGGTGTCATTTCAATGGATCACGATGGTGCTCTTTTCAGTGTAAAAGCGGTAGTCTCTAAAGCTTCAATCTTTAAAACATAATGGCAGTTTTATAAATGACACCTTTGATCTTACCATGTCAAACATGGTTTGATTTCATCTCTTGAATATGCCATACTCCTATGGTTTATCGGGAAAACACAAATCATGGAACAATTCCTCAAATCTTAGGTGTTTTGCTAAACCTGTAACTCAAATATCTTCCTTTATGATCAAATCATAAACTCTTTTATTTTCTTGTTACAATGATTTTCCACTTCATCTTGAAAGTCTTTGAACAACTTTCAAATGTTTCATACTTCTTCCTTATTAAGTAAATATACAGATATATTCACTCAAATTTTTGAAGAAAGCATATGAAGCAAAAAGATCCATCGCATATGGCTACACATAATGGACTATGCACATCAGCATGCACAATTTCCAATAAGCTAGTCATCCGTTCCTCTCTGGCCTATGGACGGAGTTTCAATTATCTCGAGGAAAGTCTCACATGCGTCAATTGATCAAAATCAAAAGACTCCAAAAATCCATCAACATGGAGTTTCTTCATGTTTTCTTTCCAATATAATTTAAACAGTGATGTCACTTCATAAGTGATCTTTCAATCATTTGTCTTGCGACATTTTAGCAATAGTGTTTATGGATGTGATTTCTCCAACTAGACTTGTAAAAGTTCATCCATCCTTTATGGAATACGGTAATTATTTGAACAGCCATTGTTCTCATAATACCGGAACAAAATAACAATTATTTAAACAAATCTTGAAGGCTTGGTTTGATGACAATGAAAAACACAATAACACTTTATTTGTTTTCGATGAACATCATCAGTCATTCTCTTGCTAGTTACTTAGGCCATTGTAGTTCATGAATTGCGTTGTCCTGTATGACACTTCATACCAACCAATTCGGTATCCAATACCGGTATCCAATACCTAAAAACCACATTGTTTAACAAGCAAGGAATATTGCCATAACATATATATCTTCTATATACCTAAGTTGGACATCTCCAACCTTTTATTTTCTGCCAAATATTTTATAGATTCTCTTTCAGCAATTCCTTTTCTTTTAAAAGAATCTATCAACATCAATAGTGGTGTCATCAACATGACACATGGTACAAAGCGTATATAGTCAAATACTAATACCTTTGGACTTGCACTTTGAAGTGGATCACCATCATCAAATGTTTGGTGTTCTTTCAAAAATCCATTCTTTAGTAATCTATTAGTGTAGTAAACATTTTACTTACAGCTTCTATTCATCCTTATCATGACAACTTTCATGATCAAGCTACTATAGCTTATAAGGAAGAATCACGAGTATAATATCAGTTCCCAAAACCTTTTTGGTAGATTCGGATGCCTAGCATCTCTATCCTTCACAAATTCTCATACAATATGATAACATGTATTTTGCTAAATTATACTCTATCATAATGCAACCAAAAACATTGTTTCAGATATCACAATATCTTTCACACATGATGGTTTCTGAAACAATTTTCAGCTCCAATATAATCTTGATATTAAAACAACTTTTTGAATATCAATAATCATGGAGGCAAACATGATACTTTAGATACTAACATTGGAATTCTTACTCTTGATTTAATACTACTTATTAAACTTCATGGAGTAAATAGAGTTTGCTGAAAGTTTGCAATAGGACTTATAAACTTTAAATTGACATTCAAAACAATACGATACCAGTTCGTAAAGTAAATATCCAGAATTCTATAGTTCTATTATCTCAAATAAAAACGAAGCATAAGGTAGTGAACAGATGCCAATGACTACAACAAATTATGCAAATTCACTTCGATTTAGTTTATGACAAATTGAGTTTGACTAATCCAAATTAGAAATGAACTCCCACTCAAAAACGACATCCCTCGTGCCTTTTTGGTGATTACATGAACCAAATCCACTACACCAAGTCCGATCATCACGTGAGTCGGTGTAGCTTCAAAGGCGAGCATCAATATGGTCATCACATCAACTATATGACTCATGCTTAACCTTTCGGTCCGTGTTCCAAGGCCATGTCTATACATGCTAGGCTCGCCAAGTAAGAACCTTAGTATTCGCGTGTGTAAAACTGTCTTACACCTGTTGCATGAAAGCGTAGAGTTGAGAACACCCGATCATCACGTGATGTCTCGAAAACACGATCCATAGAACGGTGCATACTTAAGGAAGAACACATTTTATCTTGATATTTAAATGAGGGATCATCTTACAATGCTACAGAAAGCGCCAAACTAGCAGTATAAGATGCTAACATCTAATGTGTAAAGTGAGATGATATGGTCCATGCATTTGATCTCTATCATTTGCATCGTGGTATGATCTTTATCATTCCTTTTTGTGTAAGGCCAAGGTCTATGGAACTTACACGTTGAATGTGTTGTAAGAGTATCTATCATACATCTACTTACAACAATACCATATCAAGACACTAGCCCAACAACGATCTAAACTAGACGCCTCTAATTTATCAATTGCAAGTTTTACGTGGCTTAGGGCTTTTGGAGATAGAACCGTTCTTACCTACAAACATGAACCACAACGAGGATAACTAAGTTATTAGCAACTCGTTGTAAATCAGATATTGACTATAGTAGGAGAGACAGACACCCGCCAGCCACTTATGCAAAACAAGTTGCATGTCAGTCGTGGAACCGGTCTCATGTACGATGACATGTAAGGTTGGTCCGGGCCGCTTCATCCCACTATGCCACCAATATCCAAAATACATAGAAGATGCAATAACATGATCATCATCGCCCACATATCAACATATGTGTACTACCCGTGCTAAGCACCTACGCATAGATCAGGCTCTAATACCACTATTGGGTCCGCAGCATAGAAAACAAAAAAATCCTACGGTGTGAACTACACGCCAAGATCTATCTACTAGGTACAAAGCAACGGGTGGACATACATCCAATGAGAACTTACCCTCGTAGACAACGAGCTTTGTTAACGAGTAGGAACTCGTGGTTGATGTAGTCGTACACTTGCCGATCTCAAGATCGTGATGAAGTCCAGCAGGTCCGGCTCCAGCACGTCCATCAAATCCAGCTCCAGCACCACCAAGTCCAGCACCGCAAAGCAGCGGTGCATCCGTGATCGCACACACGTCCGGTACCCCGACAACCTCCATCCCTCGCTCCAGCAAAGCAGCGGAAGCAGCAACTCCTTTCCAGATAAAGCCACCGGGAACATGTATCTCGCTAATCCGAAAACATGGGGGAATAATACTAGAGGGGGAGAGAGATCCTTCACAAGGAGGTGTGTGTGAGAAGTGAGGAGGGGGTGGCATTTTATAGGAGGAGGGGGGTGCCCCTCCTTAATGGCCAGCGCATGGAGGAGGTGACTCTTCACCTCCTCCATTCATGTGGTGGTAACTCCCTCCACATAAATTTGCCCCTTCACATTCTCTTTTAAAGTCTCCACTTTAAATGCATTAAATTTCTCCAAATTTAATGCTCTCTCATTTAATATAACTCTTTTATTATTTTTTATTCAGAATTTTGTTAATTACTTTAATTAACAAACATTCACATAAAACCCCCTGCAATATTTCAATATTACATGCAGAACCAATTTCAGCAATTTCACCCGAAACAGTTTTGGTGTCTATTGAAATAATTCCAGCGCTTTCTTAAATCTTTATCTGAAACATATTTGCTCCAAATGGTGTCGGTATCCCTTAAGTGTGTCACCCTACGGTTCGTGAATAATGCAGACATGATCGAGACCCCTCTCCGATCAATAATCAGCAGCGGGACCTGGAGATCCATACTGACTCCTACACATTCAACGATGACTTCTGTGATCGTGAGAACCTTTAACACTAGTAACTAAATCCCTTTGTCCTGCGATATATTACATGTCCGAGATTCGATCATCGATATCTCCATACCTAGTTTGATCTCGTTACCGGCATGCACTCTTTTCTCGTTCCCGTGATATAACATTCTAGTGATCACATCACTTGCTTGCAAGCTATTTCAATGTGATATCACCGAGAGGGCCCAGAGTATATCTATCCGTCATCGGGATGGACAAATCCCACTCTTGTTCCATGAGCCTCAACATAACTCCTTCGTAGCACTAAACCCACCTTTATAGTCACCCTGTTATGGTGTGACATTTGATGTTATCAAGATACTCTTCCGGTGTTAGCAATTAACATGATCTCATGGTCTAAGGATAAACATTACTTCGTATGATATTATAGCAATATAAACATAATGACTTTGATCGTAATGCTATACTTTGGATGAATGTTCATCACATCATTCCACCAATGGTGTGACCTTGTTATTAACAACATCCAATGTCCATGATCAGGAAACCTTGATCATCTTGTTAATCAACAAGCTAGTCTATAAGAGAGGCATAACTAGGAACCCTTTTTGTTTATTAAACACACTTGTATTGATGTTTCCGATCAATACAATTCTAGCATGTAAAATAAACATTTATCATAAACATGGAATAAGATAATAACCACTTTATTATTGCCTCTCGGACATATTCCCTTCACTGTCATGCCATGCTTGATATTGTTTTGGATTTATGCTTAGTATTCTTTGCTGTAGCATGACTTGTTAAAAACAATTGAGATTGCTTAATGTGCCTTGGATGAATCATGTGTTGTTTTAGCATATTAAAGCATAGTATAGTGGTATTCTCCTTTGATGCTTTATTTGGGTTAACTTGGCACATGCTCACACCATGTTATGACTATCTCAAGTCACCATAGCCTTTATGATCCTTTAGTTTTCAACTTGTAGTATCACTTTATGCTTTGATCAATGATGTTTTGTCGCTCTGCATGATTATGGCCATTATTGCTCTCTTAGTTTGTCGCTCCCAGTCTTTTGCTAGCCTCCACAACTAAGTATGAGTTCCACTCATGCATCCAACTCCCTAAACCAAGTTATTCCAAAGAGTCCACCATACCTACCTACTAGCTTATGCTATTCCAAGTATATTCATGCTTTTTTTTACCTTCCGAATTAAACTTGTTATGAGAAAACTAGTGATTAAAGCTCTCACGAACACTATGGCACACTTTACTTTTCTTGCCCTTAATAAACTTGAACCATTGTGTCGTCTATGTTGTATATGCTTGCACTTATTTGTTGGGAATTAGCAGAACCATGCTGTCATGGGGAATGCTTTCAACATTGCACTTGGTACTTGTACCTAGTTGATATCACGCTCTTTTGTATACGGATGTCGTCAGTGTGAAATGAAAGGGGAGCTTGTAAGTCCATGGAGTTATGTATATGTGTTAGAGAAACGCCTGGGCCGCTGGTCTAATCCATGCTAACATGGTGGAAACCTGCAGCGTAACCATAATGAGTTGTCTATGAAGCATTTCTTCTTATAAAAAAAAGAGTCCTATATTGAGAAAAAAGAGAAAGACAAAAAATGAGATATGAAAAGAGGAAAGAGAGAAAAAAGCACCATATTCCCATGGTAAATAAGAAGATTACTGAGATGCTTGTTCTCTGCTTGCCTTGTCATTTTGATATGGGGATTCTTCCGTATCATCGGGCAAGGGGTACCCCGTTGGCGGTTTCTCTATGATACACATGTACTTACGATGACAAGAACTTACCGGTGACTAAACTTGAGTAGCATGAGGAGCGGCCCTCGTATACAAGGGACATGATATTTCTAACGTATACTTCGTCAAGCATGTACACCATAGTTTGTTCACTTTAACCTTAATCACTTCAAGATGCTTATGATAGGGGAAATGAGATCTGAAAGCTATAAGTATCATAATTTTTGGAAGCTCTTCATGAAACTTGAATCTCTGCTTCCTTCTATGAAGGCCTTTCTTCCACCATTATATTGAGTCTCCACCTTCTACCTTTATGCACCTACTTTGAGAGCATAGTGGCCATTCTTAGTTCTATGTGCATTGTCCCAAGACTAGTTGATTGATGCATACCTTGATATTGCTTGTTTTGAACTATTTGTATCTAGTCACTCTTATGAACTTTGAAGGTGTCCTATGCATTTATATTTGCTACTCTATGAGGGACAAGCTGAATACTATTATGCTATGTTTTCTTTATGTGAAACAAACAAACATCTTGCAAAGCATTGTTATTCATGAATCTTTTGTTTGTGCCTTTTCATGTTGCATCATAGTTTCTTTGTCTTATTGCTAGAACTTTGTCTTTCATGTTATGATTGAAGTACTATGATCCTAGCTTTGAATGTTTTACAAATACTTTGATCAAGTCTTTGATGGTGTATGTCACCTCAAAAATTATTCTTTCTTTTTATCACTTACCTACTCGAGGACGAGAAGGAGTTAAGCTTGAGGATGTTGATACATTGCAAATGTATCTATAATTTTTGATGTTCCATGCTTGGTTTTATCCACTTTCTTGTGTTTTGTCCACACTTTGGAGTACTTTTCATATGATTTCTTGGACTAACCTAGAGCCACAGTGCCAGCTCCCTGTTTTCTGCTATTTTTGGTTCCAGGAAAGTCAGAAAATGAATATTCTCAGAATTGGACGGGACAAAAGCCAAAGTGTCTATTTTTTCGGAAGTCATCAGATGCCAGAATACGAGACGGGGAAGTGCTGGGGGCCGGCCACACCACCTGGCCACGCGGCCAGGCCTGGCCCGCGCCAGGGGGTGGTCTGGCTGACCCCGGCATCCCCTCGGCCTATCCTTCTGCCTATATATTGCCCTCGGGACGAAAACCCTAAGTACCCGATCAAAAATCCACAAAAGAATCTGTAGCCGCCGTCATCTCCATCCCTAGATCGGGAGGGATCTGAAGCTCTTCCTAGCACCCTGCCGGAGAGGGGAATTCACCCTGGAGGCCTTCTTCATCACCATGCAAGCCTCCGATGTGATGCGTGAGTAGTTCATCTCTGGACTATGGATCCATGTAGTAGCTAGATGGCTGGTTCTCCTCCTTTGTGCTTTCATGTCTAGATCTTGTGAGCTCCGTTCATGATCAAGATCTTCTATTTGTAATTCTGCATGTTGTGTTTGCGGGGATCCGATGGATATTGAGATACTATTTTAGATTGATTATTGATTCTATCATGTCTTTGTTATTTGTGATCTTGCATGCTTTCCATTGTTAGTAGCTATCTTGGCCAAGTAGATGCTAGCAACTCCAAGAGTTAGTATTTATGCTCGATAGTGGGTTCATGCCTCTGGTAATCTGGGGAAGTGACAGAAATCTCTAAGGTACTAGATGTGTTGTTGCTACTAGGGAGAAAACAACAATCCTTTGTTCATAGAACAATCGTATTGTTTACTTTACATGCAATTCGTAAGCAATATTCTGTTCCTTGCAACTTAATACTGGAGGGGGTTAGGATGATAACCTCAAGGTGGATTATTAGTCATAGATGCAGTTTGATGGCAGTCTATGTATAATGTTGTAATGCCCAATCAAGTTCCAAAGAAGTCAAGATGATTAGTATATGCATGTATTGCTTTCTCGATGTTTGTCAATTGCCCCGCTGTAATTTGTTCACCCAGCATGTTATCTATCTTAAGGAGAGCCACCTCTAGTGAACTATGGATCCCGGTCCTTTCTTTTACATACAATCTATAAACTATTTACTGCTTTGTGTTTACTTTCTGCAAACTATTACTTCCTTCCATTCGATACGTTTAATCCTTTGTTTTCAGCAAAACCGGCGAGATTGACAACCTCATCGCAAGTTGGGGACAGAGTTCTGTGGTTGTGTTATGCAGGTCTCCACGTTGCTGCTGGCACCGGTAGTGCGCCCTGCCAACGTTCAGCTAGCTACACCTTTGGGGTGTTTCCTTGCTCCTACTGGATTGATAACCTTGGTTTCATACTGAGGGAAAACTTGCTGCTGTTCTCATCATACCTTCCTCTTGGGGTTCCCCAACGAGCTCGATATATTTTGGGCCATCAATGAGCCCTACCAACGTTCAACTAGCTACACCTTTGGGGTGTTTCCTTGCTCCTACTGGATTGATAACCTTGGTTTCTTACTAAGGGAAAACTTGTTGTTGTGCTCATCATACCTTCCTCTTGGGGTTCCCAACAAGCTCGATATATTTTGTGCCATCAGAGACTCAACATAAAAGTAAAAAAGAAAGGCCCCTCACAGAGGGAAGCAGGGATTTCAAGTTTCATAAAGAGCTTCCAAAAATTATGGTATTTATTAGCTTTCAGCTCTCATTGCCCCTATCATAAGCATCTTGAGGTGATTAAGGTTAAAGTGACACAAATATGAGGATATGCTTGACAAGTTATAAGTTGAAAATCTCATCCCCCTTGCTTACAAGTACCAAACCTCATGCTACTCAACTTTAGTCACAAGTAAGTTCTTGTAATTGTAAGTACATGTGTATCATGGAGAACTGCCAACGAGGTACCCCTTGCCCCATGACACATGAGCTTTCCCATATCAAAATGACAAGGCAACGGACAATGAGCATCTCAGTGATCTTTCTATTTGCTATTTGCATAGGTTTTTATTAAGGATGCTTCACAGAATGCTCACTATGGTTATGTTGCAAGTTTCCACCATGATTAGGCATGGCTTAGGCTAGCCGCCCAGACGTTTCTCTAACACACATACAAACTCCATGAGCTTACAAGCTCCACTTTTGTTTCACACCGCTGGGATCCATAAACAAAAGAACATGATATCAACTGAATAATAAGTGCAATGTTGAAAGCGTTCCCCATGGTATCACGGTTCTGCTAATTCACAACTTATAAAGTGCAAGCATATAAGCAACATAGATGGACACAGTGGTTCAAGTTTATTAAGTGCAAGAAAATAAAGTGTGCCATCAAATTTGTGAGAGCTTTAATCACTAATTTTCACATAACAAGTTTAATTTGGAAGGTAGATAAAAACATGAATATACTTGGAATGGTGTAACACATCATGCATAGGAATTTATAGTGGACTCTTTGGAATAACTTGGTTTTATTGGAGGTTAGATGCATGAGTAGAACTCATACTTGGTACAGATGGAGGCTAGCAAAAGACTGGGAGCGACCAACTAAGAGAGCAATAATGGCCATAATCATGCAAAGCGACAAAACATTATTAATTAAAGCATAAAGTGATATTACAAGTCAAAAACTAAATGATCATAGAGGCTAAGTGTTGGAGATATGCCCTAGAGGCAATAATAAATATAGTTATTATTATATATCTTTGTGTTTATGATAAATGTTTGCATTCATGCTATAATAGTATTAACAAGGAAACCATTAATACTTGTGTGATTTGTAAACTTAATTTGAAGTCCCTAGTATAGCCTCTATACTTCACTAGCTTGTTGGTTGATTGATGATGTGGTTTCTTTATCATGAACATTGAGATGTTATCAACAACAAGATTATATCGTTAGGAGAATGATATGGTGGACATACTCCTATAGACAAGCGTAGCATAAAGATCAAGTCATTTCAATAGTTCAATTGCTATATGCTTTCTGATACATAGTAACCTAATTCCTTCGACCATGAGATCATGCATATCACCTTTACTGGATGGATGCTTTGATGTCATCAAACACCACACCGTAACAGGGTGGCTATAAAGGTGGCATTGAGTGTTCGGAAAGTATTGGTTGAAACACATGGATCAAGAGTGGGATTTGTCCATCCACATGACGGATAGATATACTCTGGGCCCTCTCGGTGGAATGTCATCCAATTAGCTTGCAAGCATGTGACTTGGTCACAAGGGATCACATATCACGGGAACGAGAAAAGAGTACTTATCAGTAACGAGGATGAACTAGGTATGCAGAGATACCGACGATCATAACCTCGGATAAGTAACATATCGTGAGACAAAGGGAAATTGGTATCGTATGTAAGTGGTTCATTCGATCGCAAAGTAATCGTAGAAATATGTGGGAGCCATATGAATTTCCAGATTCCTCTATTGGTTATTGTTCGGAGAAGTGTCTCGATCATGTCCGCATAATTCACGAACCGTAGGGAGACACACTTAAGGATTCGACGTTGTTTGAGTAGTTATGGTATTATGAGAAAGAGACCGAATGTTGTTCGGAGTCTCGGATGGGATCCGGGATATCACGAGGTGATCCGGAATGGTCCGGAGAATAAGATTCATATAAGGAAAGTCCCGTTTCGGAGTTCGGGAATGATCCCGGTGTTTTCATCGGGGATATTCTAGAAGGTTCCGGATTGTCCGGCACTCCGGGGGGGAAGGGGTACATGAATGTGTCATTACATATTGGAATGATTGCATCATGTACTAAGTGTTCTTGCTGTCCCAAATATAGGATTAAATTGAATCCTAAAACAGAAAAGTCAAATGTCCAGTTTGAAAGTCAAACTGCCAAAAACAAGAAACTGTGGGAAACAAGCAAGAGGAGTTGGAACCAACCTGGAGGAGGAGTTGGACTCCTCCAGGCCGGCGCCCAGCCCAAGGCCGAGTTGGGGAGGGACTCCCTCCCTCCCCTGGCACGCCCACACCCTCCCACCTATATAAGGAGGGGCAGGGCTCCCCTCCTAGACACACAAGTTTCCTATCCTCTAAACTAAACCCTAGATCTAGACCCCGGTTTAGAGCTATTCGGTTTAGAGCCTTCTAATTGGTTTAGAGCCCTCTAATTGGTGTGTCTAATTACTAGACCACTAATAGCCTCTCTCATAAGCTCCACCATACTCGCACCGGCTTAAGGCGAAGCCCTGCGGGATTTCCCCTCTACCTCCGGTACCACGCCGTTGTGCTGCCGGAATCGCGAGGAGAGTGCTACAACCTCCGCTGCCTGCTGGAACAAGGGAGAGGAAGGTCTTCGTCGAGTACCGAACGTGTGACCGACTGCGGGAGCGCTGCGGGAACGCGGCGCCGGAAGGATCGTCTACGCGATCTTGAGATCGGAAAGAGTACGACTACATCACCCACGAGAATCTGCTCTCGTTAAACACTTTGGAATCTTCGAGGGTGAGTTATTCCATCAACTCGTTGCTACAATCTAGTAGATAGATCTTGGCTTGTTTGTTTGTATGCGATAGAAAATTTTTGTTTTCCATGCTACGAACCCCTTCAGTGGTATCAGAGCCGTGTCTATATGTAGATCTGTTGCACGAGTAGAACACAATGGTCATTGTGGGCGTTGATGCTTTTATTGTAGATTGCTTTTTGTGTACTTTGCATCTTGCGGTATGTTGGGATGAAGCGGCCCGGGCTAACCTTACATGACATCGTTCATGAGACTTGCTCCACGCTTGACATGCAACTCGTTTTGCATAAGTGGCTTTGCGGGTGCCTGTTTCTCCTAGCATAGTAAAGATCCAATTTACAACGGGTGATCAACAATGCTAGTATCAATGTTGTGGTTCTTGTTCGTAAGTTAGAACGACACTTATGGAAAGCCCCAAACCACGTAAAATATGCAAAGAAAGTAGAAGCGTCTAACTTTGTTTTGCAGGGGTGTGCAGTGATGTGATATGGCCATGATTGTGATTATATTTGATGTATGCAATGTTCCTTATTGTAAGTTGGCAACCGGCAGGAGCCAGATGGTTGTCTTTAATTTCTGTTAAGACCTGCGTGTCTATTCAAAATAGTTGTAATAGTTGAAGCTGGTGGACGACAACCATGGAGAAGCGTCATTGACCTTGATGCTATGCCGGTGATGATGGAGATCATATTCGTGCTTGAAGATGGAGATCGGAAGCACAAAGAAGAAAGGCCATATCATATCACATATTATGAATTGCATGTGATGTTAATCCTTTATGCATCTTGTATTGCTTAGTAGACGACGGTAGCATTATAAGATGATCCCTCATGCACATAAATTTCAAATTCTAAAGTGTTCACCCTTAGTATGCACCGTTGCCAAAGCTTGCTGCTTCGAAGCACCACGTGATGATCGGGTGTCTTTGATTCCGCGGGTGAATACAACGTAAGCAAGCCAGATTTGCTTATGCGGAAGCTAAGGTTTGATCTTGACGAGCCTAGCATGTACAGACATGGCCTCAGGAACACGGATCGCCGAAAGGCAAAGCATGAATCATATAGTAGATATGATGAACATGATGATTGTTCGCCATTAAAACTATATCAGCTCTCGTGATGATCGGTGTTGATGTAGTGGATTTGGTTCGTGTGATCACTAAAACAATGTGAGGGATGTTGTTTTGAGTGGGAGTTCACCTAGTTTAATTTCATTAATTAATTTGAACTCAATTTGTCATAAACTTAGTCTAAACTATTGCAAATATGTTGTAGATCAATGGCAGCCCCTACCATCAATTTTAATGCGTTCCTAGAGAAAGAAAAGTTGAAAAAACAATGGAAGCAACTTCGCGGATTGGTTCCGCAATTTGAGGATTGTCCTCACAGCTGGTAATTTGACCTATGTGCTGGATGCACCGCTAGGTGACCCACCTGCAGCTGATGCTACCGATGAAGTAAAGAATGTTTACCTTGCTCGGAAGAATCAGTACTCCATAGTTCAGTGTGCTATCTTGTATGGTTTAGAATCGGAGCTTCAGAAAAGGTTTGAAGAGTCAGATCCATATGATATTGTCGAGGATCTCAAATTAATCTTTGAGACTCATGCGGCAATTGAAAGTTATGAAGCTTCTGAAAAGTTCTTTAACTGCAAGATGGAAGAGGGTAGCTCCGTCAGTGAGCATGTGCTTAAGATGTCTGGGCACGCAAATAAACTTCAAAGTTTGGGTATAGTGATTCCTAATACTTTGGGAGTTTACCGCATCCTCCAATCACTACCACCAAGTTACAAGAACTTTGTGATGAACTACAACATGCAGAACATGAACAAAGAGTTGCCAGAACTATTTGCTATGTTAAAATCTGCAGAAGTGGAGATCAAGAAAGAGCACCAAGTGTTGATGGTCAATAAGACCACCAAATTCAAGAAAGGCAAGTCTAAGCAAAAGGGACACTTCAAGAAGGGTGGTAAGAAAGTTACCACGCCGACGAAGAAGACCAAGGCTGGACCTAAACCTGAAACTGAGTGCTTTTACTGCAAGGGAGAAGGTCACTGGAAGCGGAATTGCCCAAGGTACTTGGCGGATTTGAAGAACGGCAACATCAAGAAGAAAGGTATATCTGATATACATGTTATTGATGTGTATCTCACTAGTACTCGTAGTAGTGCCTGGGTATTTGATACTGGTTCGGTTGCTCATATTTGTAACTCGAAACAGGAGCTGCAGAATAAACGGAAGCTAGTGAAGAACGAGGTGACGATGCGCGTAGGAAACGGATCAAAGGTTGATGTGATCGCGGTCGGCACGCTACCTCTTCATCTACCATCGGGATTAGTTTTATACTTAAATAATTGTTATTTGGTGCCTGCATTAAGCATGAACATTATATCAGGATCTTGTTTATTGCGAGACAGTTACTTGTTTAAATCCGAGAATAATGGTTGTTCGATTTATATGAGTAATGTGTTTAATGCACATGCACCTTTGATAGATGGTCTATTCATATTGAATCTCGATAGTAGAAATACACATATTAATAACATTGAGGCTAAACGTTTGAAATCAAGCGATAATTTGACCTATATGTGGCACTGTCGTCTTGGTCACATTGGAGTGAAGCGTATGAAGAAACTCCATTCCGATGGACTTCTTGAATCACTTGATTTTGAATCACTTGAAAGATGCGAAGCATGTCTGATGGGTAAAATGACTAAGACTCCATTTTCTGGTATAATGGAGCGAGCTACAGACTTATTGGAAATCATACATACCGATGTGTGTGGTCCAATGAGTGTAGCATCGCGCAGTGGTTATCGTTATGTTCTTACCTTCACGGATGACTTGAGTAGATATGGGTATATCTATTTTATGAAACATAAGTCCGAAACTTTCGAGAAGTTTAAGGAGTTTCAAAGTGAGGTAGAGAATCAACGTAACAAGAAGATTAAATTTCTACGTTCTGATCGTGGAGGTGAATATCTAAGTTACGAGTTTGGCGAGCATTTAAAGAAGTGCGGAATACTTTCACAATTGACACCGCCGGGAACACCACAGCGTAATGGTGTGTCTGAACGTCGTAATCGAACTCTCTTAGATATGGTTCGTTCTATGATGTCACTTACAGATTTACCGCTATCATTTTGGGGTTATGCATTAGAAACAGCCGCATTCACTTTAAATAGGGCACCATCTAAATCCGTTGAAACGACACCGTATGAATTATGGTTTGGGAAGAAACCTAAATTGTCGTTCCTTAAAGTTTGGGGATGCGAAGCCTATGTAAAGAAGTTACAGCCGGACAAGCTTGAACCCAAAGCGGAAAAATGCGTCTTCATAGGATACCCGAAGGAAACTATTGGGTATACCTTCTATCATAGATCCGAAGGCAAAAAATCTTTGTTGCCAAGAATGGATCCTTTCTAGAGAAGGAATTTCTCTCGAAAGAAGTGACTGGAAGGAAAGTAGAACTCGACGAGGTTGTCGAACCTTCTCTCGAAATTGCGAGTAGCGCAGCACCGGAAGAAGTTCCTGTGGTGCCTGCACCAATAAGAGAGGAAGCTAATGATAGTGATCATGAAACTTCGGTTGAAGTTGCTACAGAGCCTCGGAGGTCAACGAGAACTCGTACCACTCCAGATTGGTATGATTCCGTTATGAATGTCATGTTGGTGGACAACACCGATGACCCCGAGACATATGAGGAAGCGATGATGAGCCCAGATTCCAATAAATGGCAAGAAGCCATGAAATCCGAGATTGGATCCATGTACGAAAACCAAGTATGGACTTTGGTGGACTTACCGGATGGCCGGAAGGCTGTCGAGAACAAATGGATTTTCAAGAAGAAAACAGATGCTGATGGTAATGTTACTGTCTATAAAGCTCGACTTGTCGCAAAAGGGTTTCGACAAATTCAAGGAGTTGACTACGATGAGACTTTCTCACCAGTAGCGAAGCTAAAGTCTGTGAGGATTATGTTAGCAATCGCTGCATATTATGATTATGAGATATGGCAGATGGATGTCAAAACAGCATTCCTCAATGGAGACATTGATGAAGAGTTGTATATGATACAACCCAAAGGTTTTGTCGATCCTAAAGATGCTAACAAGGTATGCAAGCTTCAACGGTCCATCTATGGATTGAAGCAAGCATCCCGAAGTTGGAATCAACGTTTTGATAAGGTAATCAAAAGTTTTGGAGAAGCTTGTATTTACAAGAAAGTGAGTGGGAGCTCTGTAGCATTCTTAATACTGTATGTGGATGACATATTGTTGATTGGGAATGATGTAGACCTTCTTAATAGTGTCAAGGAATATTTGAATAATAGTTTTTCAATGAAGGATCTTGGCGAAGCAGCTTATATATTAGGCATAAAGATTTATAGAGATAGATCGAAACGCCAAATATCATTGTCACAAAGTACATATTTGGACAAAGTTCTAAAGAGGTTTGGAATGGAAGATAGCAAGAAAGGGTTCTTGCCCATGTTGCCCAATACGACCTTGAGTAAAACTCAGAGTCCGACATCGGCAGAAGATAGAGAAAGGATGAGTAAGACTCCCTATGCCTCAGCCATAGGATCTCTAATGTATGCCATGCTATGTACTAGACCCGACATCGCATATGCTGTTAGTTTAACTAGCAGATATCAAAGTGATCCAGGAGTGGATCATTGGACAGCGGTCAAAAACATCCTTAAGTACTTGAGAAGAACTAAGGATATGGTTCTTTCTTATGGAGGTGATGAACAGCTCGTTGTTAATGGTTACACCGATGCTAGTTGGAACACCGATCCGGATGATTCTAAATCACAATCTGGATACGTATTTATTTTGAATGGTGCAGCAGTTAGCTGGAGGAGTGCAAAGCAAAGCGTTGTGGCGAGATCTTCAACTGAATCGGAATACATGGCTGCTTCGGAGACTTCACAAGAAGCGATATGGATGAAAGAGTTCATTACAGAGCTGGGTGTGGTTCCTAGTGCGCTGGACCCAATGTCTATCTACTGTGATAACATGGGCGCCATAGCCAATGCGCAAGAACCAAGGTCACACAAGAAGCTGAAGCATATCAAGCTACGTTTTCACGCTATTCGAGAACATATCCAGGATGGGGATATAAAGATTTGCAAAGTACACACAGATCTGAATGTGGCGGATCCGTTGACTAAACCTCTCCCGAGGGCAAAACATGACCAACACCAAACTGCCATGGGTGTTCGGTATATTACCATGTAATCTAGATTAGATGACTCTAGTGCAAGTGGGAGACTGTTGGAGATATGCCCTAGAGGCAATAATAAATATAGTTATTATTATATATCTTTGTGTTTATGATAAATGTTTGCATTCATGCTATAATAGTATTAACAAGGAAACCATTAATACTTGTGTGATTTGTAAACTTAATTTGAAGTCCCTAGTATAGCCTCTATACTTCACTAGCTTGTTGGTTGATTGATGATGTGGTTTCTTTATCATGAACATTGAGATGTTATCAACAACAAGATCATATCGTTAGGAGAATGATATGGTGGACATACTCCTATAGACAAGCGTAGCATAAAGATCAAGTCATTTCAATAGTTCAATTGCTATATGCTTTCTGATACATAGTAACCTAATTCCTTCGACCATGAGATCATGCATATCACCTTTACTGGATGGATGCTTTGATGTCATCAAACACCACACCGTAACAGGGTGGCTATAAAGGTGGCATTGAGTGTTCGGAAAGTATTGGTTGAAACACATGGATCAAGAGTGGGATTTGTCCATCCACATGACGGATAGATATACTCTGGGCCCTCTCGGTGGAATGTCATCCAATTAGCTTGCAAGCATGTGACTTGGTCACAAGGGATCACATATCACGGGAACGAGAAAAGAGTACTTATCAGTAACGAGGATGAACTAGGTATGCAGAGATACCGACGATCATAACCTCGGATAAGTAACATATCGTGAGACAAAGGGAAATTGGTATCGTATGTAAGTGGTTCATTCGATCGCAAAGTAATCGTAGAAATATGTGGGAGCCATATGAATTTCCAGATTCCTCTATTGGTTATTGTTCGGAGAAGTGTCTCGATCATGTCCGCATAATTCACGAACCGTAGGGAGACACACTTAAGGATTCGACGTTGTTTGAGTAGTTATGGTATTATGAGAAAGAGACCGAATGTTGTTCGGAGTCTCGGATGGGATCCGGGATATCACGAGGTGATCCGGAATGGTCCGGAGAATAAGATTCATATAAGGAAAGTCCCGTTTCGGAGTTCGGGAATGATCCCGGTGTTTTCATCGGGGATATTCTAGAAGGTTCCGGATTGTCCGGCACTCCGGGGGGGAAGGGGTACATGAATGTGTCATTACATATTGGAATGATTGCATCATGTACTAAGTGTTCTTGCTGTCCCAAATATAGGATTAAATTGAATCCTAAAACAGAAAAGTCAAATGTCCAGTTTGAAAGTCAAACTGCCAAAAACAAGAAACTGTGGGAAACAAGCAAGAGGAGTTGGAACCAACCTGGAGGAGGAGTTGGACTCCTCCAGGCCGGCGCCCAGCCCAAGGCCGAGTTGGGGAGGGACTCCCTCCCTCCCCTGGCACGCCCACACCCTCCCACCTATATAAGGAGGGGCAGGGCTCCCCTCCTAGACACACAAGTTTCCTATCCTCTAAACTAAACCCTAGATCTAGACCCCGGTTTAGAGCTATTCGGTTTAGAGCCTTCTAATTGGTTTAGAGCCCTCTAATTGGTGTGTCTAATTACTAGACCACTAATAGCCTCTCTCATAAGCTCCACCATACTCGCACCGGCTTAAGGCGAAGCCCTGCGGGATTTCCCCTCTACCTCCGGTACCACGCCGTTGTGCTGCCGGAATCGCGAGGAGAGTGCTACAACCTCCGCTGCCTGCTGGAACAAGGGAGAGGAAGGTCTTCGTCGAGTACCGAACGTGTGACCGACTGCGGGAGCGCTGCGGGAACGCGGCGCCGGAAGGATCGTCTACGCGATCTTGAGATCGGAAAGAGTACGACTACATCACCCACGAGAATCTGCTCTCGTTAAACACTTTGGAATCTTCGAGGGTGAGTTATTCCATCAACTCGTTGCTACAATCTAGTAGATAGATCTTGGCTTGTTTGTTTGTATGCGATAGAAAATTTTTGTTTTCCATGCTACGAACCCCTTCACTAAGGTGACTGGTTCATAGTATTAACATGGTGTAAGCATGTGCCAAGTCAACCCAAATAAAGCATCAAAGGAGAATACCACAATATTATGCTTTGTATGCTAAAACAACACATGATTCTTTCAAGGCACATTAGGCAATCCCAATTGTTTGGAACAAGTCATGCTACAGCAATAATCACTAAGCATAAGGTCAAAGCAACATCAAACATGACATGATAGAGTCTAGGCCATAGTCAGAACAAGCTCCTTTTGTACCACTTATAAGCATGAAGCTTACTACTCTTTTCCAACACCAATTGATGGCCCAAAATATATCGAGCTCATTGGGGAACCCTGATGACCCACAAGTATAGGGGGTGTATCGCAGTATTTTCGATAAGTAAGACTGTCGAACCCAACGAGGAGCAGAAGGTGCTGGCTAGTGGTATGGATCAGGAATTCTCTGCAAATACTTAGCAAATGGATTTTTAGGGGTTTTTGATAAAGCAAGTAAACAAAGTACGAGTAAATAAAAGACAGTAGGAATAAATGCATCAAGTGGCCGAATCCTTTATGAAGCAAAGGACAAGCCGGTTGTATTTCTTAAGATGACCAAACGTTCTCGAGGACACATGGGAAGACTGTCAAGTGCTTTTGCTTCATATAGCTGATTAATCTTCTCTAGCTTGCTAAGTGTTGTGTGGGTGAACCTGTGCTAATGTACCGCCCCATATAGGTGAAGTGTCATGTAGTCGACGTTCACATGACACCACTAGAAGAAGTACACCACAACTTAAATAACAATCTATTGAATCTTTCTCAACACAACTCCACTACTAACAACAAGACTTCTCCCATGTCCTCAAGAACAAAACGAACTACTCACAAGACATCATATGGATCATGATCAGAGATGGAATAATGATGTATAACAATTTGAACATAAACAATAATTCAAAGGTTCACTCAATAGCATCAACTACAAAGAGTAATCAACACCGGGAAAGTTTCCCCTATGAACTAATGCAAGATTCAACGCAATTGTTACAACAATATGGAGATGGTGATGAGGGTGCTGATGGTGATGATGATGGTGGTGATGATGATGATGATCCCGATGAAGTCCAGCTTGATGGTGGTGTTGATGGCGACGATCTCCCCTCTCCGGGAAGGAATTCCCCCGGCAGAAATCTGTCTGCCGGAGAGATCTCTCTCTCGGTGTTTTTCACCCTGCAAAGGCGGCGAAATCTTTCTGTGGTCTCCCCCTGAGTCTTAGGGTTTCGGGAGGATGATATACGCCAGAGGGGAGAGGCTGGAGTGGGCCAGGGTGGCCACACCACTCCCAGGCGCGGCCTAGGCCTGCCCGCGCCATGGGGTGGTGTGGGCCCCTTATGGCCCACCTCCACTCCATCTTATGGCATCCTTAGTCTTCTAGAAAAATAGGATTTTCCATATATTTTCCCGGATTTTCTGATCTTCGCAAATTTTGCCTCCAAACAGCACCTTTTCCATCAGAATCTTGACTGCATCGGTCCATGCTCCAAAAGTCATCAACCATGCAAAAATAGATGAAATAACATAAGTATCACCTCTCAATATGAAATATATCAATGAATAATAGTGAATTAATACATAGAATAGTGATGCAAAATGGACGTATCAACTCCCCCAAGCTTAGACTTCGCTTGTCCCCAAGCGAAACTGAGCTCAATAAACATGGCCTCAGGTTTATGGAGTGAAGAGTCGATAAAAGAATACGAACAAGAAGCATCACATTTATCAAATACATAGATCATAATAGAAGACAACTCACTATTATATAACTCAACTTGCAATGAGTAAAGGAAACACAATAAAGATACATGAAGTAAATCATAATTGGTAATGGCAAACTTAGCTCTTGGTCGAAGAATAGTTGATAATTTGCTGGAGTTCACAAATAGCTGGCTTTTTCAATGATAGCTTTCAAAGTAGTAAACATCAAGATAAGAGCAATGTGCAAAACAAGGAACATAAGAAACATGATTGAATAAATCACCATATGAATGGATGAAACACAACAACTCAAAATACTTGCTGAGATAGAAGGGAGTAGGTTTACCGACTCAACTACAAAGTAAAAGAAAGGGCCCTTCGCAGAGGGAAGCAGGGATTGCAAGTCTCATAAAGAGATCCCAAAAATTATGATACTTACTAGCTTTCAACTCTCATTGCCCCTATCATAGGCATCTTTAGGTGATTAAGGTTAAATTGACACAACTAAGAGGATATGCTTGACAAGTTATAAGTTGAAATCTCATGCCCCTTACTTATGAGTACCGATCCTCATGCTACTCAACTTCAGTCACGAGCAAGCTCTTGTCATTGTAAATACATGCGTATCATTGAGAACCGCCAACGGGGTACCCCTTGCACATGACACAGGAGCTATCCCATAATCAAAATGACAAGGCAAGCAGACAGTGAGCATCTCAGCGATCTTTTTATTTGCTATTTGCATAGGTTTTTATTGAGGATGCTTCATAGAATTCTCACTATAGTTATGCTGCAAGTTTCCACCATGATTAGGCATGGCTTAGGCTAGCGGCCCAGGCGTTTCTCTAACACACATATAAACTCCATGATCTTACAAGTTCCACTTTTATTTCACACCGCCGGGATCCATAAGCAAAAGAACATGATATCAACTGGGTACAAGTCCCAATGAAGTGTTGAAAGCGGTCCCCATGATACATGGTTCGGCTAACTTCAACTCATAAAGCGCAAGCATATACGCAACAAAGAAGGACCCAATGGTTCAAGTTTATTAAATGCAAGAAAGTAAAGTGTGCCATCAAGTTCGTGAGAGATTTAATCACTAATTTTCAAATAACAAGTTTAATTTGGGAGGTAGATAAAACAAGAATTTACTTGGAATAGCAATAATGCTATTAGGTAGGTATGGTGGACACAAATGGCAAAGGTTTAAGTTTAAAGGAGGTGGATGCACGAGAAGAATACCCTCTCGGTATAGGTTTTTGTCTAGCAAGGCTGGGTAGCAAGTATAAGAGTTGAAGGAAACAAACAAACATACAAGTGATAAAGGCAAACATGCAATCTTCCTTGGAAGCACAAAAGATCTTAACTAGAGAATACTAGACTTATGAGCAAATCAAGAAAGAAAGATGATGAAATTATTTTTCTCTAGAGTACTTCTATCTTTTTCTTTCAGCTCTCAAAAATAGTGTTGCTACTAACCGAGCCAGGTTTGCCAAAACCAACTAAATTAACTCAATGATCCCAAAGTGATACCAATACTAACAACAAGATCAATCATATAACCATGAATTGAAAACTAATATAAGCTATGCAAAAGGGTGAATGAAAGAACTTCTCATTAATATTCCATAACGGAAACTCACACCAAGGGATACAAATCTAACGAGAGAGGGGACACTTCCATAATGCAAACCATACTACAAAATAACTCCTCTATTCAAGATATGACTATACTAAAAAGGTAAAAAGATAGAAGATAGTGATGTGATACCACGGCACTCCCCCAAGCTTGGAACAAACCAAGGGGATGCCAAACCTGATGATGAATTACTCCTTTGGTGGTGGTGGTATCCTCTCGATGAGCTCTCTGATCAGTTTCCCCAAGTCCTCAATCTCGAAAGTGAGATTACGAATAAGCTGCGAGTTTTGCTCAATGCGGCTTATGATCATGTCGGGTTGAGAATTCCAGCTCTTGCTATTCTTTCCACACTTTTCCTCCTTGAAGTCTTCTTTTCCTACATGGCTAGAACGAGGCAAATCCCAATTGGAGGGTAACTTATCCTTGGGCATATTCTAGTATTGATGCTCATGGATAAGGGTATGGAAAGGATTCCTGGTGCGTGGAGGAAGTGACCGCGGAGCCAAACTGTGACGAGGAGCTTTCCCCCCAGTCTGCATCCGTGCAGTCCTTCTGATCTTGGTAGGTTCCACCAATCCAATGCTTGCAATGGTGGTGCCGATGTGCGGACGTTAGCCTTGCTCCTCTTCACCTTCACTCTTTATCTCCTTCTCCTTCCCGAGGTCTTGGAGGTCTTCCTCCATGGGCTCCTTCCCTATATCCTTGGCAGACGCCATTGTGCTTCTAAGCCTTCAAAGAGTATGTCTTGACAGGAACAAATCGAAACAAAAACACGACGAAAACACGATATACGGACCTCGGGGGATCCGGGGGGTTATATTACGAAGTTTCACATCAAAAGGAAGGTACTGGGAGAAAACGAGTCGGAGGCGGAGTCCTGGGTGGCCTCACCACCTGGTGGCACGGCCAGGGGTGGGCCCGCGCCATGGGGTGGTGTGGGCCACCCCGGCTCCGGTTCCGTCCCTTTTTTGCTTCGAAACTTTCCTTATTGACTGAAAACTGCAAAAATATAGTTGGATTGTATTTTCGTGGAACTTTTCTTACCAGAACTGTTACCTAGTTGGAAACGGACTCTGAAGGTCTCTGAATTTGGTATCCAGTAGATTCTTCCGGAGTCATCACTTGAATAACATCAATATCTTCATCTTCATACACTTATTACTTGAGTCATAAAACCCTTCTCTTCCTTATTACACCATTTTCTCCACTTCCTGGAAATTTCTTTCACACAAAACTTCACGCAATTCTCATTAGCAACATTAGTATAAGTGAAGTGATAAAACCTTTTGAGTCCAACTTCAACTGAAAACCATCAAAACATAAGCTTCTATAGCAACTCCTTCCAAAAACCCAAAAAGAATTCAAAAAGGAAATCGAATAAAGAAGCAAATGCAAGAGTGGCAAAATCTGCCAAAACAGACCAGCAGGTAAAGATCAATTTTTTCGAAAATCTTCTGTTGCTCAAATCAAAAAGTGAAAAACTAACGAAAGTTAAATAACAACCTGGGGCGGAAGCACAAAATATTACAGCGCAATCCAACATACAGAGATCTCTCACGAATTTTTACGGTGAAGCACAAAAATCTGTTTCGCGACAGCAACTTCTCCAAATCTTACTTCTCTCTCATTAGAGGTTGATCTTGACACAAAAACCAAACAAAACGGATAAGGAGCGGTTATTACCAAAGTAATAACTTCAAAGACTCAAAGAAACAAAAAAAACTGAAAGCAAAAACAAATTGGGTTGTCTCCCATAAAGTTCTTTCTTTATAGCCATTAAGATGGGCATGATAATTTTGAAGAAGCTCTCATAGGGATATGGATTGAAGTGAAAGAGAGCATTAAGAAGCAAAAACACACACATTTAAGTCTAACCCACTTCCTATGCAAGGAGATTTTGTAAACAAATAAGTTATTGAAACCAAAGGCAACTTGCATAAGAAGGCAAAAGAAGTGCAACATAAAAACTTTCAGCATAAAACGAGGAAACTTGATATTATTGAGATGCATAAGAACACTTTTCCCTCTCTCATAGTAGCTTTCAGTATCATGCATAAACTTAACAATATAGCTATCGCAAGGACCATCATAGCAATGATCACTTATTCTAATAGAAAACACGGGAATACTAGCTCTCATAACACTACTTTGTGAAACAATATTAGAGGTATCCTTACAAAGGATAGGGTGTCCCTCTTTTCCATACTTAGTGACAAAGTCTTTCACATTTGCTACTATAGGTTCATCAACCATTTGTTTATCAGGATCAACAGCTTTACTAGTACTTTCATTAACCATACTAGCTATCATAGAATGTTCCTTTACTTTAACTGGAAAAGGCATTTTCTCAATATAAGGTTCAGGTAAAACATGATTAGCAGTATAAACTTCGGTATTTCTTGCAGGAACACTCTTAGCAATATCTTTATAAGGTTCATGATACTTATTCCACTTCTTTTTAGGCACTTAAATATAGGAAGCAAAAGCCTTAAAATAAGAAGCAATAGCTTGAGAGTCTAGACCATAAGCATTTTTGATATTTTGAAAGTCGTAAGTTCCCATAAAAGATTCAATGCATTCATAATCATAATTTATACCTGACTTTCTACCTTTGTCATTCTCCCAAGCTTCAGTATTGTCTTGAATACGGTCTAGAAGGTCCCATTTAGCTTCTTCCATACGAGTGAATGATCCAGCACAAGAGGCATCCAATAAATCTTTGTCATGTAGAGGGAGCCTTGCATAAAAGTTATTGATAATAATATTGTTGGGGAGCTCATGAATGGGACATTTGAGCATTAGTAACTTCAATCTCCCCCAAGCTTGAGTTGTACTCTCTCCATCAAGAGGCCAAAAGTTGTATATTTGATTCTGATCTTTATGAATCTCACTAGGAGGATAAAACTTTGAATAAAAGAGAGGCACTATTTCCTCCCATTCCAGAGCTTGACCATTCTTCAGCAGCTTATACCATTCCTTAGCTCTTCCTTTCAGTGATAACGAGAATAACTTCTTCTTAACTTGATCTGTAGTAATACCTGCACACTTGAACAACCCGCATAATTCGTGTATAAAGAGTAAATGATCACCGGGATGGACAGTTCCATCCCCAACATAGTAGTTATCCATAACACGATCAATAATTCTTGTAGGTATTTTGAAAACATCTTTCTCAGCAGGTGGTGGCTTATCTACTACCTTAGTAGTGGTAGTAGCATTACCAAATAAGAAACTCAGTGAATTATCCATAACAGAAATAAAGCAACTAGCAGAAGTAAACAATACTCACAGTAGAAGTTTCCTTTACCAATTCCACTCTCCAATAGCGCTTCACTCCCCGGCAACGGCGCCAGAAAATAGTCTTGATGACCCACAAGTATAGGGGGTGTATCGCAGTATTTTCGATAAGTAAGAATGTCGAACCCAACGAGGAGCAGAAGGTGCTGGCTAGTGGTATGGATCAGGAATTCTCTGCAAATACTTAGCAAACGGATTTTTAGGGGTTTTCGATAAAGCAAGTAAACAAAGTACGAGTAAATAAAATATAGTAGGAATAAATGCAGCAAGTGGCCCAATCCTTTATGAAGCAAAGGACAAGCCGGTTGTATTTCTTAAGATGACCAAACGTTCTCGAGGACACATGGGAAGACTGTCAAGTGCTTTCGCTTCATATAGCTGATTAATCTTCTCTAGCTTGCTAAGTGTTGTGTGGGTGAACCTGTGCTAATGTACCGCCCCATCCAAGACTAATACATACTTGTGATTAAACCCCTTGCAAACATCCGTAAGTACAAGAAAGTAATTAAGGTAGAAACCTAACAACAACTTTAAACTCTAAGACCCTTACGTCCCTTGTGCAATGGTTTCCTAGCGGGGGTTCAGGTTTCTGTCACTCTGGCAACCCCTACGATTAGTAGCCAAATACACAATGCATTCCCCTACGCCCATATAGGTGAAGTGTCATGTAGTCGACGTTCACATGACACCACTAGAAGAAGTACACCACAACTTAAATAACAATCTATTGAATCTTTCTCCACACAACTCCACTACTAACAACAAGACTTCTCCCATGTCCTCAAGAACAAAACGAACTACTCACAAGACATCATATGGATCATGATCAGAGATGGAATAATGATGTATAACAATTTGAACATAAACAATAATTCAAAGGTTCACTCAATAGCATCAACTACAAAGAGTAATCAACACCGGGAAAGTTTCCCCTATGAACTAATGCAAGATTCAACGCAATTGTTACAACAATATGGAGATGGTGATGAGGGTGCTGATGGTGATGATGATGGTGGTGATGATGATGATCCCGATGAAGTCCAGCTTGATGGTGGTGTTGATGGCAACGATCTCACCTCTCCGAGAAGGAATTCCCCCGGCAGAAATCTGTCTGCCAAAGAGATCTTTCTCTCTCGGTGTTTTCCGCCCCGCAAAGGCGGCGGAATCTTTCTGTGGTCGCCCCCCGAGTCTTAGGGTTTCGGGAGGATGATATACGCCAGAGGGGAGAGGCTAGAGTGGGCCAGGGTGGCCACACCACTCCCAGGCGCGACCTAGGCCTGCCCGCGCCATGGGGTGGTGTGGGCCCCCTGTGGCCCACCTCCACTCCATCTTCTGGCATCCTTAGTCTTCTGGAAAAATAGGATTTTCCATATATTTTCCCGGATTTTCTGATCTTCGCGAATTTTGCCTCCAAACATCACCTTTTCCATCAGAATCCTGACTGCATCGGTCCATGCTCCAAAAGTCATCAACCATGCAAAAATAGATGAAATAACATAAGTATCACCTCTCAATATGAAATATATCAATGAATAATAGTGAATTAAGACATAGAGTAGTGATGCAAAATGGACGTATCAAACCCCAAGAGGAAGGTATGATGAGCACATCAGCAAGTTTTCCCTCAGTACGAAACCAAGGTTATCAATCCAGTAGGAGCAAGGAAACACCCCAAAGGTGTAGCTAGCTGAACGTTGGCAGGGCGCACTACCGGTGCCAGCAGCAACATGGAGACCTGCACAACACAACCACAGAACTCTGTCCCCAACTTGCGATGAGGTTGTCAATCTCACTGGTTTTGCTGAAAACAAAGGATTAAACGTATCGAATGGAAGGAAGTAATAGTTTGCAGAAAGTAAACACAAAGCAGTAAACAGTTTATAGATTGTATGTGAAAGAAAAGGACCGGGATACATAGTTCACTAGAGGTGGCTCTCCTTAAGATAGATAACATGTTGGGTGAACAAATTACAGCGGGGCAATTGACAAACATCAAGAAAGCAATACATGCATATACTAATCATCTTGACTCTTTTGAACTTGCTTGGGCATTACAACATTATACATAGACCGCCATCCAACTGCATCTATGACTAATAATCCACCTTCAGGTTATCATCCGAACCCCCTCCAGTATTAAGTTGCAAGCAACAGACTATTGCTTTACCAATTGCGTGTATTGTAAACAATACGATTGTTCTATGAACAAAGGATTGTTGTTTTCTCCCTAGTAGCAACAACACATCTAGTACCTTAGAGATTTCTGTCACTTCCCCAGATTACCAGAGGCATGAACCCACTATCGAGCATAAATACTAACTCTTGGAGTTGCTAGCATCTACTTGGCCAAGATAGCTACTAACAACGGAAAGCATGCAAGCTCACAAATAACAAAGACATGATAAAATCAATAATCAATCTGAAATAGCATCTCAATATCCATCGGATCACCACAAACACAGCATGCAGAATTACAAATAGATGATCTTGATCATGAACGGAGCTCACAAGATCTAGACATGAAAGCACAAAGGAGGAGAACCAGCCATCTAGCTACTACATGGATCCGTAGTCCAAGGATGAACTAGTCACGCATCACACCGGAGGCTTGCATGGTGATGAAGAAGGCCTCCAGGGTGAATTCCCCTCTCTAGCAGGGTGTCGGGAAGAGCTTCAGATCCTTCCCGATCTAGGGATGGAGATGACGGCGGCTATAGACTCTTTCGTGGATTTTTGATCAGGTACTTAGGGTTTTCGTCCTGATGGGAATATATAGGCGGAAGGAGAGGCCGAGGGGGGTGCTAGGGTCGGCCAGACCACCCCCTGGCGCGGGCCAGGCCTGGCCGCGTGTTCAGGTGGTGTGACCGGCCCCCAGCCCTTCTCCGTCTCGTATTCTGGCATCTGATGACTTCCGGGAAAATAGGCACTTTGGCTTTTGTCCCGTCCAATTCCGAGAATATTCATTTTCTGACTTTCTTGGAACCAAAAACAGTAGAAAACAAGCAGCTGGCACTATGGCTCTTGTTAATAGGTTAGTCCAAGAAATCATATGAAATGTACTCCAAAGTTGGAACAACACACAAGAAAGTGGATAAAACCAAGCATGGAACATCAAAAATTATAGATACATTTGCAATGTATCAACATCCCCAAGCTTAACTCCTGCTCGTCCTCGAGTAGGTAAGTGATAAAAAGAAAGAATAATTTTTGAGGTGACATGCATCATCAAAGACTTGATCAAAGTATTTGTAAAACATTCAAAGCTGGGATCATAGTACTTCAATCATAACATGAAAGACAAAGTTCTAGCAATAAGAGAAAGAAACTATGATGCAACATGAAAAGGCACAAACAAAAGATTCATGAATAACAATGCTTTGCAAGACGTTTGTTTGTTTCACATAAAGAAAACATAGCATAATAGTATTCAGCTTGCCCCTCATACAGTAGCAAATATAAATGCATAGGACACCTTCAAAGTTCATAAGAGTAACTAGATGCAAATAGTTTAAAACAAGCAATATCAAGATATGCATCAATCAACTAGTCTTGGGACAAATAGAACTAAGAATGGCCACTATGCTCTCAAAGTAAGTGCATAAAGGTAGAAGGTGGAGACTCAATATAATGGTGGAAGAAAGTCCTTCATAGAAGGAAGTAGGGATTCAAGTCTCATAAAGAGATTCCAAAAATTATGGTACTTATAGCTTTCAGCTCTCATTGCCCCTATCATAAGCATCTTGAAGGTGATTAAGGTTAAAGTGACACAACTAAGAGGATATGCTTGACAAGTTATAAACCGAAATCTCATGCCCCTTACTTACGAAGACCGAACCTCATGCTACTCAACTTTAGTCTCGAGTAAGCTCTTGTCATTGTAAGTACATGTGTATCATAAAGAACCGCCAACGGGGTACCCCTTGCACATGATACAGGAGCTATCCCATAATCAAAATGACAAGGCAAGCAGACAATGAGCATCTCGGCGATCTTTTTATTTGCTATTTGCATAGGTTTTTATTGAGGATGCTTCATAGAGTGCTCATTATGGTGATGCTGCAAGTTTCCACCATGATTAGGCATGGCTTAGGCTAGCGGCCCAGGCGTTTCTCTAACACACATACAAACTCCATGATCTTACAAGTTCCACTTTTATTTCACACCGCCGGGATCCATAAGCAAAAGAACATGATATCAACGGGGTACAAAGTACAAGTGCAATGTTGAAAGAGTTCCCCATGATACATGGTTCTGGTAATTTCAACTTATAAAGCACAAGCATATACGCAACAAAGAAGTACCCAATGGTTCAATTTTATTAGATGCAAAAAAGTAAAGTGTGTCATCAAGTTCATGAGAGCTTTAATCACTAGTTTTCTCATAACAAGTTTAATTCGAAAGGTAAACAAAAGCATGAATATACTTGGAATAGCATAAGCTAGTTGGTAGGTATGGTGGACTCTTTGGAATAACTTGTTTTAGGGAGTTGGATGCATGAGTGGAACTCATACTTGGTTGTGGAGGCTAGCAAAAGACCGGGAGCGACAAACTAAGAGAGCAATAATGGCCATAATCATGCAGAGCAACAAAACATCATTGATCAAAGCATAAAGTGATACTACAAGTTGAAAACTAAAGGACCATAAAGGCTATGGTGACTTGAGATAGTCATAAAATGGTGTGAGCATGCGCCAAGTCAACCCAAATAAAGCATCAAAGGAGAATACCACTATACTATGCTTTAATATGCTAAAACAACGCATGATTCATCCAAGACACATTAAGAAATCTCAATTGTTTATAACAAGTCATGCTACAGCAAAGAATACTAAGCATAAAGCCAAAACAATATCAAGCATGGCATGACAAAGCATAGGCCACAGTAAAAAACGAGCTCTTTTTACCACATAAGCATGAACTTTCCTACTCTTCTCCAATCCAAACCAAAATATTTGCAAACCAATGTATGAAAGAGGGGGTCCAACAAATTTATTCAGAAAGCTAAGCAAACAAAAGAAAGCAAAAAACCAAAACGAAAATGAAAAAGAAGACGCTCCAAGAACAACACAACTATGCATGAAACAATAAAAATGAAGCGTTTGGAAGAAACCTGGGATTTTTATTGATGAAGAAGGGGATGCCTTGGGAATCCCCAAGCTTTGAAGCTTGTACTTCTTGGATATTTCTTGGGGTGACACGCGTGGCATCCCTAAGCTTGAGCTTTAGTCCATCCTTCATCTCATTACTCATTCCTTCCATACACCTAAAATTTTTCCTTCATACAAAACTTCACACAATCTTTATTAGCAACATTAGTGCACTCAAGATAATAAGTCTTAAGGTTTAGATCTAACACCAAATAAACTTCCATTAGAACACTAGCTACTGAAGCACTTCCCTCAAAAAGTGTTTCAATATCCATTAGAACACTAGCTACTGAAGCATGCAAGATCACAAATAACAAAGACATGATAGAATCAATAATGAATCTGAAATAGCATCTCAATATCCATTGGATCCCCACAAACACAACATGTAGAATTACAAATAGATGATCTTGATCATGAACAGAGCTCACAAGATCTAGACATGAAAGCACAAAGGAGGAGAACCAGCCATCTAGCTACTACATGGATCCGTAGTCTAAGGATGAACTACTCTGGCATCACACCGGAGGCTTGCATGGTGATGAAGAAGGCCTCTAGGGTGAATTCCCCTCTCCGGCAGGGTGCCGGGAAGAGCTTCAGATCCCTCCCGATCTAGGGATGGAGATGACGGTGGCTACAGACTCTTTCGTGGATTTTTGATCGGGTACTTAGGGTTTTCGTCCTGAGGGCAATATATAGGCGGAAGGAGAGGCCGAGGGGGTGCTGGGGTTGGCCAGACCACCCCCTGGCACGGGCCAGGCCTGGCCGTGCAGCTAGGTGGTGTGGCCGGCCCCCAGCCCTTCTCCGTCTCGTATTCTGGCATCTGATGACTTCCGGAAAAATAGGCACTTTGGCTTTTGTCCCGTCAAATTCCGAGAATATTCATTTTCTGACTTTCCTGGAACCAAAAACAGCAGAAAACAGGCAGCTGGCACTACCGCTCTTGTTAATAGGTTAGTCCAAGAAATCATATGAAAAGTACTCCAAAGTTGGAACAAAACACAAGAAAGTGGATAAAACCAAGCATGGAACATCAAAAATTATAGATACATTTGCAATGTATCACCAATCAACTTATTTGAAACAACATATGAATGTGGGGGTTCAACCAATTTATTTAAGCAAACCAAACAAAATAAAACTAAAAACAAAAACAAAGATGCCCCAAGAACAATACAATTGTGCATGAAACAATAAAAATGAAGTGTTTTGGAAGAAAACCTGAGATTTTTATTAATGGAGAAGGGGATGCCCTGGGCATCCCCAAGCTTTGACGCTTGTACCTCTTGAATATTTCTTGGGGTGACACGGGTGGCATCCCCAAGCTTGAGATTTTGTCCATACTTCATCTCATCACATTATTCTTCCCTACACTTGAAAATTTCTTTCATAC
Source organism: Avena sativa (assembly GCA_916181665.1). NCBI lineage: Eukaryota > Viridiplantae > Streptophyta > Magnoliopsida > Poales > Poaceae > Avena > Avena sativa. The sequence goes on along the minus strand of OV702287.1, from coordinate 524,202,978 downwards.
AAAACTTCACACAATCTTCATTAGCAACATTAGTGTATTAAAGATAATAAGTATTTGGGTTTAGTTTCAACACAAGTAAAACTTCCATTGAAACACAAGATACTGTAGAAATTCCTTCTAAAAGCTCAGGTGATCAAAGAGAACTCAAAGAGAAAGAGATTAACAGGCAAATGCAAATAATGGCAGAAATCTATCAAAACAGACCAGCAGGTAAAAACCGATTTTTTCGAAGACCTTCTGTTGCTCAAATCGAAAAGTGCTAAACTAAAGAAATTTAGATAATGACCTGGGGCATAAGCACAGAAAATTACAGCTCAATCCGATGTACAGGGATTTTTCACAATTTTTTGCAGTGAAGCACGAAAATCTGTTTTGGGACAACAACTTTCCCAAGTCTTACTTCTCTCTCATTAGAGGTTTTTCTTGGAACAAAAACCACACAAAAAGGATAAGGAGAGGTTATTACTGAGGCAATAACTTCCAAGACTCAACGAAATAAAAACTTACTGAAATTAAAATAATTTGGGTTATCTCCCAATAGAGCATCAAGGAGAAAATTTGAGAAGATGCTCACATAAGAAATATGAATTGAAACAAAATAGAGCATCAAGGAGAAAATATGATACACACTTAAGTCTAACCCACTTCCTATGCATAGGAATCTTGTAAGAAAATATATCAAAGAAGCACATAGTAACAAGAATGGGTAGATAAAACAAGAGCAACTTTGGAACTTTCAATATAAAGAGAGGTGTTTTAGTAACATGAGAATTCCAACAACCATATTTTCCTCTCTAATAATGATTTTAAGTAGCATCATGAACAAACTCAACAATATAAATATCACACTCATCCTCCTTTGGCAAGCATGGAGGGCGATCAAATAAGGTATTAGTTAAAAAGTTACTCTTATTGGGAGGTAGACATGGTAGCTGCTCCATTCTTCCTCCTCTTGATCATCGCTCTCCTCCTATTTTTCATCCAATGAGCTTCCAGTTTCAGCAATTTCTTCTTCCGTAGGCTCCTGCAAGGCATTATTCTCTTCCGTTGGTGGAGAGCATCTATTAAGATATTTAAGAATATAGCTATTTTCTTCCTTATAATTATCAAAGCAAAATTTAAGTATATTATAAACCTCATATTTATAAGGTGCATCATCAGTATTTTCAAGCAAATAAGCAAGTCCGAATGCACCCTTCCAAGCAATAAATTCTTCAATTTGTTCCACATCATAAAAGTCATAATTTCCCTTAACATAAGAAGATATGGTAACATTATCATTATACTCACATTGAAAAGGGAGGTGTTTGTACCTCCTACAGCAACAAGATTTATCAAAGCAATAAGTAACATTATAAGTAGAGCACACATTTCTAGCAATGGTATACAATTTATTAATTTGTTCCCATAAGTGTTTCCCTTTTTGTGACAAGCGGTGTTCCTCATAATATTTTTGTTCTTCCGTGAACCCACCTTGCCAATAAGATCTAGCTTCAAAGAAATCAACAATTGATACAAAGCATGATAAAGCAAGACAATAACAGACCAGCAAAAATAATAACTATAGTAGGAACTATTTGTTTTGTATTTTTGATAAAAGAAGCAAACCAGTACAACTTTATTTTTGTGTTTTTGATAAAGAAACAAGCAAAATAAATTAACCGAAACAAAAACAAAGTAAAGAGATTGGTTGTGAGAGACTCCCCTTGCAAGAATCTTCTTTCTCCCTAAAAAGTGATTGACGAGGAGGAAGAGATTGAAGCTGTCCTTAACTCCCTAGCAATGGCGCCAGAAAATAGCTTGATGTCTACGCACGATTCTATTCTTGTAGACAGTGTTGGGCCTCCAAGTGCAGAGGTTTGTAGAACAGCAGCAAGTTTCCCTTAAGTGGATCACCCAATGTTTATCAAACTCGAGGAGGAAGTGGTCAAAGGTATCACTCTCAAGCAACCCTGCAATCAAGATACAAGAAGTCTCTTGTGTCCCCAACACACCCAATACACTTGTCAGGTGTATAGGTGCACTAGTTCGGCAAAGAGATAGTGAAATACAAGTAATATGGACGATTATAAGTGGTAATTGCAATCTGAAATAAGAGTGGCAGCAAGCAAACATGTAACGGGACTGATTGTAAACGGTATTTCAATGCTTAGAAACAAGGACTAGGGATCATACTTTCACTAGTGGACACACTCATATAAATATTTTCTCTTCATTAAGCTACCCTGAACAACTCTCCGGTTGGATGATTGATGACCCACAAGTATAGGGGGTGTATCGCAGTATTTTCGAGGGAAGTGAAATCCAATTTATTGATTCGACACAAGGGGAGCCAAAGAATATTTATAAGCCTTAACAACTGAGTTGTCAATTCAGCTGCACCTGGAAACAATCTTGCTCACAGCAGTTTATTAGTACCAACAGTTTGGTAGTAGCAATAGTAAAGTAACAGCAGTAGTAAAAGTAAAGACAGTAGTAACAATTGTAGCAAATAGTAGGATTAAAGCGCGGTAGGCATAGGGATGGATGGACGGGCATTGCATGGACAAGACAATTCACATGGCAATCAGAACATAGGGCATTTGCAGATAAATAAGATAAAGCATCTAAGTACTAAATAATCATAGGCATGTGTTCCATATATACTCATACATGCTCGCAATGAGAACTTGCACAACATCTTTTGTCCTGCCAGCCCGTTTGCAGCGGGGCCTCAAGGGAACTATTGACAATTAAGGTGCTCCTTTTAATAGAGCACCGGAGCAAAGCATTAACACTCCATGAACACATGTGATCCTCACATCAAAGCCATTCCCTCCGGTTATCCCGATTGCTGTCACTTCGGGGCCTTTGGTTCCGGACAACAATATGTGTATACAACTTGCAGATAAGACCATAAACAATACTATCATAATGAATCAATAACATGTTCAGATCTAAAATCATGGCACTCGGGCACTAGTGACAAGCATTAAGCATAACAAGTTGCAACAAAGTCAAAAAGCACTAATAGTAGATACTAGGCACCATGCCCTAACAATCCGATGCCATTACATGAACGATCTCATCCAATCCCTACCATCCCCATAGCCTACATGGGGGGATTACTCACTCATAGATGGGGGAAACATGGATGGTCGATGGAGAAGCGATGGTGATGATGATGGCGATGATCTCCTCTAATTCCCCGTCCCGGCAGGGTGCCAGAACAGAGTTTCTGGTTCCGAATCACGGAATCTGGTGGTGGCGGCGAAGCGGAACTCTCTCTAGAAAACGTCGAACCCCCCTTGGTTTTTAGGTCAAGAGGCAACTTATAGGCGAAAAGGAAGGTCGAGGGGGCAGCCGAGGTGTCCACACCATCCCTAGGTGCGGCCTGGCCTAGCCCGCGCGGCCAGGTGGTGTGGGCCCCTCGTGGCCCTACTCCGTCTCGTCTTCTAGCTCCGTGAGTCTTTTGGTAAAATAGGATTTTTGGCATATTTTCCGGGATTTTTCCTGATAGTTGATTTTCTACACCAAGGTAATTCTGCTGAAAACAGCGTCAGTCCGTGTTAGTTGCATCCAATTCACACAAGTTTAGAGGAAAAACAATAGCAAAAGTGTTCAGGAAAGTAGATACGTTTTGGACGTATCAACTCCCCCAAGCTTAGCTTATTGCTTGTCCTCAGGCAATTCAGTTGAAAACTGAGTGCGATAAAAGAAACTTTCACGAACACATTTGCTTCATAAGATGTATATATTCTCAGCATATGATCAACTACTCAGGCAATTCATAATAAAGAGTATTTAACTAAGTTTACTTAATAGTCATTGCAAGATATGAAGAGATTCCAACTCAAAAATAATAAGTAGCATGAAACAAAAACATAAGCAACATTGTAATGCTCATAAAAAGGTATGATAGAGTGGTATCTCGCTTGCCTTTGATTATAGAGAAAACATAAATGCCAAGGCACCTCTAAAGTTCAAGTGAAGACTAGAAGTAAAGATATCAAAGATACAAGCATCAAAGTCATAACACAATTAATCAAGTTTTGAGACAACCACATTACACTAAGAATGACAACTATGCTCTCAAGAAAGTGCTCATAGAATAGGTGGTGACTCAACAAAGAAATGAAAAGGTTTTGAAAAGTTTGAAAGGCTTCCAAATGCTGAAAGTATGGTACTCATTAGCTTTGAGCTCTCATTGCCCCTATAATAAGCATGTTTAAATGGTTAAGGTGAAAGTGAGGTGCAATCTGAGTTATTTGCTTGACAGACTATAAACTAGAAATCTCATGTCCCTTGAGTACGAGGGCCGCTCCTCATGCTACTCAAATTTAGTTAACGGTAAGTTCTTGTCATAGTAAATATGTGCGTATCATAGAGAACCGCCAACGGGGTACCCCTTGCCTGATGATACGGAAGAATCCCCATATCAAAATGACAAGGCAAGCAGACAACAAGTATCTCAGCAATCTCCTTATTTACCATGGGAAAATGGTGCTTTTTTCTCTCTTTCCTCTTTTCTCATATCTCTTTTTTTATTTTTCTCAATAGCTATCTCTCCTTTTTTATAAAAATAATGCTTCATAGATACTCATTATGGTTACGCTGCAGGTTTCCACCATGATTAGGCATGGATTAGACCGGCGGCCCAGGCGTTTCTCTAACACACATACATAACTCCATGGACTTACAAGCTCCCCTTTTATTTCACACCGACGACATCCGTAAACAAAAGAGCATGATATCAACTGGGTATATATTTACAGGTGTTGAAAGCGTTCCCCGTGACAGCACGGTTTTGCTAATCCCCAACCTATAATTTGCAAGCATATAACTTTCATGGACAGTCACAATGGTTAAGGTTTATTAAGTGAAAGAAATAAAGTGTGCCATCAAGTTCGTGAGAGCTTTACTAACTAACTTTCTCATAACAAGCAAACATTTTATTCGGAAGAAAATAAGGCATATTGAATATGCACGGCAATAGCAAATGATGCTAATAGGTAGGTATGGTTGACACTTTTGGCAATATTGGTTTTGGGGAATGGGAAACACGAGTAGAGCTCATACTCAGTGCAGGTGAAGGCTAGCAATAGTAAGGGAGCGACAAACGAGAGAGCAATAACTGTCATAATCATGCTTGCAACAAAACAGGACTAATCATGGCATGAAAGTGATTCAAGACCCCTGAGGCAAAATAATTCATCGAGGCTTAACTGATTATTGTTTCAGTCATATGCATGCATGAGCATGTGCCAAGTCAATTCAAGTGAAACACTCAGAGGAGGATACCACAGTGTCATACCAAGTTATGAATAGAGCAATGCAAGCAAACATTCATATGACATGCTACAAACTATTAGCAAGCTGGAGTTAATCATAAGAAAGCAAGAACTACTAAGCATCCATAATAACATACACCCTACATGAACAGACTAAGCATGCCCATAATGATGAGTATATGTACAAAAATGAAAACAAATAGAGTTCGTTACCAGCCTCTTACCACACCTCAAGTTGTCATTAATCCGCATTATTTCCCTTCACTTGTGTGGCTTGAATAATAACATGAAACCAAATTCCACTGAGGATTGCTGAACCCTGCAACAAACTCACAAAACCAAAGAAGAACAACAAATATTTTTGGTGTTTTCGATTTTTAAAAGCAAGAACCAAAAAGGAAGAACAAGCAAAGCAAAATATTTTTGGGTTTTTCGAATAATCAAGACAAAGCAAAAAGGAAAAAGAAAACCAAGGCAAAAAGAACAAGAAGCAAACAAAGAGAAACAACAAAAATATTTTTGGTCTTTTTGTGTTTTAGAAAGCAAAAACAAAGAGAGAACGAAAACTAAAAAGAGAAAGAAACATGAATATACAAAGTACCGACAAAAAATGATATGGAGATGAGTGTGATGTCGGTGTACCTCCCCCCAAGCTTAGGCTTTAGGCCTAAGTGGGTATCAATCCCAAGCTGGCCAAGATGGAGCGCCTCCGTAGTACGGTGAGGAGGTACCCTCGTACTGGTGCGAGCTCAAGGATGCCCACATAGTGCGTAGAGTAATCATAGGAGGGCACATCCTCCTGGTGCTGCCTGTGGAAACCGAGCAAGCGGAGCTGCTCGTCCACCTCCTCCTTGGAGCGTGACCACGGCCTCCTGTGAACACTGAACAAAGTAGATTGCGGCAAAGGAATATCCCTTTCATCCCCGTTAGTAAACAACATCATGTATACTAAACTGTCCATATCAGAGTCAGCAGTGACGAAGTGATGTGTTTTCATGGCAGCAAGATCAAGCCTTTGTGGTGCCAATATAGTATCATTAGGATCCACAGAAAGCTCTAACGCAGTAACCATACGTGAAGCAATAATGCCCCCATAAATAGGTCCCCTAGCAGCTAGGCGGCGAGCAATGAGAGAGCCAAGATTGTACCGAGTATCATTATTAAGTGCAGCAGCGAGGAAGGCTAAATGATAATTAGAGATATTACTCGTATTCTCCCTACCAAAAATGCTAGTAGCAAGATAATAGGCAAAGTATCTAAGAGCTGGGAGTTGGATGTTTCTTATCTTCTCGCGCTGAGCTACGTGGTCATCGTCATTGGTCATGCTTCGATAGAGCTCCAGCAAATCAGCGGGTCGCCCTTGGATCTTCTTCACTGTCCCCGTCATGCATATACCTATAATGCTGCAAAATCTTTCCAATGGCATGGTAAACGGCAGATTATAAATTCTGAAAGAAACAGTTGACTGATAGGGGGTGTTAGTGAAAATGAAACTCCCAACGAAAGTTTTGGTGAGCACGGCATATTGCTCACTCTCATCTTCCATGTATGAGGTCAAACCGATCCTCTCAACCAATAGTAAGAAATCATCGAGGATCCCTGCAGTTTGCAAGAAGGTATAACAAGAAAAGTAGATGGGTGAGCATCCCCCTCATCTTCTTCATTGCCAAAGCGTGGTGCAATGAGATCTTCATTGTAGGCCTAAACTGAGAGGTTGATCTTGAGGGCCTTGACCTCCTAGGTGTGTCCCTCTCAAATATTTCTCCAAAGGTGTGGTTGTTCATCTTTGATATTCTGAAATTTAAACATCCATTAAACAAGTGATTGCAAAGTGAATATATAATGAAGGGCACTACTCATAGGGACTTGTAAGAGGCCTAAACATGCATCAAAACAATATCTCTAAGCATTGAACAAACTTACAAGCTCTCATAACCTGTCACCTACAGCAGCAAAATACTCAAGATATAAACCACTAAACACAAATCTACTTGGACAAGCGAAGGAGTCACATACCGGAGAACAAATGCTCCAAATTTCAGCAGCAAAGATGGGCTGAGCAAGGAGATCGAAAAATCGTGGGCAAGAACAACAAGAACGTGATTTCGAGCAATGAACTGGTGTTTTCTCGGGAGAGAGAAGAAAGTGGGAAGTGAGAGAGTGAGTGGAGGGCCAGGGGTGGCCCACACCATGGCCAGGCGCGCCCCTGGGCTGGCCATGCCACCAAGTGGTGTGCCTGCCTGGTGGGCCCCCTGGTACTATCCAGGCACTCCTCTTCCCCTTTTTTCACTAAAAAACTAATATGAATTTTCTGAAATTTTTCGAGACACTTTATTTTTGAGCAATTTTTAGGTATAGATGAATGATTTTCTGACAGAAAATAGTTTCTGGAATGATGCAATGACAAAACAAAGCTAAAACTCTAGGCACTCTAAGACACTCTAATATGCAAGCAACTAACAACAGAAAAGTAAACTAAACGAAAGCAAAAACTAGAAAAGATAAAATAAAAGTAAACAAAGATAATCATGGTGAAAACATTGTTTTGTTCATTGAAATCCTTTTGTTAACAAGGTTGATCAGGTCTTGTTACCAAAACAATTTTATATGAAACAAAACTTTGTGTTCCACTAATGATTATGTTACCTCAACCTTGATAGCAATGGTCCCAATCATAATAGTTTCATATTTTTGTCTTGGTATGGGACAATATATTTCTCCAACTTGAATGCCCTCAACATGTTCAATTGAATTCAAACCATAAAGCCTATCAATCTTCTTGGGGAAAGAGATAGTATGCTCCTTGTCATTAATATTGAAAGTCGCCTTTCCTTGATTACAATTAATAACAGCTCCTGCAGTATTAAGAAGAGGTCTCCCAAGAATAATAGACATATTATCATCTTCAGGCATTTCAAGCACAACAAAATCAGTTAATATCAAGCAATTATGAGCCACTTGAACAGGTACATCCTCACATATACCAACAGGAATAGTAGTAGATTTATCAGCCATTTGCAAAGATATATCAGTTGGCATTAGTTTTTCCAGTTGAAGTCTCTTATACAGAGAAAAAGGCATAACACTAACTCCTGCTCCCAAATCACACAAAGCAGTTCTAACATAACTATTTTTAATAGAGCACAGGATAGTTGGAATCCCTGGGTCTCCAAGTTTCTTTGGAACCTTACCATTAAAGGAATAATTAGCAAGCAAAGTAGAAATTTCTTCATTAGGGATATTCCATTTATTCGAGACAATATCCTTCATATACTTTGAATAAGGAGGCAATTTAATAGCATCAATCAAAGGAATTTACAAGAATAAAGGTTTCATCCATTCACAAAACTTATTATAGTGTTCGTCTTCCTTTGACTTGTGTTTCTTATCAAGGAAAGGCATAGGTTTTTGGACCCAAGGCTCTCTTTCACTACCATGTTTCTTAGAAACAAAATCTTCTTTAGTGTATTTAGTATTCTTAGTGTGCTTTTCAGGTTCTTCTCCAACTTTTTCTTTATCAGGAACATCATTTTCTTCATTACCACTTTCAGTTTCAGCATCTGAGACATATATACTATTAGGATCTTTAGCAGGTTCAGAGGGTTCTACAATAGTTTTATGTTTCATCTTTCTTTTCTTTGGAGTAGTACCACTATTTTTAGCTTGTTGAGAATCCTGCTCAATTCTTTTAGGATGCCCCTCAGGATATAGAGGATCTTGGGTAGCAGGACCACTTCTAGTTCTAATTTCATAAGCATGTTTTTCTTTAGCAGCATTAACTAGCAAGTCTTTTTGTACCTTAATAAGCTGATAAATTTAAGTTTGAACCATTTGAAAATGTTTAACAAGCATTTTAACATCATTAGAGTTTCTTTCCACAATATCTTTTAACTCTACAATAGCTCTAGAGTTTTCCATTAAATGATTTTGCACCCTTTTATTAAAATTATCTTGCTTAACAATAAAAATATCGAATTCTTCTAAGGATTGATCAGGAGGTTTAGAGTAAGGGATATCACCTTCATCAAAATGTTGGAGAGAGTGTACCTCAATAGTGGATGAGTGGGGAATTGACTTACATAATTCTTCTATAGGAGGTAAATTCTTGACGTCAACAGCTTTAATTCCCTTCTCCTTAAGACATTTCTTACCTTCCTTCATCACTTCATCATTTAGTTCAATAACTCCCCTCTTCTTTGATGTTGGAATAGGCACAGGAATAGTTGATTCAGGTATAGTTGTCTCAGGTATAGCTGGTTCAGGAGGAGTCCAATCTTCATAATTCTTGCTTATTTTAGCCATTAATTCCTCAGCTTCCTTGGGGGTCCTATTCCTGAACACACAATCAGCACAACTATCCAGGTATGTCCTAGATTCTTCAGTTAGTCCATTATAAAATATATCAAGAAGCTCATTCTTAGGTAATGGACATCCAACCTGTGCATGAATCAAAGCACAAAACCTTGCCCATGATTTAGGCAATATCTCTTTTTCTCCTTGTTTAAAATCAAAAAGTTCCTCCAAAATAGCATGTCTAGCACTAGGAGGAAAATATTTCTGCAGGAAAGTACTAATCAAGCAATCAGGGCTATCAATAGATCCAGCAGGTAAATTATTAAACCAAGTTTTAGCTTCTCCTTTCAGTGAAAAAGGGAAAATTTTAGCAACAAAGTAGGTGCGCATCTTAATATCATCAGAAAAATAGGCCAGTAATGGTAGAAAGCTCAGTCATATGTGCCACCGCACTTTCATTCTTAGTCCCACAAAAAGGTTCTTTCTCAACAATAGCTATGTAAGATAGATCAAGAGAGAAATCATAATCCTTATCTTTAATGTTTATGGGAGATGCAACAAACTTAGCATTAGGAGACAATTTGGGTTTTATAGTACGCCTCTCAAGGAGATTGTTAATAGCACTCCTATCATGGGTGTTTTGACATTCTTTAATAAATTCATCGGTCATCTCAATATAACTGTCTTCAATATCATAGCTCTCTCTAGACTCAGGTGAACTGACAGGTGTAGTAGTGTCTTCATTAGGAGTTTCAGTATTTCCAGCTATAGTTCTAGCAATCATAGCATCTAGGAAAGGACCTAATGAACCACTCTTATCAAGCATAGTAGAAGCAGCATCATAAGTATCAGAAGTTTCAGATTCATCAGTAGTAGCAGTGTGTGTAGCATGTGTATGTGGTGGTGTAAGGAGCTTACTCATAACAGATGGTGAATCAAGAGCAACAGAGGTGTTTAGAACCGTACCTCTTCTTGTAGTGGATGGTAAAATAGGAACCTTGCCATCACGAGACTTACCCATGATGGATGGATGGCAGCGAACAATAGTGATTCCAAGTGGACTTGATAAATAAAGCTATGCTCCCCGGCAATGGCACCAGAAAATAGTCTTGATGACCCACAAGTATAGGGGGTGTATCGCAGTATTTTCGAGGGAAGTGAAACCCAATTTATTGATTCGACACAAGGGGAGCCAAAAAATATTTATAAGCCTTAACAACTGAGTTGTCAATTCAGCTGCACCTGGAAACAATCTTGCTCACAGCAGTTTATCAGTAGCAACAGTTTGGTAGTAGCAATAGTAAAGTAACAACAATAGTAAAAGTAAAGATAGTAATAACAATTGCAGCAAATAGTAGGATTAAAGCGCGGTAGGCATAGGGATGGATGGACGGGCGTAGCATGGACAAGACAATTTACATGGCAATCAAAAAATAGGGCATTTGTAGATAAATAAGATAAAGCATCCAAGTACTAAATAATCATAGGCATGTGTTCCATATATAGTCATACGTGCTCGCAATGAGAACTTGCACAACATCTTTTGTCCTGCCAGCCCGTTTGCAGCGGGGCCTCAAGGGAACTACTGGCAATTAAGGTGCTCCTTTTAATAGAGCACCGGACCAAAGCATTAACACTCTGTGAACACATGTGATCCTCACATCAAAGTCATTCACTCTGGTTATCCTGATTGCTATCACTTCGGCGCCTTTGGTTCCGGACAACAATATGTGTATACAACTTGCAGGTAAGACCACAAACAATACTATCATAATGAATCAATAACATGTTAAGATCTGAAATCATGGCACTCAAGCCCTAGTGACAAGCATTAAGCATTAAGCATAACAAGTTGCAACATAGTCAAAAAGCACTAATAGTAGATACTAGGCACCATGCCCTAACAATCCGATGCCATTACATGAACGATCTCATCCAATCCCTACCATCCCCATAGCCTACAGCGGGGGATTACTCACTCATATATGGGGGAAACATGGATGGTCGATGGAGAAGTGATGGTGATGATGATGGCGATGATCTCCTCCAATTCCCCGTCCCGGTAGGGTGCCAGAACGGAGTTTCTAGTTCTGAATCGCGGAATCTAGTGGTGGCGGCGAAGCGGAACTCTCTCTGGAAAACGTCGAACCCCCCTTGGTTTTTAGGTCAAGAGGCAACTTATAGGCGAAAAGGGAGGTCGAGGGGACAGCCGAGGTGGCCACACCACCCCTAGGCGCGGCCTGGCCTAGCCCGCGCGGCTAGGTGGTGTGGGCCCCTCGTGTCCCTACTCCGTCTCCTCTTCTGGCTCCGTGAGTCTTCTGGTGAAATAGGATTTTTGGCATATTTTTCGGGATTTTTCCTGATAGTTGATTTTCTGCACAAAAACTAGACACCAAGGTAATTTTGCTGAAAACAGTGTCAGTCCATGTTAGTTGCATCCAATTCACACAAGTTTAGAGGAAAAACAAAAGCAAAAGTGTTCGAGAAAGTAGATACGTTTTGGACATATCAATGATGTAGGGCTATAACAGCACACCTTAAAGTTCGCATTCCCCATCTAGATAACCCCTCACTATCACCTTGAGCGCTAGATGGTTCCAACAAACACCACAATCTCATAGAGACATCCAACTCAAATTATACTCATGATAAGTATTTTTGTAACCTTAGCCTAAGTGCCACACGGTGTGCACACTATCAACTTCACACACGTGGGGATAAGCAGAGATTAATTAAAGCACTTGAGTAGCAAAATAGATCTATAGATTACAAAGCTCATGATCTCAATAAGATCACACATAGTGAGAGATGAACACATAGCTACCGGTAGAGCCCTTAGCCTCGAGAGATAACTACTCCCTCCTCATCATGGGAGTCAGCAACGGTGATGGAGATGGCGGTGGAGTCGATGGAGATGGCTTCGGGGGCACTTCCGCGTCCCGGCAGGGTGCCTGAACATAGACTTCTATCCCCCAAATCTCCTCTTCTGTGGCGGCGGTGCTACGGAACTTTTCATGGAATTCTGATCTCCTCCCTAGGGTTTTCATCTCGGGGGAATATATAGGCGAAGGGGCAAGGTCGGTGGAGGCCCGAGGGGCCCACACCACCTGGTGGCACGCCTAGGGGGTACCCACACCACCTGGTGGCCGCCTTGGTGCCCTCCTCCGTCTCTACTTTGGACTCTGTCTTGTGTCGGGAAAAATAGGAACTTCGGCTTTTGTTTTGTCCAATTCCGAGAATATTTTCTTACTACCTTTTTTGAAACCAAAAACAACAGAAAACAGGCAACTGGCACTGCAGCATCTTGTCAATAGGTTAGTTCTAGAAAATGTATAAAAATGCCTCAAAGTGTAGACAAAACATAAGATAGTTGATACAAAACAAGCATGGAGCATCAAAAATTATAGATACGTTTACGACGTATCAAGCATCCCCAAGATTAACTCCTGCCCGTCCTTGAGTAGGTAAGTGATAAAAAGAATAATTTTTGAGGTGACATGCACCATCACAATCTTGATCAAGGTATTGTAAAACATTGATAGCTGGGATCATAGTACTCTAACATGAGCATGAAAGATAGAGTTCTAACAATAAGACATAGCAACTATGTTGTAACGTGAAAAGGTACAAACAAAAGATCATGAATAGCAATGCATTGAAAGACGTTTGTTTGTTTCACATATAGAAAACATAATGAGAGTGGTATTCAGCTTATCCCTCATCGTATAGAAAAATATAAATGCATAGGACACCTTCAAAGTTCATAAGGGTGACTAGATACAAATAATTTAAGAACAAGCAATATCAAAGTTATGAATCAATCAACAAGTTTTGGGACAATGCACATTAAACTAAGAATGACCACTATCCTCTCTCAATTGGTGCATAAATATAGAAGATGGAGACTGATACATTGCAAATGTATCTATAATTTTTAATGTTCCATGCTTGGGTTTATCCACATGCTTGGTTATAATTTCTTGGATATAAATATAGAAGATAGAATATGGAGACTCAACGTAAAAGTAAAAAAGAAAGGCCCTTCACAGAGGAAAGCGGGGATTTCAAGTTTCATAAAGAGCTTCCAAAAATTATGGTACTTATTAGCTTTCAGCTTTCATTGCCCCTATCATAAGCATCTGAAGGTGATTAAGGTTAAAGTGACACAACTATGAGGATATGCTTGACAAGTTATAAGTTGAAAATCTCATGCCCCTTGCTTACGAGTACCGAACCTCATGCTACTCAACTTTAGTCACAAGTAAGTTCTTGTCATTGTAAGTATATGTGTATCATAGAGAACCGCCAACGGGGTACCCCTTGCCCCATGACATAGGAGCTTTCCCATATCAAAATGACAAGGCAACAGACAATGAGCATCTCAGTGATATTTTTATTTGCTATTTGCATAGGTTTTTATTGAGGATGCTTCACGGAATGATCACTATGATTATGCTGCAAGTTTCCACCATGATTAGGCATGGCTTAGGCTAGCCGCCTAGGTGTTTCTCTAACACGCATACAAACTCCATGAGCTTACAAGCTCCCCTTTTATTTCACACCGCCGGGATCCATAAACAAAAGAACATGATATCAACTGAATAATAAGTGCAATGTTGAATGTGTTCCCTATGGTAACATGGTTCTGCTAATTCACAACTTATAAAGTGCAAGCATATAAGCAACATAGATGGACATAAGTTCAAGTTTATTATGTGTAAGAAAATAAAGTGTGCCATCAAGTTTGTGAGAGCTTTAATCACTAATTTTCACATAACAAAAGTTTAATTTGCAAGGTAGATAAAAACTTGAATATACTTGGAATGGTGTAACACACCATGCATAGGAATTTATAGTGGACTCTTTGGAATAACTTGGTTTCTTGGAGGTTGGATGCATGAGTGGAACTCATACGTGGTATAGGTGGAGGCTAGCAAAAGACTGGGAGCGACCAATTAAGAGAGCAATAATGGCCATAATCATGCAAAGCGACAAAACATTATTAATTAAGGCATAAAGTGATATTACAAGTCAAAAACTAAATGATCATAGAGGCTATGGTGACTGGTTCATAGTCTTAACATGGTGTGAGCATGTGCCAAGTCAACCCAAATAAAGCATCAAAGGAGAATACCACAATATTATGCTTTTCTATCCTAAAACAACACATGATTCTTTCAAGGCACATTAAGCAAGCTCAATTGTTTGAAACAAGTCATGCTACAATAATAATCACTAAGCATATGGTCAAAGCAACATATAGCATGACATGATAAAGTCTAAGTCACAGTCAAAACAAGCTTCCTTTTGTACCACTATAAGCATGAAACTTCCTACTCTTTTCCAACACCAATCGACTTATTTGAATCAACTCTCAAAGATAATAATCAATAAAGACCAGAGAGCATGTCTCACCCATCTACAAAGAAGAACTAAAAGTTCTAAGCTAAAAGAATAAGAAAACTAAAGCTAAACGCAGTGCTAGCAAAGGAGAACACTCACAGAACAATAAGAGTGAAAACTAGAGTGTTCTAGGCAATGAATGACAGGGTGTGTCTCTCTCCAAAAGAAGTGTGTTGGGATCCAACCAACTTATTGCGGAAAATAAAGCAAAAGAAAACTAAAAGCAAAGACGCTCCAAGAATAACACATAGTGCATAAGGTAATAAAAATGAAGTGTTTGGAAGAAACCTGAGATTTTTATTGATGAAGAAGGGGATGCCTTGGGCATCCCCAAGATTTGATGATTATACTTCTTGAATATTTCTTGGGGTGACACGGGTGGCATTCCCAAGCTTGAGATTTTGTCCATACTTCATCTCATTACATTATTCTTCCCTACACTTGAAAATTTCCTTCATACAAAACTTCACACAATCTTCATTAGCAACATTAGTGTATTCAAGATAATAAGTCTTTGGGTTTAGTTTCAACACAAGTAAAACTTCCATTAAAACACAAGCTACTGTAGCAATTCCTTGTAAAAGCTAAAGTGATCAAAGAGAACTCAAAGAGAAAGAGATTAAGAGGCAAATGCAAATAATGGCAGAAATCTGTCAAAACAAACCAGCAGGTAAAAACCCGTTTTTTTCAAAAATCTTATGTTGCTCAAATCGAAAAGTGTAAAACTAATGGAAGTTGGGTAATAACCTAGGGCATAAGCAGAAAACATTACATCTCAATCCGACGTATAGAGAGTTTTCACGATTTTTTACAGTGATGCACAGAAATCTGTTTCGGGACAACAACTTCTCCATATCTTACTTCCCTCTCATTAGAGGTTATTCTTGGCACAAAAACCAAACAAAAAGGATAAGGAGAGGTTATTACAGAGGCAATAACTTCCAAGACTCAACAAAATAGAAATAAACTGAAAGTAAAAATATAATGGGTTGTCTCCCAAAAGCTCTTTCTTTATAGCCATTAAGATAGGCATGATAATTTCGATGATGCTCACATAAGAAATATGAATTGAAGTAAAAGAGAGCATCAAGAAGCAAATATGGAACAAATTTAAGTCTAACCCACTTCCTATGAAAAATAATCTTGTAAATAAACAAGTCATGAAAGCACAAAGCAACAAGCATAGGAAAGCAAAACAAGTGCAACTTCAAAAATTTCAACATAAAGAGGGGAAACTTAATATTGTTGAGATACATAAAACCATGTTTCCCTCTCTCATAATAACTTTTAGTAGCATCATGAATAAAATTAACAATATAAATATCACATAAAACATTCTTATCATGAGCCACATGCATAAAATAATTATTACTCTCCCTATAAGCATAGTCATTCTTATTAATTGTAGTGGGAGGAAATTCAACAAAATAGCTATCATTATTATTCTCATCACCATAATCATCAAATATAGGAGGCATATTGTAATCATAATTAATTTTCTCCTCAATAGTAGGTGGACTAAAAATATCATATTCATCATTGTAATCATCATATATTGGAGGTATAGTATCATCATAAGCAATAGAATAGTTATCTTCCAAAGTGTGCTCATTCGTAAACATATCATCATTGGAAGGAACATGGATAGTACTAATAGTACATCAATTATTAACATCATCATTTTCAGAATTGGTACCGAAGAGAATTTCAATATCAAAAGTAGTGTGCTTTTCCCAATCATGATCACTACTATAGGTAACAGGCATAGGAACATCATCGAGTTCAGACTCATCAAAAAATATAATAGGAGCAACATGTTTAGGGGAAAATACCGTTTCCTCCCTCCTTTTACTCCTCCTCTTCTTCTTTTTCTTCTTCACTTTAGGAGGGAGAGGCTTGAAAGGTGATACATTGCAAATGTATCTATAATATTTGATGTTCCATGCTTGGTTCTATCCACTTTCTTGTGTTTTGTCCACACTTTGGAGTACTTTTCATATGATTTCTTGGACTAACCTATTAACAAGAGCCACAGTGCCAGCTGCATGTTTTCTGTTGTTTTTGGTTCCAGGAAAGTCAGAAAATGAATATTCTCGGAATTGGACGGGACAAAAGCCAAAGTGCCTATTTTTCCAGAAGACTCACGGAGCCAGAATACAAGACGGAGGAGGGCGAGGGCATGGCCACACCACCCCCAGGCACGGGCTGGGCTTGACCACACCAGGGCATGGTGTGGGGCCCCCAGGCACCCCCTCGGTCTCCCTCTTCGCCTATAAGAAGCCTTTTGACCTAAAAACTCCGGGGGGGTTTGACGTTTTTCTAGAAGGAGTTCCGCTCCGCCGCCACTACCAGATTCCACAAAACAGCACCAGAAACTCCGTTCTGGCACCCTGCCGGGACGGGGAATTGGAGGAGATCATCGCCATCATCATCACCATCGCTTCTCCATTAACCATCCATGTTTCCCCCATCTATGAGTGAGTAATCCCCCGCTGTAGGCTATGGGAATGGTAGGGATTGGATGAGATCGTTCATGTAATGGCATCAGATTGTTAGGGCATGGTGCCTAGTATCTTTTATTAGTGCTTTATGACTTTGTTGCGACTTGCTGTGCTTAATGCTTGTCACTAGGGCCCGAGTGCCATGATTTCAGATCTGAACATGTTATTGATTCATTATGATAGTATTGTTTATGGTCTTATCTGCAAGTTGTATACACACGTTGTTGTCCGGAACCAATGGCCCCGAAGTGATAGAAATCGGGATAACCGGAGGGAATGGCTTTGATGTGAGGATCACATGTGTTCACGGAGTGTTAATGCTTTGCTCCGGTGCTCTATTAAAAGGAGCACCTTAATTGCCAGTAGTTCCCTTGAGGCCCCATTGCAAACGGGCTGGCAGGACAAAAGATGTTGTGCAAGTTCTCATTGCGAGCACGTATGACTATATATGGAACACATGCCTAGGATTATCTAGTACTTGGATGCTTTATCTTATTTATCTGCAATTGCCCTATGTTCTGATTGCTATGTGAATTGTCTTGTCCATGCAACGCCCGTCCATCCATCCCTATGCCTACCGCACTCGAATCCCACTGTTTACTGCTAGTCACTGCTGTCTTTATTTTACTACTGTTGCTACTTTGCTATTCCTACTACAAAACTGTTGCTACTAATAAACTGCTGTGAGCAAGATTGTTTCCAGGTGCAGCTGAATTGACAACTCAGTCTTTAAGGCTTATAAATATTCTTTGGCTCCCCTTGTGTCGAATCAATAAATTGGGTTTCACTTCCCTCGAAAATACTGCGATACACCCCCTATACTTGTGGGTCATCAAGACTATTTTCTGGCACCGTTGCCGGGGAGCATAGCTTTATTTATCAAGTCCACTTGGAATCACTATTGTTCAAGCTAAGTTTATTTTCGCCTTGTTTGCTTGTTTCTTTCTCAAAAATACAAAAAAAGTAGTTCCTACTCTAGTTGTTATTTTCATTGGCCCGTTATTGTCTTACCTTATCATGCTTGTTGTCAATGGTTGGTTTTTTTGAAACTGAATCTTATTGGCAAGGTGGGTTCAGGGAAGATCAAAAATATTATTATAAGGAACACCGCTTGTCACAAAAAGTGAAACACTTATGGGAACAAATTGATAAATTGTATACCATTGCTAGAAACGTGTGCTCTGCTTATAATGTTACTTATTGCTTGGATAAATCTTGTTGCTGTAGGACGTACAAACACCTCCCTTTTCAATGTGAGTATAATGAAAATGTTACCATATCTTCTTATGTTAAAGGAAATTATGAATTTTATGATGTGGAACAAATTGAAGAATTTATTGCTTGGAAGGGTGCATTTGAACTTGCTAGTTTGCTTGAAAATATTGATGATTCACCTTATAAACATGAGGTTTATGGTATACTTAAATTTTGCTTTGATAATTACAAGGATGAAAATGGCTATATTCTTGAATATATTAATAGATGCTTTCCACAAATGGAAGAGACTAATGCCTTGCAGGATCCTATGGAAGAAGAAATTGATGAACCTGAAATCTCATTAGATGAAAAAGAGGAGGAGAGTGATGAATAAAAGGAGGAAGAATGGATTAGCTACCCATTCCTACCTTCTAATGAGAGTAACTCTTTGTCCCTTACATTATTTGATTGTCCTCCATGCTTACTAAAGGAGGATGAATGTTATGTTCCTGAGGATTCTTTTGAAAATATTTATAATAAAGCTCTAGTGCTTGTAGATCATGAAAAGCATGTTTTATGTGATAGTTATATTATTGAGTTTATTCATGAGGCTACTGAAAATTATTATGAGAGAGGAAAATATGGTTGTAGAAGTTTTCATGGTATTGAAACACCTCTCTATGTGCTGAAAGTTTTGAAGTTACTCTTGTTTTATCTTCCTATGCCTGTCACTTTGTTCTTTGCGAATTTATTTGCATACATGATTCCTATGCATAGGAAGTGGGTTAGACTTAAATGTGTTTTGAATTTGCTTCTTGATGCTCCCTTTTACTTCAACTCATATTTCTTATGTGAGCATCCTCTCAAACTATCATGCCTGAAGATGATAATATGTCCATTATTCTTGGGAGACCTTTTCTTAATACTGTAGGAGCTGTTATTAATTATAATCAAGGGAAGGTGAACTTCAATGCTAATGACAAGGAACATATTGTCTATTTCCCCCAATAAGATTGAAAGGACTTATGGTTTGAATTCAATTGAACATGTTGAGGGCATTCAAGTTGGAGAAATATATTGTCCCATACCAAGAGAAAAATTTGAAACTATTATGATTGCGACCATTGCTATCAAGGTTGAGGTAACATAATCATTAGTGGAATACAAATTTTTGTGTCATATGAATTTTTTTTGGTAACAAGACATGATCAACCTTGTTAACAAAAGGATTTCATTGAACAAAACAATGTTTTCACCATGATTATCTCCGCTTACTTCTATTCTATCCATTTTAGTTTTTGCTTATGCCTAAATTAAAAGCGTTAAAGAAAAGTACTTATTGGGAGATAACCCAAAAGTTTTACTTGAGTCTTGGAAGTTATTACCTCAGTAATAACCGCTCTTTATCCTTTTTATTTGCTTTTTGTGCCAAGAGTAACCTCTAATGAGAGAGAAGTAATGATTGGGAAAGTTGCTGTCCCAAAACAGATTTCTGTGCTTCACCATAAAAATTCGTGTAAAATCTCTACATCCATTTGAGGCGTGAACTTTTTTGCTTCTGCCCTAGGTTGTTATCTAACTTTCGTTAGTTCAACACTTTTTGATTTGAGCAATAGAAGGTCTTCGAAAAAAATCGTCTTTACCTGCTGGTCTGTTTTGACAGATTTCTGCCATTTTCTGCATTTGCTTCTTGTTGGTTCCTTTTTGAGTTCTTTTGGGGAATTGAGCTTTTTGAGGGAAGTGCTGCAGTAGCTAGTGTTCTAATGGAAGTTTATTGGTGTTAGAACTGAACCTTAAGACTTATTATCTTGAGTGCACTAATGTTGCTAATAAAGATTGTGTGAAGTTTTGTATGAAGGAAAAATTTCAGGTGTATGGAAGGAATGAGTAATGAGTTGAAGGATGGACTAAGCTCAAGCTTGGGGATGCCACGTGTGTCACCCCAAGAAATATCCAAGAAGTACAAGCGTCAAAGCTTGGGGATGCCCAAGGCATCACCTTCTTCATCAATAAAAATCCTAGGTTTCTTCCAAACGCTTCATTTTTATTGTTTCATGCACGGTTGTGTTGTTCTTGGAGCGTCTTATTTTTCATTTTTATTTTGGTTTTTGTTTGCTTTGTTTGCTTAGTTTGCTGAATAAATTGGTTGGACCCCCTCTTTCATACATTGGTGTTCAAATAGTTTGGTTTGGTTTGGAAAAGAGTAGGAAAGCTCATGCTTAAGTGGTAAAGAGAGTTTGTTTTTGACTGTGGCATATGCTTTGTCATGCCATGCTTGATATTGTTTTGGCTTTATGCTTAGTATTCTTTGTTGTAGCATGACTTGTTATAAACAATTAAGATTGCTTAATGTGCCTTGGATGAATCATGTGTTGTTTTAGCATATTAAAGCATAGTATAGTGGTATTCTCCTTTGATGCTTTATTTGGGTTGACTTGGCGCATGCTCACACCATGTTATGACTATCTCAAAGTCACCATAGCCTTTATGATCCTTTAGTTTTCAACTTGTAGTATCACTTTATGCTTTGCTCAATGATGGTTTGTTGCTCTGCATGATTATGGCCATTATTGCTCTCTTAGTTTGTCGCTCCCAGTCTTTTGCTAGCCTCCACAACCAAGTATGAGTTCCACTCATGCATCCAACTCCCTAAACCAAGTTATTCCAAAGAGTCCAGCATACCTACCTACTAGCATATGCTATTCCAAGTATATTCATGCTTTTGTTTACCTTCCAAATTAAACTTGTTATGAGAAAACTAGTGATTAAAGCTCTCACAAACTTGATGGCACACTTTACTTTTCTTGCCCTTAATAAACTTGAACCATTGTGTCGTCTATGTTGTATATGCTTGCACTTATTTGTTGGGAATTAGCAGAACCATGCTTTCATGGGGAATGCTTTCAACATTGCACTTGGTACTCGTACCTAGTTGATATCATGCTCTTTTGTATATGGATGTCGTCGGTGTGAAATGAAAGGGGAGCTTGTAAGTCCATGGAGTTATGTATATGTGTTAGAGAAACGCCTGGGCCGCTGGTCTAATCCATGCTGACATGGTGGAAACCTGCAGCGTAACCATAATGAGCTGTCTATGAAGCATTCTTCTTATAAAAAAGAGTCCTATATTGAGAAAAAAAGAGAAAAGAAAAAAAGAGATTATGAAAAGAGGAAAGAGAGAAAAAAGCACCATGTTCCCATGGTAAATAAGAAGATTGCTGAGATGCTTGTTGTCTGCTTGCCTTGTCATTTTGATATGGGGATTCTTCCGTATCATCGGGCAAGGGGTACCCCGTTGGTGGTTCTCTATGATACACATGTACTTACGATGACAAGAACTTACCGGTGACTAAACTTGAGTAGCATGAGGAGCGACCCTCGTATACAAGGGACATGAGATTCCTAACTTATACTTCGTCAAGCATGTACACCATAGTTTGTTCACTTTAACCTTAATCACTTCAAGATGCTTATGATAGGGGCAATGAGAGCTCAAAGCTATAAGTACCATAATTTTTGGAAGCTCTTTATGAGACTTGAATCCCTACTTCCTTCTATGAAGGCCTTTCTTCCACTATATATATTGAGTCTCCACCTTCTACCTTTATGCACTTACTTTGAGAGCATAGTGGCCATTCTTAGTTCTATGTGCATTGTCCCAATACTTGTTGATTGATGCATACCTTGATATTGCTTGTTTTAAACTATTTGTACCTAGTCACTCTTATGAACTTTGAAGGTGTCTTATGCATTTATATTTGCTACTCTATGAGTGACAAGTTGAATACTATTATGCTATGTTTTCTCTATGTGAAACAAACAAATGTCTTGCAAAGCATTGTTATTCATGAACCTTTTGTTTGTGCCTTTCATGTTGCAACATAGTTTCTTTGTCTTATTGCTAGAACTTTGTCTTTCATGTTATGATTGAAGTACTATGATCCCAGCTTTGAATGTTTTACAAATACTTTGATCAAGTTTATGATGGTGCATGTCACCTTAAAAATTATTCTTTCTTTTTATCACTTACCTACTCGAGGACGAGCAGGAGTTAAGCTTGGGGATGTTGATACATTGCAAATGTATCTATAATTTTTGATGTTCCATGCTTGGTTTTATCCACTTTCTTGTGTTTTGTCCACACTTTGGAGTACTTTTCATATGATTTCTTGGACTAACCTATTAACAAGAGCCACAGTGCCAGCTGCATGTTTTCTGTTGTTTTTGGTTCCAGGAAAGTCAGAAAATGAATATTCTCGGAATTGGACGGGACAAAAGCCAAAGTGCCTATTTTTCCAGAAGACTCATGGAGCCAGAATACGAGACAGAGGAGGGCAAGGGCCTGGCCACACCACCCCCATGCGCGGGCTGGGCTTGGCCGCGCCAGGGCATGGTGTGGGCCCCCAGGCACCCCCTCGGTCTCCCTCTTCGCTTATAAGAAGCCTTCTGACCTAAAAAATCCGGGGGGTGACGTTTTTCCAGAAGGAGTTCCGCTCCGCCGCCACCACCAGATTCCACGAAATAGCACCAGAAACTCTGTTCTGGCACCCTGCCGGGACGGGGAATTGGAGGAGATCATCGCCATCATCATCACCATCGCTTCTCCATCGACCATCCATGTTTCCCCCATCTATGAGTGAGTAATCCCCCGCTGTAGGCTATGGGGATGGTAGGGATTGGATGAGATTGTTCATGTAATGGCATCAGATTGTTAGGGCATGGTGCCTAGTATCTTTTATTAGTGCTTTATGACTTTGTTGCGACTTGTTGTGTTTAATGCTTGTCACTAGGGCCCGAGTGCCATGATTTCAGATCTGAACATGTCATTGATTCATTATGATAGTATTGTTTATGGTCTTATCTGCAAGTTGTATACACACGTTGTTGTCCAGAACCAATGGCCCCGAAGTGACAGAAATCGGGATAACCGGAGGGAATGGCTTTGATGTGAGGATCACATGTGTTCACGGAGTGTTAATGCTTTGCTTCGGTGCTCTATTAAAATGACACCTTAATTGCCAGTAGTTCCCTTGAGGCCCCGCTGCAAACGGGCTGGCAGGACAAAAGATGTTGTGCAAGTTCTCATTGCGAGCACGTATGACTATATATGGAACACATGCCTAGGATTATCTAGTACTTGGATGCTTTATCTTATTTATCTGCAATTGCCCTATGTTCTGATTGCTATGTGAATTGTCTTGTCCATGCAACGCCCGTCCATCCATCCCTATGCCTACCGCACTCGAATCCCACTGTTTACTGCTATTGTCACTGTTGTCTTTATTTTACTACTGTTGCTACTTTGCTATTTCTACTACAAAACTGTTGCTACTGATAAACTGCTATGAGCAAGATTATTTCTAGGTGCAGCTGAATAGACAACTCAGTTGTTAAGGCTTATAAATATTCTTTGGCTCCCCTTGTGTCGAATCAATAAATTGGGTTTCACTTCCCTCGAAAATACTGCGATACACCCCCTATACTTGTGGGTCATCAAAAGGAAGCTTCTCCATATACCCTGGTTTATTGTTAGAGACAATAGAAGAAAGTTTGGAGGATTCCTCCCTTTCATTAATAAGAACAAAACACATATTAGTCCTGTCATATTTATGTAAAATCTCATCTTTTATAATATTTTGTATGTAAGTATTTGTATGAAAATTATCAACATAATAAAGATGACAACCATGCAGGACGCTATTCATATCAAAAGCACTCATATCTACCAAAGAAGTTTTTCTTGATAACTCTTCACACCCCAAAAATAATGTAAGTTCATCATGCTGATTAGGAGTGATCATGTTATCACAATACAAACTTGCAATACTCATTGGATTCGAAGGGCTATTATTATGGCCTGAGCATTGAAAATTGAAATGATCCACTTCAAAGCAAAGTTCACAAATAAAAGGATAGAGGGCACAAACTTTTTTACCAAGATCATTTAGAGCCGTATACCACGTTCTAGTTTTTTCATTCCTGTGGGTGATACAATATTCTTCTTCAATTTGATTCTTTTCACAAGGTCTATATACTCCACAAAAATTAACATGCTTATAAGAAATAGTACTTTTAGAGGTTTGAGCATGTTTATTGCTATCATTAATAACAATTTCATTTTTCATGCAAGTGTCTTTAAAAGGCCCATGATACATGTCCCATTTTTCTTTAGGAGCATTAATATGAGAAGCAAAGGCTCTACAACAATCAACAAGAATTTGAGGATCAATACCATATTTAGAACTAAGCTCTTGAAAATCAGCAGTTTCAGCGAAAGACTTAATGCAATCATACTCATAGTTTATACCTAGTTCTTTACCTTTGTCATTATCCCAATCTTCGGTATTGCTTTGAATTGTTTCAAGAAGATCTCACTTAGCTTTGACCTCCTTCCTTGTGAAGGATTCCTCTAAATAGGTATCTAGGTAGTCCTTGTAATGTCCTGAAAGCCTTGCATAAAAATTATTAATAACAACATTACTGGGGAGCTCATGAATGGGACATTTGAGCATTAGTGACTTCAACCTCCCCCATGCTTGGGCAATACTTTCTCCATCATGAGGATGAAAATTATAAATATAATTCATATCTTTATGAATTTCATGAGGAGGATAAAATTTAGAGTAAAAGAGAGATTCAACTTCCTTCCACTCTAAATGATGAGGATCATCTAGTAGCTCATACCACTCCCTTGCTTTGCCCTTAAGTGATAAAGAGAATAGCTTCCTCTTAACTTGGTTCATTGAAATACCTGCACACTTGAACAACTCGCATAATTCATGTATAAAGAGTAAATGATCACCAGGATGGACAGTTCCATCTCCAAAATAACAGTTATTCATAACATGTTCAACAATTTCCATAAGTATTTTAAAATGGACACTTTTAGTATGTGGATTTAAAAAATATCACAAGTATCATTAGAATTACCACATATGGGAGATAAAGAATCATCAGAGCAAATTTTCTCCTCTAAAGCTGGGGAACTAGAAAGATCATTTTCATAAAAACTAACTTCCCCAAGCTTAGACGTTTCCATAGCATTAGTAACAAAGGTGTTCAAAAATGTATACTAATAACATTGCTATTAGCATGCAAACAAGGTTCCATGGGTTTTTTAATTTTCTTTTCAAACCATTCATGTTCTACCTCAGGAAAAATAGTAAAAGCTCTCTAATTTTGTTGTTGTTTTCCATTAAGCCTAACTAGTGAAAATAAAAACAAGAAACAAAAAGATATAATTGCAGAATCTAAAGGAAATAACTTCGAGCACTCACACACCAGCAACGGTACAAGAAGATAGCTTAGTAGCCAGAAGATGTGAGTACCTTTTACCTTACCTCCTCGGCAACGGCGCCAGAAAAGTGCTTGATGGCTCAAGATATGTAGAGCTCGTTGGGAACCCCAAGATGAAGGTATGATGAGCACAACAACAAGTTTTCCTTAATTATGAAACCAAGGTTATCGAACCAGTAGGAGTAAGGAAACAACTTCGAGGTGTTGCTAACAACTTGGAATCTTGCACAACACAACCACAGAACTTTGCCCCAACTTTCAGTGAGGTTGTCAATCTCACTGGTTTTGCTGAAAACAAAGGATTAAACGTATAGTGTGGAAGATAGTAATTGCTTGCAGAAAGTAAATAGTAAATGGTAAACAATAGATGGTATATCAATGGTAAAGGAATGGACTGGGGTCCACAGTTCACTAGAGGTGTTTCTTCTTAAGATAAATAGCATGTTGGGTGAACAAATTACAGCGGGACAATTGACAGATTGAGAAAGCATAACAATGCATATACTAGTCATCTTGACTCCTATGAGATTTGATTGGGCATTACAACATAATACATAGATCGTAATCCAACTGCATCTATGACTAATAATCCACCTTCAGGTTATCATCCGAACCCCTTTCAGTATTAAGTTGCAAGCAACAAATAATTGCATTAAGCAAAGTGTGTAAAGTAAACAATGCAATTGCCACATGGACAAAGGATTGTTGTTTTCTCCCTAGTAGCAACAGCGCATCTTCTACCTTAGAGATTTCTGTCACTTCCCCAGATTACTAGAGGCATGAACCTACTATCAAGCATAAATACTCCCTCTTGGAGTTACAAGCATGTACTTGGCCAAGATATCTACTAGCAACGGAGAGCATGCAAGATCGTAAATAACATAGACATGATAGAATCAATAATCAATCTGACATAGTATCTCAATATCCATCGGGTCCCTGCAAACACAACATATAGTATTACAAATAGATGATCTTGATCATGAACGGAGCTCACAAGATCTAAACATGATAGCAAAAAGGAGGAGAACCAACCATCTAGCTACTGTATGGACCCATAGTCCAAGGGTAAACTACTCACGCATCACTCCGGAGGCTGGCATGGTGATGAAGAAGGCGTCCGGGATGATCTCTCCCCTTTGGCAGGGTGTCGGGAAGAGCTTTGCATCCCCCCGATCTAGGGATGGAGATGGCAGCGGCTACAGACTCTTTCGTGGAATTTTGATCGGGTCCTTAGGGTTTCTACATCGGGGTACTTTTATAGGCGAAGGGCAAGGTCAGTGGCCGCCCGAGGGGCCCACACCAGGGCCTGGCGTGCCCAGGGGGGCCGCGCCACCCTATGGTGTGGCCACCTCGTGGACCCACTTCGGTTGCCCTTCGGAATCCGTGTTCCTTCTGGTAAAATATTGACTTTGGCTTTTGTCCCGTCCAATTCCGAGAATATTTCCTTACTAGCTTTTTTGAAACCAAAAACAGCAGAAAATAGGCAACTAGCACTGCGGCATCTTGTTAATAGGTTAGTTCCAGAAAATGTATAAAAATACCTCAAAGTGTAAACAAAACATAAGAAAGTTGATATAAAACAAACATGGAGCATCAAAAATTATAGATACGTTTACGAGTATCATATAGCATTACTCCTAGATAGATCTCGACTAGGTGTTTTTTGCCGTAGATTTTTTTGTTTTCTGTTCTGGAACCCCTTCAGGAATTCCTCCAGTGTTGGCAAAACTGGTCATCTCACCTATGACCGTGTCCGCAAGACGCCCCCGATAGTACTTCTGCAAGGTGCACAAGTTTCACAATAGTAGCTCCGTCCAAAACAAAAACATGTACGTTTTTGTGCCTCCGGCACTAGCGGCCACTATGACGACAATGACATCGACCACACCTACCTTAACTATGGAAACATCACGATCATCTACCTCGACATCAACATCAACAACAATGTCTATGGCTACACAAAGGGAACAACTCTAGTCAACAACATCCGCGTCATCACTTGCGTCCATGATACTCCCACTATGACTATGGGGAGGCACCAGAAGGGGGTGTAGTTATGATCATTTCCATCACATGCGCACTTGATGATGATAAGGAGGAGAAGGCGGTAGACTTAAATCTAGTCACAATCATCATTTTATCTCCCGCTACAACGGAAGGGGAATGTTAGAATACATATACATGTACGAGTTAGAGATAGACTCGGATTCTAGAGATCTTCTTGTACTCTAAGTCTCTCCCCTTCTTATACCTCCATATATACCTCGCGAGCGTGAGATCAATACAATAGACAAAATTTAGGTTTATATATTTTTAGTCCCCTCCCTCTACTAGCCGCTATGCCCTACCCTGGCTTGCTCAGGCGACTGGAAGCGAAACCCATGAGACGGACATTGGTACACGCCTACGATGGATCCGACACAGAGATGGATCATGCAAGACTGGAGAGCATGGAGATGGATCCTGCAAGGCGTTGGAGAGCACGGGGATGTATCACGCGAGGCTAGAGAGCATGGGCAAGGGAGACGCAAGGGCGTAGGATGCATGGAGCATAGCATTGCATATCTAGAGCATTCATCCTCCCTAGAGGGTAAAAATGGAATTCCTTCTCTACCTTTCCCAGTTAGCAAGTCGAGTCCCGAGTAATCACGAGGATATGTGTTGATAAATGTAGGATGTATGCTGCTTCCGTATTTCTACTGAAGATTTAGCACATGTGTCAAACTAAAACTATGCCTGACGGTAGAATTACAGTTAGCGTTGATTGTGATTATCGATTAACGGTAGACACGATAGACTTAACTCTATGTGACTTGTGCACATAATTTGACAAATTCCCTATTGGACAGCACGAGGAATTCGTACCCAAGTACTATATATAACACTGATTCTAAGAATTTCTACGACATTCGAAATGAGGAGGCGTTGGACATGATGTGGGGTAAACGCCTAGGCACGATGACTGTGTCGATGTATGTTTATATCGTTAACAAAGAGATTGGGGAAGAGATAGCTGTCAATGTTTTTAGGCCATTAGCTATGCAGACAACTCAACCGACCATAACATAGAAGTCTCTCATTGCTCAATTGGGTGTAACCGCTCATATTTTTCTTGAGCATGATGAATTGTCAAGCAAGCAGGAAGACATCGAAATGGGGGGAGGGTAGAGGATGATTTTGTTTTCGGATATGATGATGATGAAAAAACATATCCAGATGTGGTTGTTGATCCTGAAAACATGGAAAGTAGAGAATATTTGGTTTATCCACTTTCATCCTGACTATTGGACTAATGAGATGAGGATGTTGGAAAAGCACAAAACAGTGAAGGGCAGATTCTGAAAATGGAAAAACACAGAAGCATCAGAGACCTTATAAATTGTGATCTAGTCGTTATATATTATGTGTGCTCATTAATAAATGGAGAAATGAGCAGTACTCACATTAAATCTCAAACTTGGCTCAAACTCATTTCTTTTCATGGATCTTATGTTCCTTTAGCAATAGACACGTGGTTACAAGTGGGTAAAAACAATCGTATCGTGGTGTAGAGATCAACAAAATGCGGTCATCATGCCTGTGTGGACATTTAGAGTGCTCGGAGCGACCACGTCGTGGCTTGGGCAGCGTCGAGGATAGACTTTGTTGACCCTTTTCTGACGCCAATGACGGGACTAAGTGCTAGGGCCCGTATGTCGGAAGACAGACACATCCTTTTGTTTTCGTCGATGCTGAAGGGTTTGTGCGCATGGTCCCACATCAGAAGGCAGAAAAATCCATTTGTTTTCGCCGCTATTGACGGGGAAAAGGGGACGTACCCCATGTAACAAATTGAGTCAAACATACAACAAGTTAGCTATAACAAACGATAGTCTACATAGGGGTATAAATATAACGAGATCGTGAAAACTAATGACATTTTTCCAATAGGCCGATTCATAGTGGCAGAGTAATAATTTCTGCAAGAAGTAGTGACATAGTCGTAAAGACCCAAAAAATCATAGTCTTCACATAAAGGATATTCTAAAAAACAAGTATAGTCTCGTTGGGTGCAGCTATGGTTGTACCTACTACAGCCGGAGCAATAGGATCTTATGGCTTATAGATGCATCCGTCTATTGAAATACCACACCATTGCTAAGTATACCGACGTAGGTCGGACCAAGTGTTTTCACCCCGGAGCTCTAGTCTGGTGCTGAATTAGCACCACCAAACGTCAATCACGTTGTGATGTTGCATCCACTTAACCACCACCTTTAATCGTTCTAGCTTTAACATTGTCGAACATAGACATGCCCCCATACACATGTTTTCGTCATGTCCTAAACCACTCGGCAACTATTATGTGTAACCTCACGCACGAGAACCATGGAACATACCATCGAAATGACTTCAGATTGAATTTTGGGCCTTCCAACCAATGCTCAGACACACGGTTATGACATGATCAACGTCTCGCGACAAAAAGGCGTGCACCAACCTCAATCTACATGTTAGAATGGCATGAAGCCACGGTACTTGCCTCAAATAGGGGCAGAACAGTACCACGAGTTGCCGTGGTTGTAGTACGGCGTCTCCGCCATCGATCATTACCGCCGCACATCAACCGTTGTCATCGTAGTAAGCTCGTAGCCACCGCAACCATGTCACCACCAAAAAGTTTAGGCGCATCCCTCCTAATTTCCGAGCTCTGAAGTCGTTTGGGAACACATGCCACGCTAGGCGTGATGTACACGCAGCAGAAGAACAGGCTTTACCTATCGGATTCCCCAAACGATGACGGTGTGAATGAGGGAGAGAGGAAACGGGAGCCATGACAGCTAGGGTTTCGGCTGAGTCGCCCCATAGGACCGACGTGAGGGGAGCGTCTGAAACTTTGGCCATGAGCCCTAGGACATGGCTGATACTGTCTGGATTCAACTCACTTAATCATGCTTTGAAGTTCCGTTTCCAGACATGCTATGGATATGGATTAGTACAGGACAAATATGATTTCGTTCATTCGAATGTTGCGTACTACTCCCTCCGTTTCAAAATATATGATGTTTTAGTTTTATGAATAAAGTGTATCTAAACCACTTTTAGTGTGTAGGTTCGCTCCAAACCTATATGAACCTACGTACTAAAAGTAGTTCAGATACACTTTTTTTACAAAGCTAAAACATCTTATATTTTAAAACGGAGGGAGTAGTTTTGGTTCGGCAGCAACTTAAACGCACAAGTGTGACAAATTCGTGCAGGTGCACACAGTAGCCACTAGCCAAGCCGTGTTCTGTCGACGTTTCTACGAGGACCATGTATTCTTCTGTCGGTGGAGTTCCAATACTGCCCCTCGGAGGCTCCAATAGTCATGAAATGGAAAAGGCAAATGATGCCACGTTCTCGTGGCTGGCAGTACCAGACACCCCTCTCATCTGCCCATCATGATGCCCTGGACAGCTGCTTGGCGCAGTTGCGTCATCCTTTCACTCGTTTTCGTGGATTCTGTGGAATGGTACGGTCGTCATGCATGCACTTGGCTCGTTTGAAATACCATATTTCCATGTGCATTACCAAAAGCAAGTACACAGTGCTAAATAATACATGCGTCAAGACAGACAATCTCCATGAAAAAAATGCGTCAAGAAATTTCCCTTCACTCGTTTTTTAAGGTTGAAAGAAAAGCCATCCACGTCGCTCTTTAGGGGGCGGCTCGGGCGAAAACCCTAGCCCCCTCCACCCAGCTCCTCCTCTCTGATCTCTCCCGCTGCCGCCGGAGGACACCGGTGGTCAAAGGCCTTCCGTCGACAATGGCGGGGCGGTCTTATCGCGTGGCGGCCTCTCCCCGTAGGGAACCCTTCGGTCACATAGGTGCATCTCTCTGGACGGTACGTCCATTACGATGAAGGTTGGGAACCAGGGCGGCGGCCTCGGGAGGTGGTGTTGGTCCTCCCTTGGCGGATGGCAGCGGGGATCGTGTTTGCCGACCGGGTCGGGCACTTGGCCAGACGCGTTGTGGCGTGGTGCTGCGGTGGAAGCGCGGCCGCATGGCCCTGCATCAACGGCGTGGTGGTGGCTCGTCTCCGGCGTGCTCGAAGTCATGACACCATCTGGCGGAGGCTTCAGGCGGCGCGGGTCGCTTACGCTGCCGGCCGTGCTTTCGGGCTGACAATCGGGTTTGGGGCGTCCAGTCCTGGTGGAGGCCAGCGGGCGGCGTGGGGTGGAATGTCGGCTTGGTTCTAATAAAGCCGATGGTCCTAGGATTAATCTCTCTTCAAGACTCAATTTGTTTGATGCATGTATTCACTGATCTGGCCGAAGTGTCGAGTTCTAGAAGGCTCCACCGACGAACTCCCATGGGTGAATCATGCCTGGAGATTGCCGGATCGGATGGGATTTGGTTGCGCACAAACGTGTTTTTTTGACCATTTGGTTTCAGAGGGAGCGAGACCAAGCTCTGCAATCTGTTGCTAACGGGGACATGTCTTTAGTTCCATGTTGAAGTCAGTATGCAGAGAATACATGGAAGCCGAGATCTGAAGACTAGTAATGGTAGTTCGAGTCCTGGTTGCGATGAGGAATTGACTTGGTGATTCGTGGCTTGTAGTAGCGGTATATGAAAATGGGGCGATAGCACGGGAGAAGTTCAGTGTCTAACCTTTCAGAGTAAAAATACAAGGTATGGACTTAATTGGTTGTGCCTGACAATGGTCATGTTGAAGGCATTGTTTTGAAAGCGCGGATTTTTCTCCAGATTGAAAACCTATGATATATGACCAGTCAACGAGAGCGCTTGTGCATTATTTTCTTCTTAGAGGCGTCGCTTTTAGAGAAGTTAGATTCCAGGTGGTGTCTTGTGATGTTTGGTCTACTGTTACAACAAATAGATCACTGCAGCGAGATTTTTTTTGGTAATTCCTTTTGTGTGTGTGTGCGCATCCATATTGCCATTAGAGCATTGCATTGTTGCAGAGACAGGCGTAATTAATATCTTCACAATATTAATATATTCTCTTTTATTAAAAGAAAGGACAATCTCCATGGAAATGTGATGTCAAATTGTCGACCATTCCGTGG
Source organism: Avena sativa (assembly GCA_916181665.1). Taxonomy (NCBI): domain Eukaryota; kingdom Viridiplantae; phylum Streptophyta; class Magnoliopsida; order Poales; family Poaceae; genus Avena; species Avena sativa. The sequence continues at coordinate 524,169,959 of OV702287.1, read as the reverse complement.
GCTAGCAAGATCCTGATCATCATGCCACCATGCAATCCAACATGGCTGCTTGACAATAAGCAAAAGTACAGACGCCCCAAGCCAGTGGCTGCAGTCCGCCAATTGGGTGCGAGCGATCCAGCTGCGGCATATTCTGTTCGCCCTTTGCGTACGTATCTGTATATAGAAGCATTCGTCTGTGGCAGTGATCTGCCCCGAATTAAACATTCTTCCACTCGATATACATACACCATCCCTTTTGCTTATCATTCGGCGGTTGGGATCGTGGAGCAGATCGACCGGGTCCCGAATCCGCACGTATCCAGACTCGATTTTTCAACCTTCTGCGGCTGTGTGGTTAACTAACAGGACACGCCATGGAGTTAGGGCACGTAGTGGTTATCTTAAGCACACCACGCCTAGCTCATGCATGCTGTCCACAGTTTAAGTAATCTATCTCTCCCTCTTTGTTGGACTTCCGTGACGAGAAAGTCTACTTGCAGATGGAGTTCCAGTTGAGAGTCGTCACTCTGCTTCGATACGCGCTGTCTCGGTGCTGTCCTTGACGAGCGAAATGAACTGGCAATATTCTCAAGTAGCTAGGGGCAGCACTGCAGCACCACATCAGCATGGGCATGGAACGATCGGTGCAGCACGCGGCCTCCACGCATTTGGCTGGCTGGCTCCCCGTTTCTTGGTTAGGTTGGTGAAAAGGCCCGTGAAAGAATGCAAGGCTAGCTATGCTTTTTTTTTTTGGCGAATAATTAAGGCTAGCTATGATTTTGTGTATAGCTTGCTCGTACCTCTGGGCGGCACGTTCACACTTGTCGTTGAACTTCTTGTTAAGATACCCTCTGTTCCGAATTATAAGGTCACATGGTTTATTTTTTAAATTCTACTGATTTATTATTAAAAAAATTACAAATAGGTCTTTGGACTAAATAGCGACAACTACAATCACTAGCGCGAGTCCAAGACGCGCCACCGCCCTCGTCTCTCCATCGCCAGGCAAAGCTTGTCGTACACTAGTACATATCGAGCCTATTAACGCTCCCGTCACACGGAACACTTTCTATCTGTCGCGGACACCGTGAAATTTTGAATGTGTGCTCGTGGTCCACACGGGGTCCTTCGCAGGTATATGGCACGTAGAACGTTTTCTTTGACCACAAATACAACACACACTAGCCGCGCGAAATCGTCTCCTTAGTGGCAAAATATCCCAACGATTCATCACCTGCAAAGTGTGCTCCTATTTGCGACGATTTGTCAAGTTTTTATTTCTTTTTCTATGTCATTTCTCAAATGGTGAGTCATAAATCAGGGTGTGCTTTTTCTCAAATTCCATAAGATGCGTGCATAGCCTTTTCCACTTACTCAGCGTGCTACGCTGTGGGGGACGACGCAACTTCCCGGGCGCGCACTATAAAGCCCCGTGTCGCCACACCCTCACACGCCCTCTCTACGTTAGACACACTTCGATATGGCTCGCAAAAATAAGATCGCTCGTCTTTCTTGCGTATGCAAGCGCCTGCCAGCGTAGAGCCACTGTGTTGAGCATGCCTCTCATGTGGTGAAGAAGGAGCAATCATCTCTGGTTGGGGAGGAGGAGAACCATGTCCTGCCGTCGGACCATGATGAAGGCTCCTTCCCCTCGCACTTGGCCGACTGGTCCTCCTATAACGATGACTGTGAAATCAATTTGGAGGACAATGAGAACACGACGACTATGACGCGGGAAGATGATTTGCGACATCTCGAATGCTGGGAGGAGGCTGAGCGAAAGACCGAGGAGGAGGAGAGCGAGATGCTCGAGCAACAAGTGGCATTGCTGGAGTACTACGCGAAGAAAGGTGAGTAAGATAGAGAGTGAGTGAAGACCGGTGATGTCGGTGTTGTCAAGAAGGAGATCATCTTCATCTCTTCTGACGATGAGAAATAGTAGAAACTTGCATATATTTGTAAGTTTATTGTTTCGCGCACAATTTATCATATATAAACTATTTGTGATGCTTTTCTATATTGTCTATGTTTATCCATGGATAAACTATTTGGGATTGTTTTAATCGACGTTTCCCCTCGCCTATAAAATACCTTGCACAATCTTCCCGTCGGCTACCTCTCTCGTCAACACCATGCCTCCCTACGAATCCACCCTTGAGTACATCAACCTGGCACAGTGTTGGTGGTCTGGCAGATGCAAGCATTTGTGTACATCAACATGGCACAGTGTTGGGGGTCTGGCGGACGCAAATTTAATTCAGTGCTGCTAATGTATTTACATGCAATGTTGAGTTATGGGTTGTTGGGTACAACTTGTGTATATCTGCTACATGTTTCTATAGGTATCACTTGTTGTTTCATACTTAAACCATGTGCGATGCTTGACATAAGCATACGGCTGAACTAAACAACCGTGTGACACCTTAGTTGAACACATACACTGCAGGCAAATTAGCCATTTTCGAACCTCGAATCTGCTGAAGGTTGAGCATACCAGACCATGTGCGAAGGCCCTAACCATCGCAAATGGTCAACAAAATGAAATCGTTCGAGAAAGATCAGCTCTTCACACATGGTTTGATAAACCATGTGTGCAGTAGCGGCTCATCGCCCACCCACAGGTAGCGATGGTTCGATTCATCGTGTGTGAAGTGTGATTTTCGCCGTGTGTAAAGACCCGATCTGTACTAGTGGTAGTAGAGCTCGTTGTAACAAATATACGGGAAGTCATCAAACTAAGACCATGAAGGACCAGCATACCAGAGTAGCAACCATCACCATTGATGACAACAGTAGATCAGAATAGACTGACCTAAAATAGCACCAACGAATATGAAAACGGACCGGATCCCATGATATCTACCGGGTACAGGACTCCATGTGCCCTCTATCGGTGCTAGATGCACCATCGGAGCGAGGATAGAGCACAGAAGCCCTTATTCTAACTTCAGGACGTAACCTCTTGAAAGAGCATATGTGCCCCGTATGTGGTTTTGGTAATTAATGAGAATCTCCATAGACTAATGGTTGCATTGAGTTACACTTGTAGGAATTGTCCATTGGCATCACTTAAACCGTATGTTGGCTTCAAGGTTGAATGAAGAAAGAAAATTAAGAAGAATAAGCAATGACCAAGGAGTTATTCAAGGTGTGATCCGGAGAATGCTCATATAGAAGAAGATACAAGGTTAATCAAGACAAAGTGCAAAGAGTGTATTCAAGTGGATCATCGCCAAAGAAGATATGAAGTGCAGGTGAAAGACAAGACATATTGAGAAGATATTCTGCTTGAAGTTTGCATTACATATGGTGATCAATGATATGTTAAGATATTCCTAAGGAGAGTCTTCACATAGGAGTATAGGGGAGAAATTCACAAGTCTTTATCAAGTAAGCGTGAGCGAGCGCAATCAAGAAAGATGTTCCATCTTGTATCGGTCAAGATCTTCAATATCAAGCACAAGTGGAATGCACAAGGCAAAGGTTTGATCTTTATAGGTTTTATCTTTTACCGGTCTCATGTTATTAGTAGGGATATTGGGTTATAGGATCGATAAACATACTATCAAGAGGGGCTCTCTAGTGAATAACTTGATTGTATCGTTCTGACAGAGATCAAACCTTTGCATACTTGGTATAATGTTTATTAGTTGTTATTTGTATCTTATCCAAGTGAGTTTTTATATATTGTAGTTATCCTCATAACAATGTACATTTCATCAAAAATGGATTTCATATGTATATCTTATTGTGTTTTTGATATTGACGGTCTTACCAGTTCATCGCTTATAGATACGTCAAACCTTTTGCCATTTGGTTTTATCCTCCTTTGTTGGACTATGATTTTTCTATGCATGAAGTTGTAGATCTCTTCGTTTTGATTCCAATGATCCCATGTTCATCGAATTCATAGTCCATATGCAAAAGGTATGGTGTTTTTAGTTTCTGTCTTTTGCCTCGCTAGAGTGGTCCGACCTTTAGTTCAGCCAGCCAGGGTGGTCCGACCCGAGTCTGACCTTGATCTTTTTCTCACAGTTTCCTTGTCGGACCTTGCCTCGGAGTGATCCGATGGCCTAGTCCCGCTACTAGAGTGGTCTGGTCGAGGCCGGAATGTCCGACAGTATAGGTCCGCTTTGCAACGGTTGGATTCAGTGGGGATCTATTTAAGGGCCTTCTTCCCCCAGTGGTCCCACAACCCCTTGATCTCTCTTTCCCCTCCATTGTTTACCTTCTTGCTCTTGCTTCCTTCGTCTCCCTCCCATGATTCGTGCATCCATCTGAAGGAAAAGAGAGAGGAGATCTAGATCTACAACTCCACAAATCAATCTTTCCTATGAGTGAGGGGAACATCTTGAGATCTAGATCTTGGAGTCTTGTGTGTATTTCCTCTTGTGCTCTTTCTTTCTTATTCCCCCAATAGGTTTTATAGATTTGGTAGAATTTGAAAGTGAAGGACTTGCCATTGCATTAGGTGCATCAGTTTGAGTTCTCTACAGAGAATTGGTTAGTGAAATCAAGTGAACTTGTTACTCTTGAGTTCTTGGAACCTTAGACGGTTTAGTGGCCTTCGTCATGATTCCTTGGGGACTCCAATTAAGTTGTGGATATTCGTCAAGCTAGAGGCCTTGGTGGTGATTTCTTGGAAGCCTTCAATTAAGTTGTGGAGATTTCTCCAAGTTTGTACGGGTTTAGTGACCACCCTTGAGTGTCCCATAGTGGATCGGATGATTGCCGTGCAACATGTGCTCGGGAGAATAGGGTGAGGCCTTTTGTGGTGTTGGTGGTCTTAGTATCCCACACCCCTCCAACGAAGATGTATTTCCCTTCAAAAGAAAGTAACTTGGGGGATAAATCTTCGTCTCTACATGCCTCGGTTATTTCAATACCCAAACGCTTTACTTATGCACTTTACTTTGTGATAGCCTTCATGATTGAAGTTATTTATTTTGTTATCCCTATTTGTTTGTCTTGCTTACCATAAGTTGTTGGTGCATATAGGTGAACCCTAGTGTTTGTAGGTTTTGTGCTTGACAAGTCAAATATTAGTTTTATTCCGCACTTGTTCAATCCTTTATCGTAAAAAAATAGACCGCCTATTCATTCCCCTCTAGGAAGCATTTGTGTCATTTGACCGCTAGCTCAACATCCCAAAGAAGACACTGAAAAAAAGCTAAACAAAGAATCAAAACCTTCCACCGGCAAGAGGTCATGGTCTGCCACACCTTCAAGGCCCCACGACCACGGAGGTAGAGCGGAAAGAAACCATAGATGGGTTTGGTTGTTGCCTTTCGCCTTCTCCTTAGCTCTCGTACCGTACCGGTACCTCCTCGAGTCAGTTTAGGGTCGACACAATCTAATTTGTTTGGTCACGTGTTTCGGTGTGCATGTTCACTCATTTTTTATGTACTCTATGTAAAAATGTTCAAAACATCTTATAATCTGGAACAGAAGATAAGTATATATGCATGCACATGACTGGCTGCGTAATTAGGTGTATATGTTGCATCGGAGGTTGCTTGGCGTATATATGATCAATATTACTACTTTGATCAAGAAAATATATGTTATAAGGGATTCTATGGCATGATCTATCAAGCGCAATGTGTATATATATATTTAGATTTATATAGATTGTGAATTTTCCTAAACAGCTTTCGTGAAAGAAAAATTGGCTAACCATTTTTCCCAATTTTGTGCTACTTGTGTGCAAGGCTATAACATAAGTTTACCATGATATAAATGACGTAAGTGCTCGTGAAAATATGAGCGGAATAGTGCCACTGGAACAACTTTAGGGGGGGGGGGGCAAGATGTCAATCACAAATAGTATTAAACACAACCTAGAAAGAGTATAAGAAAATATAAGTTACTCAAAGAGATGGTGTGATGTAGCTTGCTTTCACTTTTTTACCTTTTTTTTGCAAAAGAATTACCTTTTATCTAATATAAAAATCACTATGTATAATCATTTATCACAAAAGACATGTAGGTGTGTTTGTCAAGTCTACATCGTCGATGACTTTGATGATGTGTCAGAGATGAAATAGATAATTGAAACCATTTCAAATTAATACCAAGAATCCAACAAATTATACAAAATTCAAAACTTCCTACTATATTCAAGAGTGTGCTTGCCATAGTTTTATAAGAATACATGCCATCTACAACTAAAACAAATCATTATTTTGAACAAACCTATTTAAGTTCAGTTCAATCACCATTTCTAATTAAAAGTATGTATAATATAATGTACAATGTATTTAGAGGTATCTTAATGAGGTAAAAGAATTATAATTCAACCTAACTTAAAATTGTTAAACTATTTAAAGAACTTCAAATGCAATTAAATTTAAACTAAAATTCAAGATACATATAAGATCAGGAATTTGGTAGTGTATCTTTGATTAAATTTAACATTATGTACAAATAAGTGTTACCGAAATGTGTCAAGCATTTCTAATATTTTTTATTTGATGTGCCATTTGAATCATCTTGCATGGACACCCGAGAAGTAGGTAGTCTTGTCAGAATGGAGAAAATGTTTTAAGAGGTCATTTTTCTCATTTAGCTTTAAACCCTGGAAAATATGAAAATAAAATCTTCAAATGGGACCTTGTCATAGTGGAAGTTGCATATGTTCAAGCCCAACGGTCCCAAACCAGGGTTCGACCAGTGGGGAAGTAACCACTCTTTCTACCTGACATGATCCTTGCGGAGCCAAAAACAAGTCTTTTAGACAATATGGAGCCAAAAATAAGTCTTTTAGACAATATCCATAATTGGCTTGTTTCTTGAAATTGACCAATCGGGAAAAGGGTAGAACTGGAATTGCCCTATAAAAATGTCAATATCTCAATTGTATGTTGTTCTATATTGATATATAAACGTTCTTGTTGCGAAATTGTTCGTAAAACCTATGTAAGAAAATTGGCAAAAAAACAACAACAACATGTATATCAGGGTAGAAGATGCGGGTTCAGGCTCCTCAGTCCATAACTAGGACTCCACGAATGGCGAAATAACCACACTTGCCACCTGGCTATCTTGGGGGTTGGTGTTTGTTCCGGGCAGTTTTATGATTAATTGTGGATACATAAATATTTTGTTGATATATCTTCCCCCAATTTTATGTAGAACGCCCCTGATTGATTTGTTATTCTTCAGCCACTAGCCTTGCATAGTTGCATCCCTTTGCTGCTGTAGAAGAGCACAATGGCGCTGCAGTTGCAGCTTGGGAAGGCGCAAGAGACATGCACGAGTCGCCACTAGTTCCGATGCTTCTCTAGTCCAGATGTAGTACAAGTCTACTCTAGTTCTGCTTCACTCCATGATTTGGATATAATTCTACACGAACGATTAATAAAATAAACCAGTGGAGAGACCCATTTCTTATGTTTCGCTGTTTATCATGTTACTCATGGTACGGCACTGGGGCCACTTGTGTTGTACGTGCGCGTCCCCCGCTGTTTCGTGCTCATACGGACGGAGGAACGATCTGTACCCCCATAAGCGCCCAGGAACACGTACGCATGTTGCAAGGTCCATGCATTGGTCGGTGGCATCTAGTGCCCGGTGCATAAATAAAATAGAAAAAAGCTACAAACAAAAATGGCTGGGAAAACAAACGAAAATTAGCATTTTCGTCTGCCTGCTCCAGCAAGAATGCCAGGAAGGACATAAAGAACCGCCTGGATTCTGGCTGTTCTCCTTCCTCAACTTGAAACACCTGCCGCAAAAAGTTCAGACAGTAATCGTGGCGTTCTCCTTCTTGTAGGGTGCTTTGGTTAACAAGGCATCTAACGGGGAACTCGTGTATAAGAATCCTGGGAACGGATGGACAACCACAGAACACCACCAGCCATGTCGAATCTATTTGGCACATCGGACGAATTTACGCGTGGAATGCAGCGTTCTTTGGGGACCGCTTCTGCTGATGTTTCCAGGAAGATTCAGAGATAGGATTCATCTGATATATATTCTGTTCAAAACAAACAAAAAATATGTTCTTCTGGCCTGGATTCAGGCTAGCAATCTGGATATAATAGCATAGCAGAGGTAATCCACAGACTGTATGCCCTGCTAGCTGGTCGAATAGTATACCATCACTAATGAGGCCTAAAGTAACAGCCAAGAAAGGAAAGAGACGTACTGTTCAGGCTCAGAAAGTAGTTTTAAGTGGTGACTCACACCATGTACCATTGCTATCACAGCTTGGCGTGCCGGTGAATATTCAACCATTTGTCTTGTGACAAGCACGTAGGCCACGAACCACAAGGTACTTCGGCATTGTTATATTTCTGATGCTATATATCTAAATATCTCCCTTTTCCATTGTCAAAAAAAAAAATCTCCCTTTTCCTCTTTCGAGGATGTTAGTTCAGGGCAGGTCTCCCGTTCCAACTTGAAGTAGACTGAATAATGAGATCTCACTCTCGATGGCCCTGGCCCCTGGGCAAAGAAACCGACAAATGCATCGCCCTGCACGTACTCGAGAAGGGAGAGCAGAATAATCCATGGACTGGCGACATACCGGGCGGGCAATACTTCGCTATGTTTTCCCTCCGTGGATTCTTAACCAATTCGAGCCAGCTCTCAACAGCCATTGCGGAACCGATCAGAACGGTAGCTCATCCGCCGCAAACCCGTACGTGTACCCAAGAGAACGGAATGTTGTACGGTCGTCTCCTCACACTATTAAAATGTCCAGACATGACCCATGTATTATTAGGTCTAATATAATCCATTAATCCAAGTTGTCTCCAGTGTATTACTCCTACTCGATTTAATGGTGGATTTGCATCTCTTGCAATGGGATGTACTCGAGTATATGGTTCGATTTACACATTAAGCATGACAATCTTGTTCTCCCAAAGACATTGGCGACGGATTTAATAGGTTGATTTTTGTAACTACAAATACAAGAGAAAAAAGTGACAACGAACATCTACAACACACAAACAAGCAAGTCACCATCACTATCTCAACTCGCCAAACCCTTTCTAGGCACACCGCGCCGCCACCCCTTCTCCACAAGCAGATTCCCTACTCCACTGGCTCACCCGGTTTGGGATTGTGGGGCGGCCCCGATCTACCGAATGGAGCTTTAGTTATTCCCGCCTTGGGGTTTTCATGGGCCAACGTAGTAGTGATTCGTTGCTTGTCTCTCTAGCGAGTGAGCATAAATTCCTATCGGTCTCTCTAAACGATGAGGTTGGGGTTTGCAGGTTTGTCGGCGTGACAGCAACGGGGCTTCTCTTTGCGTTTTGATCCCCTGGCCTCCTCTTTGTCATGTTGATGTGGCCTTCCATGCATGTTCGAGGCCAATGCGTGTTTTTGGACAGTAGGATCTTCGATATGTGGATCTTCTGCAGCAATGGCTTCGAAGGTTTTTTCTCTAGGACGTTGGTCCAGCAGGGTTGTGGCCTTGATGACTTGTCGCGCACGATCAACAACGACATGTTGGCTCCGATGATGGAAAGGATGCAAGAGTGGCACAACCCGGCCGGGGGGAAGAAGGTGATCGCCCCTCAAGGTCCTCGATGTATTTTATTTATTTATTTATTTAGGGGTGTTAGTAGTGCTTGCTTGATCAATAGATCTGAGATCTTTTTGCAAAATAAAAAGAAAACATCTTTAGAAAGGACGTCACACAAGTGCATCAATAGTGTCCGATGAAGTAGGGCGAATGCGAGATAAAGATGATTTTCATATCGCAAGATACATTGTACATATGAATTAATTGTGTGTTCAAACGGGACGCACCAAAACAAACTAACCTATTACCACGGCCACCCAACCTCCTATACGAGAAGGTAGTAACATAATAGTCGGGGCGCTTGAAGATAGAGGACGAGGTTGGAAAAAAATTAGACATGAGGGACAATATCATTTTTCCACGTCCAACTAAGAATGTTACACATTTGACATGAAATACAACACTTTCATCACTAAGGAGAATATTTGTGGGTCTCATTGTTACCATATCTAATGATGAACTTTAGGCCACAGATTTTTGCCAAGATTATGGTCCCAATACTCAGTTATAGATTTTTTATAGAGAGTATTAATCCGAAGATGATACAATTACACCCGGTCTGTGGAACGATCAACATCAAGAGCAAGTCGAAACATCAAGAGAGTACACAACAAACTCATAAAAGATAAAAAAATTACGTGAAACAAAAGTGCCACGCTAAATGGGAAAAAGCACAGATCCATGGCAGTAACCACCATTCTAGGCAACACACTAGACATGAGCTCCAAAAGCAATTCCTTCGGGAGGGAAAGACACATATGTGTCATCATCGTCGGACCCGCCAATAAAGACTAAGTCATGGGTTTTCATCCTAGAAACTAGGTTTGAGCAATCTCTATGCAATACCTTCAACAAGGTAACAATGCCTAAGTAGTAAGCATCGACATTGCAAGGTGCAACCAACGGAGGCAAGTTCATGGAATTTCACCTAAAGCTCAAGATTGGTACTCAGGGAGCACCACCAAACCTTACCCAACCAGGATTGCCACCTCCACTTGCCTCCACCTTCATACCTTGTAGCCGTGATGAAGCCAAACTCAAAAAAACGCTCATATGCTTGCATATATGACCATGTTTCCTAATGTTAGATCTAAGCAATTAAGATCCGATTTGGTTCATTGAATCATAACACCCATGCATCCACTGATACATCCACAACTCCTCTGAGCCTGGCTAACCACCTTATGGTCCAATTGTGCTCCTCTATTAGATGTTGCGGCACAATCGGCCCTTCATCAAACGAAGAAGATAGATATCGAGGAAAATCCCCGTCCCCACCATTGGGAGAAAATTGGGTGTAGATGGATGGTTGATTAAAGTGTGTGGAGTCCTCCTAAACCGCCTAGGTGATAACGGCTTAAGAGGAAGCCTTTGGTTTTATCCCTCCGGTATAAAGATAGCAATGGTGAGATGAATTTGTCAAATAAAAATTGAGAGAGACCAGAACATGGCATAGCATCCTTGAATGATGATTGAGTTTTGTTAATGAGCAAGCATGTGTGTTTCTTCCACACTTTTACTATGAAAATATTACCAGTTAAACTCAATCTCTACAACAACATTGTATTAAGAGTTAGTCAAGACACTGAGGGTGCACACACCCAAATTATACAAAAAGGAGAAAATAATACGAGCAACGATGATCCACGTCCAGTAGCAACACCGGTATCCCTTGACGACACATGGATTGAGAGACTGGATATCCTAAAGAAACGCCTCGAGGAAGGGAATGATCCACATCGAATAAAACCGCTTAAGACCAGATTATGGGTTTTCACACTAAATATCAAGTCCAAGAAAACTCAAAACAATATTTTCACACAGGTGCAACGTGAATACATTGCCATAGGCAGGTACAATTAATTGTATGATCTAGGATTTTCATCTCGAAGCTCATGACTAGGTACCCGAGAAAGCACCACCAAACTGAGGTCACATATGATGTCACCACCACTTGATGACACAACGAAGACGATGATGACACGGACGATGTTGACATGGACATTGCCACGTATTTGGTAAACATGTGTGCAACAACATGTAACCCACGAACATACCTCTGCACACGTGACATAGATGTGGTACATTTGACAAGAGGAAGATCACCAATGTCACCAAAATCCCACATTAGGGACGCTCCGGCAGACCACACATTTGTCGCAAGTGATAGGCGATGGTAGAAGTAGGCATGGTGATCGAGCCCCAAACGAGTCCTCAAAACGCTACAACTTGCACGGCAATAAGTCCCCGTGCTACCGCTGTATGACTCTACTAGGTAATCATAGTGGTCGGCTTTTAAATAAAGAAGTCGAGGGACTATAGGAACGAGGCCAACTGAGACCGGCATTACCACGGGGAACCTCCATCCACGGCTCTCGTAGCAACTTGGCCGACTTACGTCACCAAAATGATGTCGCGTAATGTACCACCATAGTTGATCTCCACTACCCATTGTCGTTGCTCTCCCTGCTTTAGCATCTTCTTGCGCCATCGTCACAATCGATCATTGCTCCTCGAAATCGTTCCTCGGCCACCTCCACCATGAGGAGTCCCGCCGCCCCCTTCACACACAGTTGTGAGGCTCCGCCCTGCGGCAGCTCGAGGCGGCGAAGAGAGGTCCTTCCCCCGAAGCCACCCCCAGAATGAATAGTGTTAGCAACGTGAGAGGGGCTGATTTGTAAATAGCAAAGATTTGAGGGGACAAATGCAATGATTCTTTCCCCCCTAAAAGGCCGTGCCTTTTTTTTGGGAGGGTGCCTTCAAGGATGGTGATTAAAATGCCTTTACAAGCTTATATAAGGCAATCCCCAACTCATACTCCCCACAAACCCACACATAACCCCTTTCCTTCTTTGCTAGGCTCCTGCTCCTTCGGTTCGCACATGCAGCCATATCTTGAGCTAGCTTCTCTGGGCCTGATCACCACCGCCACCATCCCGCTGTCCCCAAGAATCTATAGCGCGATCTTTCTTGAGGCCATGGCAGCCATGGCCTATATAGCTGTGTGGGGTGCAGCATTGGCTGCCGTCCTGGCCCTTGTCCACTGGGTGTACAGGTGGCGCCACCCGAAATCGAACGGCACGCTCCCGCCGGGATCCATGGGCATCCCCCTGATCGGCGAGACGCTGCAGTTCTTCGCGCCGAACCGGAGCTGCGGCCTGTCCCCCTTCGTGAGCGAGAGGGTGAGGAGGTACGGGAGCATGTTCAAGACGAGCATCGTGGGGCGGCCGGTGGTGGTGTCGGCGGACCCGGACGTGAACCACTACGTGTTCCAGAACGAAGGGAAGCTGTTCGAGAGCTGGTACCCGGACACCTTCACCGAGATCTTCGGCCGCGACAACGTCGGCTCCCTCCACGGCTTCATCTACAAGTACCTCAAGACCCTCGTGCTCAGGCTCTACGGCCAGGAGAACCTCAAGGCCGTGCTCCTCGCCGAGACCGACCACGCCTGCCGCGGCAGCCTCGCCTCCTGGGCGGCGCAGCCCAGCGTCGACATCAAAGACGGGCTCTCCACTGTAAGATCGAATTACCCGCACACAAGGCAGCAAGTAAATTTTTGATTTGCTTATATACTAGATTACTAATAATGCAGGTTCGTAATTCCCTTTGTTTTCAGATGATATTTAATCTCACGGCCAAGAAGCTGATCGGCTACGAGCCTTCCAATTCGTCGGAGAGCCTGATGAAGAACTTCACGGCGTTCATCCGCGGCTTGATATCGTTCCCTCTCAACATTCCCGGCACCGCCTATCACGAATGCATGGAGGTACGCCCAATTGCCCAAAGGCATCGCCGGTTCAGAAGTGAACAGTGTGCACATGCCAAGCAGCCACCAAATGTACTTGTTGTCTCGACAGCGCACATGCATTCCTTAGACCTGACGGAGGAACATGTCGATTTGCAGGGGAGGAAGAACGCGATGAAGGTTCTCAAGGGCATGATGAAGGAGCGGATGGCCGATCCTGACAGGAAGAGCGAGGACTTCTTCGACCACGTGATCCAGGAACTCAGGAGGGAGAAGCCGCTGCTGACGGAGACCATCGCGCTGGACCTCATGTTCGTGCTCCTCTTCGCCAGCTTCGAGACCACGGCGCTGGCACTCACGCTCGGCGTCAAGATGCTCGAGGAGAACCCCAAGGTCGTCGACGCGCTAACGGTTTGTGCTGCCACAGAGCTCATCACTTCGCTGACAGTAACTTGAGGGCTAGAAAAGGCAAAAACTGACGGGACAAATTGACCTTGCTACGTGAGCAGGAGGAGCACGAAGCCATCATCAGGAACAGGGAGGACCCGAACTCCACCGTCACGTGGGCCGAGTACAAATCCATGAAGTTCACGTCTCAGGTGAGCCCTAGTAGCTTGGATTCGTCCACAACCCTAGCTTAATTGTGCAACTGTGCAACTTGCCTTGTTAAGATAGTACTAGTACTTACTACAACTGGAGCGAGTGGCCAAATTGCGAGTTACAGGAGCCCAACGAGGCCAGGCTGCAGCTCTGCAGCTGCAGAGTCTGTGTTCCCTGATTGTTTAACCAAGGCCCAATGTTCGATGCTGACAGATAATCTTAGTTAGTACAAGGACTTTCTGTAACAAGCCTGCTCAATATCACCGAATAAGTAAATATAAGGAACAATAGTACTTAGTAAACAACACTGTTACCACCACAGGTACCTTCAATTGGTTTCTGAACACTGAATTTCTGAAACTGACACCCCTGCCGCTCAATTTCCTCTCTGAAGGTCATAATGGAGATCGTGAGGCTCGCGAACATCGTGCCGGGGATATTCCGGAGGGCCCTGCAAGACGTTGAGATCAAAGGTATAGGACGCCGATCACGAATTCCACCGTGCACATGCGAATTGGCATCTCCTGTGAGAAAGGGTCCAAGTTCGCAAGTTGCGCCGAATTTTAACTCTGTTTTTCCTGTCTGCCAACTTCGGCGCAGGCTACACAGTTCCAGCGGGATGGGGCGTCATGGTGTGTCCGCCGGCGGTGCACTTGAACCCTGAGATATACGAAGATCCACTGGCGTTCAATCCATGGAGGTGGCAGGTTCGTCTTCTCGATTTAACATCTTATTACTAGTACCAACTACAGTATTCTGCTTCGTTAATGCCGAACGCGTATCTCGTCGACGACGATATGTAGGTTAGGGTTCTATATGCCTACAAGTTGAATGGCCTTTCAAGACATGGCCTATTGTCTGATCTTCCCAATGAACTCACATATATTCTCCTCTGAGTCTCAACTCTCGCCACTAAAACAGAAATTGCAAGAAAAAATACAGTACTTTAATCAACTGCAGAGTTCCAATTATTAGGAGGAGGAGTACTAGTAGTAGTATAAGATATCAAGGTTCTGATCCCAAGTACCAACTTGTCTACGGAGATCAAGAACGAATTTGGTTGGTGCCCATGCAGGGTGTGAAACCGAACCATCGCCGAAACTTCCTCGCCTAGTAGTTTAACAAGGAGGTCAAAATGGCAACAGATGCATATGTCTGTACCCTGCAACTAAACAAAGTAACCTCACCTGTTACGTAGGGAAACTATGCACCGTGTGTGTCTGGTTAATTGTAGAGGTTTGCAGCAAGCCTAATTGATATTTTTGTGGGCCATTGTTTACTTTCATGTATGGGGGTTCAGGGTTCTAGCCTGACAGTTTCTCAATCTGGTAGGTGATTAGGTGAACCTCATGTGCTATTTCACAGTTCCCCAGAATGAAAATATAGGGCAAAGTGCAATAGAATCTTTAAGCAAATACTACTATCAAGTTGCCTTGCCTATCTAGGACATGTCTGTACGGATCGTTGTGCTAATTACTAGTAGTATGTGCCGCACTGCCAAAAAAATGAAAAACAATTGCAAGATTAGTAAGGAAAATCCACATTGAAACAAGGGTTCTGATCTGGATGTTGCTCAACAGGGCAAGCCTGAAATCACCGGTGGAACGAAGCATTTCATGGCATTCGGAGGCGGCCTTCGGTTCTGTGTTGGAACTGATCTCACCAAGGTCTTGATGGCAACATTCATCCACAATCTGGTGACCAAATACAGGTATGGTTTTTCACCAGTAAATAAATAAGTAAATGTACAGATTTCTCTTCCTACTTTGATGCTGTGAAGAGACAGAACCTGAACAATTCGTATCTTTGCCATGTCAGATGGAGGACGGTGAAAGGAGGAAACATAGTCCGGACCCCGGGCCTCGGCTTCCCGGATGGCTTTGACATCCAGCTCTTCCCTAAGAACTGAAGCTTTTTTGACATTGTGGACAGTTTGGCCATTGCAGCTGAACACAAGATTGTGTCTGCAGAAAATCACAATTTTTAGGTCTCTTAGGGACACCAGAAAAGGATGGAAAACCATATATACTTAGTCTAGTGGTAGGATACACATCTCTAGTTAGAACTACTACAGTCATAATTACCGAGTACTACCACCTAACATGGATCCAGAATGGGTTTTTGTACTTTGGTTTGTTCGTTTTCCATGTGGCTAGTCATCTACCCATGTGTTGTCTTGTAAATCAGTCTATACACCTCGAATGAAAAACGAGAGAGATATAACAGCTATGTACTGTACATAAAATTGTTTTGTGGAGCCATGCCTGGAAGCTCCACTTGTTCTCAGCTAGCTTGTTCAGAGTTCAGACAGAGGAGCTAATAATGATCCAAAACAGCAGGAGCAGCAGTAACCGTGACAATGGCGATGTGTCGCATGGCAGGTTAGCATCCACACATAATAATACAGAGCCAGAAATTATCTGCGGAATTTTAAATTAGTGTGCCGTGGACACAGCGAGAATCGCACTGGACTGAATAACGCGGCAGTCCTAGCTGTTATCTGACAGAACAGCCTCGAGCCTCCGTTTTATGCGAGCAGACCGAGACCCACAAACCAACTCGATCTCTGAATGAGATCTTCTCCAACTCAAAACCTTGAAACATCTTGGTGTCGTCTGACCCTTTTCTGTCCTTGTTTTTAACTTGGGCCAAATCTGTTTTCGTATCGAAAGGCGTAGATAGCACAGGACGATTTAATACTGATACCATCCAGAGAATTCATAAACAATGATGAGCAGGGCAAGTTGGGGTTTATTAGGGATGCGATCGAGGGAAACTTTCTGCAGACATGCCGTCGACAGGATCTCACCCGCTGGAACAAAATCACAGGATTGAGATTTTGCTGCTCGGCAGCTCAGCTCACGCGTCTGAATCACACATCACTATGACTGAGCAATGAGTAGTGAGCCCTCCGTCAATGTGTATCTCGATTCTCGACGCGTCGCTGAACTTTCTGTTGGCAGATGCCCATTTTGCTTTTGTCTTTATCGTGCGGGCATGTGATCAAGCTGCGGTTAGAAAATAACACGACAGGTAAAATGCAGTTTGACTCATAAGAGTTTTCTGGTAGACGTGGAATTTTTTGAGATTCTAAATCATTCTAAGACCTGTGAGACTGAATTTTATGAACATGACGCAATTCTTTGGATGCAGATCGATGATGCCTGGTCAGAACATGAACATGTTTTTACTCCCTCCGACCCATATTAGTTGACTTGGATTTATCTAGATTCGGATGTATCTAGTACTAAAACATGTCTAGATGCATCCGAATTTAGACAAATTCAAGTCAACTATCTAGATACATCCGAATCTAGATAAATCCAAGTCAACTAATATGGGTCGGAGGGAGTATATTATTCGATTCGAACGACATAACATCAGCAGGCAAAGATCTGGCGGCAGCAGGGGGTCCTTGGCCCAGATGGCTGCACGCGGCGGCGGGAATCCGTGCCTTTGGGCCAAGATCTATTCCGTTCGTTGCCGACGCCGGCGCCCAGGATCTCCAGGTCATGCTCGCGACGCTAGGGCGCTTGGGGCTACTGCCCCTGGCATGGTGGAGATGACTTCCTTCTCCATCGGAGTGGTCGGCCTGGCGATCTTGCCGCTATGCGGTGGATCCTGCTAGTTTCCGGCGGATAGCGTCGGGGCTGCTGGCTCGGTTTCAATAAAAGGGGTGGTCATCGGATCTCTCTCGCACCAAGACGAAGATCTACTTGATGCGTATCTCTATGGATCTGGCCGGAGTGTATGGTTCCGAAAGGCTCGTTGTTTTGGTGGTGGTAGTGTCGATGTTGTTGAGGATCGGATTCCTGCAGCGGAACTTTTCTTTTTTTTAATTCTTCTTCTTCTTTGTTCGGCTGTGTGCATCCGTATTGCTATTAGGGTATGCGTTGTTGCAGAGGCTGGGTGTAATTGGTATCCATGTAATATTAATATATGCTAATTTCCAAAAAAAAAAATCAGCAGGCCATCGAAAATTCAATTATTTTAGGGGTTTCGGAGTATCTGAGTTCATTCTTAGGAAGTCTTTGATCTCAGATTCTGTAAGCCGGTTTTGCCAACAAGGGCCAATTTTCGGGCCTTTTACCATCAACAACACGTTGCTATGATAAACCCAAGCTAGCCATTTACGTCAGCCCGTCTAGCTGACGAGCCCATTTATTGTGCCTGGATCCTCTCACGGTACTACCGATCTAAGAGACAAATCGTAAACAGTTCACATAAAACCGGTTTTACGGCCCTAACATAGCCGAAAAGACTCGCCGGTCCTGTATTTGCAACTTTCTAGTCTCAATTTTTTTTATCCAATCCTGAGTATGTGACCTCCGAATTCTCGTACTCTGGACCATATCAAATAAGAGCATCTCACTCTTACTGCGTCCCCGGACCGAAGGCGCACAGATGTAACTTCCACCTAAAAATGATCATTTTTTCACTCGCGTTCTCAGGCGTGGTTTCTAGACGAGGCCAAACCGGCGATTTTTTGTCCAAAATCAGCTCAAATTCAAACAGTTCGGCATAAATATAAGTACAGAGCAATGTTCGACATGAAATTAAACACAGCAAAGTTCGGCATAGTTCGGCATAGACTGAAATACGTCATAGTTCAGCCTAGTTCGGCCAGATCATGTTCGGCATCTACGTCTTGTCCTTGCGCATTCATATGTGCTCAACTAGATCATCCTGCAGTTGCTAATACACTACCGGATGTCGGATCTTCGGACGCATGGCGATGAAGGCAGCCCACGTTGGCGGCACCTAGTGATCAGGCTCTGCAAAAGGTCCCTGTCTATAGTATGGCTCCTTCTTCTCGAGCAAATCCACTGGATGTTTTCGCTCATCCTCAATGATCATGTTGTGCAAGGTCACACAACAGTTCATCACTTCCCACATCTGAACTTTCAATCAGGTCATAGCAGAGAACTGGACAACTGTAAACCTCTGTTGCAGCACACCAAATGCTCGCTCCACGTCCTTCCTGCAAGCTTCCTGTTCCTAGGCAAACTGAGCATGCTTGGGGAGCATCGGGCTAGAGATAGTCTTCACAAATGTTGACCATCTTAGATAGATGCCATCTGCAAGATAGTATCCCTTGTTGTAGTGGTTCTCGTTGATCTCAAAGTCCACATGGAGAGTATGATCCTCAACAAGCTTGGCAAAGACATTTAAGGACTAGAGGACGTTGATGTCGTTGTTCGATCCTGCCATGCCAAAGATTACGTGTAGCAACTGCCTCGAGTATCAAAGTGTAACCTCCTTTGTGGCCTTTGTACATTCCTTGCAAAGCAAATGGACGGTTCTTTCAGTACTAATGCATGCAGTCAATGATTTTAAGCATTTCAGGAAATTCCCTATTTTCATTGACTGTGAGAATCCTAGCAGTGTCTTCAGCATTGGATGTCCTCAAGTATTTGTGTCCCAAACACAGCAATCACTGCCCTTGCTTTGCACTTCCGGCAACCCTTCGCCGAGCCTCCACGCTTCGGCGCCGTAGTCTGCGTGTACAGCCGGCCAAGGAGGCGAGGATCTGCATGTGCTCTTCATCTTCGACGGCTGCGGTGGTCTCTTCCTCCAGCAATAGGGCGAACATCTCCTCGTCATCGGAGTCCATGGCCGAACTACAAAACGCCGAACACTTTTAGCGCGAGGTGGGCGGGAGCTTGGAACGAAGCCGAGCTACAGCGAAGGCTGGAAGAGGCGAAACAAGGCCTATGACGAGGGAAAGGGATGCAGCGGCGGCGGACCTTTCTATAGGCTTGGTTTCGGCAATTTATAAAACACTTTCGCATAAAAATGAACTATTTAGTGCATAAAGCTTATTTAAGTTTGCCAGGAAAAGATTTATATATCATATAACATGTCCATATGATGTGTGAAAAAATTTGAAGGTGAAAAACGTGCGTCATGTGTGGACGTAAGGATGGCAATGGGCAGGATATGGGCAGGGTAGAGAAATACCATATCCATACCCGTGTAGTCAATGGTATAAAAGTTTAGCTCTACCCATACCCGCGGGAAAAAAAATTTACTCATATCCATACCCGCCGGATACCCATACTCATTAGGTACCCGGTGGGTAGATCCAATAGTATACAAGTTATTCATAATTTTACGTTCATCAATAACATATATTTGAAAAAATACAATTATCTTTACTTAATAATAGATAGACGAGTACATGAAAGTATCAAAGTTTAGAATTTGCAATCGCATACTTGTC
This sequence comes from Avena sativa, assembly GCA_916181665.1. Classification (NCBI taxonomy): domain Eukaryota; kingdom Viridiplantae; phylum Streptophyta; class Magnoliopsida; order Poales; family Poaceae; genus Avena; species Avena sativa. The sequence goes on along the minus strand of OV702287.1, from coordinate 524,149,874 downwards.
CCTAGGATTCTTGGCCGGATAGGTCGACACTCCACAGGTAAGTTTGACATGTCAGTTTAAACGAATAGGATATGGGTATATATCCATAGGTACAAGTCTATACCCATGCCCGTATCCGTAACTTAATGGGTAGGGTATGGATATTACCCGTAGGTATAAAAGTGTGCCCATACCCTAACTATGCGGGTACCGTACCCATGGGTAAAATGCCATCCTTAGACACAAAAATTTGAAGTACGTTCCAGCATCCATGGTAAATATTGCAGTGTTAAAAACAATATTCTAAATGTCTCTATGCTTCCGTCCCGATTCATAAATAAAAGTTTATGTGTCCAAGTTGATAAAAGGTGACAGGAGAATGCTCTTACAAGCAGATTAAAGATTAAAAAAACATAAAGAAGACGCACCCTCCACAACACACCCAAGACAGACGACTAGGCGAGAACCTACGCCTACTTATAAAACCACAGGACGTCGTTGCCCCGAACCTAACACGCTATCGCCAGAAAGGGTTGCATGCCCTTTTGCTCCGGACCGTGGAACGTCGTTCCTGCCAGCGGATATCCAGTATCGGGACCTAACACAACTAGTACTGGACATAACTAAGTCATGTATAAAGGATAGGAGGTTGTCGAGAATCGGGGCCGAAATGCAACGAGATAGGATCCAAGCATGTCCGCCGATGATAGCGCAGCAAGACCGAAAGGAGTCGGAGCCCCACAGCGAAGCCCTCGAGAGGGCGGCGACGCCACGCCGCGCCTGGAACTGCGCCGCATCACATGATGCGGCACCGCGCTGCCTCAGGATGGGAATGGATCGGGTCGGCCCGCTGGGTCACCGACCTGACCCAAAAATTCAGGTCCAATGAGTCGTGTGGGTTGGCCCTCAGTAAGATTTGGGTCAAATGAAGCCGGCACCGAGGACCCATTGGGTGAGTAGGGCCGACCCACAACTCTCAACGTGTGTGCTGTATTTGAACAAAATATGAAAGCGCCTTGATCTGAAAGTTGTGACCCAACTATTTATGTTTGCGTACATTAGTTTTGCTTAGCTTCTTCTAGAAAATCGGTCAACTTGTGCTTGTGTAGCGTACATATGTGTGTGCACTTGCGCCTCTAACCGGAGAACAAGTGATATGCCAACTATATGCAACGAATCGTTGTCTCTCCCTGGAAATTATATGGACGGACTGCAAAATCCAACGAAGATTATGCTAATAATTTTGTTACAAAATATCCTAGTAATTTTGTTATAATATTTTAAAACTATCAAACTTTTTTATAAAAAATCTAATATTATTGTTAAATTTTGGGTCGACCCCGGGTACCTATTGGACCACGAGGCCATTCACTTTTATTGAAATGGGTCGACCCGCGGCTCCTAAAATTGGCCCCAAAGCCACTGGGCCAGGTCCGGGTCAACCCATTCCCATCCTGAGCGCTGCCCCTTCTATGCCTCCATGTCCGTCCGTGCTTGATCCCCGCTTTAACTCGTGCCAGAGCACCGCCGCACGCCGAGCTTGTGCTCCATCCTAGCGATGCGCGTCAAACGCCTCCACCGTGAGGTCCTCCCCCCACCCCCCCTCCGCACCTTTGGTGGCAAGGGTCCAAGGGCTCACTTCATGTGTGTGTCAGACTAAGTGGGATGTGTTGAAAGTAGGACTCTACGTTACAATCGTGATCAAGGACACACAACGCGAGATGGTCGTGTAGAGGTTTTGACGAAGTGAAGAAGAAAGACTATAGCTACAATGTCTGGACTTTCTCTCCGTTTTCTCTCCCGCTGTGCGCGATCGACAGGTAAAAAATCGTGCGGGTGCTCTAGGGACCCCGGTGCACCTCAATTGTGTCACGGTCTGACTCGGAGCGAAACGGCCGGAGCGCCGGGGGTAGTTGACTGTTGACGGGTGGGTGCAAGTGCAACGGCAGGTAAATCGCAGGTCTCCTTTGGCGGCAAATTCATCCTCATCATCGCAACGCATCGTGTACACATCATGATACTCTGGCCACAGCAGCAGCAGGCTTGCAATGGCAAGGTCAGCTATGCATATCCCTCGAGGAAAACGTCGACTGCAATGACTAACCAGATCACAGGCGTGGTGTCCTGAGTTTGACCGACGAGTCAAAGGGAGATGGAACCGTTCGTGCCGCCAGCCATATATGCCTCGTTCAACCCGGCAGCAGCATGTGCCATGTGGACGGCAGGGCGATGCTGCTATTGGCGGCCGGAATCCAAACCCAGCCGATTTTTCTGTGCTGCAACGACGGTGCTCATACTATGTATATCTCTTTGGTAATTACTGACCGATTCTGAACTGCTGGTGCTGCTTATTATCGACAGCGTGCACGTACGGCGGCACGAAAGTAGCAGATGAAGTGGTGCCACACGTCCCGTACGAACGTCCTGTTGCAAACAGAATACTACACTACTCGCGGCGCAACGCTACTCATTGGTCATTGCGGCTACTACTGTATACTTGAGTTGCCTTGGATTTCGCTGTCGCTTGAGTTGGCTGCGCTAACTTTGGGGATTAACGAGGAGGATATCGCTCAGAGGGAGCCATCCCTCCCTCCCCAAATGATGGTCCGACACGATCCACGTAAGTAGCAGAGGAATCATTAACCGTAAACCACGCTGTTTGCCATGATAGGGCAGGAGCCCACAAATCCGTGGCGGCAGCTCAACTGCGTTCCTCATGGTTTACTTCAGTCTCATTGACTTGCTTGTACTTTTTCCCAAACGAAGCTTTTGGGCAGGGAGTAGTTGGCTGTCTCACTTGTGGCCCATTTTCTTTCGACATATCCTCCACGTGATGGACGGCCTGCTTCCGACGGCCCGGAAACTCCACCCTCTTCCTCGAGTCCACATCTTCTTCAGTAAATAAAAAAACAGTCACCGCTGCAAAAATCTCGTCCGTCTCTCCGGCCCCGCATGCCACCCGTCCCGTCGCAGAGCGAGCACGAACCCGGCGGTTCGATCGGGGCACGTGAGCCCGTGACCGTCCTGCCTTGCCTAGCCTTTCCTGTGATCACGCCACCCTTCTTGTCAGCATAGGAAAAAAATTGCGATAGGCCTGCGGACGTTGTGCGCTTTTGGCCGGTAAAGGCTGGCACGGCCATTGCCTCGTCACGTCCTAGGCAGGCTGGTAGTACGACTCCTTTCGTCAGGTTCCACAGTTCTGCAAACAGCGGCAGAGCGGAGGGGCACAGCTGCGCAGCACAGGCCTCGGCGTACCTACGTATGCGTAGCCACGCACCTAAAAAGACACGGGCCACGGCCTCGGGATAGATAACGAAGAATCGTCGAGCGCCGGGTAGAGGCGGGTGTGGGGGGCGTCACGAGCTCGCGGAGGAGAGGAATTTCGGTTGCTGTTGTGACGTGGTCTCGGCTGTCAGTGATCCACGTAATGTCTGCCTGCCCGCCGATCTGAGTTCTGACTTCTGAGAGGAAGAACATGGTGATGCGGAGTGCCGGAGTCGAGTGAAGAAAATACGAGAAGAACAAACATATTACTGTTGCGAGATCTACTGCAGCAGCGGAATGAAGCCATGGCTTGTGGAGCAGTAAAACAAATTTACAAACGATACAACAGAACAAGACTATAGTGTCAACAGTATGACAGTGCCAGCAGACGAATGTGAACTTACGGTCTGAAATACAGTGCTGGGCTCGTTTACTTCAAGTTGGATCTGTTCACCTCGGTCGTGCTATACCGGACCATTTGGTCCAGGCCAAGCCAGGCCGGAAAAATCTTATCGCGCAAAATTCGGGCCTTAGCCTGGCCCGACCCGGCCGTCAGGCTGAAGTTTTAGGCCCAAGCTTGGCCCGGGCAAAGCAAATTTTGTCGGGCTGAGCCTTTCTTATTTTCTGCATGGTCCGAGCCTGTCCCGAGATGCCCACCGAGCCACATATACTATGCCCAAGCCTAGCCCGTGGGCCAAAAATAGCCCGTCACAATTCGGGCCATTTTTGGGTGACCAGGCCAGATTTTCATGGTCACGGTTGCTCGTGCAAGAAATAGTACTCCTTCCGTTTGCTCTCTCTTCATAAAGCTAAAACATCTTATATTTTGAAACGGAGGGAGTACAAACTAATTGTGGTAACATATTCCACACACTTAGTGCAACTCCAACGGCTTAGCAAATGGACTGGATAAAAGCCCGCCCAAAAGCCAAAGCCATCGTCGCCCAAGCCACCACCCACGTTTTGCTCATGTTCAAGGAGAAGGCACTGACCACTGCTCTGGCAGGTCCAACGAGTTCTGGCTCATCCAGGAACAAGCCCCCACGCCTTGCTACTCAAGGGAACGCTACGACGGTGTCTCTGTTCGCCGGATCGTGAGACGGTTGTTGGACGTCGACAGGTCTTTCGCGGTGGTCGTGCCGGCAACTCACATCGACCTGAACACCACCATACTGATCGTCCCCGCCAGGAAGCGTGCAAAGGAGGCCCTAAGTTGATTAGCACCTGAGGCCGTCCCCGGCCCCCACAACTTGTTCGTCAAAATGATGGAGCCACCCGGTTCACCGTCCAACCCGATATGTATTCCTTTTGATTCCATATATACGTCCATACATTGATATTGAATTCGTCTAACATAGTGGCATATCAAGCAGACCTTCTTCGAGCATGGGGACTGGACCATGACCGACATTATCAATGAGGCAGGCGGCAACGAGACCCAACATGACACCTAGCACGAGACCCAGCATGACGCCCACCACGAGACCAAAAAAGATGGGATCTCCATCAATGACGAGTCATTGTTCCATGTCGATCTCTCCCATGTTGTTGGTACAAGAGGAGGGTCAGAAAGAATTGGGGCATACATCAACCTTGAGAACATGGTGCTTTGCGAGACTTCGATGGAAATTTGAAAATTTCTAGTTTGTAGTGCTGAGCAAAAGGTAGCGACATTTTGGAAGAAGATTTTCAACTACTTCCATGAGCACAAGAACTTGTGCGAGCACCCTTTTGAGAGTGATCACAATGAGAACTCTCTCGCAAAGAGGTGGGCCTTTATCCATGAGCAACGTACCAAGTTCAACGCTTCATATGACATGGTGAATAAGCAAAAAGTTAGTGGCATTAGCATGGGATACATGGTATATTTCTTTATTAGACTCAAAATACTTAAAAATAGTTCTATGTGTATATGTTATTCCGCCTTTGTACTTACAAAATCTTGCTATTTTTAGGTGTTGCAAGGTTTGGATCACTTCAAGATTGCCCATCAAGGTAAATCATTCAACATGGTTCATTGTTGGAAGGCAATCAAAGGTTGTCCCAAATGGCAAGAGCTCTTATGCGTCGTGGACCAACAACGGAGGCTCCAACTGAAACCAAGGAACCAACAATAAGAAGCCACATAACACCAAAAAATAACCTCCAAAAGGGATCTAGGGGAACTCACATAAGGGCACCCATTGTTGAGGATATGGATAATGGGTTAACCATAGCATGGCCATAATCTGGAAACCCGGGTGGCCCATATATGGTGCCAAGGCCTATGGCCTATCACTGGGGTTTCGTGCATCTAACGTCGTTCTCCACTCATCTCACCTCACACCTTCATCAATCCGCGGGTTCTTGGGTACCTACAAGTCCCCGGATCGAGGTAGAGACAAATATACAAGATAACAAAGCTCATATTTAATCACAACACAATATTTCCATGTAATTATATGCACATAATCGCTGGAAGATTCACCTAAGCCCACAGCCCGTGAGACTACTCACTCATAATAATGTGATCAAGGATAGAAATCACTGTTGAAATACTTAGATTGAAATCAAATATTCTTACAATGGTTGCCAATTCGCAAGGAGATATTTATTACAATATGATGACCATGGCTACAAAGGAGAATGGAGATGTAGAGGATGAAGTATGGTGGTGGTGGTGTTGTGGATCTCCTTAGGTGTGTGATTGATGAGATCTGGGGATGGTGACTATCATGCGGTGGCTTGTTTCTCGAATGATCTCGCCCCCTTCACAAAAGTAGTTCTATTTTACCTAAGGAAGGTGACCGTATGTAGTACGGGCGGATGATACGGGCGGGACTTGCCCATACCAATGCTCATTATGAATCCTAGAACCTCCTTTTCTTCCCTAGTTGACTTGGCTCTATTGACAACGACATATTCTTAAATAATTGCTCTTGATTTCGTCATAAAGTATGATTTTCTGCACATCACAAATCAAGAGAAAGTTTTGCACATCTTTGCAATAATTAGCCATTAGTAGAAAGGATAGAGAGATATTTAGTCAATTCCTTAACTTAAAATAAGATTTAAATGTGGGTCAAGATAGCTATTTTCACAACCATTAATGAGGGGAAGGTAGGGTTCATCAACCGCTCGCTGGGAAACTAGAGCTCGCAAGGAGGAAGGAAACTATGAAGCAACGAGAGAAGAATGGGTTGAAAAACCTAAACCGCCACGATGGTAATTTTATAGGGCTAGGTGTTCAGGTTCGTGTGAATGTGTACATAGGGCAGCGTGTACGTAGCGCATGCCATCACGTCTCCGCCATCACTTCGCTATGGCGTCATAATCACCGCCATGTCCCGAATTTCATGTGCGGGAAAAGCACAATGATGGTTAAAACTACATGTTTATGGTTTCGAGGAAGGTACAATGAATCGAGGCATCACATCTCTAATGCGATCGCAGGTGAACGGTCACTGCCAAAAGACTCTTCTACCCAGACAGAACCTTTCTAACTAGCAGAACGAATGGATGAACCAATAAAGATATTTCGACTTACTTTGAAGATGGATACATTGATTGCATGGTTTCTGGGAGAGCTCCAAGATGTTGCTTGATATTCAAGACTATCCTAGACAGAGCATCCACGATGATCATGAAGACAACACTGATCTTGAAGTTCTCTAGGGTCTACTATTTAGGATATGTATAATGGGTTAACAATGTCATGGCCTTAATCCTGCTAACCCGGGTGGTCCATAGATGATGGAAAAGCCTATGTCTTGTCGGGCGACCTAGTTAGAGGATTCCAGAAGGGAGGCCTAGCTAGATCCAAGAAGGCTATACACACCACCTATGAAGAAGCTGATGTCTTGGAGTACACAACACATAGTTCTATTTGTATTAGTGTAGAACCCTATAGCCTTTCCAGCCAGGACTATTCCTTGTAACTCTAGGTTTTGGTGCCTTTATAAGCCAGACATGTGGGAGCCTACGAACACAAGAACAACTCATAATCTTTGTAACCCAGCCTATTGCCACTATAGTGATTAACAACAGGAGTAGGATCTCTCCACCGTCGTGAGATCTGAACCTGGGTAATTCGTGTCACATGCCTTTCCGGATGCTCATCGCCTCTCACCCTGATAGCTCTAAAAATAGCCATATTTTCCCGCGTTTAAATATTGTTTTAGTCAAGAAATTGAAAAGAATATCTCTAGCCTTGCCACTAATGACTAATTAGTGCAAAGATATGCAAATCATAGCTTTGAATTGTGTTGTGCAGGAAATCACGCTTTTTAATGTGAAATCAGAAGTCAAAAATGAAGATTTTTAGGAAGTCCACACGACCAAGTAATCCTAGAGCAATTACCAGGCGTTAGTAGCCATAACGACCACTGGTATGGGTAGGGCCCGCATGTACGGTTCGCCCGTACCATGTGGCGGCGCCTTCGTCTCATCAAACCCTATAACTTACGTGAATACGCCTATATATTTCGAGGTCCTAGCCGACGCGCAGCCATTTTCAGATTGCATCACAACAACACCAAAGGAGATCCACACCATAGTTCATCCCCTCCATCTTCCATCCTATCCATTAGCCATAGCCATTACCTTGTACTTGAGATCTCCTTATAATTCAGCGACCATTGTAAGAATATTTGATTTCAATCTAAGTATTTTACACAATGTTTTCTATCCTTAATCTTATTGTTATAAGTGTGTAGTCCTCACGGGTTACAGGTTGGGGAGAAACATCACAGCAATTATGTGCATTGATGACTGCAAGTGCACATATCAATTGTAGCTAGTTTCAAAATAAGAGTATCGATCCCACAGAGAGCTATTGGTATAGGTCTTTATGCCCCTCGTTACTATTCACTAGAGAGAACCTGTAAGTTATCTATAATTCCAAGTAATGGTGTATAAAGAGTGTGTTTGAATAAGTACTAAAGTAAACAAGAATAAAGTAAATAACAAAAGTAAACTAAAGCAAGAGAGTTTCTATAAAGTGTTGTGTGATATGGTTGAAGGGTTCTCAACGAGTGTAGGATTCACTACTAGCATAATATTATTAATCATAATTAGGATAACCTATTTCTTATGTCATGACATGTGTGGAGAGAGCTCCATAATAAGATGTTCACTACAAGGCTCGTAGGCAGCCACTTTATTGAGCCAAGAATGAGGTCACCTCTAAATAACCATTGCGATGTCTAAGAGCAATCACGAACTACTCCTTGTAACTCTAGGTTTTGGTGCCTTTATAAGTCAGACTTGCGGGAGCCTACGGACACAAGAAGTACTCACTATCTTTGTAACCCAACATATTGCCATTATAGTGATTAACAACAGGAGTAGGATCTCGCCACCATCATGAGATCTGAACTTGGGTAATTTGTGTCACATGCCCTTCTGAACGCTCATCGCCTCTCACCCTGATAATGTATCAACATCCCCAAGCTTAACTCCTTCTCGTCCTCGAGTAGGTAAGTGATAAAAAGAAAGAATAATTTTTGAGGTGACATGCACCACCAAAGACTTGATCAAAGTATTTGTAAAACATTTAAAGCTGGGATCAAAGTACTTTAATCATAACATGAAAGATAAGGTTCTAGCAATAAGACAAAGAAATTATGATACAACATGAAAAGGCACACACAAAAGCTTCATGAATAACAATGCTTTGCAAGACGTTTGTTTGTTTCACATAAAGAAAATATAGCATAATAGTATTCAGCTTGCCCCTCATATAGTAGCAAATATAAATGCATAGGACACCTTCAAAGTTCACAAGAGTGACTAGATACAAATAGTTTAAAACAAGCAATATCAAGTTATGCATCAATCAAATAGTCTTGGGACAATGCACATAGAACTAAGAATGGCCACTATGCTCTCAAAGTAGGTGCATAAAGGTAGAAGGTGGAGACTCAATATATAAGTGGAAGAAAGGCCTTCATAGAAGGAAGCAGAGATTCAAGTTTCATAAAGAGCTTCCAAAAATTATGGTACTTATAGCTTTCAGCTCTCATTGCCCCTATCATAAGCATCTTGAAGGTGATTAAGGTTAAAGTGACACAACTAAGAGGATATGCTTGACAAGTTATAAACCAAAATCTCATGCCCCTTACTTATGAAGACTGAACCTCATGCTACTCAACTTTAGTCACGAGTAAGCTCTTGTCATTGTAAGTACATATGTATCATAAAGAACCGCCAACGGGGTATCCCTTGCATATGATACAGGAGCTATCCCATAATCAAAATGACAAGGCAAGCAGACAATGAGCATCTCAGCGATCTTTTTATTTGCTATTTGCATAGGTTTTTATTGAGGATGCTTCATAGAGTGATCATTATGGTGATGCTGCAAATTTCCACCATGATTAAGCATGGCTTAGGCTAGCGGCCCAGGCGTTTCTCTAACACACATACAAACCCCATGATCTTACAAGTTCCACTTTTATTTCACACTGCCGGGATCCATAAGCAAAAGAACATGATATCAACGGGGTATAAAGTACAAGTGCAGTGTTGAAAGCGTTCCCCATGATACATGGTTCTACTAACTTCAACTTATAAAGCGCAAGCATATACGCGACAAAGAAGGACCCAATGGTTCAAGTTTATTAAATGCAAAAAAGTAAAGTGTGCCATCAAGTTCGTGAGAGCTTTAATCACTAGTTTTCACATAACAAGTTTAATTTGGAAGGTAAACAAAAGCATGAATATACTTGGAATAGCATAAGCTAGTAGGTAGGTATGGTGGCCTCTTTGGAATAACTTGGTTTAGGGAGTTGGATGCATGAGTGGAACTCATACTTGGTTGTGAAGGCGAGCAAAAGACTGGGAGAGACAAACTAAGAGAGCAATAATGGCCATAATCTTGCAGAGCGACAAAACATCATTGATCAAAGCATAATGTGATACTACAAGTTGAAAACTAAAGGATCATAAAGGCTATGGTGACTTGATATAGTCATAACATGGTGTGAGCATGTGCCAAGTCAACCCAAATAAAGCATCAAAGGAGAATACCACTATACTATGCTTTAATATGCTAAAACAACGCATGATTCATCCAAGGCACATTAAGCAATCTCAATTGTTTATAACAAGTCATTCTACATCAAATAATACTAAGCATAAAGCCAAAACAATATCAAGCATGGCATGACAAAGCATAGGCCACAGTCAAAAACAAGCTCTCTTTACCACTTAAGCATGAACTTTCCTACTCTTTTCCAAACCAAACCGAACTATTTGAAAACCAATGTATGAAAGAGGGGGTCCAACCAATTTATTCAGCAAACTAAGCAAACCAAGCAAACGAAAAACCAAAATGAAAAAGAAGACGCTCCAAGAACAACACAACTGTGCATGAAACAATAAAAAATGAAGCGTTTGGAAGAAACCTGGGATTTTTATTGATAAAGAGGGGGATGCCTTGGGCATCCCCAAGCTTTGACGCTTGTAATTCTTGGATATTTCTTGGGGTTACACACGTGGCATCCCCAAGCTTGAGCTGTAGTCCATCCTTCATCTCATTACTCATTCCTTCCATACATCTGAAATTTTTCCTTCATACAAAATTTCACACAATCTTTATTAGCAACATTAGTGCACTCAAGATAATAGGTCTTAAGGTTCAGTTCTAACACGAATAAACTTCCATTAGAACACTAGCTACTGAAGCACTTCCCTCAAAAAGCTCAATTCCCCAAAATAACTCAAAAAGGAACCAACAAGAAGCAAATGTAGAAAATGGCAGAAATCTGTCAAAACAGACCAGCAGGTAAACACGATTTTTTTCGAAGACCTTCTGTTGATCAAATCAAAAAGTGTTGAACTAACGAAAGTTAGATAACAACCTGGGGCATAAGCACAAAAATCCAAGCCTCGAAAGGACGTACAGATATTTTATAATATTTTTTACGGTGAAGCACAGAAATCTGTTTCGGGACAGCAACTTTCCCAATCATTACTTCTCTCTCATTAGAGGTTACTCTTGGCACAAAAAGCAAATAAAAAGGAGAAGGAGCGGTTATTACTTCCAAGACTCATCTAAAACTTTTGTGTTATCTCCCCATAAGTACTTTTCTTTAACGCCTTTAAGTTAGGCATGTTAATTTGAGAACATGCTCACATAGAAAATATGAATTGAAGTAAAAGAGAGCATCAAGAAGTAAATTCAAAACACATTTAAGTCTAACCGACTTCCTATGCATAGGAACCTTGTAAGAAAATAAATCAAAGAAGCACATAGTAGCAAGAATGGGTAAATAAAACAAGAGCAACTTCAAAACTTTCAGCACATAGAGAGGTGTTTCAATACCATGAAAACTTCTACAACCATATTTTCCCCTCTCATAATAATTTTCAGTAGCCTCATGAATAAACTCAACAATATAACTATCACATAAAGCATGCTTTTCATGATCTAAAAGCACTAGAGCTTTATTATAAACATTTTCAAAAGAATCCTCAGGAACATAACATTCATCCTCCTTTAGTAAGCATGGGGGACAATCAAATATTGTAAGGGGTAAAGAGTTACTCTCATTAGAAGGTAGGAATGGGTAGATCCATTCATCCTCCTCTTGATCATCACTCTCCTCCTCTTTTTCATCCAATGAGCTTCCAGTTTCAGCAATTTCTTCTTCCGCTGGTGGAGAGCATCTATTAAGATATTCAAGAATATAGCCATTTTCTTCCTTGTAATTATCAAAGCAAAATTGAAGTATATCATAAACCTCATATTTATAAGGTGAATCATCAATATTTTCAAGCAAACTAGAAAGTTCAAATGCACCCTTCCAAGCAATAAATTCTTCAATTTGTTCCACATCATAAAAGTCATAATTCCCTTTAACATAAGAGGATATGGTAACATTATCATTATACTCACATTGAAAAGGGAGGTGTTTATACCTCCTACAGCAACAAGATTTATCAAAGCAATAAGTAACATTATAAGTAGAGCACACGTTTATAGCAATGGTATACAATTTATCAATTTGTTCCCATAAGTGTTTCCCTTTTTGTGACAAGCGGTGTTCCTTATAATAATATTTTTGTTCTTCCATGAACCCACCTTGCCAATAAGATTCAGTTTCAAAGAAACCAACCATTTATAGAAAGCATGATAAAGCAATACAATAACAGACCAATGAAAATAACAACTATAGTTGGAACTATTTTTTTTGTGTTTTCGATAAAGAAACAAGCAAACAAAGCAAAAGAAACTAAGCAAAAAAAATAATAAAGTAAAGAGATTGGTTATGAGGGACTCCCCTTGTGAATATGTCCTTGACTTCCCGGCAACGGTGCCAGAAAAATAGCTTGATGGCCCAAAATATATCGAGCTCGTTGGGGAACCCCAAGAGGAAGGTATGATGAGCACAGCAGCAAGTTTTCCCTTAGTAAGAAACCAAGGTTTAATCAAACCAGTAGGAGCAAGGAAACACCCCAAAGGTGTAGCTAGATGAACGTTGGCATGGCGCACTACCAGTGCCAGTAGCAACATGGAGACCTGCACAACACAACCACAGAACTTTGCCCCCAACTTGCGATGAGGTTGTCAATCTCATCGGTTTTGCTAAAAACAAAGGATTAAACGTATCGAATGGAAGGAAGTAATAGTTTGCATAAAGTAAACACAAAGCAGTAAACAGTTTGTAGATTGTATGTAAAAGAAAGGACCGGGGTCCATAGTTCACTAGAGGTGGCTCTCCTTAAGAAAGATAACATGTTGGGTGAACAAATTACAGCGGGGCAATTGACAAACATCGAGAAAGCATACAAGCATATACTAATCATCTTGACTCCTTCGAGACTTGATTGGGCATTACAGCATTATACATAGACTGCCATCCAACTGCATCTATGACTAATAATCCACCTTCAGGTTATCATCCGAACCCCCTCCAGTATTAAGTTGCAAGCAACAGACTATTGCTTTACCAATTGCGTGTATTGTAAACAATACGATTGTTCTATGAACAAAGGATTGTTGTTTTCTCCCTAGTAGCAACAACACATCTAGTACCTTAGAGATTTCTGTCACTTCCCCAGATTACCAGAGGCATGAACCCACTATCGAGCATAAATACTAACTCTTGGAGTTGCTAGCATCTACTTGGCCAAGATAGCTACTAACAACGGAAAGCATGCAAGATCACAATAACAAAGACATGATAGAATCAATAATCAATCTGAAATAGCATCTCAATATCCATCGAATCCCCGCAAACACAACATGTATGGATTACAGATAGATGATCTTGATCATGAACGAAGCTCACAAGATCTAGACATGAAAGCACAAAGGAGGAGAACCAGCCATCTAGCTACTACATGGATCCATAGTCCAGAGATGAACTACTCACGCATCACACCGGAGGCTTGCATGATGATGAAGAAGGCCTCCAGGGTGAATTCCCCTCTCTGGTAGGGTGCCAGGAAGAGCTTTAGATCCCTCCCGATCTAGGCATGGAGATGACGGCGGCCATAGACTCTTTCGTGGATTTTTGATCGGGTACTTAGGGTTTTGGTCCTGAGGGAAATATATAGGCGGAAGGATAGGCCAAGGGGGTGCTGGGGTCGGCCAAACCACCCCCTGGCGCGGGCCAGGCCTAGCCACGCGGCCAGGTGGTGTGGCCGACCCCTAGCTCTTCTCCGTCTCGTATTCTGGCTTCAGATGTCTTCCGAAAAAATAGGCACTTTGGCTTTTGTCCCGTCCAATTCCGAGAATATTCATTTTCTGACTTTCCTGGAACTAAAAATAGCAGAAAACAGGTAGCTGGCACTATGGCTCTTGTTAATAGGTTAGTCCAATAAATCATATGAAAAGTACTCCAAAGTGTGGACAAGACACAAGAAAGTAGATAAAACCAAGCATGGAACATCAAAAATTATAGATACATTTACAATGTATCAAGCTTCATCTGTTCAAAAATAGCAATCTCGGAAGACTTGATTAGTAGCAAATGTTTTTATAGTTTTCGTTTTATAATTTTTATGGGTTTTTGGTTTTATAATTCTTTTGTTCTTTTCAAATAAGTAAAAGCAGTGAAAAGTAATAAACATAAATAACTTAAAACTCGTAAACAACTTTTAGTACAGCAATAATAAATTAACTGCTAAGAACAAAGACCAAAAGCACTTAGCTCTCTGGCAACGACACTATAAAATAGCTTGATGAATGCAAGTGCACAAATCAATTGTAGCTAGTTTTGAAATAAGAGTGTTGATCCCATAGAGACCTATTGGTCTAGGTCTTTATGCCCCTCGTTACTATTCACTAGAGAGTACTTGTAAGTTATCTCTAATTCCAAGTAATGGTGTATAAAGAGTGTGTTTGAATAAGTACTAAAGTAAACAAGAACAAAGTAAATAACAAAAGTAAACTAAAGCAAGAGAGTGTCTATGAAGTGTTGTGTGATATGGTTGAGCGGTTCTCAAGGAGTGTAGGATTCACTTAGCATGATATTATTAATCATAATTAGGATAACCTATTTCTTGTGTCATGACATGTGTGGAGAGAGCTCCATAATAAGATGTTCACTACAAGTCTCGTAGGCAGTCACTTTGTTGAGCCAAGAATGAGGTCACCTCTAAATAACCATTGTGATGTCTAAGAGCAGTCACGGACTACTCCTTGTAACTCTAGGTTTTGGCGCCTTTATAAGTCAGACCTGTAGGAGCCTACAGACACAAGAACAACTCACAATATTTGTAACCTAGCCTATTGCCATTATAGTGATTAACAACATGAGTAGGATCTCGCAACCGTTGTGAGATCTGAACCTAGGTAATTCGTGTCACACGCCCTTCCGGAGGCTCATCGCTTCTCACCCTGATGGCTCTAAAAATAGCCATATTTTTCATGTTTAAATATTGTTTTTAGTCAAGCAATTGACAAGAATCTCTCTAGCCTTGCCACTGACGACTAATTATTACAAAGATATGCAAATCATTGCTTTCAATTGTGTTCTGCAGGAAATCACACTTTGTAATATGAAATTAGGAGTCAAACATGAAGATTTTTAGGAAGTCCACACGACCAAGTAATCCTGGAGCAATTACCAGGTGTCAGCAGCCGTAACGACCAATCGTACGGGCAGGGTCCGTCCATACGGTCCGCCCGTACCATGTGGCGACGGCTTCGTCTCATCAAACCCTACATCTTTCGTGAAGACATCTATATATTTCAAGGTCCTAGCCGTCGCGCAAAGTGTCGCCATTCTCAGATTGCATCACGACACCACCAAAGGAGATCCACACCATAGTTCACCCCCTCCATCTTCCATCCTCTCGATTAGCCATAGCCATTACCTTGTACTTGAGATCTCCTTATGATTCGGTGATCATTGTAAGAATATTTGATTTCAATCTAAGTATTTTACACAATGTTTTCTATCCTTAATCTTATTGTTATGAGTGAGTAGTCCTGACGGGCTGCAGGTTGGGGAGAAACGTCGCAACCATTGTGTGCATTGATGACTGCAAGTGCATAGATCAATTGTAGCTAGTTTCGAAATAAGAGTATCGATCCCACATAGAGCTATTGGTATAGGTCTTTATGTCCCTCGTTACTATTCACTAGAGAGTACTTGTAAGTTATCTCTAATTTCAAGTAATGGTGTATAAAGAGTGTGTTTGAATAAGTACTAAAGTAAACAAGAACAAAGTAAATAACAAAAGTGAACTAAAGCAAGTGAGTGTCTATGAAGTGTTGTGTGATATTATTGAAGGTTTTTCAATGAGTGTAGGATTCACTACTAGCATGATATTATTAATCATAATTAGGATAACCTATTTCTTGTATCATGACATGTGTGGAGAGAGCTCCATAATAAGATGTTCACTATAAGGCTAGTAGGCAGTCACTTTGTTGAGCCAAGAATGAGGTCACCTCTAAATAACCATTGCAATGTCTAAGAGCAGTTACCCATATAGACCACCACAATTAATGGTCTCCCTGTGGATATCGTAATTATCTTAGGGAATCTCTCTTAATCCTCCTTTGACCATGCAAGTTGCTAGCTGATGCCTCTAGTCACAATAGTTCCAGGCACACTTCCAAACACGTCCAAAGGATTTCACCCTCTTCTTTAGTCCCAAAGACAAATAATATGTGGCCGACTACACATACTATCTAAAGAGAGAGATCAAACACACACCATAAATATTTAATAGACCAGTAAGTCATTTGGACACAAGTATATATCATCTTTATTTCAATGGATAATAGTGCTAGGGTTTCACCATCTCTCCCCAAGAATAAGACAACTACTCATAAGTATAGGGGATCAACATCATAACAATTGTATGTATGAAATATGAAGGTACAATTGAAAAATACAAGTGCAAATCCATAATAGAGATTGGACCAGAACAAAGTAAACAAAGGGGATTGATGTTGAAGATGATGTTGATGAAGATGGCGATGAAGATCGATGCATAGCCCTTCAATATACAAGTCTCCTCTCTCCCTTGGGGGAGTGCAGCGATATCACATCATTATCTTTCATCTTTTTACCTTTTAGTAGAGTCATATCATGAATATAGAAGTTATCATATAGGATGGTTTGCATTGTGGAAGTATCTCTCCTCTAGTTAGTTATCTATGTATCCCTTGGTGTGAGTTGCCGTTATGGAATATTAATGAGAAGTTTTATCATTTACTTTTTGCACATCTTATTTTAGTTTGCAATTTATATTATATGATTGATCTTGTTGTTAGGTTTGGTATAACTTTGGGATCATTAAGTAAATTTAGTTGGTTTTGGAAACCTAGCTCTGGTCAGTAGCAACACTATTGGAGGATTGAATGGAAAAGAGAAAAGTACTTTTAGAAATATAATTTCATTATGTTTCTTTCTTGATTGGCTCATAAGCTTAGTATTCTCTAGTTAAGATCTCTTGTGTTTCCAAGGAAGATTGCATGATTGTTTCTATCACTTGTATGTTTGTTTGTTTCCTTCAACTCTTATGCTTGCTACCCAGCCTTGCTAGCCAAAAACCTGTACTGAGAGGGGATGCTTCTCGTGCATCCAATCCTTGAACTAAAATCTGTGCCATTTATGTCCACCATATCTGCCTATTTGCATTATTGCTATATCAAGTAAATTCTCGAGTTTTATCTATCTTCCAAATTAAACTTGTTATGAGAAAATTAGTGATTAAAGATCTCACAAACTTGATGGCATGCTTTATTTTTTTGTACTTAATAAATTTGAACCATTATGACTATCTTATGAAGCTTATATGATTGCAAATTATAAGTTGGGAGTTAGCAAAACCATGTTATCATGGGGTCCGCTTTCGATAGTGCACTTATTATTTAGTTGATATCATGTTCTTTTGTTTATGGATGCCGGCGGTGTGTGATGGCTCAAAATATATTCGAGCTCATTGGGAACCCCAAGAGGAAGGTATGATGAGCACAACAGCAAGTTTTCCCTCGGTTATGAAACCAAGGTTATCGAACTAGTAGGAGCAAGGAAACACCTCCAAGGTGTTGTTTCCAACTTGGAATCCTGCACAACACAACCACAGAATTTGCCCCAACTTACAGTGAGATTGTCAATCTCACCGATTTTGCTGAAAACAAAGGATTAAACGTATTGTGTGGAAGATAGTAATTGCTTGCAGAAAGTAATCAGTAAACAGTAAATAGATGGTAGATTGATGGTAAAATAATGGACCGGGGTCCATAGTTCACTAGAGGTGATTCTCCTTAAGATAGATGACATGTTGGGTGAACAAATTATAGCAGGGCAATTGACAAACACCGATAAAGCATACATGCATATACTAATTAGATTTGATTGGGCGTTACAACATTATACATATACCGTAATCCAACTACATCTATGACTAATAATCCACCTTCAGGTTATCATCTGAACCCCCTCCAGTATTAAGTTGCAAGCAACAGATTATTGCATTAAGCAAAGTGTGTAAAGTAAACAATACGATTGTCCTATGGACAAATGATTGTTATTTTCTCCCTAGTAGCAACAGCGCATCTAGTACCTTAGAGATTCTTGTCACTTCCCCGGATTACTAGAGGCATGAACCCACTATCGAGCATAAATACTCCCTCTTGGAGTTGCTAGCATCTACTCGGCCAAGATAGATACTAACAACGGAAAGCATGCAAGATCACAAATAACATAGACATGATAAAATCAATAATCAATCTGAAATAGCATCTCAATATCCATCGGATCCCCGCAAACACAACATGTAAGATTACAAATAGATGATCTTGATCATGAAAGGAGCTCACAAGATCTAAACATGGTAGCACAAAGGAGGAGAACCAACCATCTAGCTAGTACATGGACCCGTAGTCGAGGGATGAACTACTCACGCATCACACTGGAGGCAGGCATGGTGATGAAGAAGGCCTCCAGGGTGATCTCTCCCCTCCGGCAGGGTGCCGGGAAGAGCTTAAGGTCCCTCCCGATCTAGGGATGGAGATGGCAACGGCTACAGACTCTTTCGTGGAATTTTCATCGGGTACTTAGGGTTTTCGTCCTGGGAGGCTTTTATAGGCGGAAGGGCAAGGTCGGTGGGCGCCCGAGGGGCCCACACCAGGTGGCAGCGCGCCTAGGGCTGGCCGCGCCACCCTAGGGTGTGGCCGCCTCGTGGCCCCTCTTCGACTCCCCTCCGGACTCCGTGTTGCTTCGGGTAAAATATTGACTTTGGCTTTTGTCCGGTCCAATTCCGAGAATATTTCCTTACTAGCTTTTCTGAAACCAAAAATAGCAGAAAACAAGCAATTGGCACTGTGGTATCTTGTTAATAGGTTAGTTCCAGAAAATGTGTAAAAATACTCCAAAGTGTGGACAAAACATAAGAAAGTAGATATAAAACAAGCATGGAACATCAAAAATTATAGATACGTTTACAACGTATCAACATCCCCAAGCTTAACTCCTGCTCGTCCTCAAGTAGGTAAGTGATAAAAAGAAAATAATTTTTGAGGTGACATGCACCATCACAATCTTGATCAAGGTATTTGTAAAACATTGATAGCTGGGATCGTAGTACTCTAACATAGCATGAAAGATATAGTTCTAACAATAAGACATAGAAACTATGTTATAACATGAAGAGGTACAAACAAAAGATTCATGAATAACAATGCTTTGAAAGACGTTTGTTTGTTTCACATATAGAAAACATAATGAGAATGGTATTCGGCTTGTCCCTCATAGTGTAGCAAAACATAAATGCATAGTACACCTTCAAAGTTCATAAGGGTGACTAGATACAAATAATTTAAGAACAGGCAATATCAAGGTTATGAATCAATCAACAAGTTTTGGGACAATGCACATTAAACTAAGAATGGCCACTATGCTCTCTCAATAGGTGCATAAAGATAGAAGCTGGAGACTCAACATAAAATTAAAAGAAAGGCCCTTCTTAGAAGGAAGCAGGGATTCAAGTCTCATAAAGAGCTTCCAAAAATTATGGTACTTATTAGCTTTTATCTCTCATTGCCCCCATCATAAGCATCTTTAGGTGATTAAGGTTAAAGTGAACAAATATGAGGATATTCTTGACAAGTTATAAGCTGAAAATCTCATGCCCCTTACTTACGAGTACCGTTCCTCATGCTACTCAACTTTAGTCACATGTAAGTCCTTGTCATTGTAAGTACATGTGTACCATAGATAACCGCCAACGGGGTACCCCTTGCCTGATGATACGGAAGAATCTCCATATCAAAATGACAAGGCAAGCAGACAATGATCATCTCAGCGATCCTTTCCTATTTGCATAGGCTTTTTTTTTCTTTTTTTCTCTTCCTTTTTTTCTTTCCTATTTGCATAGTTTTTTTTATAGAGGATGCTTCATAGATTGCTCACTATGGTTATGTTGCAGGTTTTCACCATGATTAGGCATGGCTTAGACCAGCCGCCCAGGCGTTTCTCTAACATATATACGAACTGCATGAGCCTTACAAGCTCCCCTTTCATTTCACACCGCCAGGATCCATAAGCAAAAGAACATGATATCAACTAAATAAAGTGCGATGTTGAAAGCATTCCCCATGGTAACATGGTTCTGCTAATTCACAACTTACAAAACGCAAGCATATACGCAAAATAGATGGGCACAATGGTTCAAGTTTATTAAGTGCAAGAAAATTAAAGTGTGCCATCAAGTTCGTGAGAGCTTTAATCACTAATTTTCACATAACAAGTTTAATTCGGAAGGTAGATAAAAACATGAATATACTTGGAATAGCAATAATGCTAATAGGTAGGTATGGTGGACTCTTTGGAATAACTTGGTTTTATTTGAAGTTGGATGCATGAGCGGAACTCATACTTGGTATGGATGCTAGCAAAAGACTGGGAGCGACCAATTAAGAGAGCAATAATGTCCATAATCATGCAAAGCGACAAAACATTATTAATTAAAGCATAAAGTGATATTACAAGTCGAAAACTAAATGATCATAGAGGCTATGGTGACTTGGTGTAGTCTTAACATGGTGTGACCATGCGCCAAGTCAGCCCAAATTAAGCATCAAAGGAGAATACCACGATATTATGCTTTTATATGCTAAAACAACGGATGATTCTTTCAAGGCACATTAAGCAATCTAAATTGTTTATAGCAAGTCATGCTACAAAAATAATCACTAAGCATAAAGTCAAAGCAATATCAAACATGACATGATGAAGTCTAGGCCACAGTCAAAACAAGCTCCTTTTATACCACTTATAAGCATGAACTTTCCTACTCTTTTCCAATCCAAATCAACTTATTTGAAACTATGTATGAATGCGGGGGTCCAACCAATTTATTCAAGCAAACTAAGCAAAAGAAAACAAAAAACAAAAATGAAGACGCTCCAAGAACAACACAATTGTGCATGAAACAATAAAAATGAAGTGTTTGGAAGAAAATCTAAGATTTTTATTGATGAAGAAGGGGATGCCTTGGGCATCCCTAAGCTTTGACGCTTGTACTTCTTGAATATTTCTTGGGGTGAAACGGGTGGCATCCCCAAGCTTGAGCTTGTTTTCCATACTTCATCTTATCACATTGTTCTTCCCTACACTTTAAAATTTCCTTCATACAAAACTTCACACGATCTTCCTTAGCAACATTAGTGTATTCAAGATAATAAGTCTTTGGGTTCAGTTTCACAAGTAAAACTTCCATTAAAAACACAAGATACTGTAGCAATTCCTTATAAAATTTCAAGAAATTGGCAAGAACTCAAAGAGAAAGAGATTAAGAGGCAAATGCAAATAATGGTAGAAATCTGTCAAAACAGACCAGCAGGTAAAAACCGATTTTTTTGAAGACCTTCTGTTGCTCAAATCGAAAAGTGTTAAACTAACGAAAGTTAGATAAAAACCTGGGGCAGAAGCACAAACATTACAGCTCAATCCGACGTAAAGAGATTTTTCACGAATTTTTACAGCGAAGCACAAAAATCTGTTTCGGGATAGCAACTTTCCCAAGAATTATTTCTCTCTTATTAGAGGTTATTATTGGCACAAAAACCATACAAAAAGGATAAGTAGAGGTTATTACTGAGGCAATAACTTCCAAGACTCAACAAAAGAAAAATTTATTCACTAAAAATTTGGGTTATCTCCCAATAAGTGCTTTTCTTTAACGACTTTGAGCTAGGCATAAGAATTTCGATGATGCTCACATAAGAACTATGAATTGAAGTAAAAGAGAGCATCAAGAAGCAAATTCGAAACACATTTAAGTGTAACCCACTTCCTATGCATAGGAATATTATACGCAAATAAATTCACAAAGAACAAAGTGACAGGCATAGGAAGATAAAACGAGAGTAACTTCAAAACTTTTAGCAAATAGAGAGGTGTTTCAGTACCATGAAAACTTTTACAACCATATTTTCCTCTCTCATAATAATTTTCAGTAGCCTCATGCATAAACTCAACAATATAACTATCACATAAAGCATGCTTTTCATTATCTACAAACACATAATTTTTATCAAGCTCAAAAATAGTGGGATTAAAACTTTTAGACCCACATTTAACAATTTTATAACAAGATGACTGGTCAATCTCATTTTCAATAGTAGTACAATTAATATTATCAACCAATATAGGACCATCATCTAGAGCTTTATTATAATTTTTTTCAAAAGAATCCATAGGAACATAACATTCATCCTCCTTTCGTAAGCATGGAGGACAATCAAATAATGTAATGGGTAAAGCGTTACTCTCATTAGAAGGTAGGAATGGGTAGATGATACGTCCAAAACGTATCTACTTTCCCGAACACTTTTATTATTGTTTCTCCTCTAAACTAGTCTGATTTGGATGCAACTAACACAGACTGATGCTATTTTCAGCAGAATTGCCTTGGTGTCTAGTTTTTGTGCAGAAAATCAACTATCAAGAAAAAATCCCGGAAAACATGCTAAAAATCCCATTTCACCAGAAGACTCCTGAAGCCAGAATACGAGACGGAGGAGGGCTGGGCCCAGGCCACACCACCTGGCCACGCGGGCTAGGCCTGGCCGCGCTAGGGGGTGGTCTCGCCGCCCTAGACACCCCCTCGGTCTCCCTCTTCGCCTATAAGATGCCTTCTGACCTAAAAACTCAGGGGGGGTTCGACGTTTTTCTAGAAGGAGTTCTGCTCGGTCGCCACCACCAGATTCCACGAAACAGCACCAGAAACTCCATTCCGGCACCCTGCCGGGACAGGGAATTGGAGGAGATCATCACCATCATCATCACCATCGCTTCTCCATCGACCATCCATGTTTCCCCCATCTATGAGTGAGTAATCCCCTGTTGTAGGCTATGGGGATGGTAGGGATTGGATGAGATCGTTCATGTAATGGCATCAGATTGTTAGGGCATGGTGCCTAGTATCTTCTATTAGTGCTTTATGACTTTGTTGCGACTTGTTATGCTTAATGCTTGTCACTACGGCCCGAGTGCCATGATTTCAGATCTGAACATGTTATTGATTCATTATGATAGTATTATTTATGGTCTTATCTGCAAGTTGTATACACACGTTGTTGTCCGGAACCAAAGGCCCCGAAGTGACAGAAATCGGGATAACCGGAGGGAATGGCTTTGATGTGAGGATCACATGTGTTCATGGAGTGTTAATGCTTTGCTCCGGTGCTCTATTAAAAGGAGCACCTTAATTGCCAGTAGTTCCCTTGAGGCCCGCTGCAAACGGGCTGGCAGGACAAAAGATGTTGTGAAAGTTCTCATTGTGAGCACGTATGACTATATATGGAACACATGCCTAGGATTATCTAGTACTTGGATGCTTTATCTTATTTATCTGCAATTTCCCTATGTTCTGGTTGCTATGTGAATTGTCTTGTCCATGCAACGCCCGTCCATCCATCCCTATGCTTACCGCACTCGAATCTTACTGTTTACTGCTATTGTTACTGCTGTCTTTACTTTACTACTGCTGCTACTTTACTATTCCTACTGCAAAACTGTTGTTACTGATAAACTATTGTGAGCATGATTGTTTTCAGGTGCAGCTGAATTAACAACTCAGTTGTTAAGGCTTATAAATATTCTTTGGCTCCCCTTGTGTCGAATCAATAAATTGGGTTTCACTTCCCTCGAAAATACTACGATACACCCCCTATACTTGTGGGTCATCAAGACTATTTTCTGGCGCCGTTGGCGGGAAGCATAGCTTTATTTATTAAGTTCACTTGGATTCTCTATTGTTCACTGTCATCCATCCATCATGGGTAAGTCTAGTGATGGCAAGGTTCCTATTTTACCATCCACTACAAGAAGAGGTACGGTTCTGAACATCTCTGTTTCTCTTGATTCACCATCTGTTATGAGTAAGCTCGTTACACCACCACATACACATGCTACACACACTACTACTACTGCTGAATCTGAAACTTCTGATGCTTATGATGCTGCTTCTACTGTGCTTGATAAGAGTGGTTCATTAGGTCCTTTCTTAGATGCTACGATTGTAAGAACTATAGCTGGAATTACTGAAACTCCTAATGAAGACACTACTACACCTGTTAGTTCACCTGAGTCTAGTGAGAGTTATGATATTGAAGATGGTTATGTTGAGATGACCGATGAATTTATTAAAGAATGTAAAAACACCCATGATAGGAGCGCTACTAAGAGTCTCCTTGAGAGGCGTACTATTAGACCCAAATTGTCTCCTATTCTAAGTTTGTTGCTTCTCCCATAAACATTAAAGATAAAGATTATGATTTCTCGCTCGATCTATCTTACATAGCTATTGTTGAGAAAGAACCTTTTTGTGGGACTAAGAATGAAAGTGCGGTAGCACATATGAATGAACTTTCTACCATGAGTGGCTTGTTTTCTGATGATATTAAGATGCGTACTTACTTTGTTGCTAAGATTTTCCCTTTTTCACTAAAAGGAGAAGCTAAAACTTGGTTTAGTAATTTACCTCCTGGATCTATTGATAGCCCTGATTGCATGATTAGTACTTTCCTGCAAAAATATTTTCCTCCTAGTTCTAGACATGCTATTTTGCAGGAACTTTTTGTGCTAAACAGGGAGAAAAAGAGATACTGCCTGAATCATGGGCAAGGTTTTGTGCTTTGATTCATGCACAGGCTGGAAGTCCATTACCTAAGAATGAGCTTCTTGATATATTTTATAATGGACTAACTGAAGAATCTAGGACATGCCTAGATAGTTGTGCTGATTGTGTTTTCAGGAATATGACTCCCAAGGAAGCTGAGGAATTAATGGCTAAAATAAGCAAGAACTATGAGGATTGGAATCCTCCTGAACCAGCTATACCTGAAGTAATTATACCTGAACCTACTATACCGGTGCCTATTACAACATCAAAGAAGAGGGGAGTTATTGAATTAAATGATGAAGTGATGAAGGAAGCTAAGAAATGTCTTAAGGAGAAGGGAATTAAAGCTGCAGATGTCAAGAATTTACCTCCTATAGAAGAATTATGTAAGCCTATTCCCTACTCATCCACTATTGAGGTACACTCTCTCCAACACTTTGATGAAGGTGATATCCCTTAGTCTAAACCTCCTGATCAATGCTTAGAAGAATTCGATATCTTTATTGTTAAGCAGGATAATTTTAATAAAAGGGTCAAAATCATCTAATGGAAAACACTAGAGCTATTGTTGAGTTAAAAGATATTGTGAAAAGAACCTCTAATGATGTTAAAATGATTGTCAAACACTTTCAAATGGTTCAAACTCAAATAGATTAATTCATTAAAGTGCAAAAAGACTTGCTAATTAACGCTGCTAAAGAAAAACATGCTTATGAAATTAGAACTAGAAGTGGTGCTGCTACCCAGGATCCTCTATATCCCGAGGGGCATCCCAAAAGAATTGAGCAGGATTCTCAACAAGCTGAAAATAGTGGCTCTACTCATAAGAAAACGAAAAGGAAACATAAAACTATTGTAGAACCCTCTGAACCTGCTATAGATCCTAATAGTATATCTATTTTTGATGCTGAAACTGAAAGTGGTAATGAAGAAAATGAAGCTCCAAATGAATAAAAAGTTGAAGAAGAACCTGAAAAGCACACTAAGAATACTAAATAGACTAAAGAAGATTTTATTGCTAAGAAACATGGTAGTGAAAGAGAACCTTGGGTCCAAAAACCTATGTCTTTCCCTGAAAAGAAACACAAGTCAAAGGAAGATGAACACTATAATAAGTTTTATGAGTGGATGAAACCCTTATTCTTGCAAATTCCTTTGACTGATGCTATTAAATTACCTCCTTACTCAAAGTATATGAAAGATATTGTCTCGAATAAAAGGAAGATCCCTAATGAAGAAATTTATACTTTGCTTGCTAATTATTCCTTTAATGGTAAGGTTCCAAAGAAACTTGGAGATCCAGGGATTCCAACTATCCCTTGCTCTATTAAGAATAGTTATGTTAGAACTGCTTTATGTGATTTGGGAGCTGGAGTTAGTGTTATGCCTTTCTCTCTCTATAAGAGACTTCAACTTGAAAAACTGATACCAACTGATATATCTTTGCAAATGGCTGATAAATCTACCACTATTCCTGTTGGTATATGTGAGGATGTACCTGTTCAAGTGGATCATAATTGCTTGATATTAACTGATTTTTTTGTGCTTGAAATGCCTGAAGATGATAATATGTCTATTATTCTTGGGAGACCTTTTCTTAATACTGTAGGAGTTGTTATTAATTGTAATCAAGGAAAGGTGACCTTTAATGTTAATGACAAGGAACATACTGTCTATTTCCCCAAGAATATTGAAAGGACATATGGTTTGAATTCAATTGAACATGTTGAGGGCATTCAAGTTGGAGAGATATATTGTCCCATGCCAAGAGAAAATTTTGAAACTATTATGATTGGGACCATTGCTATCAAGGTTGAGGTAACATAATCATTAGTGGAATACAAAGTTTTGTCTCATATGAAATTGTTTTGGTAACAAGACCTGATCAACCTTGTTAACAAAAGGATTTCATTGAACAAAACAATGTTTTCACCGTGATTATCTCCGCTTACTTCTATTCTATCCATTTTAGTTTTTGATTTTGTTTAGTTTACCTTTCTTGTGCTAGTTGCTTGCATTTTAGAGTGTCTTAGAACTTATGTAGCTTTTGTTTTGTTTTGCATTGCATGTTTTCAAAATCATTTTTCTGTAGAAAAATCATTCATCTATGCCTGAAAATTGCCTAAAAATAAAGTGTCTCGAAAAATTCTAGAAAATTCATATTAAATTTTTACGTGAAAAAAGGGGCAGAGGAGTACCTGGAGTGACCCAGGGGGGGCCCACCAGGCAGGCTCACCACCTGGTGGCACCGCCTGCCCTGGGTGGCGCCATGCCATGGTGTGGGCCACCCCTGGCCCTCCACTCACTCTCTCACTTGCCACTTTCTTCTCTCTCCCGAGCAAACTCTAGTTCATTGCTCAAAATCGCATTCTTGCTGTGCATGCCCTCGATTTTTTGATCTCCCTGCTCAACCCATCTTTGTTGCTGAAATTTGGAGCATTTGTTCTCCGGTATGTGACTCCTCCGCTTGTCCAAGTAGATTTGTGTTTAGTGGATTATATCTTGAGTATTTTGCTACTGTAGGTGACAGGTTATGAGAGCTTGTAAGCTTGTTTGATGCTTAGAGATATAGTTTTGATGCATGTTTAGGCCTCTTACAAGTCCCTATGAGTAGTGCCCTTCATTATATTCACTTTGTAATCACTTGTTTAATAGGTGTTTAAATTTCAGAATAGAAGATGAATGAGCATAAACTAAACCAACATGAACTATGGGTGCCTGAGGTTATGAAGGTTCACCGGGAGGAGGAAGTTTTTCCTTCCATTTATCTATGCTCTGAATTCATGAGAGCTGCAGGAATTCTCTAGGATTTCCACACTTTGGTTTCTAATGCAGGGTTGGAGTACTTTTTGGAAGATGAACCTTGTCAATTTGTGAAGTTAACCATGTCTGTGGTGCAGGACTTTCAATTTAGTTACTCTTTGCCTAACCCCATGGTCCACTACAAAATTTACAATATTGTTGTCGACCTTTCTCTCGATGAATTTTGTGCAGCTATTAAGGTACCTCAGTGGGGATCATGTAGAAGGATTAAAGAGCAGCCTGCACCGCTCATGGATTTATATGCAGAAATTTGCTAGGGGAGCAGCTTCTCGAAGGAGAGTGGGAAAATCCGTAACATTCATCTCCCCTCCATTCGCTACTTTGCCTACTTTATTGCCAAGTGTGTTCTTGCTAGGAAAACTGCCAATAAGTTATCTTCATATGATCTAGCATTCATCTCTGTTGCTCTTAAACGAGATAGGTCTTACAACTTGGGTGCTTTGATAGCTTTCCGTCTTGCTGCTAACTACGAGAAAGGTGGAATTTGTGGGGGCCTCGTTGCTTCTCATTTGCTAGCATTGCATGGTTTAGTGCCTCATCATCTAGACCTACAGTTTCCCATAGAAAGGCTTGATTTTAATTCCATGATACAACATAAATTCGTTTCCTCGTGGGCTAGTTTGAGTGAGTTGTCTTATGAAATAACCTTTCTCAAAGCTGGTTGGAGAAGGAGCAAGTCCGAGCGTGTTGTTCTTTTGGCTGCACCTATTTTGTTTAACCTTGATAACAAGGTAGGATGGTCCCTCATGGAGGAGTTGTTTGATACGTACCTGGGAGAGCTCTCCCAACAGGAGCGGGATACTAGAAGGGAGGTCACAGATGATTCGGTCCAGCCCTCTAATGAGGGGGAGTCTTCATATGAGCAACCTACTTATGATTGGGGAGCTTCTTCTTCTTCCCAAGGGCCTAACTACGATCATTCCTGCAGCGATCCTCCTGCTTGGAACATTTACCCGTATCTGGATTGATGCCCACTTAGGCCAAAAGCCTAAGCTTGGGGGGAGGTACGCCGACATCACACTCATCTCCATATCATTGCGCGTCGGTACTTTGTATATTCATGTTTCGTTCTCCTTTTAGTTTTCGTTCTTTCTTTGCTTTTGCTTTCTAAAACACAAAAAGACCAAAAATATTTCTGTTGTTTCTCTTTGGTTTCTTTCTTTTTCTCTTTGCTTGGTTTGTTTTTCCCTTTTTTCTTTGTTTGAACTATTCGAAAAACCCAAAAAGATTTTGCTTTGCTTGTTCTTTCTTTTTGGTCTTCTTTTAAAATCAAAAACACCAAAAATATTTGTTGTTCTTCTTTGGTTTTGTGAGTTTGTTGCAGGATTCAACAATCCTAAGTGGGATTTGGTTTCATATTATTATTCAAGCCACACAAGTGAAGGGCAATAATGAGGATTAATGACAACTTCAGATGTGGTAAGAGGCTGGTAACAGACTATATTTGTTTTCATTTTTGTACATATACTCATCATTGTGGGCATGCTTAGTCTGTTCGTGTAGGGTGTATGTTCTTTATGGATGTTTAGTAGTTCTTGCTTTCATATGATTAGTTCCAGCTTGCTAATAGTTTGTAGCATGTCTTATGAATGTTTGCCTGCATTACTCTATTCATAACTTGGTATGACACCGTGGTATCCTCCTCTGAATGTTTCATTTGAATTGACTTGGCACATGCTCATGCATGCATATGACTGAAATAATCAGTTAAGACTCGATGAATTATTTTGCCTTGAGGGTCTTGAATCAGTTTTATGCCATGATTAGCCCTGTTTTGTTGCAACCATGATTATGACAGCTATTGCTCTCTCGTTTGTCGCTCCCTTACTATTGCTAGCCTTCACTTTCACTGAGTATTTTACTCATGTTTCCAACTCCCTAAAACCAAATATTGCCAAAGTGTCCACCATACCTACCTATTAGCATCATTTGCTATCTCCGTGCATATTCAATATGCCTTGTTTTCTTCCGAATAAAATGTTTGCTTGTTATGAGAAAGTTAGTTAGTAAAGCTCTCACGAACTTGATGGCACACTTTATTTTCATGCACTTAATAAACCTGAACCATTGCGTCCTTCTTTGTTATATATATGCTTGCGCTTTATAAGTTGAAGTTAGCAGAACCATGCAACATGGGGAACGCTTTCAACATTGCACTGGTACTTAGTACCTCATTAATATCATGTTCTTTTGCCTATGGATCCCGGTGGTGTAAAATAAAAGTGGAACTTGTAAGATCATGGAGTTTGTATATGTGTTAGAGAAACGCCTGGGCCGCTAGCCTAAGCCATGCCTAATCATGGTGGAAACTTGCAGCGTAACCGTAATGAGCATTCTATGAAGCATCCTCAATAAAAATCTATCACATAGTAAATAAAAAGATCGCTGAGATGCTCATTGTCTGCTTGCCTTGTCATTTTGATTATGGGATAGCTCCTGTGTCATGTGCAAGGGGTACCCCGTTGGCGGTTCTCTTTGATACATATGTATTTACAATGACAAGAGCTTACTTGTGACTGAAGTTGAGTAGCATGAGGTCCGGTACTCGTAAGTAAGGGGCATGAGACTTTAGCTTATAACTTGTCAAGCATATCCTCTTAGTTGTGTCACTTTAACCTTAACCATTTAAAGATGCTTATGATAGGGGCAATGAGAGCTCAAAGCTAAAAAGTACCATACTTTCAGCATTTGGAAGCCTTTCAAACTATTTAAAACCTTTTTCATTTTCCTTGTTGAGTCTCCACACATTCTTTGAGCACTTTCTGGAGAGCATAGTTGTCATTCTTAGTGTAATGTGCTTGCCTCAAAACTTGATTATTTGTGTTATGACTTTGATGCTTGTATCTTTAACATCTTTACTTCTAGTCTTCACCTGAACTTTAGAGGTGCCTTGGCATTCATAATCAAAGGCAAGCGAGATACCACTCTATCATACCTTGTTATGAGCATTGTAATGTTGCTTATGTTTATGTTTCATGCTACTTATTATTTTTGAGTTGGAATCTCTTCATAGCTTGCAATGCCTATTAAGTAAACTTAGTTGCATACTCTTTATTATGAATTGTCTAAGTAGTTCGTCACATGCTGCGAATATATACATCATATGAAGCAAATGTGTTCGTGAAAGTTCTTTTATCGCACTCAGTTTTCAACTGAATTGCTTGAGGAAAAGCAATAAGCTAAGCTTGGGGGAGTTGATACGCACGTATCTACTTTCCCGAACACTTTTGCTATTGTTTCTCCTCTAAACTAGTGTGATTTGGATGCAGCTAATATGGACTGACACTGTTTTCAGCAGAATTGCCTTGGTGTCTAGTTTTTGTGCAGAAAATCAACTATCAGGAAAAAATCCCGGAAAATATGCCAAAAATCCTATTTCACCAGAAGACTCCCGAAGCCAGAATACGAGACGGAGGAGGGCTGGGCCTAGGCCACACCACCTGGCCACGCGGGCTAGGCCTGGCCACGCCAGGGGGTGGTCTGGCCGCCCTAGACACCCCCTCGGTCTCCCTCTTCGCCTATAAGATGCCTTCTGACCTAAAAACTCAGAGGGGTTCGGCGTTTTTTCAGAAGGAGTTCCGCTCTGCCGCCACCACCAGATTCCACGAAACAGCACCAGAACCTCCGTTCTGGCACCCTGCCGGGACGGGGAATTGGAGGAGATCATCGACATCATCATCACCATCGCTTCTCCATCGACCATCCATGTTTCCCCATCTATGAGTGAGTAATCCCCCGATGTAGGCTATGGGGATGGTAGGAATTGGATGAGATCGTTCATGTAATGGCATCAGATTGTTAGGGCATGGTGCCTAGTATCTTCTATTAGTGCTTTATGACTTTGTTGCGACTTGTTATGCTTAATGCTTGTCACTAGGTCCCAAGTGCCTTGATTTCAGATCTGAACATGTTATTGATTCATTATGATAGTATTGTTTATGGTCTTATCTGCAAGTTGTATACACACGTTGTCGTCCGGAACCAAAGGCGCCGAAGTGACAGAAATCAGGATAACCAGAGGGAATGACTTTGATGTGAGGATCACATGTGTTCACAGAGTGTTAATGCTTTGCTCCGGTGCTCTATTAAAAGGAGCACCTTAATTGCCAGTAGTTCCCTTGAGGCCCCGCTGCAAACGGGCTGGCAGGACAAAAGATGTTGTGCAAGTTCTCATTGCGAGCACGTATGACTATATATGGAACACATGCCTAGGATTATCTAGTACTTGGATGCTTTATCTTATTTATCTGCAATTGCCCTATGTTCTGATTGCTATGTGAATTGTCTTGTCCATGCAACGCCCGTCCATCCATCCCTATGCCTACCACACTCGAATCCTACGGTTTACTGCTATTGTTATTGTTGTCTTTACTTTACTACTACTGCTACTTTACTATTCCTACTGCAAAACTGTTGTTACTGATAAACTGCTATGAGCAAGATTGTTTCTAGGTGCAGCTGAATTGACAACTCAGTTGTTAAGGCTTATAAATATTCTTTGGCTCCC
Source organism: Avena sativa (assembly GCA_916181665.1). Lineage (NCBI taxonomy): Eukaryota > Viridiplantae > Streptophyta > Magnoliopsida > Poales > Poaceae > Avena > Avena sativa. The sequence goes on along the minus strand of OV702287.1, from coordinate 524,117,725 downwards.
CTTGTGTCGAATCAATAAATTGGATTTCACTTCCCTCGAAAATACTGCGATACACCCCCTATACTTGTGGGTCATCAGTAGATCCATTCTTCCTCCTCTTGATCATCACTCTCCTCTTCTTTTTCATCCAAAGAGCATCCAGTTTCAGCAATTTCTTCTTCCATAGGCTCCTACAAGGCATTAGTCTCTTCCGTTGGTGGAGAGCATCTATTAAGATATTCAAGAATATATCCATTCTCTACCTTGTAATTATAAAAGAAAAATTTAAGTATATCATAAACCTCATATTTATAAGGTGCATCATCAATATTTTCAAGCAAATAAGCAAGTTCGAATGCACCCTTCCAAGCAATAAATTCTTCAATTTGTTCCACATCATAAAAGTCATAATTTCCCTTAACATAAGAAGATATGGTAACATCAGCATTATACTCACATTGAAAAGGGAGGTGTTTATACCTCCTACAGCAACAAGATTTATCAAAGCAATAAGTAACATTATAAGTAGAGCACATGTTTCTAGCAATGGTACACAATTTATCAATTTGTTCCCATAAGAGTTCCCCTTTTTGTGACAAGCGGTGTTCCTCATAATATTTTTGTTGTTCCATGAACCGATCTTGCCAATAAGATTTAGTTTTAAAGAAACCCACCATTGATAAAAAGCATGATAAAGCAAGACAATAATAGATCAACAGAAATAACAACTATAGTAGGAACTAATTTTTTGTGTGTTTTTGATAGAAACAAACAAGCAAGCAAAGCAAAAATAAACTAAGCAAAACAAAAAAACAAAGTAAAGAGATTGGTTGTGAAAGACTCCCCCTGTGAAGATGTCCTTGACTCCCCGGCAACGGCGCCAGAAAAAAGGATTGATGGCTCAAAATATATTCGAGCTCATTGGGAACCCCAAGAGGAAGGTATGATGAGCACAGCAACAAGTTTTCCCTCAGTTATGAAATCAAGGTTATCGAACCAGTAGGAGCAAGGAAACACCTCCAAGGTGTTGTTTCCAACTTGGAATCCTGCACAACACAACCACAGAACTTTGCCCCAACTTACAGTGAGGTTGTCAATCTCACCGGTTTTGCTGAAAACAAACAATTAAACGTATTGTGTGGAAGATAGTAATTGCTTGCAGGAAATAAACAGTAAACAATAAATAGATCGTAGATTGATGGTAAAAGAATGGTCCGAGGTCCATAGTTCACTAGAGGTGATTCTCCTTAAGATAGATGACATGTTGGGTGAACAAATTACAGCGAGGCAATTGACAGACACCGAGAAAGCATACATGCATATACTAATCATCTTGACTCCTACGAGATTTGATTGGGCATTACAACATTATACATAGACCGTAATCCAATTACATCTATGACTAATAATCCACCTTCAGGTTATCATCCGAACCCCCTCCAGTATTAAGTTGCAAGCAACAGATAATTGCATTAAGCAAAGTGTGTAAAGTAAACAATACGATTGTCCTATGGACAAAGGATTGCTATTTTCTCCCTAGTAGCAACAACACATCTAGTACCTTAGAGATTCCTGTCACTTCCCCAGATTACTAGAGGCATGAACCCACTATCAAGCATAAATACTCCCTCTTGGAGTTGCTAGCATCTACTCGGCCAAGATAGCTACTAACAACAGAAAGCATGCAAGATCACAAATAACATAGACATGATAGAATCAATAATCAATCTGAAATAGCATCTCAATATCCATCGGATCCCCGCAAACACAACATGTAAGATTACAAATAGATGATCTTGATCATGAATGGAGCTCACAAGATCTAAACATGGTAGCACAAAGGAGGAGAACCAACCATTTAGCTACTACATGGACCCGTAGTCTAGGTATGAACTACTCACGCATCACACCGGAGGCAGGCATGGTGATGAAGAAGGCCTCCAAGGTGATCTCTCCCCTCCGACAGGGTGCCGGGAAGAGCTCTAGATCCTTCCTGATCTAGGAATGGAGATGGCAGCGGCTATAGACTCTTTCGTGGAATTTTGATCGGGTACTTAGGGTTTTCGTCCCGGGAGGCTTTTATAGGCGGAAGGGCAAGGTCGGTGGGCGCCCGAGGGGCCCACACTAGGTGGCGGCGCGCATAGGGCTGGCTGTGCCACCCTTGGATGTGGTCGCCTCGTGGCCCCTCTTCGGCTCCCCTCTGGACTCCGTGTTGCTTTGGGTAAAATATTGACTTTGGCTTTTGTCCGGTCCAATTCCAAGAATATTTCCTTACTAGCTTTTCTGAAACTAAAAATAGCAGAAAACAGGCAACTGGCCCTGTGGCATCTTTTTAATAGGTTAGTTCCATAAAATGTGTAAAAATACTCCAAAGTGTGGACAAAACATAACAAAGTAGAATAAAACAAGCATGGAACATAAAAAATTATAGAGACATTTACAACGTATCAGTGTGAAGTAAAAGGGGAGCTTGTAAGCTCATGGAGTTTGTATATGTGTTAGAGAAATGCCTGGGCGGCTAGCCTAAGCCTGCATAATCATGGTGTAAACTTGCAGCATAACCATAGTGGCATTCTATGAAGCATCCTCAATAAAAACCTATGCAAATAGCAAATAAAAAGATCGCTGAGATGCTCACTGTCTGTTGCCTTGTCATTTTTATATGGGATAGCTCCTGTGTCATGGGGCAAGGGGTACCCCGTTGGTGGTTCTCTATGATACACATACACTTACAATGACAAGAACTTACTGGAGACCAAAGTTGAGTAGCATGAGGTCTGGTACTCGTACTCAAGGGGCATGAGATTTTCAACTTATAATTTGTCAAGCATATAACTCATATTTTCTATCACGTTAACCTTAATCACTTCAAGATGCCTATGATAGGGGCAATGAGGGCTCAAAGCTAGTAAGTACCATAATTTTTGGAAGCTCTTTATGAAACTTGAAATCCCCGCTTCCCTCTACGAATGGCCTATCTTTTACTTTTTAGTTGAGTCAGTAAACCTATTCCTTTCTATCTCAAGCAAGCATTTGAGTTGTTGTGATTCAATCATCCATATGATGATTTATTCAATCATGTTTCTTATGTTCCTTGTTTTGCACACTGCTCTTATCTGAGTGAATATTACTTTGAAGGATATCATTGAAAACCCCATTATGTTCGACTCCTGCAATTTGTTAACCATTCTCTGACCAAGAACAAAGCTTGACATTACCAATTATGATTTACTTTGTGTATCTTTATTGTGTCCCCCATACTCATTGCAAGTTAAGTTATATAATAGTGAGTTGTTTTCTATTATGATTTGTGTATTGATGAATGTGATGCTTCTTGTCTGTATTCTCTTTATCGACACTTCACTCCATTAACCAGTGGTCATGTTTATTGATCTCAGTTTTCGCTTGGGGACAAGCGAGGTCTAAGCTTGGGGGGAGCTGATACGTCCATTTTGCATCACTATTTTATATCATAATTTACTGTTATTCATTGATATATTTCATATTAAGATATGATACTTATGTTATTTCATCTATTTTTGCATGATTGATGACTTTTGGAGGATGAACCACCGGAGTCAGGATTCTGATGGAAAAAGCACTGTCCAGATGCAATATTTGCGAAGATCAGAAAATCCCAGAAAATATACGGAAATTCCTATTTTTCCAGAAGATGAAGAATGCCAGAAGGGGAAGTGGAGATGGGCCACAGGGGGCTCACACCACCCCCTGGCGCGGGCCCCCTGGGCCGTGCCACCAGGTGGTGTGGCCACCCTGGCCCACCTCCGGCATCACCTTTACGCGTATATATTCCCCTCAGAAACCTAAAGTTGCGGGGCGACCATAGAAAGATTTCGCCGCCTTTGCGGGGCGGAAACTACAGAGAGAGAAAGAGCTCTCCAGCAGGCAGAAATCTGCTGGGGAAATTCCTTCCCGGAGAGGGGAGATCATCACCATAAACACCGTCATCAAGCTAGACTTCATCGGGATCATCATCATCATCTCCACCAGCACCATCACCACCACTCCGTACCGCTGTAACAATTGGGTTGAATCGTGCATAGTTCTTAGGGGAAACTTTCCCGGTGTTGATTACTTGTTGTAGTTGATGCTATTGAGTGGAACCATTGAATTATTGTTCATGTTCAGATTGTTACTTATCATTATTTCATCTCTGATCTTGATCCATATGATGTCTCATGAGTAGTTCGTTTAGTTCTTGAGGACATGGGAGAAGTCATGTTGTTAGTAGTGGAATTGTGTTGAGAAAGATTTAATGGTTTGATATTTAAGTTATGGTGCTATTCTTCTAGTGGTGTCATGTGAACGTCGACTACATGATATTTCACCTTTATGGGCCTAGGGGAATGCATTGTGTATTTGGCTACTAATCGTGGGGTTGCTGGAGTGACAGAAACCTAAACCCCCGTTAGGAAACCTTTGCATAAGGGAGTGTAGGATCTCAGAGTTTAAGGCTGTGGTTAGGTTTTTATCTTAATTACTTTCTTGTAGTTGCGTATGCTTGCAAGGGGTATAATCACAAGTATGTATTAGTCCTAGTAAGGTCAGTACATTAGCATAGGTTCACCCACACAACACTTATCCAACCAGAGAAAATTAATCAACTATATGAAGCGAAAGCACTTGACAATATTCCCATGTGTCCTTGAGAACATTTGGTCATCTTAAGTAATACAACTGGCTTGTCCTTTGCTAAAGGAAGGATTAGGCCACTTGCTGCAATTATTATTATTGTCTTTTATTTACTCGCACTTTATTTATCTGCATTATCAGAAAACCCTTAAAAATCGGTTTGCTAAGTATTTACAGAGAATTCCTGATCCAAACCACTTGTCAACACCTTCTGCTCCTCATTGGGTCCGACACTCTTATTTATCGAAAGTACTATGATACACCCCCTATACTTGTGGTTCATCAGTATCATACACAATAGGCATAGTTGTAGATAGATATAGCATGTAATGAGTGTGAAAGGACAAGGATGTCGTCTAGAGGTGGGTGGTGAATAGGAGGTTTAAAACTTTTATGAGAGTGGCTCAATAAAGGCGGAATTAAACTAGAGTTTACTTTGTTAAGCACAAAACCTATAACAACTAGGGTTCACCTATGTGCACCAACAACTTATGCTAGGCAAGACAAGCAACTATGTGATACCAAGATATTGACTTCAAGCACGAAGGCTATCACAAAGTATGGTGCATAAGTGAGAGCTCGGGTATAGAGATAACCAAGACACACGGAGACAATGATATTTTATTGAGTTCCTCCCAACAATGGAGTATGTCTCGTTTGGAGAGGGGTGGTTTCAAACCACCAACACCACAAAAGGCCTCCCTTGTTCTCCGGTGAATCTCACCCCAACAGGATCGATCCACCCTTCCACTATATCAGCAACCTTCAAGGTGGTAGTCGACACCTTTACAACAAGTTTAAGGCACACATCCACAACTAAATTGTAGGCTCACGAATCCAAGCATGCTATCACAACAATCAAAGACAAGCTTGTAAGAACCAAACAAGGCCTAGGGTTTCCTATGAAACCCTAGAGCAAGGGGCCCTCAAGTGAATGAGGGGGAAATGAAGATCTCTCTTGGTGAAGCTATAGATCAAGGCCTCCTCCTTCGATTCCCCAAAGATCAGGGACTTTGGGTGGTTGGAGAGAGAGATCTTGGAGATTTGGTGGCTCTCTAATGGTGTTCTTCTTTTTCTGGAACGAGCATCTTGAGGTAGGGGATGAAGACCCCTATTTATAGGCCCACTCATTGTTGGCCGTTTTCTACCCACTGGGGAACTTTTACATCAGAGACTCCGGTGTGCAGACCGGAGACTCCGGTCTACACCGGAAACTCCGGCTCATCTCCGGTCCATCTCCGGACCAGCATTCCAAATTACTTGGGCATTGTCTTGACGCTCACACCGGAGACTTTGGTAGGAACTCCGGACCAGAGACACCGAAGACTCCGATGTTTCCACACCGAAAACTCCGGTCTGAGTAACCACACCAGAGATTCCAGCCAACATCCGGTCCGTCTCTGAACCCCCTGACATAGTGACCTTGGGCTTCCACTTCAATCCACTCCGGAGACTTGGGGAGAAACTCTGAACCACATCGGAGATTCGGTCCAAAATCCTGCCATAGACAAAACTGACAGAAACAATAAAACTGTAACGAACATAGCATTTGCATCCGGACTGCGATTGACCCGAAACCAATTTTGTTGGAAAGGAAATATTGGATATAACCAAGAGAGAACATTTCATGTATTATGATGTGAGATACCTCTCTTCGTGAGAAACCGGAAAAACCTCTAAGAACAAAAACGCGATAAGGTATAAAGGGAAATCTGTTTTTGATGAACTAGAGCTTGTTATGAATATTACCACAAGCTCTAGAACCTCACATGGATAATATCCAAATAATAACCAAGAAAGATGATGCCAAGAATGCAACGGTTTGAGCTCTCGTCCAAGGATATGATCAAGTTACTCACTCGAGAGCCCCTCTTGATAGAACTGTTATCTATCCTATAAACCGGACTCTCCAACTAGCACCACGAGACCAGTAGGAAGGAAACCCTATCAAGACTATACCTTTACCTTGTGCATATTCCACTTGAGGTTGATGATGACGATCTTCTCCACCTCAATATGGAACACCTTTCTTGATTGCGCTAGCTTGGTGAAGACTTGCAAATTGCTCCCCCATACTCCACTATGGTAGAACTTCTCTTTTGGGCATATCATCTTCCCATATCCATGATCACCATAGGAAATTGCTCCCTCATACTCCACTATGGTAGAACTTCTCTTTTGGGCATATCATGTTCCCATATCCATGATCACCATAGGATGGCAAGCATTAAGAAAATGATCTCTTCGAGATGGCTCATCTTGAACTTGCACATCATTTATTATTACTTCATTATGTTGGTGTCTTGAAGGTACATAAGAGATATCACTCCAACTTTATTCTTCAAGACACACTTGCTATAGGCCCAACTCTCACTTGACAAATCTCTGGATCACTCAATGAAACCTTGGTCAATACTTGATATTCTCTACTTTCTTCTTCTCCCAACCTTGAAGCCAACATATGGTTCAAGCATTTCCTATGGAAAAATCCCACAAGTAAAAGCTCAATGCAAACATAAGTCCATAAAGATTGTCATTAATTACCAAAACCACACATGGGGCACACATGCACTTTCATAGTGACAATATGAATAATTTATATACTTAAATATGCTTAAAATTTGGACTCGTCATGCATATAATCTATGGGAGTATTGTGTATTGTTTGAATAAGGGATTTGTATCTTTTGTTTCTTTGTCTCTTGCCTCGATCTTTGGACTTGTAGGACCCCCCCCCCCCCCCCCCCCCCGAGATCGATAAAGGCTTGAGGTGAGATACTTGGCTAGTGGCGATCTCATAGGAAACCTTGTGACAGAAAGGGTTGCATGGTCTTCGCTTAGCGACCCATTCAGGATCAAAAATAACATCTCTTCTTAAGGCTTTGATCGATGTTTATCACTTAATAACTGGCTATATCCCGGTGCTTCGTGGTGCATTTGGTTAGATCAAAAGACTATAGTTATACATGTGGCTAGCAGGGGCTTTAGTATATTAGGATGTGCTGCTGACAAAAGATTATCTTTATTTAAACATTACACATGACTATGTCTATTATTATCTTTTATCCCATATGATGTGCAACTGCAGGTGGATCTTCAACCATGGCCTATCTCCATCCATTGAATCAGCCCACGATATAAAGTAAACTAGATTGGTTCGGTAAACAAAGATAAAACGAAAAAACAAAGTCTTGCAGACGTGTCCTTTTTAATTCCTTTTAGCATTGTTTCCCAAGGTTCGATTAAACCAAGGTCTACTAGGAAAAAAGACTATTATACTACATCCATGAATCCGGATCGAAGGTATCACACCCCGACTCTCTAAATTCATAGTTAGGACCCGCTCATGACGTACAATACCACAACATCCATCGTCACCACTGCTCGGATCTTGTAGGCTTGGGCATCAATCTCCATCATCAATCGCTGCATCTCCATCACCACCATCATCAACAACGTCTCCATCGCCAATGATGCCATTCATCTTGTTGTAATTACAAACCTTATTGTGGATTTGTACATGTATTCATTCATACCTACATGCTCCATTCATATTATTATGATGATGTTGATTGCCTCCATGAGTGAGAAGTATCCTTTGTTATTGGAGAGATGGAGAAACTCTAACACCATTATGAACTAAAATAAAGATTGTGCGTGTGACATGGGTATACCCTATAGGTACTCGAACTTGGTATATACGGCCCAAATACGTACAGGCCCACGGTGTCGCCAAGGCCCGGATGGAGGGACTCGAGTAACCTATGGACTCTCAATTCCTTGAAGGACAAGAAGAAGCTAAAGATAGAAAGTTTGAAGGGGAAAACCCTAACTTGTAACCGACTCGACCTGCTACCCGAGACCTAGCCTATCTATATAAAGGCTAGGAGGGGGCGGCGAGGAGGACACACGCAACCCTAGTTTTCGCAACTCTCGCCAGATTTCATCTGCGCATCATTGTAACTTTCGACTCCCTCGATAATTACACGAGCAGACAAGCAGGAGTAGGGACCTCTACAAGGCCTGAACCTGGGTAAATCCTTTGTCCCCTGTGTGCTTGTTTGCTAGCCGATAGATGTCTCCAGCGCTCCCTCCTTCTCCAAAACCCAAGTCCATAACAATGGGCATTGACGAGTTAAACCCTCGTCAATTGGCGCCGTCTGTGGGAAAAGGGAGTGCTGATGTTGCGGCTTCTTCGGCCCCATCAAACGCGATCTACAACTCTGCAACAGCGGAGATTCGCCAGCTCTTCGGCGCCTTCGACTTCATCGTCCACACGCCGGCCACTCGCCTGGCCTTCGACTCCGTGGGCGAAGGAATCAGCCTGGCAATTGGGAGCTTCCGCTTCCAAGTTGGTCAGATGGGCACGCTTCGCATGCCCGATCAGCCGACGGCACCGGCAATTGCCCCAACATCATGGTTCCCTCCACCGATCGGTACCCTCAGCAAGCTCAATGCTCCAGTGGCGTTCGGGAACATGGTCAGCGACAGCAGTCGCGACTCCGATCTAAGCGATCTGGCCACCGAAGAAGGAACCTACGATTCCGGATCTGAAAGTTGTGGAAGCAACAGCTTCCCAAATCACTTCATGTGCACCGTCATCAACGCGGGCGACACCTCTGCCAACCGCGGCAACGGCACCGACTCGCCCAACGTCGCCAACGGCAGCAACGGCGGCAATGGAGGAGCAGTCGAACCCCCTACCACAATCAACGAGCAAACCGGCGAACACGTCGTGATCAGGCTCAACGAGCAAGAGTGGGAATGCTGCCGCGAAGCCCTACGAGGTACACCTCTACCCCTCGGGTCCTCGCAAGAACTACTGATGGGCTACCACTGGCTCCTAAAGGAGGAATTAAAGCGCCAGAAACAAGCAATCGCGGAACTTGAGGCGCGTAAAAAGGCGGCAGACGAGTCAAGCCTTCGTCGTGCTGGGCTCTCTTCCTACGGAGGATCCTCCTCAAGGGGCAACGAACACCTCGCCAAGAAGAGGCAATCACGGATGGCTCACCTCACCGAGCAAGAACGCATAGACGCCGTGAAAATCCTCGACTTCGGCTCCATGACAGTCGACACGAGAGGCAACGTGGTTCCCAGGACGCTGCAGGCCGCGGTGACAGCGGCCACCATGTACCTTCTCAACAACCAACCACCGGCTGGAGATCCCCGGACGGCCATGCACCGATCTACGATCGTGGGCCTTAGACTAATCGAGGCCGCCCTCGACAAAGAACCAGTACCTGACCCAAAAAAGGGCAAGGCGTTAGCAAAACGCTATTCCTCGTCCTCGTCAAGCGACGATAGTCACGACCTGTCTCGACGCCGCCGTTCGCGATGGCACGATCGTGACTACGATGCACGCGACGAGCTCACGCAGCGCAAGATCGACAAGTCAAGGGCACGACGTGCTCGGTCGACTGATTCAGAAGAAGAAGATGGAGAGCTCTTCGGTGCCAGATGCTTCAGCAGATCCATCAGGCAGAAGCGAATGCCTAAAGGGTTCAAATTCCCATCAGAGAACCCGAAATTTGACGGTCTACAGGACCCCAAGATCTGGCTGGAAGATCACATCTCCTCAGTAAGGCTGCACGGAGGCAGTCGGAGTACCTCCATGCTGCAAGGCGCCGCCCGGGCATGGCTCAATAACCTCCCGCGCGGATCCATTCGCAGTTGGGATGAGCTGGTCTACAGCTTCGTGCGCAACTTCAAGGGCACATACAAACGCCCCGCTTCAATCGAAGTACTGAGATGCTGCCAGCAAAAATCTGGCGAATCGCTGCGCTCTTACATCCAAAGGTGGTCCATCATCAAGAACTCCGCGGAGAACATCTCGGAAGACCGTGCGATTGATGCATTCAACGACGGTGCCCACCGCATAGAACTCAGGGAGGAGCTAGGACGCTCAAAGCCTAAGACCATCGACCACCTGATGGAGATCGCGAACCGGTGGGCTGATGGAGAAGATTCGCTGAAGAACCGCGCTCACTCTGACGAAGAAGCAGAACTCAGACGCGACCGCCGGGGCAAACGTCGTATGCGCGTCTACGACGATCGCGATGACGTCAACATGGTCGCCGCCGGCTACGCCGATAGACGCGACGACAACTGCAACAACGGATACCGTAGCAGCAGATATCGCGACTCCGTGAAAACCACGCAAGTATGGCAATGCCGCACCCGCGATGAAGCACCCGTGACCACCATCGAAGATAAACTGTCCGGACCATGCACGGTACACTTCTACATCGACAAACATGACGGCAAGAGAAAGTCCAGTCACCTCCTCAAGGACTGCCGCGAGTTCCTCAAGCTACACGAGGGATTGGTGCGGATGAACTGCAACACGGTCGAAAGAGGCTACGGAACCGCTCCAGGCGCCGTGGCACATGGCGCACCACCACCACCACCTGGGCCACCCCCGAACGGAGCTGCACCGGACCAACACCACAGAGGCGAACCGTACCCACGGGCCATGGGTACCATGATGATCCAAAAGGGGCGCCCCTCCAATAGGGTGCAGAAGGCCATCACTCGCCAAGTCAACTTGGCCATGCACTCGCCACCATCCACCACTAAGTACCTCAGTGGCAGTGAGTCGTGCATTACCTTCGACAAACGCGACCACCCGCCTCAAGTACCTCACCCAGGTCATTGCCCCCTCGTACTCGAGGCGCAAATTGGAGGCTTCGACATGAGTCCCGTCTTCATGGATGGCAGAAGCGGTATCAACCTCATATTCGTGAGTACCTTGCGAGCAATGAGGATCCCTCTAACCTGCTTGGAGGCATCAGACACAACGTTCCACGGCATCGTCCCAGGAAAAGGCGTATACCCCCTGGGCAAAATCAACCTCGACGTCATATTCGGCACGCTGAAGAACTTCCGGCGTGAGCGCATCGACTTTGAAGTTGTCGACTGGCCCTCACAATACCACTGCATCCTCGGGCGCGTCGCGTTCGCTAGGTTCATGGCAGTACCTCACTAAGCCTATCTACAGATGAAAATGCCAGGTCCCAACGGCGTCATCACGATCAACGGGAGCATCGAGCAATCTGACAATTGCGATAGGGAATTCAACAGAATCTCCCAGTCCTTCGGCATGCAGGAGGAACTCGCGCGATTGAAGGAAATGACAGACAACAGTCTGCCCCCTCTGAGTAGGTCAAGCTTGCCTGATCTCTCCTTCGACTCATCTGTGCACACAAAGAAGGTACAGGTCCATCCATCGGATCCCGCTAAAACGGCCCTCATCGCCAACAACTTGAGTCCCGCATAGGAACTCGCGCTCGTCGAATTCCTCTGTGAGCACTGGGAAATTTTCGCCTGGTGTCCTGCGGACATGCCAGGAGTTCCCAGGGAATTCGCCGAGCACGCACTCAACGTCAACCCCGACGCAAGGCCAGTCAAGCAAACAATCAGGCGATTGTCTGAGCCACGGGCACAGGCAGTCGGAATGGAGATCAACAGACTCCTCGAGGCCAAATTCATACGCGAGATCAAGGAAAGCACTTGGCTCGCCAATACAGTACTAGTGCCAAAAAAGGACACAGATATCCTGCAGATGTGCGTCGACTTCACTTCTCTTAACAAGCACTGCCCAAAAGATCACTTCCCGCTACCACGGATCGATCAAATTATCGACTCCACTGCTGGATGCGAGCGCCTCTGCTTCCTCGACGCCTACTCAGGCTATAACCAAATTCGAATGAAGGAGGAAGACCAGGAGAAGACCGCGTTTACAACGCCCTTCGGCGTGTTCTGCTACAACACAATGCCCTTCGGGCTAAAAAACGCAGGTGCCACGTACCAGCGGTGCATGCAGGCCTGCCTCAAGGAGCAACTTGGTCGCAACATCCAAGTCTATGTCGACGACATAGTAATCAAAACCAAGGAAGAAGCCTCTCTAATCGATGACATGCGCGAAACCTTTGCCAATCTCGATCGCTACCGGATAAAGCTCAATCCGGACAAATGCGCCTTCGGCGTACCCTCCGGACAACTGCTCGGGTATCTCATCTCCGCGACAGGGATTGAGGCAAACCCGAAAAAGATAAAGGCCATACTGGCCATGGAGAAGCCAAAGAACATAAGAGGCGTTCAGCAACTAGCTAGCGGCCCTTAGTCGATTTATCAGTCGAATGGGAGAAAAGGCGCTGCCCTTCTATCAGCTCCTCCGCAAAACCGACAAATTCGAGTGGACCAACGACGCGCAAGAAGCATTCGAAGACCTCAAGCGCCTGCTATCCACCTCGCCAGTATTGGTAACTCCACGAGAAAGGGAACCACTGCAGCTGTACATCTCCGCCACCAACCAAGTTGTTAGCACAGTGCTCGTCGTCGAACGGACTGAGGAAAACAAGGTCCACGGCGTACAGCGCCCCGTATACTACCTCAGCGAGGTCCTCACACCAACAAAACAGCGGTACCCGCACTATCAGAAGCTGGCGTACGGCGTATTTATGACCGCCCGGCGACTGTGCCACTACTTCTAGGAACACCCAATCGCGGTAGTCAACGACGCCCCATTGGGACATATCCTCAATAACCCTGACGCCACAGCGTGAGTCGCGCTTTGGGGAATCGAACTGTCTCCACGAGACATCACATACGAAAAGCGCGACGCAATTAAGTCGCAAGTTCTCCCGGACTTCCTCGTACATTGGATGGAAAACCAACTCCCGAACAAGCCAGACATGTCCTACCTCTGGACAATACACTTCGATGGGTCTAAGAGGAAAGATGGAGCAGGAGCAGGTGTCATACTAACATCGCCTCAAGGGGACAAGCTGAAGTACGTCCTGCGAATGCAGTTCACAGCCTCAAACAACGAGGCTGAATACGAGGCCCTGTTACACGGGATGAGGATGGCAAAATCCTGCGGCGCAAAGAGGCTAATCATATATGGCGACTCCAAGCTGGTCGTAAGCCAAACAATGCACGAGTGCGACGCACTAAATGACAACATGATCGCATACCGCGACCTCTACGACACACTTGAAGGAGACTTTGATGGCTGCGAGTTGCGACACATAGGTCGCGAAAGCAATGAGGAGTCAGACGCACTCGCCAACATAGGTTCCACCTGCGCACCCATACCACCTGGGGTATTTCTCGAGCGCATATGCGAACGCTCCATCAAGCCAAAGGCCGCAGAGAAGAAAACAAGCGCAGCAACGGACTCGGGGGCTACGCCACCCAATGAGCCAACGACAATCGGTGACTTGGAGCTCGACACAGGACTCGAGGGACCAATGAGCGTCATGATGATCGAACAATCCTGGACGCAGCCGTACATTACGTACCTCCTCAGCAAGCGCCTACCGGACGACCCGACAGATGCACGACACATCGCGTGACGCTCCAAGGCATTCGCCGTTATCAATGGCGAACTGTATAAACGCAGCATCACAAGCGTGTTACAGTGATGCGTCTCCCTAGCCGATGGAAGAGCAGTCCTCCTCGACATCCATGAAGGGACCTGCGGGCACCACGCCGGCAGCCGCGTCCTCGTTGCCAAAGCTCTACGAGCTGGATTTTACTGGCCCACGGCCATGCGCGACGCCAAGGATATAGTCCAAAAGTGCAACGCCTGTCAGCGATTCGCGGACAAGCCACATGCACCAGGCACAGAGCTACGGCCTATTCCATTGGCCTGGCCCTTCGCCCAGTGGGGACTCGACATGGTCGGCAAACTTCCAAGGTCCTCGCAAGGAGGCTACGTCTACCTCTTGGTCGCAGTCGACAAGTTCACCAAGTGGATCGAGGCCATGCCAGTGACCAAGCAATCAGGGCACAGCGCAGTCAAGTTCTTCGAGTCCATCGTCTACCGCTTCGGCGTGCCACACAGCATCATCACCGACAATGGAACAAACTTTACATCCAAGGAGTTCCAAGATTTCTGCGAGAACCTGGGGATCAACATCAGCTATGCCTCAGTCGCACACCCGTAGACCAACGGTCAGGTGGAAAAGGCAAACAAGCTCGTTTGCAGCGGCATCAAGAAGCGACTCCTCCGGCCACTCGAACAAGCCGCGGGCTGCTGGTCAAACAAACTGTAATCCGTACTCTGGAGCCTGCGTACAACTCCAAACAACACCACCGGCTACACACCATTCTTCATGGTACATGGAGCAGAGGCAGTATTACCCGCCGAAGTACGGTACAGAGCGCCGCGCGTAGTCGCCTACAGCGAGAAGGAGTCATCCCTCACACTCGAAGACTCTGTCGACCTCCTTGACGAAGCAAAAGAAATCGCCGCAGAAAGATCTATAATCTACCAGCAGAACCTGCGCAACTACCATAGCAGAAGGCTTCGCCCAAGATCCTTCGTCGAAGGTGACCTGGTCCTTCGACTGAAGCAGCAGGGGCATCTCAAGCTCGAGTCCCCCTGGGAAGGACCGTACGTGATTACAGAAGTAATCCCAGGTGACGCCTATCGCCTTCAAGATTTAGAGACAGGAGTCGCATACTCCAACCCTTGGAATGTCGCACAACTGCGACGCTTCAACCTTAGTCGTTTCTTCTTACTTTTACATCGCAAATAAGTCTATTCAGTCAAGGCTACTTATCCGCACATTGTACTACGTACTGTCCTCCGAATAAATGAAAGCTAAGTGCCCCAAAACTCCGTGCTCTCTTTTCTTTTGTCAACTTTCATACTCGGGGGCTGTGCCACCTTATATACATATGTTCTTCCAACAATAACGCGACATCCTGAGTAGCTGACACATCAATCGAACCCCTAAACATAAACACAACCCAGCTGTCACGCAGCTGACAGGTTGACAGGGGAAAGATACAAAGATGACCAGGCTAACAAAAAGGACTCGCATAAGTGCAACACACCCCACGCTTATAAAGCTATTTGTAAATTTTTTACAAAATTATATATGAGCTTTACAACACCAGTACACTTGTATGCAGGATACATATTTGGCTACCCTTGCAATAGAAGAACATTAGTCTGTTCCTCGAAGAAGTCGACAATTTCCTCGGCTGGACGATCCACCGCTTGATAATGCGGCACCATGTTCCAGGAAAATCCTGCAGGTGGCATCGGTGGCCCAGATGCAATGGCGGCGACATCCACGTCAGGCCTATGCAAACGCACCAAAGAGAGCGCAGCCTTAGCACCAGCCACTAGCTGCTGCCTCACGCACTCGCGAACCGCGGACATATCTTGAAATTTCGTCAGAAGGGCCAACAGGCTTGATGGAGTATCATCCAACGGGAACATCGCCCGGTAGATGTTCTTCAGGCACGACTGCGACTTCTTCAGAAAGAGCATGACTCGCGAGGCACGATCTTGCAGGGTCGCTAACGCAGTCGCACGATCATGATCTACCCAAAAGTATCCACTCTCTTGAAGTTGCTCTTGGGTAAGATCATGAAGGCGGATGGCAATCCTATCTCTCTCCTCCTGCGGACGGTGTGCGCTAACAACTACACGAAGCAGCATCAACAACATGAGTACAACGTACCATTGCGATTAACTACAAAGGAAAAGACGAGGATGAGCAAACTAACATTTAAACTGGTCGCCCAGTTGCGTCACCTCGGCAAGCAGATATTGCTCGTGGGCGGCTGCTTTTTCAGCCTTTGACTTCCACACGTCGGCGCTACCACGGATCACGGGCAACTCACGCTCCAGCTGCTTAACGCGATCACGAAGTCGCGAAAGCAAGGAAAGCTCCTCTACTCTGGAGCAAGGTGGTGCCGTTGCATCCTCAAGAGATGGCGAGTCCGGGGTTCCCCCCACAGGGCCACTTGATGTACCCTACCAAAAATCAAGCCAGAAGCAAAATAAGGCGACCAACTCAAAAGCCAAAAGTAACAGGTGCATTCAAGATCAATAAAAGTATGTACAAACACATCCGCCAACAGGCATGATCTACAATCAAAAGAGCGAGTTCATCAGCTATTACAAGAAACTAACTACGGAGCAGCTGGCTTCTTCGACTTCGAGGACTTTGGGGGCTTCATCAAGTCCGTGGTAGTATCAGATGCCACTGACTTTCCGCTGGCCCCTGAGGCCGAAGTTTTCGCCGCCTTCTTTGCGCGATTGAGCTCCTACGAATACTTGGCAACGGTGTTTATCAAGGAATGGCCATATTTGGCACAGGCAGTCGCAAAGGGAGCGAACACTACCTGCTGACCATCCGTGCCAACAGGCATTGTCTTTGACACCGCCGAGGGATCCACTTCGACTCTGTGGGCTTGCACCATGGCTAGCGACATGGTCGCGCCAGCTGCGCGGAGGAAGTTCTTGTACGTGGCAGGCAAACCCCCAGCGAGTGACTCCACCAGCTCCTCCACATTGTCGACCAGCTCCGCCTTCGGCATCAGCTCCTCCCGGAGGCGACTCAGGGTGGCCTTGGCTTTGGACAACGTATTTTGGACAGCGGCGCTACAGTCTTCGACCGCAGATACCGTGCCCGCCAGAGCGTCATCGCGACCAAGGACTCGTGGATCAAAACTCAAGCCACCAGCATCTACACCAAAAAACACACACGGGTCAAACTTCTAAATGACACCGGCGCCACAAAGGAAGAGAAGAACATCAATGAAAATATCCACCAAGTAAAGGTACCTGAGAGGGCCTTGGCGACTGAGAATAGTTGCTCTTCGAACAACTTCTCCCTGGCCGCAAAGGAGGCACGCAGATCCTCTTCGCGCTTCTGGGCTTCATCACGAGCCGCGATTGCCTCATCGCGCCCCTTCACAGCTGCGGCCAGAGTCTTTTCCAACGTGGCGACGTCACGCAATAAAGCATTATGCTCAGCTATAGGGTAGTCAAAATTTGGCTGTCAGTCGATGATACCAAAATACAGAGAAGACAACAAGAATAAGTATAGAACACTCACTCTCAACCACGCGGTGGCGCTTCTCCAGCATCGCATGCTGACGACCTATCGCCATCACTTGCTCCGCCACCTGCGCGGCTTCCTTTACAAGGAGCTGTCGCATAAAACAAGGAATCAGCAGAAGGCAACAAAGGGCGTTGACTGCCAGATTATAAAAAAAGAGAGAGAGAAAGATATACTTACATGGTCCTTCAGCGACTCCGCAGAAGATTGCTGAACCATCATCCGAGCTACTACTCGATGCTCCCCTACGTGAGGAGAGCTCGAAGAATTATGCCCGGAGTGGGCCGCCGCCGGAGGAGAAGGAGCACGCTCGACCTCTATCTTGGCCTTTGAGGTCGTGATTCCTGATTCCTTCAAAGATTCGACGTCACCAGAAGATGACGACGCCTCTTGACTGCAAGACAAAATCCGCACTCAGATAAGGAAACTACAGGGAAAAGCCAACAAGAAGAAAACAAGTAGCGAACGAATACACTAGCAAACTTACCAGTCAAATCTATCAAGATCAAATGTGGCCTCCGTCGACTCCGACGAAGATTCCTTGGGCAATCGCATTTTCTTGCGAGAAGACGGGGCCACAGCCCTCACAGGAATAGCGGGAATTGGCGACTCCGCACCAACAGCCGCGCCCCCTGGAGTGGAAGGAGTCGACGCGTCGGAATCCTCGCTACGCGAATGCTTGCGAGTATCCGGACTCTCGGACTCAGGGGCTTCCTCTTCAACACCAGAAGTGACAGTCGACTCAGACTGGTCCTCTTCCACAACCTCACGCGGAATAATCCCCTCAGGGAGGGGAGGCATGCAAGGCGACACCGCCCACTCCTGCATACAAAAGTAAAACAGATAAGCAACAGAAGACGCAAGCGAGAAAATACGCTACAACGTAGCACAACCATACCTCGGGAGGAGGATTCAAAGCATCGAAAGGAGGAACGCCTGGCTCGTTCGGAAGCACATCCTTGAGGGTATACTTCGTGACCAGTCGCACCCTCTTATCTACCTCACTCGCGGACATGTCGTCGGCAGACACACGAGTGGGATCATCAGCGCCACCCCATTGGAACATGGGATGGACCCTGGCTTGGAGAGGCTGGACGCGACAACGCAGCCAAGTCCTGACAAGGGCGCAGCCTCCCTCTTCTGCGCCTATGCGACTCTCGAGGTCGCAGACACGCTGATATAACATGTCTATCTCCACGAGTTCGGAAGGCATGATCACGTTCTTCCAAGAACGCATCTTCTTGCAGGGAGTCGCGGGATCGAAAGGCGCGAGACCAAAGTGCTCGTCCTTGGACTTCTGGTCGCGCACATAAAACCATCTGTCCCTCCATCCCTGGACGGACTTGGTGAGCTTGATATCGAAGTAAGTGGCGGATGGATCAACATGGATTCCGCAACCACCTACGTCATAAACTAAAGAGCCAGATGCGGACTGGCGCTTCAATTTAACAATGTGTTTGAAAAGACCAAAGTGCGGCTCGATTCCAGCCAGCACTCGTAGAGGGTGATGAAACAAGTGATGTGGAGGAGAGAATTTGGGGACAGCTGATGGAGCTGGAGCCCATAGAAACAAAGAAGACCCCAAAGTAAGGGGTGAAGAGGCAAGGAAAGACCGCGAATGATGAATGCAAGAAACATCACTCGATAACCAGCAGGAGGCACAGGAATGGTCTCACCGTTGGGGACGCGCGAATCGGCGACTGATGCAGAAATCACTCCGTCTTGGCGAAGAAGACGGAGATTCGACGCCTTGATGATGGAGGGGCGCCACGCGCCATTAGTCACGCGGGTGCCCGCGACCTTCTTTTTCCCGGCCGCGGCGGCGCTGGTGGCCGCAGTAGCGGAGCCACCCTTCTTCTTCGCTGCAGCGAGGGTGGCCGCGGAATCGGCGGCAGCGCCTCCCTTCTTCTTCCCCATTGCGCGGCGGTGGTGAGAGCGAAGAAAGTAGCTGGGGTACGAACGGAGCTGGTCCAGCATCGTGGCAAAGATGGGCGCAGAGAAAAGCAGGAAAGCAAAGGGCAATGGCGATGGCAGCAAGGAAGAAAGAACACAGATGAGAAAATTACCGCCGCAGCATCGCTACTTAACCCCTGGAAGATGCAATCCAACGGCTGACAAAAACCCTATTGGACGCGTGGCACGCATCGCGTAGGACACGTGGAGAAGAGGAAGCGTGAACTGTCCCCCCACTTCTACCATTACGCGCGGAAATCGAGGAGGCACAGTTAAAAATAAGATTACGCATGCCCAGTCAAATCAAAGTCAGAAAGTGGGACCCACAGCTCGTCACGTCCCGTCAAAACCGCTCACGCGGGCAACTAAGGTCATACAAGCGTCAGCACTGACGTCACCAAAGGCTATGCAATGGAGAACTTCGACTATTTTTAGTCCTTGCTGGAGTCTTCGACTCCACCAAGCACTCGAGGGCTACTCCCATACGGAGCGCTGGTCGTGCACCCTACGATTTTTTCTTTTCTTGTTGCAGGAACATGGACAATCACAAAAAGCAAACCCAACCACTCGAAACACAGTTCGATTATGAACATGGGTTACTCCCATAGGAAGCGCCGGAAACAAGCAGGCAAAAGACGACAGCAGTCGTGAAAATATTTTAACTGCCTAAGTCATCGACCGAAACAAGCAAGCAGAGGACGACAGCAGTCGCAAAAAGTTTGTAGTCTCTGCCCGGGTCATCAACTGAACAAGCAAGCAAAAGACGACATCAGTCGCAAAAGTTTTTAGTCCCTGCCTGAGTCTTCGACTCAACCAGGCACTCGGGGGCTACTCCCATAGGGAGCGCTGATCGCGCACCCTATGATTATTTGAACAAAAAAACTATGTGTTGATAACATCCACATTCGAAACTCATTGCGACACCGCCTCATAATTTTTCCCTACAAAGAGACTGCGTCTCCTGGGTTACCGAATCGTCTCCGCGATGAAAAAATTCGGATGCCGCGCCTACGACGTGAAGGTAAGACCTGCATAAGGCATGGCAACGCATTTAACTGCACACTACCAGAAACATATCCGTGCCCACAGGCACGATGAACATGCCTTGACGGACGCGTCAAGTGCTCACACCCATATAACTGGAATTCGACTCCTGTAAGACCTCCGCGGCCTGAGTCGAATTACACCAGCACTTTTCCGGATTCGAGTCCGGGGACTCGAATTCGAGTAGATTGCGTTGTTTCACCCTAAGGTGGTTAACTAATACCGATACTTCGGTTATATCAGGCACGTATATCAACAAATCCCTATGACACAAATAAAAGCAATTGAAATATACTCATTCAGGCACTCAAAGGCTTCAAAAGTCCCCAGTCGAATCTACGATTCCACTGGACACTCGGGGGCTACTGACATGGATATACCCTACAGGTACTCGAACTTGGTATATACGGCCCAAATACGTACAGGCCCACGGTGTCGCCAAGGCCCGGATGGAGGGACTCGAGTAACCTATGGACTCCCAATTGCTTGAAGGACAAGAAGAAGCTAAAGATAGAAAGTTTGAAGGGGAAAACCCTAACTTGTAACCGACTCGACCTGCTACCCGAGACCTAGCCTATCTATATAAAGGCTAGGAGGGGGCGGCGAGGAGGACACACACAACCCTAGTTTTCACAACTCTCGCCAGATTTCATCTGCGCATCATTGTAACTTTCGACTCCCTCGATAATTCCACGAGCAGACAAGCAGGAGTAGGGACCTCTACAAGGCTTGAACCTGGGTAAATCCTTTGTTCCCTGTATGCTTGTTTGCTAGCCGATAGATGTCTCCAGCGCTCCCTCCTTCTCCAAAACCTAAGTCCATAACAATGGGCATTGACGAGTTAAACCCTCGTCAGTGTGCCTTTACTTTCATAAGTGTGTATTGAATCTTCTCTCTTGATATTATGTGAATGTCGATTGCATAGTATTTTTCCCCAGGGAATTAAAAGGTTGTTAGTGTTGGTGTATGGTTCGTGATGGTGGTGTAACATGCAATATCATGCTACTCTTAGAGGCCATGCATCAACAAGGGATAACAAAGATCCAACAACTTTTATTCATAACCATGCGGTAACCCTTGCCTGCTAGTGAAATAAGAAGAACTTGTTGATGACTAGTTGTGGTCGTGAAGGGTGAGATTACATTGAGTTTTGGGCCCATGTTTTACTTTGGGCTTCGCCCATGTTCACAATTACAAATAATACATGTATCCTAATCATGTCCTACAATTGCTAGTGGTGCATCTGAAACTCCCTGAGAACGCTTTAGGCCTAATGCTTTTCCATCATGTTACCATCGCTTATTCTCTGTTTTGCGACCTAGAATTGTTCTTACTTTTAATATGTTGCTCCTATTCTCAAACACTTTTGATACACTCTTGTTTGGAATCAAAGAAAACTTGCATATACACTTAGGTAAGTCCATAACGACAGGCATAAAGAGCATTACCAAAAAATCTTTGGGTTCGAAACTCTTACTTTGAATCTAGCTACATACAACTTGTACATTTGCTTGCATCAACCGATCCTTATCTTGCAGTACCAGAGGCAGCGGTAGTTGCGGTGGTAGTACTAGACTTTAGTGTTCAAGTGTCTAGGTCCTCATGCACATGTGGCTCTCTGTGTCTTGGATGTCATCTCCTGTAGTACCGATTGGGGACCCTTAGTACCAGTCGTGGGAGTAGGGTAGTAATACCAGCCATGGAGCTTCCGCTCCTTCCTTCTTTTCTTCCAAGCTTCAACCTTGTCGGACTTGAGTCCTCGCGTTCTTTGGGTTTCTCCCACGCTCCCATACTCCACCTTATCAACTTAATATACCCATGGGACGGGGTATGAAACAGTATACCATACAATAGGTGAGGAACTGGACTCGCATAAAGGAAGGAATTCACTTTGAGGTCTATGGATACTTGACATATGTTGGAATATTTGATGTGGTATTTGATATGGCGACAACTATAGGCCAGTCTCTATCACATGAGTAACACCCATGCCTTGAGTTTTTTAAGGTATGTGCACATCAAGGCGGTGGATATGTAGAAGGGTCAAAAAATGCAACATCCATAATATTGCCTCAAGCTTTATGAGGGATGGGTTTATTGGGGTGGTGGAGGTGGAGAGGAGGAACAAGAAGGAGGATCTCCCGATATCTTTGCTTACAAATGTCATTTTCTATCCAACAATTAAAATAAATAAAGTATTATATTGTGAAATAGACAACTTAGTGTGATCCTCCGTGTAGATCAATGTTTATATAGTTCAAAACACATTAGTTGTGCTACAAATAAATAATCATTTCACTTGGTAGCAGATTTTTTCTAACCATTTTTTTGGGAATATTCTGATGTTCCATATAAAAATATGACATAACAATAGTACTAAAAAAATCCTCATTTTAGAGTAAGCACATTCTTTGGTTATACCACCTCGCTAAGGAAATAGTCATACAAGTGGCAAGGCTTCCCAAAAAATGCGCTCACCTCTCCTCCTCATAGAAACAGGAGGCGGTGGCAGCTCCCTTCCTCTAGATCTCAACCGACGAGAGTGCTAGTTTCCTCTCTCTCCGCTTGCCGCTCCGGTGGTAGGAGGGAGGGGAAACCTCGTTTCTCCGCCTACTAGTTAGGGTTAGGATATGTCTGTCATGGGGCGTCGTTGGGGTGGTGGGAGCGGCGCCCGTGCAGTAAATATGTCTCAACTCTACTCCCACATCGGCGACGACCTTCACGGCGATGCCTCAGAGTTGATGACAAGGTGTGCTAGTCGTTCCTTCAGATCGACAGTTAGGTCTTCTCGCCGTTCTTCAGATCTGACGAGATCAGTTTCTCGGTGTATCATCATCGTTCGTCGTTCTCAGTGACGACGCTGACGGCCGGGGCGAGTTGGTTTCTCTGGAACGAGGATGTTGGTCTGAAGGTGGTGAATCCGCCGTTCTTCTCCGACTTTATCGATGAGAGGCATCAGATCTTGGTTTAAGACAGCACGAGAACGTCCCTCGGTCGACGTGCCACATCGACATGTGCCTCGCTGCATGCAGCATGCCTCTTCATCGACTCACAAAGCCTCATTGGCGATGGTGCTTTTTGCATCTTGCAGTGTTGGAGGTTCGACGTCTATTCCAGCGTGCGTCTCGATGACGCTGGAGTTGGGCCGCGGCCGCTAGCTTCGGTGGTTGCAGGAAAACCTAAGGATCATTTTGTATTTATCGGTCTTTTAGATTTTTATCTGCATTGTTTTCAGGATAATCATTTTATTTCAATCCGTCTTTTAGTTTCTACACATATTGCTCCATGTAACTTGATTTTCGATTAATGAATTACGTGGTTGCTAAAAAAAGTCACGCAGCCGGCACAAAACTATAACCACTGCACTAGTATAACCTTCAAGTTAATCCCACTGCACGTTGTTGTGATGTTCTCGTATAAATATTATCACCACAGCAAGCCCGAATAAGAAATACTCCCTCCGTCTCGTTTAAAGGATTTACGCGTATACATAGATCATTTATTTAGCCTATAAAATATAAATTATTTAACACAAACATTATACCATTAGAAAGTATAACATCTAAATTTTCTCATGATATAATTTTTATGTTAAATAATTTATTAATCAAATTAACGACTAGATATAGCGTAGGCCTGTAAACTGAGACGAGAGTACACTTCACATAAAGAGCCCACCCGTTCTGCTTCCTCTATAAGACAAAGCTCCCCACACTAGTCTTCCCCTAGACACTTCGTCTCCCTCGTGTGCCTTTTTCTTTTCTCGCTGTGGGCGTAAGCGTGTGCGCGTTTCACTCTTTTGGGTTTCATCTCCCGCCCTTTCTTCTTCTTATCTGCTCCGGCCAAGTGCTGGAATCAAGAAAAGACCATGCGGGCGGTGGCGGAGCAGTAGGCGGAGGGCATGGGGTGGGTTGCAAGGTGGCTTCGCGGGCTGCTCGGCGGCGGCAAGAAGGGGAACTCCGCCGAGCCGAAGAAGCGCTGGGGATTCGGGAAGTCCTTCCGGGAGAAGGAACCCGTGCGACCACCTACGCCTCCCCTGCAGCGGGCGGCGACGCCCCGTCGCACGTACGCGTCGTCGGACGATGGGGCCGACGAGCAGAACAAGCGGGCGATTGCGGTTGCTGCGGCGACGGCAGCAGTGGCCGAGGCCGCCGTGGCCGCAGCGCAGGCGGCAGCTGCCGTGGTGCGGCTGACTAGCAGTGGGCGGTGCGTGCCAGCAGGGGCGAAGCACGAGGAGTGGGCGGCCGTTCGGATTCAGGCTGCTTTCCGTGGCTATCTGGTTAGCTGCTCCCCCCAACTCTTTGGTTCCTAATCTTTTCTTCCGTGAACCCGCAAAGTCAACTTTCTGTAGGACGGTTTTGTTGCAAAAGTATTGACCTTTTTATCAAAAAATTCTTGATTTTATTTGGTTTCTCAAAAAACTCAAATCGACTTTCGGTACAGTACGTCAGGTTTTCAAGAAATTTGAGTCTGAGGCACAAGTGTTTTACTACATTTTTTTGGTTACAAAATTCTCTGATTTTTGTTTCCGGAAGAACTTCCGGTGCTCGTCTCTGCAAGCTAGTTGCCGTGGTGTCGCTCCCTCCTAGGAGAGGCCACGTTGTTCTTCTGCTCTGCCATCCCCATGTCTTTACTGCTTCTTGGTCTTCTGGGCTTCGCCTCTTTTATGGAAGCAAGGCATGGGCGTTCGCCGCTTTAATCCTGCTTCCCCTTCTCAAGAACCATGGCAGCCAAATTATTTTTTGCCGTTTGCGCATTGGTACCTGGTTACTGTTCTTGGAAGGTGCTAGTGCGGTAGTAGCAGTAATGGCGGTGGTGGTTGGCATGTCAACCTCCATCCTGCAATGCAGAGATGCCCATGGCGATGGGGACCAGTGCTGATTAACCTCTCTCCCCTGCTTGTCGTTGCGTGTGAAGGCGAGGCGGGCACTGAAGGCGCTGCGTGGGCTGGTGAAGCTTCAGGCGCTGGTCCGCGGCAACATCGTGCGGCGGCAAGCCGCCGAGACGCTCCGGTGCATGCAGGCTCTGGTCAGCGTGCAGTCCCGCGCGCGCGCCACCCGCGTCAGCCGTTCCCGGCAGGGCGCGGCGCACCCGGTAAGTGGAACCGTCGCGAGTGTGCACGCCGGGAGTGACGATCGAACGCGTTCTTAATCATGGTTTGTCGGATTGGGTTGCAGGGGGCGACGACGCCGGAGAAGTACGAGCAGGCGGCGTACGACGGCGCGCCCAGGCACGGCCGTTCCGGCTCTCTGAAGGTAATAATTCATTGGTCTGCGTGTCGCTGTTTCGTTCTGCGGATTTCCATCGCCGTGCGTGATGACGGGCACTGATAGCAGTTGTGTGTGTGTGTGCAGGGTGGGTCGTCGAAGACGCCGGGCAGTGAGAGGCTGGGCAGGGAGAGGTCGGAATCTTGCGGGAGGAACTGGCTGGACAGGTGGGTGGAGGAGAGGTACATGGACGACGAGAAGAACGCCAAGATTCTGGAGGTGGACCCCGGCAAGCCAGGCCGGCACGCCTCCAAGCGGCGGAGCAGCGGCAGCCACCACCTGCAGCAGTCGTCGTGCTCGACGAGGACCTCGGAGCAGAACAGCCGCAGCCACGCGCAGAACAGCTCGCCGTCGAGGGAGTCGACGGCCGCGCAGCAGTCCGTGCCGAGCCCGGCGTCGGTGGGCATGGGCGAGGCCCTGAGCCCGCTGCGCATGCCCGCGGAGATCGCCGAGCTGTACGACAGCCCGCACTTCTTCTCGGCGACGTCGCGGCCCGGGAGCTCGAAGCGGGGCGGCGTGTTCACGCCGACGAACAAGAGCGAGTGCGCGCGCAGCCTGTTCGGGGGCTACTCCGACTACCCGAACTACATGGCCAACACGGAGTCGTTCCGCGCCAAGGCCCGGTCGCAGAGCGCGCCGAAGCAGAGGCCCGCGCAGTACGAGAAGTCCGGGTCGCTCCGGAAGGCGTCGGCGCACGCGTTCGCGCCGGGGCCGGGGCCGGCCGCGTCGTCCCTGCACGCCAAGTTCACCAATAAGGCTTACCCTGGCTCCGGCAGGCTGGATCGGCTTGGCATGCCTGTCAAGTACTGATCCTGCCGTTCCCTGCCATGATCAGTATTGGAAAAAAAATCGGCTGTGATCAGTGTGCCCCAAGCAGAGGGTGAAGTCAATTTTAGCAGCAGTTTGTTTAGGTTTGAGCTTTTTTGGTGCTATTACCGTTACATATTACTTTCCTGTTATTGACTGATTTGAGTGTACTACTGGTAATAGTAGTATCTGTGCGCGGTTTAACTCCCTTGACAAGTAAGTATATGTTCCTTTCCTTATATATACGCATGCCGTTAATCTTGTATGTATGCTTATCTGGGCTATTTGGTGCGATGAGGGGTCACTCACATCCATACCATATCATGTGTAACCTGGGTCGAAAGATCGTAGTGACGGTAAGCTAGCATAGTTCGTCCAATTTAACATGACATCTCCCGAGCTTATCATTAGCAAAAGGTTGCCTGCTTGCCGTGTCATTCGGTGGACCGTTTGGTAGGTCTGTCTAGACTCCAGACCTGGGGCCTATCTGGTGAGCTGCGGCTTGTCCTAATTTAATGGCGATAGCTGTCCCGTAGCCGTTGGATCTACTCGCGTCCGCGATAGGCCGAGCAAACCACAGATCCTTTTGGCTCCCACTAACCACCGCCTACCGGGCCTAGTAAAGAAACCCGAACCACGGCGGCAGCACTGCATGATCGATACCTCTGCTAACGGACAGGGGAATGTGCTAAATTAGTACTCTCCCTGAAAAGTGAGCTTCGCAGTCCAAGTAAACTAATCAGATCAGCCCAAGCCCAAGCCATCGTTAACCGCGCACCAAGCGTGCACGTGACGCATTGACACCCGTGAAATTCCGAAGGACGGCCGGTTCGCGGCGATCTTCGAGCAGGATGGTCTCGAAATCGAAGTCTTGGCGATAGGTTTTGGGAGGCGAGCAGGGCGACTTTTTTGTGCGTGGTGTCGAGAGACAGACGGCAGGCGTCGGTGACGGCGAGGGTGCCGGCGGGGCAACGACGCCTCTGTGCTGGATTTGACATTTCCGAGACCATGACACCGCTGGTGGGAAGATTATTTTAGGGTCATGGACGGCAGCAGTGCCTCGCCTCCTGGCTTTCGGCTCGTGTGATGATGGACGCACAAATGGAGGCGAACAGGGCAAAGCTAGCGGAAAGGATCTAAGCGCGTTGTCAAAGGGACTCGTCATTGGACAGGGGGTGTGGTTTTTAATCTCGTGCTTGATCCAGTTGCCGTGGCAGTTAGTTGGTGTCTTTGTCGAAGGGACAGCATGTTACTGTAGCCGATTGCGATCACTGAGAAGAAAAATGTCCGGTTGTCTCCGAATGTGGCCAATTTACATACCCCGCACTAGCATGATGTTGATTCACTGAGTAGGTGATTAATGTGATCTTTAGTAGCGTGAACAAAACCAAGTTTTCGACAGAACTAAGGGCACGTTAACTGAAGACCCAATATGAAGCCTCGTCCCCGCGGGCAAGTCAGGACGTCCAAACCCTAGCCTGTCCAGCCCCACCTCCTCCTCCTCCCCATCCTCTGCCGCCGTCGATGGGAGCCGCCGGGCAAAGCCCACGTCGTGCTGGCGGCGGCGGGCTTCACTACCCGCAAAGAAGGAAGATGACGATGTTGATGTTCGGCGACAATGCTAGGGATGGCGATGACGAGCTGTTATGGCGCCAGCGGTTGGGCGGACGGAGTGGCGTCATCGGCGTGGGTCCGCCGCACCCGATCTAGGCCAGGTGGGCCACATACGTTATGGCCCGTGCGCCTGGGTGCGGCCACCCCCTCCTCGGTTTTGAGCACATGGGTGTTGCTGCTCTGGCCGGGTTGAGCTGATCCCAAAGACATCTTGGCGTGGTGGCTCAAGGCGCCCGCGTGACACTGGCGGTAGGGTGGGCGGTGCTGGGTGGCCATCATCGATGCTTCTTTGAGGTGGTTGTGCGGGACCTGCCAGCGACTCCTCCCATGGCGGCACCTATGCCGCTTGCGGCTCGGTGGAGCCCCTCCCAAGCGGCTTATCCCATGGTGGGCACGTGTTAGGATTATGCACTAGAGCCAATAATAATACTGATTATTATATAATCCTCTATTCAATATATAAGTTTATCGAACTATGCTATAACTGCTGTGAACTTTGATTGTGAGAATCAAAACAAGCATCACATGCATGTGTAGTAAAGACGATCACATGCAAAAAGGATCTAAGAATGTTCCTAGCTCATGTCGTTGAGTGATGATCAAGTTTCCTGCTCATACGTAAAATGTATACTGTCAACTATGAGAATACATTGTCTAGAGAAACAAGGGTATGGTACAGATCTACATGATGATTACTATAAGATAGAATCATGTTGTTAATAGTAATATCATCGGACCATTATCTTATGCATGAATCCTCGGAACCATGAGAATATCAAGCACCCTCATACCGAAGGTTTGTTTTTGGTCTTGTCCCAACGCCATACTACAAAGATGGTCATTCTGGATTTTTTGAGGCAAGCACGGAAGTATGTCTGGGTACTTGGATAGTTCAATAAGTGAGATCACGCTCCTCCGGATGATGGAGAGATATTCTCTATGCCCACCCGGTATTACGATATGATGTCACATGACCGTCCACGTGGACACCATCATGATGAGATCATGAAGGACACCAGAATATAAATACGAGGTAAAGAAAGTGAAATCATAACGAGGATAACCGGTATAGTGATCAAGAGTTGGCTCAATAGGATACCAATATCTTGCCTCGGATTGTCACACGAATATCGCTAAGCGGAAAGATTAACATATAGATAATGAGTGTGTTCATTCGATGTGATCTTTGCGTAGTGAAGTGGGAACCGTCATGGGTGTCCAGGCTCAACTATTGATTATTGATCTGATAAGTCTTTCAGAGTCAAGTCCACTTACTACCAAATCCGATCAGATAACACATGTATTATGGTATTACGATCAAGTTGTGCCTATCACCTATATGTTACGTTACAGAAAGAGATGTTCGGAATAGTTTCTGGACATACCATAATAGTTTCGGGATTCATTGGGACACCTTGGAGAGGAATCCGAACTGTTCCGGTGACATGACCTAATTCGGGAAGGTTGTTCCAAGTCGCCGGTGATGGTTTCGAGGTTCATCGCTGTCATCCCGATACATTGATTATGTCGGAGATCTTTCGGAAACGTTTCAGAATATATATAGGATCGAGGTACCACGAGCATTTGAGAGAAACCGGAATCGAGACAGAGTGTTGAAAGAGGTTCCGGTGGTAGGATTGGATAAGAGGGGGCAGGCCCACGTAGGGGTGGCGCATGGACAACCAGGGTCCAACCATGGCTGGCACCCACTCCTCCTAGGGCTGGTGCAAGGGCCAAGTGGGTGCCACCTCGACTTTCCTAATCTGTGCATTGCATAAAACTGAAAGGTATCCAATTAGATCTCCATTTATGGAAGGTATTTATGTATCTTATAAATACGGACTATATTGATATGACCCATTATTCCCAAGATTGCAATAGCCTAAAGAAGGAAGGATACGATCTCCTAATTGGGGGAGATAGGGGACCTTCCATAAGGAGGGAGATCTCCCCCTTGGCCACCGTCTCCTCCTTGCGCCACTACCCATAGGGTAGGAACCCTAGGGCATGCTCCCCTTCCCCTCCTCCTATATAAAGGCCCTCATGGCCTCTCCTCCAAAGCACACCACAACTCCTCCTTGAGTTCTCTCTCTCTATCTAGTGCAACAACATAGTAGTGTCTCCGGAAGACTATGGGTCGGGCACAATTGGCGTCGAGCTCTGCATGGAGGAACACTGATGGATTGAAGGACTACATGCGTGCAATCCATGGAGGGATTGTCCGTTCAATCCTAGCATGAAGTGGACATTCTCCTTGCGGTTGGAAGGGATACACCTAGCTGCGGGGATTAACTCATTCGTATCAACATCTACATCGACCGACGTCCTCT
Source organism: Avena sativa (assembly GCA_916181665.1). NCBI lineage: Eukaryota > Viridiplantae > Streptophyta > Magnoliopsida > Poales > Poaceae > Avena > Avena sativa. Next base: position 524,087,212 of record OV702287.1, on the reverse strand, counting down.
TCTACATGAACGTCGGTATGAGATCTAGATATGTTCTTGCTAGTGTCTTCCTGGTTAGATCTCGGTTGTTCATGTAGGAATTTTTTTGTTTTGCATGCGCGAACCCCAACAACATGGTTGCCCTTGATCTGGCGCGCTGGACTTGATGTCGGTGGGGCACCCTTGCAAGGCTAGGGATTTGAGTGGAAAGGGCCGACGCGGGAGCTCCGGGGTAAGAATGGAATGCTCGGTTGCGGTGATGAGGTACCATGCTCCGGGTGAAAGCCCTGCCTTTGGGGTCAGTGAAGGCAACGCGTGAGGGTGCCGCTTCTCTGTGAAGTGTCATCGAGGAGTTTCGGTACCCCCTCCGCCCAGGGTCTCATTCTCCAAGTGGAAATCTCGGATTTGGCTTGGCAAATCGGGCGACGGCGGCATCTATGATGTCATACCATCCATGGAGGTATTGTCTTGGAGACTTGACTCTCTCGTTTGAGCTGTAGTTCTTCGTCATGGATCTCAGTGTTGGCCACATAGGAGGGGTCTTGCGTTGCAGACGGCGTGTCGACCTATCGAGAGGTATCGCGGTGGCTTGCGCAATGAGGATCTTCTTCGGACAGCCTGAGCAAGGCTCTGGATGAGCAGTGGTGGGCGGGCCTCTATGTTTGATGGCGAGCTGTTGAAGGTTGCACGCTTGCACGTCTGTTGAGGCTGCTGGTGTTATAAGCGTGACAAGAAGATAACGAAGAATGAAAAGAAAATTACCGCAAGGGGACACAAATTTAACATGAAAAAACTCTTTAACAAAGAGAGGAGAAAACTACGGACGCCAGCTAGCGAAACTTCACTATAACGGAAAGTGCTTACACAATGTCAGGGATTTCACAAATACAACTAATCCCAGCCGACGGCTTACAAGAGGGATATATAGCAGCAAGAACCTAGTTCTTCAGCGACCCATAGCGCTTGGGGGACCTTGTTCCGCTCATGAGAAGTTAGTTTTCTTAATGAATTTAGATCATACTTCAACAGCTGGACGTAGCCGTTACGCCGACTATATACCCCGGATTTGGGCTGAGGCTAGAGCAACAATGATCTCTGCTGAGCGGTTGTTGGCTCACGGGGATTGAGGCGTAACACGTCTTGGCTACAAATGACATGCTCTTGGTAATATTGATGATGCACAAGCAGATTGAGTTTTATCGACGAGGGTTTTGTTTAGCGGAGGAGCTCGCTCGGTGGCGTTCTTGAGAAGCGTCCTATGAATTTCGGCCGTTTAATCGTAGTCTTTTGAGCGTTGGATATCTTGGTCTTTTCTTAGACTTGTAAATAAACCTTTTTTCTATCGATGGCAGAGCTTTTACATTTTTGCGAATATAGGAAGCGTGTCCACGAGATTCCGGTTCAGCCAACCGTACCTTCACCAAGGGAATGTAAGTACTGAACGGAAGCAAAGCCTTTGGTGATGTTCTTGACGCTAGCTCCGTTTCACGGCCATTCCCGTCCTGCGTAGTTGTTGAGTGGTCACGACCCCAAAATATTTGTTGCCATCTTCAACAGCTACGCTCCTATGACATCCGTATAGTTGATTATTGTACACTCTGTACCTTCCTCGACGCTGTCAGCGCGTCCGATATGCTGTGCGAATGCAAGTTCGGTGGCGCCCGTGTCCTGCACAATAGTTCCTGTGGTACCTTCTAATTAAGCTGGATTTGGTGCCTGCACCAATAATTTAAGCACCCCATGCACGGCCGCTACCTGCTAGAGAGGAAATGGGACCATGGAATGCCTGGCATGGCTACTACCGATGGGAATTGCGAAATGCTCCTCTACATGGCTGGCTCGCTGTGTCGTGCTATGATCCAAGCAGCAACGAAAGCTCCGTCGAACCAACCATCGCCCTCAACTGACGTTTTTAGGCCCTGTGATGGAGGCAAAGACTGTTTTAGTGATTGGGCATGACCCTTTTGCTCGTTCTCCCCTACCTTTTCTCGACCAATCATGTAACGGTGTCGAAGCAAGAATCTTGATGATCCACCTGTCGTAATGATGCTATGGCCAGTTATCATCATGTTTGCTGAGTATGGTGCTGACATGAACACCGATCCGTTCCGTATCCGGTGGCATCCTTTGGACTCGATGGACTTTCAAAGGTTACACCGTAAGAATTGACTAATAAAAGGGTATTACACAGGAGTCCATCAATTAAACAAGTGTAGGATTGATTTAGTGTCATTCCCGCTAAATCATGCATGGTTGAGTGTACAAAAATCTGTTGATTGCACCACGAAAGGAGAAATGGATTTTATTTACAGATAAGATTTAGTGGATAGATATTTTTTCTCCAAATTAAAACGCAAAGAAATCCTTAGAAAACGTTCTACTGATTCAATCCCATAAAGAACAGTACATATGTATAGAGATAAAGTCTCTAAAAGTTCGAATCAAGACATCTTTTAAAATGCTCAAGCCAATTGATGTTGGGTAAATTTAAATTTAATAGGAAAGTTTTTTTAATTGATTTAATAATCATTCTCACGCTTACTTTTTGTTTCTTTATTATACTTTGCTCAGTGTTCAGCCATTCAAGGAAGCATCAACACCCAGGGGCGAATTTACCTGGTAGTCTTTGTTAGGCTCGAGCCTACCATCCGTTTTACCAAGAAACTATCAAATATGAATGCCTCAAGTCCTCAACTATGGTTGATGATGAAAGGTCAAAGTTTTATTAGTGAAGACAACAAAAAGGTGTTAAAATGGAGCTAAACTGAATATATCGACAACCTAAGCATTATGATGTAGGTTCATGGCTAATTGTTCTAATTTTTGAAAATCCGTAGTGGGTTGAATTGTATTTTCTTCGGGATCTACGTTATCGGTATTTTAAGCCTACCCTGAATAAGCTCCATAAGTATTTTCTTCGGGATCTAAACAACATAAGTAAACTAGAACTAGAGAGTGTTTACGGAGTGTCGTGTAATGTGATTGAGGGGTTCTTGAGGAGTGTAGGATTCACCACTAGCATGGAAGAATTATGTACGATTAGGATAATGTATGTCTTTGGTTATGATATGTGTGGAGAGATCTCAGTAATAAGATATTCACTACAAGACTCATGGGCAGTCTCTTTCTTGAATCAGGTAATGATGTCATCTTTAAATAACAACTGCGATGCCTGTGAGCAATCACTCTTACAGACCCATAATTAAGGGCTTTCCCATGAATATCGTAATAAGCTTAGTGAGTTTATCTTAATTTCCCATTTGAAGATACAGGTTATAAGCCATGCTTGTAGTCACAAAAATAGTACTGGACATACTAACATACACGTCCAAAGAGTATCTCCCTCTCTTTAGTACCGAAGGCAGATGATATGTGTCCGACTTCACATATCGTCTAAAAAGAGAGAGATCTAACACAATGTTATAAATCAGTAGATCAAGGACCAAAGTTATATATCATCTTTATTTCAATGCATAATAAACATTTATCATAAACATAGAATAAGATAATAACTACTTTATTATTGCCTCTCGGGCATATTGCTTTCAATGATCTTGTCCTTCTCAAGTTGGAATGCCTTTTTTATTGAGCTCCCTTGCACTTGCTTGATGAAGATTTGTGAATTTATCCTCTGTACTCCTATGGAAGAGACTTTCTTTAGCAATATCTTCACATATACATGATCACCATATGGAAGACATGCTTCACGCATTTAATCCCTACAAGATGGCTCATCTTGAATATTGACTTCTCAACCTTGAATCAATTCTTCTTTCTTCAATATGAAAATGTCTTCAACATAACCATGACTACACACTCAAATCTTCTTGTTCAAGACATGCTTCTAATAAGCTAAACTCTCAAAGGACCATTGTCTTGGTCTTCTCTTGAATAGCATCATGTTCATCACTTGGTCTTGTTCTTTCAACCTTGAACCCAACACATGGTTCAAGCATTGTCTATGGACAATCCCTACAAGTATAACTCAATGCAAACATTAGTCCGTAGATATTTTCATTAATTACCAAAATCACATATGGGGCACTAATGACCCACAAGTATAGGGGATGTATCATAGTATTTTCAATAAGTAAGAGTGACGAACCCAACGAGGAGCAGAAGGTGCTGGCTAGTGGTATGGATCAGGAATTCTCTGCAAATACTTAACAAACGGATTTTTAGGGGTTTTCGATAAAGCAAGTAAACAAAGTACGAGTAAATAAAAGACAGTAGGAATAAATGCAGCGAGTGGCCCAATCCTTTATGCAGCAAAGGACAAGCCGGTTGTATTACTTAAGATGACCAAACGTTCTCGAGGACACATGGGAAGACTGTCAAGTGCTTTTGCTTCATATAGTTGATTAATCTTCTTTAGCTTGCTAAGTGTTGTGTGGGTGAACCTGTGCTAATGTACCGCCCCATCCAAGACCAATACATACTTGTGATTATACCCCTTGCAAACATCTATAAGTACAAGAAAGTAATTAAGGTAGAAACCTAACCACATCTTTAAACTCTAAGACCCTTACATCCCTTGTGCAATGGTTTCTTAACGGGGGTTCAGGTTTCTGTCACTCCGGCAACCCCTACGATTAGTAGCCAAATACACGATGCATTCCCCTAGGCCCATATAGGTGAAGTGTCATGTAGTCGACGTTCACATGACACCACTAGAAGAAGTACACCACAACTTAAATAACAATCTATTGAATCTTTCTCAACACAACTCCACTACTAACAACAAGACTTCTCCCATGTCCTCAAGAACAAACCGAACTACTCACAAGACATCATATGGATTATGATCAGAGATAGAATAATGATGTGTAACAATCTGAACATAAACAATAATTCAACGGTTCACTCAATAGCATCAACTATAAAGAGTAATCAACACCGGGAAAGTTTCCCCTATGAACTAATGCAAGATTCAACTCAATTGTTACATCAATATGGAGATGGTGATGAGGGTGATGATGCTGATGATGATGGTTGTGATGATGATGATGATCCCGGTGAATTCCAGCTTGATGGTGGTGTTGATGGCGATGATCTCCCCTCTCCGGGAAGGAATTCCCTCGGCAGAAATCTGTCTGCCGGAGAGATCTTTCTTTCTCGGTGTTTTCCGCCCCGCAGAGGCGGTGGAATCTTTCTGTGGTCGCTCCCCGAGTCTTAGGGTTTCGTGAGGTTGATATACGCCAAAGGGGAGAGGCTGGAGTGGGCCAGGGTGGCCACACCACCTCCTGGCACGGCCTAGGCCTGCCCGCGCCATGGGGTGGTGTGGGCCCCCTGTGGCCCATCTCCACTCCATCTTCTGGCATCATTAGTCTTCTGGAAAAATAGGATTTTTCGTATATTTTCCCAGATTTTCGGATCTTCGCGAATTTTACCTCCAAACAGCACCTTTTCCATCAGAATCCTGACTGCAGCGGTCCATGCTCCAAAAGTCATGAACCATGCAAAAATAGATGAAATAACATAAGTATCACCTCTCAATATGAAATATATCAATGAATAATAGTGAATTAAGATATAGAATAATGATGCAAAATGGACGTATCAACTCCCCCCAAGCTTAGACTTCGCTTGTCCTCAAGCGAAACTGAGCTCAATAAACATGGCCTCAGGTTTATGGAGTGAAGAGTCGATAAAAGAATACGGACAAGAAGCATCACATTCATCAAATACACATATCATAATAGAAGACAACTCACTATTATATAACTCAACTTGTAATAAGTAAAGGAAACACAATAAAGATACATAAAGTGAATCATAATTGGTAATGGCAAACTTAGCACTTGGTCGAAGAATAGTTGATAATTTGCTGGAGTTCACAAATAACTGGTTTTCGATGATAGCTTTCAAAGTAGTAAACATCAAGATAAGAGCAATATGCAAAACAGGGAACATAAGAAACATGATTGAATAAATCATCGTATGAATGAATGAAACACAACAACTCAAAATACTTGCTGAGATAGAAGGGAGTAGGTTTACTGACTCAACTACAAAGTAAAAGAAAAGCCCTTCAAAGAGGGAAGCAGGGATTGCAAGTCTCATAAAGAGCTCCCAAAAATTATGATACTTACTACCTTTTAGCTCTCATTGCCCCTATCATAGGCATCTTTAGGTGATTAAGGTTAAAGTGATCAAAAATGAGGATATGCATTGACAAGTTGTAAGTTGAGAATCTCATGTCCCTTGAATACGAGGGTCGCTCCTCATGCTACTTAAGTTTAGTCACCGGTAAGTTCTTGTCATCGTAAGCATATGTGTATCATAGAGAACCGCCAACGAGGTACCCCTTGCCCGATTATACGGAAGAATCCCCGTATCAAAATGACAAGGCAAGCAGACAACAAGCATCTCAGCAATCTTCTTATTTACCATGGGAATATGGTGCTTTTTTTATCTTTCCTCTTTTCATAATATCTCTTTTTTCTTTTTCTCTTTTTTATCAATATCAGACTCTCTTTTTTTTATTAGAAGAATGCTTCATAGATACTCGTTATGGTTACGCTGCAGGTTTCCACCATGTCAGCATGGATTAGACCAGCGGCCCAGGCATTTCTCTAACACACATGCATAACTCCATGGACTTACAAGCTCCCCTTTCATTTCACACCGATGACATCCATAGACAAAAGAACATGATATCAACTTGGTACAAAGTACCAGTGCAATGTTGAAAGCGTTCCCCATGACAACATGGTTCTGCTAATTCACAACTTACAAAGCGCAAGCATATACGCAACATATGTGAGCACAATGGTTCAAGTTTATTAAATGCAAGAAAGTAAAGTGTGCCATCAAGTTCGTGAGAGCTTTAATCACTAATTTTCACATAACAAGCTTAATTTGGGATGTAGATAAAACAAGAATTTGAATAGCAATAATGCTACTAGGTAGGTATGGTGGACACAAATGGCAAAGGTTTTGGTTTAAAGGAGGTGGATGCACGAGAAGAAATCCTCTCAGTATAGGTTTTTGGCTAGCAAGGCTGGGTAGCAAGTATAAGAGTTGAAGGAAACAAACAAACATACAAGTGATAAAGACAAACATGCAATCTTCCTTGGAAGCACAAAAGATCTTAACTAGAGAATACTAGACTTATGAGCAAATCAAGAAAGAAATACGATGAAATTATTTTTCTTTAGAGTACTTCTATCTTTTTCATTCAACTCTCAAAAATAGTGTTGCTACTGACCGAGCCAGGTTTGCCAAAACCAACTAAATTAACTCAATGATCCCAGAGTGATACCAATACTAACAACAAGATCAATCATATAACCACGAATTGAAAACTAATATAAGCTATGCAAAAGAGTGAATGATAGAACTTCTCATTAATATTCCATAACGGCAACTCACACCAAGGGATACACATCTAACAAGAGAGGGGACACTTCCATAATGCAAACCATACTACATAATAACTCCTCTATTCATGATATGACTCTACTAAAAAGGTAAAAGCTAGAAGATAGTGATATGATACCGCGGCACTCCTCCAAGCTTGGAACAAACCAAGGGGATGCCAAAACTGATGACGAATTACTCCTTAGGTGGTGGTGGTATCCTCTCATCTCCGTCCGTCTTCCAAGGTAAAGGCTTCCCATCAACAAAGGACATCGTGGTTTCCAACATCCTGAAACTTGCAGCAGCACTTATGAGTTTAAATCTAGCCTCATACTCACAGTTTTGATTTTGAACGTCATAGAACTGTGCTTGCAGTTCGTTGGTTGTTTGGCGGAGTGAGAGCACTTCGTCTTTGAGTTCAGCAGTCTCCTTTTGGTGCTCGGTGATGAGTTCGGAACAAATCTTATGGATGATATCCACTTCGCGCTCCGCCATCTTCTTGTACCTAAAGACTAATCTCCCTCAACTGATCCAGTGGAAGATAGTGAGGCTACAGATCTAAGATTTTTACCTGGCAGAAATAGATCGAAACAAAAACACGACGAAAATACGATATACGAACCTCGGAAGATCCGGGGGGTTATATATTACGAAGTTTCATATCAAAAGGAAGGTACTGGGAGAAAACGAGTCGGAGGCGGAGTCCTGGGTGGCCTCACCACCTGGTGGCGCGGCCAGGGGTGGGCCCGCGCCATGGGGTGGTGTGGGCCACCTCGGCTCCGTTTCCGTCCCTTTTTCGCTTCGTAACTTTCCTTATCGACTAAAAACTGCAAAAAAAGTTGGATTGTATTTTCGCGGACCTTTTCTTACCAGAACTGTTACCTATTTGAAAACAGACTCTGCAGGTCTCTGAATTTGGTCCTCAATGAATTTCTCTGGAGTTATAACTTGAAAGGCATCAACATCTTCATTGTAAGAATCTCCAGCAATATAGTGTTTGAGTCGCTGTCCATTCACTACTTGTGTAGTATTATCTTTTAGAGAAGAAATTTTTATTGCTCCTGAACGGTATACTTCTTCAATGATGAAAGGTACTTCCCATTTTGATAGTAGCTTACCTGCAAAAAATCTGAGACGAGACCTATACAATAGAACTTTCTCACCAACATGAAATTCTCTCTTAAGTATTCTCTTATCATGCCATCTTTTAAATTTTTCCTTGAAGATCCTAGCATTCTCATAGGCTTCACTTCTACATTCATCTAAAGAACTTAAGTCAAATAATCTTTTCTCACCAGCGAGCTTACAATCTCTATTTAGTTCTTTCACTGCCCAGTAAGCTTTGTGTTATAATTCTAAGGGTAGGTGATAAGCTTTCCCATAAACCATTTTATAAGGAGACATTCCCATAGGATTTTTGTAAGCAGTTCTATAAGCCCATAAAGCATCATTCAACTTCTTAGCCCAGTTTTTCCTAGACCTATTAACAGTCTTTTGCAAGATAGATTTAATCTCTCTATTTGATAACTCTACTTGGCCGCTAGTTTGGGGGTGATAAGCTGAAGCAATTCTATGATTAACATCATATTTAGCAAGGGTCTTCCTAAAACCACCATGAATGAAATGAGAACCCCCATCAGTCATGAGATACCTAGGCACCCCAAACCTAGGAAAGATAACATCCTTAAGCATTTTTAGAGAAGTCTCTCTGTCAGCACTCTTTGTAGGAATAGCTTCTACCCACTTAGTAACATAATCAATGGCAACAAGAATATGAGTGTAGCCTTTCAAAGGAGGGAAAGGACCCATAAAGTCAAATCCCCAACAATCAAAAGGTTCAATAACTAGAGAGTAGTTCATAGGCATTTCATTGCGTCTAGAAATATTACCAACACGCTGACATTCATCACAAGATAGGACAAATTTTCTTGCATCTTTAAAAAGGGTAGGCCAGTAGAAACCTGATTGTAGTACCTTTTATGCAGTTCTATCTCCTGCATGATGTCCTCCATAGGCACTACCATGACATTTACGCAATATCTCCTTTTGTTCATATTCTGGAACACATCTTCGCATAATACCATCAACTCCTTCTTTGTATAAGTGTGGGTCATCCCAAAAATAATGCCTCAAATCATAGAAGAACTTTCTTCTTTGTTGAGCTGTAAAAGTTGGAGGCAAATACTTAGAGACAATAAAGTTAGCATAATCAGCATACCAAGGGCTTCCTCGCGAGCTCACCCCTACTGTAGCTAGGTGTACATTTGGGAAACTATCATTAACAGGCATAGGGTCAAAAGAGATGTTTTCCAAACGAGATAAATTATCATCTACAGGGTTTTCAGCACCCTTCCTATCTACTATATGTAGATCAAACTCTTGTAAAAGCAGTACCCATCTAATAAGCCTAGGCTTAGCGTCCTTCGTCATAAGATATTTAATAGCAGCATGATCAGTATGAACGGTTACTTTTGAGTCCACCATATAGGGCCTAAACTTATCACAGGCAAAAACAACTGCTAGAAATTCCTTTTCAGTAGTGGCATAATTCCTTTGAGCAGCATCCAGGGTCTTACTAGCATAATGGATAACATTTAACTTTTTATCAATGTGTTGCCCAAGGACAGCCCCTACAGCAAAATCACTAGCATCACACATTATTTCAAAGGGTAAACTCCAATCAGGTGGTTGAACAATAGGGGCTGTAGTTAAAGCCGTCTTAAGAGTTTCAAAAGCTTCCCTATAATCATCATCAAAAACGAAGGGTACATCTTTTTGAAGAAGATTAGTGAGAGGTTTTGATATCCTAGAGAAGTCTTTAATAAACCTCCTATAGAAACCAGCATGACCAAGGATACTACGAATACCTTTGATGTCTCTTGGACATGGAATATTCTCAATTGCCTCAACCTTAGCTCTATCAACTTCTATGCCTCTTTCAGAAACCTTATGCCTAAGAACAATCCCTTCATTAACCATGAAGTGGCATTTCTCCCAATTAAGAACAAGATTAGTTTCCTCACATCTCTGCAAAACTTTATCAAGGTTGTGCAGACAATTATCAAAAGAAGTTCCATAGACAGAAAAGTCATCCATGAACACTTCTACAATTTCCTCACAAAAACCATGAAAGATAGCAGACATGCACCTTTGGAAAGTAGCAGGAGCATTACATAAACCAAAAGGCATACGTCTATAAGCATAAGTTCCATAAGGGCAAGTAAAAGTAGTTTTTTCTTGATCTTGTTGTTTAACGGCAATTTGAGAGAAACCAGAATAACCATCAAGAAAACAAAAATGGGTCTTTTTAGACAACCTTTCCAACAATTGATCAATAAAAGGAAGCGGGTAGTGATCTTTCTTAGTAACTTTATTGACTTTCCTAAAATCGATGCACATCCTATAGCCTACCACTATTCTTTGAGGAATAAGCTCATCATTATCATTAGGGACAACGGTAATACCTCCCTTTTTAGGAACACAATGAACAGGACTAACCCATTCACTATCAGCAATAGGGTAAATAATACCAGCATCAAGGAGTTTCAATACCTCATTCTTTACCACTTCCTTCATCCTAGGATTTAAACGTCGTTGGTGCTCCACTACTGGCTTCGCATCTGGTTCTATGTTGATAGAATGCTGACATATAGTAGGTGAAATCCCTTTTAAATCATCCAGAGTATAGCCCATAGCTCCTCGATGTTTCCTCAAAACTTCCAATAACCTTTCTTCTTCCTTCCCTGGAAGTTTAGGGCTAACAATAACAGGATATATCTTGTTATCATCAATATAAGCATATTTAAGATCATCAGGGAGAGGTTTTAGATCGAAAACCGGATGCTTTTTAGGTGGCATCGTGGTACCCAAGTCTTCTACAGGCAAGTCGTGCTTAAGCATCATAGGTTGATCACGGAGAATCCTGTCAATCTCATTCCTTTCTTCCATGAAGATTTCACTTTCATGATCTTCCATAAATTGCTGCAAAGCATTGTTAGGAGCAAGAGAAATAGAAGCAAGTTGTTCAACCCTAAAATCCTCATTATGGGTTTCCTCTTCGCAAGGTTCTTTAGCAAATTTCGAAAAATTAAACTCATAAGATTCCCCATCAAACTTGGTCAAGATTTTCTCCCTCTTGCAATCAATAATAGCTCCACAAGTACTCAAGAAAGGTCTACCAAAAATGATAGGGTAGGTTTTACTAGCAGCCGAACCAAGTACTATAAAATCAGCAGGGTACTTAATCTTACCACAAAGAACTTCCACGTCTCGTACAATACCAATTGGAGAGATGGTCTCTCTATTAGCAAGGTGAATAACCACATCAATCTCTTCCAACTCGCAAGGACTGATTTCATGCATAATTTCTCTATAAAGCTCATAAGGAATAGCACTAGAACTTGCACCAATATCACATAAACCATAATAGCAATGATCACCAATTCTAATAGAAAGCACATGAACACTAGCCTTTTTAGTTCTATTGGGATGTGAAACAATATTAGAAGCATCCTCACAAAAGACTATGTGCCCATCTTCTACGCTTTTAGTGACAAGGTCTTTCACAATTGCTACCACAGGTTCAATGTTTATTTGTTCATCAGGTTTTACAGTTCTTTTTTCACTTTTGGTGATTACATTAGTTATCATAGGATGGTCCTTTACCTTTTCGGGGAAGGGAATCTTCTTGATATAAGGTTCGGGTAAGATGGGGTCAATAATGCTATACTCAGCACTTCCAATAGGAGCATAATCAACGGCAATAGCGCTTCCAATAGGAGCATAGTCAGCACTTCCACTCTCCAATAGCGCTTCACTCCCCGGCAACGGCGCCAGAAAATAGTCTTGATGACCCACAAGTATAGGGGGTGTATCGCAGTATTTTCGATAAGTAAGAGTGTCGAACCCAACGAGGAGAAGAAGGTGCTGGCTAGTGGTATGGATCAGGAATTCTCTGCAAATACTTAACAAATGGATTTTTAGGGGTTTTTGATAAAGCAAGTAAACAAAGTACGAGTAAATAAAAGACAGTAGGAATAAATGCAGCGAGTGGCCCAATCCTTTATGCAGCAAAGGACAAGCCGGTTGTATTACTTAAGATGACCAAACGTTCTCGAGGACACATGGGAAGACTATCAAGTGCTTTCGCTTCATATAGTTGATTAATCCTCTTTAGCTTGCTAAGTGTTGTGTGGGTGAACCTGTGCTAATGTACCGCCCCATCCAAGACTAATACATACTTGTGATTATACCCCTTGCGAACATCCGTAAGTACAAGAAAGTAATTAAGGTAGAAACCTAACCACAACTTTAAACTCTAAGACCCTTACGTCCCTTGTGCAATGGTTTCCTAATGGGGGTTCAGGTTTCTATCACTCCGGCAACCCCTATGATTAGTAGCCAAATACACAATGCATTCCCCTAGGCCCATATAGGTGAAGTGTCATGTAGTCGACGTTCACATGACACCCTAGACTACATGACACTTCACCTATATGGGCCTAGGGGAATGCATTGTGTATTTGGCTACTAATCCTAGGGGTTGCCGGAGTGACAGAAACCTGAACCCCCGTTAGGAAACCATTGCACAAGGGACGTAAGGGTCTTAGAGTTTAAAGCTATGGTTAGGTTTCTACCTTAATTACTTTCTTGTACTTACGGATGTTTGCAAGGGGTATAATCACAAGTATGTATTAGTCTTGGACGGGGTGGTACATTAGCACAGGTTCACCCACACAACACTTAGCAAGCTAAAGAAGATTAATCAACTATATGAAGCGAAAGCACTTGATAGTCTTCCCATGTGTCCTCGAGAACGTTTGGTCATCTTAAGTAATACAACCGGCTTGTCCTTTGCTGCATAAAGGATTGGGCCACTTGCTGCATTTATTCCTACTGTCTTTTATTTACTCGTACTTTGTTTACTTGCTTTATCGAAAACCCCTAAAAATCCGTTTGCTAAGTATTTGCAGAGAATTCCTGATCCATACCACTAGCCAGCACCTTCTGCTCCTCGTTGGGTTCGACACTCTTACTTATCGAAAATACTGCGATACACCCCCTATACTTGTGGGTCATCAAGACTATTTTCTGGCGCCCTTGCCGGGGAGTGAAGCGCTATTGGAGAGTGGAACTGGTAAAGGAAACTTCTACTTTGAGTATTGTTTACTTCTGCTAGTTGCTTTATTTTCGTTTCTTATTTGGTAATGCTACTACCACTAATAAAGTAGTAGATAAGCCACCACATGTTGAGAATGATGTTTTCAAAATACCTACAAGAATTATTGATCGTGTTATGGATAACTACTATGTTGGGGATGGAACTGTCCATCCCGGTGATCATTTGCTTTTTATACACGAATTATGTGGGTTGTTCAAGTGTGCAGGTATTACTACAGATCAAGTTAAAAAGAAGTTATTCTCATTATCGCTAAAAGGAAGAGCTGAGGAATGGTATAAGCTGTTGAAGAATGGTCAAGCTCTAGAATGGGAGGAAATAGTGCCACTTTTTTATTCAAAGTTTTATCCTCCTAGTGAGATTCATAAAGATCGGAATCAAATATACAACTTTTGGCCTCTTGATGGAGCGAGTACAGCTCAAGCTTGGGGGAGATTGAAGTTACTGATGCTCAAATGTCCCATTCATGAGCTCCCCAACAATATTATTATCAATAACTTTTATGCAAGGCTCCCTCTACATGATAAAGATTTATTGGATGCTTCTTGCGCTGGATCATTCACTCGCATGGAAGAAGAAGTTAAATGGGATCTTCTGGACCGTATTCAAGACAATGCTGAAGCTTGGGAGAATGACAAAGGTAGGAAGTCAGGTATAAATTATGATTATGAATGCATTGAATCTTTTATGGGAACTGATGACTTTCAAAATATTAGTAATATTTATGGTCTTGATTTGCAAGTTATTACGAATTGCTTTAGAGCTTTTGCTTCCTATATCGAAATTCCAAAAAGGGGATGGAACAAATACCATGCACCTTACAAAGATATTGTTGACTATGCTCCTATTGGAAGTGCTGGGTATTGCATTATTGACCCCATCTTACCCAAACCTTATATCGAGAAGATTCCCTTCCCCGAAAAGGTAAAGGACCATCCTATGATAACTAATGTAATCACCAAAAGTGAAAAAAGAACTGTAAAACCTGATGAACAAATAAACATTGAACCTGTGGTAGCAATTGTGAAAGACCTTGTCACTAAAAGCGTAGAAGATGGGCACATAGTCTTTTGTGAGGATGCTTCTAATATTATTTCACATCCCAATAGAACTAAAAAGGTTAGTGTTCCTGTGCTTTTTATTAGAATTGGTGATCATTGCTATTATGGTTTATGTGATATTGGTGCAAGTTCTAGTGCTATTCCTTATGAGCTTTACAAAGAAATTATGCATGAAATCAGTCCTTGCGAGTTGGAAGAGATTGATGTGGTTATTCACCTTGCTAATAGATAGACCATCTCTCCAATTGGTATTGTACGAGACGTGGAAGTTCTTTGTGGTAAGATTAAGTACCCTGCTAATTTTCTAGTACTTGGTTCGGCTGCTAATAAAAACTACCCTATCATTTTTGGTAGACCTTTCTTGAGTACTTGTGGAGCTATTATTGATTGCAAGAGGGAGAAAATCTTGACCAAGTTTGATGGGGAATCTTATGAGTTTAATTTTTCAAAATTTACTAAAGAACCTTGCGAAGAGGAAACTCATAATGAGGATTTTAGAGTTGAACAACTTGCTTCTATCTCTCTTGCTCCTAACAATGCTTTGCAGCAATTTATGGAAGATCATGAAAGTGAAATCTTCATGGAAGAAAGGAATGAGATTGACAAGATTCTCTGTGATCAACCTATGATGCTTAAGCACGACTTGCCTGTAGAAGACTTGGGTACCACTTTGCCACCTAAAAAGGATCTGGTCTTCGATCTAAAACCTGTCCCTGATGATCTTAAATATGCTTATATTGATGATAAAAGGATATATCATGTTATTATTAGCTCTAAACTTTCAGGAAAGGAAGAAGAAAGGTTGTTGGAGGTTTTGAAGAAACATCGAGGAGCTATGGGCTATACTTTGGATGATTTAAAAGGGATTTCACCCACTATATGTCAGCATTCTATCAACATAGAACCAGATGCGAAGCCAGTAGTGGAACACCAACGACGTTTAAATCCTAAGATGAAGGAAGTGGTAAGGAATGAGGTATTGAAACTCCTTGATGCTGGTATTATTTACCCTATTGCTGATAGTGAATGGGTTAGTCCTGTTCATTGTGTTCCTAAAAAAGGAGGTATTACCGTTGTTCCTAATGATAATGATGAGCTTATTCCTCAAAGAATAGTAATAGGCTATAGGATGTGCATTGATTTTAGAAAGGTCAATAAAGTTACTAAGAAGGATCATTACCCGCTCCCTTTTATTGATCAAATTTTGGAAAGGTTATCTAAAAAGACCCATTTTTGTTTTCTTGATGGTTATTCTGGTTTCTCTCAAATTGCTGTTAAACAACAAGATCAAGAAAAAACTACTTTTACTTGCCCTTATGGAACTTATGCTTATAGACGTATGCCTTTTGGTTTATGTAATGCTCCTGCTACTTTCCAAAGGTGCATGTCTGCTATCTTTCATGGATTTTGTGAGGAAATTGTAGAAGTGTTCATGGATGACTTTTCTGTCTATGGAACTTCTTTTGATAATTGTCTGCACAACCTTGATAAAGTTTTGTAGATATGTGAAGAAACTAATCTTGTTCTTAATTGGGAGAAAATGCCACTTCATGGTTAATGAAGGGATTGTTCTTGGGCATAAAGTTTCTGAAAGAGGCATAGAAGTTGATAGAGCTAAGGTTGAGGCAATTGAGAAGATGCCATGTCCAAGAGACATCAAAGGTATTCGTAGTATCGTTGGTCATGCTGGTTTCTATAGGAGGTTTATTAAAGACTTCTCTAGGATATCAAAACCTCTCACTAATCTTCTTCAAAAATATGTACCTTTCGTTTTTGATGATGATTGTAGGGAAGCTTTTGAAACTCTTAAGAAGGCTTTAACTACAGCCCCTATTGTTCAACCACCTGATTGGAGTTTACCCTTTGAAATAATGTGTGATGCTAGTGATTTTACTGTAGGGGCTATCCTTGGGCAACGTATTGATAAAAAGTTAAACGTTATCCACTATGCTAGTAAGACTCTAGACGCTGCTCAAAGGAATTATGCCACTACTGAAAAGGAATTTCTAGCTGTTGGTTTTGCCTGTGATAAGTTTAGTCCCTATTGAAATGGATCGTATGGGCACCTAGAGGGGGGGGTGAATAGGTGCTACACTAATTTTTAATTCTTTTTCAATTTTAGGCTTAGCACAAAGGTAAATTCTCTAGATAAACTAATGTGTGGAATTTCCCTATATGCAAACCTATCTACTAGCAAGTAAGGAGCGAGTGGAAGAGGAACGAGTGAACCAAAGAGAAGCACGCGGAGACACATGATTTGTTTGACCGCAGTTCCTTCCTTGCTAAGGGAAGTACGTCTGCGTTGGAGGGGTCGGCGGTACTAAGACCACCACGCCACAAAAGGCCTCACCCTGTTCTCCGATGGATCTCGCCACAACAGGCCTAATCCACCTTCCACTATAGGTACCCTTCGAGGCGGGCACCGGCGCCTTTACACAACTAGCGGGGCAACAACTCCACAACAACTTGGAGGCTCCCGAAGTGACAACAAGCTGCCACAAGAACAAAGTTGTCAAACACAATAACACGATCTAGGTATTAACGAGAATACTAGATCAGGGATTTCTCGAAGTGAATGGAGAGGAGTTGGAGCACTTGATTCTTGATGTTGATGATGAACTTATCCTCCTTCAATTCCACCAAAGATCAAGACCTTAGGGTGGTTGAAGTGGGAGATTGAGATTTAGAGCTCTTGCACAGGGTCTGGTCCAATTCGAAATGAATCAAGAGACGTTGGGGAAGAAGGGGTACTTATACCCCCTTCCAAAAACCAGCCGTTGCACACTTTGGGGGCCGGATTATCCGGCCCAAGTGAGGACCGGATATCCGGTCTGGGGAAACTCCGCCCCAGACTCGGAATATCTGGAAGAAAATCTGCCCCCTCTCTGAGCGTCGCACCGAGCTTGCCCTTGATCAACTTCTGGGGGCCGGATTATCCGGCCTGGGGAAGAAAAACCGCCCTAGTTTGGATTTTCCGGTAGAAAATCCGACTGGATACCGAGCGAAACGCCTTGGATCCTTTTGCTCGAAAATTGGGGGCCGGATTATCCGGTCCTTGCGAAACCCGGATTATCCGGCCTAGGAGGAAAAACCGCCCCAGTTCGGATTTTCCGGGAGAAAATCTGACTGGACACAGAGCGACGCGCCTTGGCTTCCTTGAGAGATGAGGTAGGCCGGATTATCCGGCCCTTGGAGGGGCGGATTATCCGGCCCCCCTCAAAACTTCCTACACACTTAACACACATGAAAAGTCTCCATAGTATTGTTATCTAACACGCAAAACATAGGAAAACATGAAATGTTATTTCACCTATATTGTGGACTCAAAAGTAACCATTCATACTAATCATGCTGCTATTAAATATCTTATGACAAAGAAGGATGCTAAGCCTAGGTTTATTAGATGGGTAGTGCTTTTACAAGATTTTTATCTACACATAGTAGATAGCAAGGGTGGTGAAAACCCTGTAGCTGATAATTTATCTTGTTTGGAAAACATCTCTTTTGACCCTATGCCTGTTAATGATAGTTTCCCAAATGAACAGTTAGCTGCAGTAGGGGTGAGCTCGCGAGGAAGCCCTTGGTATGCTGATTATGCTAACTTTATTTTCTCCAAGTATTTGCCTCCAACTTTTACAGCTCAGCAAAGAATAAAGTTCTTCTATGATTTGAGGCATTATTTTTGGGATGACCCACAATTATACAAAGAAGGAGTGGATGGTATTATGCGAAGATGTGTTCCAGAATATGAACAAAAAGAGATATTGCGTAAATGTCATGGTAGCGCCTATGGAGGAGATCATGCAGGAGATAGAACTGCACAAAAGGTACTACAATCAGGTTTCTACTAGCCTACCCTTTTTAAAGATGCAAGAAAATTTGTTTTATCTTGTGATGAATGTCAGCGTGTTGGTAATATTTCTAGACGCAATGAAATGCCTATGAACTACTCTCTAGTTATTGAACCTTTTGATTGTTGGGGATTCGACTTTATGGGTCCTTTCCCTCCTTCGAAGGGTTACACTCATATTCTTGTTGACGTTGATTATGTTACTAAGTGGGTTGAAACCATTCCTATGAAAAGTGCTGACGGGGAAACCTCTCTAAAAATGCTTAAGGACGTTATCTTTCCTAGGTTTGGAGTGCCTAGGTATCTCATGACTGATGGGGGTTCTTATTTCATTCATGGCGGTTTTAGGAAGACCCTCGCTAAATATGATGTTAATCATAGAATTGCTTCAGCTTATCACCCCCAAACTAGCGGGCAAGTAGAGTTATCAAATAGACAAATTAAATCTATCTTGTAAAAGACTGTTAATAGGTCTAGAAAAAACTGGGCTAAGAAGTTGAATGATGCTTTATGGGCTTATAGAACTGCTTATAAAAATCCTATGGGAATGTCTCCTTATAAAATGGTTTATGGGAAAGCTTGCCACCTACCCTTAGAATTAGAACACAAAGCTTACTGGGCAGTGAAAGAACTAAATAGAGATTGTAAGCTCGCTGGTGAGAAAAGAATATTTGACTTAAGTTCTTTAGATGAATGGAGGAGTGAAGCCTATGCGAATGCTAGGCTCTTTAATGAAAAAGTTAAAAGATGGCATGACAAGCGAATACTTAAGAGAGAATTTCATGTTGGTGAGAAAGTTCTATTGTATAGGTCTCGTCTCAGATTTTTTGCAGGTAAGCTACTATCAAAATGGGAAGGACCTTTCATCATTGAAGAAGTATACCGTTCAGGAGCAATAAAAATTTCTTCTCTAAAAGATAATACTACACAAGTAGTGAATGGACAGCGACTCAAACACTATATTGCTGGAGATTCTTACAATGAAGATGTTGATGCCTTTCAAGTTATAACTCTAGAGAAATTCATTGAGGACCAAATTCAAAGACCTATAGAGTCTGTTTTCATGTAGGTAACAGTTCTGGTAAGAAAAGTTCCGCAAAAATACAATACAACTATATTTTTGCAGTTTTCAGTCGATAAGGAAAGTTTCGAAGCGAAAAAGGGACGGAGCCGGAGCCAGGGTGGCCCACACCACCCCATGGCGCGGGCCCACCCCTGGTCGCGCCACCAGGTGGTGAGGCCACCGAGGACTCCGCCTCCGACTCGTTTTCTCCCAGTACCTTCCTTTTGATATGAAACTTCGTAATATATAACCCCCCGGATCCCCCGAGGTCCGTATATCGTGTTTTTGTTGTGTTTTTGTTTCGATTTGTTTCTGCCAGGACATACTCTTTGAAAGTTTAGAAGCACAATGGTGTCGGCCAAGGATAAAGGGAAGGAGCCCATGGAGGAAGACCTCCAAGACCCCGGGAAGGAGAAGGAGATCAAGAGTGAAGGTGAAGAGGAGCAAGGCCAACATCCGCACACCGGCACTACTATTGCAAGCATTGGAGTGGTGACGAAACTTGCCAGGGTTAGAAGGACGGCATGGATGCAGACTGGGGGGGAAAGTTCCCCGTCACAGTTTGGCTCCAAGGTTACTTCCTCCACACACCAAGAATCCCTTCCATACCTTCATCCATAACCATGCAGGAAAAGAAGACTCCAAGAGGGAAGAACGGAAAAAGAATCACAAGAGCTAGGATCCACAAACTGAAATGATCACGAGCCGTATTGAGCACAACTCGGAGTTGATTCGTACTCTCACTTTCAAGATTGAGGACTTGGGGAAACTGATCAGAGAGCTCATCGAGAGGATACCACCACCACCTAAGGAGTAATTCGTCATCAGGTTTGGCATCCCCTTGGTTTGTTCCAAGCTTGGCGGAGTGTCACGGTATCATATCACTATCTTCTATCTTTTTAACCTTATTAGTAGAGTCATATCATGAATAGAGGAGTTATTTTGTAGTATGGTTTGTATTATGGAAGTGTCCCCTCTCTCGTTAGATATGTATCCCTTGGTGTGAGTTGCCGTTATGGAATATTAATGAGAAGTTCTATCATTCACTCTTTTTGCATAACTTATATTAGTTTTCAATTCGTGGTTATATGATTGATCTTGTTGTTAGTATTGGTAGCACTCTAGGATCATTGAGTTAATTTAGTTGGTTTTGGCAAACCTGGCTCGGTCAGTAGCAACACCTTTTTGAGAGTTGAAAAGAAAAAAGATAGAAGTACTCTAAAGAAAATAATTTCATCATCTTTCTTTCTAGATTTGCTCATAAGTATAGTATTCTCTAGTTAAGATCTTTTGTGCTTCCAAGGAAGATTGCATGTTTGTCTTGATCACTTGTATGGTTGTTTGTTTCCTTCAACTCTTATACTTGCTACCCAGCCATGCTAGCCAAAAACCTGTATTGAGAGGGTATTCTTCTCGTGCATCCACCTCCTTTAAACCAAAACCTTTGCCATTTGTGTCCGCCATACCTACCTATTAGCATTATTGCTATTCCAAGTAAATTCTTGTTTTATCTACCTCCCAAATTAAACTTGTTATGTGAAAATTAGTGATTAAAGCTCTCACGAACTTGATGGCACACTTTACTTTATTGCATTTAATAAACTTGAACCATTGGGTCCTTATTTGTTGCGTATATGCTTGCGCTTTATGAGTTGAAGTTATCAGAACCATGTATCATGGGGACCGCTTTCAACACTTCATTGGTACTTGTACCTAGTTGATATCATGTTCTTTTGCTTATGGATCCCGGCGGTGTGAAATAAAAGTGGAACTTCTAAGATCATGGAGTTTATATGTGTAACATCCCAAAACTTCAATCCAAGTTTATCAAAGATCCAATCATCCAAAAATAGGGTTAACAAAAACTTTTCCATTTTTAAAATGAAAGCATTCATATTACGTGCATTTAAATAGGAGTTGTTTGAATTGCCATGATTAAGTGATCCAATGCTTGTAAAATGTTTCTTAGGTGATTTAAACATCATCTACATCATTCCCAAACTTTTTCTAAAGAAAATCAAATCAAAAAGATTTAAAATGGAGAAATGGTCATTTTGCCAAAATTAACTCCCATGTCTACTTTGGCTATTCCTAGTACTCAATAATTAACAGAAACAATTCTTGATCTTTGCACCCCTTGCTAGTACACATAATGAGGTACCAAGGCCCACCTTTTGATCTTCTAAAAACCTTCTGTAAACTATTTTAAATAACAGTTCAAAATTGAATCTTTATCATATGGGAAGATCCCACTTTTTCAAAAACCACTCAAACAAGCTCAACTTTCAAAACCCAAGCATCTGCGCTAGGGTTCTGTCTCGCCGGCGTTGCCCAACATCGACTATGAGCCTCAGCCGTTGGATTAGAACCAGATCGCACGACCACCGTTCGCCCATACCGCTTCACACCCCCCTGTGCCACTGACGGGTGGGGTCCTCGCTTAAGTCAGCCCGCGACGCCGCGCGGAGCGCAGTGGGCCGGCCCATTTCGTTCCCGCGCGCGTTGGAAATTCAAATTAGGATTTTTCTTTTTAGTTAGAATATAGTTTCTGTCCTGTGTTTCAAAAATCAATTCTGTGAGTTTGACAAATCCAAATTGCATGAAACTAATTTTGTCTGAAAGGTATTGAAATGCTCTATCCAAGCCCGTTGGATTTGATTCAATTAGATTTATAGATCTCTACTAAAAAAATGAGAAGACAGAAGCTTTTACAACTTGCAACATTTTTATAAAATCAACCAAGTCAGCTTTTGAGTTGATTCCAACTCTCAAAAATCACATTTCATCATATCTATCCAAATATGTAATAATATTAAGGTTTACATGCAGTGACTTTGGACTAGTACCAAAATAATGCTATATAGGCATTTCTAGTCACTTTAAATCATTAAATAATAAACTTAAACTAAAGTAATATTGATCCAACCTTTAAATCTCATTCCCACCTGTGGAATATGTGGTGAGGACATGTGTCCACATGATCTCATATTTTGGTGGTGAATATTAAATTTTAGTTAACATTTCAATGAGTAGAAATTACTTTTCTAAAATAAAAAGATTAAAACTATTGAATTAAAACTTGTAATGTTTGTGATGATAATAGATCATCAATTGTGTGCTTTAGAATGCTACTTAGCCTAGTTAAGTATTGTGTGGTGATTGTGCACTCCCTATGTATTTCTAGACGATAGCACTAACCAAACGCTCGAGGAGGAGGAGTTCTACCAGGAAGAAGAAGAAGACAACTTCAACCACTGCACCAACCAAGGCAAGCCACTATTAGCAGGGCAAGCTAACCCTTGCAAACTTACCTTAGCAAGCTATGGTTAGCAAGCTAGAATAAACTAGATGGTTTAGCAAAGATGCCTTAAGCATGCTTTAATCACACCCCTTTTCACTATTAATGCCCCAAGTCTCATGGACAAGTTTTACCCCACCTTAGATTATACAAAGTTCTCTACTTAAAATTGAAGGTAGCATAAAACGTATAAAACTTGACCTACTTAGAAACCTTTAGATATCATTCTATGGCATGAGATTGATCCCATCTTTCCACCTTAGTGAACACTCTTAACTTAGTAGTTTAGAGTAGATCAAAAACTTGAGTCACTTTAGATGGGAATACTTGGTGAAAATGAGTTATGAAAACCTTGGAATGATGAGTCATTCTATTGAGATGTTTTGACATGTGTTACGAAACACAACTGGTTTATGATGTGGAAAATGATAAGGCATGAGACTTAACCCCTTTTATAAAACTGATGGTTGGATTCGGATGCGATACCATTCCAAATTTTACCGTACAACCACATTACCTGAATTGGGTAAGGCTTAGCTGGAAATTTATATGCATTAGTATTAGTTCCCTCACGGGAGAGGTTTGAGCTGAGGCTACCTCTTAATGTTGTCCACCTATGCAGTGCCCAAGATGACTGATGGTCATGGTTGGGAGGCCATGCTCATAGGAGAGGTTCTTATACTAGGGTGTGTAAAGGGAAGGTTATGTTTGATTATCTGCATACTAAGTATGATGATTCAGGGTTATCCCTGACAGATGTATCAAATCTTGTGGTGAAAGTGTACCACCTCTGCAGAGTGTCAAACTATTCGAATAGCCGCGTCCGCGGTTATGGACAGTTGGAATGGCCATACTGTTTTCGTTGTCAGATGTTTTCCAAATAACTTGAAATGAATGATGATCTTTGACTTGACCACAACAGGGTTGTGTAGATGATAATAGCTTCCCAACTTAAGTGACTCTGGAATTTTATTTTATCTTTCTTCGCTTCTGAACTTAGCTTAGGCTTCAAACTTAACTTGATAGTTAACTTAGATTCAGTATTTTAATTTAGGATATTACTACTTGTTAGTAGTAGTTTGCGAGTACTTAAAGAGTACTCATGGCTTTTGTCCCTGGCTATTATCATGGCCAGACTATGAAGGAGATTATCAGGATGATAGTCAGCAGGACGGCTATGATAACTAGGACTATCTGCCTTCGTCAGCATTGCCTGTGCCCCTGAAGATGGACCCCACTGTTACGCTATCTTTTATTTCCGCTGCTTGTTGTATTAAGACCTGGATCATGAGATCCATATTTGTGTAAGACCTTATGTATGGTTTGTAATGGATGATGTACTATGATATCCAATCCGTTATGTCTCGCAAAAATGGTAATCCTGGGATTGCGAGGTATGGCATAACGGGCACCTGGGATTAAAAATCCGGGTGTTGACAAGTTGGTATCAGAGCCATCCTGACCATAGGAGGCCCTAGTTAGAATGGACGTCAAACCCAAAAACTTAGCTTCAAAACCAAAGTGAGTATTTATGAAAAACTATCTCCTCCCTTACCTTTGGAATTTTCTTCCTCTCAAAAAAATTCATGTTACTCAAAATTCTTACACTACTACTTAAAATTTTGACACACTTGATCACTTCACTAACTTCCTCATCCTAAATTCTTGTAGATGGAGACTCAGTTCAGCAAGTTTTACCGGTTGGGAAACGGAGGTCAGTTGATCTTCGAGAGGGATCTCGATTCACTGTCAGAGTTACTGGGACGCTCGCACCCGGAGTTTCTTGGAGCTCAACTTCCAGGATCCCCAGGAGGAGACCTACAGTGCCTAGTCACCGCAGACCTTCGAGGAAGCATCGAGGCACCAACTTCCGGGAGAATTCAGTTCTCTGTGAGAGAGAACAACTGGCTAGATGGATTAGCCAGGGCAATGCATGAAGCTCTCGCACGTCTATGTGCCCTCAGCGTCAACAAGACCCAAGGAACCCGTTTTGCCCACTATGCGAGACGTGACTTCATGGGAATGCCAATGGAGATTCCAGGTCACCCCGAGTTGAGGCGTCAAGTGGAGAACCTTGACTTCTTGCTTCATGACCGACAGTAGGAACTGGACAATGCCCGAGAATTAGCCAACCAGAACCGTGCCATTGCTGACCAGAAGGCCCAGACTTTCGCACTGCTTGTCCAAGACCGCCAGTCTCTTCGTCACCAGCGTGGCAAGAAGGATCACACCATCGCCCGTCTTTGCAAGAAGGTGGCAGACCTCGAGAAGACCGTCAAGGAGCAGGAAGCTCAGCTTGTAGCAAAAGAAGAAGAAGATGTGGGTGAAGACATCCACAGAGATATGGATTCTTACCTCAGCAACAATGATGACTTTCTGGAGGAGGATGCCGTGGACTTCTACACTGAAGATGAAGACTCTGACTTCATCGACGATGAGTAGATGCACTAGAGCACTGTCGTAGCATGAGATGTATCATCTCATTGTATCGCAGCTTGCAGAATGGTTCTTCAAACCATCTGTTTTCCCTTTTATTGTTGTGGTCTGTGTTGTATCGTGTGCTTGTTTGCATGAATGAAAAAGCAGTTAGTTGAGAAACCCGAGTCTAACTCAAAGTTTTAGCTTTGAAAACCTCAAAACCATGGACCTTAGAATTCCCCTCTGACCCCTATATCTATCTAAATCTCCAGATGCCTCGTGGAAACCAAGGAGAAAGCAGCTCGTCGCAGGACCCAATGCTGCAGATCTTGCAGAATCTCATAGCGGATCGTGAAGCAAGCAGGGCCGAACGTCAAGCCAACTTAGCAACACTGCAGCAGATCGCCCAGATGGCTCTCAACAACCAAGGGCATGGAAATCAGGATCACCAAGGATCCAAACTCAAAAACTTTCAGAACACAAATCCCCCAATCTTCAACCAATCTGAGAACCCACTAGATGCTGATGACTGGTTGCAGACCATAGAAAACAACTTAGAGGTTGCAGGAGTGGATGCAAATGAGAAAGTTCTATTCGCCACCCACTATCTGGCAGGAGATGCAAGAGCTTGGTGGAATAGCATCCGCACTATGAACCAAGGTCAAGTGATGACCTGGGAAGCATTCAAGGTCAAGTTCAGCCGCACCCACGTGCCGCAAGGTCTTGTCAATAGGATGAGAGATGAATTCCGTGAGTTGAAGCAAGGAAGAATGACGGTGGTAGAGTACCGTGACAAATTCCTGTCACTTGCCAGATATGCACCCGATGAGATCAACACGGAGGCTAAGAAGAAGGAGAGATTCTTGAATGGAATGCATGATGAGATGCAGACTGTCCTCGTCAACATCCGTTTCGATGATCTCGAAGAGCTAGTCGACTCTGCCATTCAGATGGAAGGGAAGATTAACCAGGCAAACGACAACCGCAAGCGTCGTATGATGCAGCAGTCTGGATCCAACAGTCACCAGAAGTACCGTCCCAACCCTTCACCAGGATATGCACCAAGGAACAACCGACCCTCGAATTCTCGCCCAAGCTACCCCAACCGTAGCGGAGGCAATGTGTGTTGGAATTATGCCCTAGAGGCAATAATAAAGATGTTATTATTATAATTCTTGTTCATGATAAAGTTTATATTCCATGCTAGAATTGTATTAAGCGGAAACTTTAATACTTGTGTGGTTTGTGAACAACACCGTGTCCCTAGTATGCCTCTATGGACTAGCTCATTGATCAATGATGGTTAAGGTTTCCTAACCATAGACATGAGTTGTCAATTGATAATGAGATCATATCATTGAAGAATGATATGGTGGATAGACCCAAACTAAGCGAAGCAATTAGATCGTGTCATCATGTTCGTCTTTGCGAAGTTTTTCTTATGTCAAATATTGTATTCCTTAGACCATGAGATAATACAACTCCCTGGTATCATAAGAAAGCTTTGAGGTCATCAAACGTCATCCTATGAGAGGGTGATCATAAAGGTGTCTCTCAGGTGATCGGAAAGTATCTGTTGGGTTGTATGTATCGAGATGGGATTTGTCCCTCCCAAGTCGGAGAGATATGCTTCGGGCCCACTCGGTAATCGATATCAACACCGCTTGCAAGCATGTGGTTAAGGAGTTAATCACAAAGTGATATCGGATTACGGAACGAGTAAAGTACTTGCTGTGAACAAGATTGAACTAGGTATGACGATACCGACGATCGAATCTCGGGCAAGTAAAATATCGCGAGACGAAGGGAATATATATATGGGATTGATTGAATCCTGGCATCGTGGTTCATCCGATATGATCATCGATGAATGTGTGGGAGTCAATATGGGTGCCCAGACCCCGCTGTTGATTATTGATAGAAGATCATGTCTGCATATTCTCGAACCCGCAGGGTCACACACTTAACGTGTCTCGACGCTAGGATAGATTGGATAATTGGTTTATGAATTTTTGTTCGGAGTCTCGGATGGGATCCGGGATATCACGAGAGGTTCCGGAATGGTCCGGAGAATAAGATTCATATAAGGCAGTGCAGTTTTTGGAGTTCGGAATTGTTCCGGATTAATCGGTATTATACCGGAAGCTTCTAGAACCTTCCGGAAGGGGGCCAACGTGGTCCCACCTTCCAGGAGGGGGCATGGGCCTATGAGGGAGTGTCCTGGCCGCATTGGGCCAGGGGCACAAGGCCCCATAGGGCCCAGCCGATTCTAGATAAGTTTAAACTCGTTTAAACTAGAGATAGAATTTCTAGATAAGGGAGAGTTTAAATCGTTTAAACTAGAGATAGGCTTGGAGGAGAGGCAAGGGCTGGCCGCACCCCCCTCTATATATAGAGGGCTGGTGCGCCCCCTCCCCCATATATATATCTCCCTCCAAGCCCTAGTAGCCCTGCTGCCTTCCTCTCTCCCTCCCGACTGTTTGCAGGCGAAGCCCTGCTGCAGAAATTCTCCACCAAATACACCATGCCGTCGTGTTGTAGATCCAATCCATCTCTCCACCATACTTGCTGGTCCAAGGAAGGAGGAGACGTCGAGGTGTTGCACGTGTGCATCTCACGGAGGCACCGCCACTTGTGGTGCTAGATCGGATCGGATCGCGAGGAGGAGAAGCGAGTACGACTACATCACCCACGTTCCGACGAACGTTCCGCTGTGCGAATCTTCAAGGGTATGAAGATCTAATCCAATCTCTCTCGTTGTTTGCATCTCCTAGATTAGATCTTGGCTTTCCCTCTGTTCGCTTCCGTAGAAAATTTGATTTACTATGCTGCGAAACCCTTCAGTGGTATCAGAGCTAGATCTATGCGTAGATGTGATTCACGAGTAGAACGCAACATGGTTGTTGCGGGCGTTGATGTTTTCTGTTGCAAGCTTCTTGTTTGTGTTCTTCTTATGACGCGGGATAGTGAGATTGAAGCGGTCCAGGCCAACCTTACGCGACGTCGTTCGCGAGACCGGCTCCGCACTTGACGTGTGGCTTGTACCACACATGCGGCTGGTGGATGTCAGTTTCTCTCACTATAGTTGTCATGGGATTAACACCGGAGTTTGGCAACCATAATATCACCGTTGTGGCTTTCCGTAGGTAAGAATCGTTCTTAGCATCTACTCCTATAAGCCACGTAAAACATGCAACAACAAAGTAGAGGCGTCTAACTTGTTTTTGCAGGGAGTGTTTTCTGTGATATGGTATGGCCCAAGATGTGATGTGTATATTGTATGCGATGATCATGTTTTGTAATGTTTCACGACTTGCATGTCGATGAGTACACAACCGACAGGAGCCATATGGTTGTCTTTATAATTGTGTATGACCTGCGAGTCAACTTCTTATACGCCATGTAATAGCTTTACTTTATCGCTAAGTAGTTAGCAATAGTTGTAGTTGCTATTCGTGGTGGAGGCAATCATGGTGGAGTGATGGAGATCATGCCGGAACGCACAATATGGAGATCATTGCGCAAAGATTGGCTATACCATGTCACATAAAGTTATATGCATGTGATGTTTATATTTTTATGTATCTTATTATGCTTAGATCGCGACGGTAGCATTATAAGATGATTCCTCACTTAAAGATCAAGATAAAAACTATGTTCTCCCCAAGTATGCACCGTTGCGAAAGTTCGTCGTGTCCAAGCATCACGTGATGATCGGGTGCTATAGACTCTACGCTCACATACAACGGGTGCAAGCCAGTTTTGCACACGCGGAAATACTTGGGTCTAACTTGACGAGCCTAGCATGTACAGACATGGCCTCGGAACACAAGAACCGAGAGGTTAAGCATGAGTCATATGAATGATATGATCGACAGTTCGTTGTCCACCACTGAAACCACATCTCTTCTCGTGATGATCGGATTAGGTGTGGTGAATTTGGATCGTGTTCACTAAACAACTTGAGGGATGTTGAATTTAGTGGGAGTTCATCTAGTAATTTGATTAAGTTGAACTATTTATCATGAACATAGTCTAAATTGTACTTGCAAATACTGTAGATCACATGGCCAAGTCCAACTTCAACTTCAACGTTTTTGCTGAGAAAGAAAAGCTTAGAAACAATGGGTCTAACTTCACCAACTGGTTCCGCAATCTAAGAATCATTCTGTCTGGCGGACAAAAGGACTATGTCCTTGGGAAAGCGTTAGGTGACCCCCCTGCTGCAACTGCGCCGGCTGATGAGAAAGCTGTCTATCAGTCGCGCAAAGATGATTATGGTGTGATTAAGAGCACCATGTTGTTTGCTATGGAACCGGAACTTCAAAATCGTTTTGAAAACTATCCCGGGCCCTTTGAGATTCTCGAGGAGCTGAAAACCATGTTTCAGACTCAGGCCCGTTCTGAGAGATATGAGATCTCTGAGAAGTTCTTTAACTGCAAGATGGAGGAAGGGAGTTCCATTAGTGAGAACGCCATAAAGATGTCGGGCTACACTCAACGCCTTGAGCAACTGGACTGCAAGATTCCAGAGGATCTCAAGATTGACAGGGTTCTGCAATCACTCCCTCCCAGCTACAAAAGTTTTGTAGTGACTCATAATCAGATTGGTTCCACTGATACGATCACCGAGCTCTTCGCAAAGCTGAAGGCTGCGGAGGTGGACATCAAAAAGGATAATCATGTGTTGATGGTCAACAAGCCCTCCTTTAAGAAAGGTAAGGGTGCAAAGAATCCCTTGAAGAAAGGAGGCGGCAAACGCGTTGCCCCTGCTGAGAAGAAGCTCAAGTCTGGACCCAAGCCAGAAACTGAGTGCTTCTATTGCAAGGACAAGGGTCACTGGAAGCGCAACTGTCCGAAGTACTTAGCGGACAAGAAGGCTGGCACCATCAAAGGTATATTTGATATACATGTTATTGATGTTTTCCTTACTAGCCCTTGTTGTAGTGCCTGGGTATTTGATACTGGTTCGGTTGCTAATATTTGTAACTCGAAACAGGAGCTACGGAATAGACGGCGGCTTGCGAGGGATGAGGTGACGATGCGCGTTGGCAACGGATCAAGAGTTGATGTGATGGCCGTCGGCACGCTCTCCTTAGTTTTACCTTCGGGATTAGTTTTAAACCTTAATAAATGTTATTATGTGCCTGCGTTGAGCATGAACATTATTTCTGGATCGTGTTTATTGCAAGACGGTTATTCATTTAAATCGGAGAATAATGGTTGTTCTATTTATATGAGTAACATCTTTTATGGTCATACACCTCTTGTGAATGGTTTATTTCTTCTAAATCTCGAAAGGGATGAAACACACATCCATAACATTGAGGCTAAGAGATGCAAAGTAGATAGTGATAATACTACTTATTTGTGGCACTATCGTCTAGGTCATATTGGTGTAAAGCACATGAAGAAACTCTATTCTGATGGACTTTTGGAGTCTCTTGATTTTGAATCATTTGACACATGCGAACCATGCCTCATGGGCAAGATGATCAAAACCCCGTTCTCCGGTATGATGGAGCGAGCAGCGGACTTGTTGGAAATCATACATACCGATGTATGCGGACCGATGAGTGTTTCGACGCGCGGTGGATATCGCTATTTTCTCACTTTTACCGATGACTTAAGTAGATATGGGTATATCTATTTAATGAAACATAAATCTGAAACGTTTGAAAAGTTCAAAGAATTTCAAAATGAAGTGGAGAACCATCGTAACAGAAAGATTAAGTTTCTACGATCCGATCGTGGGGGCGAATATTTGAGTTATGATTTTCTCACGCATCTCAAGGCAAGTGGAATCGTTTCACAACTCACGCCACCCGGAACACCACAGCGCAATGGTGTGTCTGAACGCCGGAATCGAACCCTATTAGATATGGTCCGATCGATGATGTCTCTTACTGATTTGCCGTTATCGTTTTGGGGTTATGCATTAGAAACCGCTGCATTCACTTTAAATAGGGCTCCATCTAAATCTGTTGAGACGACACCGTATGAACTATGGTTTGGTGCTAAACCTAAGTTGTCGTTTCTTAAAGTTTGGGGATGCGAAGCTTACGTCAAGAAGTTGATGCCGGACAAACTCGAACCCAAAGCGGAGAAATGCGTCTTCATAGGATACCCTAAGGAAACTATTGGGTATACCTTCTATCACAGAACCGAAGGCAAAGTGTTTGTCGCAAAGAACGGTTCCTTTCTTGAGAAGGAGTTTCTCTCGAAAGAAGTGAGTGGAAGGAAAGTAGAGCTAGACGAGGTTGTTGAACCTTCTCTTGAATTGGAGAGTAGCGCAGCACCTGAAATTGTTCCAGTGCCGCCTGCACCAACGATAGAGGAAGCTAATGACAAGGATCATGAAGCTTCGGACGATGCTGCTACTGAACGTCGCAGGTCGACAAGGTCGCGTGCCCCTCCTGAGTGGTACGGCAACCCTGTCTTGACTATCTTGTTAGTAGAAGACAGTGAACCTACGAACTATCAGGAAGCGATGATGAGCCCAGACTCTGAGAAATGGCTAGAAGCCATGAAATCCGAATTGGGATCCATGAGAGAAAACCAAGTATGGACTTTGGTGGACCCTCCTAGCAACCAAAAGGCCGTTGAGTGCAAATGGATCTTCAAGAAGAAAACGAACGCGGATGGTAATGTTACCGTCTATAAAGCATGGCTTGTTGCGAAAGGTTTTCGACAAGTTCAAGGTGTTAACTACGATGAGACTTTCTCTCCCGTAGCGATGTTTAAGTCTATTCGGATTTTATTAGCAATTGCTACATTTCATGATTATGAAATATGGCAGATGGATGTCAAGACTGCGTTCCTCAATGGCAACATTGATGAAGAGTTGTATATGATGCAACCCGAAGGTTTTGCCTATCCTAAGGATGCTGATAAAGTATGCAAACTTCAGCGTTCCATTTATGGACTGAAGCAAGCAACTCGGAGCTGGAACCTTCGTTTTGATCAAGTGATCAAGAGCTTTGGATTTGTTCCAAATTGCTACGAAGCTTGCATCTACAAGAAAGTGAGTGGGATCTCGGTGACGTTTCTGGTACTATATGTGGATGACATATTGATTATTGGAAATGACATAAACATGCTTAACGATGTGAAGAGTTATTTGAACAAGTGTTTTTTCAATGAAAGACCTAGGTGAAGCTGCTTATATATTGGGCATCAAAATCTATAGAGATAGACAAAGACGCCTGATAGCTTTAAGCCAAAGTACATACCTAGACAAAGTTCTGAAAAGGTTCAGAATGGATAAGGCATTGAAAGGTTCAGTCCCTATGTTGTCAGGTAAGATATTGAGCAAGGCTCAGTGTCCAGCTACGGTAAATGATAGGGAAGATATGAGCAAAGTGCCTTATGCCTCGGCCATAGGTTCCATCATGTATGCCATGCTGTGTACTAGACCGGATGTGTCCAATGCTCTTAGTTTGACGAGCAGATATCAAAGTGATCCAGGAGTGGAACACTGGACAGCCGTGAAGAACATCCTAAGGTACCTAAATAGGACTAAATAAATGTTCTTAGTCTATGGGGGTGATGAACAACTCGTCGTAAAAGGTTACGTCGATGCTAGTTTCGACACCGACAAGGATGATTGTAAATCTCAGACAGGATACGTGTATATTTTGAATGGAGGAGCTGTGAGCTGGAGAAGCTGCAAGCAAAGCGTGATCGCGGGATCTACAGTAGAAGCGGAATACATGGCTGCTGCAGAAGCGTCAAGTGAAGGAGTTTGGATCAGGAACTTCATCACTGAGCTTGGCGTGGTTCCAAGTGCATTGGACCCACTAGAGATATTGTGTGACAACACTGGCGCCATAGCACTCGCTAAGGAACCAAGATATCATCCAAAGACCAAGCATATCAACCGCAAGTTTCATATAATCCGAGATTATATAGCAGATGGAGATCTGAAGATTAGCAAAGTACATACAGATCTGAATGTCACAGATCCATTGACTAAACCTCTTCCACGTGTAAAACATGATCAGCACCTCAGTGCCATGGGTGTGAGATTGTTGCCAGATGTAAACTAGATTATTGACTCTAGTGCAAGTGGGAGACTGTTGGAATTATGCCCTAGAGGCAATAATAAAGATGTTATTATTATAATTCTTGTTCATGATAAAGTTTATATTCCATGCTAGAATTGTATTAAGCGGAAACTTTAATACTTGTGTGGTTTGTGAACAATACCGTGTCCCTAGTACGCCTCTATGGACTAGCTCATTGATCAATGATGGTTAAGGTTTCCTAACCATAGACATGAGTTGTCAATTGATAATGAGATCATATCATTGGAGAATGATATGGTGGATAGACCCAAACTAAGCGAAGCAATTATATCGTGTCATCATGTTCGTCTTTGCGAAGTTTTTCTTATGTCAAATATTGTATTCCTTAGACCATGAGATAATACAACTCCCTGGTATCGGAAGAAAGCTTTGAGGTCATCAAACGTCATCCTATGAGAGGGTGATCATAAAGGTGTCTCTCAGGTGATCGGAAAGTATCTGTTGGGTTGTATGTATCGAGATGGGATTTGTCCCTCCCAAGTCGGAGAGATATGCTTCGGGCCCACTCGATAATCGATATCAACACCGCTTGCAAGCATGTGGTTAAGGAGTTAATCACAAAGTGATATCGGATTACGGAACGAGTAAAGTACTTGCTATGAACGAGATTGAACTAGGTATGACGATACCGACGATCGAATCTCGGGCAAGTAAAATATCGCGAGACGAAGGGAATATATATATGGGATTGATTGAATCCTGGCATCGTGGTTCATCCGATATGATCATCGATGAATGTGTGGGAGTCAATATGGGTGCCCAGACCCCGCTGTTGATTATTGATAGAAGATCATGTCTGCATATTCTCGAACCCGCAGGGTCACACACTTAACGTGTCTCGACGCTAGGATAGATTGGATAATTGGTTTATGAATTTTTGTTCGGAGTCTCGGATGGGATCCGGGATATCACGAGAGGTTCCGGAATAGTCCGGAGAATAAGATTCATATAAGGCAGTGCAGTTTTTGGAGTTCGGAATTGTTCCGGATTAATCGGTATTGTACCGGAAGCTTCTAGAACCTTCCGGAAGGGGGCCAACGTGGTCCCACCTTCCGGGTGGGGGCATGGGCCTATGAGGGAGTGTCCTGGCCGCATTGGGCCAGGGGCACAAGGCCCCATAGGGCCCAGCCGATTCTAGATAAGTTTAAACTCGTTTAAACTAGAGATAGAATTTCTAGATAAGGGAGAGTTTAAATCGTTTAAACTAGAGATAGGCTTGGAGGAGAGGCAAGGGCTGGCCGCACCCCCCCTCTATATATAGAGGGATGGTGCGCCCCCTCCCCCATATATATATCTCCCTCCAAGCCCTAGTAGCCCTGCTGCCTTCCTCTCTCCCTCCCGACTGTTTGCAGGCGAAGCCCTGCTGCAGAAATTCTCCACCAAATACACCACGCCGTCGTGTTGTAGATCCAATCCATCTCTCCACCATACTTGCTGGTCCAAGGAAGGAGGAGACGTCGAGGTGCTGCACGTGTGCATCTCACGGAGGCACCGCCACTTGTGGTGCTAGATCGGATCGGATCGCGAGGAGGAGAAGCGAGTACGACTACATCACCCACGTTCCGACGAACGTTCCGCTGTGCGAATCTTCAAGGGTATGAAGATCTAATCCAATCTCTCTCTTTGTTTGCATCTCCTAGATTAGATCTTGGCTTTCCCTTTGTTCGCTTTCATAGAAAATTTTGATTTACTATGCTGCGAAACCCTTCAATGTGAAGTCCGGAGGAAACAATCACAACTCTGGTAATGCCAATCATTTCAACCGTGCACCTCCCAAGAGCAACAACAACAACAACAACAGCAACACTGCACCCAGAACTAGCAGCAATGCTATACCGGTCGCAGCCAAAGACAAGTCCCAGATCACCTGTTTCGAGTGTGGAGTGAAAGGTCACTACTCCAATGAGTGTCCCAAGAAGGCTGCCGCCAATGCCAATGTGAATGCCCCAGCTCAGCAGCAGCGTCGTGTTCAGCCAGGAAGGAGGTTTGCCCCAGGGAACCCGCACAACCGCAACGGTCGTCTCTTCCACATGAACGCAGAAGAAGCCCAAGAAGCGCCAGATGTAGTGCTGGGTATGTTTTCTGTCAACTCAGTTTTAGCAAGAGTATTGTTTGATTCTGGAGCATCGCATTCCTTTGTCACCGAAGAATTTGTATGCACTAGTAAGATTCTCCCAACCAACTTGAAGCATGTCATGATAGTTCAAAACCCCGGCTCAACTACCAAAGCTAGAAAAATTTGCAAAGCTGTACCTATCAGAATACATGGGATAGATTTTTATGCCAACCTAATTGTACTTGGAACCAAAGGATTGGAAGTAGTACTAGGCATGGACTGGATGTCAAGGCATCAAGGACTGATAGACTATGCTAAGAAAGCCATCACCATGACCAGTAGTTCTGGAGTAACAGTAGAACATATCTCTGAAACCTTGCCCCGTCAATTCAAGTGCAACAAGAGTGTAGCCCTGCCTACCATTGACCAAGTCAGAGTAGTCTGTGAATACCCCGACGTATTCCCAGATGAATTGTCAGGTATGCCCCCGGATAAGGATATTTAGTTCATTATCGAACTAATCCCCGGAACCGGACCTATAGCCCAGAGACCTTATACCATGAACCCCTCAGAGTTAGTGGAACTGAAGAAGCAGTTAGATGCCATGTTAGCAACAGGCTTGATTCAGCCAAGCGCATCGCCTTGGAGATCACCAGTGTTATTCGTCGACAAGAAATATGGAGGCAACCGTCTGTGCACAGATTACCGAAAATTGAATGATGTCACCATCAAGAACAAGTACCTCTTGCCAAAGATAGAGGATCTATTTGATCAGTTGACTGGAGCTCAGGTATTCTCAAAGATTGATCTTAGGACTGGTTATCACCAACTTAAGATTCGTGCAACGGATATTCCGAAGACCGCCTTTACTACTCGCTATGGTTTATACGAGTATACGGTTATGTCTTTTGGATTAACCAATGCCCCTACTTATTTCATGAATCTCATGAATAAGATCTTTATGAATTTCCTAGATAAGTTTGTAGTTGTGTTTATCGATGACATCCTTATCTACTCCAAGTCCGAAGAAGAGCATGAGCAACATCTGAGAATCATCCTAGGAACCCTGAGAGAGCATCAGTTATATGCCAAGTTCAGCAAGTGTGAGTTTTGGCTGAAAGAAGTAGGATTCCTAGGTCATGTTGTGTCTGCCGGAGGAGTCTCTATTGATCCTACCAAGATCAAAGATGTAGAAGAATGGGAAGCCCCAACCAATCAAACCCAAGTTCGTTCATTCCTTGGATTAGTGGGATATTATCGCAAGTTTGTAGAAGGATTCTCGAGCATAGCCCGACCAATGACCCAATTGTTGAAGAAGGACAAGAAGTTTGAATGGACGGACAAGTGTGAAGCCAGTTTCCGGGAGATGAAGAAGAGATTGATATCAGCCCCAATTTTGATCATGCCAGACACCAAGAAGCCGTTTGATGTGTATTGTGACGCATCCAAGATTGGCCTAGGATGTGTATTGATGCAAGAAGGCAAAGTCATCGCGTATCTGTCGCGACAACTGAAGCAGCATGAGCAGAACTATCCGACCCATGATCTTGAGCTAGCAGTCGTGGTTCTGGCGTTGAAGACATGGCGTCACTATTTGATGGGTAATCGCTGTGAGATTTACTCAGATCATAAAAGCTTCAAGTATATCTTCACCCAGAAGGAGCTAAATATGAGGCAAAGAAGATGGATAGAGTTAATCAAGGATTATGACCTTGACATTCACTATCACCCCGGCAAAGCCAATGTGGTAGCGGATGCTCTTAGCAGATTTCCGTGTAGGCTTAACACCATGATCAAAGAGAAGCAACCAAGTTTGTATGAGGAGCTGGAGCAGTTCAGGACTGAAGTAGTTAGCAAAGGATTCCTAGCTAGCATTGAACTTCAACCCACTTTGTTTAGCCAGATCAAGGAATCCCAGAAGGGAAATGAGAGTATCAACGGGATCAAACATCGTATTGGTACAGGCAAAGTACCTGGATTCACCGAAGACGAAGAAGGAGTACTGTGGCACAAAGGACGTATTTGTGTTCCAGCAGATTCAGAACTGAAAGAAGTTATCATGAAGGAAGCTCATGATACCCTTTATTCTATCCACCCCGGAGGAACAAAGATGTATCAAGATTTGAAGGAGCAATTTTGGTGGCACAAGATGAAGCGAGAGATCGGAAGCTACATCGCCAAGTGTGACATTTGTCAAAGAGTCAAAGCAGAGCATCAGAGACCTGCAGGATTGTTGCAACCATTGCAGATTCCGGAATGGAAATGGGATTCCGTCGGGATGGACTTTATCACAGGTTTACCTACTTCTAGTAGGGGAAATGACTCAATCTGGGTCATAGTTGATAGACTATCTAAGGTAGCCCACTTCATACCTGTCAAGACAACCTACCAAAGTGCAAAACTAGCAGAGCTATACATTGCTAGAATATTAGTCTGCATGGAACCCCCAAGACCATTGTATCAGATCGAGGAACCCAGTTTACTTCAAGATTTTGGCAGAAAGTCCAGGAAGGTTTAGGAACCAAGTTAAATTTCAGTACCGCCTATCACCCGCAAACAGATGGACAGACTGAGAGAGTCAACCAGATTCTTGAGGATATGCTTAGAGCCTGTGTGTTGGAATACAGATCAAAATGGGAAGATTGCCTACCATTCGCAGAGTTCTCATATAACAACAGTTATCAGGCTAGTTTGCAGATGGCACCATTTGAATTCCTATACGGAAGAAAATGTCGTACCCCCTTAAATTGGTCGCAAGTAGGAGAGAGTCAAATCTTTGGACCCGACATTCTCCGAGAAGCCGAAGAGAAAGTTCACAAAGTCCGTGAGCACCTCAAGAGCGCCCAATCCAGACAGAAGAGCTATGCTGACAAGAGAAGGAGAGACCTGACTTTCAATGTCAAAGATTTCGTATATCTCAAGGTTTCACCCTTGAAGGGAACTCAACGCTTTAGTCTGAAGGAAAAGTTATCCCCCAGATATATCGGACCTTTCAAGATTCTGAACCGTCGAGGAGAAGTATCGTATCAGCTGGAATTGCCTGAAGAGATGTCAGCCATCCACAATGTGTTCCATATCTCGTTACTCCGCAAATGCCTAGAAGTGCCGGAGAAGACTGAAGTTTTCAAGAACATCGATCACAGAGCTGTGGAAATCAACAACGACCTGACCTATCGGGAAGTGTCCATCCATATCTTAGAAGAGGCCTACAGGACCACCAGGACCAGGAGTATCAAGTTTCTCAAGATTTAGTGGAGCAACCATACCGAGGAGGAAGCCAC
The DNA here is from genome assembly GCA_916181665.1 of Avena sativa. Classification (NCBI taxonomy): domain Eukaryota; kingdom Viridiplantae; phylum Streptophyta; class Magnoliopsida; order Poales; family Poaceae; genus Avena; species Avena sativa. The sequence continues at coordinate 524,048,579 of OV702287.1, read as the reverse complement.
TTGGGAACGCGAAGATTACATTAGGACAGAGTTCCCAGATAGTTCCTAGTTTTCTTTGTAAATCTCGGGACAAGATTTTGTTTAAGAGGGGAAGGTTTGTAACATCCCAAAACTTCAATCCAAGTTTATCAAAGATCCAATCATCCAAAAATAGGGTTAACAAAAACTTTTCCATTTTTAAAATGAAAGCATTCATATTATGTGCATTTAAATAGGAGTTGTTTGAATTGCCATGATTAAGTGATCCAATGCTTGTAAAATGTTTCTTAGGTGATTTAAACATCATCTACATCATTCCCAAACTTTTTATAAAGAAAATCAAATCAAAAAGATTTAAAATGGAGAAATGGTCATTTTGCCAAAATTAACTCCCATGTCTAATTTGGCTATTCCTAGTACTCAAAAATTAACAGAAACAATTCTTGATCTTTGCACCCCTTGCTAGTACACATAATGAGGTACCAAGTCCCACCTTTTGATCTTCTAAAAACCTTCTGTAAACTATTTTAAATAACAGTTCAAAATTGAATCTTTATCATATGGGAAGATCCCACTTTTTCAAAAACCACTCAAACAAGCTCAACTTTCAAAACCCAAGCATCTGCAGACTCACCAGCACCAACTTAGCACACCCACCAAAAATCTTTTCAAAATTCAAAACTTGAGTTCTTGCGGCCATTTCATAACAGGTGGCAGACACAAATCAAACAAAAACCAAACACTATTATGAGCAGTGATTGAAGCCTAACTTGTTCCCTCTCTAGCTCATAACCATCTCAGTAGATCAGCTAGCAAGTTAAACCAAGCACTAGACTCATTGTAAGCTGGGCAATGACATCAATGGTGAACAGCCGAAGCTCACCATGCCACCCTAGTGGAGACAGCAAGCTAGGAGGAGATTTAGCCGTGCCAACCTTGTCTAGGAGGCAGCCCACCGTCCACCGCCACTCCCTGTCCAGCGCCCGAACCTTGCCAACCCCTGGACCACACGCACGGACCGCGCCCAGCCTGCCAGCAACCATGCCGAGCATGCGCTATAGCGCCACCCTCGACCGACGCCCACAGACCGTGTGCCGCCCTCGCTGCTTGCATACATGATCGCCACCAACCCAGGAGACCGCCAGACATCCCCGTTCGCCGCCCCATGACGCACAGCCACCGCTCGTCGTAGAAGACGCCGCCTCTGCCGTGCAGAGCATCGCATGTTCCAGACCAAACCGCACCGCCCCACGTCTCACCACCGTGTCGTTGAGCATCGCCAGGGAGCACCGCACCGCCCCCTACCGTCGCCCATGCCGATAGCCGTCTGTACCATCGACCACGACGAGCTCACCGTGCGCCTCGTCGGTCCCCTCTCGCCACTATAAATAGAGGCCATCCCCAGCCGATTTGAGCACACCATCTCACTCACCACCTCTCACACTCACTCCCCACCGCTAGCCAGAGCCGCTCGAGCACCAGAGCGCCGGAATTGCAGCCGGAGCCGCCGCCTCGGGAGGAGAAGGGCGCCGTTGATCCAGGCCGCCCCAGGAGAAGCTGCCGGTACCAGGAGGTTCGCCGTCATCGACTTTGTCGTTCGCCCGCCTCGCCGACCCTCGCCTGAACCCCGGTGAGCCCCCAACGACCCCCACTGGCCGCGCTAGGGTTCTGTCTCGCCGGCGTTGCCCAACGTCGACGATGACCCTCAGCCGTTGGATTAGAACCAGATCACACGGCCACCGTTCGCCCATACCAGTTCGCACCCCCCTGTGCCACTGACGGGAGGTGTCCTCGCTTAAGTCAGCCCGCGACGCCGCGCGGAGCGCAGTGGGCCGGCCCATTTCGTTCCCGCGCGCGTTGGAAATTCAAATTAGGATTTTTCTTTTTAGTTAGAATATAGTTTCTGTCCTGTGTTTCAAAAATCAATTCTATGAGTTTGACACATCCAAATTGCATGAAACTAATTTTGTCTGAAAGGTATTGAAATGCTCTATCCAAGCCCGTTGGATTTAATTCAATTAGATTTATAGATCTCTCCTAATAAAAATGAGAAGACAGAAGCTTTTACAACTTGCAACATTTTTATAAAATCAACCAAGTCAGCTTTTGAGTTGATTCCAACTCTCAAAAATCACATTTCATCATATCTATCCAAATATGTAATAATATTAAGGTTTACATGCAGTGACTTTGGACTAGTACCAAAATAATGCTATATAGGCATTTCTAGTCACTTTAAATCATTAAATAATAAACTTAAACTAAAGTAATATTGATCCAACCTTTAAATCTCATTCCCACCTGTGGAATATGTGGTGAGGACATGTGTCCACATGATCTCATATTTTGGTGGTGAATATTAAATTTTAGTTAACATTTCAATGAGTAGAAATTACTTTTCTAAAATAAAAAGATTAAAACTATTGAATTAAAACTTGTAATGTTTGTGATGATAATAGATCATCAATTGTGTGCTTTAGAATGCTACTTAGCCTAGTTAAGTATTGTCTGGTGATTTGCACTCCCTATGTATTTCTAGACGATAGCACCGACCAAACTCTCGAGGAGGAGGAGTTCTACCAGGAAGAAGAAGAAGAAGACAACTTCAACCACTACACCAACCAAGGCAAGCCACTATTAGCAGGGCAAGCTAACCCTTGCAAACTTACCTTATCAAGCTATGGTTAGCAAGCTAGAATAAACTAGATGGTTTAGCAAAGATGCCTTAAGCATGCTTTAATCACACCCCTTTTCACTATTAATGCCCCAAGTCTCATGGAGAAGTTTTACCCCACCTTAGATTATACAAAGTTCTCTACTTAAAATTGAAGGTAGCATAAAAAGTATAAAACTTGACCTACTTAGAAACCTTTAGATATCATTCTATGGCATGAGATTGATCCCATCTTTCCACCTTAGTGAACACTCTTAACTTAGTAGTTTAGAGTAGATCAAAAACTTGAGTCACTTTAGATGGGAATACTTGGTGAAAATGAGTTATGAAAACCTTGGAATGATGAGTCATTCTATTGGGATGTTTTGACATGTGTTACGAAACACAACTGGTTTATGATGTGGAAAATGATAAGGCATGAGCCTTAACCCCTTTTATAAAACTGATGGTTGGATTCGGATGCGATACCATTCCAAATTTTACCGTACAACCACATTACCTGAATTGGGTAAGGCTTAGCTAGAAATTTATATGCATTAGTATTAGTTCCCTCACGGGAGAGGTTTGAGCTGAGGCTACCTCTTAATGTTGTCCACCTATGCAGTGCCCAAGATGACTGATGGTCATGGTTGGGAGGCCATGCTCATAGGAGAGGTTCTTATACTAGGGTGTGTAAAGGGAAGGTTATGTTTGATTATCTGCATACTAAGTATGATGATTCAGGGTTATCCCTGACAGATGTATCGAATCTTGTGGTGAAAGTGTACCACCTCTGCAGAGTGTCAAACTATTCGAATAGCCGCGTCCGCGGTTATGGACAGTTGGAATGGCCATACTGTTTTCGTTGTCAGATGTTTTCCAAATAACTTGAAATGAATGATGATCTTTGACTTGACCACAACAGGGTTGTGTAGATGATAATAGCTTCCCAACTTAAGTGACTCTGGAATTTTATTTTATCTTTCTTCGCTTCTGAACTTAGCTTAGGCTTCAAACTTAACTTGATAGTTAACTTAGATTCAGTATTTTAATTTAGGATATTACTACTTGTTAGTAGTAGTTTGCGAGTACTTAAAGAGTACTCATGGCTTTTGTCCCTGGCTATTATCATGGCCAGACTATGAAGGAGATTATCAGGATGATGGTCAGCAGGACGGCTATGATAACTAGGACTATCTGCCTTCGTCAGCATTGCCTGTGCCCCTGAAGATGGACCCCACTGTTACGCTATCTTTTATTTCCGCTGCTTGTTGTATTAAGACCTGGATCATGAGATCCATATTTGTGTAAGACCTTATGTATGGTTTGTAATGGATGATGTACTATGATATCCAATCCGTTATGTCTCGCAAAAATGGTAATCCTGGGATTGCGAGGTATGGCATAACGGGCACCTGGGATTAAAAATCCGGGTGTTGACAATATGTGTGTTAGAGAAACGTCGGGGCCGCTAGCCTAAGCCATGCTTAATCATGGTGGAAACTTGCAGCATAACTATAGTGAGCATTCTATGAAGCATCCTTAATAAAAACCTATGCAAATAGCAAATAAAAAGATCGCTGAGATGCTCACTATCTGCTTGCCTTGTCATTTTAATTATGGGATAGCTCCTGTGTCATGTGCAAGGGGTACCCCGTTGGCGGTTCTCAATGATACACATGTATTTATAATGATAAGAGCTTGCTCGTGACTGAAGTTGAGTAGCATGAGGATCGGTACTCATAAGTAAGGGGTATGAGATTTCAACTTATAACTTGTCAAGCATATCCTCTTAGTTGTGTTACTTTAACCTTAATCACCTAAAGATGCCTATGATAGGGGCAATGAGAGCTGAAAGCTAGTAAGTATCATAATTTTTGGGAGCTCTTTATGAGACTTGCAATCCCTGCTTCCCTCTTTGAAGGGCCTTTCTTTTACTTTGAAGGGCCGGAGAGATCTTTCTCTCTCGGTGTTCTCCGCCCCGCAGAGGCGGCGGAATCTTTCTATGGTCGCTCCCCGAGTCTTAGGGTTTCCGGAGGTTGATATACGCCAGAGGGGAGAGGCTGGAGTGGGCCAGGGTGGCCACACCACCTCCTGGCGCGGCCTAGGCCTGCCCGCGCCATGGGGTGGTGTGGCCCCCCTATGGCCCATCTCCACTCCATCTTTTGGCATCCTTAGTCTTCTGGAAAAATAGGATTTTCCATATATTTTTCCGGATTTTCTGATCTTCGCGAATTTTGCCTCCAAACAACACCTTTTCCATCAGAATCCTCACTGCAGCGGTCCATGCTTCAAAAGTCATCAACCATGCAAAAATATATGAAATAACATAAGTATCACCTCTCAATATAAAATATATCAATGAATAATAGTGAATTAAGACATAGAACAGTGATGCAAAATGGACGTATCAGGCACACATGCTCTTTTCAAAGAGTAATTCATTTAGTGTTTTATTTCTTCTTGTGTAACAGGTATGCCGTAGTATTAAGAGGGGATTAATTCATGACCTTGATGGGAATGAACTCTACCCTTTTGTGTTTTCATCCCATCTACTTTTTCCTTCACATAAAAGAGGGAGTTCCACCTTAAATATGCTTGATACACCGTCTTTGTGCTGCCCGGATGAAGCCTAGAATCTATTTTGGGTCTCGGAATTGTTTCTGTCTGAGTTCCGGGTTGATTGCGGCCGTACCAGGAGCCGGTATCTTTGCCCGGTGCCATATCCAAAATTGATTCCCGGTTGCCCGGTACAGAACCTGGATTTTTCCGGGTCAAACTCCAGATGGCATAAATCTAGTGTAACGGTCAGATTTTACGTGGACCTTTATAAGCCACCCTTCTTCTAGAAGGGGTACTGACCTTACTGAACGAAAAAAAGAAGTTGAGCCCTCTCCTCCATTGATGTCCACCACCGAAAGCTTTGGATCATTACTCCACCCAAATTGAAATCCCTTTGACGAATCAGAAGAGGGGATCTAGATCTAAGTTTCCACCAAGACGATTCATGATTCCCTTGAGTTTATGAAGTTACTTGTTACTCTTGGGTTTGTTGGGAAACCTTAGGTGCGGTATGTTGCCCTGAAGCTTCCGGGTTGTGGGTTTGCTTCGGGAAACTTTGTGAAGATCTGGAGGCAACCTCAAGGTCTATCACGAGTGATTGAGTTCCTACTTCGGGGGGAAGGTTTAATAAGAAAAATGTGAGACTTCATGGTGTTTGGGAATTCTTTGTGGGTATTCCTCGTGGTAACCCACACCTTTCCAAAGGTGACGTAGTTTCCTTCCAAGTAAGCGAACATCGGGTTACATCTTCGTCTCCACGTGGCTCGGTGAATCTTGTCCGAGCTCTTTTACTTGTCTATTTACTTTCTTGATATCCTTCGTTCTTGAAGTATCTTATCGTATCATATAGGTTGTTTCACTTAATTGTTAGGCTCATATTTATCCGCATAGCCTAAAATCTGTGAAAATAAAAGAAAAAAATTATAGCAACCTATTCACTCCCTCTAGGTTAGCATCTCTATCCTTTCAGTTTTATCACAGTTTCTTGAATATAATTTCTTTCATTTCATTCATTTTTTCAGAACAACATTTAGTATGTTCACACAATGTACGAATGTTGGACTATTTTGTAGATGTAGATTCATTCATGCAACGAAGTTGGTCAAAGTTACAATTAAATTCTTCCGACGTGGGTACGATTATACAGTACACACTGTAGCCGAGTGACACGAGCGAGCAGGCAGTTCCGATCGCATCGTCAGAGAAAGCAGGAAGCCAGTAACAGTATCGCCTTATCTCCACGCACGCGCCACGACCGCGGTCTCACACTGTGGAGCACGCGCGTAGAGCAACGCCAATCGTCAACATGGGTCAACTGCAACGACCCATCACACGGGCGTTCCGCTTCCGCTGTACTACGCTGAACAGGTGACCGGGATCACGGATGCGCCCGAGCCGAGCACATGGCCTACGGATGGAGCAGTACTTGGGCGTGTCGTGTATATACACGCCGAAGTTCTGAACAGCAGACGCAGCGACGGCCCGTCCGGCCGGAGGGCGATCTGATCTGGGAGACGAATCTACCCGATCGATCGATTCACGCGCGGCAGTCCGTACAGTCGGTACGGGCGTCCATGCCGCCTGTGCTACGGCAAGGCTACGAGACACTGCGGCGCCATGCATGTCCTCGCCCCCTCGTCTCGTCTCCTTCCGCCGTTCCGCGTGCGCCGACAAGGCCGTTGCTTCTACTCCCGTTGTGCTGCGTCCGGCCGGTGTCCCGGAAGTGCCAGGCCAGCATGTGCACGGCAGATGCTTGGAGGAAATGTCAGTAATGCAACGTGGTGCCTTGTCCGTGGCCAGATGCCAAGAGAAAAATCTCAGACCTTGCAGCCCTTCTCCATGTGTCTGTCTAGCCGCGCGCAGGCGGGACAGTGCTGCTCGTTGCGCTCTCTCTCGGTTTGATTTTGAGTGCCCGTGGTCTCGAGAGGAGGGGCTTGTGGTTGTCTGTGTGTGAACTGCTGTCCCGCACACTTGGCGTCGCAGCTGGCTGCTGCTACTACGTGGCTCTCTCGCTAATACTGCGTGACGGTAGGGCACGGCAAGTGAAGAACGACAGAGAGATTGAAGTGAAAAGAGTGTTCTTTATTGAGCTATTGTTCAGTTTTTTATAGTCTCTGAACAGACGCGAGTATAATGTCGGTTACAGTTTATGTATCCCTTCGGAAGAAGCACGGTGCCTGTTCGGGATGTTTGGCGATTGGACAACGCTAAGAAAGACAACCGTTGGCAGTTCATACTAACACAATCCTAACTGCCCATTTGGCTTGCATGTTACGCTAACTACTCCTAACACTCTCCCTTGGACAAACTTGTCTTTGAAATCTTCAATGTCTTGAAATTGTTATAGAGTCTTGAGTGCTAGAATATCTTGTATATGTCCTCCAAAATCCCGTGGTAAAAATATAAGGAGAATATAGGAATCCAATATACCGTTGGTATAATAATTGTACCATTAAAATATGTATGAGAAATCCGTGGAGAACTCGTGGAAAGATTACAATATATTGTTATCGGATGATAAATAATGATAAATACTAAGTGCAGTTCTAGGAGATTTCTCCCCCTGGATTTTGCAAATCTCGAAGTCGTCTCATACCAATGGCATGAATGCATTTTTTAAATGCGGCTGTTGGTAAAGACTTAGTGAATAAATCTGCACGATTGTCATAAGATTTTGTTCGCAAAATATCAATTTCTCCATTTTTCTGTAGTTCATGAGGAAAGAACAATTTTGGAGCAATATGTTTTGTGATATTACTTTTAATATATTACATATGCATTTGAGCAACACATGCGGCATTATCCTCATAGATAATAGTTGGTGATTCTAATGAACCGATACTGCATGACGTTTGTATATGATTAATCACTCTGTGAAGCCATACACACTCTCATGAGGCTTCATATAATATAATTATTTTAGAGTGGTTAGTAGAAGTTGCTACTAGAGTCTGTTTTGTCGACTTCCATGAAATAGCAGTTCCACCGTATAAAAATACAACCACTGTTTGTGATCTAGCATTATGGGGATCAAAAAGATAGCCAGCATCAGTATAGCCAGTCAAAGTCACCTCTTGATTTTTCTGATAGAATAAACCAAGATCTTTAGTACCTTGTAAATATCTGAAGATATTCTTTACTCCTGCCCAATAGCGTTTTGTTGGAGCTGCACTATGTCTAGCCAGTAAATTTACTGCGAAGGCAATATCTGGTCTAGTACAATTAGCAAGGTATATTAGTGCTCCTATGGCACTAAGGTATGTGAACTCAGGTCCTAATACTTCTTTGTTATCATCCCTAGGTCCGAAAGGATCCTTTTCCATATCAAGGGACCTGATGACCATGGGTGTTTTGGATGGATATGATTTATCCATATTGAATTTTTTCAAAACTTTCTGAATATATGCGGGCTGACAAACGAGTATTCCCGAGGGAAGGTGCTCAAGTTGTAAACCTAAGCAGAATTTGGTTTTTCCCAAATCCTTCATCTCAAACTCTCTCATTAAATGATTGCGAGCTACAGTTATATCTGATGCGTTGCCAATGATGTTGAGATCATTAACATATACTGAGATGATGCAAAATCCTTTTGAGGATTTTTTCATAAAAACGCATGGGCAATCATCATTATTCGAGTATCCTTTATGGATAAGGAACTCACTAAGCCGGTTATACTACATTTTACCCGACTGTTTTAAGCCATAGAGTGACTTTTGTAATTTTACACAATACATGTTATGATTTATGTCTGGATTCGGAACTTTAAGTCCATCAGGGACTTTCATATAAATATCCACATCGAGTGAACCATATAGATAAGCGGTCACTATATCCATTAACTGTATTGATAAATTTATTTGTACTGCCAATGATATCAAGTATCGAAACGTAATTCCACTCATTACAGGAGAATATGTATCGTCATAGTCGATACCAGGTCTCTGTGTAAACCCTTGTGCTACTAGCCTCGCTTTATATCTCACCACCTCATTATTTTTGTTCCTTTTTCGAACAAAAACCCATTTAACTCCCACAGGAAGACTTTATGAGGAGTAGGTATTACTTTAGAGAATACCTCTCTTTTATTACGCGAGCGCAGTTCTGCCTCAATTGCCTCCTTCCATTTAGACCAATCTGAGCGCTTCAGACACTCTTTTATAATGTTGGCTCTGGATCCAGTTGAAGGGTTTTAGCAATTTTAGAGGAGAAATATGTGTCGACAAGTGTAGTCTTTCTATTATATGATTCTCCCGAATCGATATAATTTGTAGAGATTTCATTGATTACCTCAGGCACAGTGTGATTTTCCATAACAACGGAGTCTGGTTGTTTCGATGTCCCAACATTAGAATTTGTGTGCACATTTATGCTGGGCTCTTGATGTTGAACATCTGTTTGGTGTCTATCAACTTTAGATTGATTTGCATTTAGTGATTTTCTTTGTTTCTGCGGTGGCATTTGAGAAGCCTTTTCCCTTGTGATCAGATTTCTCTCCCTTTTATTTGTGATTGGAGGTTGAGTAGTTTTATTTGGTACCTCTACTCGTTCTGGTGCATTAACTGCATGGATATAAGATTTAGGGACACCTTTGTGATCAGTAATTGCGTCTGACAACTTGTTTGCAAAGTGTTGCAAATCTATTATTCTCTGAACTTCAGATTCAGATTGTTCAGTATGTGGATCTAAGGATTGGATGCCTGTCACATTCTAATATATTTCCTGCCATTCATTGTGGTTTGTTTTCTCTCCCTGATGCCGGGAAATGATCCTTATCAAAAATTGAATCGGTGTACCGGGTTGTAAACAGATCCCCTATCATGGGTTCTAAATATTTAATAATTAACGGAGAGTTATATCTCATATAGATTCCTAATTTTTTATAGGGTCCCATAGAGGTACCCTGCGGTGGCGTATACAACGCAACCGAATTTTCGCAGGTGTGAAATACTTGGCTGATTGCCGCGTACTATTTTAAACGGGGAAGTTTCATGATAACGTGAAGAACGACAGAGAGATTGAAGTGAAAAGGGTGTTCTATATTGATCTACCGTTCAGTCTTTTATAGTCTCTGAACAGGCACGAGTAGAATGTCGGTTGCAGTTTATGTATCCGTTTGGAAGAGGCACGGTGCCTGTTCGGGGTGTTTGGCGTTTGGACAACGCTAAGAAAGACAACCGTTGTCAGTTTATACTAACACTATTCTAACTGCCCATTTGGCTTGCATGTTACGCTAACTAGGGCTGCAGGCGGCAGCTTAAGCGGGACGGATTCCCTTTCCGAATAGTACATTTTAATTAAAAGTGGGATGGAATGTTGTAGTACGATTTGTACTGGCATGGTGGTTTTGCGGGCCCCGCTTCTGCAGCCCTAACGCTAACTCCTCCTAACAGCAAGTACAATAATTGTACAGGAGTCCGACCAGCCGGGCCGGGTCGATCCGGTGGCGCCGGCCGGGCACAAGATTAGATTAACCCGAGACATCAAATAAAATTGCCACGCGCAAGCGAGGAAGCAACGATCAGGGGCGGAGCCAGGGGCTAGCATGGGCTAGACTCTCCTAAACGATCATCCCCTCAATGTCTAGCTACATGTGCTAGTATACTAAGTGCGGCAATAGCATTAATTAGCCCATATTTAATTTATTATGTATTCCAACAAACAAAGCACGCTAGCCCATGTCTCTATCGAGTGGGCTTGTTTTTTAGATTAGAACTTCAGAAGTCACTCGATTTTGCATCTGATCATACAGTTTCTGTAGATACGAATTAGTATATCTATCTACGACCATTATACATCCCGCTGCTACCTGCTAGGGCATTGTGTGCCGCCGGCCGCCACTCGCCGCCTCGATACACCACAGCACGAGAAGAGAGAAGGATACGACCTAGCACAAACCGCTCCGGCGCTGCACCACTACCGGTGTGCAATCTGTGATTCTGTATGTCTATGCCTACGGTACGGTGTGAATGAATATTACAAAAAAAACGGAGATGAATATTACAACTATATTTATGCATGCTACTAGCTAGTTTCGTTTGGTTAGATTGAACAGGATTATATATCAATTTGTACACTATCATAGAGTTGAAAGACAAATGCAAGAGAAGAACTAGTACAATTTAATTTTTGAAAAAATTGTGCTTCACAAAATGAAGAGAAAGATATAGAATAGATTAAACACTAACGATTTGTCACATCGTCATTCTCTGTTGATGCTATACATATTTATCACCGCATAAAAAAATATTCTCCGTATCGGTCTATGATACTATACATATTTATCACCGTGTCGAAAAAATATTCACTCTGTTTGTGCTTGTCGTCCTCCTCGCCCCTCCTACGGTCAAATTCTGGCTCCGCCGCTGGCAACGATCCTCGGCAGGTGCTCCTCCGTACGTCACATGATCTCTACTGGCTATGGCCTACGTTCGCGTGTCCGACGGGGTGACGCTGGTGCTTTGACCATAGGCAGGATGATGCGATTGCACCCGGAAAGGCTATCCATCTACCGGACAAGCACTGCAGCCTGCAGCTGCAGGGCACAGGGGAATAGAATCGATGTGTTCATGTTTGGATATCCGCGATGACTGGTGCCGTTTTAGCTTTGTGAGGTTTGGAGTGAATCTTACACAAAAAAGTGTCTAGATGCACTCATACCACAAAACTAAAATGTCTTATATTTCCGAAGGGAAGGAGTATTTGTATATCTGTACATGTTGTGTGATTTTTTTTATTACGTTGTCGTGAAATCTTGTTTAAGATACAGTACATAATGTACTTCAAAGTGAAATCTCTTTGAACGCGGGAACCACAGGCTGTACTTTGCGTCTGTGCGCGAATCTTGATGGGACGGAAAAACTGATTGACAAGCCACGACGAGCGACCAGGCTCCTCCGCCGAGGAAGCGGCGTGGTGGTTCTGGATGCATGCTCGGTTGATGCCTGGCACTGGCAGGGACAAGCGTTAAATTTTCAGGACATTTCAGCGCGGATCAATTTTCTTTTCAGTACGAAACAGAAGTTGACTTCAGAGAAGATACGTACGTCATGCACGGACTTGAGACACTGCAGCCGATCGATTCCAGTTGGATGCGGCAATCTTTGTTGCGTCGCCGATGAATAATCCGGCGAGAATAAAAGCTTTGTGAACTTTTATTTTCGAATAAGCACGTGGGTAAATGTGGGTATAGTGCTTGGGCTGATGGTTCGCATGTTTAATACTCATACACTCCAGTAGTATACTACTACTAGTACAGTAGTAATTTAAATGGTAACTGTGCGTACTACTTCAATACACTCTAGTTCACAGTATCACGTGAAGGCCCGGCCGTACCTGGCCTGGACCGACGACTGGATACCAAAGGTCCACTCGTTCACACTTCACACTATGTCCTTGGACTCAGCCGGTTGGAAGAGCTAGCACATCCAAGCCCTGCTGAATAGGCAAATTGAGTATGTCCTTGGACTCAATTAGAGAAAACAAAGCGTCCTTATCAAACGCAACATTTCAGGGTCGACCGTGCACATGCGCTGCAACATTCAGGATAGGGAAAGATGTCGATTAGCCGGGGCCCTGCAGAAACCCTAATAACCGTCTGACAGCGTCGGCACATGGCCACGTACTCAACAGTCAACACATGCAGGTGCGGAAGGAGGGGATGTGTCGTGTGACACACTAGTCAAACCAGGAGATTCGCTTGGCGCACGGATGTTTCGCGGCAAATCCTGCTATGGTTGACCGCGGTCCACTTTGGCCGCCGTGATGTGTGTATGCACGTGCGTTCCTTCGCGTTCACAGTGGTCTTTTTCTCTCTGTATGGTTGGTGCGACGAGGTATACTTATTGTAGGGTTGCATTAGTTCCCAGTACTCGTCATTACCGTGCGGAAAAATGAACGGAACCGACGAGTCTTCACGGCTTTTTTTTGTTAAATCTCGACAGATGGAGAGATGACGTAGAAGTGAATCGTAAGACAAGCCAAAGCCCATGTACGTTCTAGCTCGCATTGGGGGCTCCTACGCACTTCGAGGGCTAGCAAAAAGGCTTTGTTCCGAAGTAGACATTCGAAAGGCACTTCTGAACTCACGAACTACATGGGCCTGATCCTGAACCCCTATACAGGAGTTAAATATATGGGTAGCCATCCCTGTACTCGCGCATATGACTCGATTTAGTCCTCTCGCAATTTGCAGAATTTTAAACGTGACTCGATTTAGTTTTAAACCATATTTGCCATTGAAATTGTGCTCACGCACACGAGTGGATGTGCGTCCCACTCGCAGGAGACAACAGACTTAGAAATTTGGCCTTGGCCTCCTACGAGTCGCACTTAACGATGGACAAAACCGGGATTCGCATATTTTACCCGCGGGAGATTAACTAACCGTAGCGTGTCACGCAGAAGGGGCTAATTGCAAATTTCTAGGCAACTATCTCCTATGATGGGGACCCAAGTTCACATGGCATCCGCGTGAGCGCAATTTTTACGATAAATATGGTTTAGGACTAAATTGATTGACAAGTATATGGATAAAATTTTGCAATTTGCGAGTGCGAGGACTAAATCGAGCCACACGCACAATTATAAGGATTGTTATTACATTTAACTCCATATACAGTCACCGTTCGATTCACTAAAAGGGAGTTACTACTCCCTCCTATCCATAAATCACCTATGCTTATTATGCATTGGAGAGAGTATCATTTTGTTAGTCCAAAAACCAAAACACTAGCCCCAAAAAGCGATAAAGCCAAGTGTAAGTACGGATGGCACCCGCCACCATCGGATGTGGGTGGAGCTTAATCAAACCCGCACCCGTGTCATGAGATCTTTCCCGCCACCTATATCCGCATTTACATCTAGGTATAGATTTTACAACATACGCACACCCGTCTAGGTATTAAAAACTCATGGTAAAACCCACTCAACAATCTGACAACACAACTCAACAAGGTAATATAACATCACAACACGTAGGAAAAACACAACATATTTGATCATCTATTCACCGGTTCAACAAAACAACACACATATTTGAAAAGAAATAGCAAACCAACACACCATATATCAATAATAATAAAATAAACAGAAAGCAACATAACATATATGAAAAATAACAACATTTCATACCAAGATATCGTTACAACCTAGCATAAGTTGTATAACAACATAATAGTGTATGATTCAATTTTGGTAGCCGAGGAGGCGGTTAGTACTAGGTTTTGAGATTTTTTTAAAAGACCCTATGATATTTTCATTCTAAGGTAGTCGGGTAGGTGGGTACGCGGGTGTGGGTTTACATTCCCACACCCGCACCAGCTAACCTAACGGGTAGAGACTTGTTACCATTTACTTATCCATGGGTTAAGTTTCTTTTTACCATATTCTTACCTTAATGGATAAAAACCCTTTGGGTAAGCGGGGTAGCGATATAAAGATTCTGATAAAATTTTAGGTTTATCATCAGTGCTTGTTCGTGTTTATCTTTTTCTTCGGTGGGTACATTTCGTGGTAACAGACATTTTATCCTAGTAGACATGTTAACTTTTTTGAAAATAAATATTTATATGCAAAAGACGAAGTCTCTAAAAGCTTCATAAACATAATCATGACATTACTGAAAGACAAACTCGTGAGCCAAATCGGTTGTCTCAAGTTCGACAAGCAAGTTTCTTAGATTCGTTTTATAGATGTTTGAAAAGCAACCTCTTTGCTGCAAAAATCTTTGAAAATTACACTGAAAGTCAAGCAATGCTGTTTTAAAAATGTCCGGTAATTTTAAAAAAGGACATGTGAAAGGACACATATATCGTCTAGAGGAGGCGTGAATAGATGATTTAAAACTATTATGATTTAGACTCTAATAAATATAGAATAAAATTAGCATTTAATTTAGCAAACACAAAACCTAAATATGTTAGGTTTAACTAAGTGCACCAACAACTTATGCTAAGCACGACGAGCAACAAGGTCATAGTAAAATATATAACTTCAACCACGAAGGCAATCACAATGTAAAATGCATAAGTAAAGAGCTCATGTATAGAAATAACCAAGGCATACGGAGACAATGATTTTATTTGCAAGTTCACTTCCAAAGAAGGTAATCTCCGTTGGAGAGGTGCGGCTGCGTAATGCTCACTAAACGCCACAAAAATCTTACTGTGAGGTGTGGTGACACGAGGCATACCAAACGCCACACAACGCTCCACCTCAAGATGTGGAGGCACACTCCTCATCGATGCCACAAAGACTCATCTTATTGTCCTGTATGCGCACCGACAAGGCGGGCACACTATCCATTATAGGACACAAGAGGGCGATCACTGAACTCGTAGGAGCTTGGGCCAATCTCCATAACTCAATTGAAGGCTCCTAAGAAATCACCGCCAAGAACTCTAGCTTGAGAAATCTACACGACTTAATTAGAGGAAATCGACAACACCACGAAGGTCACAATCCATCTAGGGTTCTAAGAAATCCGAGGAACAAGATCCAGGAGTCATAAGCTTTCGGGTTCCAAGAACCTAAGAGTAACAAGCTTCCTGCTTTCACCAACCGATTCTCCGTAGAGAACTCAAAGTGATGCGCATAAAACAATGGAAAGTCCTTGACTTTCAAATTCTACAGAAGTTACAAAATCTAACGGGGAAATAAGAGAACAAGAACAAATAGAGAGAACACCAAATTCTGCAAGATCTAGATCTCAAGATTCCCTTCACAAAGAAGAGATTTGCTTCGGTAGGATTTTAGATATAGATCTCCTCCTCAAAATTTCTCAAAAAGATGCAAGAATAATGGGAGGGAAGGAACAATGCAAGCTCCAACATCTAAACAATGATGAGCAACAACGAGCTCAAGAGTTGGGAAAAATTTGTTGGAGATATGCCCAAGAGGCAATAATAAAAATGGTTATTATTATATCTTTGTGTTTATGATGAATGTTTACATCCCATGCTATAATTGTATTATAAGGAAACACTAATACATGTGTGTTTTGTAAACATATAAGAGGCCCTAGTAAGCCTCTTGTGGAACTAGCTTGTTGATTAAATGATGATCATGGTTTCCTGATCATGGACATTGGATGTCATTAATAACAAGGTTATATCATTAGGAGAATGATGTGATGGACACACACCCATAGTAAGCGTAGCATAAGATCAAGTCATTAAGTTCGTATTGTTGTAAGCTTTCAAATGCATAGTAACCTAATTCTTCGACCATGAGGTTATGTTAATCACCATCACCGGATGGGTACTTTGATGACATCAAACACCGCTTCGTAACTGGGTGATTATAAAGGTGTCATTGGGTATTCTGAAAGTATGTGTTGAAGCGCATGAACCAAGATTGGGATTTGTCCATCCATATGACGGATATATGTGCTCCGGGCCCTCTCGGTGGAATGTCATCTAGTTAGCTTGCAAGCATGTGACTAGGTCACAAGGGATGACATAACATAAAACGAGTAAAGAGTACTTATCAGTAACGAGGTAGAACTAGGTATGGAGATACCGACGATCAAACCTCGGATAAGTAGAATATCACATGACAAAGGGAATTGGTTTCGTATGTTAATGGTTCTATCGATCACGAAGTCATCGTTGAGTATGTGGGAGCCGTTATGGATCTCCAGATCCCGCTGATGGTTATTGATCGGAGAGGTGTCTCCATCATGTCTGCATATTCACGAACCATAGGGTGACACACTTAAGGTTCGAAGTTGTTTTAAGTAGATATGGAATGTGCGTTGGAAACCGAATGTTGTTCGGAATCTCGGATTGAATTCGGGACATCACGAGGAGATCCGGAATGGTCCGGAGAATAAGATTCATATATTGGGGATCATTTTCTAAGTTAGGAAATGTTCCGGAGTGTTTGTATGGAGATTCTAGAAGGTTTCGGAATGTTCTGGAAGGTTCTAGAAGAGTTCTTGGTGTTTGCTTGAAAACCAAGAAAGGGTCAAAGGAAACCTTGTGGGGCGAGACACGGATTCGTGGGGGAGGAGGACTCCTCCCCCCCTTCCCAACCCGCCGGCCATAGGAGGGGAGTCCTACTAGGACTCCCCCTCCCCAGGCGCGCCTCCCTCCTTTAAATAGAAGGGAGGGGCGCCCCCTCCTAGCCCTCTCTCACAACAAGCTCTAGCCGCCGCCTCTCTCCTCTACCTTCGCTCTGCTCCGGCTTAGGCGAAGCCCTGCAAAATTCTCTCCTCCACCACCACCACCACACCGTCGTGCTGCTGGGATTCCGTGGAGAAGATCTACTACCTCCGCTGCTCGCTGGAACGGGGAGAGGAAGGTCTGCTTCGACTCCGCACGTGTGACCGACTGCGGAAGCGCTGCCGGAACGCGGCGCCGGAAGGATCATCCACACGATCTTGAGATCGGCAAGTGATCGACTACATCAATCCCGAGATCTAATCTCGTAACGCTTTCGGTTCTACGAGGGTTAGTACAAGATCTATCTCGTTGCTCATGTCTAATAGATTAGATCTTGTCTTTTATCTAGATTAGATCTAGGTTTTGTTCGTTCTTGCGGTAGAAATTTTTTGTTTTCCATGCTACGAACCCATCAGTGGTATTAGAGCCTTGTCTATGCGTAGATCTATTGCACAAGTAGAACACAATGATGTTGTGGGCGTTGGTGCTCGTGCCGTCTTTTGCTATGTGTGTACTTTGCATCTTGCGGTATGGTGGGATGAAGCGGCTCGGGCTAACATTACATGTCATCGTACATGAGACTTGCTCCACGCTTGACGTGTAACTTGTTTTGCACAAGTGGCTTTGCGGGTGTCTGTCTCTCCCATCATAGTATAGATCCAATCTACACTTTGCACTTGATAGCACTTGTATCAATGTTGTGGTTCAGTTTCGTAGGTAAGATCCGTTCTTATTCGAAAGCCCCAAACCACGTAAAACTTGCAAAGAAAATTAGAGGTGTCTAACTTGTTTTTGCAGGGGTTTTGTGATGTGATATGGCCATCATGTGATTGTGATTATATTTGATGTATGCAATGATCCTTGTTGTAATATGGCAACCGGCAGGAGCTTAATGGTTGTCTTTAATTCTATTAAGACCTGCGTGTCTATTCATCTTGTAATAGCTTTATTCCAAGTAGTTGTAATAGTTGCTGGTGATGATGGACAACCATGAAGCGGCGCCACTGACCTTGATACAATGCTGGTGATGATGGAGATCATGTCCGTGCTTTGGAGATGGAGATCAAAGGCATAAGAAGAAAGGGCCATATCATATCACACTAATTATGAATTGCCTGTGATGTTAATCCTTTATGCATCTTGTATTGCTTAGATCGCGACGGTAGCATTATAAGATGACCCCTCTCACTAAATATCAAGTAATAAAGTGTTCGTCCTTAGTTGGCACCGTTGCTAAGACTCGTCGTCTCGAAGCATTTCGTGATAATCGGGTGTGATAGATTCTACGTGTGCATACAACGGGTGCAAGCCAGATTTACACATGCAGAAACTAAGGTCAATCTTGACGAGCCTAGCATGTACAAACATGGTCTCGGAACACGGAATACCGAAAGGTAGAGCATGAATCATATAAGTGATATGATGAACATGAAGATTGTTCGCCGATGAAACTACATCTTCTCTCGTGAAGATCGGACTTGGTGTAGTGGACTTGGTTCGTGTAATTACTAAGACAATGTGAGGGATGTTGTTTTGAGTGGGAGTTCACCTAGTTAATTTAAGAATTAAAGTAAAACTCAATTTATCATAAACTTAGTCTAAACTACTTGCAAATATTGTTGTAGATTATGGCGAATCTCTCCATTAATTTCAATGCGTTCCTAGAGAAAGAAAAGCTTAAGAACAATGGAAGCAACTTCACGGACTGGCTCCGTGGTCTGAAGATTGTCCTTAGGGCTAGTCAGATGACCTATGTGCTCGAAGCACCGCTAGGTGACCCACCTGCAGATGATGCCATCGATGATGTAAAGAATGTTTACGCCACTCGGAAAAATCATTACTCCACAGTTCAGTGTGACATCCTGTACGGTTTAGAAACGGAGCTCCAGAAGCATTTTGAGCACCACAACCTGTTCGAGATCATTAAGGAGCTTAAGCTCATTTTTGAGACTCACGCAACCGTGGAGAGTTATGAGGCCTCCGAGAAGTTCTTTACCTGCAAGATGGAAGAGGGAAGCTCCGTTAGCGAGCACGTGCTCACCATGTCTGGGCACGCAAACAAACTCCAAGAGTTGGGGATAACGATTCCTAATGAGTTAGGGATTCACCGTGTCCTCCAATCACTGCCACCGAGTTATAAGAACTTTGTGATGAACTACAATATGCACTGCATGAACAAGACGTTGCCTGAACTATCGTCCATGCTGAAAACTGATAAAGTGGAGATCAAGAAGGAGCACCAAGTGTTGATGGTCAATAAGACCACCAATTTCAAGAAACAGGGCAAGCCTAAGAAAAAGGAAAACTTCAAGAAGGACGGCAAGAAAGCTGCCGCTCCTGCTAAGAAGCCCAAGGCTGGTCCTAAGCCTGAAACTGAGTGCTTCTACTGCAAGGGTGCTGGTCACTGGAAGCGTAACTGCCCCAAGTACCTGGCAGATCTGAAGAACGGCAACATCAAGAAGAAAGGTATATTCGATATACATGTTATTGATGTGTATCTTACTAGTAGTCGTAGTAGTGCCTGGATATTTGATACTGGTTCGGTTGCTCATATATGTAACTCGAAACAGGAGCTGCGAAATAAACGAAGACTGGCAAGAGACGAGGTGACGATGCGCGTTGGAAATGGCTCCAAGGTTGATGTGATCGCCGTCGGCACGCTCCCTCTACATCTACCTTCGGGATTAGTTTTAAATTTAAATAATTGTTATTTGGTGTCTGCGTTAAGCATGAACAGGGAGAGGAAGGTCTGCTTCGACTCCGCACGTGTGACCGACTGCGGAAGCGCTGCCGGAACGTGGCGTCGGAAGGATCATCCACACGATCTTGAGATCGGCAAGTGATCGACTACATCAACCTCGAGATCTAATCTCGCAACGCTTTCGGTTCTACGAGGGTTAGTACAAGATCTATCTCGTTGCTCATGTCTAATAGATTAGATCTTGACTTTTATCTAGATTAGATCTAGGTTTTGTTCGTTCTTGCGGTAGAAATTTTTTGTTTTCCATGCTACGAACCCATCAAACTTTGGGGAACAAGACCCCCTTAAATAAGGCAAGAGAAATCTATTTGTTTAGGCTAGATTCACGTATTAGCGATACTAATGGTGGTCCACCAGTACTACCGGTAAATAAAAACATGAATTAATGCAAGGAAACATGTTTTTGTGATAGTAAACCAGAACTTGACAACTACTACCGCCCACTGGATAACATGGTACAAAAACTTCAATAATTTTTGTGACTTCGATTTCGATAATCTTGAGATCACTTAGAAGTGCACAACAAGATATAAAAGATTATGTAGAAAACCATCATAGTTAAATAGAGTAGGATAAAACCAAAATATGAAAGTTTTTACCTCTATCAAAGCGACGAACCCGTAAAACCTTCGATATAAAAATACAAGAAATTGAGCTTGGAAACTTATAAGATGAAGCCGATTTTGTTGTAAATATAATGATAAGTAGTATCCTAAAAAAATACCAAGTATATAGAGTTATGGAACCTCCCTCATAGAAAAATGGTGAAGTCTTTAACATAAAAACACAACATGATTTTCATACGAAATTCGTTTTTGATAAACTAGAGCTTGTCATGAGAATAACCACAAGATCTAAAACTTCACGTGGTTAAGATACAAATAGGGACCAAGAAATATAATGACAAATATGCAAAGGTTTGATCTCTCTACAAACGTTATGATCAAGTTACTCACTCGAGATTCCCTCTTGATAGTATGGTTATCTATCTAAAACCAGGTCTCCCAACTAACAACATCAGACTGGTAAAAGATAAAACCTATCAAGATCGTACCTTCACGGCATGCATTTCCACTTGAGCTTGATGAGACAATCTTGATCTCTTCAAGTTGGAGCACCTTTCTTGATTGAGGTCGCTTGCGATTTCTTGATGAATATTAACGAATTGCTCCCCATACTCAACTATGGGGAGAACCTATTCTTTGGATATGTCTTCACAAATCCATGAGTACCATAATGATAACAAGCTTCAAGCATATGATCTTCTCGAGATGGATCATCTTGAATTTGCACTTTATTTTTTATTTGTGAGTTTATCCACTTGAATCCACTCTTTGCACTTTTGATCAACCCTATTTCTTCTTCTCTCTTAAATATGATGTCTTGAAGTAATGCAAGAATTCTCACACTATCTTCTTCTCCAAGACATCCTTCCAATAGTCTCAACTCTCACATGACCATTCTTCGAATCACACGTTGAATATCTTCTTGGTCGTTGATTCTTCTTCTTCCTTTCTTCATCCTCCAACCTCAAAAGCTAGCATATGTTTCAAGCGATGCCAATGGTCATTCCTACAAGTGTAACTCAATGCAAACAATAACCCATAGAAATTGTCATTGATTACCAAAATCACACACGGGGCACACATGCACTTTCAGCGTGTTTTGGCAGCCTACCATACGGAACGCGGCGACTAAGCCATTGTATGAACAATTTCTCTCATTTTCAACTCTAGAGGTGCAACTTTCGGGGTGCACTACACCGCTAACCCTCTTGCGCTGGTCTAGGATACAAGAGGCCCTGGTCTTCAGGTGGAGTTCTACTTTTACCTACTTTAGGATGTTAGTAGGGATACATGGTAACACTTCATTACTGGTGGCAACGTCGTTGATCTGGCGAATAATATTTCCTTGAGCCTCTCCATCTTGATGGTGTCGGTTGGGTGACATCGATGGCTCCTTTGCCTAAATTCATGTCGGCCTCTTTGGACGACAAGGTTAAGGTTTGCTTGGTCTATTAGCATGGGGGCAATGGTGGCTTCACTTTACAGTTTGATCCCATTCAGCATGGGGCTTGTGAGCTTTTTTGAGCCTGGGAACTTGGATCCATCGATCTTCTGACGAACATACCTTCGATGGCGCTTGTTTGGCAGGACCATGGTGTTGATACTCCCAGAGCATGGGGCTTGTGTGTCTTTTGGAGGCCAGGGTGTTGGATATGTGGAGTGACGAGGAAACCTTATTGCAGTTTGGTGCAGTATGCAATGATTAAGTCTAAAGTTAAACCAAATAGTCCAACGTGCTAAGTTGGTGGAACTTCTGTTAGAGTTGATTTTTTGGGAACAAACCAGTTATGGGTTGATAGGGTCTGAGTCGGTCGCCCCAATCCCTTTGTCCTATATAAACAAAAGGGGGCCACAAGATTAGGGAGGTCAAAAATTTATGTAAAACATTGTGCTCCAACCGAGGAGGACGTTGTCGTTTTATCCACTAAATTGAGAGTTCGTGTGATGGTTATTTCGCTATCAAGGATTGTCGTGTTGTGGTGTGAGGAGTTTGTCATCTACACATTATGTGTTGTACTCTAGTGCAACGTTCGACGTTGATCATCGAGCTGCTCGCGGATCAGTTTCCTCATCTTCAGGTTACATGTACCACCTGGTTGGAAGATTTTATGAGATTCTTCGGATTAGAAAGAGCAACTTGAAAGATCAGGCAAAATAAGCCCTATATTGGATCTTCCATCGGCAACGGCTTTGACAATTTCTTACACTGGTCTAGCATTGTGGCCTTGATAACTTATGGTCCGCGCGTCGTCTTGCAGCAACAACTTCGACAAGTTTCTTCTCCATGACGCTGGTCTAGTAGGAACATGCCTTGATGACTATCCCTCTATGATCAACAAGGACTTGCCGGCTCCACCGATGGAGATGCAGGGCAGCGACGCCGCTATCAACCTATTTGGGAGGCAGAAAATGACCAACCCCTAAAAACCACCAGATATCTTTTTACCACTTTGTTCCTTTGTATAAGACGTACATGCTTGCCAAGGAGAATCTTTAAACAAAGTTGTAATCAACAATATCTCGATTATGTAATATACTTTTTATCTGTTATGTAATACAAAATTATATAGTTGGATTTGTATTAAAAAAATCTAGTGACATCAACTTTTCATTAAAATAGTCCTCATATGCTTGGGTAATTCTTATCAAAACGAAATCTTAAAAATATGCGTTCGCCTTATTATTGGAGTGGACGGAGTATTTTCAACGGTATTATACCGTAGGTTTGATCAAAGCTACGTACTGTATTTAAAAGATACTAGAGTTTGACTAGACGCCATACCGAACCGGTATGTACGGAGGCAGACGCCACGCGATCGGAAAGCTACTAGCTAAACCCATCTAGGGTTCCATTCCCTTATCAGCGACGCCGTCGGTCCGCTCCGTCTCCGGTGGCCTTAGGGCCGGACCACGGCCTCTCGCTAGCGGGAGGGTTTTCATTTTTGTTTAACTTTTTTTCAGTGTCTTCTCCGGGATGTTGAGGCGTCGGCTACGCCCTATCCTCGCTCTGGTGGTGCGTCTAGCGACGGCGGAGGGCGCGTGGAGTCGTGTGTCCGGCGGATTTCTTGGGATCCGATCGTTTTCTGTATTCGTCGGTGTGGTTTGAGGTTAAACTCTGCCGATCTATGGTTGTCATCTTCGACGATGATTGCTGCACTGGTGCGTTGGCCCTATGGGGCGTTAGCACGACGACTTCCGTCTGTTTACTACAACAAGCTCTACTACGATAAGCTTTGTCCGACTCCGAGGATGGATGGACGAGGACGACGGCGCGCCTTCAGCTCATGCTAGTGTCTGCAGTCGTCGCTAGGTGGTCCAATAATGTATTTGTAATTTCTATTACTTTTAATCCTCTTTGTACTGTTGTTGATGATTATTGATAGATATGTGAAATTTCGATAAAAAAGGTACGTACTTCAAAGGAAAGAACTGTTTTTTTTTTTTTTTTGACTAAGCAGAGTTCCAACGATACACCTGATCTCACCACTCATCAGTCATCACACAGATCTCACCTGGCCCGGCCCTTCGTCCCGCGAACGCAACGAAACCAGCACGCCAATACTACGCAAAGCTCAAGCCCAAAATAATGCTCGGAATCTAAACCCCCTTCTCCATGGCCTGATCCCATCGGTCGATCGAACTAGCACGCTACACGCACGCGGCCCCGCCGCCTCCTTCCACCTCCCGATGGGCCTCCTCAGCTCCCTGCGGCCGCATCGCCGGGGCACTGCCCTCTCCGGCGGCGGGCAGTGGCAGTGGTCGTTCCTCGACGCCGTCTGGGCGGTCTTCCTCGTGGCCGTGGTCGTCTTCCTGGCGCTCGTCTTCACGCCGCGCCGCGGGAACACCCTCGCCGCCCTCTCTGGCGCGGTGCAGCCGTGCGCCGCCTCGGAGGTCGACCTCCTCCCCTGCGAGGACCCCCGCCGAAGCTCCCGCCTCAGCCGCGAGATGAACTACTACCGCGAGCGCCACTGCCCCGCGCGGGGAGAGGCCCCCGCGTGCCTCGTCCCACCGCCGCAAGGCTACCGCGTGCCCGTGCCCTGGCCCGAGAGCCTCCACAAGGTGTGTGCTGTCGGCAATGGCCAATGGCTGTTCCAATCAAACCTAGTTAACTGTTGTAATTGCAGTATCAGCTATTCGATAATTCTGTTGCAGGGCTTGGTTGTTTGCCTTTTGGAGGCAAAATGCGATTAGTTTGAATCTGATGACTGTGCAGATCGATTTGTGTTTAAGGTGTGTAGCGCAGTAGATACCGTGTTATGTGTCCTTCAGTGTTGTCATGACTTATGTGCTGCTTCGATTTGTTATGTAGATGTAGCCTAGTGCTAGTGTATGGCTAGCTTTTGCATCTCAGGCTCTGAGTGGTTATTTTGTGCACGACTTTCTGATTCTATGCATGTTCGAAATGATGCAGTTATAGAGTGGAAGTTACTGGATGCTGTCTAGAGGTCTAGAATTCTAGATTTGTTTAGATTTTTTTATGGATATGATTTTTGGGATTAGGAGGTGAAATACATGCTCTCATTTTAGCTAATAGTTGTAGTGGTAGTGGGAAAGAGAGGATTAAGCAAGAGGCTAGGCAGAAGTTGTGATGCCATCTGAGCTACCATGACAAAAGGACTTCAAGATTCAGGATGCACATTTGAACTGGAAACTGCATATTGGATATAGTATCTTGGTTTAGTTTGCATGTGTTAACAGGATGTGGATTAGTTATATCCCTCTTCTGCCGAGACTTACTGCTCTATTTATTGTTCTCCATGCAGATATGGCATGGTAACATGCCTTATGGTAAGATTGCTGAAAGAAAAGGTCATCAAGGGTGGATGAAGCAGGAAGGTTCATACTTCATTTTTCCTGGTGGCGGAACTATGTTTCCTGATGGAGCTGAACAATATATTGAAAAGCTTACCCAGTACGTTCCACTAAAAAGTGGTCTCCTGAGGACAGGTCTTGATATGGGTTGTGGGGTAATAATTTGATCTTTATGATGAAATATTTTCCGTGTATCGTTTTCCAAGTAAAATGGCTACAATTATCTATTCACCCCTGCAGGTTGCTAGCTTTGGTGGGTTTTTGCTCAAAGAAAATATCATGACACTTTCCTTTGCCCCAAGAGATTCACATAAGTCTCAGATACAATTTGCGTTGGAAAGAGGAATTCCTGCATTTCTTTTGATGTTGGGCACACGCCGTCTTCCATTTCCAGCACAATCCTTTGATTTTGTTCATTGCTCCCGATGTTTGATACCTTTTACTGCCTACAGTAAGTAATGTTTTTCTTCTGCATTCGACACGTACATCTTCCCTCCCTCTATCTGACATGTATAAACTGGCAGATGGCAGTTATTTGATTGAAGTTGACCGTCTACTTAGACCAGGAGGATATCTGATTATATCCGGACCCCCTGTGCAGTGGAAGAAGCAAGAGAAGGAATGGGGTGAACTTCAAGCAATGGCACAGTCTTTGTGTTACAAATTGATCACTGTAGATGGTAACACTGCTATTTGGAAGAAACCTAACAAGGCTTCATGTCTTCCTAACCAAAATGAATTTGGCCTTGATTTGTGTAGTACTGATGATGATCCAGATGAAGCATGGTAATATTTCTGTATCTTTTTTGTGTGTCCTTCAAATTGTGTTTCTAGATCTCAGTACTCTAGAAAGTGTGTTGTATATTTTATTTGTTTGATTATAGCGTTTTTACCATGGTGCAGGTACTTCAAATTGAAGAAATGCATTACTAAAGTTTCTCTGGCGGAAGAAATAGCTGTTGGTTCCATTGATAAGTGGCCAGATAGGTTGTCTAAACCTTCTGCTAGGGCCTCCCTGATGGATGACGGAGCAAGCTTGTTCGAAGCAGATACTCAGAAGTGGGTCAAAAGAGTATCATATTACAAGACATCACTTGGTGTGAAGCTTGGGACTGCACGCATACGCAATGTCATGGACATGAATGCATTCTTTGGAGGATTGGCGGCTGCTGTTGCGTCCGATCCTGTGTGGGTTATGAACGTTGTTCCTGCTCAAAAACCGTTGACACTTGGAGTAATATATGACAGGGGCCTCATTGGAGTTTATCATGACTGGTAAGTATGAAACGCTTGATTTGTTTGTCTTGTACAAGTTATAGAATTTTTCAATGACTTGCTGCTCATGTCCTTCTTTTTCGCTTGGTAAATTATTGACTACTCCCTCGGTTCCAAAATATAAAATGTTTTAGCTTTTTTCTGAAATGAATGTATTTAGACGCCTTTTGGTGTGTTGGTTTGGTGCAAAATGAGTGAACCTACACACTAAAAGGCGTCTAGATACATGTGTTTAAAAAAAAAGGCTAAAACATCTTATATTTTGGAGCGGAGGTAGTACATCACTTCTAAGCTAAAAACTGGATACCATGTTTATCTTACTTTCCAGCTGCTTGCTTGTGGTAATTTTGCACACAAGAAAATTATTGGGCTCCTCATACACCTTTGGCAATGTACTACTCCCTCTGTCCTGAATTACTTGTCGCAGATTTGTCTAGATAGGCATGTATCTAGATGCGTTGTTGTGTTGAGATACATGTGAATCTAGACAAATCTGCGACATCTAATTCGGGACAGAGGGAGTATGTTTTTGTAACTCACCAAGCCTGCATATGATACTAGGAAATTGCTAGGGCCTGCTCTACATTCACAGTGATCTGATTATCTGGGTATTATTGATATTTCTCCGTCCAGAAATAAGTGACTTGGATTTGTCTATATTCGCACGTATCTATACAGTAAAACACGTCTAGATACGTGCAAATCTAGACAAATACAAGTCACGTATTTCCGGACGGATGGAGTATAAAAAAATTATATTGTTTTTTTTACCTCTTTTAGTAGACCTCAAACGTTATACGGCTGCTGGAAAAAACATTACTTGGCTAAGTGACTTTTATGTTGGTGCTTTGTGCAAGATCTGTTCGCTAACCACCCATAACATTTGTTTTATCTGTCTGACCATATCAATTTTTTATACAGTAACCATTTTACCTACTAAGTTAATAGATCGAGAAATTTACATGAATATACTATCTTGTTGTTCTGAAATGTGTTGAATGTATGCCTTTGGTTCCAGGTGTGAACCTTTCTCAACATATCCTCGTACTTATGATCTCATTCATGCTGATGGAATCAATCCTTTGATCAGCGACGCAACTTCTGGAAAGAACAGGTAGACCAGCTATAAACTTGACATGATCTAGTATTACTAACAAGTTCTAGTTTTCTGTGTCTTCAAAGTATTCTTAAGTTCTTGAAATACTTGGCATAATTTCAGTGCAAACCAAGTAGCAGCATACAGAATTATCAGTTCATTTAGGGCCATTTTGACAGTCATGGCTTATTGAATCTACAAGAAAACCACATGAATTGCTCAAAACTGGTGTTACCTTGCAAATGTATATGTATAAGTTTAACACATAACCTACGCGGTAGAATTCTAGCAAGTACATTATGCAAGTTTTTTAATAATAAAACATTACATTTATTGACTGGATAACCACCATCTAAATGGACGGCACAAACTAACAGAGCTACCTGATTCCATATCTACTTCTGTCAGATGTGACCTGTTTGATGTCATGTTGGAGATGGACCGCATACTGCGCCCAGAAGGAACTGCTGTTATACGGGACTCCCCAGATATGATCGACAAGGCTGTACAGGTAGCTCAGTCGATTCGGTGGACTACCCAGGTGCATGCCAGTGAGCCTGAATCAGGTAGTACTGAAAAAATACTTGTAGCTACCAAAACATTTTGGAAGCTACCATTAACATCAGGATAGTTTAGTTGTATCCACGTTTACAACTTTTCTTCTTATTTACCCCCTTTAGATTCCCCTGATTTTTGAGTCTTTTGGGGAATGGGGTGGATGGATTAACACCTATCAGGTTAATGCTGAGATAGCTTTATTTTCTACAACACTGTTTTTTCTTTAGTACTAATGAGTAGGTACTTAGGTGTGGTGTGATTCTTTCAATGTGTTTTGTGGCCCCTCCTCCCTCTTCCATTTGGTATCCCCTTTCAGATTGATACATGTTATAGGATGATTGTACCTTGTGAAAATGGTGTCTGGTTTGTTCCACTTGTGCCTACTGTATCCATGTTCTATCTTGCAACGGGGTACAAACACATTCTAGTTGCATGTCGATGACTTAAATCCTGACCCAGTTGCATGCCAACGATAACATTCCATGTTTGCGCAACAAGGCTAGTGCCTATTGATCCCACCAACTAATGCAACCATGCAAAAAGTGATTTATTCTCCAAGTATGATCTGTTTTAGTCTGAACATTGCAAATGCCACTATGTAAAATCAAAGAATAAACAAACTGGCCACAGATACAGCAGAGTGATGCAGAGAGCTCTAGCATATACAATCAAAATTACTATTCAACGCTGCTTGGACAAAGAGTGCAGTAGGGCTGGGCAAAGCTTAAGTTTCTATACAATCGAAAAGTATAAACCCAATCAACCATCTCGATGGCCAGCATGTTGTATCCACAGCTGTGGGAGGCTGGCAGGGCCATTGATCTTTTCATTTAGTTGTCACACTTCCAGCTGGACGTCGGCACGCACGAAAGGTAGTGGCACCAGCTGCAATGGTCGTTGCCGTTCACTCCCCGGAACACCATCAGCAATCCGATAGCAAACCTGTGTGGTACATACATCGGCTTCAGATTGCATTGCTATTATCAGAGTTTGGATAACGTGTTAGTATCTTGTGTGAAATGCTTACCCTGCAATAGTCAGGATGACGGCCAGGACCAGGAGAACGATCTGACAGGCCGTGTACTTGGACTTGGTCTTGCCGCCGAAGGGGTGCTCGGACCATCCGAACCGTGGCTGAATCAGGAGCACGAATCCGAGGAGGAAACCCGTGAGGAAGCCCCCGATGTGCGCGAAGTTGTCGACGTGGGGGAGTATCCCTATCGCGAGGTTGATGGCAGCGATGATGAGCAGGTTCGCCATGGCCGCGATCTGGGAAGGTCCCATTTGACGTCAGGACAATGTGAAGGCGAATTACTAAGCAAAGGTACAGAGGACAGTAGGGGGGATATGGGGCGGTAGGTACCCTGTTTGTGTAGATGGTCCAGTTGGTGATGAGCTCCGACAGCATCGCTCCGAGGAGGCCGAAGAGCGCGCCGGAGGCACCGACGGAGACGCCGTCATTCTTGATGAAGAGCACCGAGAGGACGCTGCCGCCGACGCCCGACACGAGGTAGACCAGGCCAACCTTCCCTGCAGGAGGCGACGAAAAACCAGGTCAAAAACAAATGAAAAGAAAGCAGCGTGCGCGCACGCCGTGCGGGACCTTGTCGTTCTGGACGGAGTCGTCGAATCGGTCGGTTGG
This sequence comes from Avena sativa, assembly GCA_916181665.1. Taxonomy (NCBI): domain Eukaryota; kingdom Viridiplantae; phylum Streptophyta; class Magnoliopsida; order Poales; family Poaceae; genus Avena; species Avena sativa. The sequence goes on along the minus strand of OV702287.1, from coordinate 524,018,514 downwards.
GGCGCTTACAGAATCCAAACTGCTGCTCGAGGCGGACGCCGACGAAGATGAGGCTGATCATGTTGGCGCCGAGGTGGATGAGGCCGGCGTGCAGCCAGGTGCTCGTCTCCAGCCGCCACGCCTGGTTCCCGTGCACCACCTTGTACCGCTCAAGGCCACCGTACTTCTCCAGCCTGCAGCGCCGCCGATCCGGAGGTTACAAATTACTACTCGTAGAATCGAACAATTGGTAGCAGAAAATCCGTCTGCGTGTATTCGGCGGGCTTACGTGGCAGAGGAGGGGCCGAAGAGGGGGTTCTCCTTGAGCGGCTGGAAGGAGAAGCGGCGGAGGACGCCGCGGCCGACGCAGTCGGAGCCGTTGCGCGGGCAGTCGTTGTAGTACATCACCACGAGGAACATGGCCACGTTGGCCAGCACCACCAACGGCACCAGCCACGTGTGGTGCTGCCGCTCGTGCACCCCCGCGGCGTGGTCGTAGAAGAACGGCGACACCGGCGCGTGCTGCCCGTCGACGCTGCTCGCGCTGTACCTCCCGGGTGGCGGCTTGATCCCCGTGGTCGTCGGCGGCGGCGCCCTCGCCTGCCCGCCGTTCTCCACGTCGGGGTTCGACATGGTCTCCGGTGACCAACGATGGCTGGCCTGTTCGGTCGTGTGTATCGGGTTGGTTCCTGGGGAGGAGATGAACGTGGAGACGACGACCAGAGAGACCTGGTGGTGTTTGAGCCTGCCCTGGATGCTGTATGGAGGTTTAAATCCGAGGGCTTTTGATTTACGTGTTTCTTGGTTTAACGTTTCTTTCTTTAAATATCGCGTATTATTGTTGCCTGGTTGTTGGCTGGAGGGGACTAGGAGTTGGGCGGGAAGTTTTATATGCAAGATTGGGAGCTTTGTGGGTTCGGGGAATTGATCGGTTGATGGCGCAGTTAGAAGTTGACCCGTTGGCGCACTTGATGGTACGGTGTAGCTGTACTCTGGCATGTTAAACCTTAGCTTAAAGGTGAAACACTTTTACGAACGTATCAACACTGACCGTTTCTTTAGAATCAGCCCGTTGGGAGCTTTGCCAGTGATACCGATGTTCTCTTACAAAATACTATCCAAGATGCACGGTAGGTAGGGTCGTAATTTTCTATGAAATGAAAAGGGAACGGGCTTCACAATTTAGTATGTTCAATCTTCTACATCGTGATTTTGAACAGGTTTCCCAGGCAGGGATCACGATACTAGTTTGATGTAACGACGTTGGTCTGAACTTATTTTGGAAGCCCTTCCAAAAGTTACATCGTGACGCTTGAAAAGCTATATTTCTGGCTGGCGAGTGCGATGGGAGGGCCGCGTTGGCTCGAGTTTTCCACACGGCTATTCCAAGGAAGCCTTCCACGCGTTTCAGCTGCAATTTTCCAGTTCGTTCCTTGAGTTGAGAACCGTGTATTCCAATCTGTTTCCTCTGGTTGCGTGGCCAAGCTTTCGTAGCTTGTCGATTCTTGGCAGAGGTTGAATCCGACGTCGATGCACGCCCAAAACTGGGCCTCCTTTTTACCTTTTTTTGTTCCTTTTTTATTTGCGGAAAAGGTTTTTTTGTTCCTTCAACACTCAGCAAAACGCTTGTTCAGACTATCCATCTTGCTTATTACTCCGCTAAGAATGAATTTTGTTTCCGCGCCTGGCGTCGCCACGAGATGTTGATTACAGCAGGCTTGATATTGAAATCGCTGCATAATGGGACCTCACTCATCGTCTTCTAAACTAAGGCAAATGTAACGATGTCTTCCCACTCCAGACGGTTATACATTTTAGAGATTTTTTTCTTTCTAATTTTAACTCTAGCTTATATGGTCCCGTCTTGATCTAATTTGAACTCTCAGCTATGAAACCGTCTAAATTGAACCGTGAACTTTCAGGGAATGTGAGGAAATTATAAGCTGTGAAAATTCATGAATCATATGGGTAATCATGGCATGCACAAAAAATGGCTTGTGTTTTTTGTATGCATCATAGATGATCTGTTTTGTATGGATCATAGATGATACTCATGAAATGGGGACCAAGAAAAAATACATTATCTTCTACTAGGTCATAGGGAATATGAATCTACTTATCTATTTTTATTTTTGCACATGACAGTAGTATTGGTAGATTTTATAATTTTTTGTAAGTTATGAATTATTAACATTCTCTAACATTCTCTATATTTATGAAAAAACCCATAGTTTTATATAAACACAAAATTGAGATAGATATTAACCAGTTTTGAAAGTTCGAAGTTGAATATGGACATAAGTTCATGCCATAGTCGGGCTCGACACTGTAGTTTGGATCAAAGCAACATGTTCTCCACATTTAACATCATCAGCTCCATTGGTAATTTTGAATTGGTCAGTAGATGTACCGAGATGCTACTGTGAAATTACTAGCTCCGACAATGTTATAACTCACAATTTGCAGCTTGTGAAGATGTTGACGACGGCTTGCTCCCCATAATTCGGGATAAACGATAAATAACCAGGTGTGTTGGCAGTAGAGAATACAATCTACAAGTTGCCACAAAATCTAAGTAAATTTACGACATAGACATAACTTAGATTTACCATATCACAAATTCATATTCAACTTTGAAACACACCTTGAGAAGCAAAAATAACATATTTAGACACTGATTGTGTTGGTGGGCCAAATTTGCTTCCCGGTTCTACATAACTAGCAATGCGGACATGATTTGACCTGTTATTTTCATAAGTTGTATGTTGGATTTAGATCTGAAATTTTGTGACAATGCAAATATAAGAAACATCCTATCTATATTTTAAATTATTTTTTGATTTATTGAGATTTTTGGAAGCCTAGTTTTAATCTTAGGTTTACCTATTGCCCGATTGCACTAGAACAAGTACTGTACATTGGGTAGGCCCCGAAAACATACATACCTCGAGCGACCTGGATGGCAAAGTAAGCTTGCAAACAAGCACCGTAGTTTTCAATAAGGAGCCAAGCCAACACGCGGTCGAGCCATGCACCGTTCCGAGGGTTCTCCTAGTTCCTTTGCCTTGCTATCACTACTCCCTCCGTCTATAAAAGAGTATACTTTCAGCTTTCGTAAGAGTTAAATTTATCTAAGTTTAACCGTGTTTATATTTTATTTTATTTGACCAAACGAATCTCGCCGTTGATTTCATCTAAAAAACCACCAGAGTTTACAGCACTAACAAAAAGAAAAAAAGAAAAGAAAAGTAAAGGAAATGAAACTAATAGCAATTACAGCCAAACAGAGAATAAACCACATCACAAGAAGAGGAGTATCTCCAGAGGCCCAACAAACGCATAATTATCACAAAACATATTCAACACAGGATCAGGGCAACAAACTTTGACACGGAGCATAGAGCCATTTTGCTTTGACTGACACCAAGAACTGGAAATGAAGTCTCTGATGAAGAGAGCAAGCGGAAATATCCCATGTCAGGACGATGTGATTCTCAAAGTCGTTGGCGCCCATCCGAAAGATCTTGAATAAGCTTCTTGAATCACCACCTTCAGGGTCTCTTCTCCTTCTTCAAGGCTTTTTCTGCCTTGATTTTTCTGCAAAATGGCCCAATATGTAATCAAGTTAGGGAATTTTTATATTACACTGGCTGGGTCATCTAGGAAACGTCTATTGAAACAAGCATCATTTCTAGTTTTCCAGAGCACCCATCACACAACAACACTTCCGCTGAAGACTAAGTTACTTTGATTAGCTGAAAAAGAGAGGAGCCAAGGGGAAATCCAGTCTTCAACATTATCAAGAGGCCTACACAAGGCAAAGGCACAAACCACCACTTGCCACACAAATTTTGCCAAGGAGCATTCAGAAAGAAGGTAGTCCATAGTTTCCGATTTACTGCAGAAATGGCAATGTCCATTCCCAGTCCAACCTCTTTTGAGCAGATTATCTTTTGCCAAAAATTCTATTTCTAAGCACTAGGTAGGCAAAAAATGATTTTCATAGGGATTTTAATTTTCCATAGACATTTGTGAGGGTAATTTTCTATGGATATCGGTTGTAAATAAAGACTTTTAACTTTGAAATCTCCTGACTAACCAATCTTCCATCTCACTTTGTCAGGTAGGTTGTTAAGCTGAAAAGCATCAACAACAGTTTTTAAACTGTTCCATTGAGCTAAGGTCTCTCCATACATTAATCATCTAAACCTGATGATCCCCCAACCATCAGTTTTAACTTTCTTTAAGGTCACAAACTTAGTAAATGATAGCACATAGAGTTCAGGAAATTGAGCTACAAGGGGTGAATTGTTCACCCAAGAATCTTCCCAGGATAGTGTTTTTGCCCCATCATTCACCACTCTAGCTGTGAACTTCTGGAAGGTATGGTTAACCCCCATAAGGGTCTACCAAAAATGAGAAGTACTAGGCCTGGTAGTTGCATGAGATAAAACCCGGTTCTTGAGGTATTTCTTAGACAGTAGTTGCTGCCAAGTTCCTTCAGTATTCTCTAGCTTCCACAACCATTTGCACAAAAGGCTCTGGCTCATAGTTGTGAGATCAAAGACTCCCAGTCCACCACAAATTTTTGGTAAGCAAATTGTATCCTAGTCAACCAAGTGATATTTTTTCTTGTCATCTAACTCATCCCATATCATACTTTTCCTGTGCCTGTCTAATTTGTTTATGAAACCTTTTGGAGCCTCAAGGAAGGATAGCATGTACAAGGAGATGATACTCAAACTTGACATTTACTAAAGTGACTCTATCTCCAATGGATAACATCCCCCTTCTAGCTAGCCAACTTTTTCCCAAATTTCTCATCAACGGGACCCATTGTGAAATTGCTAGTCTCTTATCATCAATAGGCATGCCCAAGTATTTCATGGGATTCTCAGCACCAGGACAAGTGAACATTTCACTGTATTTATGCTGTCTGTCTTTTGAGGCACCTAGAAAAAAGGAGTCTTGTGGAAATTGATTTTCAATCTAGAATTTTTTTCAAACAAGCATAGAATGAACTTCATGTTTCTGGCATTTTTGAGGTTATCTTCCAGGAGCAGGATTGTGTCATCAGCATATTGTAGAACAACCAAGCTACCATCCACCAAATCTGGAACTAGTCTAGAGATAATTCCCTCAGGTTTTGCTCTATTGATTAACATAGCCAATCCATCCCCAACAATGTCAAAATTTAAGGGAGCTAAAGGATCTACTTGCCTCACTCCAGCATGTGTGGGAAAGTATGGCCTTACCTGACCATTAACCTTGATAGCCACTCTACCCCCTCTAACTATTCTCATAATCCAATCACAGAGCTGGTCCCCAAAACCTTTAGCTTGCATCATTTGATAAAGAAAAGCCAGTTGACCTTGTCATAGGCCTTATCAAAATCAATTTTGAGAAGGACTCCTCATGACTTTTTGTTGTGAATTTCATGAATTTTCTCATGAAGGAGCACAATTCCTTCCATAATAAACCTATCTTTGATGAAAGAAGTTTGTGTATCACTAATCACCTTGTGAATAATAAGACCAAGCCTCTTTGCAAGTTTTGTTAGTATTTTATAACTAACATTGAGCAGATAGATTGGCCTAAATTTTTGAATTGTTATTGCATCTGGCTCTTTGGTATCAATGTGATGACCCCATGGTTAAGCATATAAATGTCTAGCTTTCCGTTGTAAAAAGCATCAAACATTTCCTTCAATTCATATTTAATAAGTTCCCAAAATTCTTGATAAAACTCACTTGGGAAACCATCTGGACCAACAACTTTGTTATGCTTCATATAAAAACAACTTCCTTAATTTCCTCAAGTTCAAAAGGTTTACTCATAAACTATCTATCATCATCATTTAAGATGCCACTTGGATGGACCAAATAAATTCCTATAGAAATATATGGCATGTTTGATGAGATCCTTATCACTAAGGATTTACTCTCCATTATTCATAAGCACTGAGATGTGGTTTTTCTTTTTTCCTTCCACTGACTTCGAGATGGAAGTACATTGTGTTACCATCTCCTTCTTTGAGGTATTTCTCCTTGGCCCTCTCCACCTAGAAATTTTCATATCTAAATGATTTTCAATGGGGTGGGGATGCACCATATTTCAGTAAAAGGGGAACATGATCAGATATGTCTCTGGTCAACCCAGTTACAACTGCTAGAGGATATGTCAGATCCCATTCTAGAGTCACTAGAATTGTATCTAGTTTCTCAAAGGTGGGCTCAGCTAAGTTATTTGCCCAAGTGTACTTCCTCCCAATGAGTTTAACCTGTTTCAAGCCATTAGCATCAATGATTGAATTAAAGGTATTACACCATTTAAAGAGAGTATTGGGGTTATTTTTCTTTTCTACTCTCCTAGTGATATTGAACTCACCCCCAATCACAACCGCTCCTTTGCAAGAGCTGCATATCTGAGCAAGATCAGTAAGGAACTCATCTTTCTCATCATTCTGGGTTGGGCCATACACATTCACTAGATGTCATTTTTAGTTTGGAATTTCTATCCAATAACAACATCCTAATGAAGTGTTTTCCCATCACAAAGTCTAACATTTCATGTAAGTCAGAATCAACACCTAATAGGAGACCACCTGACATGCCCACATGAGCAAGCGATTTCCAGGTAAAGTTCCTATTCCCAACAATTTTCTTAAATCAATTGGGAGTGTAATTGCCTTTTATGGTCTCACTGACACCAATGAAGCAAACTCCTTCCTCCATAATCATATCCCTCAGGAACCTTTGTTTGTCAGGGTGTTCCACTCCCCTGATGTTAACAGAGCAACCTGACATGACTAATTGTTTTGGGTCTACCCCTCTTTCTGGCTAGCTCAACCCTGAAAACACGGGAGCACATCTTAACAATTTTGTTGTGATATGATCTAATTAACTTAGTCTTGTCAGGACTAGTATTAAGAGCCATCTCACTATCAATTGCCATGTCATCCACTTCTTCTGTCCCTTGTGTGAATAAAGAAGTGTGTTTAGGCATATTCATGGTTTTATTGATCTTTTTCTCTTCAAACATATATTTTCTACTTTGTTCTAGATTTATAATGACATCAACTACATTATCAACTTTATTATCTCTACTAGAAGTACAACCAAGCTTACAAGAAATGTCAATAAGAGTTTTCCTATCTGAATTTAAAATAGTGGGGACATGGATTAGGCCAGTACCTGATATGGTGTTTTTCCGAGCTGCCCTTTGCGTAGCTAGTTCAGTCCTATCTACATATTCCTGCCCTTTCAGATGATCACATCTCCTTGGTTCCAGAACTGTCACTTCAGGTTTCTTCTTCCTATCTTTCTTGTTCTCTCTCTGTTTTTTTTTCTTAATCATCAACTTCCTTCTTGATCTCAGTGAGCTTCTATTTACTAAGACAATGGATAAATTGGCACCTGAGGCTTTGGTAATTTTTGTTCCAAAAGATTCCCAAGAGTCATGAATGTTATCTTCCTGAGAGTCAAGAACCTACTGAGTAAGGTTTTTCGGACTATCTCCATAGTTAAGAAGTTGTTCATCATTTTCTTCCCCCTCCTTAGTTTTGTCAGCAGCAGTAGTTTGCTCCTTCTTTTTTCCTTTTCCTCATCATCTTCACCTTCTACTTTTTCCTTCTATTTCTCTACTTCTTTCTCCAAGAAGTTTCTATTTTCCTTATCTTGCATTTTATGGGATATAATTATGTCTTTCTCAAGGTGAGGGAGATCAGCATACTTACCGTCTCTCATAGTTATCACATGATCAAAAAATGGCATCGCCATTGTACCAAGTTTGTCAACAATGACAACAGGTACATCTTTAGTTGCTTTCATATTTCCCTTGTTAGATTCAGTACCACCAGAGTGTCCCATTCCAGTCTCCTGCTATGGTGTTATGTCAGCTTTAAGTTTTTTATGCCCTTGTCAACTCATATTCATATAATTTTTCTTAGCTTCCATTATTATTAGTCCCCCATTGTCCAGAGTGATGTATTTTAACCAGGTTACCTTCTTCAATCACTTTCTCTATGGAAAAAGGATATCATAGGCCCAAGGCTTGACACTAAACTCTTTGATCATGGGAAAATAGTCCACAGATCTCACATTCACCTGGAACTTGACAATAGCTAAATCTAACAACATTTGCATGTCAACATGATCAACATCACCAATCAGAGAACCCACCTCACATATTACTTTGTAGTGTATCATCTCTTCAGGTACACCCTCAGCCTTGGCCCACACAGTGTAGTGCCTTCCCTTTGCTTGAACAACATTAGTATCCCTCTCCACTTTTATGCAGGTTCCAGTCCCCTTTAGTTTAAAATCTATAAAGCCCACGAGCATCTCAAGCTTCTCTGTACTTGGGAATTGCACAACAAAGTAATCTCCTTTTGCAATTATCTTCCAAGACCATTGCTAGGGGAATTAAACAGAAAGGCCCTTCTAGAGGTCATTAGCATCAAGAGATACATTCATGACCAGAATTAAACCAAGGTTCAATCTCTTCTTCATTTTCTGGTCTGCTTTGGCTTGCCGAGCAACAAAGTAACCGAGCCTGGGATCAACCTAGCTTACTGCTGGCATAATAGGTTTTGGCTAGTTGGGCCTTACACACCTGCATGTGATGTGTGTCTATTTGTCACAGATCAAGCAAGTAACTTGCATAGTGCACTCTTTGCAGTTGTGTCCCTCAGCATCACATTTGTAGCATATCACATGCTTATCAACAACCTGAGAGGGTGCAAAATTACCAGATGTGGCTGTCGTTTGTTGAGTTGGAGCAGGTGGGGTAGATCTTGATCTAGTGCTAGTAGTTTTCCTTAGTCTCTAATGAGGGTTTAGCTCGTCAATGCCCATTGTTATGGACTTGGGTTTTGGAGAAGGAGGGAGCGCTGGAGACATCTATCGGCTAGCAAACAAGCACACAGGGGACAAAGGATTTACCCAGGTTCAGGCCTCGTAGAGGTCCCTACTCCTGCTTGTCTGCTTGTGGAATTATCGAGGGAGTCGAAAGTTACAATGATACGCAGATGAAATCTGGCGAGGGTTGCGAAAGCTAGGGTTGCGTGTGTCCTCCTCGCCGCCCCCTCCTAGCCTTTATATAGATAGGCTAGGTCTCGGGTAGCAGGTCGAGTCAGTTACAAGTTAGGGGTTTCCCCTTCAAACTTTCTATCTTTAGCTTCTTCTTGTCCTTCAAGCAATTGAGAGTCCATAGGTTACTCGAGTCCCTCCATCCGGGCCTTGGCGACACCGTGGGCCTGTATGTATTTGGGCCGTATATACCAAGCTCGAGTACCTGTAGGGTATACCCATGTCAGTAGCCCCCGAGTGTCCAGTGGAATCGCAGATTCGACTGGGGACTTTTGAAGCCTTCGAGTGCCTGAATGAGTATATTTCAATTGCTTTTATTCGTGTTATAGGGATTGTTGATATACGTGCCTGATATGACCGAAGTATCGGTATCAGTTAACCACCTTAGGGTGAAACAACGCAATCTACTCGAATTCGAGTCCCCGGACTCGAATCCGGAAAAGTGCTGGTGTAATTCGACTCAGGCCACGGAGGTCTTACAGGAGTCGAATTCTAGTTATATGGGTGTGAGCACTTGACGCGTCCGTCAAGGCATGTTCATCGTGCCTGTGGGCACGGATATGTTTCTGGTAGTGCGCAGTTAAATGCGTTGCCAGGCCTTATTCAGGTCTTACCTTCACGCCGTAGGCGCGACATCCAAATTTTATCATCGCGGAGACGATTCGGGTAACCCAGGAGACGCAGTCTCTTTGTAGGGGAAAAATTATGTGGCGGTGTCGCCATGAGTTTCGAGTGTGGATGTTATCAACACACAGTTTTTTGCTCAAATAATCATAGGATGCGCGACCAGCGCTCCCTATGGGAGTAGCCCCCGAGTGCCTGGTTGAGTCGAAGACTCAGGCAGGGACTAAAATCCTTTGCAACTACTGTCGTCTTTTGCTTGCTTGTTCGGTTGATGACCCGGGCAGGTAGTAAAATACCTTTGCGACTGCTATCATCTTTGCCTGCTTGTTTCAATCGATGACCCAGGCAGGTGCAAAAATATTTTCGCGACTGATGTCGTCTTTTGCCTGCCTGTTTCCGGCGCTCCCTATGGGAGTAACCCATGTTCATAATCAAACTGTGTTTTGAGTGGTTGGGTTTGCCTTTTGTAATTGTCCATGTTCCTGCAAAAAGAAAGTAAAAATCATAGGGTGCACGGCCAGCGCTCCATATGGGAGTAGCCCCCGAGTGCTTGGTGGAGTCGAAGACTCCAGCAAAGACTAAAAATAGTCGAAGTTCTCCATTGCATAGCCTTTGGTGACGTCAGTGCTAACGCTTGTATGACCTTAGTTGCCCGCGTGAGCGGTTTTGACGGGACGTGACGAGCTGTGGGTCCCACTTTCTGACTTTGATTTGATTGGGCGTGCGTAATCTTATTTTTAACTGTGCCTCCTCGATTTCCGCGCGTAATGGTAGAAGTGGGGGGACGGTTCGCGCTTCCTCTTCTCCACTTGTCCTCCGCGATGCATGCCACGCATCCAATAAGGTTTTGTCAGCCGTTGGATTGCATCTTCCAGGGGTTAAGTAGTGATGCTGCAGCGGTAATTTTCCCATCTGTGTTCTTTCTTTTCCTGCTGCCATCGCCATTGCCCTTTGCTTTCCTGCTTTCCTCTGTGCCCATCTGCTCTACGACGCTGGACCAGCTCCGTTCGTTCCCCAGCTATTTCCTTCGCTCTCATCACCGCCGTGCAATGGGGAAGAAGAAGGGAGGCGCTGCCGCTGATTCCGCGGCCACCCTCGCTGCAGCGAAGAAGAAGGGTGGCTCCGCTGCTGCGGCCACCAGCGCCGCCGCCGCCGGGAAGAAGAAGGTCGCGGGCACCCGCGTGACTAATGGCGCTTGGCGCCTCCATCATCAAAGCGTCGGATCTCCGTCTTCTTCGCCAAGACGGAGTGATCTCTGCATCAGTCGCCGATTCGCGCGTCCCCAGCGGTGAGACCGTTCCTATGCCTCCTGCTGGTTATCGAGTGATGTTTCTTGCATTCATCATTCGTGGTCTTTCCTTGCCTCTTCACCCCTTTCTTCGGGGTCTTCTTTGTTTCTATGGGCTCCAGCTCCATCAGCTGTCCCCAAATTCTCTCCTCCACATTACTTGTTTCATCACCCTCTGCGAGTGCTGGCTCGGAATCGAGCCGCACTTTGGTCTTTTCAAACGCATTTTTAAATTGAAGCGTCAGTCCGCATCTGGCTCTTTGGTTTATGACGTAGGTGGTTGCGGAATACATGTTGATCCATCCGCCACTTACTTCGATATCAAGCTCACCAAGTCCGTCCAGGGATGGAGGGACAAATATTTTTATGTGCGCGACCAGAAGGCCAAGGACGAGCACTTTGGTCTCGCGCCTTTTGATCCCGCGACTCCCTACAAGAAGATGCGTTCTTGGAAGAACGTGATCATGCCTTCCGAACTCGCGGAGACAGACGTGTTATATCAGCGCGTCCGCGACCTCGAGAGTCGCATAGTTGCAGAAGAGGGAGGCTGCACCCTTGTCAGGACTTGGCTGCGTCATCGCGTCCAGCCTCTCCAGGCCAGGGTCCATCCCATGTTCCAATGGGGTGGCGCTGATGATCCCACTCGCGTGTCTGCCGATGGCATGTCCGCAAGTGAGGTAGATAAGAGGGTGCGACTGGTCACGAAGTATATCCTCAAGGATGTGCTTCCGAACGAGCCAGTCATTCCTCCTTTCGATGCTTCGAATCCTCCTCCTGAGGTATGGTTGTGCTACGTAGTAGCGTATTTTCTTGATTGCGTCTTCTGTTGCTTATCTGTTTTACTTTTGTATGCAGGGGTGGGCGGTGTCGCCTTGCATGCCTCCCCTCCCTGAGGGGATTATTCCTCATGAGGCTATGGAAGAGGACCAGTCTGAGTCGACTGTCCCTTCTGATGTTGAAGAGGAAGCCCCCGAGTCCGAGAGTCCGGATACTCGCAAGCGTTCGCGTAGCGAGGATTCCGACGCGTCGACTCCTTCCACTCCAGGGGGCGCGGCTGTTGGTGCGGAGTCGCCAATTCCCGCCGTTCCTGTGAGGGTTGTGGCACCGTCTTCTCGCAAGAAGATGCGGTTGCCCAAGGAATCTTCGTCGGAGTCGACGGAGGCCACATTTGATCTTGATAGATTTGACTGGTAAGTTTGCTAGTAAATTCGTTCGCCACTTGTTTTCTTCTTGTTGGATTTTTCCCTGTAGTTTCCTTATCTGAGTGCGGATTTTGTCTTGCAGTCAAGAGGCGTCGTCATATTCTTGTGACGTCGAATTTTTGAAGGAGTCAGGAGTCGCGACCTCAACGGCCAAAATAGAGGTCGAGCGTGCTCCTTCTCCTCCAGCGGCGGCCCACTCCGGGCACAATTCTTCGAGCTCTCCTCACGTAGGAGAGCATCGAGTAGTATCCCGGATGATGGTTCAGCAATCTTCTTCAGAGTTGCTGGAGGACCATGTAAGTATATATCTCCCTCTCTCTTTTTTTATAACCTGGCAGTCAACGCCCTTTGTTGCCTTCTGCTGATTCCTTGTTTTTGTGCGACAGCTCCTTGTAAAGGAAGCCGCGCAGGTGGCAGAGCAAGTGATGGCGATAGGTCGCCAGCATGCGATGCTGGAGAAGCGCCACCGCGTGGTCGAGAGTGAGTGTTCTATACTTATTCTTGTCATCTTCTCTGCATACTGGTATCATCGACTAACAACCAAATTTTAACTGTCCTATAGCTGAGCATAATGCCTTATTGCGTGACGTCGCCACGTTGGAAAAGACTCTGGCCGCAGCTATGAAGGGGCGCGATGAGGCAATCGCGGCTCGTGATGAATCCCAGTAGTGCGAAGAGGATCTGCGTGCCTCCTTTGCGGCCAGGGAGAAGTTGTTTGAAGAGCAACTGTTCTCAGTCGCCAAGGCCCTCTCAGGTACCTTTCACTTGGCGGATATTTTTATTGATGTTCTTCTCTTCCTCTGTGGTGCCGGTGGCATTTAGAAGTTTGATCCGTGTGTGTTTTTTGGTGTAGATGCTGGTGGTTTGAGTTTTGATCCACGAGTCCTTGGTCGCGATGACGCTCTGGCGGGCGTGGTATCTGCGGTCGAAGACCGTAGCGCCGCTGTCCAAAATACGTTGTCCAAAGCCAAGGCTAACCTGGGTCGCCTCCGGGAGGAGCTGATGCCGAAGGCGGAGCTGGTTGACAATATCGAGGAGCTGGTGGAGTCACTCGCTGGGTGTGTGCCTGCCACGTACAAGAATTCCCTCCGCGCAGCCGGCGCGACCATGTCGTTAGCCATGGTGCAAGCTCACGGAGTCGAAGTGGATCCCTCGGCGGTGTCGAAGACAATGCCTGTTGGCACAGATGGTCAGCAGGTAGTGTTCGCTCCCTTTGCGACTGCCTGTGCCAAATATGGCCATTCCTTGATAAACACCATTGCCAAGTACTCGGAGGAGCTCAATCGCGCCAAGAAGGCGGCGAAAACTTCGGCCTCAGGGGCCGGCAGAAAGTCAGTGGCATCTGATACTGCCACGGACTTGATGAAGCCTCTGAAGTCCTCGAAGTCGAAGAAGCCAGCTGCTCCATAGTTAGTTTCGTGTAATAGCTGATGAACTTGCTCTTTTGATTATAGCTCATGCCTGTTGGTGGATGTGTTTGTACATACTTTTATTGATCCTGAATGCACCTGTTACTTTTGGCTTTTGAGTTGGTCGCCTTATTTTGCTTCTGGCTTGATTTTTGGTAGGGTACATCAAGTGGCCCTGTGGGGGGAACCCTGGACTCGCCATCTTTTGAGGATGCAACAGCACCATCTTGCTCCAGAGTAGAGGAGCTTTCCTTGCTTTCGTGACTTCGTGATCGTGTTAAGCAGCTGGAGCGTGAGTTGCCCGTGATCCGTGGTAGCGCCGACGTGTGGAAGTCAAAGGCTGAAAAAGCCGCCGCCCGTGAGCAATATCTGCTTGGCGAGGTGACGCAACTGGGCGACCAGTTTAAATGTTAGTTTGCTCATCCTCGTCTTTTCCTTTGTAGTTAATCGCGATGGTACGTTGTACTCATGCTGTTGATGCTGCTTCGTGTAGTTGTTAGCGCACACCGTCCGCAGGAGGAGAGAGATAGGATTGCCATCCGCCTTCATGATCTTACCCAAGAGCAACTTCAAGAGAGTGGATACTTCTGGGTAGATCATGATCGTGCGACTGCGTTAGCAACCCTGCAGGATCGCGTCTCGCGAGTCATGCTCTTTCTGAAGAAGTCGCAGTCGTGTCTGAAGAACATTTACCGGGCGATATTCCCGTTGGATGATACTCCATCAAGCCTGCTGGCCCTTCTGACGAAATTTCAAGATATGTCCACGATTCGCGAGTGCGTGAGGCAGCAACTAGTGGCTGGTGCTAAGGTTGCGCTCTCTTTGGTGCGTTTGCACAGGCCTGACGTGGATGTCGCCGCCATTGCATCTGGGCCACCGATGCCACCTGCAGGATCTTCCTGGAACATGGTGCCACATTATCAAGCAGTGGATCGTCCAGCCGAGGAAATTGTCGACTTCTTCAAGGAACAGACTAATGTTCTTCTGTTGTAAGGGTAGCTGAATATGTATCCTGCATACAAGTGTACTGGTGTTGTAAAGCTCATATATAATTTTGTAGATAATTTACAAATAACTTTTATAAGCGTGGGGTGCGTTGCACTTATGCGAGTCCTTTTCGTTAGCCTGGTCATCTTTGTATCTTTCCCCTGTCAACCTGTCAGCTGCGTGGCAGCTGGGTTGTGTTTATGTTTAGGGGTTCGATTGATGTGTCAGCTACTCAGGATGTCGCATTTATTGTTCGAAGAACATATGTATATAGGGTGGCGTAGCCTCCCGAGTATGAAAGTTGACAAAAGAAAAGAGAGCACGGAGTTTTGGGGAACTTAGCTTTCATTTATTCGGAGAACAGTACGTAGTACAATGTGCGACTAAGTAGCCTTGGCTGAATAGCCTTATTTGCGATCTAAAAGTGAAGAAGAAACGTCTAAGGGTAGAAGCGTCGTAGTTGTGCGACGTTCCAAGGGTTGGAGTATGCGACTCCTGTCTCTAAATCTTGAAGGCGATAGGCGCCACTTGGGATTACTTCTGTAATCACGTACGGTCCTTCCCAGGGGGACTCGAGCTTGAGATGCCCCTGCTGCTTCAGTCGCAGGACCAGGTCACCTTCGATGAAGGATCTTGGGCGAAGCCTTCTGCTATGATAGTTGCGCAGGTTCTGCTGGTAGATCGTAGATCTTTCTGCGGCGATTTCTCTTGCTTCGTCAAGGAGGTCGACGGAGTCTTCGAGTGCGAGGGATGACTCCTTCTCGCTGTAGGCGACTACACGCGGCGCTCTGTACCGTACTTCGGCGGGTAATACTGCCTCTGCCCCATGTACCATGAAGAATGGTGTGTAGCCGGTGGCGCTGTTTGGAGTTGTACGCAGGCTCCAGATTACGGATTGCAGTTCGTTTGGCCAGCAACTCGCGGCTTGTTCGAGTGGCCAGAGGAGTCGCTTCTTGATACCGCTGCAGACGAGCCCGTTTGCCTTTTCCACCTGACCGTTGGTCTGTGGGTGTGCGACTGAGGCATAGCTGATGCTGATCCCCAGGTTCTCGCAGAAATCCTGGAACTCCTTGGATGTAAAGTTCGTTCCATTATCGGTGATGATGTTGTGTGGCACGCCGAAGCGGTAGACGATGGACTCGAAGAATTTGACTGCGCTGTGCCCTGATTTCTTGGTCACTGGCATGGCCTCGATCCACTTGGTGAACTTGTCGACTGCGACCAAGAGGTAGACGTAGCCTCCTTGCGAGGACCTTGGAAGTTTGCCGACCATGTCGAGTCCCCACTGGGCGAAGGGCCAGGCCAATGGAATATGCCGTAGCTCTGCGCCTGGTGCGTGTGGCTTGTCCACGAATCGCTGACAGGCATTGCACTTTTGGACTATATCCTTGGCGTCGCGCATGGCCGTGGGCCAGTAAAATCCAGCTCGTAGAGCTTTGGCGACGAGGGCGCGGCTACCGGCGTGGTGCCCGCAGGTCCCTTCATGGATGTCAAGGAGGACTGCTCTTCCATCGGCTAAGGAGACGCATCGCTGTAACACGCCTGTGATGCTACGTTTATACAGTTCGTCGTTGATAACAGCGAATGCCTTGGAGCGTCGCGCGATGTGTCGTGCATCTGTCGGGTCGTCCGGTAGGCGTTTGCTGAGGAGGTACGTGATGTACGGCTGCGTCCAGGATTGTTCGATCATCATGAAGCTCATTGGCCCCTCGAGTCCTGTATCGAGCTCCAAATCATCGATTGGTGTTGGCTCATTGGGTGACGTAGCCCCCGAGTCCGTTGCTGCGCTTGTTTTCTTCTCTGCGGCCTTCGGCTTGATGGCGCGTTCGCATATGCGCTTGAGAAATACCCCAGGTGGTATGGGTGCGCAGGTGGAGCCTATGTTGGCGAGTGCGTCCGCCTCCTCATTGCTTTCACGACCTATGTGTCGCAACTCGCAGCCGTCGAAGTCTCCTTCAAGTGTGTCGTAGAGGTCGCGGTACATGATCATGTTGTCGTTTAGTGCGTCGCACTCGTGCATTGTTTGGTTTACGACCAGCTTCGAGTCGCCATATTTGATTAGCCTCTTTGCGCCGCAGGCTTTTGCCATCCTCATCCCGTGTAACAGGGCCTCGTATTCAGCCTCGTTGTTTGAGGCGGTGAACTGCATTCGCGGGACGTACTTCAGCTTGTCCCCTTGAGGCGATGTCAATATGACACCTGCTCCTGCTCCATCTTTTCTCTTGGACCCATCGAAGTGTATTGTCCAGAGGTAGGACATGCTGGCTTGTCCGGGAGTTGGTTTTCCATCCAATGTACGAGGAAGTCCGGGAGAACTTGTGACTTAATTGCGCCGCGCTTTTCGTATGTGATGTCTCGTGGAGACAGTTCGATTCCCCAAAGCGCGACTCGCCCTGTGGCGTCAGGGTTATTGAGGATATGTCCCAATGGGGCGTCATTGACTACCACGATTGGGTGTTCCTGGAAGTAGTGGCGCAATCGTCGGGCGGTCATAAAGACGCCATACGTCAGCTTCTGATAGTGCGGGTACCGCTGTTTTGTTGGCGTGAGGACCTCGCTGAGGTAGTATACGGGGCGTTGTACGCCGTGGACCTTGTTTTCCTTGGCCCGTTCGACGACAAGTACTGTGCTAACCACTTGGTTGGTGGCAGAGATGTACAGCAGCAGTGGTTCCCTTTCTTGAGGAGTTACCAATACTGGCGAGGTGGATAGCAGGCGTTTGAGGTCTTCGAATGCTTCTTGCGCGTCGTTGGTCCACTCGAATTTGTCAGTTTTGCGGAGGAGCTGATAGAAAGGCAGCGCCTTTTCTCCCATTCGACTGATAAATCGACTGAGGGCCGCGATTCGCCCAGCTAGTTGCTGGACGCCTCTTATGTTCTTTGGCTTCTCCATAGCCAGTATGGCCTTTATCTTTTTCGGGTTTGCCTCGATCCCTCTCGCGGAGATGAGATACCCGAGAAGTTGTCCGGAGGGTACGCCGAAGGCGCATTTGTCCGGATTGAGCTTTATCCGGTAGCGATTGAGATTGGCGAAGGTTTCGCGCAAGTCGTCGATTAGAGAGGCTTCTTCCTTGGTTTTGATTACTATGTCGTCAACATAGACTTGGATGTTGCGACCAAGTTGCTCCTTGAGGCAGGCCTGCATGCACCGCTGGTACGTGGCTCCTGCGTTTTTTAGCCCGAAGGGCATTGTGTTGTACCAGAACACGTCGAAGGGCGTTGTAAACGCGGTCTTCTCCTGGTCTTCCTCCTTCATTCGAATTTGGTTATAGCCTGAGTAGGCGTCGAGGAAGCAGAGGCGCTCGCATCCAGCCGTGGAGTCGATGATTTGATCGATCCATGGTAGCGGCAAGTGATCTTTTGGGCAGTGCTTGTTAAGAGAAGTGAAGTCGACGCACATCCGCAGGATATCCGTGTCCTTTTTTGGTACTAGTACTGTATTGGCGAGCCAAGTGCTTTCCTTGATCTCGCGTATGAATTTGGCCTCGAGGAGTCTGTTGATCTCCATTCCGACTGCCTGTGCCCGTGGCTCAGACAGTCCCCTGATTGTTTGCTTGACTGGCCTTGCGTCGGGGTTGACGTTGAGTGCGTGCTCGGCGAATTCCCTGGGAACTCCTGGCATGTCCGCAGGACACCAGGCGAAAATTTCCCAGTACTCACGGAGGAATTCGACGAGCGTGAGTTCCTATGCGGGACTCAAGTTGTTGGCGATGAGGGCCGTTTTAGCGGGATCCGATGGATGGACCTGCACCTTCTTTGTGTGCACAGATGAGTCGAAGGAGAGATCAGGTGAGCTTGACCTACTCAGGGGGGGCAGACTGTTATCTGTCGTTTCCTTCAGTCGCGCGAGTTCCTCCTGCATGCCGAAGGACTGGGAGATTCTGTTGAATTCCCTGTCGCAACTGTTGGATCACTCGAAACTCCCGTTGATTGTGATGACGCCGTTGGGACCTGGCATTTTCATCTGTAGATAGGCGTAGTGAGGTACTTCCATGAACCTAGCGAACACGACGCGCCCGAGGATGCAGTGGTATTGTCAGAGCCAGTCGAC
Source organism: Avena sativa (assembly GCA_916181665.1). Lineage (NCBI taxonomy): Eukaryota > Viridiplantae > Streptophyta > Magnoliopsida > Poales > Poaceae > Avena > Avena sativa. Next base: position 523,999,886 of record OV702287.1, on the reverse strand, counting down.
AACTTCAAAGTCGATGCGCTCGCGCCGGAAGTTCTTCGGCATGCCGAATATGACGTCGAGGTTGATTTTGCCCAGGGGGTATACGCCTTTTCCTGGGACGATGCCGTGGAACGTTGTGTCTGATGCCTCCAAGCAGGTTAGAGGGATCCTCATTGCTCGCAAGGTACTCATGAATATGAGGTTAATACTGCTTCTGCCGTCCATGAAGACGCGACTCATGTCGAAGCCTCCAATTTGCGCATCGAGTACGAGGGGGCAGTGACCCGGGCGAGGTACTTGAGGTGGGTGGTCGCGTTTGTCGAAGGTAATGCACGACTCACTGCCACTGAGGTACTCAGTGGTGGATGGTGGCGAGTGCGTGGCCAAGTTGACTTGGCGAGTGATGGCTTTCTGCACCCTATTGGAGGGGCGCCCCTTTTGGATCATCATGGTACCCATGGCCCGTGGGTACGGTTCGCCTCCGTGGTGTTGGTCCGGTGCAGCTCCGTTCGGGGGTGGCCCAGGTGGTGGTGGTGGTGCGCCATGTGCCACGGCGCCTGGGGCGGTTCCGTAGCCTCTTTCGACCGCGTTGTGGTTCATCCGCACCAATCCCTCGTGTAGTTTGAGGAACTCACGGCAGTCCTTGAGGAGGTGACTGGACTTTCTCTTGCCGTCATGCTTATCGATATAGAAGTGTACCGTGCATGGTCCGGACAGTTTTTCTTCGATGGTGGTCGCGGGTGCTTCATCGCGGGTGCGGCGTTGCCATACTTGCGTGGTTTTCCCGGAGTCGCGATATCCGCTGCTACGATATCCGCTGTTGCGGTTGTCGTCGCGTCTATCGGCGTAACCGGCGGCGACTATGTTGACGTCATCGCAATCGTCGTAGACGCGCATACGACGTTTGCCCCGGCGGTCGCGTCTGAGTTCTGCTTCCTCGTCAGAGTGAGCGCGGTTCTTCAGCGAATCTTCTCCATCAGCCCACCGGTTCACGATCTCCATCAGGTGGTCGATGGTCTTGGGCTTTGAGCGTCCTAGCTCCTCCCTGAGTTCTATGCGGCGGACACCATCGTTGAATGCATCAATCGCACGGTCTTCCGAGATGTTCTCTGTGGAGTTTTTGATGATGGACCACCTTTGGATGTAAGAGCGCAGCGATTCGCCAGATTTTTGCTGGCAGCATCTCAGTACTTCGATTGAAGCGGGGCGTTTGTATGTGCCCTTGAAGTTGCGCACGAAGCTGTAGACCAGCTCATCCTAGCTGCGAATGGATCCGCGCGGGAGGTTATTGAGCCATGCCCGGGCGGCGCCTTGCAGCTGTAGCTGCAAGCATTGCATGGCGGTACTCCGACTGCCCCCGTGCAGCCAGACTGAGGAGATGTGATCTTCCAGCCAGATCTTGGGGTCCTGTAGACCGTCAAATTTCGGGTTCTCTGATGGGAGTTTGAACCCTTTAGGCATTCGCTTCTGCCTGATAGATTTGCTGAAGCATCTGGCACCACAGAGCTCCCCATCTTCTTCCTCTGAATCAGTCGACCGAGCACGTCGTGCCCTTGACTTGTCGACCTTGCGCTGCGTGAGCTTGTCGCGTGCATCGTAGTCGCGATCGTGCCATCGCGAACGGCGGCGTCGAGACAGGTCGTGACTATCGTCGCTTGATGAGGATGAGGAATAGTGTTTTGCTAACGCTTTGCCCTTTTTTGGGTCGGGTACTGGTTCTTTGTCGAGGGCGGCCTCGATTAATCCAAGGCCCGCGATCGTAGATCGGTGCATGGTCGTCCGGGGGTCTCCAGCCGATGGCTGGTTATTGAGAGGTACATGGTGGCCGCCGTCACCGCGGCCTGCGGCGTCCTGGGAACCACGTTGCCTCTCGTGTCGACTGTCATGGAGCCGAAGTCGAGGATTTTCGCGGCGTCTATGCATTCTTGCTCGGTGAGGTGAGCCATCCGCGATTGCCTCTTCTTGGCGAGGTGTTCATTGCCCCTTGAGGAGGATCCTCCGTAGGAAGAGAGCCCAGCACGACGAAGGCTTGACTCGTCTGCCGCCTTTTTACGCGCCTCAAGTTCCGCGATTGCTTGTTTCTGGCGCTTGAATTCCTCCTTTAGGAGCCAGTGGTAGCCCATCAGTAGTTCTTGCAGGGACCCGAGGGGTAGAGGTGTACCTCGTAGGGCTTTGCGGCAGCGTTCCCACTCTTGCTCGTTGAGCCTGATCACGACGCGTTCGCCGGTTTGCTCGTTGATTATGGTAGGGGGTTCGACTGCTCCTCCATTGCCACCGTTGCGGCCGTTGGTGGCGTTGGGCGGATCGGGGCCGTTGCCGCGGTTGGCGGAGGTGTCGCCCGCGTTGATGACGGCGCACATGAAGTGATTTGGGAGGCTGTTGCTTCCACAACTTTCAGATCCGGAACCGTAGGTTCCTTCTTCAGTGGCCAGATCGCTTAGATCGGAGTCACGACTGCTGTCGCTTACCATGTTCCCGACCGCTGCTGGAGCATTGAGCTCGCTGAGGGTACCGATCGGTGGAGGGAACCATGACGCTGGGGCAATCGCCGGTGCTGTCGGCTGATCGGGCATGCGAAGCGTGCCCATCTGACCAACTTGGAAGCGGAAGCTCCCAATTGCCAGGCTGATTCCTTCGCCCATGGAGTCGAAGGCCGGGCGAGTGGCCGGCGTGTGGACGGTGAAGTCGAAGGCGCCGAAGAGCTGGCGAATCTCCGCTGTTGCAGAGTTGTAGATCGCGTTTGATGGGGCCGAAGAAGCCGCAACATCAGCACTCCCAGTTCCCACAGACGGCGCCAATTGACGAGGGTTTAACTCGTCAATGCCCATTGTTATGGACTTGGGTTTTGGAGAAGGAGGGAGCGCTGGAGACATCTATCAGCTAGCAAACAAGCACACAGGGGACAAAGGATTTACCCAGGTTCAGGCCTCGTAGAGGTCCCTACTCCTGCTTGTCTGCTCGTGGAATTATCGAGGGAGTCGAAAGTTACAATGATGCGCAGATGAAATCTGGCGAGGGTTGCAAAAGCTAGGGTTGCGTGTGTCCTCCTCGCCGCCCCCTCCTAGCCTTTATATAGATAGGCTAGGTCTCGGATAGCAGGTCGAGTCGGTTACAAGTTAGGGGTTTCCCCTTCAAACTTTCTATCTTTAGCTTCTTCTTGTCCTTCAAGCAATTGAGAGTCCATAGGTTACTCGAGTCCCTCCACCCGGGCCTTGGCGACACCGTGGGCCTGTATGTATTTGGGCCGTATATACCAAGCTCGAGTACCTGTAGGGTATACCCATGTCAGTAGCCCCCGAGTGTCCAGTGGATATCCAAGCTAGATATTGACCCAACTGTCTCCCGCTAATTGGCCAAGCCTGATTCAGAAATATTCATTTTTGCCCCTACAATATCTTTCTTTTCACGAATCTGTACTTGGCAAATCTCAGAGCATGCGTTGTTCATCTGAACATTTAGAGAATCCTTACTGATCGAATCCCTAAATTCCAAGGGCTTAGGCATCGAAGCCATGTTGTAGGGATCAAAGTCAAATGCTCGATTCATGTGGAATGGCAAGAAAAATGAAGCTCCCCACCAATGACAATGTCTTCATCTTCCTAGCGGCATCTCGCATCTACTGTAGCTCCAGAAGCATCCAGTAACACCCATCTCTGAGCCCAAGGTCTCAGGAGCAGAGTGCCAAAGCTAATGAAATGTCGTCGGGGCTGAAGATTCATAGTGAACGAGACCTCACATCGACTAGGTGAGGGTTAAATTCAAGTTCGATGTCTTCGAACAACACCATCTCCGCCCATGGGTAGGTGCGGTGAGTACATGGTCTTGGGAGCAGGGCAACTCAGATCACCAGGGATTCAACAAAGTCCAGATAGGGTGTATGCTAGGGAAGTTAGATCCATACCTAAATCGGTGGTTACGGTGCTGCAGGCGGATGTAGCTCGGTGTGAGTAGGATCTCACATGTTCATGGCGTCGAGCCTGGCCTACATCAACCGAGTCTAATTCTCCAGATCCCAATCTGAAGGTGGATGTGGACGCCATCCAATCGACTCCGTGATCCTCATCCTCTCCTCCTCCGTCGCCAGCACCGTGTATAGGATAAGCCAGCGGCGGTACTTGCGGTCTTCCTGGAACCTCTCCGTCGCACTCTGCAGCCTTTGCTCCGCCATTACCGCTTTATCGGGGCCGATCTACATCATCGGTCTTCGCTAGCAGGTGAAAGAGGGGGTGGGGAAGCGAGAGGGCGTGGAGGAGAATGAGCGTTGTGGCTGGGGAGAGAGGGGATGGCCCCGGGCGGGCGTTAGGACGACACTCCGATGGGACCTCCATCGTCGGCGTTGACCCCATGCCGCGTGTCGCCCTAGGGGGTGCGTGACACGCTCAGAATGTTCACCTCCAATGTCTATTTTGCCCATCACCAACCGTATTTATATAAATGGATACATACATTTATGCCACAAAACTAGTATCATTAGGTTTATAATGGAATATATATTCATCGTATACTCCCTCCGTTCAGAAATATAAGCCATTTTAGTTTTGTGAATCGAATGTATCTAGACGTCTTTTAGTGTATAGATTCGTAGAGGTTCGGAGTAAAAACGTCTAGATACATTCATTTCATAAAACTAAAATGTCTTATATTTCTGAACGGAGGGAGTAACTATTTGCTTTCATAAATATTGCTACATTTTTGTGCAAATATGATGAAAGTTTAAAAATAATTTAACTCTCAAAAAAAGTTGGAAGTGCGCTAGGTCTTTTAGATAAACGGCGCAGCACATCCACATGCCCGGCTATTTCTGTTAACTAGTTTTAATGCCATCTATGCCGTAGCTGACAGAATCACGCAGAGGTCAACACGAGCAAGGTACTCGCGCTCGGAGTCTGATTCGGCCACGCATGTACAGCAGCCCGTTGAAACTGATCAATCATGCTAACCGAAGAGAGAATAACGTAGTAGCATTACTGTATTCATAGTAGGGACGAATATGCTGAAGTCAGAAGACAGAGTCCGTCCGGCGAATTCTGTTGCTTAATTACACAGTGATCAGTGATCACCACCGGATGCCAGCTGAATTGTCCCCGTCATCCAACCAACCTGCAGCCCAAATGTCCGGCGTGTCCTGTCGTCTGTACACCGAAGTATACGGAGGACAGTCGGCGAGGAGAGGGTGCCAACTGCCAAGGGAACCCGCTCGCGAGGCGCCGTGCTCCGGGGAGAACGGTTGGGTCTATCATACGTGGTCGGCACGCCAGGAGCGCAGGGAGAACCATTTGTATAGCCGTAGAGCGACCTGCGGGCACGTCAGGGTACAGGAGATGTTATACTGGCACACCCTTCCGCGTGCTGCCTACAACAATTGGCACCGGATCGAGGCACCATGCCTGCACGCGATTGTGAGGGCAATATTAGAGTATTAGTTATACTAGTTGAATGTCCGTGCGTTGCTACGGGCTATCTAGTTTCTTTCTAGCACATACGTGAACATATTAGCTAAGTACCCATGTTGTACTGTACTTGTGTGTTGCCACGGGTACATCAACTAAACAGGAATTGTGCACGTTTCCTTACACTTTTAATCAACAAAACTTCTCCATGTATTTCACGACCACAGCGGTTTCACGACCATAGCTGATAGGAGAGAGGGATAGAGCATGTGCACCTACTATGACGGCTTGGTGGGTGCGGACGACGCTCGGTGATGATGGGTGAGTGTGGACGGGAGAACTGGTACTTCTCGACGGACCGTAAACTAAAACAAAATTTAATACCCGTGCGTTGCTATGAATAAAAGTACTAAGATTCAATAACAATACCTTGTGTGCTGCAGGTCTCATGTTGAGCAACGTCCATAGTATGGAGTGGCCGTCAATGCATGAGAGTGACAGCTGTGATTTTTAGGGTTCAGCCACGATAACGAATCAGTAACTTACAATGAACTTGTATACTTCCTTCGTACAAAAATAACGTTGCAGATGCATATATATTTAGACAAATCTGCGACATCTTTTTCGGGATGGAAGGATAGATATGTTTTATTTAATCAATTTGAGGCTTTTTGGCTGAAGTTGTACTTATTTATAAGCTGTAAAAACGCATTGAGAATATAAATGGTTGTCTAACGAGAATCTCCTTGGTAATTTTTGATCGCTAGTGCATGTAGTTAAGCAAAAGTCTCAGGCGTGCAACTTGTGATTTGGGTTTTTACCAACAACCTGGCCAGATTAACTAAATCATTTGTCTTGTGATGATTGTGAGAACTACATGCTAATGCCTTCCTGTAACGTGTGATACCCATCGACGAAGGGACAAAGATTAGGAGTCAAGTCTGATAGATAGCAACTCACCGACATGGGCCAACTTCTATCTCTCTTGTTTCTGTTTTACCTTTCGATCTCAAACGAGCTGGCGGTATGCAAAAATTTATTTCGAAGGATTATGCTTGCTTACCGGTTACCACCTACCACCCCATTAGCACACCATGTTTTTGCCCCCATCCCCATGGCTCACTCAGGTATTTCTAAACTCTAAATCTCACTCGTGTATTTCAATGTTTGTTTTCATAAAAAGTTGAGTATGCCCCGTGTCTCCTAAATTGGGTCACCAAACTCACAAGCTGCATGTCCACATCTATAAACTTCTTGGGAGTGTTTCACCTCTAGGTAGTATATGCCACCCCCTGAGCGATAACGCCATGGCATGATCACTCTTAGCCACGCCTGACTACAGTCGTGGCCACTCGTACAAATTGGTGTGCCAACCGGAGACTATTTTACCGGTTTCTTAGCTGAAATATGGTATGAAGTCAGTAAACATACAGTAAAACACATGACTGCCCCCCTTCAAGTAGTTGTACTCTAAGTCAGGGAAGCTGCCACTGAAAACTATATGTTCATATAGCAAATGTGAGTTGCACCTTTATAACCCCTTATCTACATGACTAATTCGTTGAGCCACCGAATGCGATGCAGACCACCCTAGTTTAATTCCCCTCAGCTCTATAAAACACATAATTGGCTCAATAGTTGTGTCAGAAATGTTAGATTTATATGGACTGCGGACCATGTAGGCAGCCCATCTAGTCTAATAAATCCTGAAATCTCAACGCCCATCTACTATGGCATCTTGGGAGCTCTGTGGGAGACAAAGTTTATCCCACATTGCTAGTTGGGAGAGAGTTGGACCAACTTATAAGGTGAGCTGTTTCACTCCCACTAAGTGAGTGAGAAGAGAAGGAGTCCACACGCACTCCTCCTCCTCCGCCGCCCGCCTCGCCTCGCCTCGCCTCGCCTGCACGCGCATCGCGTTTCGAGTTCGAGTTAGAGACTCGTTTTGTGGAAGACTAAATTTTTTCTTGGTGTACTAGCTGTTGGGTACGTGTCATGTATGTTTGACGCTCTTCCACCGCGTGGCGACTCGGTCGGCTCATCTCCAGGCTATAGAGCAAGAGACAAACAGATCTAGATGCATCCAGTTCTTTTCTCAGTCTCTCTCGCTGTGTGTTCCTCTTGCTGCGCTGCTCTCTAGGCTTCCCCATTCCGGCGGCTGCGTGCACTGCTGTCCGGGAGAGCAGACCTCCGAAACCCCGTCCGTTGAGATCCTGCACCGGAAGACGGGCGATAAGGTTTTTGGGGAGCATATCGGCGCGACTGCTCGCCTCCGTTCGTGTGTTCTTCTTGGCAACCGACGACCTCATCAGCACCATGGGCGACAACAACAATGATCAAGGTGCCGCTGCGGTGACGACCTTCCCAGTCAACCTGTACGTGCTATTCTTATCTTTGCATGCACTAGTTCTTGCTAGATTTTCAGATCTACTAGATGTGATTGTTTGGCTGCATGTGTTTACATCTGCTAGTGCTTATATAATGTTGATTTCGGTAATTAATCTCATGGGAAAATTGCCTAATATTTCAACAATCCAAAAACCTTATCTATTTAGGCATTTTTCGTTATCTGTCTTTGCTGCTTCGCTGAAACCGAGCCCTTCTACGGTTGCTAATGTTAAGAGATGGCAAGGGAAAACCCTCTTGTGGCTCACTGCTATGGGCATAGAAAAAGTTGCAGATGGCACTCCTAGAGGTCCGCTTACTCTCGAAGAAGAGAGAGCGTTCAGGGAGGCCACTGTACTTTTTGTTGGCTCTGTACTCAGTGTGCTTGGAGACAAGTTAGTTGATGCATATTTGCATATTCGTGATGCCAAGGAACTGTGGGATGCGCTGGATGCTAAGTTCGGTGCTGCCGATGCCGGTGGTGAACTGTATGCTATGGAGCAGTTCAATGACTACAAGATGGTTGAAAACCGATCTGTACTAGAACAGGCGCATGAGCTACAGATCATGGCAAAGTAACTCGAACTCCTCACGTGTGTGCTTCCGGACAAGTTTGTCGCGGGATGCATTGTCGCTAAGCTTCCTCCTTCATGGATTTTTGATCGGGTACCTAGGGTTTTCGTACCGAGGGAATCTTATAGGCGGAAGGAGAGGCCGAGGGGGTGCTGGGGTCGGCCAGACCACCCCTGGCGCGGGCCAGGCCTGGCCACACGGCCAGGTGGTGTGGCCGGCCCCCAGCCCTTCTCCGTCTCGTATTCTGGCATCTGATGACTTCTCAAAAAATAGGCACTTTGGCTTTTGTCCCGTCCAATTCCGAGAATATTCATTCTCTGACTTTCCTGGAACCAAAAATAGCAGAAAACAGGCAGCTGGCACTGTGGCTCTTGTTAATAGGTTAGTCCAAGAAATCATATGAAAAGTACTCCAAAGTGAGGACAAAACACAAGAAAGTGGATAAAACCAAGCATGGGATATCAAAAATTATAGATACAATTGCAATGTATCAACATCCCCAAGCTTAACTCCTACTCGTCCTCGAGTAGGTAAGTGATAAAAAGAAAGAATGATTTTTTGAGGTGACATGCACCATCAAAGACTTGATCAAAGTATTTGTAAAACATTCAAAGTTGGGATCATAGTACTTCAATCATAACATGAAAGACAAAGTTCTAGCAATAAGACAAAAAAACTATGATGCAACATGAAAAGGCACAAACAAAAGATTCATGAATAACAATGTTTTGCAAAACGTTTGTTTGTTTCACATAAAGAAAACATGGCATAATAGTATTCAGCTTGTCCCTCATAGAGTAGCAAATATAAATGCATAGAACACCTTGAAAGTTCATAAGAGTGACTATATACAAATAGTTTAAAACAAGTAATATCAAGGTATGCATCAATCAACTAGTCTTAGGACAATGCACATAGAACTAAGAATGGCCACTATGCTCTCAAAGTAGGTGCATAAAGATAGAAGGTGGAGACTCAATATAATGGTGGAAGAAAGGCCTTCATAGAAGGAAGTAGGGATTCAAGTCTCATAAAGAGCTTCCAAAAATTATGGTACTTATAGCTTTCAGCTCTCATTGCCCCTATCATAAGCATCTTGAAGGTGATTAAGGTTAAAGTGACACAACTAAGAGGATATGCTTGACAAGTTATAAACCGAAATCTCACGCCCCTTACTTACGAAGACCGATCCTCATGCTACTCAACTTTAGTCACGAGTAAGATCTTGTCATTGTAAGTACATGTGTATCAAAAAGAACCACCAACGGGGTACCCCTTGCACATGATACAGGAGCTATCCCATAATCAAAATGACAAGGCAAGCAGACAATGAGCATCTCAACGATCTTTTTATTTGCTATTTGCATAGGTTTTTATTGAGGATGCTTCATAGAGTGCTCATTATGGTGATGTTGCAAGTTTCCACCAAGATTAGGCATGGCTTAGGCTAGCGGCCCAGGCGTTTCTCTAACACACATACAAACTCCATGATCTTACAAGTTCCACTTTTATTTCACACCGCCGGGATCCATAAGCAAAAGAACATGATATCAACGGGGTACAAAGTATAAGTGCAATGTTGAAAGCGTTCCCCATGATACATGGTTATGCTAATTTCAACTTATAAAGCGCAAGCATATACGCAACAAAGAAGGACCCAATGGTTCAAGTTTATTAAGGGCAAGAAAAGTAAAGTGTGCCATCAAGTTCGTGAGAGCTTTAATCACTAGTTTTTTCATAACAAGTTTAATTTGGAAGGTAAACAAAAGCATGAATATACTAGGAATAGCATAAGCTAGTAGGTAGGTATGGTGGACTCTTTGGAATAACTTGGTTTAGGGAGTTGGATGCATGAGTAGAACTCATACTTGGTTGTGGAGGCTAGCAAAAGACTGAGAGCGACAAACTAAGAGAGCAATAATGGCCATAATCATGCAGACGACAAAACATCATTGCTCAAAGCATAAAGTGATACTACAAGTTGAAAACTAAAGGATCATAAAGGCTATGGTGACTTGAGATAGTCATAACATGGTGTGAGCATGCGCCAAGTCAACCCAAATAAAGCATCAAAGGAGAATACCACTATACTATGCTTTAATATGCTAAAACAATACATGATTCATCCAAGGCACATTAAGCAATCTCAATTGTTTATAACAAGTCATGCTACAGCAAAGAATACTAAGCATAAAGCCAAAACAATATTAAGCATGGCATGACAAAGCATAGACCACAGTCAAAAACAAGCTCTTTTTACCACATAAGTATAAACTTTCCTAGTCTTTTCCAAACCAAATCAAACTATTTGCAAACCAATGTATGAAAGAGGGGGTCCAACCAATTTATTTAGCAAACTAAACAAACAAAATAAAACGAAAAACCAAAACGAAAATGAAAAAGAAGACGCTCCAAGAACAACACAACTGTGCATGAAACAATAAAAATGAAGTGTTTGGAAGAAACCTGGGATTTTTATTGATGAAGAAGAGGATGCCTTGGGCATACCCAAGCTTTGACGCTTGTACTTCTTGGATATTTCTTGGGATGACACGCGTGTCATCCCCAAGCTTGAGATTTAGTCCACTCTTCATCTCATTACTCATTCCTTCCATACACCTGAAAATTTTCCTTCATACAAAACTTCACACAATCTTTATTAGCAACATTAGTGCACTCAAGATAATAGGTCTTAAGGTTCAGTTCTAACACTAATAAACTTCCATTAGAACACTAGCTACTGAAGCAATTCCCTCAAAAAGCTCAGTTCCCCAAAAGAACTCAAAAAAGGAACCAACAAGAAGCAAATGCAGAAAATAGCAGAAATCTGTCAAAACAGACCAGCAGGTAAAGACGAATTTTTTCGAAGACCTTCTGTTGCTCAAATCAAAAAGTTTTGAACTAACAAACGTTAGATAAGAACCTGGGTCAGAAGCACAAAAATTCACGACTCAAAGGGACGTATAGATATTTTACACGATTTTTTACGGTGAAGCATAGAAATCTGTTTCGGGACAGCAACTTTCCCAATCATTACTTCTCTCTCATTATAGGTTACTCTTGGCACAAAAACCAAATAAAAAGGATAAGGAGCGGTTATTACTGAGGTAATAACTTTCAAGACTCATCTAAAACTTTTGGATTATCTCCCAATAAGTACTTTTCTTTAATGCCTTTAAGTTAGGCATGATAGTTTGAGAAGATGCTCACATAAGAAATATGAATTAAAGTAAAAGAGAGCATCAAGAAGCAAATTCAAAACACATTTAAGTCTAACCCACCTCCTATGCATAGGAATCTTGTAAGAAAATAAATCAAAGAAGCACATAGTAACAAGAATGGGTAGATAAAACAAGAGCAACTTCAAAACTTTCAGCATATAGAGAGGTGTTTCATTACCATGAAAACTTCTACAACCATATTTTCCTCTCTCATAATAGTTTTCAGTAACCTCATGAATAAACTCAACAATATAACTATCACCTAAAGCATGCTTTTCATGATCTACAAACACTAGAGCTTTATTATAAACATTTTCAAAAGAATCCTTAGGAACATGACATTCGTCCTCCTTTGGTAAGCATGGGGGATAATCAAATAACGTAAGGGGTAAAGAGTTACTCTCATTAGAAGGTAGGGATGTGTAGATCCATTCTTCATCCTCTTGATCATCACTCTCCTCCTCTTTTTCATCCAATGAGCTTTCAGTTTCAGCAATTTCTTCTTTCATAGGCTCCTGCAAGGCATTAGTCTCTTTCATTGGTGGAGAGCATCTATTAAGATATTCAAGAATATAGCCATTTTCTACCTTGTAAGGTGAATCATCAGTATTTTCAAGCAAACTAGCAAGTTCAAATGCACCCTTCCAAGCAATAAATTCTTCAATTTGTTACACATCATAAAAGTCATAATTCCCTTTAACATAATAAGATATGGTAACATTATCATTATACTCACATTGAAAAGGGAGGTGTTTATACCTCCTACAGCAACAAGATTTATCAAAGCAATAAGTAACATTATAAGTAGAGCACACGTTTATAGCAGTGGTATATAATTTATCAATTTGTTCCCATAAGTGTTTCCCTTTTTGTGACAAGCGGTGTTTCTTATAATAATATTTTTGTTCTTCCGTGAACCCACCTTGCCAATAAGATTCAGTTTCAAAGAAACCAACCATTGATAGAAAGCATGATAAAGCAAGATAATGACAGACCAACGAAAATACCAACTATAGTAGGAACTATTTTTTTTGTTTTTGATAAAGAAACAAGCAAACAAAGCAAAAAGAAACTAAGCAAAACAAAAATAACAAAGTAAAGAGATTGTTTATGAAGGACTCCCCTTGTGAAGATGTCCTTGACTCCCCGACAACGGCGCCAGAAAATATTTTGATGGCGCGTTGTTGACGTGGGAGCTTCTTCTTCTTTTAGTCCCCGACAATGGCGCCAGAAAATATGCTTGATGGCCCAAAATATATCGAGCTCATTAGGGAACCCCAAGAGGAAGGTATGATGAGCACAGCAGCAAGTTTTCCCTCAGTACGAAACCAAGGTTATCAATCCAGTAGGAGCAAGAAAACACCCCCAAAGGTGTAGCTAGCTGAACGATGGCAGGGCGCACTACCGGTGCCAGCAACAACATGGAGACCTGCACAACACAACCACAGAACTCTGTCCCCGACTTACGATGAGGTTGTCAATCTCACCGGTTTTGCTGAAAACAAAGGATTAAACGTATCGAATGGAAGGAAGTAATTGTTTGCAGAAAGTAAACACAAAGCGGTAAACAGTTTATAGATTATATGTAAAAGAAAAGGACCGGGATCCATAGTTCACTAGAGGTTTCTCTCCTTAAGATAGATAACATGCTGGGTGAACAAATTACAGCGGGGCAACTGACAAACATCGAGAAAGCAATACATGCATATACTAATGATCTTGACTCCTTTGAAATTCGATTGGGCATTACAACATTATACATAGACCACCATCCAACTGCATCTATGACTAATAATCCACCTTCAGGTTATCATCCGAACCCCCTCCAGTATTAAGTTGCAAGCAACAGATTATTGCTTTAGTAAACTATACGATTGTTCTATGAATAAAGGATTGTTGTTTTCTCCCTAGTAGCAACAGCACATCTAGTACCTTACAGATTTCTGTCACTTCCCCAGATTACCAGACGCATGAACCCACTATCGAGCATAAATACTAACTCTTGGAGTTGCTAGCATCTACTTGGCCAAGATAGCTACTAACAACGGAAAGCATGCAAGATCACAAATAACAAAGACATGATAGAATCAATAATCAATCTGAAAAAGCATCTCAATATCCATCGGATCCTCACAAACACAACATGTAGAATTACAAATAGATGATCTTGATCATGAATGGAGCTCACAAGATCTAAACATGAAAGCACAAAGGAGGAGAACCAGCCATCTAGCTACTACATGGATCCGTAGTCCAAGGATGAACTACTCACGCATCACACCGGAGGCTTGCATGATGATGAAGAAGGCCTCCAGGGTGAATTCCCCTTTCCGGCAGGGTGCCGGGAAGAGCTTCAGATCCCTCCCGATCTAGGGATGGAGATGACGGCGGCTACAGACTCTTTCGTAGATTTTTGATCGGGTACTTAGGGTTTTCGTCCCGAGGGCATCTTATAGGCGGAAGGAGAGGCTGAGGGGGTGCTGGGGTCGGCCAGACCACCCCCTGGCATGGGCCAGGCCTGGCCGCACGGCCAGGTGGTGTGGCCGGCCCCCAAACCTTCTCCGTCTCGTATTCTGGCATGTGATGACTTCCGGAAAAATGGGCACTTTGGCTTTTGTCCCATCCAATTTCGAGAATATTCATTCTCTGACTTTCCTGGAACCAAAAATAGCAGAAAACAGGCAGCTGGCACTGTGGCTCTTGTTAATAGGTTAGTATAAGAAATCATATGAAAAGTACGCCAAAGTGTGGACAAAACACAAGAAAATGGATAAAACCAAGCATGGAACATCAAAAATTATAGATACATTTGCAATGTATCAGGAGGCATGTTCCGTTTTTCATCGGTATACTTCTGTAATAATGTAGTGAACCATGTTTGCACTACTAGTAATGAAACTAATGTTTGGCATTCACGACTTTGTCATATTAATTTCGGTTGTATGTCGCGGCTTGCTGGTATGAGTTTAATTCTGAAATTTACTATTGTCAAAGGCTCTAAGTATTATGCTTGTGTGCAAGCAAAGCAGCCTCGCAAGCCTCATAAGTCTGTAGAGGAAAGAAACTTGGCACCTCTTGAGCTTATACATTCAGATCTATGTGACAATTAGTGGAAAAAATATTTCATGACTTTGATTGATGATTCTACTAGGTACTGTTATGTATATCTCTTGAAAACAAAAGATGAGGCCTTAGATTTCTTTAAAATCTATAAGGCAGAAGTTGAAAATCAACTTGACAGAAAGATCAAAAGAATTTGGTCTGATCATGGTGGAGAGTACTTTTCTAATGAGTTCAATTTATTCTGTTCGGAACATGGTATTATACATGAGAGGACGCCTCGCGATTCCCCTCAATCCAATGGGATTGCTAAGAGGAAAAACTAGACTCTAACAGATTTGGTTAACACCATGTTAGACACTGCCGGTTTATCCAAGGAATGGTGGGGGAGGCTATATTGACTTCGTGTCATGTCCTAAACCGTGTTCCAACTAAGAATAAAGAGATTACTCCATTTGAAGAATGGGAAAAGAAAAAGTTGACACTCTCATACTTACGAACTTGGGTTTGTTTGGCAAAGGTCAACGTGCCAATCAACAAGAAGTGTAAGCTTGGACCGAAAACTGTGGATTGTGTCTTTCTTGGCTATGCTTCTCACATCATTGCTTATAGATTTCTTGTGGTGAAATCTGAAATGGAGGACATGAGTGTCGGTACCATTTTTGAATCAAGAGATGCTACATTCTTTGAGGATATATTTCCTATGAGAGATATGCCTAGCATATCTAATAAGGAATATGATCCAGTTTTTGAATCTGTAACTCCCATGGAGACTGATGAACAATCAGATAATGAGAGTTCAGATTCAGATGAGGATGACAATGAAGCTCCCACAAGGAGTAAGAGACAAAGGATCGCAAGATCGTTTGGTAATGATTTCATTGTGTACCTAGTGGATGACACTCCCACTACCATTTCAGAAGCTTTTGCATCTCCGGATGCAGACTACTGGAAGGAAGCGGTTCAAAGCGAGATGGATTCCATCTTGGCTAATGAAACATGGGAGATATCTGAACATCCATATGGGTGTAAACCTGTAGGATGTAAATGGGTATTTAAAAAGAAGCTTAGGGCTGATGGTACTATTGAAAAGTACAAAGCTCGGCTTGTGGCTAAAGGCTATACCCAAAAGGAAGGTGAAGATTTCTTTGATACTTACTCACTTTTCATTGGCTGCCTCACATGGTCTTCTCATTCATCAAATGGACGTTAAGACGGCTTTCCTAAATGGAGAGTTGGACGAGGAAATTTACATGGAACAGCCTGATGGTTTTGTACTAGAAGGTCAAGAGAGAAAGGTGTGTAAATTGAAGAAATATTTGTGTGGCCTCAAACAAGCTCCCAAGCAATGGCATGAGAAGTTTGAAATAACTTTGACATCTATGGCTTTGTTGTAAATGAAGCTGACAAATGTGTATACTATCGCCATGGTGGGGGTGAGAGAGTTGTCCTATGTCTCTATGTTGATGACATATTAATTTTTGGGACAAGTCTAAAAGTAATTAATGAGGTCAAAACCTTTTTGTCTCAATGTTTTGAGATGAAGGATCTTGGAGAAGCTGATGTTATCCTAAACATCAAGCTACTAAGAGATGAGAATAATGGGATTACACTTGTGCAATCACATTATGTAGAGAAGGTGTTGAGCAGATTTGGATATGATGATTGCAAATCTTCTCTCACACCTTATGATCCTAGTATTTTGCTTTGAAAGAATCAAAAGGCAGCTAGAGATCAATTGAGATACTCTCAGATATTTGGCTCACTTATGTATTTAGCTTGCGCTACGAGGCCTGGCATCTCATTTGCTGTGAGCAAACTTAGCTGGTTTGTGGCCAACCCGGGAGATGGTCATTGGCATGCTCTTGAGAGAGTAATGTGCTATCTAAAGGGAATCGTGATCTATGGAATTCATTATACCGGGTATCCAAGAGTACTTGAAGGGTATAGTGATTCAAACTGGATATCAGATGCTGATGAGATAAAGGCCACAAGTGGATATATATTCACTCTTGGTGGTGGCGCTGTTTCATGGAAGTCTTGCAAGCATACCATCTTACCAAGGTCAACTATGGAAGCAGAACTCACAACATTAGATACTGCGACTGTCGAAGCAGAATAGCTTCGTGAACTCTTAATAGATTTGCCTATGGTTGAAAAATCAATACCGGTAATCCTTATGAACTGTGACAACCAAACTATGATTGTCAAAATGAACAGTTCTAAGGACAATATGAAGAGTTCAAGACATGTCAAGGGAAGATTGAAGTCTGTCAGAAAGCTGAGAAACTCCGGAGTTATAGCATTGGATTATGTCCAAACGGCTAAGAATTTGGCAGATCCTTTTACGAAAGGACTATCAAGAAATTTGATAGAAAATGCATCGAGGGAGATGGGTTTGAGACCCATGTGAGTTGTCAAGGGGGTAACCCAACCTATGTGATCGGAGATCCCGTGAATTAGGACCTAGAAAAACGAACCAAAACAACTGAGTCGAGATAAACTTTTAATACTCCCACTCCACTGTAGATGCAATTCTCTCATAGTATACTGTAAGGAAGGTTGATTATATCTTAATGTGTTTTGTCTGTCTCCTTGGGAGCAAAGACGCTGTCCTACAGAACAATCTTGAAAGAACACACATATATGAGCTACACTACTGGTCACAGTGTATGAGATTTGGGTGAATCTCTAGGAAGCTCATGAAAGGCCGAGGAGTATGACTTATAAGCTCCACCCGAGGGGTAGCCTATGGCAGCCAAGTACCGGTAACGGCATTGAGTGAAACTTGCTGCGCAAGACTGGCAATTCAAGGCATGGTCCATTGTTCAGTTATAGTAAGCATATCTCTTTGTCTAGGTGGAAGTTCAACTTAATAGTCTCCACTGAACTGCAGGTATATTAAACAGTGATTGGAACTAATGTGCCATATAATGTGCCTCTGAGATCTGGTGGGGGATTGTTAGATTTATATGAGCTGTGGCCCATGTAGGCAGCCCATCTAGTCTAATAAATCCTGAAATCTCAAGGCCTATCTACTATGGCAGCTTGGGAGCTATGTGGGAGACAAAGTTTAGTCCCACATTGCTAGTTGGGAGAGAGTTGGACCAGCTTATAAGGTGAGTTGTTTCACTCCCACTAAGTGAGTGAGAAGAGAAGGAGTCCACGCGCACTCCTCCTACGCCGCCGCCCGCCTCGCCCGCACGCGCGTCGCGTCACGTCGCGTCGCGTCGCGTTTCGTGAATCGAGTTCGAGTTAGAAACTCGTTTTGTGGAAGACTAAATTTTTGCTTGGTGCACCAGTTGTTGGGTATCCTTGTCTTCCACCGCGTGGTGACTCGGTCGGCTCACCTCCCAGGCTATAGAGCGAGAGACAGACAGATCTAGATGCATCCAGTTCTTTTCTCAGTCTCTCTCGCTGTGTGTTCCTCTTGCTGCGCTGCTCTTTAGGCTTCCCCATCCTGGCGGCTACGTGCACTGCTGTCCGGGAGAGCAGGCTTCCGAAACCCCGTCCGTTGAAATCCTGCACCGGGAGACGGGCGATAAGGTTTTTGGGAAGCGTATCGGTGCGACTGCTCGTCTCCGTTCGCGTGTTCTTCTTTGGCAAACGACGACCTCATCAGCACCATGGGCGACAACACAATGATCAAGGTGCTGCTGCGGTGACGACCTTCCCGGTCAACCTGTACGTGCTATTCTTATCTTTGTATGCACTAGTTCTTGTTAGATTTTTAAATCTATTAGATATGGTTGTTTGGCTGCATGTATTTAGATCTGCTAGTGCTTACATAATGTTGATTTCGATAATTAATCACATGGAAAAATTGCCTAATATTCCAACAAGAAAACATCTATAAAACTGATTTTCATTGATGAGATATGACAGATCAAATGGGACTTATTGGAATTTTTGTGATGAATTCAACAGGCCGTCTTAACTTGCAATATGTAGGCAGAATCGTTGTCCACATGTATAGATCACGTGCTCCCTGCTTGTTTCACTCTAGCTAGCATCAGATCAGAGAAAAAGGTAAATTTCTTGTGTCCTGCCTATATGGAACCGAGTCCACGAACTGCCCGTCAGCGTTAGTGGATCATCCGACGATGTAGGCCAACGGCGGCTACATTGCGCACGGCAGGAGCGGTCTATTCGTCGTCGTCCCCATCAGTACCGTGTTCGGCGGCACTGACAAAGTTGGCCGCCCACGGCAAGATCGGTCCTTCTAGTGCTCGCTCCTCTTTTCTGTTCGAAGGGGAAACCTGAACAAAGAGAATACCGTGGAGGCGACCCAGAGGGGGGCGTAGCTGGCTGTCACGAGCCATCAACGCGCCGCACGGATGCAGCCATCACGCGTCGCTGACTCCCTCCCTCATATCGAAGCGCCGCCCGTCCGTAGCCACAACCGGCCAACAATGGCGGACTCGATGCTACCTGTTGTGGGCGGTGGTCGGCGACCGAACTCGGCAGCGGCGGCGCTCCAATCCCCGGCGGCGGCGGCGCTCCAATCCCATGGCTGAAACCAGCGGCACCCGAGATATGGCCCTGTATGCCGTCCCACCTTCCACACAGGAAACAACAGGAGAAACAGAGCGGGCCTTTTTTTGCTCGACTTGGCAGTGGAAGCAAGGGTAATATATTCCAACACTCAAGAGTCGAATTGGAAAATGAAAAATCGGAACCAAAAAGATCAGACGACGAATCTACCGTAAGACATATTATAGTATAGATACGGTTGTTATAGTAGTTTAGATAGAGTTAGGATTTGTTTACGTACAGTCCTAACTTGACTCGTACTCCAAAATAATCTTCTGTACGTCTATATATACTCGCTCATGAAGCTCAATAATATATCCATCATATTCCGCCAAACTCATACTCTTTCAGGCAATATATCGACATAGCGAGTTGAGTAAACGCTTGGGTGGAATTTCATGAAGTATCGTCCCGTAAGCGCCCGAGGAAGCAAATCTCCCTCCATCGTTTCCACCAAATACGGGTTACATCAGTCTGGTGACTCGGTAAGAGCCTTCCTAACTTGGCGACCATTTGCCAAATTTGCGACTACGAAGCCGACTATTAATATGACTTTCCATACTAAGTCACCAATTTGGAAGTCCTTTAGCCGATCCTTCCTGTTGTAAACCTTAGATACCTATAAATTTTGCCTCTCGATGTCTCTGAGATCTTCTACTCGCTTGCCGGCCACCTCCTCAATGTTGTCCATCACCCTATTGTAAAAATCCTTGGTCGATAATCCGTTTTGCTTAGTAAATATCAAAGCAGACGGATTAACCTCCACGGGTAAAATGGCTTCTTGTCCACAGGTTAACTCGAAGGGACTTACTTTAGTAGGATTGTGCTTTGAGATCCTATGTGTCCACAGTGCTTCCGATAACACTTCACGCCATCACATAGGATAGTTCTAAATTTTCTTCTTGATCAAAATTTTGTTAGTGGATTCAGTTTGTCCATTGGCTCGAGCATAGTAGGGAGAGGAATTGAGCATCTTGATTCATAGTGACTCGGCAAACTTCCTCACCTCTTTTGCCATCAAGGATGTTCCTTGATCTGTGGTGAGAGTTTGGGGTATGCCGAAGTGTGAATAATATGCTCAGTGATAATTTGTCTGCAAATCCAGTTTTTCATACTCGCATTAAACACACTGAGACAGATTTCAATTTTTTGAGAGAAAGAGTTGTTGGAAACTTACTAGACATTAAATTTGTTTCAAGCAAAGATAAGTTGCAGATGGCTTTACAAAAGCTCTCCCAGTCAAGAAGTTAGATGAGTTTAAGCATAATCTCAACCTTTCCAAAAGTTTAGATTATGGGGGAGTGTTAGATGTAATGAGTTATATTTACCTATGTAGACCGTATGTGTGTATACTGATACAATTGAATTACATCCCTATGGGTCATATTCCTGAAGAGTAATGCTTCATACCACTTGGTGAAATAGTCGATATCAACCAATATGAACTGATGCCCCTTTGATGATGTCACATGAATCATACCGATAAAGTCTAGTGTCCATCCTCGAAAATGCCACAATTTTATAATCGGCTGCTTAATTGAAGCTGGCACTAGCTGTATATCCCCGAACTTCTGACAAGCTTCACACCCTTTGTAGTACCTGAAGTAGTCCTGAATCTAGTTGGCCAACAGAACCCGCCTATTTTTTAGCATTCACTTCATCTTGGGGGCCGACTGATGTGTTCCGCATAAGCCGTCATGAACTTCTCATGGTGTCCTTAGCATGATCTTCGCCCAAGCATTTCAGAAGAATATCATCTGTCGTTGGCCGATATAGATCATTTTCGACTAAGCAATATTTCAAAACTAGTCGCCGAACAACTCTCGGTCTTTTGATTTGGATATCACAAGTAGTCAATAATTGGTTTTCTCCAATCAACACCGCGGTCATCTCCAACTCTCTCTTCATCGGCTGGTTTATTAAAATTGTTGGAGATTTTCCCTGTGAAAGAATGGGGTACCTCTCGAAGTATGATGAAATCGAACACTTGGGGCTAAACACGATCTCCATAAAACCCTTGGCGAGCTTGGCGAGGAAACAACAGAAAACACGACAGAGGGACATAGAGAGTTTACCCAGGTTCAGGTCACCGTGCGGTGTAAAACCTTATTCGTGCATGTCTGGATTGCTTATACTTCCTAGCGAGGTTTACAGTACAAGGTGTTGATTAGATGATCAGATCTAGGGTTTCTAGCTAGGAGAAAGCGGGTTCCTTAGGTAGCAGGAGATGGATCCTTCTTCTACGGTGTTGTCATGCCCCTTTTGTAGGCGTCCTAGTCCTCTTCCCGTGATATTGACGGGAAAGGTTCCCACATGACGGCATTTTCCAATTGAGATTTTCCAATTATTAGTGGGTTTAGAACTAATATTTTTAGTTGTAAATTGGTTGTATTTGAGATTATTTTCAATTAGAAGTGGGTCGCAACTGATTATGTTTTTAGTTGCAAATGAGTTGGAATTAAGATATTTCGGTTCCAAGTTGTTTTGTATTTGTATTTTTCTGTTGCAATTGATATTTTTTCCAACTGAACGTGGTTTGAATTGTGATTTTCTACTTGCAAGTGTGTTGCAAATATGTTGTGTTTAGTTGCAAGTGAACTGTACTGAGAAAAACTATTCTAGGTCGTTGGATCAGAGTTACGATTCATACCTGGTGGCTGGTGGGAGTTGTTGAATATCATTTCATGATATCTCTATTGTCGTTAATTGTATCTCTACAATTAAAATTGTATTTGAATGATTTGTTTAATTTTTTTACCGCATAATTGTGATGTTCGAAACTTCAGAAGTATGAGCGTGAACCTAATAGAAAAAACAGCCAGACTAGTTTTTTTTTTTTGGAGCAATGGCACGCGCTCTTTCACTTACACTTGCCGGAGGCTAGCAAGCAGAACGTGCTCGACCCATACGGAGACTTGTGGCCCATTGCTGGCCCAACACCTGAAAAAGGAGAGATCGCGAACTAAAACTGGTATACGAAAAAAATACGACCACAAAACGTCACAAACTATTGCTCCTCGACTGGGATTTACTTATTTCTCAGCCGACTGAGACTTCGGTGCCCTTTTATAAAATTACAAGCCATCAGAAATTTTAGGTAATATATAGACCTGGGAAAATGTTGTAGAGGATGGGGTAACTGAGATGGTCACGGGCTTAGCTTTCTCGTTAGCAGGGTGGACAATGGTTTCACGTTGACAATGACCAAACAGAAAACGACTGATGCGAAAAGGGAAAAAGCGGGTGTTTGTGTGAAAGGTGTCATCCCAGGTCTCGTACCTCGGGCAGACGCACGCAGAACCTGGCACTCCCTGACGAGCCAGGCTGTCGCTGGCTTGCAACTCTGCGCGGACGACCAGACCGACAGATTCGCTGCAGGTTCCTACCGGTACACCCGCGTGCAGCCTTGTGCGGTGCTACTGACAGTGCGTGTTCTTGCTGCACACCGAGTTACGTGATGATTAACATGAACTTTGATCGCAAAAGAAAAGATTAACATGAACTTCCAAACCAAAACGCACCGGAACTTTCAGCAGCAGCCACACTCCCTTTTTAAAACAAAACGGGCCTAATCTAGACACACTGCCACCTAACAGACACTTTGACACCTGTGAAGCCTGAACTTCCTTTCTTCTTTTTCCGTCGAAGCGCAGCCTTTCTTCTTATCATCTGTGTCCGGCCCTTCTTCTTATCATTCTCTTTCAACGCTGTCTTGATCTGCAATTTGCCCTAGAATGGACTATGTAGTTTCAATCAAGTTTGAACTATCAACGTATATTACTCAACATGCTAAATTGCTAGTTTCAATCAAGTCTAAACTCTCAATGGAGTAGCTTTTCTTGTGCAATCATGTTAGATTGCTAGATTACTCAACACGTTAACGATGAAAAGTGTTTTAGCATGTGAGTGGTTAAAGGCTTAGGTTTGTTTTGAACAAGATGTACACTATAAATCATAAGCAAAGGAGTAGTTTAATTATTTCCTTTCTAGTGTGTCGTTTATTTGCTCATGTACTTTATGCAACATAAGCAATTTGTTCTCCGTAAATCATAAATTTTGATTGGACTTCGGTTCTTAAAAGTAAATGCATTCACATTGAAACTCAAACAAATCATAAGCTGTTGCAATTTTATACAATTGTGAATAATGACAAGGAGTCATGGGTCATTGGTATATTTTCACATTGGGCCAAGGCCAGATTCATAGCTACTCCTCTGGTGATGTTTAAAGATTTTAAAGGTGAACCCTATCTATATTTCAGGTTGCTACATTCTTGGGATATTCATGCTCATCAGACTTCAAGCTGATTACCTTCTTGTCATTGGATTGCGCATGTGTCTCAAAATTGCAAATATTTTTGGGCTTATAGGATGCAAAAAAGGTGTGGCTTATTAATACAGTACTCATGTTGTATTAAAACTTACCACTCTAGTTGTATACCTGTTGCAGGATGTACTCAGGGGAAACAAGCTGTCAATTTGAATTTCTAGAGAGTTGCAAGTGCGTATTAGGTTCTAGATGATTGAGGGAAATAGTCATACAGAAAATGCTTAATAAAGCTTTCTACTATACAATACAGTACATAGCTTCTTTTCATACAGATATTTAAACAAGAGGAGTGTAACTTCTAACTTGAGGACTATGTAGTTTCAATCAAGTCTAAACTCTCAATATATATTACTCAACATGCTGGATTGCTAGTTTCAATCAAATCCAAAATCTCAATCTAGTACCTTTTCTTGTCCAGTCATGTTAGATTGCTTTTATTATCCTGACAATTTGTTCCTTTCAAGAATAAATTGGTTTTAACCCTAATTATTGTTTTTCATGAAGATGTGCAAAACTATTTTGAGTTTGAATAAATGAAGAAAGAAGATCAATTTCATCAGTATGTATGTGCTTGTTGGTGTGCTCTGCTAGTTATATGACTACCTTCATATGCTCCATTATGATCACTACCTTCTTGGTGCGTTTCCTGGTGTTTCTCCATTTACCATGTTCTATATTACTCATGCATGTCCTATGAGGTAAAGTATATACAATCTTGCTTGTCCATGCTTGAAAAGATCATTCACCACATAGAACAAGATCTTCCTTTTTTTAATATATATTGTGTCAATTAATAAACAAACAATTACAACATAGTGGACACAATTATAACACAAGTACACACATAGGAGTATGTTGGGCTGTTCTTTTAATAAAGCTCACTGGATTCTCCTAGGACACAAGTACACATAATTGACTTGAGATTTTCCTTTAGTGACTAGATGAGATTTTCCTTGGCCGAGCTTATCCTTGGATGAGATTAATTCGCCTATCTTGACATACACCGCTGACTCAGCGCCTTCTACGGACAAGGATCGATGGGTCATTCAACCATGTCTAATATATATTTCATGGGATCATTGTCTTATCATCCATAATTACTTAGAGCCCATCATGCGTGCTTTTCGAGCTATTGTGCCTTCTGGAGATGTTGTTGCTATGACTTGTTGCTTATTGTCAGCTATCAACTCTAAGGCTTTTCGATAGAGTTCACCATCAATGTTTGGAGTGTTAGGCAGAATTCCCTCCTTTTGGAGTTTGTCCTTGCCCATGCGGGGTGTCTTGTTTTTGTTTCCTCCTTCATATTTCACAACCTCCACCAAGACAGACTGCATTGTTATATACACTTTTGCAAGTTTGTCCACTTCATATGCATCATAAGCTTGTTTAATAGATTCAATCAATTATTTGAGATTGTTAGGTGCACTCTCAAATGCCAAGGATTGTATAGAACTAAAGAAGCAAAGATCAAGTTCCCTCAACAAAAAAAGCAAAGGTCAAGTACGTTCATGTCAGGTGAGTTGGTGGTTGGTAAGTACGTTCTAGTATTTCCCTATTGTATGAAGATTGGTCCCTCATGCTCATCGTCAGGCCACAGTTCTGCAATAGCTGGGACAACTTTTTCACAAAGATATTTCCTCATGACATCTCTAGTAATAATTATTGTCTTCAGTTCTATAGTGCATTTCTCCCTATACTTGGAGTTGTATTTAGCAGCACTCGCTATGAAAAATGCCCATATTCCTACCATTACATCGAAGTTTACATTCCTTTGCTCATCATATCTGCATTTTGCAACCGTAGTTAAGAACATGACCTTGCCGATACTATTCTTGTTCTGAATAATGCATAGGGGGTCTTCTTTTGGGAGTAGGTAATACTTATGTTCCTCTTGGTCATATCAAACCATTTTTCATCAATATGAATTACGTTCTCCATACTTTTGAACGAAGGAATTGATTTTGTTGTTTGATTAATCATTGAAATGCAAAACTTGAGCCTTTTGATCTTGTTTTTTGCTAACTAGAATGGCTTGAGACTGCTTGTGTGGCGCCTCAAGTTGCCCCATGTTAACCTTCTTTGTAGTGTACTGTAAGGGATATCTGGAGACCTTGCCAGCATCCTTAGTGTATCCCTTTTGTTGAGTGCAACCTAAATTTGTGACATACTTTCAAAAGTTGAGCAACAAGTTCTTTATCGGCCTTCTCAACTGGTCAATGTTTGCTAAGTGCTTTCAATGCAATATATGCCGCGAATTTCTAACTCTCCGGCATATCTATATATTGTCGTTGTGCAACATTTTTTCTTCAGGTATCTAGTGTGGCTGCTCAATAGTTTCTCCTTCTTCTAGACCGACGTTCAGATCAAGGTCCATTTCTCTAAGCTCCTCCTCTATGATTCTGACGTTGACATCCATATCCTCTTACTCTTCCAGACTGACATTGAGATCAAGGTATTGGAAATATGCCCTAGAGGAAAATAATAAAGAATTTTATTATCATATTCATTAGTTCATAACAGTTTTATACCATGCTATAACTATGTCAATAATAAACATTGATACACATGTGGAATGTAAACAACCAAAGTCCCTAGTAGCATCTATTCAACTAGTTAATTGTGCAACATATGATCAAGATTTCCTGATCATGGAGCATTTATGCCAATTGACAATGAAGTCATATCATTGGTAAATGATGTGATGGACATATACCTAATATAAGTATTGCGACATGATCAAGTCACACAATTCATCGTCACAGTGTAAGGGTGATCATAAAGGTTTCTATCGGGTATTCCAAATGGATATGTTGAGGTGTATATATCGAGATCGGGATTTGTTATCCCACGTGATAGGAATATACACCGAGCCAACTCGATGATATTACATCCATAAGTTGCGCAGCATGTGACTAGGCCATAGGGACGGAATATCACAAGAACAAGTTAAGCAACACTAATCAGTAACGAGATTGAACAAGGTATGTGATGAGTCCATTTTTAAGCATATTTATCTTATGTTTTTGCATAAGTAGAGTTATGATTTTGGTATTTTACAACGCTCATGCACACCTTTTACCCTTGTTTCAACATGATCCTGAATTATTAAGACTTTTGTGAATATATCAATTAGGACTGTCATGTTATGCTTTGCCAGAATTTAGCCGGAGCCCGCCGCTGTAGTGAAGGAAGGTACCGTCGATTGGAGCCGCCCCAGGAGCTGCTGTGACCATCGTTCGAACCGTCGTCATTGACCACGTCATTCGCCCCCATCACCGACCCTAGCTGGAGCCCAGTTGAGCCTCACACAACCCCCACCGCCGCGTTAGAGTTTAGATCTCGCCGGAGCTGTTCGTCGTCAACGATGAACCTCAGCCGTTAGATCGTGTTCTAATCGTAGCGCCTAGATTGCACGATACCGTTTCAGTTAGATTGAGTCGCTGACTAGTGGGACACCCCTGTCAGCAGCCCGCTGCGCCGCGCTGTGCAGATTGGGCCGGTCCAGTTAGTTTCCCGCGCAGGCTTGTAGATTCAAATAATTATTTTCCATTTTAGTTAAAACCAGTTTCTATTAGTAGATTCAAAAATCAATTCAGAAAGTTTCAGTAAACCAAATTGCATGATTCTAATTTTGTTAGAAAGATATTTAAATTATCTATCCAAGCCCGTTGGATTCAAATTATTTAGAGTTAGAGATCACCTATAGTAAAAATAACAAGACAGAGACTTTTCCACATTCAAACATTTTTCAAAAATCAACCATAAAAGCTTTTGAGTTGATTCCAACTCTCAAAAATCACATTTAACAAGATCTATCTGAATATGTAAAAATATTTAGGTTTGCATGCAGTGACATTGGACTAGTACCAAAAGAATGCTATATGGGTATTTCTAGTCACTTTAAATCTATTAAATGATAATCTTAAAGTTAATAAAATATGACCAACACTTTAAATCACATTCCCATATATTAGAATATGTGGTGATGACATGTGTCAACATGATCCCATATTTTAATTGGAAAATATTAAATCTTAAGTATTTTCAATGAGTAGAAATTACTTTTCTAAAATAAGACAAACAAGATTAAGTCTTTATTTCATGTGATGATTGTGATGATGCTAGATCATCAAGTGTGAGCCTTAGTGTGCTAAATAGAAATAGTAAGTATTGTTTGGTGATTGTGTACCTCGTATTCATTTATAGACGATAGTACGGACCCGGGATACGAGGAGGAGGAGTAATACCAAGAAGAAGAAGAAGAAAACTTCAGCCAGTACACTACTCAAGGCAAGCTAGAACTATGCAAGTTAACCCTTGCCCACTTGATAACCTATGCAAGATGCATTAGGCATGCTTGGTTATATAACTTTGATTATACCAATCCCAAGTTTTACTTGCAAGCTTTATTCTTTTACTTTACCAAAGTTCTTTACTTTTAGTTAGTGCTTTGTGAATATTGGAAAAATAGTATCGATACCATAAGGAGTATAAAACTAGGCCTAAGTAGTTATACTTAGATGTCATTCCAAGGCATGAGATTAGAGTTGGATAGTTACACTTGATTAGCACCCCTCATTAGTGAATACCCTCAACTTTAGTGGCTAGTGCTAAGTATAAAAGTTGATCACTTTAGATGGGAATACTTGGTGAAAATGATTATGAAAACCTTGAAATGATGATTCATTCTATTGAAATGTTTTGACATGTGTTGAAAGACACAATGGTTTGATGATGAAAATGTTGAGGCATGAGCCTTAACCCTTTTATAAAAACTGATGGTTGGGTTCGGATACGATACCATTCCAATTTTACCGTACAACCACAATATCCGAATTGGGTAGGGCTTAACTGAAAGTTTATATGCATTAGTATGGGTTCCCTCACGGAAAGAGGTTGAGATGAGGCTACCTCGTGAGTGTGAATGTCCACCTATGCAGTGCCCAGGATGGCAGATGGCCATGGCTGGGAGGCCAAGCTCATAGGGGAGGTGCCTATACTAGAGTGTGTAATTAAAAGGTTATGATTGATTATCCGTATACTAAGTATGATGATTCGGGGTTATCCCTGACGGATGTATCGAATTTTGTGGTGAAAGTGTATCACCTCTGTAGAGTGTCAAACTATTCGAATAGCCACGTCCGCGGACATGAACAGTTGGAGTGGCCATACTGTTCCGTCGTCAGATGTTTTCAAAATGACTTGTGAATTGAACTATGATTTTGACTTGACCACAACAGGGTTGTGAATATGAAAACTAGGTTCCCACTTAAATGATTTAGAACATTAACTCAGTTTTCTTTACGTTTAAACTTGGCTTTAGATAAATCTGGCCTTTTGCAAATAAACCTAGAGCTTAAGATTTCCTACTAGAACTACCTTACTTGTTAGTGATAGTTTGCGAGTACTTAAAGAGTACTCATGGCTTTGTCCCTGGCTATTCCCGTGGCCAGACTATGAGGAGGACTTCCAGGATGATGGACAGTAGGACGTCTACGATAACTAGGATCATCTCCCATCGTCAGCATTACATATGACTCTGAAGATGGAGCCCCTACTACATTTCTTTTCCGCTGCTTGATTTGTATTAAGACTGGATCATGCGATCCTTTATTTGTAAGAACTTATCATGGTTTGTAATGGATGATGTACTGTGATATCAATCTGTTATGTCTCGCAGAAATAGTAATCCTGAGATTGCGAGGTATGGCATAACAGGCAGCTGCGATTAAAAATCCGGGTGTTGACACAAATTCTACATGAGAAGGAGCAGTCTTCCAGTGTCGAGCTAAGCTCTGATTCAGAGAATGAGGATATTACTCAGATTGTTTCCTATGGAACTGGTTGGATCACATGATCGAGTCACTGAGGTCCTCTTTGGATTGAAGGATTCTCAAAAGAAATTTTGGAGAAATTCAATCAATTATATTATATTTCTAAGGGAGTCCTTTGGATCAAAAGAATGACACCTCTAAAATCTTGTGATCCAACAAAGAGGCACGAAGCCGAGCAAAGTCTACGTTATGGGGCACTTGTCGTAGACTCACAGTAGCAGTAGGCCGGCACCCCCATCCCATCAAGCCATGACACAGACGCGTGCGAGACGAGGGCGTACGTCACGCGCGCCTCGCCGTCTCGACGGCTGATCGGACGGGTCAGCCAGCCCGGTCGCTCGCCGTGTCTCTCCCAGGCTGTCACCCTGCACGCACCTCGTTTTCTGCACGCCCCGGCGTTCACGGGATACGTATCCTCTCCCCCTCCCGTTCGCCACTGGTGTAGACACGTAGCTGCGCGTCGTGTACCCCACCCCAGCAGCAGCGTCGCTCGCGTCGCGTGGGACAGCAGCCTGCACGCTCATGGTGACCGGCGGAACCGTGTCTGTCGCGTTTGGTTGTCTTGTTCTCCTGCTGCTACGTCCATCGTGAATCTCCCCGCTCTCTGTGGGTTCCTCCGCACCGTGACGCGTGGAACGTGGCCCCGCAGACAGGCGGTTACACATTGGCAGGCAGCCACCGACAAGACAGAGATCCGCGGCGCGGAGCCATGGTCTGCCCTGTACGGAGAGCACAAGGGAGAGAGAGAGGACGAGCCAGCCAGCCAATCTGAGCGAGAGACGGGCAAAAAATACGATACGGCCTCGCCGCCCGCCGTTTCGTTGTCTTCGCGGCCAAGATTTCGGGGGACTGGCACTGGCAGCGTGGTGGGCACTGACTGCTCGGTCCTACTTTAACCAGAGAGAGAGAAACGGGGAGACTGAAGACTGGTTGACACGCAGAGCATCGCCGCGCCCGAGGAGCACGCGCACTTCCCTGTGCTCGCTCGGCTTGGCCGCTCTCGCTTCTCCTCTCCTCTCCTCCTCCCATCGTGATGCCCACGGAAAAGGGTATGAGCTTCTGGGGTTTCTTCAACGACGACGTCGGCGACGGCGGCGCTGCGCCCGACATGGAGGAGGGCTTCCCGTTCACCGCCGATGTTCCCCCGCCCGTCCTCACGTCCTCGCCGCCGCCACCGCAGCAGCAGCAGGCTTTCTCCCTCGCGCCGGTACGCCACGCCGCGCCTCCTTCCTCAACATCCTGGGGTTTTTTCGTGCGGTCCTACTACCTGTGATCGGTAAAGGCGTGCCTTTTCTCCCGTCTTTACCCTTTCCCGTGGTTAATCGCAGGCGGACGCCTTGGGCCGCGACCGCCTTCCGGTGAACGGCGGCGACGGGAAGGTGAACTGGAGCACGCCAAAGGCGGAGAACGAGAGCTGGTCTGGCGGGATAGACCACCTCGACGACATCGTCTCTGCCGGCGGAGGCGGCGTCGGCGCCTGGGACGCAGGGGCGCTCGGCCGCGCCGGCAAGCGCAAGAGGCCGCAGTACGGCCGCCACACGCCGGACCAGATCCAGGAGCTCCAAGCGTACGCGCCCGCGCCCTCCTCCCTCCCTCTCCATACGTGCGAATGATTTCCCGTCGGTGCCTTTTCTCGCTTCTCTGATTGATGATCATGCACGCATGCGTACGTTCTGTTTGTTCTTCGCCGCAGGGTCTTCCGGGAGTGCCCCCACCCAGATGAGATGCAGCGGGAGCAGATCGCCAAGAAGCTCGGCCTCAGGCCCGTCCAGATCAAGTTCTGGTTCCAGAACCGGCGCACGCAGACGAAGGTAAGCAACCGATTTTACTTGACACGGCTGCTGGTTCATGCACTTTCTTAACTTGACACGGCCGCTTCCTTCCTTCCCTCCTTCCTGTGCTGGTTAATCTCGCAAGAGGGCGGCTCTGCTGCACGAGAACGCGCAGTTGCTCAAGGAGAACGACAAGCTGCGCGCCGAGAACTCGTCCATCCGGGAGGCGATGACGCACCAGCTGTGTTGCGGCTGCGGCAACCCGGCCCCGGTCTTCGTCGGGGGGTCGTCGTCGCGGGGGGAGGAGGAGGAGCACCTGCGCGTCCAGAACGCGTGCCTCAGGGCCGAGCTCAGCCGATTCTGCGCTCTCGCTTCCAAGCTCCTCGGCAAGTCAATTTCCCTGCTGGCGCCACTACCAACGCCAGCAGTGGCCAACTCCACCATCACCGAGTTCACTACTGCACGCGGTGGCTCCAGCTCAATGGGCATGGCGAAGGCTGGCATTGACAGGTCCGTGTTCATGAACCTTGCAACGAGTGCAATGGACGAGCTCGTCAAGATGGCGCACATGGATGAGCCGCTGTGGACTCCAACTGCTTCCTTGCCTGGCTCCCTTACCAAGCAGACTCTGAACTACGAAGAGTACCTGAACACCTTCTCGCCGTGCATCGGGGTGAAGCCTGCTGGGTTTGTATCTGAGGCCTCTAGGGAGTCCGGCATGGTAATCAGTGACAGAGCTGCTGCCCTTGTGGACACCCTCATGGATGAGGTTGTCCTCGTCTTACCACCTTGCCCCTTCATAACATTGCTATACATTGCCTGTACATCTGAACTAACATTGGCTGTATGAAATCTTGCAACAGAGGCGGTGGTCCCGTATGTTCTCGCCCATGATCGCCAAGTCATCGACCATGGAGGAGATATCTACTGGAGTTGCAGGAAGTAGAGATGGTGCATTGCTGCTTGTGAGTGTTTGAACACCCTATCCACACTGTCTATGCACATCCTATGGTGAACTGCAGCGTCTAATTATACTGTTTCCTCTATCCTTGCGACAGATGCAGGCAGAGCTACGTGTTCTTTCGCCTCTGGTCCCTACCAGGGAGGTGACCTTCCTCAGGTTCTGCAAACAGCTGGGTGAGGGTGCATGGGCTGTAGTGGATGTCTCCATTGATGGGTTGGTGATGGAGCAAGGCCTAACTGTGGCATACACCACTGCAAACATGAAGTGCCGGAGGTTGCCTTCTGGTTGTGTGGTGGAGGATACCCCTAATGGCCTCTGCAAGGTACACCATCCTATCTCCATTCACCTGTGCAATGGTTCTTGAACTCTGTAAGAGATTTTAGGTGGCTCGCCTTGAAACATATGCACTTTTAGGTTGCGCAATCGGTAGCAATCTTCTGTATTCGTTGTTTAGTAATAGCTATGTTACTGATGCCACTACTAGAAGGCCGCCATCAAAATCAAGCATATCAATTCCAGAGATTCGCTGCTCTACTCATATGATGATCATCCACTTGCTTGTTGTGAAATGCATGTGTTCCAGTTCTGCATGACCACATGATTCCCAAGGAACAGAATAATAGGGTATTCTTCTTATAATACTTCAAGTGGTTTTGTTGGTTTTGTGTGTCATCATCGGGTGTTCACTATGAATAGTATTCACAACTCACAAGTCATAGTGTATGCTCAAGTTTTCAGTATGTTAAATGTGGTTGCTAGTTACAAGCCCACCACCTCAAGTCACATAATCGTCAGTCAGCAGGGAGAGGGCAAACATGTGATTTATGAGTAAGTACTGGGTTTACAATCTGGTTTTTCTTCTCAAGCATGCGCCATTGCATGGTTTAATCCCGAAGTGTGCGTTTCACAAAGACCAGGCCATGTGCGAAAAGATCTTTCTGTTCCTATATCAGTCATGTTATTTTCAGCAATGTTGTGTGACTCCTGCTTACTTTCCTTTCAATGCTCCGTCACTTGTGCATTAGATGCAAGCAACGGTGTGGTAAAATGTGTCAAATTGTAGTCCTATTGTTTATTGCAATGTCAGCATTTAGCCATTTACATGTTACAACTGGGAGTCCATCCATAATGCATCTTGAGGTAGAATTAGTCTAACTTGGCCAGCATACTTCACCAAAACGTAGAAACACGATCTGTTAGCACCGTCTAACCAACAGTTATACTAGTGTACCTGACAGTACCCAAGTAGAATTGCACTGCAGAGCTTGAGAATGCATTTGGGAACTTATGTACCTAACAGATGCAATTGATTCTACACTGCAGGTCACATGGGTTGAACATACAGAATATGATGAATCCTCGGTCCACCAACTCTACCGGCCTCTCCTTCGGTCTGGCCTCGCCCTTGGCGCAGGACGGTGGTTCGCGACACTACAGCGTCAGTGCGAGTGCTTGGACATTCTCATGCCATATATAACAGCACCAGAGCAAGACTCGTCAGGTACAGAAATATGATAAAGTGCAATACCTCTCTGGCTTGCTTTGTGCGGTATCCTTCTTTTGAATTAAAAGGCAATGTGCCACATTTGCCACAGATTTCGTGGTGGCTGGAACACGGAGCTTGCTGAAGTTGGCGCAGAGGATGATGGAGAACTTCTGTGCAGGGGTGAGCGCATCATCTGCTGCATGGAGCAAACTGGATGGTCTCGCAGGCAACATTGGGGAGGATGTGCGTGTCATGTCACGGAGGAGTGTGGATGAACCAGGGGTGCCACCTGGGGTGGTGCTGTGTGCTGCCACATCAGTCTGGATGCTTGTAACACCCAAACGGCTTTTCGACTTTCTGTGCAATGAGGAAATGCGCGCTGAATGGGACATCCTCAGCAAGGGTGGCCCTATGCAGGAGTTGACAAAAATTGCCAAGGGGCAGCAAGATGGCAACGCTGTATCTCTACTGAAGGCCAATGTGAGTACTATATATCTCTTCTCCTAGTTGTTGCTCCTTCTATGCTTAATAGAAACGTCACATGCTTTGCGAACTAGTAGTCGGGAGGCTTTTCAACGATGTGCTGTGTAGTCTTGGGAACAAGAAAATATACAGACCTAAAACTTGTTAGCGTGCTCCAAATGTTTATTCAGAAATTGGGATATGGCAAGTGTAGATATGGGCCAGGCATAGTTAATTCTGAGCATTCTGAAACATGGAGGTTCTGAAGTTTGTGAAAGTTATATACTTCACGAAGAACATAAGACACTTTCGCCGGCCTTATTCTATGCAGTCAAGCTTCAATTACTACAGTGGTACACAAAAGCATGAAATTTACTAGTAGTATGTTTGTCTATGAGAGTATTTGATATCGATTTTTCATATATTTTTAACTAGCATAGAACTAGAAAAGGGACATGTAAATTATGAGTGGGTCAGCTTCTCATCAAATATTTGTTAAAGGCACATGAAAATGAGAAGGAAAAACTGGACAGAGACTCTTTTTTAACTTTTTTCGAAATGGGGAATATAACAGCAGAACCAAACTTTACGGAAGATTTGCTAAAAGCACTGGCTACTGCCAAAGCAGAAAGTACATGCATGCTAACAGAGTTGTAGACTACTATCTGACCATTTTATTATATTTAAAAAACTGTTGCACATCAGTAGGATCAGAGAGCAAAGGTCTAAAATCTGTCTGAACTTCCATCGAGTACTGTGCAATTTGGGTCTATCTTGGTCATCATAAGCATCACGAGTGGCAGAAAATCTCTTTATCTTGTTTTGCCTTTTAGGATTTTCATACATCTTCCGTGTGATGGTATCTATTCTTCCTATTTTTCTTTTTTTACCATAACCCTAATAATGCCAATACATGGTGCAGGCCACATACCTAGAGGAGAGCAGCATTCTGATCCTACAGGAGACAATCGCAGATGCATCTAGCTCGATGGTCGTCTACGCCCCAGTGGACATCCCAGCAATGCGCGAGCTCATGGGTGGACGGGGTGACTCGACATCGGTCGCGCTCTTGCCATCCGGTTTTGTTGTTCTGCCTGCCGGGCCTGACATATCTGGTGACGGGCACAAGACATGCGGCTCGCTGCTCACGGTGGCATTCCAGATACTTGTGAACAGCAGCCAGCCCACCGGAAAGCTCACCGTGGAGTCGGTGCGGACCGTGAAGACCCTGATCTCTTGCACCATTGACAGGATCAAGGCAGCGCTGCACTGCAACGATGTCTGATTAGTGAAGGCGGTATACTTTTTTTTTTGGCCTGGAGTGAACAGCTGGTGATGAGTCTGAGTCAAGAGCGAACCGCGAAAGAGGAGTGACCTTTGCTAGGTGGTAAGGATCATGCGAGGCAGGTTCTTACCACAGAGCAATGGTGGTGGTTCGGGTATTGACTCGTTTTGGACAGACTGCTGGAAGCTAGTGCTATGCTTTGTTTGCATTTTGGCCTGGACTTGTAGCGAGTAGGTGCCATCTAAGTTTTTTGTTGGCTGGGTCATGGTGCTGGCAGCTATGAAGCTACAAGTTTTTGTTACAGCGAGATGTGATGCTTTCTGTAGGAGCTCAGAATTGCCATGCTCGGCATTTCATAAGTTATTTTTCTTTTGAGGCGGTCTTGGTATCTGGCAATCAGTCGTCTAGAAAGAATCAAATTTGCTACACTATGTTAATTTCTACAATTTGCAGTTTCTTTTCTTCATGTAACAGCATGGTGCTCACACAGTTAAAGTAGCTGCTACGTGCTAGCTCTGCTCATAAGTTTAGACACTCAAACCGTAAATCTCAGAATATGGATCTAAGTTTAGACACTCAAACCGTAAATCTCAGAATATGGATCTAGTTCCTGGTAATGTTATGCAATCTATCATGATACGCAATTGACTAGGATCAGTCTTCTGTGATCGTTCATTTTATGATGCTGGTAAGATAGCCCAATTACAAGACAAGAGAAAACACCCAGAAAAGTTGCATGATACAGCACGAACCAAGGGCACCCAAAGCTATGAGGCCAGTTTTCTCACTAGTCACTACAGGCTACAATTATGTCTGCCATGCTAAATAAACACAAATAGTTCGCTTCAGTGAAGCACTATCTTACACAGGGGCATACCACGACAGAGTTGTAATAAGAAAAACCATGCGACACTGTTAATTCATATCAGAGCAGTTGCACAACGATTACGCTTTCGCTGTTTCTCTCGCCAGGGCATACTTAGCCAGAAGTCCAGAAAGCTGAAGGAACGACCCAACACCATCACAGATTCTCATGTGTGCAAATCCAGTTTCCTGTGCAAATAAACATGAAATTTTAGTCCACAAAAGATAAATTGAGAACAATCAATCACATAGGTTAACAAGACTGGGTTCACCTTCAGGAATTCAAGCTTCAGATATTCAGCCATGTCATAGTTCTTGACAACACGGAAGAGAGTAGTGATTATGTCAGTGGGAGAGTAGCCCAGATCATAGAGCTGCTTTAGGCCAGAGCAGGCCTCATCAAACTTTCCATCAAGTACATTCTTCACGATATTCTTCACGTGCAAGGGGTGTGGCTGATCGCATACCTGGAACCAGTTTATCATTACGGTTAAATGAAGAAATATTGCAGAATTCAGATGATGCGGAACGAGATAACTTGTACTGTATCAACCTTGAACACATTTTCTTGGTTAACAAAACGAAACCCACTAACTGTAGCTTGCAAATTGTTCAAAGCTTGTCTCATGTCCCCATCAGCAGTAAAAATAATGGCTTCAAGACCTTCTGGCACATAAGGGACCTTCATTGAACAAGAATAGATGTGTTATAGCTGTCACCAGAACAAACAAACAGAATATCCTGTAGGGCTATCAGATCAGATCCTAGTTTCGAGGTTTGGACAACATTCAGGTAATAGGAGTAAAAGATCCCAATTATTGGCATGATCGAATGAGTTTTAACACTACAAATTAAAGAAAACATTGAAATTTACAAGACAACTGGGAGTTGCCTGCTTGCGTCTTGTAGATAAGCAAGTGCCTCGAGGTTCCATACTAACCATCTTTTTTTACAACACATGTAAAATTTGTCAATCTAACAATTCAGTCTGTTGAAGAGTATTTTAGGATGACTAACAGGATATGCAACTGTAAACCCAACCAATCGGAGTACATTCAGTAAACTAGCAAGGCAGATACTTGTCAAGGCTAAGTTAATTTATCCTGATTGGACAGGCTCAGTGTGTGATTTTTCTAACCATCCAGTTACAGGATCATAATCAGTTAGCAGTAACAGACTAACATTCACTCTACACGCACTAGTTACAGTGCAGTCTTAATTGATTGATTCTGAAAATAGCAATCTCTCGAGCAAGTATCTGAGCCAATTTCTTAATATTCTAGAGATCGGGAGCACTGACGGCTCAAATATCAAGCCATCAAATTGTGTAATGACAACAGAGGGACCCCAGTAAGATGCATTGACAATAAAGTGCAAGTCTCATTTACCCCATGATAATTGGAATTTGTACCCTAAGTTAGAGCTACTTAATATCAGGATGGCACTCCAACTAGGAAATACTTCTCCATAATGCAAAATTAAGCTTCTTCCTTTTTCTTGTACAAAAAAAGGTTAGTTTTATTGTCCTTAACTGCAGAACAGGACGGTCATGTGCATGCTCTTACTAAGCTCTAATCAGATTATTACAATGTCCAATTGTAAATTACAGTAATTATGCACATAACAAGTTAACAAACGAGGCTAAAGGTCAAAAGTGAATGGAAAAGGATACATGAAATGGATGAAATTAGAGGAACAAAAAGTAATACAGGCTACATATGTAGGATCGCGTATCAGAAAGGGGCTTAAGATGAACAATAATTAGTGGCAAAGCACCTTAAAATGGACAACAATTAAAGGTGTGTTGGGAATTCTGTGTGTGTGATCTTCCTCTAAGGGTTTCAGGAGTTCAAATAGATATCAAATATAGAAGTCCAAAATGAGTAAATGTTGGACAATTATGACCATGTGAATGGAGCAGTTTAAGTACCCTAAATTGCTAAATCCTTGCAATTACTGGATATACCAAACATTACCTTCTCAGCAGCAACCACAACCATAAGGCGGCCAAGGATCTCCTGATCTGAAAGCCTGGAGAATCGGACAATGGCACAGCGACTTTGGATGGGCTCAATGATTTTGGATGAAGTGTTGCATGCAAGAGCAAATCTTGTGGTGTTGGAATAGATCTCCATGGTTCTTCTGAGTGCTTGCTGTGCCCCTGTTGTCATGCTGCACATAGCATGCGTGAGGTCCAAGTAGAAACTCAAAAATAGTTACCTACGTCACTATCAACAAATTGATCCATACTTTGAACCGTTCGCAACAATGCAGCACTACACTTGCAGATACGGAGTTGCCACTGGGTCTCTGTTTTCTACCTTACGTGTCACTATCATAACAAGCATTCTGGTGTTATATTCATGGCGAGGTGGATTTTTCTTTTGGTGATGTCTACTGACATATGGGCCAGCAACAAGACTGTCCAGTGGTGCTAGCTCATTGTAATGCGGGTGTGTCATCAGTTCATAATCCAGTAGTAGTGCTAGCCTTCTCCATTGCAAAACCAACAGATGATGAACTAGCAACAAGGTCACTAACATGTGCTACTTTCGTTTGTCAAACTACTTCCCATCCCACATCAATCCCACTTTGGAGATGGCATTACCTGTCAGCCTCATCCAGTATGACTATCTTGTGGCGTCCAGGCGGCAGTGTGACCTTCTTCTGCGCGAACATCTTGATCTTGTTCCGCACCACATCCAGACCCCTACAAAAACACGGATCGAACATCACATGACTAATTCATAGAGCCGCGAGCCGCAATTGGAAAATCAAGTCACTGTGGCAGCAACCTGTCGTCGGAGGCGTTGAGCTCGAGCACGCCCTCGCGATAGCTGGGCCCGAGCATTTCGTGGGCCAGCGCCAGGATGCTCGTCGTCTTCCCGGTCCCCGGAGGCCCCTGGAAAGGAAAGAACAAAAGGAGCAGAGGAGACGGTGTGAGTTTTGCTGTGTCCCAAGGGTGCGCGCGGAAGGTGTTCGAGGAAATAGCGCTTACGGAGAGGATGAGGTTGGGCATGTTGCCGTCGCGGGCGATGACCTCGAGGCGGCTGACGGCGTCGGAGTTGCCGACGACATCCGCGACGCGGCTAGGGCGGTACTTCTCCACCCACGGGATGTTGTACGTGTCGGCGGGGGCGGGGGCGGGGGCGGAGGCGGCGGCGGAGGAGGAGGCGGCCATGGCGCTGGGATGGGTTGAGCCGAGGGAGGGAAAACCGTGGGGTTGTGGAGGGAAAAGGGGGGAAATTTCCGGTCCAGCGGCGCGAGGGTTTTCGTTTCGGCTATTGGGTCGCTCTGAAGACGACCGGCCGGTGGACGGCTGCGATCGACGACAGTGATTAGGAGCATTTTCATTTAATTTTTCTAGTATATAAAATAATACTAATACTTATGTTACCACCTCTATACCAAAATATAAAATGTTACTATAATCAATATTGTTTATAACATCTGCAACTGAAACGGGTGGTGTCTCTCGCACCCACCACTGTTCCGACCGAGCCCCTGTTCATGGCGGGTGGTCGATCCCCTGCCATGGCGGGTTCGGAGGCTCGTCCTCGCCCCGAGTACCCGCTCCTAGCCTTTTTCAACCTCCTCTCCCACGGATTTCACCCCGCGGTGTCCTATTCTCGACTTCTCCATTACTCCGACGACCTAGATCTGCAGTGACACGACGACTCACGTGGCGGTGGTAGAAGATGGAGGAGAGGATGAGTCGAGCCGTGGCTCGGATTTCGCGGGAGAGGATTCATGTGTCGGGGGAGATGAAGGTCGTGCGGATTCCACCCGTCCAGGAGCCATCGGATAGGGCCTCGTCCTGGGATGGCAGAGCCACCCCCCCCCCTTTCGAGGAATCGAGAAATTCTTCATCCTCCGCTACCTCGAGCTCGCGCCACCTCTACACTGGTTCTCTCGACATAGATCTACGAGGTACACGTTGCAAGTAGCCATAACCAATTTTGCGGTGTTCTAGCTTTGCATGCATAGTCGCAAGAAGCACGTGTGCAAGGATTGCGATTCAAGAGTCTGGTTTGGGTCCTGGAACGTGCACACAAAGTTCATGTGGAGATTCCTGTGCCCTCAGTTGCTGGAGGATCACCATGGAGGACTGAGGGGAGATCGTCTCAGCAGTTTCCCAACAATTGCACCCCACAAAAGGCGGTGTCTCCCGGGCAATGTAGATCTGACAGGACTCTCTCGCCGAGAATTTTGGGCTTTGGAAGCACTGCTACTCCTGCACGAGGCCAGATACCTGCGAGAGGAATTAGAAGCTCTGGAGATGTCTCAATTGTGATAAGGGATAGTTTCAGGAATGTGGTCATCCTTGAAATTTTAGGCTGATGGGGTTCGTTGCATGGAAAATAAAAAAAATCCTACAATTGCAACTATCAAGATCGAATGTAGGCAATACTTGTAACGGTTTCAGAAGGACTCACCCTCGAAGACCGAAAGCGGGATAACGTTCCCGCAAACAAACATGGCTGGTGTAGAATGTACTCGATCGTCCTCAAGGACACAATGATGATCAGCACCATAAACGGGCAGCACATCCGTAATCGATCACATGTTCGGTGTGACAATGACCTCCGTCCCTTGCTTCAGTTGGGCAGTGGAAGTAGCGGATCCTCGGGAACTCCTGCAGCACTACGACATGGTAGTCGTGGTGGTGGAGAATATCTTGAGAAGGGCTCCACATAAGCATCGTACTCGTGACAATGGACAAGCTAGCAAGGGGGAGAAGATATCAACCAAAGGGCATGTGAGAGGATAGGATGAGTGTGTGAGAGAGGGTCTCCACCACCTCCTTTTATAGGGGGAAGGGACAGCCCCTTCCCATGGCCAGTGGCCAAGGTGCCCCCACCTCTTCCCTCTTGATTACTAGTGGAGTATCCACTCACACATAATCAAAGGTCACTTCCTCCCATTAATTCTCCACTAAAAAACAAAGGTCTTTTCATTAAAGCATTTTAATTCACTTAGTTTAATGCCACTCAATTTAATGAACATTTTATTTAATGAGTACTTCATTTAATGAACACTTCATTTAATGAACATATTAAAAATTTATTCCCTTGCAATGCTTCGATACACCGAAATTATTCCTTTAGTTTTATCAAATAGTTTTTGCGTTGTCTAATATTTTCTCTTGTGTTTCGTATCCACTCAAATGTGTTGACGAGCCTTAAGTGTGTCACCCTA
This sequence comes from Avena sativa, assembly GCA_916181665.1. Classification (NCBI taxonomy): domain Eukaryota; kingdom Viridiplantae; phylum Streptophyta; class Magnoliopsida; order Poales; family Poaceae; genus Avena; species Avena sativa. The sequence goes on along the minus strand of OV702287.1, from coordinate 523,958,550 downwards.
CGGTTCGTGAACTAAGTGGATGTGATCGAGACTCTCTTTGATCAATAATCATTAGCGGGATCTAGAGATCCATAACGACTCCCACTTACTCAACGATGAACTAGTGATCGTGTGAAGCTTTTTCGTACTAACCAATTTCTTTTGTCTCGTGATATTTTACTTTTTCGAGAATCGATCATTTGGTATCATCCATACCTAGTTCTATTTCATTGCCGATTGACATGGGCATGACCCTTCAGGTGCCCATTGTTGGTATATATGGCATGGCCTAACAGAAGGCTCACTTGAAGATATATCAACATCCATGAAGCCCATGATGATTGATACATTACAAATGTATCTATAATTTTTGATGTTTCATGCTTAGTTTTATCTACTTTCTTATGTTTTGTCCCACTTTGGAGTACTTTTCATATGATTTCTTAGACTAACCTATTAACAAGATGCCATAGTGCCAGTTGCCTGTTTTCTTCTGTTTTTGGTTCCAGAAAAGTCAGAAAATGAATATTCTCGGAATTGGACAGGACAAAAGCCAAAGTCGATATTTTACCGGAAGACTCACGGAGCCAGAAGACAAGACGGAGAGGGGCCACAGGGTGGCCACACCATGTGGTAGAGCGGGTTAGCCCTGGCCGCGCCACCAGGTGTTGTGGTCCCCCTGGCCGCCCACCGACCTTGCCTATTTGCCTATAAGAAACCTCCTGATGCATAAACCCTAGGTCATCAAGCCTCTAGCCACGAAAAGTTCCGCAGCGCAGCCGCCACCGAAGGGGAGATTCGAGGGACAGAAAGTCTCTGTTCCAGCACCCTGCCGGGATGGGGAAGTGCCCCTGGAGCCATCTCCATCAATCTCCACCACCATCTCCATCGTCATTATTGATTCCCATGATGAGGAGGGAGTAGTTCTTCCACAAGGCTAAGGGTTCTATCGGTAGCTATGTGTTCATCTCTCTCTCTATGCATGATCATATGGTGATCATGAGCTTGTAATCTATAGATCTACCTTGCAACTCAAGTGCTTTAATAGATCTCTGCTCTCCCCATGTGTGTGAAAGTGGCAGCGTGCACACCATGGTGGCACTTAGGCTAGAGATTACAAATACTTGTTATGAGTTATATTTCGAGTTGGATGTCTTTATGAAATTGTGGTGTTTGTTGAAACCATCTAGTGCTCAAGGTGACAGTGTGGGATTTTCTAGATGGGAAAGGCTTACTTTGAGGTGTGCTGTTATAGCCCTACCAACGATTAGAGTGTCCAACCAGAGAGTAGTTCAACGTAATATCATGAAGATAATATATTTATATGAGAGTGTTCACTAGTGAAAGTATGATCCCTAGGCCTTGTTTCTAAGCATTGATACACCGTTTGCAATTAGATCTGTTACATGTTTGCTTGCTTCCATCTTTATTTCAGTTTGCCTTTAGTCTTTTCCCACGTCAACCACACGCCATCAAGCTATTTTCTAGCACCGTTACCACTTATAATTATCCATACAACTTGTATTTCACTATCTCTTTGCCGAACTAGTGCACCTATACACCTGGCAAGTGTATTGGGTGTGTTGGGGACACAAGAGACTTCTTGTATCTTGATTGCAGGATTGCCTGAGAGGGAATACCTTTGACCACTTCCTCCCTAAGTTCGATAAACCTTGGGTGATCCACTTAAGGGAAACTTGCTGCTGTTCTACAAACCTCTGCACTTGGAGGCCCAACAACTGTCTACAAGAATAGAAGTGCATAGACATCAAGCTATTTTTTGGCGCCGTTGCCGGGGAGGTAAGGTAAAAGGTACTCACATCCTCCGGTGTGAGTGCTCGAAGTTATTTCCTTTAGATTCTGCAATTTTGTCTTTTTGTTTCTTGTTTTCACTAGTTAGGCTTAATGGAAAACAACAACAAAAATAGAGAGCTTTATAGTATTTATCTTGAGTTAGGACATGAAGTGTTTGAAGAGAAAATTAAAAAACCTATGGAACTTTATTTGCATGCTAATAGCAATGTTGTTAGTATGAATTCTTTGGACACCATTATTGCTCTTGTTATGGAAGAGTCTAAGCTTGCGGAAGCTAGTTTTTATGAAAATGATCTTTTTAGTTCCCCAGCTTTGGAAGATAGCTATTCTATTGCTTATGATGATACCAAACCTCCAATATATGATGATTACAATGATGAATATGCTATTTTCAGTCCACCTACTATTGAGGAGAAAATTAATTATGATTACAATATGCCTCATATATTTGATGATTATGGTGATGAGAATAATAATGATAGGTATTTTGTTGAATTTGCTCCCACTATAATTAATAAGAATGACTATGCTTATGTGGAGAGTAATAATTACTATATGCATGTGGCTCATGATAAGAATGTTTTATGTGATAGTTATATTGTTAATTTTGTTCATGATGCTACTAAAAGTTATTATGAGAGAGGAAAACATGGTTTTATGCATCTCAATAATATTAGGTTTCTCCTCTTTATGTTGAAAGTCTTGAAGTTGCACTTGTTTTGCTTTACTATGTTTATTGCTTTGTGCTTTCATGACTTGTTTCTTTACAAGATTCCTATGCATAGGAAGTGGGTTAGACTTAAATGTGTTTTGAATTTGCTTCTTGATTCTCTCTTTTACTTCAATTCATATTTCTTATGTGAGCATCTTCTCAAACTATCATGCCTAACTTAAAGGCGTTAAAGAAAAGCACTTATTGGCCAATAAGCATTGATACACCGTTGATACACCGTTTGCAATTAGATCTGTTACATGTTTGCTTGCTTCCATCTTTATTTCAGTTTGCCTTTAGTCTTTTCCCACGTCAACCACACACCGTTAAGCTATTTTCTAGCACTGTTACCACTTATAATTATCCATACCACTTGTATTTCACTATCTCTTCGCCGAACTAGTGCACTTATACACCTGACAAGTGTATTGGGTGTGTTGGGGACACAAGAGACTTCTTGTATCTTGATTGCAGGATTGCTTAAGAGGGAATACCTTTGACCACTTCCTCCCTGAGTTCGATAAACCTTGGGTGATCCACTTAAGGGAAAACTTGCTGCTGTTCTACAAACCTCCGCACTTGGAGGCCCAGCAACTGTCTACAAGAATAGAAGTGCGTAGACATCAATGATTCAATAGATGAGAAGCCTACAAGGACATAGACTACTGGCGGAACAAGACAAGCAAAGTCCAAGACTAGACTACATACAAACTCTAACATGTAACCAACTCGTATTGGTACCCAAGACCTAGCCTCCCCATATATAAAGGCTAGGAGGCGCCAATGAGGAGGGCATCCAATCTTATAATACACACGCCTTTCTCTCTCGGCGAGATTGCATCTACATGACTCAACGAGTTTGTACTCTCCAATGATAATATGAGCAAACAAGTAGAAGTACGGTTTCCTCTACAAGGGCCTAAACCTGGGTAAATCGCCTCTCTTGTTTGACTGTTAAGATGACGAAATCACCAGCGATCTCTTTTCCAAAAAACCTTAAGTCCATAACCATGGGAATTGCCGAGGTTACCCCTCGTCACCGACAAGTACACATTTCTCGTTCCCGTGATATAATATTCTATATGATCCAATCACATGCTTGTAAGCTGTGTCAATGTGATATCACCGAGAGGGCCCTGAGTATATCTCTCCATCATTGGGATGGACAAATCCCACTCTTGGTCCACGAGCCTCAACTAACACTCTCTATGTACCCAACGACATCTTTATAATCACCCTATTACGGTGTGACGTTTGATGGAATCAAAGTACTATTCAAGTGTTAGTGATTGACCTGATCTCATGGTCTAAGGACTAGTGTTACTCTGAGTGAGATGTTATAGTAATGTAAGCATAATGACTTTTTATTGTATTACTATACTTTGGGTGAATGTTCATCACATCATTTCACCAATGTTGTGACCTCGTTATTAACAACATCCAGTGTCATGATCAAGAAACCTTGATCATCTGTTAATCAACAAGCTAGTGTAATGATAGGCATTAATAGGAACCATTTCTTTGTATGTACCCATGTATTAGTGTTTACGGTTAACACAATTATAGCATGAGAAATAAACATTTATCATAAACATGGAATAATATAATAACCACTTTATTATTGCCTCTCGGGCATATTCCCTTCATAGGTGGATAAAGAGTACAGAGGGAGCGAGAGCTTAATTTCAAGGGAAAGGCAGTGCTGAGAGAAGGTGTTGTCTCTGGAGGGGTCCAGGAATTAGTGATGTTGGGGGGAAGGAAGTTTGGTCCATGGTGACAGAGAGGTGGAGTCCTTTTTCCATCAGTTTTGGCATATTTCCTGGCATCTGATACGTTGCAAACGTATCTATAATTTTTGATGTTCCATGCTTGGTTTTATCTACTTTCTTATGTTTTGTCCACACTTTGGAGTACTTTTCATATGATTTCTTGGACTAACCTATTAACAACATGCCACAGTGCCAGTTGCCTGTTTTCTGCTGTTTTTGGTTCCAGAAAGTCAGAAAATGAATATTCTCGGAATTGGACAGGACAAAAGCCAAAGTTGATATTTTACCGGAAGACTCACGAAGCCAAAAGACGAGACGGAGAGGGGCCACAGGGCGGCCACACCATGTGGTGGCGCGGGCTAGCCCTGGCCGCGCCACCAGGTGGTGTGGGCCCCCTGGCCGCCCACCGACCTTGCCTCTTCGCCTATAAGAAGCCTCCCGATGCATAAACCCTAAATCGTCAAGCCTCCAGCCACGAAAAGTTCCGCAGCGCCGCCGCCACCGAAGGGGAGATTCGGGGGACAGAAAGTCTCTGTTCCGGCACCCTGCCGGGACGAGGAAGTGCCCCCGGAGCCATCTCCATCGATCTTCACCGCCATCTCCATCACCATTGCTGATTCCCATGATGAGTAGGAAGTAGTTCTCTCTCGAGGCTACGGGTTCTACCGGTAGCCATGTGTTCATCTCTCTCTCTATGCATGATCTTATTGAGATCATGAGCTTGTAATCTATAGATCTACTTTGCTACTCAAGTGCTTTAATAGATCTCTGCTCTCCCCATGTGTGTGAAAGTGACAGCGTGCACACCATGGTGGCACTTAGGCTAGAGATTACAAATCCTTGTTATGAGTTATATTTCGAGTTGGATGTCTTTATGAAATTGTGGTGTTTGTTGGACCTATCTAGTGCTCAAGGTGACAGTGTGGGGTTATCTAGATGGGAAAGGCTTACTTTGAGGAGTGTTGTTATAGCCCTACCATGGATTAGAGTGTCCAACCGGAGAGTAGTTAAGAGTAGTATCATGAAGAGAATATATTTATATGAGAGTGTTCACTAGTGAAAGTATGATCCCTAGGCCTTGTTTCTAAACACTGAAACACCGTTTGCTATTAGATCTGTTACATGTTTGCTTGCTTCCATCTTTATTTCAGTTTTACTTCAGTCTTTTCCACGCCATCAAGCTATTTTCTATCACCGTTACCACTTATAATTACATATACCACTTGTATTTCACTATCTCTTCACCGAACTAGTGCACCTATACACCTGACAAGTGTATTGGGTGTGTTGGGGACACAAGAGACTTCTTGTATGTTGATTGCAGGGTTGTTTGAGAGGGAATACCTTTGACCACTTCCTCCCTGAGTTCGATAAACCTTGGGTGATCCACTTAAGGGAAAACTTGCTGCTGTTCTACAAACCTCTGCACTTGGAGGCCCAACAACTGTCTACAAGAATAGAAGTGCGTAGACATCAAGCTATTTTCTGGCGCCGTTGCCGGGGAGGTAAGGTAAAAGGTACTCAGATCCTCTGGTGTGAGTGCTCGAAGTTATTTCCTTTAGATTCTGCAATTTTGTCTTTTTGTTTCTTGTTTTCACTAGTTAGGCTTAATGGAAAACAACAAAGAAATTAGAGAGCTTTTTAGTATTTTTCCTAAGATAGAACTTGAATTGTCTAAAAAGAAAATTAAAAAACCCATGGAACTTTCTTTGCATGCTAATAGAAATGTTATTAGTATGAATCTTCTGAACACATTTATTGCTAATGCTATGGAAAAGTCTAAGCTTGGGGAAGCTAGTTTTGATGAAAATGATCTTTTTAGTCCCTCATCTTTGGAGGAGAAAATTTACTTTGATGATACTATGCCTCCAATATATGATGATTACAATGATGAGTATGATATTTTCAGTCCACCTACTATTGAGGAGAAAATTAATTATGATTACAATATGCCTCCTATATTTGATGATTATGGTGATGAGAATAATAATGATAACAATTTTGTTGAATTTGCTCCCACTACAATTAATAAGAATGACTATGCTTATGTGGAGAGTATTAATTCTTTTATGCATGTGGCTCATGATAAGAATGTTTCTTGTGATATTTATATTATTAATTTTATTCATGATGCTACTAAAAGTTATTATGACAGAGGGAAACATGGTTTTATGCATCTCAATAATATTAGGTTTCCCCTCTTTATGTTAAAAGGCTTGAAGTTGCACTTATTTTGCTTTCCTATGCTTGTTGCTTTGTGCTTTCATGACTTGTTTCTTTACAAGATTCCTATGCATAGGAAGTCGGTTAGACTTAAATGTGCTTTGAATTTGCTTCTTGATGCTCTCTTTTACTTCAATTCATATTTCTTATGTGAGCATCTTTTCAAACTATTATGCCTAACTTAAAGGCGTTAAAGAAAAGTACTTATTGGGAGATAACCCAAAAGTTTTAGATGAGTCTTGGAAGTTATTACCTCTGTAATAACCACTCCTTATCCTTTTTATTTGCTTTTTGTACCAAGAGTAACCTCTAATGAGAGAGAAGTAATGATTGGGAAAGTTGCTGTCCCGAAACAGATTTCTATGCTTCACCGTAAAAATTCGTGTAAAATCTCTGTACGTCCTTTCGAGGCGTGAATTTTTGTGCTTATTACCCAGGTTGTTATCTAACTTTCATTAGTTCAACACTTTTTTATTTAAGCAACAGAAGGTCTTTGGAAAAATTGGTTTTTACCTGCTGGTCTGTTTTGACAGATTTCTGCCATTATTTGCATTTGCTTCTTATTGGTTCCTTTTTGGGTTCTCTTTGGGGAATTGAGCTTTTTGAGGGAAGTGCTACAGTATCTAGTGTTCTAATGGAAGTTTTATTGGTGTTAGAACTGAACCTAAAGACCTATTATCTTGAGTGCACTAATGTTGCTAATAAAGATTGTGTGAAGTTTTGTATGAAGGAAAAATTTCAGGTGTATGGAAGGAATGAGTAATGAGATGAAGTATGGACTAAAGCTCAAGCTTGGGGATGCCACGCGTGTCACCCCAACAAATATCCAAGAAGTACAGGCGTCAAGGCTTGGGGATGCCCAAGGCATCCCCTTCTTCATCAATAAAAATCCTAGGTTTCTTCCAAACGCTTCATTTTTATTGTTTCATGCACAGTTGTGTTGAGCGTCTTCTTTTTCATTTTTGTTTTGGTTTTTAGTTTGCTTGGTTTGCTTAGTTTGCTGAATAAATTGGTTCGACCCCCTCTTTTATGCATTGGTTTTCAAATAGTTTGGTTTGGATTGGAAAAGAGTAGGAAAGTTCATGCTTAAGTGGTAAAGAGAGCTTGTTTTTGCCTGTGGCCTATGCTTTGTCATGCCATGATTGATATTGTTTTGGCTTTATGCTTAGTATTATTGCTGTAGCATGACTTGTTATAAACAATTGAGATTGCTTAATGTGCCTTGGATGAATCATGCGTTGTTTTAGCATATTAAAGCATAGTATAGTGGTTTTCTCCTTTGATGCTTTATTTGGGTTGACTTGGCGCATGATCACACCATGTTATGACTATCTCAAGTCACCATAAGCCTTTATGATCCTTTAGTTTTCAACTTGTAGTACCACTTTATGCTTTGATCAATGATGTTTTGTCGCTCTGCATGATTATGGCCATTATTGCTCTCTTAGTTTGTCGCTCCCAGTGTTTTGCTAGCCTCCACAACCAAGTATAAGTTCCACTCATGCATCCAACTCCCTAAACCAAGTTATTCCAAAGAGTCCACCATACCTACCTACTAGCTTATGCTATTCCAAGTACATTCTTGTTTTTGTCTACCTTCTGAATTAAACTTGTTATGAGAAAACTAGTGATTAAAGCTCTCACGAACTTGATGGCACACTTTACTTTTCTTGCCCTTAATAAACTTGAACCATTGTGTCGTCTATGTTGTATATGCTTGCACTTATTTGTTGGGAATTAGCAGAACCATGCTGTCATGTGGAACGCTTTCAACATTGCGCTTGGTACTTGTACCTAGTTGATATCATGCTCTTTTGTATATGGATGTCGTCGGTGTGAAATGAAAGGGGAGCTTGTAAGTCCATGGAGTTATGTATATGTGTTAGAGAAACTCCTGGGTCGCTGGTCTAATCCATGCTGACATGCTGGAAACCTGCAGCGTAACCATAATGAGCTATCTATGAAGCATTCTTCTTATAAAAAAAGAGAGTCCTATATTGAGAAAAAAAGAGAAAAGATAAAAAAATAGATTGTGAAAAGAGGAAAGAGAGAAAAAGGCACCATATTCCCATGGTAAATGAGAAGATTGCTGAGATGCTCGTTGTCTGCTTGCCTTGTCATTTTGATATGGGTATTCTTCCGTATCATCGGGCAAGGGGTACCCCGTTGGCAGTTCTCTATGATACACATGTACTTACGATGACAAGAACTTACCGGTGACTAAACTTGAGTAGCATGAGGAGCACCCCTCGTATTCAAGGGACATGAGATTTCCAACTTATACTTCGTCAAGCATATACACCATAGTTTGTTCACTTTAACCTTAATCACTTCAAGATGCTTATGATAGGGGCAATGAGAGCTGAAAGCTATAAGTACCATAATTTTTGGAAGCTCTTTATGAAACTTGAATCTCTGCTTCCTTCTATGAAGGCCTTGCTTCCACCATTATATTGAGTCTCCACCTTCTACCTTTATGCACCTACTTTGAGAGCATAGTGGCCATTCTTAGTTCTATGTGCATTGTCCCAAGACTTGTTGATTGATGCATAGCTTTGATATTGCTTATTGTAAACTATTTGTATCTAGTCACTCTTATGAACTTTGAAGGTGTCCTATGCAATTATATTTGCTACTCTGTGAGGGACAAGCTGAATGCCACTATGCTATGTTTTCTTTAAGTGAAACAAACAAACGTCTTGCAAAGCATTGTTATTCATGAATCTTTTGTTTGTATCCTTTCATGTTACAACATAGTTGCTATGTCTTATTGTTAGAACTTTATCTTTCATGCTATGTTGAAGTACTATGATCCCAGCTATCCATGTTTTACAAATACTTTGATCAAGTTTATGATGATGCATGTCACCTAAAAAATTATTCTTTCTTTTTATCACTTACCTACTCGCGGACGAGCAGGAGTTAAGCTTGGGGATGTTGATACGTTGCAAACGTATCTATAACTTTTGATGTTCCATGCTTGGTTTTATCTACTTTCTTATGTTTTATCCACACTTTGGAGTACTTTTCATATGATTTCTTGGACTAACCTATTAACAAGATGCCACAGTGCCAGTTGCCTGTTTTCTGCTGTTTTTGGTTCCAGAAAGTCAGAAAATGAATATTCTCGGAATTGGACAGGACAAAAGCCAAAGTTGATATTTTACCGGAAGACTCACGGAGCCAGAAGACGAGACGGAGAGGGGCCACAGGGCGGCCACACCATGTGGTGCGCAGGCTAGCCCTGGCCGCGCCACCAGGTGGTGTGGGCCCCCTGGCCGCCCACCGACCTTGCCTCTTCGCCTATAAGAATCCTCCTGATGCATAAACCCTAAATCGTCAAGCCTCCAGCCACGAAAAGTTCCGCAATGCCGCCGCCACCGAAGGGGAGATTTGAGGGACAGAAAGTCTCTGTTCCGGCACCCTGCCGAGACAGGGAAGTGCCCCCATCTCCATCGATCTCCACCGCCATCTCCATCACCATTGCTAATTCCCATGATGAGGAGGGAGTAGTTCTCTCTCGAGGCTAAGGGTTGTACCGGTAGCTATGTGTTCATCTGTCTCTCTATGCATGATCTTATTGAGATCACGAGCTTGTAATCTATAGATCTACTTTGCTACTCAAGTGCTTTAATAGATCTCTGCTCTCCCCATGTGTGTGAAAGTGACAGCGTGCACACCATGGTGGCACTTAGGCTAGATATTACAAATACTTGTTATGAGTTATATTTGGAGTTGGATGTCTTTATGAAATTGTGGTGTTTGTTGGACCTATCTAGTGCTCATGGTGACAGTGTGGGGTTATCTAGATGGGAAAGGCTTACTTTTAGGAGTGCTGTTATAGCCCTACCATGGATTAGAGTGTCCAACCAGAGAGTAGTTAAGAGTAGTATCATGAAGAGAATATATTTATATGAGAGTGTTCACTAGTGAAAGTATGATCCCTAGGCCTTGTTTCTAAACACTGAAACACCGTTTGCTATTAGATCTGTTACATGTTTGCTTGCTTCCATCTTTATTTCAGTTTTACTTTAGTCTTTTCCACGCCATCAAGCTATTTTCTATCACCGTTACCACTTATAATTACATATACCACTTGTATTTCACTATCTTTTCGCCGAACTAGTGCACCTATACACCTGACAAGTGTATTGGGTGTGTTGGGGACACAAGAGACTTCTTGTATGTTGATTGTAGGGTTGTTTGAGAGGGAATACCTTTGACCACTTCCTCCCTGAGTTCGATAAACCTTGGGCGATCCACTTAAGGGAAAACTTGCTGCTGTTCTACAAACCTCTGCACTTGGAGGCCCAACAACTGTCTACAAGAATAGAAGTGCGTAGACATCAGCATCAAAACCACCCCATACCAGTACATAAAAAAGGGCCTTCCCCACCCCTTCGGGTTTGCTCCCTCCTCCCAAACTAGCAGCGAATGAGCTTGTTGGTTTGAGTGTGTTGGGGGTAGAAGAAGAGAGGTCCATGGAATTGGGGCAGATTGATATGGAGAAGACCATGGTTGGTGGTGGTATGAAGCAAGGGAGAGGAAGAGGTCTTGAACCCTAGTAGTAGCAGCAGATGCAACAACAGCAGATGTAGGGCTCTGAGTATGGTTAGATGCCCCCTCCCCCTATGGTTTTCATCCTCCATCCCCATATGACGTCATGCCTATGAACATCCCTTCCATGGGTTTTTCTAGGCCCTTTCCCACCCTATCTACCAAGCAGCAGTATGGGATGTAGTCCAATCAGTGGGTTTCTCCTCAACAGGGTAGTTCACAAGAGCAACAGTAGTCTCAAAGCAGTGGGGATCAAAATCATAAGGGAAAAGGTTAGGGAAATGCAAATAAGAAGCTTTTGTTCCCCAGAAAGAGCAGAGTTCCTTTGGACCTGATGTAGTTGCCTAGATGAATTATACCAAATCAATCTGCATGTGTTGTGGTGAACTAGGCCACCACCAAGCTGTTTGTGGAAGGCAAACTTTGTGTTTTATTTGTAAAGCTACTAGACATAAGCTTGATGGCTGTCCAGTGAAGAAGAGACCACATCAGATTGCTAGGTATGTGGGGAGTGCTACTACTGGTTTGGGTTTCTACCATACTGAAACTCCTGAGGTGGTCTTGAATCATGCCTCCTCTACCAAAAATGTTGGATTGGTTGTTGTGGAAGGGGGAGAAATTTCTAGTGAAGAATTAGTTGGGGAGTTCTCCAAGATATAAAAGAGCAATTGGCCATGGCAGATTAGGGAGTTAGGGCAACCAGGGATCTACCTTGTGAAGTTTCCACCTCACATTCAAGTGGACCAGGTTATTGGCTATCCTAGGTTTGGTCTATCTAGAGAGTGGGTTTGGGTTAAGATGGAAGCATGGAGTGATGATCTAGAACCTGTAGAAACTATGGTCACTACTTGGTTTAGGGTTACTAGTCTGCAGTCGAAACAGTGTGAGTGGAATGAGCTTGATCAGGCCATTTCAGTTTGTGGAATCTTGCAAGATGTGGACCAGTTAAGCATCTTCAAGGATAATGCTAAAGTGGTTAGGCTGAAGATTAAATGTAGAGACCCCCTCAAAATCCCTAGCAGTAAACTATTTCACTTCCATGGTGGGCTGTTTCAGTTGGGCTTTGCATCTAAGATCCCTGTTGAGGAAGATGAAACTGATGACCTCCTTGGAGATGAGTTAGATAAAAATAGGAAGAATGAGGAGAACTCAAAGCGGGGGGTGGATACTAACAAAGCTTCTAGCTATCAGGATAAGGAAAGCAACATTAACCAGAACACCAATGCACAGGGTCAGAAAAATGGTTTTAGAGCTAGGATGGTGGCTGGGGAGAAGTCTGCTCAAACTGGGGAACTGTTTAGTGGCAATAAAGTGCTTTAGATGTTGGAGGAGAGAGGCCTAGTAGACAGCTCAGTGGATTTTGTGTTGGACAAGTCTTCTCTACCTTCTAAAGGTAAGGCTTGAGCTTCTGATTTCTGGCTAGATGAAAGGTATAATGAATTCAAATCATTTCCATGTTTTACCTATATATGAACTAGAAAGTATGGCACTAGATGTAGGAGTTGAGTTTAAAGAAAATCTTGTTGAAGAGTCAGTTATTCCTAGTAGTAATTTTGCTATAGAACTAGTTTCATCACATAATGATGATGAAATTGAGATGTTAGCTGAAGGTTGGGTAGAAGTATCAAATAAATCTCGGGGCAAGCACCCCGGAAAGAAGTTTCAATGATTTGGGATTTTTGGAATAGTAGGAGTATTTCTGCTCCTGGTAGGAAAAAATATATAGATGATAATATAGTTCCTTTAAATGTTGATTACATAGGTTTCTAGGAGACAAAAAAGGAGAATTTTAGCAACTCCTTGAAATCCCTGATAGGAAACAGGAATTTTTTCTTGGAATCACTTGCCTGCTATAGGTATTGCATGTGGTATACTGGTAGGGATTATTTGTGATATTTTTTAGATCACTGCTTGGGACATTAGAGTTTTTCAGTAAGTATTGTTCTTAGGAATAAGTATTCTGGTTCTACTTTTAGAATTACTATTGTCTATGGTTCAGTCTATGAGGATAAGAAACAAGACTTTATCTTTGAGCTCCATGAGGATAAGAACAAGACTTTATTCTGGTTCTACTTTTAGAATTACTACTGTCTATGGTTCAGTCTATGAGGATAAGAAACAAGACTTTATCTCTAAGTAGTGGCAATGTAGATTTTCTATGGATGGATAATCTATATCTTCTTATAAAGTAGACCTCCACTAAGAGTTATTAAAGTTTGCCTATCTAAGCATGCATACTATCCACATCATCGACAAATTGTAGCCATATGATTCCAATCATCTGAGCATCCATTTGTGTTGTGACTACTTTCAAGTGCTTCACATGGCCTAGAAATATTATATAGATAAACCCACCAACAACCATTAATTAGTGCCCCCATAGCTTTTCACATCACCTAAATTACTTCCACCCTTGATGCTCTCGACGCACAAGTTTACTTATGTAGATGAAGAGTCATTGTTTGTTTCTTATTCGGTCAATCCCATTGGTCGCATGCATGCTCATCCTCCTCTCCTTCATGGCTCCTATTCTCCTTTGGTCACCTCTGTCGATCAACTGTTGGCACCCAGCATGAGATGCCATCCCTTTCCAATGTTTGTAGGTGCTCAGTTTCTCCTTTTGCTCCGTTGGTTTGGTTTTCCTTCCGGTATGTGATTTGCATGGTATTTTATAGTTTCCAGCAAACAATATCTTTGTCTATATAGTAACTCAATCCATTTGTAGCCAACGATCATGCTAGCTAATCAATTGGAGGCAGTGGGCATAGATCATCTGACCAATATCATGGAAATTCGTTTTGGAGTTTTCTCCATGTGCATGTTATATGGATGTTTAGTTGGATAGGGTCAGAAAACCAAAACGCTTGTTTATGTACTGTGGGGATCTAGATATCCCAATTTTAGCAATCGAGCCGATACTATTGGAAATATGCCCTAGAGACAAATAATAATATGGACTATTCTCATATTTCACAAAGTTTATAATTAGTTTTATATCGTGCCATAACGGTATTGAAAAGAAACATCAATAAACGTGTGATATGTAAAACAACCACGAGTTCAGAGTGAATCTCTAGTCACTGGTTCATTGGTCAATATATGATCAAGGTTTCCTGATCATGTGGCATTTATGCTAGTTGACCATAGATTCACCTAATTGGGATAATGATATGATGAGCATACCCAATCTAAGCATCATAACACGATCATGTCACAAAGTTCAAGTTGCGATTATTAGGAAACATGGTGACTTGCTCCTGAGACCGTGAGACCATATTTAATCACACCTGAGAGTGCCTTGTTCACATCAAACATCACTCAGTAAAATAGTGATCATAAAGGTGTGTTTAGATACATCAAAGGGGCATGTAGATGCGTATGTGTCAAGAGCGGGATTTGTCCATCCACGTGGCACAAAGATACTCTAGGCCCACTCGGAGAAGTTATATCCATAAGCTGCACAGCGTGTGACTAGGTCACTTATCGGAACGAGTTAAGTAGTATTTGTCGGTAAAAAGATTGAACCCGACATGGTGATGTCATTGATCAGATCTCGGACAACGCAAGTATCACATAGGCAAAAGGAATAAGACATAGCGTTGATGGTTCAACGACAAAGTTTTCGTAGAATGCACAAGGATCATTATGGGCATCCAGGTCCCACTGTTGATCATTGGTCCAAGAGGGGTCTCGACCATGTATGGAGTGTTCCTGAACCATAGGATAACACACTTAAGGGTTTGAAAAAGCTCGAATATCATTTTGGTATCATCGGAATCACTAGAAAAAAAAGAGGGGGAAATCAGAAAGGTTTCGAGAAGGTCCGGAGGATGTCCGGAGAAGGAATTAGATAATATGTAAATAGATTTATATTTATTTAATAAAATAGAAGGAATTAAAATGGTTAAATTCCCTAGTGGGCCAATTCCCTAAGGGAAAGGCCCCAGGAGGGGAAAACCAAAAGGGAGGAGGTGGCCAATTGGGCCCTAGGGCACCCGCGCGGGGCCCGCAGGTGCCTTGGTCGGCGGCCAAGCCTCCCTCTCTCCTCTCCTTTGTTTAGTCCCACATGGCTAGGCCAAGAGATTTTGGGGTCCCCTTCCCCCTATATATTGAGAGGCATATGGTGGCAATGAAATCATTAGAAAATAATAAAAGGCTTCCTAACTTTAAGGAAAGCTTTCAGCCGCCTCCCTCTCCCTATCTCTCCCAAGACCGTGGTCCCAAGTCTGGACTGTCCAAACAGGAACTTCTTCACCATGGAGCATCATCGCGCTGCGAGGTTCGGGATCCAGAAGATCTACTTCTGCAATCTCTGCTGGATCAGAGGAGCGGGAGTCATCGTCAAACATCGGACATACGTGACTCCCTCGGAGGTGCTGCACTTGCGGTGCTAGGAGTTTCCGGAGCCACCGGAGCCGTCAGCGTTCAGAACAACCTTGAGGTCGGCATTGATATGACTACATCGCCAACACTCTCCCGAGTGACAATGCTTTTCGTAACAATAAGTTTTCGAAAATCCCCTCCCGTTACTATATTAATTATAGATAGATCCTGACATTAGGGTTCTTGGTGTAGAAAAACATATTGTTTTCAGACGCGTAACCCCAACAGATACAACATATGATGTTAGTTGCTTTTTTCAAACCATCTAGCCATAATGATTCAGATAACATTACCGTATGATGTAACTTCGTTGAATTTAATTTCTCAAAAATCATTCACTAAATTTATTTTTGTTTGTGATTTTTATTTTTCATCATGCAATGATTTAGTGAGCATTCTTAGTGTATTAACATTCTCAATTATAACAGACCCAATGTATATTCTCCACATACGTACATATGTTTTCGGTCAGTTTACATGGATATGACACTCTTCATGATCATTTTTATACATATAAATGATTTCTATACATATAAATGATTTCCATACTAGTATGTCCTTTCCAAACCTTCTTATCCATTTTTTCATGTCTATCAGTTAACATTGTGTACTTCTAAGAATACATGTCCATTTTTTAGTATGTTATATCATATTTAGTATGCCATATAAGTTGCAGGTAGTGGCATCAGAGTCATCAGAAGTGCTATAAAATTAATAAAATATTTTTAAGAAGTTCCCGCTAAAAAGCACGGGGTATTTTCTAGTTTAATGAATCGGTGGAGATGTAGGCCCTCATGTAAATAGGGTTAGCTAGTAGAGCTTATACCTGGGTAACAGCCAGGAAAATCTTATCATGAGTATGATAGATAGGATTTTTTGTTCTACTAATTTTGATAACCTTTTCCCCTTTACGGTGCTATAACTTCGGATAGAATTGGTAGTGACCATACTCCCATCATTTGGGAGTCTAGTGAGGCTCATATCCCTAAGAAAAATAGTTTTAAGTTTGATAAATGGCGGATCTCTAGGCTAGACTTCAAAGATGTAGTGAATAAAGCTTGGGCTATCAATGTTAATATTGTTGATGTAGTGGACATTTGGCAAGCCAAGATTAGATATTTTAGGAAATTAGCTAAAGGTTGGAATGCAAATTTAGAAGCTGATATTAGTAAAGAGAAGAAAGATTTAATGAAGGTTATTTGCTTCGGGGTTTTCTCTTCTGACCAAGGCACCCCCTTGACAATAAATCTGAGGCCACTCCCTTAAGTGATGAGGAAAGAGCTAGATTTGACTTTATTCGTAGGGATCTAAATAGTTTATAGATTATAGAAAAACCAAAGCCAGACAAAGATCTAGGTAAAGGGACATTCTAGAGGTAGATAGAAACACAACCTATTTCCATGTTGTGGCAAATCAGTGAAGGAGGAAAAATACGATCCTTAGTCCGGATGGACCTGATGGGTCTGTCACTGAAACAAAAGATATGATTAAGGTAGCACTAGACTATTACAAAGACCATTTTGGTTTTGAACCTAGAGCTGACATTAATCTTAGACATAATTTCTTCTCTAAAGATGAAAATTTTAGTGTTGAAGAGAATAGTATTTTAGAAAGGGCTTTCTCCAAGGAAGAAGTCAGAACTGCCTTTTCCGAGTCTTACTCAGATGGTGTCCCATGACCAGATGGTATCTCATTTATGTTTTATCAACATTTTTGGGATATCATTAAACATGACTTGTTGGCTATGTTTGATGCTTGGTACTAGGATAAGTTAGATATCTATAGTTTAAAATTTTCCATGATCACCCTTATTCCTAAATAGAATGATGCTAGATCTATGAAAAAATTTAGACATAGTTTGTTAAATTGCTCTTTTAAGATCTTTACTGAAGTCTTGAATAATAGATATGCTAAGATCATTGGGAGGTTGATCTCCTCTTATCAATATGCTTTTATTAAAGGTAGATTCATTTTAGAAAGTGTGGTAACTGCTATGATAAAATTGGGAGGTTCAAGAGGTCCATACGAAAAAATTCAAGGTTTAATCCTTAAAATAGACTATGATAAAGCCTATGCTAAAGTTAACCTGGGACTTATCTATGAAACTTTGGAATGTAGATTTTTTAATCCCACCTTTATGATGATCAAACAGATTACAACAGGTGGATCTATTGGAGTTAAAATAAATGACATAGAGAATATTTTTTCTTACTAGGAAAGGCTTGAGGTAGGGGGACCCCATTGCCCCTCTCCTGTTCAACTCGGTAGTTGATGTTTTTTCTAGGATGCTAATTAAAGGTTCTCAACATAATTTGATTAGAGGTTTGTGCCCAAATTTAATTCCTGGTGGTGTGATCCGCTTGCAATATGCTGATGACACCCTCCTCTTCCTGGAAAAAGATCATAGGATAGCTAGGAATTTAAAATGGATACTTACCTATTTTGAATAGATCTCTGGTATGAGGATTAACTTTCATAAGAGTGAGTTGCTTCCTATTAATATAAGTCAAGAGAAGTTACTTCCTATTTTAGATATCTTTCAATGTGTTGTTGATGAGTTCACTGTGAAATACTTAGGAATTTCTCTACATTTTGATAGACTTAGTAGGGGGATTTGCAACCTCCTTTTGAGAACATCCTTGCCAGAATATCTAGCTAGAGAGGTAGATTACTTTCTTCTGCTACTAAAAGAACTCTTATTCTGGCGGTCTTAGCTAGTATCCCTGTCTACCTTCTTTCTTTCTTCAAATCCCCTAAGTGGGCACTAAAAATGTTGAATTATGAGTTGGCTAATTTTATGTAGAATGATGAGGAAGGAAACAAATTACACCTAGCTAATTGGCCTTCTATTTGTATGAAAAAGGAGTTTGGGGTATGGGAATCCCAAATTTACAAGACATGAATATTTGTCCGATTGGATCTTGGGTTAAGAGATACATTCTGGGGGAAGGTTCCTTGTGGAAGAGAGTTATGGATGCTAAACATGAGATTAGAAACCCTAATATTCTTTCCTGTCAAGATGTTCATCCTTCTACTTTTTTTGGAAAGGAGTGATGTGGGCTTCAAAAGCAATTAAAATAGGGTATAAGTGGCAGGTAGGTAATGGTAGGCATATAAAGTTTTGGGAAGATATCTGGTTTGGTAATCCCCCTTAGTTGTTCAATTTTGGATCATTTATTTTATTTCTAATCAGCAAACTCAAATATTGTTGAGCTTTGGGATGGAGTGCAGATTAGGGGTAACTTTAGAAGAACTTTTACTGAGAGTATGATGATCCAGTGGTAGGATCTGTTGGTTATTGCTAGGAGTATTACCTTTAGTGATCAGGAAGACCAGCTTATCTAGCAGTATGAGTCTAAAGGGGTTTATTCTTCTAGCTCCATGTACTCTATCACTAATTTTAGGGGGTGAAGCATAATTTCTTGCTCGCTATGTGGAAATTAAAATCCCACCAAGGGTCCAGGTCTTTTTGTGGCTCCTCTCCCAAAATAAAATCATGACTAGGGATAACCTGAGAGCTGAAGGCATCCCAAAACCTCTAGAATGTGAGTTCTATAAAGAATAGAATCAGTTCATCGCCCGATGTTTGATTGCATTATTGATAAACTTCCTTGGTCAGAGATTTTTAAGGTCTTTCATATCCAGGTCTCTGATTATGAACCAGTAGCTAGCAGATGGTTATGCAACAAAAAGTTCTTACATTTTAATGTAGTTTCTGCAGCTATTCTTTGGGGACTGTGGAATTCTAGGAATAGTCTGGTCTTTAACAGATCTACCTAGATTAATATGAAACAGGTTTGACATCTAGTGTTATCCTATCTGAGAAATTGGAAGGTGCCTTTCAAGGATCTAGAAGGAGGGGAAACTGACCAATTCACATACCGCCTGTTGCAAAATCTCAAAAGACCTTGAGGTTGCCCACGTGCCGACCTACACTGATTTTGGTTAGGTTTCCACCTGGAAGACCACTACTTTTGGGAAGGTGCATGGGGGAGGGTGTCTCTGAACTACCTGCAAGCTCATCCAAGCGAAGGGGATTCCATCCATGTGGTGACTTGAAGCACTTGGTGCTGCAGTGTTTCTCACATCCAAGTTTTTGTGTTTTTGGGGTTCTTTTGAGTCTAGTGTGAGCGGGTGATCTTGTGGCGGCTTCCTGATGCATGTAAAATGCATACATGAACTATGTGTTTTGTTAACATGTTTTCCCATATATTTGCGTCATATATAATGTTATATCCCTATTTTATATTGATTTTGGGGGATTTACCAATGATCCCCTTTATTTTGGTTATAACCCCATAGGACAAAAAACACGTTTTCAATGTTTTTGATGTTTCAGGACTTTAACTAAGTCAAATGGACCTGTACTTTTGAGAATGCCAATATTTACCCACGAGAAGCATCTGAAGCACTGGAATCTCACCAGGAGGTCTAGGAGGGCCAAAAGATCCCAAGTGGCGCGCCCAGGCCTGGTGGGCGCGCCACCCATGCTCTTTCCCTCCTCGACCATTGTAACACCCTCGAATCAGCCCTATGCAACTTTTAGCCCTTTTCCGCCAAACCCGCATAGAAACGATTCAAGGACGCCCACCAGGCACTTTCGTGCGGGTGGAAAAAGAAGTAATACCATTACACAACAGTCCTCGATGGGACCCACAGAACATATATATATACAACACGACTCCATGAGTCAAGAATACCGATATACAGTACAAAGATCAAAAATCACCTTGAAATCGCTACAGCGTCCGAGTACGGACAAGATGCAAATGGGACTAAGAGCCCTGAAGAATAACCAATGGCGTCCATAACCCTACGCAGGCCAAGCCGGAAGGGTAACCCTGCTAACGACGTCGATCTCAAACCTGCTAAAACAAAAGGGGTGCCGGCAAAGGGCAAAGGAAAAATAGGAGCGTCAGTACTGAGGCTAGTACACGGCGAGGCTAGAATTCGGCGGTCCTCGCCTACATAGGTATGGTGGACTGAAGCGGCAGCGTAGCGGCACTAAAAAACCTATAGAGACTCGGTATCACTGGCGACTATTAGAGAGGGGTAAGAAAGACCTATCCGGATCCAACCTGAAGCTAACACCAGACAAACCCACCCTGATATTTTCCCCCTCGAGACCAAACGAGGAAGTCGGACCAAGGAACTCACACAGTTGGCAATTTTACTCATTCTGTTATAGTTGCAACACTTACTAGTCAGATATATATAGCATGAGTCATCCTGAAGCATAAGTAGTGGGAAGTCTTAATCACCATTCCGTTATAGTTGGAATATTTACTAGTCAGATATAATTTTCCTGAGGAATCCCAAAACCCAGCAATTGTTGGCACTTTTATCACATTCCATTGGAGTTGCAATACTTACTAGGCAGGTATAGTATGACACAGATCACCACAGATCCACCAGTTGTTGGCATTTTTAATTTACATTCCGTTGTATTTGAAGCTGAATTACTAGTCACATATTAAGTCAAATTTATAGCACTACTTTAGTTATGCTTGTCTATGATCGAGATACTGTGCTCCAAGTCGTCCATAACCGCGGACACGACTTTCAGAAAGTTTTACCCTGCAGGGTTGCACAAATAGCAACACACACTCGATCAACCTCGAAAAAAACCAACTCAAAACCCAACGAGGCATTCATGACAAAGCGATCACAGGATTCATAAAATATTTCAGGGGGCCACCCCAGTAAGCTACCCGCAACAAAGTTGGCCGGCTCCGGAACAGACTCAGGGTTTGCGACGACGGCTGTAAACGACTGGGAACCCGAAAGTGTGACTGGGCTTGTCGATACCGCGAAAACATGGCGCGATCCAAAACAGTACAGGTGCTCCACGCACAATCTTAAATAAAGCGGTAAAGCATGACATAAGTACAGGATAGTAATAAAACCCCAAACTAGTTTGTGGCCCCAAGAAATAGAAATGAATCAAGCTCTGGCTCAGGGGGGGGGGGTCCATAAGGCCTCCCAGATGTGGATAGTGCGAAAAAAATTCTACCGCAAGAACGAACAAAACCCAGATCTAATCTAGATAAAAGCCAAGATCTAATCTATTAGACATGTGCAACGAGATAGATCTGTACTAACCCTTGTAGATCCGAAAACCTTGTGCGAGATCGGATCTCGTGGTTGATGTAGACAATCACTTGCCAATCTCAAGATCGAGTAGACGATCCTTCCGGCGCCGTGTTCCGGCAGCGCTTCCGCAGTCGGTCACACGTGCGGAGTCGAAGCAGACCTTCCTCTCCCTGTTCCAGCGAGCAGCGGAGGTAGTAGATCTCTCCACGGAATCCCAGCAGCACGACGGCGTGGTGGTGGTGGTGGAGTAGAGAATTCTGCAGGGCTTCGCCTAAGCCAGAGCAGATGGAAGGAGGAGGAGAGAGGCGACTAGGGTTTTGAGTGGGAAGGGGCAAGGGGGTGGCGCCTCCACCCCTCTATATATAGAGGGAGGGGTGCGGACTAGGGTTCCCACCCCTTAGGGCCGGCGCACAAGGAGGCTTGGGGGAGAGTCCTTCCCCCCCAAGTTTCCTTTACTTACCCTTTAAGTTTCCCTTTATCCTATCTTGGTTTTCAAGTAAACTCCAAAATATCTTCTAGAACCTTCCGAAACATTCTGAAACCTTCTAGAATCCCCATACAAACACTCCGGAACATTTCCTAACTTAGAAAATGATCCCCATTATATGAATCTTATTCCCCGGACAATTCCGGATCTCCTCGTGATGTCCCGGATCCAATCCGAGACTCCGAACAACATTCGGTCTCCAACGCACATTCAATATCTACTTAAAACAACTTCGAACCTTAAGTGTGTCACGCTACGGTTCGTGAATATGTAGACATGATGGAGACACCTCTCCGATCAATAACCATCAGCGGGATCTGGAGATCCATAACGGCTCCCACATACTCAACGATGACTTCGTGATCGATAGAACCATTAACATACGAAACCAATTCCCTTTGTCACGCGATACTCTACTTATCCGAGGTTTAATCCTCGGTATCTACATACCTAGTTCTATCTCGTTACCGATAAGTACTCTTTACTCGTTCCATGTTATGTCATCCCTTGTGACCTAGTCACATGCTTGCAAGCTAACTATGGGTGAACTATGTCAGCCCTGCAGAATTCTCTACTCCACCACCACCACCACACCGTCATGCTGCTCGGATTCCGTGGAGAAGATCTACTACCTCCGCTGCTCGCTGGAACAGGGAGAGGAAGGTCTGCTTCGACTCCGCACGTGTGACCGACTGCAGAAGCGCTGCTGGAACGCGGCGCCGGAAGGATCGTCCACACGATCTTGAGATCGGCAAGTGATCGACTACATCAACCACGAGATCCGATCTCGTAATGCTTTCGGGTCTATAAGGGTTAGTACAGATCTATCTCGTTGCACATGTCTAATAGATTAGATCTTGGCTTTTATCTAGATTAGATCTGGGTTTTGTTCGTTCTTACGGTAGAATTTTTTTGTTTTCCATGCTACGAACCCATCAATTCCACTGAGAGGGCCCGGAGCATATCTATCCGTCATATGGATGGACAAATCCCAATCTTGGTCCATGCGCTTCAACACATACTTTCAGAATACCCAATGACACCTTTATAACCACCCAGTTATGAAGCGGTGTTTGATGTCATCAAAGTACCCATCCGGTGATGGTGATTAACATAACCTCATGGTCGAAGGATTAGGTTACTATGCATTTGAAAGCTTGTAGCAATATGAACTTAATGACTTGATCTTATGCTACGCTTACTATGGGTGTGTGTCCATCACATCATTCTCCTAATGATATAACCTTGTTATTAATGACATCCAATGTCCATGATCAGGAAACCATGATCATCAATTAATCAACAAGCTAGTTCAACAAGAGGCTTACTAGGGACTCTTTTATGTTTACAAAACACACATGTATTAGTGTTTCCTTATAATACAATTATAGCATGGGATGCAAACATTCATCATAAACACAAAGATATAATAATAACCACTTTTATTATTGCCTCTTGGGCATATCTCCAACAGTCTCCCACTTGCACTAGAGTCAATAATCTAGATTACATGGTAATATACCTAACACCCATGGCGTTCTGGTGTTGGTCATGCTTTGCTCTAGGGAGAGGTTTAGTCAACGGATCTGCCACATTTAGATCAGTGTGTACTTTGCAAATCTTTATGTCACCATCTCGGACATACTCGCGAATAGCATGGAAACGTAGCTTGATGTGCTTCAGCTTGCTATGTGACCTTTCCTCCTGTGCATTAGCTATGGCACCTGTGTTGTCATAGTAGATGGCCATCGGGTCCAACGCACTAGGAACCACGCCAAGTTCAGTAATGAACTCCTTCATCCATATGGCTTCTTGTGCAGCCTCCGAAGCAGCTATGTATTCCGATTCAGTTGAAGATTTTTCCACAATGCTTTGCTTGGCACTCCTCCAGCTCACTGCAGCACCATTCAAAATAAATACGTATCCAGACCGTGACTTCGAGTCATCTGGATCGGTGTTCCAACTAGCATCAGTGTAACTGTTTACAACAAGCTGTTCATCACCTCCATAAGAAAGAACCATATCCTTAGTCCTATTTAGGTACTTTAGGATATTCTTGACCACTGTCCAGTGCTCCATTCCAGGATCACTTTGATATCTGCTAGTCAAACTAATAGCATGTGCTATATCCGGTCTTGTACACAGCATGGCATACATGATAGAACCTATGGCTCCCACTCACTTTCTTGTAAATACAAGCTTCTCCATAAGTTTGTATAAATCCAAAGTTTTTGATTACTTTATCAAAACGTTGATTCCAACTCCGGGATGGTTGCTTCAGTCCATAAATGGAGCGCTGAAGTTTGCATACCTTGTTAACATCTTTAGGATCGACAAAACCCTTGGGTTGTACCATATACAACTCTTCCTTAATGTCCCATTAAGGAACGCCGTTTTGACATCCATCTGCCAAATCTCATAATCGAAATATGCAGCAATTGCTAACAAAATCCTCACAGACTTTAGCTTCGCTACTGGTGAGAAAGTCTCATCATAGTCAACTCCTTGAATTTGTCGGAACCATTTCGCGACAAGTAAAGCTTTATAGACGGTAACATTACCATCAGCATCTATTTTTCTTTTGAAAATCCATTTGTTCTCGACAGCCTTACGGCCATCCGGTAAGTCCACCAAAGTCCATACTTGGTTTTCGTACATGGATCCCATTTCGGATTTCATGGCTTCTAGCCATTTGTCGGAATCTGGGCTCACCATAGCTTCTTCATACGTCGCAGGGTCATCAGTGTTGTCCACCAACATGACGTTCAAGGCAGGGTCATACCAATCAGGAGTGGTACGAACCCTTGTTGACCTACGAGGTTCAACAGCAACTTCGTTCGAAGTCTCATGATCACCATCATGAGCTTCCTCTCCAATTGGTGCAGGCGGCACAAAAACATCTTCCGGTGCTGCGCTACTCTCAACTCCGAGAGAAGGTTCAATAACCTCGTCGAGTTCTACTTTCCTTCAGTCACTTCCTTCGAGAGAAACTCCTTCTCAAGAAAGGATCCATTCTTGGCAACAAAAACTTTGCCTTCGGATCTATGATAGAAGGTATGCCCAATTGTTTCTTTAGGGTATCCTATGAAGACGCATTTCTCCGCTTTGGGTTCAAGCTTATCAGGTTGTAACTTCTTTACATACGCTTCGCAACCCCAAACTTTAAGGAATGACAACTTAGGATTCTTTCCAAACCACAATTCATACGGTGTCGTTTCAACGGATTTAGATGGTGCCCTATTTAAAGTGAATGCGGCTGTCTCTAATGCATAGCCCCCAAATGATAGCGGTAAATCTGTAAGAGACATCATAGACCGAACCATATCTAAGAGAGTTCGATTACGACGTTCGGACACACCATTACGCTATGGTGTTCCCGGCGGTGTCAACTGCGAAAGCATTCCACATTTCTTTAAATGCATGCCAAACTCATAACTTAGATATTCACCTCCGCGGTCAGAATGCAGAAACTTAATCTTCTTGTTATGATGATTTTCCATTTCACTTTGAAATTCCTTAAACTTCTCGAAAGTTTCGGACTTATGTTTCATAAAGTAGACATACCCATATCTACTTAAGTCATCCGTGAAAGTGAGAACATAACGATATCCACCACGCGATGCTACACTCATTGGACCGCACACATAGGTATGTATTATTTCCAATAAGTCTGTAGCTCGCTCCATTATTCCAGAGAATGGAGTCTTAGTCATTTTTCCCATTAGACATGCTTCGCATCTTTCAAGTGATTCAAAATCAAGTGATTCAAGAAGTCCATCAGAATGGAGTTTCTTCATACGCTTCACTCCAATGTGACCAAGACGACAGTGCCACATGTATGTAGAATTATCATTCAATTTTGTTCGTTTAGCATCTATGTTGTGAACATGTGTATCACTACTATCGAGATTCAGTAAGAATAAACCATTCATCTCAGGTGCATTACCATAAAAGATATTACTCATATAAATCGAACAACCTTTATTCTCAGACTTAAAATAGTAACCGTCTCGCAATAAACAAGATCCAAATATAATGTTCATGCTTAAAGCAGGCACCAAATAACAATTATTTAAATTTAAAACTAATCCCGATGGTAGATGTAGAGGGAGCGTGCCGACAGCGATCACATCAACCTTAGAGCCATTTCCAACGCGCATCGTCACCTCGTCTCTCGCCAGTCTTCGTTTATTCCGTAGCTCCTGTTTCGAGTTACAAATATGAGCAACCGAACCAGTATCAAATACCCAGGCACTACTACGATTACTAGTAAGATACACATCAATAACATGTATATCGAATATACCTTTCTTCTTGATGTTGCCGTTCTTCAGATCCGCCAGGTACTTGGGGCAGTTACGCTTCCAGTGACCAGCACCCTTGTAGTAGAAGCATTTAGTTTCAGGCTTAGGACCAGCCTTGGGCTTCTCAGCAAGTGCGGCAGCTTTCTTGCCATCCTTCTTGAAGTTGCCCTTGTTTTTAGGCTTGCCCTGTTTCTTGAAATTGGTGGTCTTATTGACCATCAACACTTGGTGCTCCTTCTTGATCTCCACTTCAGCAGTTTTCAGCATGGACGATAGTTCAGGCAACGTCTTGTTCATGTAGTGCATGTTGTAGTTCATCACAAAGTTCTTATAACTCGGTGGCAGTGATTAGAGGACACAGTGAATCCCTAACTCATTAGGAATCGTTATCCCCAACTCTTGGAGCTTGTTTGCGTGCCCAGACATGGTGAGCACGTGCACGCTAACGGAGCTACCCTCTTCCATCTTACAGTTAAAGAACTTTTTGGAGGCCTCATAGCTCTCCACGGCCGCGTGAGTCTCAACAATGAGCTTGAGCTCCTTAATGATCTCGAACGGGTTGTGGTGCTCAAAGCGCTTCTGAAGCTCCGTTTCTAAACCGTACAGGATGGCACACTGAACTGTGGAGTAATGATTCTTCCGAGTGGCGTAAACATTCTTTACGTCATCGGTGGCATCTTCTGCAGGTGGGTCACCTAGCGGTGCTTCGAGCACATAGGTTAACTGACCAGCCCTGAGGACAATCTTCAGTCCACGGAGCCAGTTCGTGAAGTTGCTTCCGTTGTTCTTAACCTTTTCTTTCTCTAGGAACGCATTGAAATTGATGGAGAGGTTCGCCATAATCTACAACAGATTTGCAAGTAGTTTAGACTAAGTTTATGATAAATTGAGTTCAATTTTAATTCTTAAATTAACTAGGTGAACTCCCACTCAAAACAACATCCCTCACATTGTCTTAGTGATTACACGAACCAAGTCCACTACACCAAGTCCGATCTTCACGAGAGAAGATGTAGTTTCATCGGCGAACAATCTTCATGTTCATCATATCATTTATATGACTCGTGCTCTACCTTTCGGTATTCCGTGTTCCGAGACCATGTCTGTACATGCTAGGCTCGTCAAGATTAACCTTAGTTTCCGCATGTGCAAATCTGGCTTGCACCTGTTGTATGCACACGTAGAATCTATCACATCCGATCATCACGAGATGCTTCGAAACGACGAGTCTTAGCAACGGTGCCAACTAAGGACGAACACTTTATTACTTGAAATTTAGTGAGAGGGATCATCTTATAATGCTACCGTCGCGATCTAAGCAATACAAGATGCATAAAGGATTAACATCACAGGCAATTCATAATTAGTGTGATATGATATGGCCCTTTCTTCTTGTGCCTTTGATATCCATCTCCAAAGCACGGACATGATCTCCATCATCACCAGCATTGTGTCAAGGTCAGTGGCGCCGCTTCATGGTTTTCCATCATCACTAGCAACTATTACAACTACTTGGAATAAAGCTATTACAAGATGAATAGACACGCAGGTCTTAACAGAATTGAAGACAACCATTAGGCTCCTGCCGGTTGCCATATTACAACAAGGATCATTGCATACATCAAATATAATCACAATCACATGATGGCCATATCACATCACAAAACCCCTGCAAAAACAAGTTAGACGCCTCTAATTTTCTTTGCATGTTTTACGTGGTTTGGGGCTTTCGAATAAGAACGGATCTTACCTACGAAACTGAACCACAACGTTGATACAAGTGCTATCAAGTACAAAGTGTACATTGGATCTATACTATGGTGGGAGAGACAGACACCCGCAAAGCCACTTGTGCAAAGCAAGTTACACGTCAAGCGTGGATCAAGTCTCATGTGCGATGACATGTAAGGTTAGCCCGAGCCGCTTCATCCCACCATACCGCAAGATGCAAAGTACACAAAGCAAAAGACGGCACGAGCACCAACGCCCACAAAACCATTGTGTTCTACTCGTGCAACAGATCTACGCATAGACAAGGCTCTGATACCACTGATGGGTTCGTAGCATGGAAAACAAAAAATTTCTACCGCGAGAACGAAGAAAACCCAGATCTAATCTAGATAAAAGCCAAGATCTAATCTATTGTACTAACCCTTGTAGATCTGTACTAACCCTTGTAGATCCTAAAACCTTGTGCGAGATCGGATCTCGTGGTTGATGTAGACAATCACTTGCCGCTCTCAAGATCGAGTAGACGATCCTTCCGGCGCCGCGTTTCGGCAGCGCTTCCGCAGTCGGTCACACGTGCGGAGTCGAAGCAGACCTTCCTCTCCCTGTTCCAGCGAGCAGCCGAGGTAGTAGATCTCTCCACGGAATCCCAGCAGCACGACGGCGTGGTGGTGGTGGTGGAGTAGAGAATTCTGCAGGGCTTCGCCTAAGCTAGAGCAGATGGAAGGAGGAGGAGAGAGGCGACTAGGGTTTTGAGTGGGAAGGGGCAAGGGGGTGGCGCCTCCACCCCTCTATATATAGAGGGAGGGGTGCGGCCTAGGGTTCCCACCCCTAGGCCCTCCCCTTAGGGCCGGTGCACAAGAAGGCTTGGGGGGAGAGTCCTCCCCCCCAAGTTTCCTTTACTTACCCTTTAAGTTTCCCTTTATCCTATCTTGGTTTTCAAGTAAACTCCAAAATATCTTCTAGAACCTTCCGGAACATTACGAAACCTTCTAGAATCCCCATACAAACACTCCGGAACATTTTCTAACTTAGAAAATGATCCCCATTATATGAATCTTATTCCCCGGACAATTGCGGATCTCCTCGTGATGTCCCGGATCCAATCCGAGACTCCAAACAACATTCGGTCTCGAACGCACATTCAATATCTACTTAAAACAACTTCGAACCTTAAGTGTGTCACCCTACGGTTCGTGAATATGTAGACATGATGGATACACCTCTCCGATCAATAACCATCAGCGGGATCTGGAGATCCATAAAGGCTCCCACATACTCAACGATGACTTTGTGATCGATAGAACCATTAACATACGAAACCAATTCCCTTTGTCACGCGATACTCTACTTATCCGAGGTTTGATCGTTGGTATCTACATACCTAGTTCTACCTCGTTACTGATAAGTACTCTTTACTCGTTCCATGTTATGTCATCCCTTGTGACCTAGTCACATGCTTGCAAGCTAACTAGATGACATTCCACCGAGAGGGCCCAGAGCATATCTATCCATCATATGGATGGACAAATCCCAATCTTGGTCCATGCGCTTCAGCACATACTTTTAGAATACCCAATGACAACTTTATAACCACCCAGTTACGAAGCAGTGTTTGATGTCATCGAAGTACCCATCCGGTGATGGTGATTAACATAACCTCATGGTCGAAGGATTAGGTTACTATGCATTTGAAAGCTTGTAGCAATATGAACTTAATGACTTGATCTTATGCTACGCTTACTATGGGTGTGTGTCCTTCACATCATTCTCCTAATGATATAACCTTGTTATTAATGACATCCAATGTCCATGATCAGGAAACCATGATCATCAATTAATCAACAAGCTAGTTCAACAAGAGGCTTACTAGGGACTCTTTTATGTTTACAAAACACACATGTATTAGTGTTTACTTATAATACAATTATAGCATGGGATGCAAACATTCATCATAAACACAAAGATATAATAATAACCACTTTTATTATTGCCTCTTGGGCATATCTCCAACATGAAGAACTTGGCGTTCCGGTGGCGATCTTGGCGGTCTTCGGATCCGGGTCTCGCATCCGAGAAGGAGTACTTACGGTTTCCTCGTGAAGGCGATCTTGACGCTCGGTGCCCGCGAAGTAGATCTTGTCGTTCCGTGTAGATGATCTTCGAGTTCATCATTATCTCCTTCGGGCTCCGGCCTTGTGTGTCGATGTTGATCTTAAGTTGGTACAACGGTCTTGGGGATATCTGGGCATTGTTGTCAGTTTTCTTCCTATAACCGATCAAATGTGTGTTCTGGCTTGGAGGGTAGCCAGCGGTGAATGACGACACCAAAAATAGCCGGGGAAGCACACGCATGGTCTAGAGAGCGAAGTGCATATGTGGTTCCGATGGGGTTCTTGTCCTT
The DNA here is from genome assembly GCA_916181665.1 of Avena sativa. Classification (NCBI taxonomy): domain Eukaryota; kingdom Viridiplantae; phylum Streptophyta; class Magnoliopsida; order Poales; family Poaceae; genus Avena; species Avena sativa. Next base: position 523,928,096 of record OV702287.1, on the reverse strand, counting down.
GGCCAACAAAGAGACATGCATAGGCAGGTAAGTTCACATGTGCGCCACGAGGAAGCATGTTCTGGTCGAGAATACGGTCGAGCATCTTGTTGTCATGCTACTGTTGGGTCCACAACATAGAAAACAAAAAATTTCCTACGATGAGAACTATACGCCAAGATCTATCTACTAGATACAGAGCAACGAGTGGACATACATTCATGGAGAACTTACCCTCAAAGACAACGAGCTTTGTTAACGAGTAGGAACTCGTGGTTGATGTAGTCGTACACTTGCCGATCTCAAGATCGTGAGGAAGTCCGAGCGCCGCAACTCAGCAGTGCATCCGCACTCGCACACACGTTCAAGCCACCGGACAACCTCCACCTCCTCGCTCTAGTGATCTAGCGGAAGCAGCAACTCCTTCCAGACGAAATGCCACCGGGAACATGTATCTCGCTAATCCGAGACCATGGGGGAATAATTCTAGAGGGGGAGAGAGATCCTTCACAAGGAGGTGTGAGGATGAAGGAGGGAATGGGTGGCCTTTTATAGGAGGAGGGGGGTGCCCCCTCTCTCCATGGCCGGTGCATGGGGGGGGTGACCCCTCACCTTCCCCATTTATGTGGTGGTAACCCCTCCACATTAAATTGCCTCTTCACATTCCCTTTTAAAGTCTCCACTTTAAATGCATTAAATTTCTCCAAATTTAATGCTCTCTTATTTAATAAAACTCTTTTTATTAAATTTATTCAGAATTTTGTTAATTACTTTAATTAACAAACATTCACATATAGCCCCTTGCAATATTTCAATATCACATGCAGAACCACCTTCTGCAATTTCACCCGAAACAATTTCCGATTTCTATTGAAACAATTCCTGCGCTTTGCAATTCTTTCGTCTGAAACATATGTGCTCCAAAATGGTGTCCGGTAACTCTTAAGTGTGCCACCCTATGGTTCGCGAATAATGCAGACATGATCGAGACCCTTCTCTGATCAATAATCAGCAGCGGGACCTGGAGATCCGTACTGACTCCTACACATTCAACGATGACTCCTGTGATCGTGAGAACCTTTAACGCTTGTAACTAAATCCCTTTGTCTCTCGATATATTACATGTCTGAGATTCGATCATCGGTATCTCCATACCTAGTTTGATCTCGTTACCGACATGCACTCTTTTCTCGTTCCCGTGATATAACATTCTAGTGATCATATCACTTGCTTGCAAGCTATCCTAATGTGATATCACCGAGAGGGCCCAGAGTATATCTATCCGTCATCTGGATTGACAAATTCCACTCTTGATCCATGAGCCTCAACATAACACCTTCGTAGTACTGAACCCATCTTTATAGTCACCCTGTTACGGTGTGGCGTTTGATGTTATCAAGATACTCTTCCGATGTTAGCAATTAACATGATCTCATGGTCTAAGGATAAAGATTACTTCGTATGATGTTATAGCAATATAAACATAATGACTTGATCGTAATGCTATACTTCGGATGAATGTTCATCACATCATTTCACAAATGCTGTGACCTTGTTATTAACAACATCCAATGTCCATGATCAGGAAACCTTGATCATCTTGTTAATCAACAAGCTAGTCTATAAGAGAGGCATAACTAGGAACACTTTTTTGTTTATTAAGCACACATGTATTGATGTTTCCTATCAATAAAATTATAGCATGCAAAATAAACATCTATCATATACAAGGAATACATAATAACAACTTTATTATTGCCTCTCAGGGCATATTTCCTTCAGCTACAGCGGAAAAGATGGCTTGACGAGGACAACCATCAGCAAGGGGACATGCGGCTAGCAACATGAGGGCCACCAATCGAAGGAGCACGAGCGGCGAGATGGACACTAGCCAGAGGCATGGCCATGGAGGGAGTCCAGCGGGAGCTCGCAGAAACAGGAACGACGAGGTGGTGCTGCACGCGGAGGCTTGGGTCGGGGACGAGGTTGGCGTGGAAGCGGCCTGCAGGAGCTCGAGGAGGTGCGTGGCAGCGACAAGAACGCAACACCGGCGGCGACCTGCGCGTGCCTGATGTAGAGGCGGGGCACGACCAGAGCAGGGGAAGGAGGACGCAGCAGGGCTCGCAGATGGAGTGGCTCGGGGAGGATCGGGTGGAGGCGAGGAAGGAAGGCGATGGGGGTCGCGGCAGGGTCGACCTCAGCCGGACTGACGGGGAGGGCTCCTGGCCAGAGTTGAGCCCGACAGGCTTGCCAGCGACGGCGGTGACGGCCACAGATGATACGGAGGAAGGTGGCCGCGAGCGAGGCAAGGTGCACGTGGGGCTGCGGCCGGAGGAGGCGGAGGAGCTTGGCCGACGCGCCGGGGAAGAACGGCGGCTGCAGCGACGGGTCGAGCCGCAGAGGAAGAGGACGAGGCGGCGGCAGGCTAGACCTCGAGGAGAGAGGCAAGGGTTGGCGCGGGAGGAGAGCCGGCGATGGCGACGCCTGGCTCGGAGGAAGGGAGGCGAGGTGGAGAGGGGATGAGGCGAGAAGGACGGGGCGACGGGGTCCGCATTGCGTGTACGCGAGGGTGGGGGACCCGAGGCTGTCGAGGTCAGCGGGGTGGGCCGTGCCGCTCGGTGGTGGCTGGTGGGGGATTGTGGTGGGGCCCAGGGACAGGTGGCGATGGGTGTGGCAGGGAGACCAGGGGAGATGAGGCTGGCGGAGGTGCGTGCGGGGAGTGGCCTGGGCGAGCGGGAGATTGGCCAGGGAGTGCGGTAGGAGCGGGGTCCGCGGGTGGGGCCAGGCTGGTTGGCTCGGTGGGTGTGCTGCACGCAGCTGGTGTGAGCAGATGGTGGCGGCAGGGGTGGAAAGGAGAGGGGGTGGGATTAGGGTAGGTAGGGTATGGCTGGGAATTAGGGTTAGGCTAGGGGCGTTTTAGCTAGGGTTTGGAGGTGGCCGGCCGGGCTTTCGGGCCTGGCGGGCTACCTCCTAAAACAATTTTAAAATATTTTATTTATTTAAAACGGGGCTTTTGAAATCTGTTTGTAGAAGAAATAAAATATTCCGGAGACCCGGGTTTTAATTTGAATAAAGACGAGAATATTTAGAAAACAAAACTAGGCGTTTCGAAAATAGTTTAGACAAAAAACCATGCATGATGATGACGATGCTCAAATGCAATGTGGCATGATGACATGAGCATGCGGTCATGATGATGCAATGCACAAAAACACATCGATTTTCTAGTAGTGGTTTTAGCGGGGCGCCACAATTCGACACCACTAACAAGGGATCTCGCCCTCGAGATCAGCCTCGTGGTACCGGAAAGAAGGCCGACGATCTGAATCTTCTCGCTTCGTGTAGATCCTCGCGACACCACTAACAAGAGGTCGTTGTCCGTGATCGTCGAGAGAACACTCCGGTAACATAGGTCGAAGGTAGAGGTATCAACAAATAAAACCACCTCTAGCTTTCGCGGACGGAGTAAAATTGCTGGATCCACCGATTCAATATACAAGAGCGAATGATAAGAGTAGTCGGATGGTGATCAGTCCATCGCGCACCCAAACCATTACTCTGCACACGAATAGGAGAATTATGCAACCAACTCTCGAAATTAGACCGAAGATCTCGACAAACGAGGGTCGGAAACAAAGGAGTGATGCAGACTCTGCATCGGATCCGGCGTAGATGATGTCGTCGCGTCGGAAACACCGGAAGGCACAACAAGGAACAAAGAGAAGCCCAACAGATGAAGGATCCCTCAGATAGCAAGAAGACCAGATGTAGAAGCTCCGTTACCAAAGGAGGAAGCGAAACCCTGAAGGTACGACGGAAAACCAACCACGAGAAATCCTGGACTAGAAGAAGGTAAGAGAGCAGATTCAAAACACACAGAGGTAAGATGAGAACAGCAGAGGGGTAAGGAGTAAAATCAGACCTAATCAGATCTATCCAACCGATTTTTGCAAAAATAGTTTTGACACTCTACTTCGGCCGTTAGCTAGGTTATCCTACAGGCTGGACTTGTGGGGTATCGCAACTGCTGGGCTCTGATACCACTCTGTAACACCCTCGAATCGGCCCTATGCAAGTTTTAGCCCTTTTCCGCCAAACCCGCATAGAAACGATTCAAGGACGCCCACCAGGCACTTTCGTGCGGGTGGAAAACGAAGTAATACCATTACACAACAGTCCTCGATGGGACCCACAAAACAGATATATATACAACACGACTCCATGAGTCAAGAATACCGATATACAGTACAAAGATCCAAATCACCTTGAAATCGCTACAGCGTCTGAGTACGAACAAGATGCAAATGGGACTAAGAGCCCTGAAGAATAACCAATGGCGTCCATAACCCTGCCCAGGCCAAGCCGGAAGGGTAACCCTGCTAACGACGTCGATCTCAAACCTGCTAAAACAAAAGGGGTGCCGACAAAGGGCAAAGGAAAAAGAGGAGCGTCAGTACTGAGGCCAGTACACGGCGAGGCTAGAATTCGGCGGTCCTCGCCTACATAGGTATGGTGGACTGAAGCGGCAGCGTAGCGGCACTAAACAACCTATAGAGACTCGGTATCACTGGCGACTATTAGAGAGGGGTAAGAAAGACCTATCCGGATCCAACCTGAAGCTAACACCAGACAAACCCACCCTGATATTTTCCCCCTCGAGACCAAACGAGGAAGTCGGACCAAGGAACTCACACAGTTCGCAATTTTACTCATTCCGTTATAGTTGCGACACTTACTAGTCAGATATAGATAGCATGAGTCATCCTGAAGCATAAGTAGTGGGCAGTCTTAATCACCATTCCGTTATAGTTGGAACATTTACTAGTCCGATATAATTGTCCCGAGGAATCCCAAAACCCAGCAATTGTTGGCACTTTTATCACATTCCATTGGAGTTGCAATACTTACTAGGCAGGTATAGTATGACACAGATCACCACAGATCCACCAGTTGTTGGCATTTTTAATTTACATTCCGTTGTATTTGAAGCTGAATTACTAGTCACATATTAAGTCAAATTTATAGCACTACTTTAGTTATGCTTGTCTATGATCGAGATACTGTGCTCCAAGTCGTCCATAATCGCGGACACGGCTTTCAGAAAGTTTTACCCTGCAGGGGTGCACAAATAGCAACACACACTCGATCAACCTCGGAAAAACCAACTCAAAACCCAACGAGGCATTCACGACAAAGCGATCATAGGATTCATAAAATATTTCAGGGGGCCACCCCACTAAGCTACCCGCAACGAAGTTGGCCGGCTTCGGAACGGACCCAGGGTTTGCGACGACGGCCATAAACGACTAGGAACCCGAAAGTGTGACTGGGCTTGTCGATACCGCGAAAACGTGGCGCGATCCAAAATAGTACAGGTGCTCCACGCACAATCTTAAATAAAGCGGTAAAGCATGGCATAAGTACAGGATAGTAATAAAACCCCAAACTAGTTTGTGGCCCCAAGAAATAGAAATGAATCAAGCTCTGGCTCAGGGGGGTCCATAAGGCCTCCCGGATGTGGATAGTGCGAAAAATCAAGGAACAGGTATCAAGTACTCGGGGCCTACGGGACACAAGTGAGTGTGGAAGAACCAAATAACATCTATTGCCCACCGATGCCTCTTCATTAGTTATATCTAGCATTTTAATAATTGTATTTAAAGTCATGATCATCTCCACCATTAAGCATCTCCACCATTCCAACAACTGTGGTACTCGACAACACGAGATCGCACCTGAGCAAGCAACTACGACTCGCAAGGCCAGCTATCTACCAAACAATAGGTATTAGGAGGTGTCCATGGCAATATAGAGGTTGCACGGGATATAACTAGTGCACGGAACTAAAGCATCGCGACACGGATAGCAATAGATCGACAGGAGGAAATAAAGACTATAATTGCAAAATAGGTAGAAGGGGGAGAGATGCTCCCCTGGAAAGATAGCCGGAGATACATTATCCGAAGGACTTGTCGATACTCGCATCAACTCATCGGCCTAATCCACGAAGAACCAAAGCACTAAAAGAAACACCGAATGAACTATTTAATACTACGACAGAAGATCAGGCATGATGCATGTGATGTATGACATGGCACAGATGCAATGCGAGTAGGCAATATTAAGCGGAACTAGGGTTCCAACATTTAATTAGAAGATTCAAGTTATTTAACTACCCCGCAATTTAAATATGGAATTAACAAGGCAATCATGGCACCGGTTTGCTACACAAATTTAAATGGAGGCGGTATAATACAAGTATAGCCGCATATGCGCTCCATATTTAATTATGAGGTGATTCGACAAAGTACCCCCAAACAAATGAATATGTATGCGAGCATGAACCATTTAATATGCAACAAGCGATAATGTCATATTATAAAAATAGGGGTCTTGAAAAGGGGATCACATTGGGGACTCGACGATCTTGGGTCTGAGGGGTTGGAGTTTAGTCTTCGGATGTCCATCCATCGGATCCATGATGGAGGGCTTGGTGGTTCCGGGAAGAAGGACTTGGTTTCGCGTCAGGGGCGCATCAGATTCGCCCTGGTCGGTGTCGATCTTGTCGTCACGAAGATCTTGTCGGGTCCACGTATCGGGTCGGTCTTGGCGTTCGGGATGAAGAACTTGGCGTTCCGGTGGCAATCTTGGCGGTCTTCGGATCCGGGTCTCGCATCCGGGAAGGAGTACTTGCGGTTTCCCCATGAAGGCGATCTTGACGCTCGGTGCCCGCGAAGTAGATCTTGTCGTTCCGTGTAGATGATCTTTGAGTTCATCATTATCTCCTTCGGGCTCTGGCCTTGTGTGTCGATGTTGATCTTAAGTTGGTACAACGGTCTTGGGGATATCTGGGCATTGTTGTCAGTTTTCTTCCTGTAGCCGATCAAATGTGTGTTCTGGCTTGGAGGGTAGCCAGCGGCGAATGACAACACCAAAAACAGCCGGGGAAGCACACGCATGGTCTAGAGAGCGAAGTGCATATGTGGTTCCGATGGGGTTCTTGTCCTTGGCCAACAAAGGGACATTCATAGGCAGGTAAGTTCACATGTGTGCCACGAGGAAGCATGTTCCGGTCGGGAATATGGTCGAGCATCTTGTTGTCATGCTACAGCGGAAAAGATGGCTTGACGAGGACAACCAGCAGCAAGGGGACATGCGGCTAGCAGCATGAGGGCCACCAATCGAAGGAGCATAGGCGGCGAGATGGACACCAGCCAGAGCATGGCCATGGAGGGAGTCCAGCGAGAGCTCGCAGAAACAGGAACGACGAGGTGGTGCTGCACGCGGAGGCTTGGGTCGGGGACGAGGTTGGCGTGGACGCGGCCTGCAGGAGCTCGAGGAGGTGCGCGGCAGTGACAAGAACGCAACACCGGCGGCGACCTGCGCGTGCCCGACGCAGAGGCGGGGCACGGCCAGAGCAGGGGAAGGAGGACGCAGCAGGGCTCGCGGATGGAGTGGCTCGGGGAGGATAGGGTGGACGACGCCGAGCGGCGGGGTGGAGAGGCGTGGCGAGGCTTGGGTGGAGGCGAGGAAGGAAGGCGATGGGGGTCGCGGCAGGGTCGACCTCGGTCGGACCGACAGGGAGGGCCCCTGGCCGGAGTCGAGCCCGACGGGCTTGCCGGTGACGGCGGTGACGGCCGCAGATGAGACGGAGGAAGGCGGCCGCGAGCGTGGCGAGGTGCACATGGGGCTACGGCCGGAGGAGGCGGAGGAGCTTGACCGACGCGCCGGGGAAGAACGGCGGCTATAGCGGCGGGTCGAGCCGGAGAGGAAGAGGACGAGGCGGCGGCAGGCTAGACCTCGAGGAGAGAGGCAGGGGTTGGTGCGGGAGGAGAGCGGGAAGTGGCGGTGCCTGGCTCGGAGGAAGGGATGCGAGGTGGAGAGAGGATGAGGCGAGAAGGACGGGGCGACGGGGTCCGCGTCGCGTGTACGCGAGGATGGGGGACCCGAGGCTGTCGGGGTCAGCGGGGTGGGCCGCGCCGCTCGGTGGTGGCTGGTGGGGGATTGTGGTGGGACCCAGGGACAGGTGGCGATGGGTGTGGCAGGGAGACCAAGGGAGATGAGGCTGGCGGAGGCGCGTGCGGGGAGTGGCCTGGGCGAGCGGGAGATTGGCCAGGGAGTGCGGCAGGAGCGGGGTCCGCGGGTGGGGCCAGGCTGGTTGGCTCGGTGGGTGTGCTGCACATAGCTGGTGTGAGCAGATGGTGACGACAGGGGTGGAAAGGAGAGGGGGTGGGATTAGGGTAGGTAGGGTGTGGCTGGGAATTAGGGTTAGGCTAGGGGCGTTTTAGCTAGGGTTTGGAGGTGGCCGGCCGGGCTTTCGGGCCTGGCGGGCTGCCTCCTAAAACAATTTTAAAATATTTTATTTATTTAAAACGGGGCTTTTGAAATCTGCTTGTAGACGAAACAAAATATTCCGAAGACCCGGGTTTTAATTTGAATAAAGACGGGAATATTTAGAAAACAAAACTAGGCGTTTCGAAAATAGTTTAGACAAAAAACCATGCATGATGATGACGATGCTCAAATGCAATGTGGCATGATGACATGACCATGCGGTCATGATGATGCAATGCACAAAAACACAGCGATTTTCTAGTAGTGGTTTTAGCGGGGCGCCACAACCATCCGATCGCCTTGATTCTTTCACCCACGAAGTTCTCTTGACCTAAAAACCCCTATATAAGGACCCCCCGGGGCGTCCTCGAGGAGAGCCACCAAAGACGAAAAAACCACCAAACAGAGTTAGATCCAGTGAAGATTGGAGGGGGAAAATCCGCCGGAGCCACCTCCGGGGAGATCTCCACCCTCTCCAACATCTTCGGCTTCATCACCATGATGAAGAGGGATTAGTCCACTTCTGGGCTATGGGTTTGTGGCAGTAGCTTGATCTATTTCTCTCTTGTTCTTCATAGATCTAGTACCATATGAGCTGTCCAACATGATTATGGTCATATTTGTAATTCCTATGTGGTGAATCTTTGTCCTATGATTTGATATTTGAGATTGAAATCTATTTTATGTAAGATGTTTTAATAGATGCATATCATGCACCCCATTCTTCATTGGTTGTTTGATCCAACTTGTATGCAAGAACTTGTATGGGGAGAAGTGTGTGTTAGATGAAGTAGCATAGGGGTAGAGATTGAATTATGACACATATTATTCAAGATCTACTTTGGTTTTTACCTTTGTTTTACTGGCTCACTAGGGGTAAAGTGAAATCATGTGCTATAGTTATCACGTGACGGCGTGATGACCTTGACTAGATCAAGGTAGCATATTTTGTATTTCAAACATCATATAATATTGCTTAAAGCTATACTCTAATCTATCTTAAATCAAGATTGCATGGAGATTTCCCTTCTTGAGGAGTCTAAGAGAGAGATGTATTCCATCTCAATATTAGAATGTGATGCCCATATTAATTCATTTTATCAAGCACTTATAGAATTTCCATGAATCTTTATCATTGATGAATTGTTTTGTGATCACTACAACCTAAGAGAGTAGACAAGTGAAACCATGAACCCTGATCTAATTTTTATCATAAGAAACACCTATCTATTGCATCTACTATCCTTTTTATTTTCAGCAATTAATTATTTCGAAAATACAAAAATACTTTCTCTATTTGCAATCACACATAAAACACCAAAAACAATTCTACTATCTTCCATATCATGTAGTTTGCATTACTTTATTTTATTTACTTTAGTTTAATTTATATTTTATTTCATATTACTAATATGAAACCTTGTGCTTGACAACCACTTGGTGAAGTTGGGGACACAAGAAAAATTATTTTACTTTACAGGTTGCTTAAAGAGGAGAAGAAGAACATCCTTCCACAATCAATTCCTCGAGAGTTCGATATAAATCCTCGAGTCATCCTTGTAGGGAAAAGACGTTTGCTGCAACACTCTACACTTGAAGTCCTAACGAAAAGTGGCAGCCTTTGTTGCCATCACTTCCCTATTGTGTTTATGTGTAGGCTCCCTTGAGCCGAGGTATCTGGCTTCCGTTTAGTTGTATTTTCTAGCTGTTTTTACCTTTCCCTTGCAAGGTTGATGGCTTGATGCTTCTTTTCGTTATGAAAGGGAACATGAGAGTAAAATCCCTTTTGATTTAAAAAAATATTGTTGATAATTTGTTGTAATATTTATATTACATGACAAAGGGAGTACATGAAACTTCTATGGGTTTCTCCGACTCTTGAAGTCAATATTTCAAATTTCACTAATTCTACCTCATGGAAGATGCTTCTATAGATACTATACCATAGAAGTTTATATAGAATATCAGAAATGGAAAGATAAAATTACATCTCACTTTACCATGTAGTTGCCGATGAACAACACATTATTTGCCTCAATGTGCGTCCACATCAAGTTTTCAAAGGAGACAATGTTGATGATGGTGGACATCATCAACCAAACTTCTACATATAACAACACCACAGGAACATGTAGTTTTGCAACTTTGATTCTGACGAAGCAGGAATTGTTAAAGATCAATGTAGACATAAAGACCGCAAAACACTCTTGGATCTCTATAGATGTTAGCCAAACCCACACGGAAAACGCCACCGCATAGTTTTCTCTATGTATACACCACTATATGATATAGTCAAAACATGTGTCCCATGTGCCATGTGCCAATGTCGAATATATATGTATTTTCTACTATAGTTTGTAAGTACGAAGGACAAACACCAATCATGATATGCTCATTTTTTGTTAGTGTCTTCAACGTGTGCTCAACCACAGGTTGTGAAGCAGTTGCGGTAATATACAGTAGATGGGTCAACTAGGACTTCCCTTCTCGCTTTCCAAAACATTGTGTCCGTTAAAACCACATAGACATGGTTGGAAGAGAAAAGGACGAATGTGTTAGTACGATCGGATGTGAGTATTTTTTGCATCACTTATCTATTAGTACTCTACTACTCAAAAGATATCGAACACCGTTCAAGAAAAAGGAACATGTATTTCTTGCAAGCGGTGTCTCATGTATTTCTTGCAAGATAATTTATAATAAATACTTTTTATTCAACATTCTTCACAATTTTACAAGTTTTAGAAATAAACAAGTGCACCATCTAAATAATGGGTAATTGGGTATCATATAAAACACTTTGGGGTCATCCTATAAAGCCACATCACTATTTAGACCATCAGCTTAATTACTCACGAGTATTGATACCATGGACACGAGGAATACACTAGGGGACGTCAACATATTAGTCGCATGTGGAAGCACTTTGCTTGTAAACAAATACATTATACATAATGTGAGCATCATACGCTCGTGGAAGCATTTTGGCTGGCTTGTGAAGGAAAAGGAAAGAATGAAAAAGGTGGTGCATATTTCTAAGTCTTAGAAATTCAACTATAATGACATTGATTTTTTTAGTACCTAATGATGAAGTATGTGTTATTGCATATTTTAGAGGTTATATGAAACTTTGTCTATTCAATAAAAATATATTTCTCAAACAATGAGAACTCGTTCGACCACCCACCGAAAATATATTTTACATAAGAGACTACTTCAGCATATGACTTTAATGTAAAATAAATCACTATGTGAAAATTCTAATCACCAAAGCGATAACACATTTTATAGAAGAAGAAAAAAGGCGATAATCATTTGGTTGACACGTTTTACTGAAAACTCAGTTGCGAACTGCCTGACCCTGACATCATCATTTGCAGCTGGTCCAACCCTCAATCGCCCTCGCCCTCGCCCATCATAGAACCGGGGAAGGAAAAGGGGAAAAAACGAGAAAGGACTCTCCAGTCTCCAACCCCATTCCCAATTCCATTCCCCCGAGGGAAGAGAGACTTCTTCCCCTCTCCTTCTCTCGATCTCGCAGGGTTCCCTCGATGTCGAGCAACCGCGCTGACGCGCTCCTTGACTCGGCGCCGCTGCTCGGCGCCGGCGGAGGGGGGCACCGTCGCGGCAACGCGCTTCGCCGGCCGTCCCTCCGCGGCGCGGCGCGTCTGCTGCGCCGCAGCGGGCGGCGGGCGATGCGGGAGCCGTCCATGCTGGTCCGGGAGGCGGCGGCCGAGCACCTCGAGGAGCGGCAGGCGGACTGGGCCTACTCCCGCCCCGTCGTCGCGCTCGACCTCCTCTGGAACATCTCCTTCATCACCGTCGCCGCCGTCGTGCTCGTGCTCAGCCGCGACGAAAATTCCCCCATGCCGCTCCGGACCTGGGTCGTCGGGTACGCCCTACAGTGCGTCGTCCACATGGTCTGCGTCGCCGTCGAGTACCGGATGCGCCACAGCCAGCGCGGTGGGGCCACAGTACCCGCCGACGAGGAGAGGGGCAGCGATGGCTCCTCTTCGTCTAGCGATGAGGATTCCAGCGAGCACCATCTTCGTGGTCACGGCACCGATTACGTCAGGTAACCGAAAGGATCTGACAAGCAATCGATAGTTCTAAGCTATTCCGGTACAACAATCCTGGTCGATTCAAGCTACCTAGAAAGTTCAGCAAAACCGCTTTACGACAGTGTGGTTCCTGATTAAATTTTCCTTATGTAGCCCCTAGCAACGGTAAGTGAATTTTACTGTTTAATCAGTGTAGTGCCTGTGAGCCATTCTACAAGGAAACACAGACGATTACATAAGCCATGTCATATTATTACAGTTCTGTAGCTAAAAAATGTGTTATACAGTCCTGCAGCGGTATTTTAGGTTCTGTTCTATGGATGGTTTCTCTTGTGGTTTGCGGACTGTGGTTAATAGAGAAGTGTGGAGAGAACTCCTCATACAAAGTTATGACTTAATATGGTTATGAAGTTCACTTTCTTCTGTTATGGCCAGAGCACTTCTCTTTTAGGTGTGATGCTGCTACCCAAGGGGTTTAGGATTCAAGTGCTGTGAATTTGATAATAACATCATATTTTGCTATCCACTGCGATGATACTGGCATAACTTTCTCTTCCTCGTTTGTGTAACATGTTTTGTGTTTCTGTCTTCTTCCTTATCTTAATACTCCCTCCATCCGAAAATAAGTGACTCGGATTTGTCTAGATTCGCATGTATCTAGACGCGTTTTAGTGTGTAGATACATGCGAATCTAGACAAATCCGAGTCTCTTATTTCCGGACAGAGGAAGTATGAAATTTGAATTGCTCATGTCTAGTTTATAGATGTCTCCCTGCTTTTCTAGTTCGCCAAACATGATACAGTTATTATTATTAATGTCACATTGGTTGGTGAATCCATGGTGTCTATTTAATTACTCTTTTATGTGATTCCATCTAAGACTGTTTATGTTTCAACGTGCAATATAAAGTTATGCCTTGTTCACCTATACCTGATTATATCATTATTGTTTACCTGGCAGTATTGCAAAGCATCTGGAGTCTGCGAATACAATGTTCTCCTTCATATGGTGGATAATTGGGTTTTACTGGATATCAGCTGGGGCTGAAGATGTTATCCGTGATGCACCTCAACTTTACTGGTACATGTTTGAAGTAACTGTCCACTTTTATGCAGTCCTTATTTCTTCCGTTTCACATCGTAACATGTTTTTGTATATTGCTCTTTGCAGGCTTTGCATAGTCTTTCTAGCGTTTGATGTTTTCTTTGTCGTTTTCTGTGTTGCTCTGGCTTGCATTATTGGTATTGCCGTTTGTTGCTGCCTCCCTTGCATTATAGCAATACTCTATGCTGTCTCTGATCAGGTATGGCTTTCAAGTATGTGAAATATGGCAGTACAATCTAAATATGCTTGCTACATATACAATCTAGAACAACATGATCCAGTTCCCTTTCATATCATTGATTCTCTTGCAGATTTAAATTGTTAGCAATTAACACACGTATGTCAATCTTGCAATCAATAACCTTTCTTATCATCTAACTAAAATCAGGAAGGAGCATCTGAAGATGACATTCGTCAAATTCCGAAATACAAATTTCGTAGGGTGGATGAACCTGAAAAGGATTCCGTTGATGCCACTGAGTCTTCTGGTGGAATAATGACAGAGTGTGGCACCAACCAACCTATTGAGAAAGCACTTGCAGCGGAAGATGCGGTAAGTTCTGATGTTTTATCTCTTGGTCATGCATATCTTTGACCCTAACAATGCATGAGGTGCTACAGCTCTGAACCTCTTCAATTATACTTTGGACCATCTCACGTCAGTCATCATGACTGAATCATGTCTAGTGAATGGGATGGAATAAAACCTTGATTTTGTGCTTAGTTTTAGTCAGCTCATACTAATGAAATACTTGGCTTTGGTGCAATTAGTTATTGGACTGTGAAAATATTTTTATCGATGCATAACTTTAGTTTAGACTTAAATCAGTTACAATTCCGGATATTTAACCATTTGCTTATTGTATGGATCGTAATAGGGAAGAACACCGTGTTCATGTTTCTGTAAAACCTGTGCACTCCAGCATATAGCATCATTTCTCTGCACTAATTTTCTGTAGTTGCATTACTTTTGATACTTAACCAATCTATTGCAGCTAACATTGCCTACATATATAAAAGCCAGATGATGCATTAGATATCTGTGTCCATGCTTCATGCTGTATCTTTTGCATAATTGGTGATATCCATTATGTCCATGCACCATGATGTATCTTTTGCTGGCGCTTTTTATGATATATAAAATTCCATTCATTGTTCACCTTGTCAATGCAGGAGTGCTGCATTTGCATATCAGCATACGATGATGGTGCAGAGTTGCGTGAACTCCCTTGCGGTCACCACTTCCACTGTACGTGCATCGACAAGTGGCTACACATCAACGCAACATGCCCCCTGTGCAAGTTCAGTATCCGGAAAAGCGGCAGTAGCAGCGGAAGTGAAGAAGTATAAATGTATTGCACTTGAAAATGTCGTCATCCGTTTCGACTTCACACCTGAGTCTTTGCTAATGTGGTGTAAATTTTTGTATCCTCAATGTGCTGATAGTAATGTCTTAAAGGTGACTAAAGTGCTGTCCATATTACAAAAATTAGTTCTTGGATGTATCTCTACAAGTTCGGAATAGTTACTCGGTGAGTTGTATAATTTGAACTGAGCGGTTCATCCTTCCGCTTGCTTGTTTGTGTCAGACCGTGCTTGCAGAATTCGTTACTTGCATCGTATGTTCTGTGCTGACAAATAATTCTGATACGTGATCATTCTCCACTACTCTCTTTGTCCAACTCTGTATAAAAAAAGATGTCTGAGATTTGTCTAGATAAATCCAAATCTAGACGGAGGGAGTACAATTCATGAAAGAAGGCATGAATGTGGTTCTGGCGGGACGCGCTGGAGAGCACAACAGAGGAATCTGATCAGATAAAAAAGAAAAAACAGAAGAATCTGTTCGGGAGCTGAGAAGGCGCGCGCGATGGCTACAAATCGATACGGATAGGAACCTCCTTCGATCCGGAGACGGAACCACTATCGGTTTCACCCGAGGGTGACGTGCAAGCGTACGATAAAACGACCTATAGTACGATTTTTTTTGGCAAGACGACGGAAGAAACCGACCGTGCATACGAAAATCCCTAGATAAAAGGAGACCTAATTGTTGAACTGAACACGGCCGCGCAGTCCATACCGGTTCAAGCTCTTTCCCCACCCGAAACCCTACCGACCATGGCGCCAACAAGAACGAGGCCGACACCGGCGCTGCCAGACGAAATTCTCGAGGAAATCTTCCTCCGCCTCCCGCCGGACGAGCCAGCATGCCTGGTGCGTGCCTCCCTCGCCAGCAAGCTCTGTCTCTCCCTCCTCACTAGCCATAGCTTCAGTGGCCGGTACCGCGAGTTCCATGGAGCTCCCCCAATGCTGGGCTTTCTCTATTCCTTGCCCATGTACCAGCGGTCGGAGCCACTCTTCGTCCCCACCACGAAATCTGGTGTGCAAATTCTCGCCGGCAAGGAATTCGATGTGTTGGACTGCCGCCATGGCCGTGTTCTCCTTGGGGATAAGGGTATGGCGCCCATGGCGCTCCTCGTTTGCGACCCCATGACGCTACCGGAGGGAGCTGTACACGCCCAAAGACTGCCGCCACTATGGCCATGTGGCGGCCGTGCTCTGCGCCATGACCGGTTGTGACCACCGTGCATGTCACGAGGGCCCCTCCCGGGTAGTCTTTGTCAGCCTTGACATGAAGACGAGTGCTAATGCTTGTGTTGCACAGGCACGTGTATCTTTGATACAGATGGGCGGGTGGAGCAAGCAGTGCTCTCATCATCTTCCTGAGTGGAGCCAGCCATGCTCTCATATTCATCTCGCGAACGATGCATTCATCAACCTAATGCCCCCTGTCCTCGTCGAAGATGCACTTTACCTCAAGCTCTCGTATGAGGATGACGATCACGTAGGAATTCTCAAGTACGACTTGGGCTCTGAATGTTTATCACTGATTGATGCACCCATGGCGGAGGATGACAATGCTCCTAATGTTATCCTCGTATCGATGAAGGATGGCAGTTTGGGATTTGCACATGTGGATGGGTTAACCCTCAACCTGTGGTCAAGGCAGGTGGGTTCTCACGGGGTCGCGGCATGGACTCAGTGTATAGTCATCAATCTCAAGAGCCTTATCCCCATTCATAAATGGAAGCAAGGACTTAGACTCATTGGATCTGTGGAGGGGCGTGATATCATTTACGTAACCACGAACCTTGGTATCTACGAGATTAATCTCAATTCACTAGAGTGGAAGAAGATATGGAAGAGCAAAAAATGTCGTGCTTTGTTCCCGTACATGAAATTTTACAGTCAGCCAGGTATATCTTTAGTATGTGATTTTGAACAACTCTCAAGTTAATAAATATACTAGCTAGTCACTAGAACTACTCCCTCCGACCCATACTAGTTGACTCGAATTTATCTAGATTCGGATGTACCTAGACATGTTTTAGTACTAGATACATCCGAATCTAGATAAATCCAAGTCAACAAATATGGGTCGGAGGGAGTAATAAATATTGAATGATAAATTTACGATGCTCACATTCCAAGTTGTATCTGACTATATATACATATAGCGCTAGAATGTTACACCTGATTATGCTTACTAGAAAGTTTCACGGACAATTTCAAGCTTTTAAGGTATTCATGTATTTTTATGCACAGGCATTTAGCTAGTTTCCTGTGATGTTGGGTGAAGATTTGGGCTGGTTCGTGTGGGCTAGATCTCGGTTTATTGCTCTGCTCGCTAACTATTCATTCTGCTCATTCTTTGTTTTTTCTATTCTTTATTTGTACTATTTGACATACATATCTGTTCTTTTGCAACACTGTTCCACGGACATAACATGCAACCCAACCAATGTTTTTCCTACTGCCATTTGATAATTCATTTTCTTCTTCTTACAAGGTGCAGGATATGTGAACAAAAATAGGCTAGAGATGTCCGAGTGCGCGGTTGGCAGGAGCAATGGCGTGAGTCCAGGGAAACTGGTGTCAGGGAGACTCCGATCATATTATTGGGGCCTTAAATATAGCCGGCGCCAACCGAGAGCACCTAAGAGGTCAAGTAGGCAAGCAGCTGGGTGCAACCAGGGAAAATCGGTTATCCTGGGGGTTAGTATGTTGATGAGTCACTCTAGGTAACATGAAAGAACACTGCAATTTGCAGCCATTTTTTTTTAAATAGCACACTTTCTTTAATTAATTTCACAATTGTCGCGCGAATTTAGCATTTTGCAGATATAGGCATTTGTCGGCGACGACGACGCCGAATGCAACGAATCGGCGACAGCCAGACCGAGAGGTCCACTCGGCTGACACCAGCTGCAATCGGCGAGGGCGTGACCGATTAGCCCAGTCGGTCAGGGCCAAGCCGAATGGGGCTGGACCAATCGGCCAGGGCCTAGCCGAGTGCACCTCTCGGTCAGAGGCAGGCCGAATGACCCAATAGGCGTGGCCCTTACCGATTGGACTAATCGGCCAGGCCCTAGCCAAATCCTGCATGATCAATGCAACCAACACATGCTTAAATCACTGCAAGCAGCGCTAAACGTCTAGATTAGTTTTCGGTTCCCGCCAGCCGATTCCTGCCACTATTTCCCGCCAACCTATTCCAGCAAGCCGATTCCCGCCACGTTTTCCCGCCGTTTTTTCCTGCCAATTCTTCCCATTGCCTCTATAAATTCAGGCACCGAGATGTTCTCTCTTCACCCAGTTCAGCTGTTCCTTCTCTTTCTCGCGCATTTCTTCTCCTCTAGATCATGAGTGTGCCTTGTTCGGATCCAGAGTATAGGCCTAGGAAGATGAAAGATGCTAGGTTGCCACAAGGGATGACACACGAGCGTTGTTGGTGCGGCCATCTCGCCAAGGTTAAGGAGTCGATCGATTTCACCACCTGCATGGGTATGAAGTTTTTCATGTGTCCCAACTACGACGCAAGCCCGCCCCGACAAGCAAGTTCGTTGTACGAGAGGCCTCCGGTATGTTCCCAGAGCATGGTTAATATTAACCATTCATGTTATCATGTGTTCTTTTATTCATTTTAATGATTTGCTTGCAGTCTCCTCCTCCACTTTGCAAGTGGTACCATTGGATTGACACGGAGCAGCCAGCCTGGGCCAAGAAAGAGTGTCATGATAGGAACCGAGCTGCGTGGGCTGCCTTTCATGAAGAGGAACGTGCTGAAAGGATGGCCGAAGAGACGAAGAAGGAGCGAGAGAGAGAAATGAAAGAATTCCGAGCAGAGCAAGCTCGAAACCGTGAGCTGAACAGGAAGAGAAGAGAGGAAGAGGAGCGGCAGGAACAGGTGCGCAAGGAGGCCCGTGAGGCGGAAAGGAAGAGATTAAGGGAAAGGGCCGCCGAGGCGCGGGCTGCAGAGAAACGTGGGGACAAGACCGGAAAGTACCCGCGCTGGACTCAGGGCAGGTAGACGTATGTATCAGTACCGATGTATCTTAATTTCAGTTGTAGTGTCGTAATGTAACTTCATTTCAGTTGTAGTGTTCCGATGTATCTTAATTTCAGTTGTAGTGTCTTGATGTATCTTAATTTCAGTTGTAGTGTCTTGATGTAACTTCATTTCAGTTATAGCATTGTGATGTATCTTAAATTCAACATGTCATTTAATTTTGGAGTAAATGTAGCCAAAATATCCGCCAAAATGTTCCCCACCAAAATATCTCCCGCCAAAATATTTCCCGCCATAATGTTTCCCGCCAAAATGTTTCCCGCCATTTTTTGTTCGTTTACCCTATAAACCCCCTCCTCACGCAGTTGTTTAAGCAAACTCTTGTAGCCAGTATGTTTCCCGGTTTTCCCTACGATCGCAGTTTCGTGACAGACATGTCTGTCGACCTTTTTCATTTGGCTAGGAACTTTAGGATAGACAACAATCTAGCCCCATTAGAGGAACTAATTGGTAGTGATTGTCTCCTCACTGAGTTGGGTGAGGGATTGCGTAGAAAAGGCTGGCCGAAGAGGACTCCGGAGGAGATACGGCAAGAGCTACTTCGGATCAATGCTAGGTGGAGCAAGCAAAGATTATCTAATGAAGGGGCAAGGCAGTAGAACATCACGCTCCCTTGGATTTGGATAGAAGAGAGTGAAGATGAAGATGATATATTCATGACGCCTGCCGTTGGGACTAAGTGGAGAGCTGAGTGGGACGAAAGGCAGGCCAAGAAGAAGGGTAAAGGCGAGGCATCGTCGAAGGTTAAGGGCAAGCCATCATCGGTCGAGGCATCGTCGAAGGGTAAGGGCAAGAAGAGCAATGACAAGCTAGAAGAGAGTGAAGATGAAGATGATATATTCATGACGCCTACCGTTGGGACTAAGTGGAGAGCTGAGTGGGACGAAAGGCAGACCAAGAAGAAGGGTAAAGACGAGGCATCGTTGAAGGTTAAGGGCAAGCCATCATCATTCGAGGCATCGTCGAAGGGTAAGGGCAAGAAGAGTAGGCTGTGAAGAAGGCTTCATCGTAGGGATAGAACAATTCTCTCTTGTAGCTCGTGTGTGTATCTTAATTATATCGTTTGTATCCTAATTATCTGTTGTATTCATTTGTTAGCGATCTCGACCAAGAAATGAATAACATTGCGAAATGTCTTACACATAGAAAGGTGCATGTCTCACACATAGATAGACATATGTCTCATACATAGATAGATAGATAGAGAAATGTCTCACACATAGAAATGTCCATGTCTCACACATAGATAGACATATGTGTTGGAGATATGCCCAAGAGGCAATAATAAAGTGGTTATTATTATATCTTTATGTTTATGATAAATGTTTACATCCCATGCTATAATTGTATTAACAGGAAACATTAATACTTGTGTGTTTTGTAAACATAAAAGAGTCCCTAGTAAGCCTCTTCTTAAACTAGCTTGTTGATTAATGGATGATCATGGTTTCCTGATCATGGGCATTGGATGTCGTTAATAACAAGATCATGTCATTAGGAGAATGATGTAATGGACACACACCCATAGTAAGCATAGCATAAGATCAAGTCATTAAGTTCGTTTTGCTACAAGCTTTTCAAATGCATAGTAACCTAATCCTTCGACCATGAGGTTATGTTAATCACCACCACCGGATGGGTACTTTGATGACATCAAACGCTGCTTCGTAACTGGGTGGTTATAAAGGTGACATTGGGTATTCTAAAAGTATGTGTTGAAGCGCATGGACCAAGATTGGGTTTTGTCCATCCATATGACGGATAGATATGCTCTGGGCCCTCTCGGTGGAATGTCATCTAGTTAGCTTGCAAGCATGTGACTAGGTCACAAGGGATGACATATCACGGAACGAGTAAAGAGTACTTATCAGTAACGAGGTAGAACAAGGTATGGAGATACCGACGATCAAACCTCGGATAAGTGGAATATCGCGTGACAAATGGAATTGGTTTCGTATGTTAATGGTTCTATCGATCACGAAGTCATCGTTGAGTATGTGGGAGCCGTTTTGGATCTCCAGATCCCGCTAATGGTTATTGATAGGAGATGTGTCTCCATCATGTCTACATGTTCACGAACCGTAGGGTGACACACTTAAGGTTCGAAGTTGTTTTAAGTAGATATGGAATGTGTGTTGGAGACCGAATGTTGTTCGGAGTCTCGGATTGGATCCGGGACATCACGAGGAGATCCGGAATTGTCCGGAGAATGAGATTCATATATTGGGGATCATTTTCTAAGTTAGGAAATGTTCCGGAGTGTTTGTATGGAGATTTTAGAAGGTTTCAGAATGTTCTGGAAGGTTCTAGAAGATTTCTTGGAGTTTGCTTTAAAACCAAGAAAGGATTCGTGGGGGAGGAGGATTCCTCCCCCCTCCCAATCTGCCGGCCAAGCCGCCCATGGCGCCTCCCTCCTTTAAATAGAGGGGAGGGGGCGCCACCCCCTAGAACTCTCCCATAACAAACCCTAGTCGCCGCCTCTCTCCTCCCCCTTCGCTCTGCTCCGGCTTAGGCGAAGCCCTGCAGAAATCTCTACTCCACCACCACCACCACACCGTCGTGCTGCTGGGATTCCGTGGAGAAGATCTACTACCTCCGCTGCTCGCTGGAATGGGGAGAGGAAGGTCTGCTTCGACTCCACACGTGTGACCGACTGCGGAAGCGCTGCCGGAACGCGGCGCCGGAAGGATCGTCCACACGATCTTGAGATCGGCAAGTGATCGACTATATCAACCCCGAGATTTAATCTCGTAACGCTTTCGGATCTACGAGGGTTAGTACAGATCTATCTCGTTGCACATGTCTAATAGATTAGATCTTGGCTTTTATCTAGATTAGATCTGGGTTTTGTTCGTTCTTGCGGTAGAATTTTTTTGTTTTCTATGCTACGAACCCATCAATATGGCTGAGAGAGGTATCAGCGTCGTCGTCTGCCTTGACGCTCACGTGGTTGCTCTGGTTGCTCTGGTGGTGTCCATCCGTACCTAATGGGCGCCCGAACGTTTCGAGGAGGAATCACTAAGCCGTGCTCGTCGTACCGAGTCTCCTGTGTGGGGGTCTGAAAAATGTTGATCCAACTGCTCTGTGTCAAGAAGTCCTGAGTGTTGTGCTCCATCTCATGATCACTCATCCACGCCGATCTAGAAAAAGATCCCTGATAGTCAGGCGTAGACCCATGCACTCCAAAGGCTCCTGCATATGAATACCGAAGTATATAAGAAATTGATATGAAGCTAGTCTCGGTATTGTGTAAGACGCATACCCTGTGGCGGCTGCGGCTGTGGATGAAAGCCGTAGTTCGGCGTGGGAGAGTGGACAAAAGGTGGCTGCTACTGCTGAGGCTGCCACGACGAACCTCCACCCTGAAAAGGTGGCTGCTGCTGCTGCCACCAGTCAAAAGAACTCTGCTGCTGCCACGACGAACCTCCAGGCTGGTCTGGAGGGGGAGGCCTCGGTGTTGCCTGTGGTGTAAGCCGTGGACGAGGAGACTGTCGTATGGGCGAGGGTGGACGTGGCTGCTGCCTCTGCTGCGTCGAGTGACGCGGAGGCCGATGTGGTCCCGGCTGGTGAGCAACGTCCGAAGAGCGGGTGCACGTGAGAACTCCATGGATACGTCGGATCTTCTCCTCTAGGCGACTCAGCCAGGTCTGCTGCTGCTCCCATGGTATAAGCAGAGGTCCAGACGAAAGGGACCGTCTGTAATCAGCACTATCCGTCTCAAGATCGAGTAGCAACTGTGCCTACAATTTGAACCACTAGGGTGAAAAATGGAATAGAAACTCTGTAGCAAGTAGGTGCATTAGATGAAGACAATGTGTTACCGCGTGCTGTCTGTTGTCCGTAGTAGGCTGGCTCGGATAACTATCCCAAGTAGCCGCACTCAGCATCGCCTCTAGGTCACTCTGCTGTGCGATGCATAGACATGTGGTGCTCATGTAGCTTCGCAGATAGTGGTTGAACTCTTCCATTTCAAACGGGGCATCCGAGTCCCAGACTCATGTTGTTGCGATGTTCCACTCCTCTACGTATGTCCCAACTCTATGGAGCCAGCCTGTGACGGTCTTGTTGCTTCCCTTCCTTGACAACCTACAATTTGAGAGTGATTGCTATAAGTTAATAAACCAGATTAGTCAATAAACCAGATTAGTCAATAAACCAGATAAGTCAATACACTTACGTGTGGACGACCGAAGGTACGACACTCTCAGTAGGACGAAGGTCGGCCAACTGGCGAAGGCCGAACTGCCTCATTACTCTTTGTAGGCTCATCTCCTCTACCTGCATGTCGAAGATGATCTTTGATTTTGTAAGCCAATATGCCGCGTCTCTGGTACAGAGAGTAGAAATCAGTGTGACGGCTCCCACGTTGTCCCCATCCTTGCGGAATCTAGCACCAACGACTTCATCCGTGTTGGGCTCCCACATCACCGAGCTCGCGAGCAGCACGTCAAACTGCTCGGAGAAAGCGGGGTAGCAACCCCTCACCTGAGCATGAGAAAAGCGTCTCTGCCAAAGAACACATGTCATTTCTAGTCATATAGTACATGAACTAATTAAAACTTTGCACATACCTTGCGGCGTGTCCAAACTGTACCGAAAGTCGGTAAGTCGATGCGGTCTACATCGAACAGTCCTGTCGGAGGGTCACCCAATGCATGTAATGGGTATGCCGTCTCAACAACTACGTCCGGTTGTCTAATAGGAAACCGCTCCCAGGACCAAAGCTGCAACAGTAAAGGGCATCCAAGCAAGCCTAACCTAGGAGCTTTACGCTGGCAACCGCTGCACATACCTCTGTAAGTAGCTGACAAGACCGCAGAACCCCAACTCCTTTGTGTAATCATGTCTGCGCTTGTTGCATTAGAAATCTCCAATGTAATAGGGATGTAGCGAACAGTGATAGTGGTGACATGGTTCTCGGTGAACATCACCTTCCCGAGAAGCCAAAGTAAGTACGCCTCCAAGCACCGAGTGATCTGTGGCTCAGTCAACTGGAGCTCTGGATAGCCTAACCGTTGGATCTGCATTAATGCAAAGATAGCTTAGTACCAAAAAACAATGAATGGTGCGATGCGTAAAGACAATTGGACTAACAAGTTATCGAACACACCTGAAATCCTAGTAACCAGTCGAACTTGGGCCCGTGATCATCGTGGTCAAATGGAATGACACTAATACCCTCGAAATGTTGGGCCATATTGGATTACCAACTGGCTGGTGCATCTTCTCACCATTTCTGCACATATGTTTCTTCTCAATATCTTCACTGAGCAAACTGTATCTTCTCGCCATTTCTGCACATATTACAAATTAAAACATAGTTCATCGTGTATTACAAATTAAACATAGTTCATTACATATTACAAATTAAAACATAGTTCATCACGTATTACAAATTAAACATAGTTCATCACATATTACAAATTAAAACATAGTTCATACATATTACAAATTAAACATAGTTCCTCACGTATTACAAATTAACACATAGTTCATCACATATTACAAACTAAAACATAGTTCATCACATATTACAAACTAAAACATAGTTCATCATATATTACACATGGAACATAGTTCATCAGAACCTAAGTTCGCCCTCGACCTCTACCTCTTCGAGCCCGGGTACCACAGCCTCGCGTAGGTACTACGCCTGTTCCGAACTTGGGACAACACCTTGCCCTATGGACAAAATCATTGCATAGAAAACACTGTCGCGTTGGGCCTCTAGCTTCTGATTCATCCATGTTATTCCGGATGCGCCTACACTAGCGTCTTCCTCTGCTTGTTCGCATTAGAGCAGGGTGGGGGATGTACTGCCTTTCACCAGGGTTTACCTTATTGAAATTACTAACTACTCGAAATCCTGACATCTCACCTGTCCAGGTATTAATCACAGTTTCTTTTAGATAGTACGAAGACACGAATGGTATTGCGTCCAACCCCAGCTGGCCACACGCAGCAAGCACATGCGAGCAAGGGAGATGAAGCAATTTTGGTTTGTTGCATGTGCACTCACAGGTTGGCCATTGCTCATTTCCAATCTTCACCTCGTGTGTCCTTAGCTCATTACCACACCCAAACTTATCGGTAGGTAACCGCACCTCAAACCTTCTCTCTGCATTACCAACAGCCACGACAGTGTGTGTCCGAGCTTTTGCCATCTTTTTTATCCATGTACTCCATAATTTTTTATCAGAAGCGTGTGTTCGGATTGTTTAATATATGCAACTGAGCTTTCTGTCGTCTGTCTCTGAAATATTGGATCGTGCCATACAAAATACCCTCGACAATGGCTGTAAGTGGCAGAGCCCTATTACCTCTAAGGACAAAGTTATATAACTCAGCAAGGTTTGTAGTCATGACACCATATCTAGCTCCATAGGTGTCGTGTAGCAAAGACCACCTCTCCAAAGGTTCATGCTCTATCCACTGTTGAAATTTTTTAATCTGTCTCCCGGACCTTCTCCTAGTACCAGGCGGATCAAATCTAGGCAAGTTACAAAGCCCTACAGGCTCTTCTTCTAGATGCGCTTCTCCAGTAGCAGCCTGGGCAGCAACTGCTGCTTGATGTGCAGCTATAGCTGCCGTTTGGGCCGCTTTCCTAGCCCTGACATGTTTCTGAGTGAAGTCATCGAGATGTACATGAATGAAATCATACTTCCATTCTTGGTTCTGCTTGCATAGTTTTTTGAAAAGATTCATCAGATTTTTGTTCCTGAACTGTGAGAAAAAATTAGCTCCCAAATGGCACATGCACCAACGTCTCTACATGTCGAGCCAAGGGGTTTGTTCTTCAGGCCCAGGCTGTGTCAAACGTTTAACCGCATTTAGTATACCTGCATGCCTATCATGAATGATGCACACATTGGGCTTATCTTTAACAACTGCTATCTTGAGATGCCTGAAAAGCCGTGTCCAGCTTTCAGTGTTTTCTCCCTCAACAAAAGCAAAGGCGAGTGGGACAATTTTATTGTTGCCGTCTTGACCAATGGCGGTAAGGATCTGTCCCTTATACTTGCCAATGAGAAACGTGCCGTCCACACATATAACTGGTCGGCAATAAGTGAAAGCTTGGATGCACACAGAGAAAGAGAAGAACACTCGATGAAGCACCTTTACAGATGGATCCTCAGGTATCACATAGTGTTGGATGTCGATATAGGTGCCTGGGTTCCTTGCATGCAGTGTAAGGAGCTGTCTCACCATAGAGTCATACGCGTATCTGAAAGAATCAAACCTGTCCTCAAGAGCCCTCTGCTTTGCCCTCTAAGCCTTGCCGTACGAAATGTCGTAATTAAACCTGACCCTTACTTTATTTATTATAGCCTTCACTTCCATCGCTTTGCTCTTCACTATCTCCGTGTAAAACAACCATGCCAGAAGCATGGACGAGAGGTTACGATGATCTGTAGGGATAGATGAAAGATGACATGTGTGCATCACCATGTCACTCACCAACCAACTTATGTCATATTTAGGAAGATATCCATGCACCCTGGCTGGACAATTAATATCCACGCATTCCATTGTCAAGTATCTCTTATTTGACATAGTTGTACTGAGAACCCTCTATGTAGACAATGCCCAAGCAATGACTGCATCTTGCAAATATTTCTTGTCTTGATATCTGGTGCCCTGCGCAATTTTATTTTTGTGATATTCTCAGGCAGAATCATGACAGTCGTTAACGGTCATGATGCCAGAGATGTCTTGATTCTAGGATGCAGGAATCGGTACGTCCTCTCCATTGCCTTCTTCATCCGAACTATCTGAATCATCAGAATCACCACTTTCACCATCCATGGAATCCTCATCCTCCATCGTGTCCTGCATGTGCCCACTTTCCTCGTCCCCATCTACCTCTCCACTTTCGTATCCCCCACCTACATCCTGACTGCTCTTCCCTGGTTCGTAACCACCACCACCACCTCCTCCTATCTGACTGCTCTGCTCTGATTCATAACCACCACTTCCAGCATTGGACATAGAGTACGTTCCGCCACTAGATTCAACATATGGCCAGGACCGTGTCCACCTTCATATGCTTGCGGATTGATCTCCTTCAAGACAGAAAGTACTAGTGCAACAGGGTGTATCTGCCTGTCCTGGCAACCTTTTAACCATTTAAACCAATCTCGGTTATGATCTACATCCTTTAAAATCTAGAAAATTTTCTTGGTAGACTTTGTCCACAATGCTTGGACACTGACGGTGTATGTTTCGAGATTATATCCTAAACAATCCGTCAATCATTCCTTCAATTGACTAACACTCCAGGTTTGAGGGGCAGTCAAATTCAACTCCATAAAATGAAACTCACGCAAATCTGCTCCATATTCATAGTATTCGATATTACCAGGACCATAGTAAAACACGAACTTCACTACATTCGAGATCTCTGCTGACATAAAAAAAATCAATCTAAATAATTAATTATCGACAATGCGTAAATACTTTAAATAATATACTAATAGTCTGGCTAATTTTCCTACAAATCCACATGCCAAATCGTTCTACAAATCCACCTATTCTAAATAAAACTATGTACAACTATCCGCAAATATTTTAAATAATAGTCTGGCTAATATTTCTATAAATCCACCTACCAATTTTTTCTACAAACCCACCTATTCTAAATAAAACTATGTACAATTATCCGCAAATATTCTAAATAATATACTAAAACCCTCCTAACTATTCTAATAGCCTGCTAACCACAGCCCGCGTAGCCGCATAACCATATACAATAACTGTGATTAACGAGTGATTAAAGTTTATTCTTGAAGCGTGAGAAGCCAATCGGTACAGCAGGCTCAGTTCACCAAAGAAGCAGTACGGTGCAGCTCACAAACGCCCCAGCTTCAAGCTCCACCGCAGCATCACCATGCCATTGCTCCACCCCCAGCACCACCACCATTCCTCCAAAAATCCACCACCAAATCGAGTCCTGAGCTAACCCATCAGTAGATCGGGGTTCCCCTATCTCTATAGTGGTTTTAGACAGAATTTTTAGTGGCTAAACTAGGCTAAATCTGAGAAATATGGTGAAAAAAGAGGCTGTTCGTTGCGGTGGAGAGAGAGAGGCGCAGGGAGCAGCAACGCGCAAGGAAGAAGGCGAGCGAGACGGGCTCGCGCGGCGGCGTGGTCCTCTTTTGGATCCACTCGGCCACGCTGTCGCCGAATGCCTCATTTGGCCACGGTCTCGCCGAATGGTGCTATCGGTCAGAGCCCCCCGCCACCGCCTGTGCTCGGCCAGGCTGTCGCCGAATGAGATTTTATTCGGCTTGGCCCACGCCGAGTGGACCTCTCGGTCTGGCCCACGCCGACAAATGCCTACATATGTAAAATGTTTAATTCACGCGACAGTTGTGAAATTAATTTAAAAAAATGTGCTATTTAAAAAAAAATCGCCTCGCACCTGGCTCTTCTGATTTCTAGGGAGCTTCGGAAAGATGTCTATACTGGCATGCTAAAAAATTTAAACTAATTGTTCGAGTGATTTCAAAACACGTCCTAGCACCACAAGTAGTGTCCTTAGAAAAATCAACAAGACCAACCTACTTGTCGTGCCAACTATGTGCCCACTACCATTCACCTGATAAATCAGGTCTGAGATCCGATAACTGAATTGTAATCAACGATATTATTCACCAAAAACATCTAAAATAGGAAGTTGAATATGCAGGGCTACTCACATAGAATGACAAAAGAATTGGACACTTTGTTCAATTGCTCTTAGGTATTCTGTCGGCATCCATATAGCAAGAACAATCTATTAGCTTGTTGTTCCTAACCTTTTCACTTCTGGTTGCACCGCCACACATGAGTTGATGTCTCCCTCCTTTTCACTTCTGGTAGCACCTTCACGCGTGAGCTCTCTTCTGGTCGACCGTAAGCAAGCTAATAATCATATGTGAGACTTCTATTGATAGCAGCAAATGAAAAAATGAACAATTTGGATGGATACAATGCTATAAAAGCATATGAGAGAAAGTATATCCTGAGAGTGTGGACAAAACTGATTAAGGTTTAAATACAAAGTGCAGTGGCAAAAATTACGGCTGAACCATAAATTCTAGGAGGTTTATGTGACAAAATGTACAACAAAATAAGGTTATGTAAGTTAGCACCTATTACAACTGCATCTTAGAATATTATTTGCACCCAATCAACTGGGTCGGACAGCAAAACATGTCAAAAAACAAATGTTCTGGATATATCTCTACAAGTTCGGAATAGCTACTTAGCGAGTTGTATAATTATAACTGAGCGGTTCATGCTTCCGTTGCTTGTTTGTGTGATGGTGCTTGCATAATTCGTTACTTGAATTGCATTGTGTGGTTTGTGCTGACAAATAATTCTAGCGCGCAGTCATTTTTTACAACCCATAAAAGAAGGTACGAAAGTTCAGGATCTGTAGATATATACTACGCAATTATGGCATACTCTCGAAAACAAATGTTCAGGGTTTGTTCAAGTGGTGCGCCGACCAACAGTTTTGTCATGCAAATTATGCATCTTGGCTCAGGTAATAACCTACAGGGGCGGAGCTCCTAATAGGGAAAGGTAGGGAAGCCGCTCTATATTAATTTTGGCAAAACGTTTAGATACACATGTTTCTTCTGAACAATTTTAGTAGTTATACATTGAAAACTGATTTCGTATGAGAAAGTTATGCTTGTTTTAGTGAACATTATGCAAAACCAATTTTGAACCAAAAATAAGGACTAGATCTTGTCTAGTTTGAAACCAACTCTTTTTCAATGCACTATATAATTTAAATCTAGTAAAACTCTACTCTAAACAATGTCCTAGGTGAGGACTTGAGGGTATTTTTGAAAGCTTATGGGGTATATGATCAAAAACAACTTTATATATGTGATGGATTATGTTCAGTGATTCTACTTTGGCTTTGAATATTTTGTTGGTCTAAAATTATAATTGTATTATTAAGTCAATGTCTTTTGCTAAGGATGTATGGACATGTTTGCACAATAAGGTAGATTGTGGTTTAGAGTCCCTATTGGAAGATGTTAACTTGCATGGACAATTACATCACAATCCTAAGTATAGATGAAATGATAAAAAAATGGAAGAAATCAAGAAAAGTATAAATATAAGATGTCAATATTGATTATTTTTACAGTATGGTCACCTTTTATATTGACATAAACTACTATCACTAATTTTTACCATCACTATAATGAGATATCTTCGAAGTTGCTTTAGAAATTCTCTTGTCTTAACTCAAGAGACTTACGTGAATAAGATTGCTTGTCTTAGAGAGATTTATCATGGATCTTATTATGCGCATGAGCATATGCAAGTTAAGGTTGAGCTATGCATCATTTTTACACAAAGAGATTTATCTTGGATCTTATTATGAGCATGAACATATACAAGTTAAGTTTAAGTTCTCCCTACCTCAGATTCTTTCCCTCCTTCGCCATTGGTAACCTATGTGATGTTCTTCGCTAGCATTGCTCTTCTTTACTGATATTTTATTTTCTTAGAGGGAAGTATTTTACTAAGCTGGGGGGAGCCATGCAAAGTAAAACTGCTAAATTGTCACTTCAAGGGAAGATTCTCTCTTCGAATAATCTTTGTTTACTATTATGCAAAAAAATCCGTGTTCTAACTGTCGATCGTTCAACAAAGGTGAAATATTTGAAACATAGTCGTGCTGGAATCTCTGATCGACCAAGTACTAGTGGACCACTATGATTTGTTGGTCTGTGTTCGAGCAATATTGATATCCTAGATTGGCCAGATAAAAGGTTTTTGCACCACTAGTACAATAGCTTGTCCGGTAGGTGCAGTTTCATACAACAACCTGCATGTTGTGTTCCAGCGGTACATAAACTTGTCCAAGAGGTGCATCGTTCATATAAACGTGCCCACAAGATGACACATGTCCCCTTCGTCGCTCTGTCCGTCTGTTTCGGTCATTACAACAATTTTTTGCAGACCCCCTCCCAAAGAAAGGACGAGCATCACATAACCCCACCCATATGGATTCACACAAGACATAGGCTTTCGTTGCCTCTCTGCCGCCACATCGACATTTACCCACTCCCCCAAACTCATGCACGCTAGCGACACCGACAGAGAGCTCGAGAGATGGCGTCAAAGGAATCCCTGAGAGCACAAGCCAGTCATGTGCGCCTGCTCCGGAGGAGGGTCGCGGTGGAGGGGCTGGCTCGTGCCCCTGTCGCTCGCTGTCAACCGCAATGGGTGCTGGAGGCGGCAGAGGCGGAGGCCATTGTTCGGGCGATGGAGGAGGAGGTAAGGTGGCGGAACGACAAGCTTTACAGGAAGGTCATGATGTTGTACTGCGTCCTCACATCAAAGGAGGAGAGGGCATCCATGGTCGAGCCCAATGGCTGGTGGCCAGTGCTTGACTCCGACATGAGCATGGAGGATGACGTGCGCATCCTTTAGGCACAGATCAACGAAAGGTTTCCGTACCCACCCCCGCTTGCACCGTGAATCTCGAATTAGATGGAGCCGGGATCATTTGGAATGAGGGTGATCCCTAGGCGAGGGTGACGGATGAGTACTCCTGGAAGGATGGTTGGGTGATGGAGACGACACTAGTACGATCATCTGCTGCTCCATAGGTAGGTGTCTCTTGCTGACTCGTGGTTGATATCGAGGTCGTTGGGGAACCCCAAGAGGAAGGTATGATGAGCACAACAGTAAGTTCCCCTCAGTTATGAAACCAAGGTTATCGAACCAGTAGGAGCAAGGAAACACCTCCAAGGTGTTGTTTCCAACTTGGAATCCTGCACAACACAACCACAGAACTTTGCCCCCAACTTACAGTGAGGTTGTCAATCTCACCGGTTTTGCTAAAAACAAAGGATTAAACGTATTGTGTGGAAGAAAGTAATAGCTTGCAGAAAGTAAACAGAAAACAGTAAACATGTATATATTGATGGTAAAATAAAGGACCGGGGTCCATAGTTCACTAGTGGTGGTTCTCCTTAAGATAGATGACATGTTGGGTGAACAAATTACAGCGAGGCAATTGACAAACATCGAGAAAGAATACATGCATATACTACTCATCTTGACTCCTATGAGATTTGATTGGGCATTACAACATTATACATAGACCGTAATCCAACTGCATATATGACTAATAATCCATCTTCAGGTTATCATCCGAACCCCCTCCAGTATTAAGTTGCAAGCAACAGATAACTGCATTAAGCATTGCGTGTAAAGTAAACAATATGATTGTTCTATGAACAAAGGATTGATGTTTTCTCCCTAGTAGCAACAACACATCTAGTACCTTAGATATTTCTATCACTTCCCCAGATTACTAGAGGCATGAACCCACTATCGAGCATAAATACTCCCTCTTGGAGTTGCTAACATCTACTCGGCCAAGATATCTACTAACAACGGAGAGCATGCAAGATCGCAAATAACAAAGACATGATAGAATCAATAATCAATCTGAAATAGCATCTCAATATCCATCGGATCCCCGCAAACACAACATGTAGGATTACAAATAGATGATCTTGATCATGAACGGAGCTCACAAGATCTAAACATGGTAGCACAAAGGAGAAGAACCAACCATCTAGCTACTACATGGACCCGTAGTCCAAGGATGAACTACTCACGCATCACACCGGAGGCTTGCATGGTGATGAAGAAGGCCTCCAGGGTGAATTCTCCCCTCTGGCAGGGTGCCGGGAAGAGCTTCAAATCCCTCCCGATCTAGGGATGGAGATGACGGCGTCTACAGACTCTTTCGTGGATTTTTGATCGGGTACGTAAGGTTTCTGTATCGGAGGCAATATATAGGTGAAAGGGGAGGCCGAGGGGGTGCCCTAGGCGGCTGCACCACCCCCTGGCGTGGGCCAGGCCTGGCCGCATGGACAGGTGGTGTGGCCGGCGCCTGGCCCCTCTCTGTCTCGTATTCTGGCTCTGTGTCCCCCTCGGTGAAATATTGACTTTTGTCCCATCCAATTCGGAGAATATTCATTTTCCGACTTTCCTGGAACCAAAAATAACAGAAAATAGGCAGCTGGCACTGTGGCATCTTGTTAATAGGTTAGTCCAAGAAAGTGTATAAAAATTACTCCAAAGTGTGGGCAAAACATAAGAAAGTAGATATAAACCAAGCATGGAACATCAAAAATTATCTGATGGGTTCGTAGCATGGAAAACAAAAAAAATTCTACCGCAAGAACGAACAAAACCCAGATCTAATCTAGATAAAAGCCAAGATCTAATCTATTAGACATGTGCAACGAGATAGATCTGTACTAACCCTTGTAGTTTCGAAAGCCTTGTTCGAGATCGGATCTCGTGGTTGATGTAGTCGATCACTTGCCGATCTCAAGATCGAGTAGACGATCCTTCCGGCGCCGCGTTCCGGGAGCGCTTCCGCAGTCGGTCACACGTGCGGTCGAAGCAGACCTTCCTCTCCCTGTTCCAGCGAGCAGCGGAGGTAGTAGATCTCTCCACGGAATCCCAGCAGCACGACTGCGTGGTGGTGGTGGAGTAGAGAATTCTGCAGGGCTTCGCCTAAGCCAGAGCAGATGGAAGGAGGAGGAGAGAGGCGGCTAGGGTTTGGAGTGGGAAGGGGCAATGACACTTTTATAACCACCTAGTTACGAAGCGGTGTTTGATGTCATCAAAGTACCCATCCAGTGATGGTGATTAACATAACCTCATGGTCAAAGGATTAGGTTACTATGCATTTGAAAGCTTGTAGCAATACAAACTTAATGACTTGATCTTATGCTACGCTTACTATGGGTGTGTGTGTCCATCACATCATTCTCCTAATGATATAACCTTGTTATTAATGACATCTAATGTTCATGATCAGGAAACCATGATCATCAATTAATCAACAAGCTAGTTCAATAAGAGGCTTACTAGGGACTCTTTTATGTTTACAAAACACACATGTATTAGTGTTTCCTTATAATACAATTATAGCATGGGATGCAAACACTCATCATAAACACAAAGATATAATAATAACCACTTTTATTATTGCCTCTTGGGCATATCTCCAACAGTCTCCCACTTGCACTACAGTCAATAATCTAGATTACATGGTAATATACCTAACACCCATGGCGTTCTGGTGTTGGTCATGCTTTGCTCTAGGGAGAGGTTTAATCAACGGATCTGCCACATTCAGATCAGTGTGTACTTTGCAAATCTTTATGTCACCATCTCGGACATACTCGCGAATAGCATGGAAACGTAGCTTGATGTGCTTCAGCTTGCTATGTGACCTTGGCTCCTATGCATTAGCTATGGCACCTGTGTTGTCACAGTAGATGGCCATCGGGTCCAACGCACTAGGAACCACGCCAAGTTCAGTAATGAACTCCTTCATCCATATGGCTTCTTGTGCAGCCTCCGAAGCAGCTATGTATTCCGATTCAGTTGAAGATTTTGCCACAACGCTTTGCTTGGCACTCCTCCAGCTCACTGCAACACCATTCAAAATAAATACGTATCCAGACTGTGACTTCGAGTCATCTAGATCAGTGTTCCAACTAGCATCAGTGTAACTGTTTACAACAAGCTGTTCATCACCTCCATAAGAAAGAACCATATCCTTAGTCCTATTTAGGTACTTTAGGATATTCTTGACCGCTATCCAGTGCTCCATTCCAGGATCACTTTGATATCTGTTAGTCAAACTAACAGCATGTGCTATATCCGGTCTTGTACATAGCATGGCATACATGATAGAACCTATGGACGAGGCATACGGAATATTATTCATCTTCTCTCTATCTTCTGCCGTAGCTGGACTTTGAGTCTTACTCAAGGTCTTACCTGACAACATGGGCACGAACCCTTTCTTGCTCTCTTCCATTCTAAACTTCTTTAGAACTTTGTCCAAGTATGTACTTTGTGAAAGCGCTATTAGGCGTCTTGATCTATCTCTATAAATCTTGATGCCTAGAATATATGCCGCTTCGCCAAGATCCTTCATTGAAAAACTATTATTCAAATAGGCTTTGACACTATTAAGAAGTTCTATATCATTCCCAATCAACAATATGTCATCTACATATAGTACTAGGAATGCTACAGAGCTCCCACTCACTTTCTTGTAAATACAAGCTTCTCCATAAGTTTGTATAAATCCAAAGTTTTTGATTACTTTATCAAAACGTTGATTCCAACTCCGGGATGCTTGCTTCAGTCCATAAATGGAGCGCTGAAGTTTGCATACCTTGTCAGCATCTTTAGGATCGACAAAACCCTTGGGTTGTACCATATATAACTCTTCCTCAATGTCACCATTAAGGAACGCCGTTTTGACATCCATCTGCCAAACCTCAATCGAAATATGCAGCTATCGCTAACAAAATCCTCATAGACTTTAGCTTCGCTACTGGTGAGAATGTCTCATCGTAGTTAACTCCTTGAATTTGTCGGAACCCTTTCGTGACAAGTCGAGCTTTATAGACGGTAACATTACCATCAACATCTGTTTTTCTTTTAAAAATCCATTTGTTCTCGACAGCCTTACGGCCATCCGGTAAGTCCACCAAAGTCCATACTTGGTTTTCGTACATGGATCCCATTTCGGATTTCATGGCTTCTAGCCATTTGTCCGAATCTGGGCTCACCATAGCTTCTTCATACGTTGCAGGGTCATTAGTGTTGTCCACCAACATGACGTTCAAGGCAGAGTCATACCAATCAGGAGTGGTACGAACCCTCGTTGACCTGCGAAGTTCAGCAGCAACTTCGTTCGAAGTTTCATGATCACCATCATGAGCTTCCTCTCCAATTGGTGCAGGCGGCACAAAAACATCTTCCGGTGCTGCGCTACTCTCAACTCTGAGAGAAGGTTCAATAACCTCGTCGAGTTCTACTTTCCTTCTAGTCAATTCCTTAGAGAGAAACTCCTTCTCAAGAAAGGATCCATTCTTGGCAAGGAAAACTTTGCCTTTGGATCTATGATAGAAGGTATACCCAATTGTTTCTTTAGGGTATCCTATGAAGACGCATTTCTCCGCTTTGGGTTCAAGCTTATCAGGTTGTAACTTCTTTACATACGCTTCGCAACCCCAAACTTTAAGGAACGACAACTTAGGTTTCTTTCCAAACCACAATTCGTACGGTGCCGTTTCAACGGATTTAGATGGTGCCCTATTTAAAGTTAATGCGGCTGTCTCTAATGCATAGCCCCAAAACGATAGCGGTAAGCCTATAAGAGACATCATAGACCGAACCATATCTAAGAGAGTTCGATTACGACGTTCGGACACAACATTACGCTGTGGTGTTCCCGGCGGTGTCAACTGTGAAAGTATTCCACATTTCTTTAAATGCATGCCAAACTCATAACTTAGATATTCACCTCCGCGGTCAGAACGCAGAAACTTAATCTTCTTGTTACGCTGATTTTCCACTTCACTTTGAAATTCCTTAAACTTCTCGAAAGTTTCAGACTTATGTTTCATAAAGTAGACATACCCATATCTACTTAAGTCATCCGTGAAAGTGAGAACATAACGATATCCACCACGCGATGCTACACTCATTGGACCGCACACATCAGTATGTATTATTTCCAATAAGTCTGTAGCTCGCTCCATTATTCCAGAGAATGGAGTCTTAGTCATTTTTCCCATTAGACATGCTTCGCATCTTCCAAGTGATTCAAAATCAAGTGATTCAAGAAGTCCATCAGAATGGAGTTTCTTCATACGCTTCACTCCAATGTGACCAAGACGACAGTGCCACATGTATGTAGAATTATCATTCAATTTTGTTTGTTTAGCATCTATGTTGTGAACATGTGTATCACTACTATCGAGATTCAGTAAGAATAAACCATTCATCTCAGGTGCATTACCATAAAAGATATTACTCATATAAATCGAACAACCTTTATTCTCGGACTTAAAAGAGTAACCGTCTCGCAATAAACAAGATCCAGATATAATGTTCATGCTTAACGCAGGCACCAAATAACAATTATTTAAATTTAAAACTAATCCCGAAGGTAGATGTAGAGGGAGAGTGCCGACGGCGATCACATCAACCTTGGAGCCATTTCCAACGCGCATCGTCACCTCGTATCTCGCCAGTCTTCATTTATTCCGCAGCTCCTGTTTCGAGTTACAAATATGAGCAACCGGACCAGTATCAAATACCCAAGCACTACTACGATTACTAGTAAGATACACATCAATAACATGTATATCGAATATACCTTTCT
Source organism: Avena sativa (assembly GCA_916181665.1). Classification (NCBI taxonomy): domain Eukaryota; kingdom Viridiplantae; phylum Streptophyta; class Magnoliopsida; order Poales; family Poaceae; genus Avena; species Avena sativa. Next base: position 523,890,969 of record OV702287.1, on the reverse strand, counting down.
TCTTGATGTTGCCATTCTTCAGATCCGCCAGGTACTTGGGGCAGTTACGCTTCCAGTGACCAGCACCCTTGCAGTAGAAGCATTCAGTTTCAGGCTTAGGACCAGCCTTGTGCTTCTTAGCAGGTGCGGCAGCTTTCTTGTCGTCCTTCTTGAAGTTGCCCTTGTTCTTAGGCTTGCCCTGTTTCTTGAAATTGGTGGTCTTATTGACCATCAACACTTGGTGCTCCTTCTTGATCTCCACTTCGGCAGTTTTCAGCATGGACGATAGTTCAGGCAACGTCTTGTTCATGCAGTGCATGTTGTAGTTCATCACAAAGTTCTTATAACTCGATGGCAGTGATTGGAGGACATGGTGAATCCCTAACTCATTAGGAATCGTTATCCCCAACTCTTGGAGCTTGTTTACGTGCCCAGACATGGTGAGCACGTGCTCGCTAACGGAGCTACCCTCTTCCATCTTACAGTTAAAGAACTTTTCGGAGGCCTCGTAGCTCTCCACGGCCGAGTGAGTCTCAAAAATGAGCTTGAGCTCCTTAATGATCTCGAACGGGTCGTGGTGCTCAAAGCGCTTCTGAATCTCCGTTTCTAAACCATACAGGATGGCACACTGAACTGTGGAGTAATGATTTTTCCGAGTGGCGTAAACATTCTTTATGTCATCGGTGGCATCTTCTGCAGGTGGGTCACCTAGCGGTGCTTCGAGCACATAGGTCAACTGACCAGCCCTGAGGACAATCTTCAGTCCATGGAGCCAGTCCGTGAAGTTGCTTCCATTGTTCTTAAGCTTTTCTTTCTCTAGGAACGCATTGAAATTGATGGAGAGGTTCGCCATAATCTACAACAAATTTGCAAGTAGTTTAGCCTAAGTTTATGATAAATTGAGTTCAATTTTAATTCTTAAATTAACTAGGTGAACTCCCACTCAAAACAACATCCCTCACATTGTCTTAGTGATTACACAAACCAAGTCCACTACACCAAGTCTGATCTTCACGAGAGAAGATGTAGTTTCATCGGCGAACAATCTTCATGTTCATCATATCATTTATATGACTCATGCTCTACCTTTCGGTATTCCGTGTTCCGAGACCATGTCTGTACATGCTAGGCTCGTCAATATTAACCTTAGTTTCCGCATGTGCAAATCTGGCTTGCACCCGTTATATGCACACGTAGAATCTATCACATCCGATCATCACGAGATGCTTCGAAACGATGAGTCTTAGCAACGGTGCCAACTAAGGACGAACACTTTATTACTTGATATTTAGTGAGAGGGATCATCTTATAATGCTACCGTCGCGATCTAAGCAATACAAGATGCATAAAGGATTAACATCACAGGCAATTCATAATTAGTGTGATATGATATGGCCCTTTCTTCTTATGCCTTTGATCTCCATCTCCAAAGCACAGACATGATCTCCATCATCACCAGCATTGCGTCAAGGTCAGTGGCGCCGCTTCATGGTTGTCCATCATCACTAGCAACTATTACAACTACTTGGAATAAAGCTATTACAAGATGAATAGACACGCAATTCTTAACAGAATTAAAGACAACCATTAGGCTCCTGCCGGTTGCCATATTACAACAAGGATCATTGCATACATCAAATATAATCACAATCACATGATGGCCATATCACATCACAAAACTCCTGCAAAAACAAGTTAGACGCCTCTAATTTTCTTTGCATGTTTTACGTGGTTTGGGGCTTTCGAATAAGAACGGATCTTACCTACGAAACTGAACCACAACGTTGATACAAGTGCTATCAAGTGCAAAGTGTAGATTGGATCTATACTATGGTGGGAGAGACAGAAACCTGCAAAGCCACTTGTGCAAAGCAAGTTACACAAGCGTGGAGCAAGTCTCATGTGCGATGACATGTAAGGTTAGCCCGAGCCGCTTCATCCCACCATACCGCAAGATGCAAAGTACACAAAGCAAAAGACGGCACGAGCACCAACGCCCACAAAACCATTGTGTTCTACCTGTGCAATAGATCTATGCATAGACAAGGCTCTGATACCACTGATGGGTTCGTAGCATGGAAAACAAAAAAAAATTTACTGCAAGAATGAACAAAACCCAGATCTAATCTAGATAAAAGCCAAGATCTAATCTATTAGACATGTGCAACGAGATAGATCTGTACTAACCCTTGTAGTTTCGAAAGCCTTGTTCGAGATCAGATCTCGTGGTTGATGTAGTCGATCACTTGCCGATCTCAAGATCGAGTAGACGATCCTTCCGATGCCGTGTTCTGACAGCGCTTCCGCAGTCGGTCACACGTGCGGAGTCGAAGCAGACCTTCCTCTCCCTGTTCCAGTGAGCAGCGGAGGTAGTAGATCTCTCCACGGAATCCCAGCAGCACGATGGCATGGTGGTGGTGGTGGAGTAGAGAATTCTGTAGGGCTTCGCCTAAGCCAGAGCAGATGGAAGGAGGAGGAGAGAGGCAGCTAGGGTTTGGAGTGGGAAGGGGCAAGGGGGGTGGCGCCTCCACCCCTCTATATAGAGAGGGAGGGGTGCGGCCTAGGGTTCCCACCCCTAGGCCCACCCCTTAGGGCTGACGCACCAAGGAGGCTTGGGGGGAGAGTCCTTCCCCCCCAAGTTTCCTTTACTTACCCTTTAAGTTTTCCCTTATCTTATCTTGGTTTTCAAATAAACTCCAAAATATCTTCTAGAACCTTCCGGAACATTCCAAAACTTTCTAGAATCCCCATACAAACTCTCCGGAACATTTCCTAACTTAGAAAATGATCCCCATTATATGAATCTTATTCCCCGGACAATTCCGGATCTCCTCGTGATGTTCGGATCCAATCCGAGACTCCGAACAACATTCGGTCTCCAACGCACACTCAATATCTACTTAAAACAACTTCAAACCTTAAGTGTGTCACCCTACGGTTCGTGAATATGTAGACATGATGGAGACACCTCTCCGATCAATAACCATCAGCGGGATCTGGAGATCCATAAAGGCTCCCACATACTCAACGATGACTTCGTGATCGATAGAACCATTAACATACGAAACCAATTCCCTTTGTCACGCGATACTCTACTTATCCGAGGTTTGATCGTCGATATCTCCATACCTAGTTCCACCTCGTTACTGATAAGTACTCTTTACTCGTTCCATGTTGTGTCATCCCCTGTGACCTAGTCACATGCTTGCAAGCTAACTAGATGACATTCCACCGAGAGGGCCCAGAGCATATCTATCCGTCATAAGGATGGACAAATCCCAATCTTGGTCCATGCGCTTCAACACATCCTTTCAGAATGCCCAATGACACTTTTATAACCACCTAGTTACGAAGCGGTGTTTGATGTCATCAAAGTACCCATCCAGTGATGGTGATTAACATAACCTCATGGTCAAAGGATTAGGTTACTATGCATTTGAAAGCTTGTAGCAATACAAACTTAATGACTTGATCTTATGCTACGCTTACTATGGGTGTGTGTGTCCATCACATCATTCTCCTAATGATATAACCTTGTTATTAATGACATCCAATGTCCATGATCAGGAAACCATGATCATCAATTAATCAACGAGCTAGTTCAACAAGAGGCTTACTAGGGACTCTTTTATGTTTACAAAACCCACATGTATTAGTGTTTCCTTATAATACAATTATAGCATGGGATGCAAACACTCATCATAAACACAAAGATATAATAATAACCACTTTTATTATTGCCTCTTGGGCATATCTCCAACATTATCATCCTTAGCAAAAGTATCATCTCTTCTCCCTTAAAAGATCACGGATGCTGCCTAGAGGGGGTGAATAGGCGGTTAAAAACTTTTACGATATGGGCTTAACAAAGGCGGAATAAAACTAGTGTTTTCTTTTGTCAAGCACAAAGCCTATAAATGTTATGGTTCACCTATGTGAACTAACAACTTATGCTAATCAAGACAAGCAACAAAGTGATAGTAAGATAGATTACTTCAAGCACGAAGGCTATCACAAAGTAAAGTGAATAAGTAAAGAGCTCGGGTATAGAGATAACCGAGGCAAGCAGGGACGATGATATTTTACCGAGTTTCTCCCAAGCAGGGCGGTACTAAGATCACCAACGCCACAAGAGGCCTCACCCTATTTTCCCGAGTACCCACCACACGGCAAGCACCCGATCCACTATGGGACACTTGAGGGCGGTCACCAAACCCGTACAAGATTGGGGAAATCTTCACAACTTAATTGGAGACTCCCAATAATTACCACCAAGGCCACAATATTGGGGAGAGCTTCACAACTTAATTGAAGGCCCCAAGAACTCACCACAAAGGTCACACAACCGTCTAGGGTTTCAAGAACCCAAGAGGGACAATCTTCTTGATTTCACCAACCAAATCCTCCATAGAGAACTCAAATCGATGCACCTAATGCAATGGCAAGTCCTTCACTCTCAAATTCCACCAAAACTACAAAAGCTATTGGGGGAATGAGAGAGGAAGAACACAAGAGGAAATCCACAAAAGAAACCCCAAGATCTAGATCCCAAGATGTTCCCCTCACATAGAGGAGAGATGGATTGGTGGAGTTGTTGATCTAGATCTCCCCTTTCAAATCCTCCAACAAAATTCAAGAAATATGGGAGGGATTGAGAGTATTTGTAAGCTCTTGAAGGTAGAAACAACCTCTTGAAGGTAGAAACAATGGAGGAGAGAGAGAAAGCAACCAACCACTTGGAGAAGAAGGGGGCCTTTTATAGGTGCCCCCACGACAACTAGCCATTGCAGAACACTTATACCGGAGTCTCTGGACCCTAGGACTGGAGTCTCTGGGGTCTAGACTCCGGCCAGGACTTCGGGTAAGCTCCAGATGCTCCTAGTACACCCCTAGAGTCTGGGCCTGAATTTGGGTCAGAGTCTCCCCCTATTGGAAATATGCCATAGAGACGAATAATAATAAGGATTATTATCATATTTCATAAAGTTTATGATTAAGTTTTATATCATGCTATAACTGTATTAAAATGAAACATCAATGCATGTGTGATATATAAACAACCAGGGGTTCCTAGTGAAACTCTAGTCACTGGTTCATTGGTCAACAGATGATCAAGGTTTCCTAATCATGTGGCATTTATGCTAGTTGGAAATGGAGTCAAATCATTCTGGGAATGAGATGATGAACCAATACCCAACCTAAACATCATGACCCAATCATGTCACGAGTTCAAGTTACGATGATTAGAATAGACCTAGTAGACTATTCCTTAGACCGTGAGACTATATCAATCGCTGTCTCGCGAGAGTGCTTATATAGCATGAAACACCACTTATGGCAGAGTGATCATAAAGGTGTGTTCAGGTATTCGAAGGAACCATAGAGGCAATATACGTCAAGAGTGGGATTTTTCCATCCGCATGATGGAAAGATACTCAAGGGCCCACTCGGAGAAGTTGTATCCAATAGCTGCGCATCGTGTGATTTGATCATAGGGATATCACTTATCGAAACGAGTCAAGTAGAATTGTTCGGTAACGAGATTGAAGACGAAATGGTGTGTCATTGATCAGATCTCGGGCAATGCAAGTATTGAGAGACAAAAGGAATAAGACGCGATAGTCACGGTTCAAACGACGAAAGATCTTCGTGGAATGCACCGAGGTCACATGGCCATCCAGGCCCCTCTGTCGATCATTGGTCCGGGAGTGTCCCGACCATGTCTGGAGTGTTCCCGAACCATGGTGTATCACGCTTAAGGGCTTGATGATGCTTAGAGAGTGTTTACAGGATCGGTAGAATCACCGAAGAAGAGAAGAGAGAAAACCAGAAGGGTTTCGGTAAGTACGGAGGATGTCCGGAGTGGAGGTGGAAGGTGTTCCATAACCACGGAGATTGAATAATATGTGAATGAATGTTAAATATTGATTTTATCATTTATTCATAATTATTTAATAAAAGAGAAATCAATTAAAGGTCAAAAGGGCTTAATGGGCCAATTCCGGAGGGAGAAGGGCCCATGAGGGAAAGACAAGAGGAGAGAAAAGGGGAAGGGGTGGCCGGCTGGGCCTAGCCCCCCTCCCATGCGGGGCCCACTAGGGCCGGCCCGCGGGTGCCCCCCTCTCCCCTCCTTTAGTCCCACCCCGGGACTTTGAGGGAGGTAGTACCTCCCCTTCCCCTATATATAGTGGGGTATTTTGACCAGAAAATAAACACAATATTCAATAAATGTTTCCTCACTTTTGGGGAGACCTCCAATTGATCTCTCTCTCTCTCTCTCTCTCTCTCTCTCTCTCTCTCTCTCTCTCTCTCTCTCTCTCCTGTGACCGTGGTCCCAAGTTCGGACTGCACGAACGAGAGACATCTTCACCGCGGAGCACCGTCACGCTGCGGGATTGGAGTCCAGGAGCTCTACTTCCACAACTGCTGCTGGATCGGGGAAGCGGGGGTCATCGCCAGGCACCAGACGTATGTACCTCCCTGCGAGGTGTCACACTTGGGGCACTAGGAGTCGTGAAGGGAATTGTTTGACACGAGAAAAACGTACTAAACGCCTCCACGAGTATGATGCGGGAGCGGTAGTTTTTCTCATGCGCACCGGGGTACGGTAAGATAAAGGAAAAGTGCGGGCGTGCCAGTGTATAACAAATACACAAAGAAAACAAAAGAAGGGAACAATATTTTATTAATCTTAGAGATCATAAATACAATTCCCACATATTGCGCTCCGTGGCCTACTAGCGCGGCCAGCCTGACAATGGCGATTGTGCGATCTCCTGGTTCCCGGGGCCTCGGAAGGCTCCCGGTTAATTACTCCCGCGGATTACGCCACGAGACACCTCCGATTAAGCCGCGTGGTCCTCTTCGTCGTCTTCGCTTCACGTCCTGCATAAATAGTGATGGTGGTGGTGTGTGTGGGCAGCGGCAGAGCCCGTGTCCTCGTCGGTACACGCGCCGCTAAAAGCGTGGCCTTTGCTTCGGCCTCGCCTGCCCTCGCCGTTGCGCCTCGTCGGTCTTGAACGGCGATGAAGAGTTGTTGATGTAGATGGATGCGGTCCGACCGGCTAGGACTTCTTGACAACTTTGCGGCTTCGTCGGGGTGTGCAAGGGGTATGCCTCGCGGGAGTATTTTTATTAGGAGACCAGTGTCGCTCATATCGGCATGGCCGGCGTGGTCGGCTCCTTAGTCTCGGTGCAGCGCCGAGTTTACGGCAGCCGGCGTGACCAAAGGCGCCGTCTCACGGGATCACGGAGTGGTCGTTGTCGAGGGCCTGATCTCGCCTCCAAGGAGAGCATATGGCCGCCGCGACCTGGATGATTGGCCGCATCGCACGCACTACTCCATTGTGCATGGGACTAATGCATCACATGCATCACCTGTAGTCTCCATGCACCGGCTGCTCTTATTGAGGCACTACGCTCGCCTTGCTCACGTCTGGCCGTCCGCTGCCTGCAGGAGTCGATGATGCACCTCAGTGTAACGCCGGCGTCTCGACGTCGCTCTCGGCCACACCCACCATTGTTCGTCACGATGTGCCTGTCCGCGATGTTCAACCTGTACGCCGTCTTGATCCTGCAAGTCTGGACTCGGGCCGTATACGCGTACGGGAGGTTCAACATGCTCCTGATCCCTCGTCGTTGCAGTGGCGCGTCTGCGTGCCCGGCGCCATAGTTTACGGGCTGCTTATGACTCCACGGTGGCGTCTTTGGCAGCTCCGGCGGCGTCTTGGCGAGCTTCATCAGCATCGCGGACACATCAGCTATCGGGCAGTGTCTTAGCGAGCTCCGATGGTGCTATAGAATCCCTGCGAGCTCCGACGGCGGGCGGCATCTTGGCGAGCTCCGACGACGGGCAGGACGAGGTGAGCTCGCGGCGTCCGCGTGCTGGACCTTGGGCGTGCTATCTGTGAGAGGAAGAGAAGAAACAATTCAAACACAACCTGTGGGGAAGGTGGTCTTCGCATCCATGGTCGTCCGTCCTTCTCCTCTTGATCCTTGATCTGCTCACGAGCTGTGCGTGCGTCCAGATGCGATCTTCGCCGCCTCCTCTTCTCTGGGTCTTCCTCCAGATCCTTTGCCCTCTCGATGGTTCCCCCTGCTCCGCCCGCTACACGAGTATATATAGGCGGAGGCGTCAACCCCTTTGACCGGTACCGATTTTCTTGGGATAAAGGAAGCTAAACACGTTAGGCTTCTTTTATCTCTTTCTTTGCACGCGCCCTTGGCTGACTGCATGTAGGCCTACACGTGAGCTGAGTTTGTTTAAAACGCGTAGCCTCTCTATCTCCCGATCTGATAATTATCTCTCTTAACTGCTTCTAGAACATCGGTTGGCCCACGTCCAGGCTATCTTAGCGCCGGACTCTTCTTCCGATCAAAACAAACCACTCTTTCCTGATGAGCTAGACTTATATACGTGCTGAAAACCCATCAGCTTCCGTACGCGTCTCCGGCCAGCCGCGTATACGTGGACACGTCACGTATACCGGCTCATGGTGTCCCAGGAGTCCATGCACGATACATCATCAGATGCAGCTGATCCATCGTTCAATCTGTGCACTCGTACGACTAGTCTAGTCGTACTATCATCAGGCAATATATGCATGTATATGAAGAATAAATCATCCCATGCACGAATAATGCGGTACTAGTCCTTCTATATATGTGTAGCCGATATAGTCTTCTGTTCCCAGCTCGTACATGTGTCGTGAACTTTGTATGTCAGCCTAGTTTATACTTGATTCTGTCCTTCTAGCTTGCTCTGATCCCGCAAAACATAGGCACACACAAAAAATTGTCGAACAGATGCCCCCTCGCCGAGTAAAGTTCGAGCGCGAAGCAGATCGAACTTGAGTCGGTGAAAGTCTTTTTTTAGTTGATTCGGCGCATCAACCACAACCAACCCAATGTTGAGTGTTGGTGTAGATTGGTGCAGGTGCAGGAATTTGTAACGCCTGCGCGTGCATTCCGAAGGAAGCCAGTTGAGACCGTGTATGCTGCCACTCAACCGGCTAATCCCCCTTCATCTTCATTCGGTGGCAAAAAAATAACTTGCCATGTCCGGAAGAAAGTTTATCGATCTAGTCGCGACCATTTAGCCAATATGGTGCCAGCCGACTAGACCGAAGGGTTTCACAGATTCGCGCTCGTCGCACTAGCGCACGTCACTGCTCCCGAATCGTGATGTGTTGATGTAGATGGGGCGCCGGTAAGCCGTCGGCGTGGAGACTCCATCCTTAAGGTGGCGAGAGCGTCGTCCCATGGGCGTCACCATTGATGACGACGTGTCTGTCGCCGAGGGCAAGGAACGCCACCAGTATTGTTGATGTAGGGCGGCATTGGGCCCTCTCGACGATGTACCTGCTCAAGCTTGATGGACAAAGCAATCAAGGCAAAATAAAAGAAGCGAGGGACAACATCGACAAAACATGGTTTTGGGTTTGTGTTTTTTAAAATGTTGGCTTTCCCGTTATACACTAGCTATATGTGTGATATCCGAAAAAACCGCCAAAGGACTTGTCATTGGGAATCGTCGCAAGACCATGACGATCATAACTTGTCCTTCCGTGTGTGTGTGTGTGGAGACGCCGTCTTCGGAGATGCTCCCGAGAGGCAGCGGATAGGCATGCCTTAGCCCATCGCGGTACCGAGGAACCCCACAGCTCAACCATGCCCCCGGCGCGACGCCCCATGAACGCAGAGACTTGGGAACGGTGGATGATGGTAAATGGGTTTTGGGATGAAAATTTGAGGTTTTCCATGCCTTCTTGAGGGGTGGTGAACAACTGCCTTCCGCCTTCTTTCCCTGATTTGCTTGATATTCAGAACCATTGGACTTGATTCTTGAACTTCTGGATATTCGCCCTCTTGAGAGGATTGCTTGAATGGACCACTTGGATGGTCATGGACTTCATTGATTGCTTGAACTTGTGATTTTTTTTTTGATTTGAACTTCCTTTGGATTTCTTGCTTGCTTGCTTGTGGACCTCCTCGAGAACTTGGAAGGCAACCATTCACCTTGGTAGACTACGTCACCCTCTGGCACTTTATCTGGAGCTTTCAACCCCACGCCCCAGAGTTGTCATGCGGCTACGCACGAAATCGGGCAGCCTTTTCATGATCTTTTCCTATGGTCTTCCCTGGGGCGTGAGTCCCTATGAGCGTGTGGCCCGCCTGAAAGCATGAGGGGCGTGGAGCCTCGGTACGTTGAAGTGCCCAAGAATCTTCTCCGCTGCCTCCGGAAGCATACCCCTGGTACGTGTCGTGCTTAGTGGGTGTGAGAGCCGCTCCACCTGCGATTTGACACGTTGTGCCACCCTCCGACAAATCCTAGGGTAGCGAGATCTTCTATCACCAGCATGGTATGATGAGGGAAAGCCGTTTTTTTGTTGTTGGGGAAAATGAATGTCCATGTTATGCAAAAGAGAATGCATCATGGATCCGAGCCGACCGAAGAATTCCCCATTAAAAACGAGAAAAAAAGGGCAACAGAAGAGGCAAATATTTTAGCAAAAATACTTTTTGAGAAACCTTCCGTTGATTGGAGGCATAGGCCGGGATCCTTGGGGATCGACCAGTTGGTATGCACCTCCATCGTAGACTTGCTCGATGGCGTAAGGTCCTTCCCACTTCGGCTCGAATTTTCCCTTCGTCTTGTGCGTGACGACGATCGGACGCCTTAGCACCAGGACTAGTTCGCCCTTCCGGAAGACACGCTGCTTGACAAGCTTGTCGTAGGCTCTCACCATGTTCCGGCGATAGAGCTCCAGGTTTTGCACGGCGTTGAGTCGATCCTCTTCTAGGGCGTCGAGCTCCTGGAAACGCAGTTGTACCTGTTCATCTTTGGTAAGTTCGTCCTGGATGGCCACCCGTAGAGAGGGTAGCTCGACCTCCAATGGTAAAACTGCTTCACAACCATAGACAAGAGAATACGGAGTAGCTTGAGTTGGGGTACGAACGGTAACGCGGTACGCCCATAGAGACTTGTAGAGACGGTCCGGCCAATATCTTCTGTGTCTGGTCACCGTCTTCTTGAGTATCTTGCCCAGCGTCTTGTTGAAGGCTTCAATTGCTCCGTTGGCTTGAGGATAGTAGCCGGTGGAGTAGTTCCACTTGATCTTGTATTTTGCCATGAACCTGTACATCTTATTGGACTTGAATGCCTTGTCGTTGTCCGAGGTGATGTGGTGTGGTATCCCAAAGCGATGGATGATATTTCGCTCTAGGAAGTTGATGACGTTGTCACTCTTCACTTCCCGTAGCGGGACAGCCTCTGCCTACTTGGAGAAGTAGTCCGTCGCTGCAAGGATGAAATGGTGGCCCCTAGAAGATGGTGGGTCAATGGGGACGATGACGTCTATCCCCCAAGCGTCAAATGGCCATGAGGGAATGGTAGGGTGTAGAGGAACCGGAGGTTGGTGCTTGAAGTCGCCATGGATTTGGCAACCATGGCATGACCTGGCTACCCGAAGGCAGTCCCTCATGATACCGGGCCAATAGTATCCAGCCAAGCGTATGGCATGGTACATTTTGGCTCCGCCCTGATGGCCACCGCAGACACCGTGGTGCACCTCCTGCAAAACCTTCTCGGCCTCACTTTGGTTGACCCACTTGGCGCCTCTTAATGGGGTTATCGGGGAAGCTGCCAGTCTTGAAGTAGTCGATGAAGGGTCACGGCCTTGTTCACCCATGGTAATTTGGATTGATGGCTTCTGGGTCCAAGTTGATCCTCTTCTCATTGACGGCCCTTTGGAGCCATTCTTTGAATGCGATGCAGTCCTTGATGACATGACCCACATACCTGTGATATGGGCAAAAAAAAGCATTATCAGTCATCCTCACCTGATCCGGTCTTTGAGGTTCTGGTAGGTTCAAGGCTCGGTGTTCCATCAACTGGTTGAACATGTCCTCCACTAGCTCCCTGCGGAAGATGTATTCCTTCTTGAGGAGCTCTTGCATTGTTGGTCGTTGCCTTCCTCCAGCTTGCTCGCCTCTTGTGCCCAACATAGGCACATTGCCCTGTGGTGTAGAAGATAAGACTCTTGTGACATTCGCCTCCATCGGTGCCTTCATCTTGTCACTGTTATTGCTTGGCTTGGATGTCGAGGTGAAGCGCTTGGACGAGTCGAATGCACCAGCATTCTTGTAGAGCTCCATGATCTGCGGCGATTTCTCGAACTCGAGCTTTGTTGCTGCCACCGCCGTGCTTAGAGCACTAAAGGTTCTAGGCTCGCGCCAAGAGACCTCTAGTGACCAATGTTGTTGCATCCCATGGACGCACATCTCTATGGCATCCTCGAGGTGCATCTCTCGAGCGAGCCGCACATAGCTATTGCGGAAGCGAATGACGTATTCATCGATGGACTCATCTCGTTGCTGTCGAACTTGTGCGAGCTCCACAACTGAGAAGTCCTTCTTCATGGCGACAAAGTGCTTCTTGAATACTTCCTTCATGCTTGACCAACTTCCGATGGATGCAACCGGTAGACGGCTATACCAATGAAAGGCGGGGCCGGTTAACGATCCTGAAAATTGTCGTAGGAGAAGTGACGAGTTGTTCGCGGTGTCGCTGCATGCCGCCTCGAAGTATGACAAGTGCTCCCTTGCATCGCCCGTCCCATCGAATTGACGGAACTTTGGTGGGTGCCACCCTGCGGGGAATGACACCAGGTCATGCCATGCTTCATAGGGCTTCTCCAGCTCGCTTCCTGTGGTGCGAGGAGCATTATCGACCTTCGATTGCCTGAATCTCTCGTCCACCATGCCTTTAAGCATATCATGGTAGCCTTTTAGCATGCTTTGCTGTGTCACTTCGGTGGTTGGGACGGTGGGTGTAGCCCAATGTCGAGTGTGTGCACTTGTTCCTTCATGTTGCCGTTCCTGATTGGGTGGCGCAGTCGCTAGAGTGCCAGCCTGCAGCTCCTCCGCTTGCGGGTCTACCACTCCTTGTGGTACGCTTGGGGGTGGAACACCGTTGTTGTTGCTGTTGTTCATCATGAGCTCGATGAATTGGTCGAGCTTTGACGTCAGTTGGTCGATCTTTTGGCGTTGCTCTTGAATCTGTTCTTCAAGCGCGGTTTCTCGTACGACCGCCGTACTTGCTTCGTCGCCCTTTCCACCATCTACCGCCATGCGGGCAGGTGCGGTATGAAGATCTTCAAGGCCATCTTCACAATCGGATGGCACAGACGGTGCAAGGTCATGATATGGAGGAGAGTTTGGAAGCTTCTCCAATGAGGATGAGGAAGAAGAGTCGGATAAGCTCCCTTCATCATCGATGTAGTCGTCCAGTCCTTCCTCTCTAGCTAATCCATTTGTCACACTTTGAAGTGCAACAGACTTTAGCCGTGTCTTGGCCCCGGGTCGACTCGCCATCTGCAATATCTTGTTTGAATTCTGGGGAAGTCATGAGTTGATGTCGGTGTAGCGACGCGGTGATATGTCCGGATGATACCCCGCATCTCCTTCGGAGAGTGAGCCCTTCCCCGTCATGATAGGAAGGCATGGGGCTTTCGATCTCGCTCCATCTTGAGACGAGGATGTGGTTGGCCTTGATTCTGCCTCGGTGCCTTTGAACCATGAGCATACATGGCCAAGGCGTGGTAGGAATGCCTTCTTGAAGTCCGCCTTCGGATTTGGCACAATCTCCTCATCCGAGGGATAGCCAAATTCGTGAGTGACCTCCGGAGGTTGCCATCCATCGCTTGACTCCATCCCCGGGCACACCACAAGAGTGCCGCATGGGGCGAGGTTCTTTTCTGTCATCTCTTTCTCCTTGTCTTGTTCTACACCTGCGAGGGAAACAAGAGAAGGTAGCACGTGGAGCGTCGCGCCTTGTCTTGGGGCAACATTAGTTGTAGCCCCGGGCCCTTCTTCGTGGTTTGGGGAAGTCGTGTGGTGAGACTCCTCCACACCCTCCATTGGCGTGGCCGTCGATGCGGGTGTCTTTTGCTTCTCGGAAGATGAGGCTATCACGGCAGCCTTCACATGTTCACCGTCTTGATGTGTGGTTGCTTGAGGGAGCGAGGGTGGAGCCTCTATGTTCTTCTCCCCCGCATGCCGCGATGATGGCTTGCGTGGCTTCGGTGTTAGGCGACTGAGCAGGTAATTGTACCGCTCGTGTCGCTCCAACTCCGGAGAGATGCGGAAGCTGATCCTGTCGTTTTCTTGCACGACCCCACCATCGGGTCGTACACGGACTTGGGTATACCGAAGTACCAAGTCTTCTAGTTCTTTGTACAGGACTCGTCGGTTCCTTCGCCGCCTCTCACGTTTGCGCTGGTTCTCTGTGGCGGCCTTGGAAGTTACGCGAGGTGTGGGCTGAAGAGGTGGTGCAGCACGAGAAGCGGACGTAGATATTTCCTGTGGTGGCTGCACTTGGAGTTGATCTCCCCGTCTTGAAGGAGAAGAGGGTCGTGGTGGAAGTGGAGCTTGCGGAGGATCCCTTGGTCGCCACACTTGGGTGGGACGAGAGTTCCTCTCATCTCCTTGATGGCGTGACCATTGATTCCATCGTGGGGGCATATTAGGATGCCTCCCACGAATAGGACGAGTTGGTGAAGGCGGACGTCGTGGCGCCAAGGTACGACGCTCATGTTGAGGTCGATAGCTCGGGGCTTGCCGTGTAGTCCTGCCCCCAGCTCGTGTCGGTGATGTACGTGGCGCTTCTTGATGATGGAGCCGCCTCTGGATGTTGTCCATTTGCTCCTGGAGTTGGCGAAATTCACGCCGTAGGTCCTCGTTGCGTGGAGCAGGTGCCTCGTTTTGAAAAACGGCAAACCTGTTATCATTTGGAAGGGATCGTCCTTCCACCATTGAAGTATGGAGGCATGGGGCCCACATGCCACCCCGAGAAGCGTTGCGGTTGATGGCGATCGTAGGGCCTGGAAGAATGGGCTCCTTGCGTGAGCGCCGCTTCCAGAACTCCTTCATGATGGTGCGTCGTATCATCTGCTTGACCTTCAATGGCTCGTTCGCCCATTCATCAGGGAACTAGTTGTAGGGTGGGTGATGGTGTTCGCATAGGTGAACACCTTGTCGGCTAGGTCCCCGGCACCAAGGGACCAGTCTTCCTCGGGCACCGCGCATTGAGCGACGCGCGAGCTTATCTGTTGTTGGAGCCGCTGTACCTTGCGGTACTTCCTCCTGTAGTTCCGAAGAGGGTGCGGGCTATCTGACAAGCGTGCGCTTGCCATCAGCCTCCACAAGTGGTAGGAGGCGGCCTCCAAACCCTCGATGAGTTCCACCTCGGTGCGCCTAGCTGTCGGTTTTGGCGGCGTTGGTGGTGGTGTCGAGGTAGGCACGCGAAGTGACGCCGCACCTGTCCGTCTGTTGGCAGCCTTGATGCGGAGGCGCTGAGCAGCCTCCACATCCCCTTTGATCTCGGCCCTTGTTGACTCCTTCAACAGGGCGCGAGCCTCGAGCATCAGCTCGCGGCGCTCCTTTGCTTTGGCGCCTGCCCGCTTTTCGCCTTCTTGTTCTTCAAGACCTGGAATTGCGCAGGGTCTTGAGCTTCGTGCATGTACACCTTGGCGCCCATCTTAAAGAACACCATGGGCGGCCGCGACCCGAACTGGATCGTCATAGGCTCGGTGTAGTTGTACGGTCCTCCTGCATGAACATGATCATTGATCAGCGGGATTCAATACCTGTGCCTTGTCATGCAGTATGCTGTGCGGATGGATGAACGGGCGAAGACGATTCCGACGACCACGGCGAAGCAAAGATGGGAGGAGAACCGGGTCCCATCGGGCGTGCCAATTTGTTTGACACGAGAAAAACGTACTAAACGCCTCCACGAGTACGATGCGGGAGCGGTAGTTTTTCTCATGCGCACCGGGGTATGGTAAGATAAAGGAAAAGTGCGGACGTGCCAGTGTATAACAAATACACAAAGAAAACAAAAGAAGGGAACAATATTTTATTAATCTTAGAGATCATAAATACAATTCCCACATATTGCGCTCCGTGGCCTACTAGCGCGGCCAGCCTGACAATGGCGATTGTGCGATCTCCTGGTTCCCGGGGCCTCGGAAGGCTCCCGGTTAATTACTCCCGCGGATTACGCCGCGAGACACCTCCGATTAAGCCGCGTGGTCGTCTTCGTCGTCTTCGCTTCACGTCCTGCATAAATAGTGATGGTGGTGGTGTGTGTGGGCAGCGGCAGAGCCCGTGTCCTCGTCGGTACACGCGCCGCTAAAAGCGTGGCCTTTGCTTCGGCCTCGCCTGCCCTCGTCGTTGCGCCTCGTCGATCTTGAACGGCGATGAAGAGTTGTTGATGTAGATGGATGCGATCCGACCGGCTAGGACTTCTTGACGACTTTGCGGCTTCGTCGGGGTGTGCAAGGGGTATGCCTCGCGGGAGTATTTTTATTAGGAGAACAGTGTCGCTCATATCGGCATGGCCGGCTCCTTAGTCTCGGTGCAGCGCCGAGTTTACGGCAGCCGGCGTGACCAAAGGCGCCGTCTCACGGGATCATGAAGTGGTCGTTGTCGAGGGCCTGATCTCGCCTCCAAGGAGAGCATATGGCCGCCGCGACCTGGATGATTGGCCGCATCGCACGCACTACTCCATTGTGCATGGGACTAATGCATCACATGCATCACCTGTAGTCTCCATGCACCGGCTGCTCTTCTTGAGGCACTACGCTCGCCTTGCTCACGTCTGGCCGTCCGCTGCCCGCAGGAGTCGATGATGCACCTCAGTGTAACGCCGACGTCTCGACGTCGCTCTCGGCCACACCCACCGTTGTTCGTCACGATGTGCCTGTCCGCGATGTTCAACCTGTACGCCGTCTTGATCCTGCAAGTCTGGACTCGGGCCGTATACGCGTACGGGAGGTTCAACATGCTCCTGATCCCTCGTCGTTGCAGTGGCGCGTCTGCGTGCCCGGCGCCATAGTTGACGGGCTGCTTATGACTCCACGGTGGCGTCTTCGGCAGCTCCGGCGGCGTCTTGGCGAGCTTCATCAGCATCGCGGACACATCAGCTATCGGGCAGTGTCTTAGCGAGCTCCGATGGTGCTATAGAATCCCTGCGAGCTCCGACGGCGGGCGGCATCTTGGCGAGCTCCGACGACGGGCAGGACGAGGTGAGCTCGCGGCGTCCGCGTGCTGGACCTTGGGCGTGCTATCTGTGAGAGGAAGAGAAGAAACAATTCAAACACAACCTGTGGGGAAGGTGGTCTTCGCATCCATGGTCGTCCGTCCTTCTCCTCTTGATCCTTGATCTGCTCACGAGCTGTGCGTGCGTCCAGATGCGATCTTCGCCGCCTCCTCTTCTCTGGGTCTTCCTCCAGATCCTTTGCCCTCTCGATGGTTCCCCCTGCTCCGCCCGCTACACGAGTATATATAGGCGGAGGCGTCAACCCCTTTGACCGGTACCGATTTTCTTGGGATAAAGGAAGCTAAACACGTTAGGCTTCTTTTATCTCTTTCTTTGCACGCGCCCTTGGCTGACTGCCTGTAGGCCTACACGTGAGCTGAGTTTGTTTAAAACGCGTAGCCTCTCTATCTCCCGATCTGATAATTATCTCTCTTAACTGCTTCTAGAACATCGGTTGGCCCACGTCCAGGCTATCTCAGCGCCGGACTCTTCTTCCGATCAAAACAAACCACTCTTTCCTGATGAGCTAGACTTATATACGTGCTGAAAACCCATCAGCTTCCGTACGCGTCTCCGGCCAGCCGCGTATACGTGGACACGTCACGTATACCGGCTCATGGTGTCCCAGGAGTCCATGCACGATACATCATCAGATGCAGCTGATCCATCGTTCAATCTGTGCACTCGTACGACTAGTCTAGTCGTACTATCATCAGGCAATATATGCATGTATATGAAGAATAAATCATCCCATGCACGAATAATGCGGTACTAGTCCTTCTATATATGTGTAGCCGATATAGTCTTCTGCCCCCAGCTCATACATGTGTCGTGAACTTTGTATGTCAGCCTAGTTTATACTTGATTCTGTCCTTCTAGCTTGCTCCGATCCTGCAAAACATAGGCACACACAAAAAATTGTCGAACAGGAATATGCCCGAGAGGCAATAATAAAGTAGTTATTATCTTATTCCTTGTTTATGATAAATGTTTATTTTGCATGCTATAATTGTATTGATTGGAACGTCAATACATGTGTGTTTAAGAAACAAAATACAAAGTTCCTAGTAATTCCTCTCATACAGACTAGATCGTTGATTAACAAGATGATCAAGGTTTCCTGATCATGGACATTGGATGTTGTTAATAACGAGGTCACAACATTGGTGGAATGATGTGATAAACATTCATCCGAAGTATAGCATTACACTCAGAGTCATTATGTTTATATTGCTATAACATCATACGAAGTAATCTTATTCCTTAGACCATGAGATCATGTTAATTGCTAACACCAGAAGAGTATCTTGATAACATCAAACGTCACACCGTAACAGGGTGACTATAAAGGTGGGTTCAGTGCTACGAAGGTGTTATGTTGAGGCTCATGGATCAAGAGTGGGATTTTTCCATCCCGATGACGGATAGATATACTCTGGGCCCTCTTGGTGATATCACATTGAAATAGCTTGCAAGCAAGTGATGTGATCACTAGAATGTTATATCACGGGAATAAGAAAAGAGTGCATATCGGTAACGAGATCAAACTAGGTATTTGGATGCCGATGATCGAATCTCGGACATGTAATATATGCGAGACAAAGGGATTTAGTTACGATGTTAAAGGTTCACACGATCACAAGAGTCATCGTTGAATATGTGGGAGTCAGTACGGATCTCTAGGTCCGAATGTTGATTATTGATCGGAGAGGGGTCTCAATCATGTCTGCATTATTCGCGAACCGTATGGTGACACACTTAAGGGATACCGACACCATTTGGAGCAAATATGTTTCAGATAAAGATTTAAGAAAGAGCTGGAATCATTTCGATGGAAACCGGAATTGTTTCGGGTGAAATTGCAGAAACTGGTTTTGCATGTGATATTGAAATGTTGCAGGGGGTTTTATGTGAATGTTTGTTAATTAATGTAATTAACAAAATTCTGAATAAAATAAATAAAATAGTTTTATTTAATGAGATCTTGCTTTAAATTTGGTGGAAATTAATGCATGTGTGAGTGGAATTTTGGGTGGAGGCTTTTTATGGGAGTGGGAGCTCCACCCACATGAATGTGGAAGAGGTGGGGGCACCACCATGGCTGCCATTCCATGGCCCTTGGGTGCCTCCCCTCTTCCCTATAAAAGGCCCCCCTCTCCTCCTCACAAACTACACCTCCTCGTGAAGGATCTCTCTCCCCCTCTAGTTATTCCCCATGGTCTCAGATTAGCGAGATACATGTTCCCGATGGCTTTATCTGGAAAGGAGTTGCTGCTTCTGCTGCTTTGCTAGAGCGAGGGACGGAGGTTGTCAGGGTACCGGACATGTGTGCGATCACGGATGCACCACTGCTTTGTGGTGCTGGACTTGGTGGTGCTGGACTTGCTGGAGCTGGATCTGATGGACGTGCTGGAGCCGGACCTGCTGGACTTCATCACGATCTTGAGATCGGCAAGTGTACGACTACATCATCCACGCGTTCCAACTCGTTAACAAAGCTTTGTTGTCTTCGAGGGTAAGTTCTCTATGGATGTATATCCACCCGTTCCTTGCATCTAGTAGATAGATCTTGGCGTATAGTTCCCATCGTAGGAATTTTTTTGTTTTCTATGCTGCAAACCCAACAAGTCGTTGGAACCGCAGGAGCACAAGAGCTTCAACACGACCTTGAGGTAGGCTTCGGATCGTCTACATCAACCACGCTCTTCCGAGTGTGGACAACGCTTTTCGGTCTTCAAGGGTAAGTTCGCGAAAAGCCCCTCCCGTTACTGCATTACTAATAGATAGGTCCTGGCAGCATCAGGGGTTCAAGGGCGTAGGGTAAAATTTTATTATTTTCATAGGCGAACCCCTACACCCTCGGAGTCTCCGGGGTTCAACACTAGATTCTCTGCCCTCCAAAAAACTAACATAAAAACCAATACGAAAATAACCATAACTTTTGCACCCGGACTCTGATTTTGATCATCTTGGGATCGTTTCAAAGATAATAACGAGCTCCAAAAGATCATGTAGGTAACCATCATAATCTAGAAAGGTAGGATAGAATCAAATGATGAAGGGGTTACCTATCTAAAAAAGACACACTGGTAAAACCTCCAAATCGGAAACGCAATAGAGAATGCATATGAAATCTGTTTTCGATGAACTTGAGCTTGTCATGGAGATTAATAAAAGCTCTCAATCCTCTCATGGAAAAGAACCAAATAATAACCAATAAAGATGATGCCAAATATGCAAAGTTTTGAGCTCTATCCGAAAGATATATGACAAGTTAGTCACTCGAGAGCCCCTCTTGATAGTACGGTATATATCCTATAAACCGGTCTCCCAACTAACACCATGAGATCGACAAAAGGTTAAAACCTATCAAGATCATACCTTTGCCTTGAAATTCTACTTGAGCTCGACGTACACGATCTTGTCCTTCTCAAGATGGACACCTTTCTTGATTGCTCTTCCTTGCGCTCGTATGATGAAGAATTGAAACATGCTTCCCCATACACCATGGGGAAACCTCTTCTTTGACCTTGTCTTCATCGATCCATGATCACCGAGAATGGCAAGATTCAAGCATGAGATCTTCTAGAGATGGCGCATCTTGAGCTTGCACAACATTTCTTCTAACTCCAGTTGGATGATGTCTTAAATATACACATGAGTAACTCCATCTACTTCTTCAAGACACACTTGATCTTATTTTCTTTATTCTTATTCTTCTACAAGATTCCAATAGGCCCAAAGCCCTTGGACGATGCTTCTTCTTCATCATTTCTTCTACCTTAAAGCCAACACATGCTCCAAGCAATGCTAATAGACAATTCCTACAAGTGCAACTTAATGCAAACATTAGTCCATAGAGATTGTCATTAATTACCAAAACCACACAAGGGGGCCCACATGCTCTTTCAATCTCCCCCATTTTGATAATTGATGACAATCCCTTTGAGAGGGTTTATATAAGGAATTTTAACGAATACAATGGTAGCACCAATATCAAATACTACACAAGTATGTGATATTGGTCAACCACAATATATATAGCAAAATCCCCCACAATCTATGCATGTGTGGTGAACTTGAATTTCATTGCATGTATTGCCAATCGTTATCATTGGTGGAGTTTCCTCTATACGTATCACATGCTAAGCAACAACAAAGATGCAAGAGCATGAAAGGCAAATGCTTAAGAACAAACTTAATGCATAAACTAACTTCCCTTAAACCCTCTAAAACTTCTCCCTCATTAGCATCGATTGCCGAAATAGGTGACAAGTTCTAGAAGGCCAATATAGTGATAATTCCTCCAAAAGTGTGCATTCTCACATATCCAATGATGAATACTTGGGAGGAAGTAGAACCATATTGAGGACCCGAAGATTGCCAAAGAAATAAAATGAAATAAGCATCAACAAACAATGCAAGCAACCACAAGATCCGACAAACCAATTGAAAACAATAAATGATACCAAATGGAAACAACAATATATTATGATACGAGAAAAAGAGTGTTTTAAATGAAAATAGAAAAGCTCCCCAAGATTTGTGCACAAATTAGAATAATTGCATTAGAATACACAATGCACAAATATGGAATCCTCACTCTCCCATAAGCATTTAAAACACAACAAATGAGAAAGAAGACAAATGTATTTTTTCAATTTCATAGAATCGTACAAGGACAAAAGTTCAACTATATGATGACAATGTCATTCTAGTGAGGAATTTGGCTGTGGTGGAGCAAGAGCTATCGAATTTGAAGGCGGAGAAGGCAGATATGGTGAAGAAGCATATGGACGAGATGAGAAACTGGGATTGGAAAGAGACTAGGATAGTATTTTTTGTTGTAGTTTGTGTACTGTTGTATGCATGCCTTTCAATGATCACTAGGGTCATTGTGTGATGCTATGTTATCCGAGTTTCACTTTGCTCCATGTAAAGAAGTGATGTTATCAGAATATGAATAAATAAAGTTCGTTGCTTTTGTCAAATCACTAGTGTCTTGTAGTGTTTCCTATTGTTAGCTGATGAATGTTTGCAATGGTACTTGTGTTATGCCATTTATGTTGTAGATGACTAAAGTTTGTATGCCTCTCTCATTCCCTATATAGGTTGCTTCTCTTCCCTAGTTTGGCAAGATAGAATGGAGACTAAGCATATTTATTTTGCTGCATCCTGAAGTAACATGAAATGAGATTACAATCAATTTATTTTGCAAGATAAAATTCATGTAAGAAGATATTCAAACCTATATTCCCATCTTGTAAAGCATGGATCGCTTTTGATGGGTTGGATCATTTCTAGGGTTTGTATTTAGGGGAATTATGTGTTGCAAGAGGGGCCAAATTAGTTGCCAATTGTTTGCCATGAATAAATAAAGAAAAAAATGTCAAGTAGAAAAGGGGCATCATATGTGGTATACCCGTAGCAAAGATCGGTCATAAAAATTGTCTTCATCAACTGTCACACCACTAACAAAATATTTTGCTCCAATTCCCACTCGGCATGCCCTTTTTTATTGTGGTTTAGGTGACCAAAGATTGAGCAATGCATTGTGACTCCTGATTTTGTAACAAACTTCACTCTATTTTTTCCTTTTCTTCTGGAGTTTTCCTCCTATTCTTCTTAGACCTTCCCATTAACTTAGTGAACAGAGCTGGGTGCACAACTGGACCATTCATTTTCTCCCAAAAACCTTTTGATCTAACAGGCACCAAGTTATAGGCACAAGTTTTTTTATAGGTCTCAAACTATAGCAGTTGTGCACCAATTTTTTAGGATTTCTTCTATCTGTCCTACAACATGCAATAAAATGGTAGCAAGGTATTCCTGACAACTCCCACCTTTTGCAGTCATAGTTTCTAGCCACCATATCAACATTATATGTCCCCTTATACTCGTGTTAAGGACCATTGCCAGCATGTGTTGAATCCAAATTTTTTGCCCATTTTATCAATCTTCTTATTTATTTTAGGACAAACTATCCTAGTACATGTCTCACATTGTTTTTGCTTACCAACATTCCTATGCATAATTTTATAGAATATAGCCTCTAGCATAGATAACATTGGTAATTCTCTAGACCCTAGGACGTAGTTGCATAAATATGATGAAAACATCAGTGTCAAATTCAGAGTGTAACTACAAATTTGGAAATACTGGCACATGGAAGTTACCCGTTGAAAACTTCACAATGATTATTCAGCAACATGTAACATTTTTAAAAATCACTAAAAAGGATTTAATCAATGTGTCTGGTTGGAGCTCCTCAACTCAAGCATATTTAGTTTCTCCATGTTTCTTTCTCAGGTAGGAACATTAGTTGATGTTGCAATCGCCAAGAGATCATTTTTTAGATTTTCTCCTTTGTGTTTTTTGTGAAAATTTTGGTGCAGTGCCTAACACATAATCTGTGTTCTGCATCAGGCCACACTTTCTAGACAACATTTATTAGGACCTAAACATGGTAATAAGCAGATACAACTAAGTACAAAATAACATCTGATTGGGTGACCATGGATTGATTATATTCATAATTTTCTAGCTAGATAGAAAACAAACATTTTGATTGTCACTCGTGATTGTGAAGGTAGAAGTGTTTGTGATGTTCAGGTCATCTTTAAGTGTGGTCAGAAACTATTCCCATGAGCTTGTGCACTCTATCTCAACTAGCCCCATTGAAATCGGATAAATGCAGTCATTTGGATCAATCCCCACTACTATCAGCAGATTCCCCTTGTACATGGTCTTAATGTGACATCCATCTATGCATATGAGTGGTCTACATCCTTCTAGAAATCCCGTCTTGCAAGCATCATAGTACCAATACAATGTTGCCAAGTGCTCTTTTGGAATTGGATCTGATTGCTCCTTTTCTTGATTTGTGCCAATAAAGAAACTTGACCCAAGGTTTGATGTCCTCAATTCTTGGCCACAATCACACAACAATGTGAACTACTCTGCTTCATCTCCATTTATTATATTCAATGCAGCCTTTCTTGCTCTTCCCAATTTAAACATGTTTGGACACATGTTGAATTTCCTCCTAAACTTGGTTGTGAATGATTTCAAATCAACTTTTTGGTTATCTCTGAATTCATCAATAAAATATTGTGTGAGAAATGGTGCTATTAGTGTCTTCAAGTCCCATAGTCTCTCACATTTGTGATCATCACAAAACTTCCTCAACACAATGGCATTTGTCCTGCTATCTCTGAATACACTAATGAACCAAGGTCAACCTTCCTCTTCATCATAGATAGCTGTGAGACTAGATGCTTCATTCCTTGGCTTTCTAATTTTCACTATTTCATTCACACTATAAGAGTTTAATGCCTTTCTGAATTCTGCCATGCAAGAGAACACCATGCCTGTTTTGAACACTGTTGTTCCATATCAACTTCACAATTGAAACTCTTTGAACTTTTACTTTAGTCGCATGTGTTGCTCCCTTGTGAGGTTTAAATCTTCATGTTCAAGCCCTGGATCATCCTCTTCTTCAAAAGTAAGTTGGTAACTGACAACTCATTGTTATCATTGATAACTTTGTCAATATACTCAAGAAAAAGATCATCATCACCATCCTCTACATCATAGTCACGGTCACAGAATTCAATGTTAGTGTCACCTTCCTCATCATCTACGTCATCCTCACTCACATCATCCCTACATTTGTCTCTACTTGAGGATGAACTCGGAATTTCAGCATTAGCACCTCCAAACTCTGTCTGTGACATAGTACCAAACTCTAGCTATAATGTAGTTACTTGACCTTGTACATATGCTCCAATTTCCCGGCCTCTATCCTCTCCTCCATATCTGCTTGGAATTTGTAAAATGACTTCCTCTCTAAGCCCTTTCAAGAAATTTGTATGATCAACCATCAAGTGCAAGCTCTTCTCATCATCAAAATATTTCTTCATTGCAAGAATGTCTTCATCTGTCTCAATTAAACATAGGCCATCTAAAATTGTTTTCCCAGGTAGACACCAATACATACCGGTTCTGTCTGCGACATCATTTCCTTCTTGCCTTATGAAATCCTCAATCCAAATCTCAGAGAAAGTGTAAGTGACATGGGTATACCCTACATGTACTTGAGCTTGGTATATACAAGCTGAATATGGCGGAAGCCCACGGTGTTGCCAAGGCCCAAATGGAGAACTAGAGTAACCTACGGACTCTCGGTTGCTTGCGGAACAAGAAGAAGCTCAAGATAGAAAGTTTAAAGGGAAAACCCTAACTTGTAACCGACTCGACCTGCTACCTAAGACCTAGCCTATCTATATAAAGGCTAGGAGGGGGCGGCGAGGAGGACACACGCAACCCTAGTTTCCACAACCCTCGCCAGATTGCATCTGTGCACCATTGTAATCCTCGATTCCTCTGTTAATTCCACGAGCAGACAAGCAAGAGTAGGGACCTCTACGAGGCCTGAACCTGGGTAAATCTTCGAGTCCCCTGTGTGCTTGTTTGCTAGCCGATTGATGCTTCCAGCGCTCCCTCCTTCTCCAAAACCGAAGTCCATAACAATGGGCATTCATGAGTTAAATCCTCATCAATTGGCGCCGTCTGTGGGAAGTGGGAGTGCTGATGTTGCGGCTTCTTCGGCCCCATCAACTGCGATCTACAACTCCGCAATAGCAGAGATTCACCAGCTCTTCGGCGTGTTCGAATTCACCGTCCACACGCTGTCCACTCACCCGGCTTTCAAGTCTGTGGGCGATGGAATCAGCCTGGCGATCGGGAGCTTCCGCTTCCAAGTTGGTCAGATGGGCACGCTTCGCATGCCTGACCAGCCGACGACACCCTCCGCCAATCAGCACCCTCAGTGAGCTCAATGCCTCGACAACAGTCGAGAATACGGCCAGCGACAGCAGTCACGAATCCGATCTGGGTGATCTGGCAACTGAAGATGGAGGCTACGGCTCCGGATCTGAAAGTTGCGAGAGCAGCAGCTTCCCCAACCACTTCATATGCACCGTCATCAACGCGGGCGACTCCTCCGCCAATCGCGACAACACGGGCAACAGAGGCAATGGAACCGATCCGCCAAACGGTGGCATACCTAACGGCAGACCACCCAATGGTGGACCACCAAACAGCAGCCCCACTAACGGTGCCCCCGTCAACAACGGAGGGGCAGTCGAACCTCCAACTATGATAAACGAGCAAACTGGTGAACGCGTCGTGATCAGGCTCAACGATCTCGAGTGGGCCCGCTGCTGAGAAGCCCTACGAGGCCACCCTCTGCCTTTCAGCTCCCCGCAAGAACTGCTGATGGGTTACCATTGGCTCCTGAAGGAGGAATACAAACGCCAACTGCAAACAATCGCGCAACTCGAGGCGCATAAAAAGGTGGCAGACGAGTCGAGCCTTCGGCGAGCTGGGCTCTCCTCCCACGGAGGATCCTCCTCCAAGTGCAACGAGTACATCGCTAACAAGAGGCGATCTCGACTCGCCCACCTCACTGAACAAGAACGTGTAGAAGCCGCAAAACTCCTCGACTTTGGCTCCATGACGGTGGACACGCGTGGCAACGTGCTCCCAAAAACGCCGCAAGCTACGGTAACGGCGGCCACCATGTACGTCCTTAACAACCAGCCCCCAGCTGGAGATCCTCGAGCTGCCATGTGATACGTCCATTTTGCATCACTATTCTATATCATAATTCACTGTTATTCATTGATATATTTCTTATTGAGAGGTGATACTTATGTTATTTCATATGTTTTTGCATGGTTGATGACTTTTGGAGCATGGACTGCTGCAGTCAGGATTCTGATGGAAAAGGTGTTGTTTGGAGGCAAAATTCACGAAGATCAGAAAATCTGGGAAAATACATGGAAAATCATATTTTTCCAGAAGACGAAGGAAGCCAGAAGGGGGGCTGGAGATGGGCCACAGGGGGCCCACACCACCCCCTGGCGTGGGCCAGCCTAGGCCGCGCCACCAGGTGGTGTGGCCGCCCTGGTCCACCCCTGGCACTCCCCTCTGGCGTATATTATCCTCCTGAAACCCTAAGACTCAGGGAGCGACCACAGAAAGATTCCGCCGCCTCTACAGGGCAGAAAACACCGAGAGAGAAAGATCTCTCCGGCAGACAGATTTCTGCCAGGGGAATTCCTTCCCAGAGAGGGGAGATCGTCACCATCAACACCACCATCAAGCTGGACTTCATCGGGATCATCATCATCACCACCACCACCATCATCACCATCTCCATATTGCTGTAACAATTGGGTTGAATCTTGCATAGTTCATAGTGGAAACTTTCCCGGTGTTGATTACTCTTTGTAGTTGATGCTATTGAGTGAATCATTGAATTATTGTTTATGTTCAGATTGTTATACATCATTATTCCATCTCTGATCATGATCCATATGATGTCTTGTGAGTAGTTCGTTTTGTTCTTGAGGACATGGGAGAAGTCATGTTGTTAGTAGTGGAGTTGTGTTGAGAAAGATTCAATAGTTTGATATTTAAGTTGTGGTGTACTTCTTCTAGTGGTGTCATGTGAACGTCGACTACATGACACTTCACCTATATGGGCCTAGGGGAATGCATTGTGTATTTGGCTACTAATCGTAGGGGTTGCCAGAGTGACAGAAACCTGAACCCCCGTTAGGAAACCATTGCACAAGGGACGTAAGGGTCTTAGAGTTTAAAGTTATGGTTAGGTTTCTACCTTAATTACTTTCTTGTACTTACGGATGTTTGCAAGGGGTATAATCACAAGTATGTATTAGTCCTAGGAAGGTCGGTACATTAGCACAGGTTCACCCACACAACACTTAGCAAGCTAAAGAAGATTAATCAACTATATGAAGCGAAAGCACTTGACAGTCTTCCCATGTGTCCTCGAGAACGTTTGGTCATCTTAAGTAATACAACCGGCTTGTCCTTTGCTGCATAAAGGATTGGGCCACTTGCTGCATTTATTCCTACTGTCTTTTATTTACTCATACTTTGTTTACTTGCTTAATCAAAAACCCCTAAAAATCCGTTTGCTAAGTATTTGCAGAGAATTCCTGATCCATACCACTAGCCAGCACCTTCTGCTCCTCATTGGGTTCGACACTCTTACTTATCGAAAATACTGTGATACACCCCCTATACTTGTGGGTCATCAAGACTATTTTCTGGCACCATTACCAGGGAGTGAAGAGCTATTTGAGAGTGGAACTGGTAAAGGAAACTTCTACTATGAGTATTGTTTACTTCTGTTAGTTGCTTTATTTTCGTTATGGATAATTTGCTGAGTTTCTTATTTGGTAATGCTACTACCACTGCTAAGGTAGTAGATAAACCACCACCTGCTGAGAATGATGTTTTTAAAATACCTACAAGAATTATTGATCGTGTTATGGATAAGTACTATGTTAGGGATGGAACTGTCCATCCCGGTGATCATTTACTCTTTATACACGAATTATGCGGGTTGTTCAAGAGTGCAGGTATTACTACAGATCAAGTTAAGAAGTTATTCAAATTATCACTGAAAGGAAGAGCTGAGGAATGGTATAAGCTGCTGAAGAATGGTCAAGCTCTGGAATGGGAGGAAATAGTGCCTCTCTTTTATTCAAAATTTTATCCTCCTAGTGAGATTCATAAAGATCGGAATCAAATATACAACTTTTGGCCACTTGATGGAGAGAGTACAACTCAAGCTTGGGGGAGATTGAAGTTACTGATGCTCAAATGTCCCATTCATGAGCTCCCCAACAATATTATTATCAATAACTTTTATGCAAGACTCCCTCTGCATGATAAGGATTTATTGGATGCTTCTTGTGCTGGATCATTCACTCGCATGGAAGAAGAAGCTAAATGGGATCTTCTGGACCGTATTCAAGACAATGCTGAAGCTTGGGAGAATGACAAAGGTAGAAAGTCAGGTATAAATTATGATTATGAATGCATTGAATCTTTTATGGGAACTGATGACTTTCAAAATATTCAAAATGCGTATGGTCTTGATTTACAAGTTATTACGAATTTCTTTAGGGCTTTTGCTTCTTACATTGAAATTCCAAAAAGGGGATGGAACAAGTACCATGAACCTTATAAAGATATTGTTGACTGCGTTCCTGTTGGGAGTGTTGAGTATTGCACTATTGATCCCATCTTACCTGCACCTTATATTGAGAAGATTCCCTTCCCAGATAAGGTAAAGGATCATCCTATGATAACTAATGTAATCACCAAAAGTGAAAAGAGAACTGTAAAACCCGATGAACAAATAAATGTTGAATCTGTGGTAGCAATTGTGAAAGACCTTGTCACTAAAAGCATAGAATATGGACACATAGTCTTTTGTGAGGATGCTTCTAATATTATTTCACATCCTAATAGAACTAAAAAAAGCTAGTGTTCCTGTGCTTTCTGTTAGAATTGGTGATCATTGCTATTATGGTTTATGTGATATTGGTGCAAGTTCCAGTGCTATTCCTTATGAGCTTTACAGAGAAATTATGCATGAAATCGGTCCCTGCGAAATGGAAGAGATTGATGTGGTTATTCACCTTGCTTATAGAGATACCATCTCTCTAATTGGTATTGTACGAGACGTGGAAGTTCTTTGTGGTAAGATTAAGTACCCTGCTAATTTTCTAGTACTTGGTTCAGATGCTAGTAAAACTTATCCTATTATTTTTGGTAGACCTTTCTTGAGTACTTGTGGAGCTATTATAGATTGCAAAAGGGAGAAAATTTTGACTAAGTTTGATGGGGAATCTTATGAGTTAAATTTCTCGAAATTCACTAAAGAACCTTGTGAAGAGGAAACCCATAATGAGGATTTTAGAGTTGAACAACTTGCTTCTATTTCTCTTGATCCTAACAATTCTTTGCAGCAATTTATGGAAGATCATGAAAGTGAAATCTTCATGGAAGAAAGGAATGAGATTGATAAGATTCTCCGTGATTAGCCTAAGATGCTTAAGCATAACTTGCCTGTAGAAGACTTGGGTACCACATTGCCACCTAAAAAGGATCCGGTCTTCGATCTAAAACCTCTCCCTGATGATCTTAAATATGCTTATATTGATGATAAAAAGATATATCATGTTATTATTAGCGCTAAACTTTTAGGAAAGGAAGAAGAAAGGTTATTGGAGGTTTTGAGGAAACACCGAGGAGCTATGGGCTATACTCTGGATGATTTAAAAGGGATTTCACCTACTATATGTCAACATTCTATCAACATAGAACCAGATGCAAAGCCAGCAGTAGAGCACCAACGACGTTTAAATCCTAAGATGAAGGAAGTGGTAAGGAATGAGGTATTGAAACTCCTTGATGCTGGTATTATTTACCCTATTGCTGAAAGTGAATGGGTTAGTCCTGTTCATTGTGTTCCTAAAAAGGGAGGTATTACCGTTGTTCCTAATGATAATGATGAGCTTATTCCTCAAATAATAGTGGTAGGCTATAGGATGTGCATTGATTTTAGAAAAGTCAATAAAGTTACTAAGAAAGATCACTACCCGCTTCCTTTTATTGATCAAATGTTGGAAAGATTGTCTAAAAAGACCCATTTTGTTTTCTTGATGGTTATTCTGGTTTCTCTGAAATTGCTGTTAAACAACAAGATCAAGAAAAAACTACTTTTACTTGCCCTTACGGAACTTATGCTTATAGACGTATGCCTTTTGGTTTATGTAATGCTCCTGCTACTTTCCAAAGATGCATGTCAGCCATTTTTCATGGTTTTTGTGAGGAAATTGTAGAAGTGTTCATGGATGACTTTTCTGTTTATGGAACTTCTTTTGATAATTGTCTGCACAACCTTGATAGAGTTTTGAAGAGATGTGAAGAAACTAACCTTGTTCTTAATTGGGAGAAATTCCACTTCATGGTTAATGAAGGGATTGCCTTGGGCATAAAGTTTCTGAAAGAGGCATAGAAGTTGATAGAGCTAAGGTTGAGGCAATTGAGAAGATGCCATGCCTAAGAGACATCAAAGGTATTCGTAGTATCCTTGGTCATGCTGGTTTCTATAGAAGGTTTATTAAAGACTTTTCTAGGATTTCAAAACCCTTACTAATCTTCTTCAAAAAGATGTACCCTTTGTTTTTTATGATGATTGTAAGGGAGCTTTTGAAACTCTTAAGAAGGCTTTAACTACAACCCCTATTGTTCAACCACCTGATTAGAGTTTACCCTTTGAAATAATGTGTGATGCTAGTGATTTTGCTGTAGGTGCTGTCCTTGGGCAACGAATTGATAAAAAGTTAAACGTTATTCATTATGCTAGTAAGACTTTAGACGCTGCTCAAAGGAATTATGCTACTACTGAAAAGGAATTTCTAGCTGTTGTTTTTTCTTGTGATAAGTTTAGACCCTATATTGTAGACTCAAAAGTCACCATTCATACTGATCATGCTACTATTAAGTACCTTATGACGAAGAAGGACGCTAAGCCTAGGCTTATTAGATGGGTGCTGCTTTTACAAGAGTTTGATCTACATATAGTAGATAGGAAAGGTGATGAAAATCCTGTAGCTGATAATTTATCTCGATTGGAAAACATCTCTTTTGACCCTATGCCTGTTAATGATAGTTTCCCAAATGAGCAGTTAGCCACAGTAGGGGTAAGCTCGCGAGGGAGCCCTTGGTACGCTGATTATGCTAACTTTATTGTCTCCAAGTATTTGCCTCCAACTTTTATAGCTCAGCAAAGAAGGAAGTTCTTCTATGATTTGAGGCATTATTTTTGGGATGACCCACACTTATACAAAGAAGGAGTGGATGGTATTATGCGAAGATGTGTTCCAGAATATGAACAAAAGGAGATGTTGTGTAAATGTGATGGTAGTGCTTATGGAGGACATCATGCAGGAGATAGAACTGCACAAAAGGTGCTACAATCAGATTTCTACTGGCCTACCCTTTTTAAAGATGCAAGAAAATTTGTTCTATCTTGTGATGAAAGTCAGCATGTTGGTAATATTTCTAGACGCATTGAAATGCCTATGAACTACTCTCTAGTTATTGAACCTTTTGATTGCTGGGGATTTGACTTTATGGGTCCTTTCCCTCCCTCGAAAGGTTATACTCACATTCTTGTTGTCGTTGATTATGTTACTAAGTGGGTAGAAGCCATTCCTACGAAGAGTGCTGACAGGGAAACTTCTCTAAAAATGCTTAAGGATGTTATGTTTCCTAGGTTTGGAGTGCCTAGGTATCTCATGACTGATGGGGGTTCTCATTTCATTCATGGTGGTTTTAGAAAGACCCTTGCTAAATATGATGTTAATCATAGAATTGCTTCAGCCTATCACCCCCAAACTAGCGGGCAAGTAGAGTTATCAAATAGAGAAATTAAATCCATCTTGCAAAAGACTATTAATAGATCTACAAAAAACTGGGCTAAAAAGTTGAATGATGCTTTATGGGCATATAGAACTGCCTACAAAAATCCTATGGGGATGTCTCCTTATAAAATGGTTTATGGGAAAGCTTGTCACCTACCTTTAGAATTAGAACATAAAGCTTACTGGGAGTTAAAGAACTAAATAGAGATTGCAAGCTCGCTGGTGAGAAAAGATTATTTGACTTAAGTTCTTTAGATGAATGGAGGAGTGAAGCCTATGAAAATGCTATGCTCTTTAAGGAAAAATTTAAAATATGGCATGACAAGCGAATACTTAAGAGAGAATTTCATGTTGGTGAGAAAGTTCTATTGTATAGGTCTCGTCTCAGATTTTTTGCAGGAAAGCTACTGTCAAAATGGGAAGGACCTTTCATAACTGAAGAAGTATACCGTTCAGGAGCAATAAAAATTTCTTCTTTAAAAGATAATACTACACAAGTAGTGAATGGGCAACGACTCAAACACTATATTGCAGGGGATTCTTATAATGAAGATGTTGATGCCTTTCAAGTTATAACTCCGGAAAAATTTATCAAGGACCAAATTCAGAGACCTGCAAAGTCCACTTTCAAATAGGTAACAGTTCTGGTAAGAAAAGTTCCGTGAAAATACTATCCGACTATATTTTCAAAGTTTTTAGCCAATGAGGAAAGCTACGAAGCGAAAAGGGACGAAAACGGAGCCAGGGTGGCTCACACCACCCTGTGGCGCGGGCCCACCCCTGACTGCGCCACTAGGTGGTGTGGCCACCCCAGACTCCGCCTCCGACTCGTTTTCTCCTAGTACTTTCCTTTTGTTGTGAAACTTCGTAATATATAACCCCCGGATCCCCCGAGGTTCGTATATCGTGTTTTCGTCGTGTTTTTG
The DNA here is from genome assembly GCA_916181665.1 of Avena sativa. Lineage (NCBI taxonomy): Eukaryota > Viridiplantae > Streptophyta > Magnoliopsida > Poales > Poaceae > Avena > Avena sativa. Next base: position 523,857,643 of record OV702287.1, on the reverse strand, counting down.
TTTTGATCTGTTTCTGCCAGGACATACTCTTTGAAGGTTTAGAAGCACAATGGTGTCCGCCAAGGATAAAGGGAAGGAGCCTATGGAGAAAGACCTCCAAGACCCCGGGAAGGAGAAGGAGATCAAGAGTGAAGGTGAAGAGGAGGCAAAGCACACCGGCACTACCATTGAAAGCATTGGAGTGGTGGTGAACCCTGCCAGGATCAGAAGGACTACATAGATGCAGACTGGGGGGAAACTCCTCGTCACTGCTTGGCTCCACGGTCACTTCCTCCATGCACCAAGAATACTTTCCATACCCTTATCCATGAGCATCAATACCAGAATATGCCCAAGGGGAAATTACCCTCCAATTGGGATTTGCCTCGCTCTAGCCATGCAGGAAAAGAAGACTTCAAGGAAGAAGAGTGGGGAAAGAATAGCAAGAGCTGGAATTCTCAACCCGACATGATCATGAGCCGCATTGAGCAAAACTCACAGCTGATTCATAATCTCACCTTCGAGATTGAGGACTTGGGGAAACTTATCAGAGATCTCATTGAGAGAATACCACCACCACCAAAGGAGTGATTCGTCATCAGGTTTGGCATCCCCTTGGTTTGTTCCAAGCTTGGGGGAGTGTCGCGGTATCATATCACTATCTTCAATCTTTTTGCCTTATTAGTAGAGTCATATCATGAATAGAGAAGTTATTATGTAGGATGGTTTGCATTATGGAAGTGTCCCCTCTCTCGTTAGATATGTATCCCTTGGTGTGAGTTGTCGTTATGGATTATTAATGAGAAGTTCTATCATTCACTCTTTTTCATAGCTTATATTAGTTTTCAATTCGTGGTTATATGATTGATCTTGTTGTTAGTATTGGTATCACTTTGGGATCATTGAGTTAATTTAGTTGGTTTTGGTAAACTTGGCTCGGTCAGTAGCAACAATATTTTTGAGAGTTGAATGAAAAGATAAAAGTACTCTAAAGAAATATTATTTCATCATCTTTCTTTCTTGATTTGCTCATGAGTCTAGTATTCTCTAGTTAAGATCTTTTGTGCTTCCAAGGAAGATTGCATGTTTGTTTTTATCACTTATATGTTTGTTTGTTTCCTTCAACTCTTGTACTTTCTACCCAACCTTGCTAGCCAAAGACCTGTACTGAGAGGGAATTCTTCTCGTGCATCCACTTCCTTAAACCAAAACCTCTGCCATTTGTGTCCACCATACCTACCTAGTAGCGTTATTGCTATTTCAAGTAAATTCTTGTTTTATCTACCTCCCAAATTAAACTTGTTATGTGAAAATTAGTGATTAAAGCGCTCACGAACTTGATGGCACACTTTACTTTCTTGCATCTAATAAACTTGAACCATTGTGCCCATCTATGTTGCTTATATGCTTGTGCTTTGTGAGTTGTGAATTAGCAGAACCATGTTGTCATGGGGAACGCTTTCAACATTGCACTAGTACTTTGTACCTAGTTAATATCATGTTCTTTTGTCTATGGATGTCGTCGGTGTAAATGAAAGGGGAGCTTGTAAGTCCATGGAGTTATGCATGTGTGTTAGAGAAACGCCTGGGCCGCTGGTCTAATCCATGCTGACATGGTGGAAACCTGTAGCGTAACCATAATGAGCATCTATGAAGCATTCTTCTTATAAAAAAGAGTCCGATATTGAGGAAAAAGAGAAAAAGAAAAAAAAGATTATGAAAAGAGGAAAGAGAGAAAAAAGCACCATATTCCCATGGTAAATAAGAAGATTGCTGAGATGTTTGTTGTCTGCTTGCCTTGTCATTTTGATATGGGGATTCTTCCGTATCATCGGGCAAGGGGTACCCTATTGGTGGTTCTCTATGATACACATGTGCTTACGATGACAAGAACTTACCGGTGACTAAAGTTGAGTAGCATGAGGAGCGACCCTCGTATTTAAGGGACATGAGATTCTCAATTTAGAACTTGTCAATGCATATCCTCATATTTGATCACTTTAACCTTAATCACCTAAAGATGCCTATGATAGGGGCAATGAGAGCTGAAAGATAGTAAGTATCATAATTTTTGGGAGCTCTTTATGAGACTTGCAATCCCTGCTTCCCTCTGTGAAGGGCCTTTCTTTTACTTTTTAGTTGAGTCAGTAAGCCTACTCCCTTTCTATCTTAGCAAGTATTTTGAGTTGTTGTGTTTGATTCATTCATATGATGATTTATTCAATCATGTTTCTTATGTTCCTTGTTTTGCACATTGCTCTTATCTGGGTGTTTACTACTTTGAAAGCTATCATTGAAAACCAGTTATTTGTGAACTCCAGCAAATTATCAACTATTCTTCGACCAAGAGCTAAGTTTGCCATTACCAATTATGATTCACTTTATGTATCTTTATTGAGTTTCCTTTACTTATTACAAGTTAAGTTATATAATAGTGAGTTGTCTTCTATTATGATATGTGTATTTGATGAATGTGATGCTTCTTGTCCGTATTCTTTTATCGACTCTTCACTCCATAAACCTGAGGCCATGTTTATTGAGCTTAGTTTCGCTTGGGGACAAGCGAAGTCTAAGCTTGGGGGGAGTTGATACGTCCATTTTGCATCACTATTCTATGTCATAATTCACTGGTATTCATTGATATATTTCTTATTGAGAGGTGATACTTATGTTATTTCATCTGTTTTTGCATGGTTGATGACTTTTGGAGCATGGACCGCTGCAGTCAGGATTCTGATGGAAAAGGGGCTGTTTGGAGGCAAAATTCGCGAAGATCAGAAAATCCGGGAAAATACATGGAAAATCCTATTTTTCCAGAAGATGAAGGAAGCCAGAAGGGGGGCTGGAGATGGGCCACAGGGGGCCCACACCACCCCCTGGCGCGGGCCAGCCTAGGCCGCGCCACTAGGTGGTGTGGTCGCCCTGGTCCACCCCTGGCACTCCCCTCTAGCGTATATTATCCTCCTGAAACCCTAAGACTCGGGGAGCGACCACAGAAAGATTCCGCCGCCTCTACGGGGCGGAAAACACCGAGAGAGAAAGATCTCTCCGGTAGAAAGATTTCTGCTAGGGGAATTCCTTCCCGGAGAGGGGAGATCGTCGCCATTAACACCACCATCAAGCTGGACTTCATCGGGATCATCATCATCATCATCATCACCACCACCATCACCATTAGCACCCTCATCACCATCTCCATATTGCTATAACAATTGGGTTGAATCTTGCATAGTTCATAGGGGAAACTTTCCCGGTGTTGATTACTCTTTGTAGTTGATGCTATTGAGTGAACCATTGAATTATTGTTTATGTTCAGATTATTATACATCATTATTCCATCTCTGATCATGATCCATATGATGTCTTGTGAGTAGTTCGTTTTGTTCTTGAGGACATGGGAGAAGTCATGTTGTTAGTAGTGGAGTTGTGTTGAGAAAGATTCAATAGTTTGATATTTAAGTTGTGGTGTACTTCTTCTAGTGGTGTCATGTGAACGTCGACTACATGACACTTCACCTATATGGGCCTAGGGGAATGCATTGTGTATTTGGCTACTAATCGTAGGGGTTGCCGGAGTGACAGAAACCTGAAACCCCCGTTAGGAAACCATTGCACAAGGGACGTAAGGGTCTTAGAGTTTAAAGTTGTGGTTAGGTTTCTACCTTAATTACTTTCTTGTACTTATGGATGTTTGCAAGGGGTATAATCACAAGTATGTATTAGTCCTAGGAAGGTCGGTACATTAGCACAGGTTCACCCACACAACACTTAGCAAGCTAAAGAAGATTAATCAACTATATGAAGCGAAAGCACTTGACAGTCTTCCCATGTGTCCTCGAGAACGTTTGGTCATCTTAAGTAATACAACCGGCTTGTCCTTTGCTGCATAAAGGATTGGGCCACTTGCTGCATTTATTCCTACTGTCTTTTATTTACTCGTACTTTGTTTACTTGCTTAATCAAAACCCCCTAAAAATCCGTTTGCTAAGTATTTGCAGAGAATTCCTGATCCATACCACTAGCCAGCACCTTCTACTCCTCGTTGGGTTCGACACTCTTACTTATCGAAAATACTGTGATACACCCCCTATACTTGTGGGTCATCACCATGCACCGGTCTACGATCACAGGTTTGGGACTAATCGAGGCCGCTCTCGACAAAGAGCCGAACTAGAGCCAAAGAAAGGCAAAGCTCTGGCAAAACGCTATTCCTTGCCCTCATCTAGCGATGACAATCACAATCTATCCCGACGCCGGCGCTCCCGGTGACACAACCACGACTATGACGCGTGTGATGACATCACGCAACGCAAGATTGACAAGTCAAGGGTGTGACGTGCCCGATCGACTGACTCAAAAGACGAAGATGTGGAGCTCTGTGGCGCTAGATGCTTCAGCAGGGCCATCAGGCAAAAGCGAATGCCCAAGGGGTTTAAGCTCCCATCAGAGAACCCAAAGTTTGACGGTCTGTAGGACCCGAGAATCTGGTTAGAGGACCATATCTCCTCCGTCAGGCTCCACGGCGGGAGTCGAAGCACGGCTATGCAGTGCCTGTAGCTACAGCTACAGGGCGCCGCCCGGGCATGGCTCAACAACCTCCCACGCGGATCCATTCGCAGTTGGGAAGAGCTGGTCTACAGCTTTGTGCACAACTTTAAGGGCGCCTACAAAAGTCCCGTGTTAATCAAAGAGCTGAGGTGCTGCTAGCAAAGGTCGGGCGAATCACTACGCTCGTACATCCAGAGGTGGTCCATCATCAAGAACTCTGCAGAAAATATCTCGGAGGATCGTGCAATCGACGCATTCAACGACGGCATTCGCCGCATAGAGCTCGGGGAGGAGTTGGGCCGCTCGAAGCCCAAAACCATCGACCACCTGATGGAAATCGCGAATCAGTGGGCAGATGGAGAAGATTCAGTGAAGAATCGCGTTCACTCAGACGACGAAGCAGAACTCGAACACAGACGCGGTCGACGAAGTAAACATCGAATGCGCATCTACGATGACCGCGACGATGTCAACATGGTCGCAGCCGGCTACGCCGACAAACACGACAAGAACCGCAATAGCGGCTATCGCAACGGTGGATACCGCGACTCCAGGAAAACCACGCAGGTATGGCAGCGCCACACTCGCGATGAAGCACCCGCAGCATCCATTGAAGACAAGTTGTTCGGGCCATGCACCGTGCACTTCTACATAGACAAGCATGATGGCAAAAACAAATCCAGTCACCTCCACAAAGACTGTCGCGAGTTCCTCAAACTCCATGAGGGTCTGGCTCGGATGAATCGCGACGCGGTCAACAGGGGCTACGGAGCCGCCCCAGGCGCTGTGGCACATGGAGCTCCTCCACCACCACCAGGACCACCGCCAAACGCAGCTGCACCTGACCAGCATCATGGAGGCGAGCCGTACCCACGGGCCATGGCACCATGATGATCCAAAAGGACCGCCCCTCCAAACGGGTGCAAAAGGCCATCACTCCCCAAGTGAATCTGGTGACAAACTCGCCACCATCCACCACCGAGTACCTCAGTTGAAGCGACTCCTGCATCACCTTCGACAAGCGCGACCATCCATGCCAAGTAGCTCGTCCAAGCCACTGTCCCCTCGTACTCGAGGCACAAATTGGAGGTTTCGACATGAGACGCATCTTCATGGACGGCGGAAGCGGCATCAACCTTATGTTCATGAGTACCTTGCGAGCAATGAGGATCCCTCTGACCTGCCTAGAGGCCTCAGACACAACATTCCATGGCATCGTCCCAAGAAAAGGCGTATATCCCCTTGGCAAAATCAACCTCGACGTCATCTTTGGCATGCCGAAAAACTTTCAACACGAACGCATCGACTTTGAAGTCATCGACTGGCCCTCACAATACCACTGCATCCTCGGACGTGTCGCATTCGCTAGGTTCATGGCAGTGCCGCACTATGCCTATCTGCAGATGAAAATGCCAGGCCCTAACGGCGTCATCACAATCAACGAGAGCTTTGAGAGGTTCGACAGTTGCAACAGGGAGTTCAACAGAATTTCCTAGTCCTTCAGCATGCAGGAAGAACTCGCGAGACTGAAGAAGTCGACAGACAACAGTCTGCCTCCCCTGAGCCGGCCAAGCTCACCCGACCTATCCTTCGAATCATCGGTACACACAAAGAAAGTTCAGGTCCACCCATCGGATCCCTCCAAGACAACCCTCATCGCCAACAACTTGAGTCCCGCATAGGAACTCGCGCTCATCGAATTCCTCCGTGAGCACTGGGAAATTTTCGCCTGGTGTCCAGCGGACATGCCAGGAGTTCCCAAGGAATTCGCCGAGCACGCACTCAATGTCAACCCAGACATAAAGCTAGTCAAACAAACAATTCGGCGACTGTTTGAACCAAGAGCAAAGGCAGTCGGAATAGAGATCAATAGACTCCTCGACGCCAAATTCATATGTGAGATCAAGGAAAGTACTTGGCTCGCCAACACGGTGGTAGTACTTGGCTCGAGATCAAGGATATCCTGCGGATGTGCGTGGACTTCACTTCTCTGAATAAGCACTGCCCGAAGGACCACTTCCCGCTGCCACGAATCAACCAGATCATCGACTCCACCGCGGGATGTGAGCGCCTCTGCTTCCTCGACACCTACTCAGGCTACAATCAGATTTGAATGAAGGAGTAGGATCAAGAGAAAACGGTGTTTACAATGCCTTTTGGTGTGTTTTGCTATAACACAATGCCCTTCGGGCTAAAAAACGCAGGAACCACCTACCAGCGTTGCATGCAGGCTTGCCTCCAGAACCAACTTAGTCGCAACATTCAAGTCTATGTTGACAACATCGTAATCAAGACTAAAGAGGAAGCTTCACTAATCGACAATTTACACGAAACCTTCGCCAACCTCGACCGCTACCGGATCAAGCTCAATCCGGACAAGTGCGCCTTCGGCGTACCATCTGGGCAACTACTCGGGTATCTCATCTCCGCGAGAGGGATCGAGGCGAACCCGAAGAAAATAAAAGCCATACTGGCCATGGAGAAGCCGAAGAACATAAGAGGTGTCCAGCAGCTGGCTGGGCGAATCGTGGCGCTCAGTGATACGTCGATTTTGCATCACTATTGTATGTCATAATTCACTATTATTCATTGATATATTTCGTATTGAGAGGTGATACTTATGTTATTTCATCTGTTTTTGCATGGTTGATGACTTTTGGAGCATGGACCGCTGCAGTCAGGATTCTGATGGAAAAGGTGCTGTTTGGAGGCAAAATTCGTGAAGTTCAGAAAATCCGGGAAAATACATGGAAAATCCTATTTTTTCAGAAGATGAAGGAAGCCATAAGGGGGGCTGGAGATGGGCCACAGGGGGCCCACACCACCCCCTGGCACGGGCCCGCCCAGGCCGTGCCACCAGGTGGTGTGGCCGCCCTGGTCCACCCCTGGCACTCCCCTCTAGCGTATATTATCCTCCCAAAACCCTAAGAATCGGAGATCGACCACAAAAAGATTCCGCCGCCTTTGCGGGGCGGAAAACACCGAGGGAGAAAGATCTCTCCGGCAAATAGATTTCTGCCGGGGGAATTCCTTCCCGGAGAGGGGATATCGTCGCCATCAACACCACCATCAAGCTAGACTTCATAGGGATCATCATCATCACCACCATCATCACCATCAGCACCCTCATCACCGTCTCCATATTTCTGTAACAATTGGGTTGAATCTTGCATAATTCATAGGGGAAACTTTCCCGGTGTTGATTACTCTTTGTAGTTGATGCTATTGAGTGAACCATTGAATTATTGTTTATGTTCAGATTGTTATACATCATTATTCCATCTCTGATCATGATCCATATGATGTCTTGTGAGTAGTTCGTTTTGTTCTTGAGGACATGGGAGAAGTCATGTTGTTAATAGTGGAATTACGTTGAGAAAGATTCAATAGTTTGATATTTAAGTTATGGTGTACTTATTCTAGTGGTGTCATGTGAACGTCGACTACATGACACTTCACCTATATGGGCCTAGGGGAATGCATTGTGTATTTGGATACTAATCATAGGGTTGCCAGAGTGACAGAAACCTGAACCCCCGTTAGAAACCATTGCACAAGGGACGTAAGGGTCTTAGAGTTTAAAGTTGTGGTTAGGTTTCTACCTTAATTACTTTCTTGTACTTACGGATGTTTGCAAGGGGTATAATCACAAGTATGTATTAGTCCTAGGAAGGTCGGTATATTAGCACAGGTTCACCCACACAACACTTAGCAAGCTAAAGAAGATTAATCAACTATATGAAGCGAAAGCACTTGACAGTCTTCCCATGTGTCCTCGAGAACGTTTGGTCATCTTAAGTAATACAACCGGCTTATCCTTTGCTGCATAAGGATTGGGCTGTAGCATACTCTAACAATGTACACATATATTGTTTACTAGATTTTCATTTGAAATTAGTAGCTCCGTGATGACGAAACATAGAGAACCTAAATGGAATGACGATGACGACCATGTTCTGTACTTTGCATTGCATCAAAAAGTGCTCGCTGACGAAGCAAGTTACCAAGAGAGTGGAGTTCATCAGCCATTGCCAAAAAATATGTGAACAAATCAACGAGCGATTCAATGCAAATAAGCGCAGAAAAGCTAGATCCATGTCATCAATCATCAATAGGTGGCACATTATAGTGATGCGTTCAAATGCGTACACGATGTATCATTTGCTTGAAGTGGTTGTTATCCTGAGCAAAAATGTCTGGTATGCACATTACATTTGTATGTTCTATGCTGCAATTCTATTGTTATGGGCGTGGAAAGAAAAGCTGGGCTTCACTGAATATTACACAGTTAGGCCTAACTTAGTCTTACACAAATAAGCATAGCTTAGTCTTTACACACATAAGCGTAACTAATGATAAAGATAAAGACAAATGGTTCATCGGATATACCAGTATGAGCACTAGGTCCCTAGAGCTGGTGGTATCGTCGGAACGAACCAGAATGCTATGTTTGGCCGTCTTTTATTCTCCTTCAAATAGTACGACCCCACTAATGAGCCAATTGTAGGCCCCTCCCCCCGACGTGGATTCGGCTCCAGGTTGGATCTGGAGTGTCAACATGATAGGCGCGTGAGTGTGCAGCAAACACACAGTCTGCTATCAACATTGGAAGTGCTGGCACCTCAGCAACAACACCAGCATGTTCTTCCTGGACTCCGGCAGCAGCCTCAGCAGGTATTTCGTCAGCTTCACAAGCAGCAGCATTAGCAAGTATTTCGTCAGCTTCAGCAGCAGCAACACCAAGTATTTCGTCAGCTTCACCAAGAGTAGCAGCAGCTAGTTCTTCGTCAGCTTCACCACCACCACCACCACCAGCAGCATCAGGGGCCAAGGCTGCCTGAGAAATTACAGGTTCAACAGCTCCAGGGGCTCTGACAAAGAAAGGGTAGTTGATCCCAAGAAACACAGATTGTCCCTTCAGATTGTTGACTCTACTCCAGACTTGCTCTACTGGGTCTTCGGATGGGCATGCGGACCTCGAGAAAACGTGACACCGCAGCGATGGGTATGAAGAAAGTTGTGTCCCCATATGTTCTATTGTATCGCCAACGCTGTTTAGTGCTCCCCTGATATGAATCCACAAGAGTTCGTCATGCTGTTCCGTGTTGTCTCCGAGAGGTCCCAGGAACCAGCGCCATGTCCCAAGTTCAGCATCTGCTACTGCATCTTCGATGACCGGAGCTGGAATTATGCGCGGGGCTGCGTGGGTACCTGCGTGTTACTAATAGTCAGTAAGCAAAAATTTGAATGGGATTTTACATGCTATATGACACCATGACTCACCCCAAATGGACGGCTCCCAAACACGCACGTCGCCGCTAGGTTCAGTGACCGCATAAATGCGTTGCAGTCTGTACGAAGAGTAGCCGTAGGTGAAGACGGTGTCGACATACTTCTCCGGCCGCAGGAAGTCGTCACGCAAGACTATCCATTCCTTGTCTTCTGGGCATCTAATGAATGTGATTTCCTTGTCGAACACCGTAAGAGGTCGTACTCCCAGTTCTTCCACGCCCCCTCCCGCGGTCTATGTGGGAGTTGTACCTTCACGAGCTCAAGTTCTGCCATGTTGAACCTGTAAGCGAATTCGGAAATGTGCGGCGGCCACCCGCTGTTGAATGCAGTAATGCCGACACCCTTCAAAGATGGCACTGCAAGTCTCTTCGATCTGTAGCAATTTTTTAGAGTCCAAGTACTCCCATCCTGGGATAAAAGGACCAGCCACTCGCTGTTGCCACCCACCCAGTTCTGGTCATCTCTCATTTCCGTCTCTTCTTCTTCCTTGATATTCACCACTACTGATTTCGACCACTTATCCAGCAGCATCAGTTTTGCATGAATATTCTGCAGAGTTTGTTGTTAGTTGGTATAATCACCTAGCATGGATTCCATTGCAAATACAATTTGACAACTGGACCTTTAGATTAAAGTACACAAAATATCGCCTAAATACGAGTGTCTCCTCAGATATCGCCTAAATTGTGCCTGTGTCACTATGAAGATACTCAATATATGGAGTAGGAGTAGAGCCCCCCAGAACTGACGATGATCATAATTAAACAGCTCGGGGCATAACAGTCTTAAATCGTCTAATCTGTTTTTATTTATTTTAGGAAACAGAATATCACCTAGCAGGCATTCCATTGCAAAATTGAAATTGACAACTCGTCTATCACCTAAAGTAAGACTGTGTCACTACGAAAATACCAGAATATCAGGTACGAGCAGAGCTTCCGCTGTATAGAATAGTCTTAAATGGTTCGATTTGTTCAAACCGCGCGTGCACACAACACGTTCGACGAAAGGAACATAAGATTCCGATGAGAGTTCAGCACATATGAATCAACGATATGACTAAATGAATAAGCAAGATACTGGAACTTACGTGGCCATCGCGGTCGTCTGGCCATTTGCTGTTATCAGGGTAAAGAAGGCCTGGCGTGCCGAACGGTTGTTCGTCCATGTTCCGCATCGTCACGCGGTAGCCAGGGATGCAGCGAGCGAGGCGGCCGGCTGATATGATGTCTAGCTCCGAGGCGATCATGTGCACGTTCGCGGCGCTGAGGTTCGGCCATCCCTAATCCTTGCGGTAGCGGTCGCCTTGGCCATCCACGTCGTCGTCACATGCCTTTCGCTTCAGCCTACTGCTACCCCAAGCTCTACCCATAGCGGCAAATGGAGTCTGGAATCCGGTAGATTAATGGAGGCATTATGATAAGGAGGTGGATGGATTCGAGAGGGGGTGGAATCAAGGATGGGGGCAGTTGTTCGAGTGGGGAGCGAATCTGCAAGGAACCGCCACCGCCGCCGGTTCTCGTCCGCGTGGAAGAAAAGAAGGGGGGGGTAATTATTGAGGGCGGGCACCGGAACCGTCTAGAGGAAGTGAAAAAATAAATCGTAAAAGGGAAATGTGCGGCTCGCCTGTTAGTGAGTGAAGGTCGGCACGCGTAAACATGCCTACGTTTGAATTGATTCCACCGCATGCAAGTGGCATAGAGCAAATTTTAGGAAGTGCTAGCGTCAACGTGTAAAACCGCCATTTTTCGCCACCTTCACCCTACTACGAACGGTCGTGCACTATTCCAGATATTGGTAAGGGCGGTTCCAATCTTTCACTTCTCCGTCTCATTTCCTCCTCCACGGCCTCATCGTCTTTCTCCTCCACGGCCTCATCCATTTCCTCCACCATCGTATCACCCTCTTCCTCCGTATCCTTTCTCTCTTGCATGTAGTCATGGACACTCCGGACGTCCGAAACAACGGCAGGCAAGAAACTGTGCACTTCGATATCGAAGTACATGGCGGGAAGAAGATCGATGTCGTCTACACCACCGACCCTCAGACGGTGAGGAACACTCTGAATAATTTCACGAGTTGGCTGCAGTTCGAAGAAAACAGGTTCGTAGGTCTCGACCTCGAGTATAGCCGCGATTGCCGTAGATCGCCGTTGTGCAACTCTCCATGAAGGGGCACGTCCTCGTATACCAGCCTTTTTGCGAGAAGGGGGCTGGCGGGATCTGGTAGACTTTGCTGTCTTTTGTTCCTGAACCGTCTGTTTGCAAAAGTTATTGCTATATTACTTGTTTGAACTCATTTTCATGCAGGTGGGGTGAAAGCATTAGGGATCTGTTTCATGACTTTCTCGTGAACCAGCACATAACATTTACCAGTGTTGACATCACGAATAACAGTAAACTGCTTGAAATCCCGATTGTCAATATTAGAATCCCAAAGGAGTGCAGAGTGGACATCCAGGAAATTTACTGGATCCCAGGGACGAAGGACGGCAAGACCGGGATGGCCGCTCTTGCCTCCGAACTCATAGACCCGTGGTACGCTGACATGAAGGACAGATTGCCGAGATGTTCGTGGAGGCGTTTAGGGCATGATTACTGGGAGGATAAGCCACTTTCTGAACCTAATCTGAAGTACGCTGCAATTGACGGGTATGTTAGCCACGAGTTATACCGCTAGATTGTAAAATCTTGTTCTAGGCATCGCATCATTGAACCACCACCAAGGCCGGTTGTTTGTCCCAGATGCCGGATCGTAGATGAATCTACAAACCCGGGCAAGCGACCGAAGGCATCCTGGGATCGGTTGCCTTCTCCAACAGGCTGGGATGTAGACTATTAGTGCATGATTGTTGTGTTTATGAAAACATGTTATTTCATACTAGCTAAATGCCCGTGCGCTGCCACAGTAATTAACAGATTTTTAACAGACATTTAAATGTCCAGAAAAGACAGCCAAATATATTTTTGTCACGCGTAAAATTTTAATCAAACATTGATGTTTTAAATTCGTGCAATGCAATTTGCATGAAATTCTTTGAATATGCACCACCTTGTTCAGCCGCGACATCTGACCACATCGCTCATGCCCTCTCTGCTTCACCAATCACATGTTTGTCGCTCGACGCCGAGCAAGCCATCTTGGGCGCCTCCATCATGGTCTATGCCTGGGACCTCATGACTCATTCTAAGTGCCCACGTGACGGTGCTATAGCTGCTTCCGACCAGCGACGACTCCCACCACTGCTCCATTAGCCTCCCGTGAGCGCATGTTTGTCTTCCCTTCTCAATCGCTGGTTCATCCCGTTCACACGCAAACCAAGCCCCACTCGGTTTGAGATTGCCAATCCAATATGAAGTCGCTTCCAAAAGAATATTACTCAACCGGCATATCAATGAAAATTACCAACTAAAAGCTCCACAGATTTGAGAATGCTCAAGCAAAGAAACAGTTGTAACCGATTTTTGATAATACTGGAGACATTGTAGTTTTGTTCGGTCAAACTTTAAAGTAATTAAGGAACAACTACAATATGTAATCAGTTATGTAAGATGATAATCGCTCCATCTGATGAAGCTTTTCAACTAAAAAGTGAGTTTCCATCAACTATTTTTATGTCCACTTATACTTTCAAAATAGCTAAACTAAGATGAAGTCTCGAAGTCATACGTGTCTAAATGCTTTCTGTAGAAGAGATTAAGTTGGAAAAACTACTCCCTCCGGTCCATAATAAGTGTCGGTAATTTTGTACTAACTTCGTACAAAGTTTGTACTAAGCCTCCGACACTTATTTTGGATCAGAGGGAGTATTTCTTTTAGGTACAGGGTAACTCTATTATTAAATAAAAATAAAAAGCAAGATAAAGCAGTTGATAGATATACCATCCCACGAACATCAGAAGATTGCCACCAGCAAATTAATGGTATATTAACATAAGAAATTAGGAGAGACGCAAGCCCAAGCCAGCCGACAGCCTCAACTCCTTATCCTCTTCCTCTCGCCCATGACCACAAGCCCGCAACGTAGGCGACGCTTCCTTCCCAGCCCTAGCACGCGGCCTCCACCCATAGCTCCATCCCCTGTCGTGCTCTGCCGCCGCCAAGTGAGCGTCTGCTCGCCGCCGGTACGCCGCCACTGCGATGCTCCATCCCCGCGCAACCTCGCCATCGCGCCTCCACCCAGTCGGGCCGCCGCCGGTCATGTCACACGTCCACCTCTGGGCGCCGCTTGGTCGTCCCACTCATCTTTCCCTGCACGCATCATCACCTCGGGCCAAGGGCAGGTCGAGCCAGCCCCACGTGCCGGCCTCGTCCTCGCCTCTTTCTGCGTACTGGCGGCAGCATCACCGGCCGACCATCCCGACCAGTTCGCCTGCCCTCACGCACGCATTGGCAGCTATCCCGGATAGCAGACCCCCGGCTCCACTCGCGTATGATAACCTCCTCCCGTACGGCAAGGTTGTGTTCTTCCCCAAATCCTCTCTCCACACTGTGTGTTCTCTCAATTTCCCCCAAATTCTCAAAATGTTTGTACCGTCTCACGAGTCAGTGACCTAGGCTGGACGGTGGGCCTACTGCTCAGGTCGTCGACGGCCTGGGGTAATGGAGGATGACGGCGGACGGCGACCTGGTGCTTGAGGTCGAGGACGGTAGTCGGGGTGCTCGAGGACGATGGCGGACAACGCTGGCCGCCAATCGGAACCCCTTCTCTGGCCTTCTCTCGATGAGGCAAGGAACTGTGTTTTGAGGGTTAGGGAAAAAAGAATATCGAAAAAACAAAGCGGTACATGACTTGAGGGTGGCAGACGTGGGTAATTGCGGGTCTGGTGGAGGGGCAAAACCGTCAAATCATGGCAGACGGAAATTTGGGCTGGGTGACGAACGTACCACAACGTAAATTAGTAGATAGAAGTACACTATGTGAGCAATTACGAACTGTTGTGTATTATCTTTGTCAAACTATAATCTGGTTTATGACTGTATCCTTCTCTATAATCTGGGTTTGGTTATGACTTATGACTGTATCACACCTTATGCATGTCAGTCCTGGATTTTGCCGCATGCAAATGGCACAGACAAAAATTGTAAGAATGAATGTTGAGCATACAAAAGGGGGAATGTAATTCATACAGTTTAAGTAGCTAATAGCATATGGATCATATGAGTTTGGTTCTTACACACAGAATGCTTAGAAAATACATGCGAGATAAAATATAGGCGAGATAAAATTAGGAACAAAATGCAAAACTAGTAGTGGTAAACATCACACTCACCCACCCGCCAGATCCTATTGAGCATCTCGTAGCAGACATGCGCGTCCCTGGCTGCGTACTTGATCGCATCGTAATCCAGGTGCCTCCACTCCCATCGCTCGTGCAGGTGCTTCGAGAACTCGATTTTCATGCCGGCGTACTCGCGGTCGATGATGTCGGAAGCGAGTCTAGCCATGCCGGCTTTCCCCGTACCGCCATCCGGGTACCTCCACAAACGTTGGAGATCAACGTGATTGACGACATGAACGAGGAGATCCCGTTCTAGCTTCGGAGTGTCATTCTTGATGTCGACGCTGGCGAAGTAGATCTCCCTCCTGTGTAGGAACTCGCGAAGCTCCGGGCATACAGATTTGGCCCTACATACGTGATATAGTAGGCAGTGGTTGCGCATGGATAGCTGCAAAAGCACCGTCCTCTTCCTATCTCTAGTATACTCGAGGTCAAGGCCGACGATCTTGTACCTATCCATCGGATCTTGTAGCCACCGCTCGTACATTGCGATGACCTTGGCCACCTCCGCTGACGCATTTGTGTGGACGACCGTCAGCTTGGTGGTGCCATGGGCGGTGACGGTGTACTCGTCGGTGTAGTCGCTCCCGTCGCCGAACACGCCGTACTCTGCGTCCATGGCAGCAGCTAATGCGGCGGCGGTGTCCTAGGGTCGGTAGCAGTGGCTGGGACTGGGCGTGGAGGTGGAGTGATCTGTTGCGGTGGTATGGCCAGGTGGAGGCGGTGCCTGCGGCAGCGTCGATGGTTCTTGCGGTGGCGGCGCCGGTGGAAGGAATGAGTTGGGGATTTTTGCATAGTGATGTGCTGAGGAGACAGAAGGTGATGCTTAAATTCCATTTACCAATATTTCGGTCATACCCATGCGGAAGCAAGTTTGACCGGGCGAGAACCGATGGTTTCCAATCCTAGCGATTAAATTCGGCGTCCGTCTCGGTAGGCGATGGGACGGGTGTGCGACGTGGCTTTGGCGTGGCAGAGACCGGTCACGTAGACCACCGTCCCGTTGCCGATCCGCAGCAGGTGCGCGGTGCTGACACGACGTAACGTGACAGGACAGAAGGAAGTGTACAATTATTATTAATTCCTAACAAGTTTAAGAAGTGTAAGCATAGATATGGACCTAGCATACCTGCACCCCGGGGCAGCCGATCAGGCCTGTCGATTGCGCAAAGCTTGTCCCGAGTTTGCCAAAATGAAGCTCGTTTGCCCATGCTTCTATAAGTTTCTCTGTAGGCCACTTGTGTAAGCATGCACATCAAGCAACTTTGCAACACATGTGTCGGTGGAAAAGCATTAGGTTTCAACGCACCACATAGTTTAGGGATTTAGAATAGCTACATTGTGGAGCTCTAGCCAAATTGCATGGTAAAGCCAAATTCAGCTTTTTGTAAGATTTAGCTATAGCAACATTGTGTCTCGTTTGTCCTCACTTTTTCCCTCCCGATATTCCGAAGCCCTCATATGCGCTCGGAGGGGGGTGTCATCTGGTCAAAGGCTTGGCTGTTACGTGCGCCATGATGCCTAAAGTGGATTTTTTTTTGTTATTTGGCCTTTTTAAGAGCACATTTTCCCCTCTCTCTCTCTAACAGTTGTGTTTTTTTTGCCCAAAAAGGTAGGGAATCTAGAGCAGCTTCTCTCTTCATTCATTGTTCCTTTTGCGATCGTTTTTCCCCAATCTGGTAGCAAATCTAGAGCAGCAAAACATACCACCACCATAAATAAATTCAGTAAACAGAGCAGATGTAGATAAACAACTAATATAGGTTATATAGTACGGTACTTAACGAGGTTCAACAATTAGGCTACTCAGCAGCAGCAGCGGACTGCTTCAACACAGACAAGACAAAAGAAGCTGCTTTACAGCACCAGCTGATCAGTGGCCCCTCGTGGCCTCTGCTAGGAGGGCATCCGCCTCCTTCCTCTGGCGCCTCCTCCACTTCTTGCTTCCTAGCCCCTTGACCTTGGGCACCTTGGGTCTGATCGGGGGCATGCGACCCTCCTCGATAGCCACCTTCTGGAGGTTGCGGAGGTGAAGACCGAGCACCTGGTGCTTGGCCCTGAAGCCGTGGATGTTCACGGACTCGCCACAGGTCCTCACGTCCTCGGCATGCTACATGAGGGAGTTGAAGTCCATGCCGTGGAGCCTCCCGGTGGGGCAGAAGGGGCACATGTACACGTCGTCGGCGAAGAAGTTGTTGTACTGACCGGACTTTAGCCTCCTCAGCACATGACGAGTCTTGGTGTCCTGTGACTCGTCGTTGCTGTGGAGGTCGTTGTTATCCTCCTGTTGGAAAAACAGTAGTGAAATAAGGACATGATTGAGATACTTTGATTATCGGGATTGATTTTTTGCATAAATTAACCGAATGGGATCTCCCGATTATTCCCCAAATCTCAAACCAAATCGAATACTGATCCCAACTACGAACAGGGGGATTCATCGAAAATCGAGATCTAACACAATAGGATTAGCTATTGTAAAAAATACGAACAACCGAGCCCTAATAACATACGATCTAGCATCCAACGATGGGAACAGGGAAGAACAAGGGAAGGGGAGAAAACCCTGGTTACCTCAGACCACGGGTCGGCGATGCTGGTGTCGTAGGGGTTCTCCAGCCTTATATAGACAACCTCCTCATAGGGGTCCCAGCCGAGCGGGATCTGTCCGAGACCGGCGGGGGCCTCCTCGCCGAAGGCTACGGCGGATGCGGGGACGGGGACGAGGGGCTCCTCGCCGGTTGCCTTGGAGGCGCCAATGGCCACCGCGCCGATCTTCTCCATCGCCGGCGTGGTTGGGATTTTATTGGGTGTTTGCAGAAGGTGATGGGACAGTGGAGACGGTTGAGTGAGCGAGTGCGTGATGATTGGGAGTGGGGAGGCCTCTATTAAAGGAGAAGGGAAGCGGCGTTTCGTTGCACTACCGTGCACCGCGTAGGCGAATGCACCGTGCACGGCCACACGTGTCCGCTACCGCCCCGTGCACCGCACACGCATACCGTGAGTCACATTTTTTCTCTCGTGTCTAATCATGGCGATTTAGTTGTACTCAGTTCTACCCACCAACCGTTGATCCTCTGTGATCTAGCGGATAGGATAACCCTTATATCTGTCGGGGGCACCCCTCTATCCATGCAAAATAACGAGTATGCCATCGGAACTTTAACAATATAAACAGATGAACTTGAATATATTTTGAAGGGTACGAAAATAGAAATCCACATAGTTTAAGGGTCTAGATACGGTAAGAGAACTAAATATTATTAGTGGTCGGGCCAACACAGTGACGGGGTTGGTCGGCTAGGAGTTGCTGATTCCTAAGTAAGGGGACACTAGGCCGGTCTTGACATACTCCCTCAGGAACTTGCCATAAGCAGCG
Source organism: Avena sativa (assembly GCA_916181665.1). NCBI lineage: Eukaryota > Viridiplantae > Streptophyta > Magnoliopsida > Poales > Poaceae > Avena > Avena sativa. The sequence goes on along the minus strand of OV702287.1, from coordinate 523,839,163 downwards.
TGCTTAGCCTTGGTCGCCGACTTGTGTTTACTAGCCGGGCTTTTACCGATGCCAACCGCATGCGGAATTAAGCTGGCAATCCTCGGGTTGACTCCTTTCTTATAGAAAGGGCACCTGAGCTCTCCAAGTCGAGTGTGGAAAGGGATTATCCCGCTCTTGAGCTCCTTCATGACATGGCGGCTCTTGTTGTCCCTGGTCTTCTTGTCAGAGTCCATCTCACTTGAATACACCTGTAATGTATGGAATACAAACCGAAATGAGCAAAATAATAAATATATATTCCTTCCACCATTCCAAGTTACTTTCGATGCAATAACATGTCTATACAGGTTCAGCGGTTCATTACGGCCGTCTCCCTAGGTCGCTCCTAAATTAATATGGTTTGTGTTCTTGGTAACTTATTAATAAATAAATATTGTGGATTCATTCAGAACAGACTAGATATCTCCATGTACCGGTTCGTACGTTGCATCTAATCATTAGGACTAGATTTTTTTATGACGCCTGGATAGATTAAGCTCGAGCAGAAAATATGAAACATGTAGAAATAGATGTACCTCCGGGTACACGAGCGGAGCGTGTTCGTCGAACTCCACGCCCTCATCGGCGCCTCCGAAGTCGTCAGCACCGGCGTGCACATGGTCCCCCAAGGGGTTGAACTGCACGTCCTCCTTGGCCTGTGCTGCGTGATGCTCCTCCAGATCTGCCGCATGAAGCACCACCCCGGCGGCGATGCCCGGACACTCACCCCCACACACTGGTTTCATGGAGAAGGTTCGTGCAAGTACATTCAAGATTGTGGTGTTTTGCTGGATATGGAAGAAAGAGTAGTGGATGAGTGCGAATGGAGGACCCGATAGGATGGGTTTTTAATGCGGGGACGTTTAGGCCTCCTCGAGGGCCCCGGTTGAGAGCTCTTTCGGCTGCGGCTGCCGCGTGGAAGGTTCGTGTGGTGGGGGCCTGCCGGAAGTGAGAGTGCAGGCGCGCTACATAGTAAAAATGGTATAGCCGGTGGTCCGTGGATGACCAGTTGCCGTGTAGTAGACTTGTAGCCTTTGCAGACTAGATTAAACATGACATGACCACTCGACCACTTTTTTCATGGACGGCATCATGTTCCTTCTTGTAGAAGTCTCGTTGAGGGAGACGTCCGTGTTGTCTCGCGCTGTCCTGTGAAGAGCATGGCGTGTGCAACGAGCCTTGTTGGATCACACAGGATCAACAGTTGGTGCGCACGATTCGTGTGACAACTTTGACAACCAATCAGGGCGTAGCAGACAGAGTGGGCACAGGTTTGGGCTTCTACGAAAGAGAGAGAGAGAGGGGGCAAAGCTGAGTAGTATAAAAATGGAAAGTGGGTGTCCTTTACAATGAAATGCATCGTGGCATACATCAAATTATGCCAAGATAGATCCACTAGAGTTCATTGCATGTGTGTTCTTTCCACAAACCACATATGTATCCACAAGAGTTATTGCATGTGTGTTCCTGTCATGAACCACATTTGGATCAACCAGTGTCATTGCATGTGTGTTCTTTCCACGAACCACATATAGATCAACCAATGGCATTGCATGTGTGTTCTTTTCACAAACCACACATGGATCAACCAGTGTTCACTACATGTGTGTTCTTTCCACAAACCACTTATGGATCAATCAGTGGTCATTGCATGTGTGTTCTTTTCCACAAACCACACATGGATCAACCACTAGAGTCATTGCATGTGTGTTCTTATACTAAAACCAACACTAGAGTCATTGCATGTGTGTTCTTTTCACAAACCACACATGGATCCACCAATGTCATTGCATGTGTGTTCTTTCCACAAACCACACATGGATCAACCAGTGGTCATTGCATGTGTGTTCTTTTCCACAAACCACACATGGATCCACCAGTGGTCATTGCATGTGTGTTCTTTCCACAAACCACATATGGATCAACAAGAGTCATTGCATGTGTGTTCTTTCCACAAACCACCTATGGATCCATTTGAGTAATTGCATGTTTGTTCTTATACTAAATCCACAAACCAGCACTAGAGTCATTGCATGTGTGTTCTTTTCCACAAACCACACATGGATCCACTAGACTCATTGCATGTGTGTTCTTTTCCACAAACAACTTATGGATCAACCAGCGGTCATTGCATGTGTGTTCTTTTCACAAACCACATGTGTACCCATATGTGTTCTTAAACTAAAACCAGCACTAGAGTCATTGCATGTGTGTTCTTTTCCACAAACCACACATGGATCAACCACTAGAGTCATTGCATGTGTGTTCTTATACTAAAACCAACACTAGAGTCATTGCATGTGTGTTCTTTTCACAAACCACACATGGATCCACCACTGTCATTGCATGTGTGTTCTTTTCACAAACCACACATGGATCCACCACTGTCATTGCATGTGTGTTCTTTCCACAAACCACACATGGATCAACCAGTGGTCATTGCATGTGCGTTCTTTTCCACAAACCACACATGGATCCACCAGTGGTAATTGCATGTGTGTTCTTTCCACAAACCACATATGGATCAACCAGAGTCATTGCATGTGTGTTCTTTCCACAAACCACATATGGATCTAGTTGAGTAATTGCATGTTTGTTCTTATACTAAAACCACAAACCAACACTAGAGTCATTGCATGTGTGTTCTTTTCCACAAACCACACATGGATCCACTAGACTAATTGCATGTGTGTTCTTTTCCACAAACAACTTATGGATCAACCAGTGGTCATTGCATATGTGTTCTTTTCACAAACCACATGTGGACCCATATGTGTTCTTAAACTAAAACCACCACTAGATTCATTGCATGTGTGTTATTTCCACAAACCACACATGTATCAACCACTAGAGTCATTGCATTTGTGTTCTTATACTAAAACCAACACTAGAGCCATTGCATGTGTGTTCTTTTCACAAACCACACATGGATCCACCACTGTCATTGCATGTGTGTTCTTTCCACAAACCACACATGGATCAACCAGTGGTCATTGCATGTGTGTTCTTTTCCACACAAAAAATGGATCTACCAGTGGCCATTGCATGTGTGTTCTTTCCACAAACCACATATGGATCAACCAGAGTCATTGCATGTGTGTTCTTTCCACAAACCACATATGGATCCATTTGAGTAATTGCATGTTTGTTCTTATACTAAAACCACAAACCAGCACTAGAGTCATTGCACGTGTGTTCTTTTCCACAAACCACACATGGATCCACTAGACTCATTACATGTGTGTTCTTTTCCACAAACAACTTATGGATCAACCAGTGGTCATTGCATGTGTGTTCTTTTCCACAAACAACTTATGGATCAACCAGTGGTCATTGCATGTGTGTTCTTTTCACAAACCACATGTGGACCCATATGTGTTCTTAAACTAAAACCAGCACTAGAGTCATTGCATGTGTGTTATTTCCACAAACCACACATGGATCAACCACTAGAGTCATTGCATGTGTGTTCTTATACTAAAACCAACACTAGAGTCATTGCATGTGTGTTCTTTTCACAAACCACACATGGATCCACCACTGTCATTGCATGTGTGTTCTTTCCACAAACCACATATGGATCAACCGGTGGTCATTGCATGTGTGTTCTTTTCAACAAACCACACATGGATCCACCAGTGGTCATTGCATGTGTGTTCTTTCCACAAACCACATATGGATCAACCAGAGTCATTGCATGTGTGTTCTTTCCACAAACCACATATGGATCCATTTGAGTAATTGCGTGTTTGTTCTTATACTAAAACCACAAACCAGCACTAGAGTCATTGCATGTGTGTTCTTTTCCACAAACCACACATGGATCCACTAGACTCATTGCATGTGTGTTCTTTTCCACAAACAACTTATGGATCAACCAGTGGTAATTGCATGTGTGTTCTTTTCACAAACCACATGTGGACCCACTAGAGTCATTGCATGTGTGTTCTTATACTAAAACTAGCACTGGAGTCATTGCATGTGTGTTCTTTCCACAAACCACACATGGATCAACCACTGTCTTTGAATGTGTGTTCTTTCCACAAACCACACATGGATCAACCACTAGAGTCATTGCATGTGTGTTCTTTCCACAAACCACATATGGATCAACCAGTGGTCATTGCATGTGTGTTCTTTTCCATAAACCACTTATGGATCCATTACAGTCATTGCATGTGTGTTATTTCCACAAACCACACATGGATCAACCACTAGAGTCATTGCATGTGTGTTATTTCCACAAACCACACATGGATTAACCACTAGAGTCATTGCATGTGTGTTATTTCCACAAACCACACATGGATCAACCACTAGAGTCATTGTATGTGTGTTCTTATACTAAAACCAACACTAGAGTCATTGCATGTGTGTTCTTTTCACAAACCACACATGGATCCACCACTGTCATTGCATGTGTGTTCTTTACACAAACCACACATGGATCAACCAGTGGTCATTGCATGTGTGTTCTTTTCCACAAACCACACATAGATCCACCAGTGGTCATTGCATGTGTGTTCTTTCCACAAACCACATATGGATCAACCAGAGTCATTGCATGTGTGTTCTTTCCACAAACCACATATGGATCCATTTGAGTAATTGCATGTTTGTTCTTATACTAAAACCACAAACCAGCACTAGAGTCATTGCATGTGTGTCCTTTTCCACAAACCACACATGGATCCACTAGACTCATTGCATGTGTGTTCTTTTCCTCAAACAACTTATGGATCAACCAGTGGTCATTGCATGTGTGTTCTTTTCACAAACCACATGTGGACCCATATGTGTTCTTAAACTAAAACCAGCACTAGAGTCATTGCATGTGTGTTATTTCCACAAACCACACATGGATCAACCACTAGAGTCATTGCATGTGTGTTCTTATACTAAAACCAACACTAGAGTCATTGCATGTGTGTTCTTTTCACAAACCACACATGGATCCACCACTGTCATTGCATGTGTGTTCTTTCCACAAACCACACATGGATCAACCAGTGGTCATTGCATGTGTGTTCTTTCCACAAACCACACATGGATCCACCAGTGGTCATTGCATGTGTGTTCTTTTCACAAACCACATATGGATCAACCAGAGTCATTGCATGTGTGTTCTTTCCACAAACCACATATGGATCCATTTGAGTAATTGCATGTTTGTTCTTATACTAAAACCACAAACTAGCACTAGAGTCATTGCATGTGTGTTCTTTTCCACAAACCACACATGGATCCACTAGACTCATTGCATGTGTGTTCTTTTCCACAAACAACTTATGGATTAACCAGTGGTCATTGCATGTGTGTTCTTTTCACAAACAACATGTGGACCCATATGTGTTCTTAAACAAAAACCAGCACTAGAGGCATTGCATGTGTGTTATTTCCACAAACCACACATGGATCAACCACTAGAGTCATTGCATGTGTGTTCTTATACTAAAACCAACACTAGAGTCATTACATGTGTGTTCTTTTCACAAACCACACATGGATCCACTACTGTCATTGCATGTGTGTTCTTTCCACAAACCACACATGGACAAACCAGTGGACATTGCATGTGTGTTCTTTCCACAAACCACATATGGATCAACCAGAGTTATTGCATGTGTGTTCTTTCCACAAACCACATATGGATCCATTTGAGTAATTGCATGTTTATTCTTATACTAAAACCACAAACCAACACTAGAGTCATTGCATATGTGTTCTTTTCCACAAACCACACATGGATCCACTAGACTCATTGCATGTGTGTTCTTTTCCACAAACAACTTATGGATCAACCAGTGGTCATTGCATGTGTGTTCTTTTCACAAACCACATGTGGACCCACTAGAGTCATTGCATGTGTGTTCTTATACTAAAACTAGCACCGGAGTCATTGCATGTGTGTTCTTTCCACAAACTGCACATGGATCAACCACTAGTGGTCATTGCATGTGTGTTCTTTCCACAAACCACATATGGATCAACTAGTGGTTATTGCATGTGTGTTCTTTTCCATAAACCACTTATGGATCCATTACAGTCATTGCATGTGTGTTATTTCCACAAACCACACATGGGTCCATTTGAGTCATTTCATGCTTGTTCTTATACTAAAACTAGCACTGCCCCCCAATGGATCCACCGTTAGACCGAGTCTTCTAGAAGGCACGCCATAACACAGTTGTTCTGCTTGACGATTGTTACATACCGTTCGATTGGGGCGCTTGGACGATTGGGATGGTCTTCGCGAGAGCGATCCTCGAGTAGGCTGTTCTGTGGCATGATTGGCCATGCTTGCTCTAGACAAACTGGCATGTTGCGAGTGTTACGACTCACGAGTTCAGTGGGCCATATCCCAGTGTCACGTCCCTGTTACTTCTCTTCCTCCCCGTATTTCTCTTCCTTCCCCTCGAAGCCACTTTCCCCACTTCACTTCCATCCTGCCGTAGCCGCAAGCCGACGACATCCGCCAATTCTCCGGTCGCTACCTTCATGGTAAGAAATCATTTTACAAGCTTTTGAACTTATCCTACACATTCCTACTATTCGCCAATCTAACTGCTGATCTTTTTTCCGATTTCTCGACGAACTTCAGATGTGGTAGATGTGGGAGCGCAAGAATCTGGAGATCCTCGCGCACAACTTTGCAGCGGCGTTCCCGCTCGTGTGCTCCCACCCAGGATGCTTCCACCGTTACTCCTACCGCGAGCTCCCGCTCCACGAGCTCGCGTGCCCGCACGGCGCGTGCGCCTGCACGGAGCCGGGCTGCAACTACACCGGCTCGCCGGCAGAGCTCGTCGTCCACCTTGCAGATGGGCACTTGATCGAAGTGATTAGTATCTCGTACGGGCAAGCCCAACTTCTCCAAGAGCAGGTGCCGTTCACTGACTCGGCACGCCGCCTGCTAATTTTCTAGGGGGGGTGGCTTTGTTTTCGTCCTGACCATTACCACCGGTGTTCCGGGAACCAGAGACGGGCCCACCGTCGTGGGTGCCGTATGCGTCAGGTCGGTCTCGTGCGCCTGGCCCGTATACACGGTGCGCATGTGGGCGAACACCCAGCCGCCATCGTCGGATAGCATTCTTGTGCTAGCCGAGGCGCCGAGCTGCCCGACACCGCGGGAGGTGGAGTATGTGGACCTAAGGTCGATCCTATGCATGCCATCTCAGTACCTTGTCGGTGCTAGACCGAACAGGCAGATGCATTTCTACATTTGTATCGAGAAGACCGACAGACAAATGTAGTACTTGTGTTGTCGTTACTGTTAGACTTAAGCGATGCTTCTCACGTGCTTAGAGCATACGTGTTGTGCGAATGTACCCTAGTTGTAGTTTTCAGTACTCCTTAATACTTCGACGAGTTATTATATTGGTCTAATCAGCTTGATGTTGTCACGTTGCAAATTCCGCTTGCTCTGGACAGACCAGCAATACCGTGTGCTCCCGCTCCCACATGTCAGTGTCCTTCCCCTCGAAGCCACTGTCCCAACTTCTCTTCCATCCTACCACTCCCGTCCAATGGTTGTAATCTGATGATTTTCGTTGGATTGTTTACAAGTAATCTACGTTGATAATGCAACATGCAAATGGCACAGACACAATTTCTAAAGTGGAAGCACTCACACGCTGCTATTGCACATATTTCTCAATATAGCTCGACAAACACATTACAATAATTATACTCGCATTAAACACAATCGAAATTGCAACCATCCTAAACAACATATAAACCCACATCCCACAGCTGTCGTCGGAGTCCACCTCGATTGGTGACACCGCCGTGCCCTTCCCGGCGACATCCACTCCCGCCCGTGGCTTGCCCTTCGCCAAGGAGGCAACAATGGCGTTCTACACAGCTTCGTCCCCGTCGCCCTCCACATCAGAATCGACAATGACGAAGGTGACGGGGTTGGCGTGGACCGAGCGTCATCGCGCCTGGCGGCTCCTTCTCGAGCTCGACGCTGCATCAGTCCTTCTACAGGTAGGAGGGGACGAGCTCGCATACATAGCGTCGTCGCTCCTCTCAAGAAACCATGGCCATTTGATACTGCGACGGTAGGATCTTGGGGTGGATCCGCCACGGCGAGCCCTACCGGAAGCGGTGGAGCGGATGGATCTGCCGGCACGAGCCATGACAAGTTCCTAGGAGGGATTAAGATTGTGGGCTAGGAATGTCTGGTTCCTGAGCAAGACCTCCTAGTGATATGTACGCGGGCAAGGTACCAAAAAAATTCGTCCAATGCGCACGACAGGGCTTTTGAACCACGAAGGCGCGAGTTTTTTTTGACAAGTCCACACGCTAGGTCCCCCACCTGTCAGCCGAATGTGGACGGTAAGATTCTGCCCGAGTTATTAAGTAGGGATAAATCACGCTTCACCACTACCCTGACATCCAAAGGCTCCTCTTTCCTCTGCCCTCGCTCCCCTCGCTCATGGCTCGCAGCTCGTGCAGTTCGTCTCGGGCGGAATCAGGGTCGGCTCAACGCCGTCAGGCGGGTGCCCCATCAGGTACCGGAGGGCGCCCTACGATTACTACCCCGATATGCTATGTTTGTGTGGTGAGAAGATGCCGAGATGGATTTCATGGACCGACGAAAATACTGCAGGAAAATTCAGCAACTGCAGCGTCAAAGCGGTAAGTTCCTACTGTAGGTACAATGGTAACCCGGATCCAGAAAGCGTAATGTAATTCTTTTTTTTTGTTTCCTTCGATCTACTACGCAGGAAGGGAGGGGGACTGGCTGTTACAAGTTTGTGTGGATCAAAAAGCCACTGACAGGTTTTCACAGAGAGCTTGTTCAGGATCTGCGTGATGCTGTGTGGGACAAGAAAGAGGAGATTCGTGCGATGGAGCGAGAGATCCGGGAGCTTCGCCAGGTGCAGGGGAGGCAGGGGCAGGGAGGTGGTGAGACAAACGGGCTCAAGATTATGCCAGATAGTGGACACAATTTCCTCATTATCTGGGCATTATCTGTTGCATTTGCAGTTTATGTTGCCATGTCGTTGTCCAGCAGCTGAAATAAGTTGCTGCTTCGTGGAGTGTAGCGGCCAGCTTAAGAAATTGTTTTCTAGCCCAGAAACTTATCATAAGTGTAATGCCAACAACAGGGATTTATTAAGCGCCTATAAATAAATCATGTTTGTGCCACTAACACCCATCGATTTTGGAGAGGATTTAACCGCTCGGCTATCGCGATTGTTCAGATAGTAGTGGCACAGTCACAGTTTTGGATTCAACTAGTGGCCTCGGCCGTATCAAATCCTAAAGTCGCGATACATTTTACTCCGAGTACGGGAGGCAGATTGTTTCGCCCGACAAGTTCCACGCACACAGCTCCAGAGTTTAACCAAACTACATATATAGGTTCAAGTTCAATACATCATTAGGCTGCTACACTGCTAGCCCTCTTTCTCTGCTTGGGTGCCAACTTTCTTCCTCTTTCCTTCACGTCCACTGGCTTCTTAATCTCCTGCCTTATTCCTCTTCCTGGGTGCCAATTTTCTTACCTTCACGTACCCTGCATCTCTGGGCCGAGGGAAGTCAGGCCAATCAGCACCAAAATCTTGTCTGGGATCATCACTCCACTCGTTTTGGTTTTCTTCCCGCAGCAAAATCACTGAGTCGGCTGTCTTGTTTCTTACGTTGCGCTTCCTGTAAACAATACATGGATTACTACCTTATATCTACAGACTATAAACAATTTTTTTGTGTGAATGTACCATCTCATACCTAGGTTTGGGAGCATTAAGGGGACATCCAGCTGCTCTATGGCCTATAAGATGGTAGGTCTTGCATCTGTTTTTGCCCTTCTTTGTAGCACAGAAAGCCGAACCCTTCTTCTCGAGAAAATTCTTAAACCTATTCACCTGGGGTCTTCCTCTGCCCCTTTTTGTAACTGGCTAGCAAAGCTCGAAAGACAGTTGGACTTGAGGCCACTGAGATGGGTCTGTACATGGCTCGACGGATCCAGCGTACGCAGCTCTAAACTTTTCCATAGAGTAGTAGTCTCACAAATACTGATCCAAATGTGGTAGAGTTCTTTTCTTCACCAAGAAGGCCAAGGCGTGGTCGCAAGGTTTCCCGGTATGCTGCCACTCTAAGCAGGTGCATTCTCGCAGTTGGATGTTCACAACATCCCTTTTGCCACTCCTGGACATATCGACCACCTCACAGCTTCTGCTGGTTGATGGGAGAACCTTAAGATGAGCAAGTCATCGGCTTCTCTTGTGCAGTTGTTGTACAACTGGCGGTAGCATATGTCCTCTAAGTCTCCTACCGATCTCTCTCCTTATATTTAACAACTTCATGATCATACCACATATGTTGTCCATCAAGATATGAACAGGACGCACTTTTATGTCCTTCACCCAGTTATTCAGGCATTCTGCAAGGTTGTTGTTTATGTAATCAACTTTGATGTCAGGGTTGAAGTGACTCCTCTTCCATAGCTGCGAATGATGGATGGCTAAGTACTTTGGAAGTTCAGGGGCTTCGGCAAAAATCTTGCTCATGAAATAATCGCTGCTACTAGGTTTGTAAACTCTAGCAGCAGGAAACATGTAATGAAATACGATGTCTGCATAGTGTGAGTACAAGTTGCGCATCATATGGGCATGGCATTCTCTACCTTCAGCTCGCGGGAACACCTCCTTCACTGCATTCGTCAGCCCTTTGCATGCATCCGTAGATATAGCCAATGGATCCATGTGGCCTATTGATCTCCTGAGTTGCCTCATAAACCAGACCCAGTTTTCCTCCGTTTCTGTTTCAAACAGCCCGAATGCCACTGGGAACATCTAGTTGTGACCATCAAGTGTTGTGGCAGATGGCAGGCAGCCTTTCCATTTGCTAGTTAGGACAGTGCTGCCTACTCTCAGATACGGCCTACAGCCACCCTTGAATCCATCGATGCAAGGTTTAAGCGCCATGAAAAATCTTTTGAAATAAATTTTACCACCTTCTGATTCGGTGTCAATCTCCACAACACTCCCCGGACACCTAGCTTGTACCTCTGCCTTGAAGTTGTACAGCATCCTGAAGCTATTGGCCCAATCCCCGTGCAAGACCCCCAGAGCTTTCTCTTTACCTTTCCAAACCGTGTAATATGGAAGGACAATGTTGTATTTATATCCGAGGCTAGTCTGAATATTCTTTGCGGTCTCCTTAGGGTTATCCTTTAGTATGGACATAGATTGCATAGCCACCCACTCCGTATCAGCCATTGAGGATTTCAGTTTGCTGCCTGTCGGACACATGTGTGGAGGGCCCATTCTGTTCACCTGCAACACAGATTCATTTAAAAGATAAGCGGAGTCGACTAGTTGCCAGAAAGATATCGCACATCAATTGTAGTTATAGAGTGAAAAGAGAGAGAGAGAGTTCTAATGGTTTGCTGCATTCATTGCCCCAATACCCTAATTGCAGTCGACGCAGGTAAGGATCTTGCTGTGATCCTCCATGGACAATGTACCTCGACCCGTCCATTCATTCACGTTAACTTGCAAACGGCCTCATACCTCTCGGTAGAGTTCTTCAGTCGATAAACGTCGAACTCCCCCTTGATACAAAAATGCTGGAACGACATCCTGAACTCATGCATGCTCCTGAACTCGGTGCCGACTGAAATTATAGGATACTCGTGGTCATGTTTCATTTCTTCTACTTCAACACCCAAATCATCGACTGGAATACCAGCCTCATCGTTAAGTTCCTCGTCTATTTCATCATCACCACATTCTTGATCCTCTACAGTGCCTGCTTCTTCATCTGATTGAGAATCTTTGCCATCGTCTCTAATGCCTAGTATCGCACACATCATATTGACTCCCATGGGTGGGGCTGCACCATCGTCTCCACCCGGATGGACAGGAACATTGCCCCAGTCCACCTCACCGGCAACTCTGTTTTCTCCAAGACACTCGGTTGGTTCTGCTGCAACCACATGGGGTGGTCTTACGTTTGCACGCATCCCAGGTACTTCAGTGGACAAACAGTAGTCAGAATCAATTTCATCTTGAGTGTACAGAACCCTCTTGCTCTTCCTATGTACATCCTCCTTCCTGATGTAATCTTTCCTGATGGTATTAGTAGGGCTTGACATCCGCGTTCAATTCCCCATCGAACTAGGCCTTTTACTGCCGCTCTTGGGTGTGATCTACTTACTGCCTCCCCTCACGGGTGTTGGCTCCAGGGTGCTGGCATTATTGCCTGACCTCTGCGGCGTGTTCTTCTTCGAATTAGCCCTTTTGCTGCTACTATTGGGCGTGTTCTCCTTCGTGCTGGCATTATTGCCTGACCCCAGCGGCGTGTTCCGCTCCAAATTAGCCCTTTTGCTGCTACTATTGGGCGTCTTCTCCTTCGTGCTGACACTATTGCCTGACCTCAGCAGCGTGTTCCGCTCCAAATTAGCCCTTTTGCTACTACTATTGGGCGTGTTCTCCTTCGTGCTGGCATAATTCCCTGACATCGGCGTGTTCCGCTCCAAATTAGTGTTTTTTCTGCTCCCACTGGGTGTGGTAGCCTCCGTGCTGGCCATCTTCGCCTCTTTGCTACCACTCCTGGGAGTGTTCACCACCGTGCTAGTCCTCTTAGCGTTTTTGCTGCTACCCTTCAGTGTGGCATTTTGACTGGATCTCAGGGGTGTACTCTACGGCATGGTGCCTTTTATCGTGCGACTCTTGGGCGTCCTCTTCTCTGGCATGGTCTCCTTGGTGACGTTCTTCTTCGGGGTGCCCTTTCTGGGGATGCTCTTCCTGCTCCTCTTTATGACGCTCCTCTGTAAGACTCTCCTCTGTTCGAAGCCACCCTCAGTCGCACCAGCCCTAGTGATGCCATGGATCAGGTCATGCATGCCTTCTAAAAGTCCATCATCTCTATTGTCGAGTTCCAATTCCTCTCCAACCGTGAGCACTACCAAGTGGAAGTAAACTTCACCTCTATAATGTTTCCTTGTAAATGGTACGACTAAATCCCTGGTATCTTTCACTTCGATAGCCTTTTTGCTCCTGTAACCATAATATAACAAACGTGCTTTCTGGGAGGACCCCCACAACACCTTCACACGTAACGATGCCATCAGGTCAGATAACTCTACCACGTCAGGGTCGTATCTGCCAAGGATTACATCAAACTCATCATAGAATTTTTCTGTGCCATCATCTAATTTTGCAGTATAATCCGCGACACCGATACGAACGATTACTTTGCCATCATCAGGTTCTTCAGGATAGAAACCTCCGAGAGGTTCGAGAGATGGAGCGGCACCATCAGACCCAGCCCCAATGCCATCGCCGCCATCACCAGCGTCATCGTTAGCTGGATCAACCTCGGTGGAATGACCAGGACCAGGAGCAAGGCGAGGGCCCTTAGAAGCGGGAGCTACATTACATGGTGGACAGGCAGGGCCCCTTCTAACGGCAGCCACAATAGGATCAGCTGCTGCCATGCCACCTCGACGAGCAGGAGCAGTTCCCACAATAGAAGTGTTTCGAGTGCTAGCAGAGTCCAGACCATGAGCTGGCTTCAGACCAGCAGCTCGCTGAACCCGAGCATGGGTTCGAGGAGGAGAGAAGGCATCAGTCTTTGCAACAATAGTGGGGCAGCCTCCGGAAGCCTTAGTTTGCTCAACAGCGGCAGGGATTGGGTCAACAACATCTAAATCAACAACAACACGAGGACGACCAGTACCAGCAGATTCCAAAGCACGGGTTCGCACAACTTGAGGACGGTTTCAAGGAGGAGCAGCACACAAGGCGGCGGTCTTGGCAACAACAGCGGGGCAGCCTCCGGACGCCTTAGTTTGCTCAACAGCGGCATGGATTGGGTGAGCAGCAGCCGCAACAACACGGGCACGGGGAAGGGGACGACCAGTACCAGCAGTTTCTAGAGCAGAGTTTTCCACAACGGTAATACGGGGACTCCTACGAGGAGGTTGCCTGACAGAAGCATGTCGCGGACGAGGAACCACATTTTTCTCAACAATAGCAGGGGTTCGAGTTAGACCTCCCTGTCCAATAATAGTTGGGCGACTCCCAGTAGCAAGAGCTTACTCATCCACTATGTTACACACCAGCATAACCACGCGAAGTCTAACATGCTGTTTCATCAACCCAATTAGTTGACTGTCACACGCTATAGGAACCTTGAAGCCTCGTTCATCAAGGAGGCTAAACCGTGCAGTCTGCTCCGGCCTCATTTCAGCAAGTTCACGCACAACAGCAACCAAACTAGGGATAGTGCATAACTACACAGGCGCTACTTCCATCTTCCGATTCTGAGCTTCTTTCCACGTGCTCTTCCCATGTGCTAATTTAATGAGGTAGACGCAGATGGTGACCATTACCGTGTAGTTGGGTTTAGCGGAGATCCTAGTTGACAGAAAATTGGAGACAAAAGATAAGAATTGTTTGTCAGCGTTGTTCTAGCAAACAATTCTATGTTCGATATATCTCTGTAATGCCAATAGCCAACTAGCAGTTATAGGTAGTGCGAATAGCAAAGAGAAGAGTAGCTCACTCGAAATTAGCCAGAAGTACTTCTTGCTCGGCAAATGGATCTGCCATCCTCCGCGCTGCTCAACTCGTCGGTGGTAGAGGCGGACTAGATCGTCGCAAAGGCTGGCACGACATTCGACATTAGAGCTCGGTAGCAGCAAGTGATACATTGCAAATGTATCTATAATTTTGATGTTCCATGCTTAGTTTTATCCACTTTCTTGTGTTTTGTTCCAACTTTGGAGTACTTTTCATATGATTTCTTGGACTAACCTATTAACAAGAGCCACAGTGCCAGCTGCCTGTTTTCTATTGTTTTTGTTCTAGAAAAGTCAGAAAATGAATATTCTCGGAATTGGACGGGACAAAAGCCAAAGTGCCTATTTTTCCGAAAGGGATCAAGTGCCAGAATACAAGACGGAGAAGGGCCAGGGAGCCACCACACCACCTGGCCGCGTGACCAGGCCTGGCCCGCGCCAGGGGGTGGTGTGGCCGCTCCCGGCACCCCCTCGGCCTCTTCTTCCGCCTATATATTGCCCTCGGGACGAAAACCCTAAGGACCCGATCAAAAATCCACGAAAGAGTCTGCAGCCGTCGTCATCTCCATCCCTAGATCGGGAGGGATCTAAAGCTCTTCCCGGCACCCTGCCGGAGAGGGAAATTCACCCTGGAGGCCTTCTTCATCACCATGCAAGCCTCCTGTGATGCATGAATAGTTCGTCCTTGGACTACGGATCCATGTAGTAGCTAGATGGCTGGTTCTCCTCCTTTGTGCTTTCATGTTTAGATCTTGTGAGCTCTGTTCATGATCAAGATCATCTATTTGTAATTCTTACATGTTGTGTTTGCGGGGATCCGATGAATATTCAGATGCTATTTTAGATTTATTATTGATTCTATCATGTCTTTGTTATTTGTGATCTTGCATGCTTTTCATTGTTAGTAGCTATCTTGGCCAAGTAGATGCTAGCAACTCCAAGAGTTAGTATTTATGCTCGATAGTGGGTTCATGCCTCTGGTAATCTGGGGAAGTGACAGAAATCTCTAAGGTACTAGATGTGCTGTTGCTACTAGGGAGAAAACAACAATCCTTTGTTCATAGAACAATCGTATTGTTTACACGCAGTTTGTAAAGCAATAATCTGTTGCTTGCAACTTAATACTGGAGAGGGTTCGGATGATAACCTGAAGGTGGATTATTAGTCATAGATGTAGTTGGATGGCGGTCTATGTATTATGTTGTAATTCCCAATCAAGTCTCAAAGGAGTCAAGATGATTAGTATATGCATGTATTGCTTTCTCGGTGTTTGTCAATTGCCCTGCTGTAATTTCTTCACCCAGCATGTTATCTATCTAAGGAGAGCCACCTCTAGTGAACTATGGATCCCGGTCCTTGTCTTTTACATACAATCTACAATCTTTTACTGCTTTGTGTTTACTTTCTTCAAACTTTTACTTCTTTCCATTCGATACGTTTAATCCTCTGTTTTCTGCAAAACACAGTGAGATTGACAACCTCATCGCAAGTTGGGGACAAAGTTTTGTGGTTGTGTTGTGCAGGTCTCCATGTTGCTACTAGCACCGGTAGTGCGCCCTGCCAAAGCTCAGCTAGTAACACCTTTGGGGTGTTTCCTTGCTCCTACTGGTTTGATTAAACCTTGGTTTCATAACCGAGGGAAAACTTGCTACTGTGCTCATCATACCTTCCTCTTGGGGTTCCCAACGAGCTCTACGTCGAACGACGAGCACATCAGCGAGTAGGCGCAACAACTTGGCGCTGGAAGTCAAATGCCCGAAGAGATCATTCTGGTTGGAGAGGGGATTTCGACACCGCTGGTGCTAGGGTTCATGCGAAAGGAGGGAGTGGGTGGATTTGTGAATTTGGTCAACGCGCGATGCTCCTTTAGTATCTCGTTTCGCCTACGTGGTTGCTGCGTTGGCGCTCGCGTCACGGAAATATTACTGACATGAGGGTCCCGACCATCTACTTCACGGGGCAGTTTCACGGCATGTTTGGATTTGGTCACGGAAATATTACTGACATGACGAGTTTGCATCGAAATGGCCCCTCTCGGTAGTTGGCGGCCCAACTTTTTGAAACGCGGTAATTTCAGGCAACTTAGGTAACGCCATGCACTGACCTGCCAACTTTGGTACCGCAGACGAACAAGCCCCTGAGGACTGGTATAAGCTGCTGAAGAATGGTCAAGCTCTTGAATGGTAGGAAATAGTGCATCTCTTTTATTCAAAGTTTTATCCTCCTAATGAGATTCATAAAGATCGGAATCAAATATACAACTTTTGGCCTCTTGATGGAGAGAGTACAACTCAAGCTTGGGGGAGATTGAAGTTATTAATGCTCAAATGTCCCATTCATGAGCTCCCCAACAATATTATTATCAATAACTTTTATGCAAGGCTCCCTCTACATGACAAGGATTTATTGGATGCTTCTTGTGCTGGATCATTCACTCGCATGGAAGAAGAAGCTAAATGGGATCTTCTGGACCGTATTCAAGACAATGCTGAAGCATGGGAGAATGACAAAGGTAAAAAGTCAGGTATAAATTATGATTATGAATGCATTGAATCTTTTATGCGAACTGGTGACTTTCAAAATATTAGTAATGCTTATGGTCTTGATTTGCAAGTTACTACGAATTGCTTTAGAGCTTTTGCTTCTTATATTGAAATTCCAAAAAGGGGACGGAACAAGTACCATGAACCTTATAAAGATATCGTTGACTGTGTTCCTGTTGGGAGTGTTGAGTATTGCATTATTGATCCCATCTTACCTGAACCTTATATCGAGAAGATTCCCTTCCTAGAAAAGGTAAAGGATCATCCTATGATAACTAATGTAATCACCAAAAGTGAAAAGAGAACTGTAAAACCTGATGAAAAAATAAACGTTGAACCTGTGGTAGCAATTGTGAAAGACCTTGTCACTAAAAGCATAGAAGATGGACACATAGTCTTTTGTGAGGATGCTTCTAATATTGTTTCACATCCTAATAGAACTAAAAAAGCTAGTGTTCTTGTGCTTTCTGTTAGAATTGGTGATCATTTCTATTATGGTTTATGTGATATTGGTGCAAGTTCTAGTGTTATTCCTTATGAGCTTTATAGAGAAATTATGCATGAAATCAATCCATGCGAATTGGAAGAGATTGATGTGGTTATTCACCTTGTTAATAGAGAGATCATCTCTCCAATTGGTATTGTACGATACGTGGAAGTTCTTTGTGGTAAGATTAAGTACCCTGCCGATTTTCTAGTACTCGGTTCAGCTGCTAGTAAAACTTACCCTATTATTTTTGGTAGACCTTTCTTGAGTACTTGTGGAGCTATTATAGATTGCAAAAGGGAGAAAATCTTGACTAAGTTTGCTGGGGAATCTTATGAGTTTAATTTCTCGAAATTTTCTAAAGAACCTTGTGAAGAGGAAACCCATAATGAGGATTTTAGAGTTGAACAACGTGCTTCTATTTCTCTTGCTCCTAACAATGCTTTGCAACAATTTATGGAAGATCATGAAAGTGAAATCTTCATGGAAGAAAGGAATGAGATTGACAAGATTCTCCGTGATTACCCTAAGATGCTTAAGCATAACTTGACTGTAGAAGACTTACGTACCACGTTGCCACCTAAAAAGGATCCGGTCTTCGATCTAAAACCTCTCCCTGATGATCTTAAGTACGCTTATATTGATGATAAAAAGATATATCCTGTTATTATTAGCGCTAAACTTTCAAGAAAGGAAGAAGAAAGGTTATTGGAGGTTTTGAGGAAACACCGAGGAGCTATGGGCTATACTCTGGATGATTTAAAAGGGATTTCACCTACTATATGTCATCATTCTATCAACATAGAACCAGATGCAAAGCCAGTAGTAGAGCACCAACAACGTTTAAATCCTAGGATGAAGGAAGTGGTAAGGAATGAGGTATTGAAACTCCTTGATGCTGGTATTATCTACCCAATTGCTGACAGTGAATGGGTTAGCCCTGTTCATTGTGTTCCTAAAAAAGGAGGTAGTACCGTTGTTCCTAATGATAATGATGAGCTTATTCCACAAAGAATAGTAGTAGGCTATAGGATGTGCATTGATTTTAGAAAAGTCAATAAAGTTACTAAGAAAGATCACTACCCGCTTCCTTTTATTGATCAAATGTTGGAAAGGTTGTCTAAAAAGACCCATTTTTGTTTTCTTGATGGTTATTCTGGTTTCTCTCAAATTGCTGTTAAACAACAAGATCAAGAAAAAACTACTTTTACTTGCCCTTACGGAACTTATGCTTATATACGTATGCCTTTTGGTTTATGTAATGCTCCTGCTACTTTTCAAAGGTGCATGTCTGCTATCTTTCATGGTTTTTGTGAGGAAATTGTAGAAGTGTTCATGGATGACTTTTCTGTCTATGAAACTTCTTTCGATAATTGTCTGCACAACCTTGATAAAGGTTTGCAGAGATGTGAAGAAACTAATCTTGTTCTTAATTGAGAGAAATGCCACTTCATGGTTAATGAAGGGATTGTCCTTGGGCATAAAGTTTCTGAAAGAGGCATAGAAGTTGATAGAGCTAAGGTTGAGGCAATTGAGAAGATGCCATGCCCAAGAGACATCAAAGGTATTCGTAGTATCCTTGGTCATGCTTTTCTATAGAAGGTTTATTAAAGACTTTTCTAGGATATCAAAACCCCTTACTAATCTTCTTCAAAAAGATGTACCCTTCGTTTTTTATGATGATTGTAAGGGAGCTTTTGAAACTCTTAAGAAGGCTTTAACTACAGCCCCTATTGTTCAACCACCTGATTGGAGTTTACCCTTTGAAATAATGTGTGATGCTAGTGATTTTGCTGTAGGTGCTGTCCTTGGGCAATGAATTGATAAAAAGTTAAACATTATTCATTATGCTAGTAAGACTTTAGACGCTGCTCAAAGGAATTATGCTACTACTGAAAAAGAATTTCTAGCTGTCGTTTTTGCTTGTGATAAGTTTAAACCCTATATTGTAGACTAAAAAATTACCATTCATACTGATCATGCTGCTATTAAATACCTTATGACGAAGAAGGACGCTAAGCCTAGGCTTATTTGATGGGTGCTGCTTTTACAAGAGTTTGATCTACATATAGTAGATAGGAAAGGTGTTGAAAACCCTATAGCTGATAATTTATCTCGATTGGAAAACATCTCTTTTGACCCTATGCCTGTTAATGATAGTTTCCCAAATGAGCAGTTAGCCGCAGTAGGGGTAAGCTCGCGAGGGAGCCCTTGGTACGCTGATTATGCTAATTTTATTGTCTCCAAGTATTTGCCTCCAACTTTTACAGCTCAGCAAAGAAGGAAGTTCTTCTATGATTGGAGGCATTATTTTTGGGATGACCCACACTTATACAAAGAAGGAGTGGATGGTATTATGCAAAGATGTGTTCCAGAATGTTGGGGGGATACCCCCGGGTAGGGTCACGCCGGGGTATAAAAGCCGAGTTAGCCGAGGTTCGGCAAGGCCAAAGCGGATGCTGGACAAGTCACCTCAAGGCAGGCCGAATCACGGAGTAACCCGGACCAGGGGATGTCCACCTAACCGGGTCTCATCCGACTTATATCGTAAGTCGGAAATGCATGTTTAACTTGTATGCAGGAACGGGTGTGGCCGGATCAAGTATGATCCGGGTCACATCTAGCTTCTAGGAGAAGGAAGGAATCTCACTGGTCAAAAGAAGCCTCGGTACGCACTGCCTGAGCGAAGCAGACAAGGGCAGGACCACCGAGGCGTGGCCGACAAGGGTGACGATACCCATGTCGGCTGACGCGGGCGCCGCAGAGGCTCACATAGCCTCTGCATGTGTGACGCGAGGGAAAAGTAACCCGGTCGGCTTACTACTTTGGGAGATGGCATATTCTTAGGAATATGCCTCCACGTATGCCCTAAGTGGAGACCTAGCCCCCCTATATAAGGAGGGCTAGGGCTTCTGTAGAGGGGGTTCCGATTTTTCTGATTTGGCAAGGGTTTTAAGTGTGATCTGTGAGTGAGAGTAAGAGAGCTCCTTCTTCCTCGTCTCGCCAATACAACTCTAGGAGCACTTGTAACCTTGGAGGCAAAGCAAATATAAACTTCTGCATGGAGAATCACTTCACTATCTCTCCCTGGATTCCCCTAGCATGTATTAGTCCCCACCTTTAGCCTATCCATGGCATCTACCGTGACACCACCACGATAGTTGGCGCCCACCGTGGGGCTAGCGGCGCTAGCAGGGGTCAAGATCCGGACGGGAAACTTCATCGCCACCGGAGAACACATCGTCTTCGGGCTTGTTCAGCGCTTTGGGGCGCTGGATTTTGTCAGCGACAACGTTGGCTACTTCGGCACGCGCCCACTTCCGCGCAACGGCTTCTTCGTCAACTTGGGTGCACACAAGGTCTACGTTGTTGTGGACGTATCATGCGTTCATCCGCGGCACGTCGTCGAGGCAGGGGAGCCACCCCTTAGCGTGGTTCACGGGGCGCGTATCGCTCGCTCCCTGGACCGTGCTGAAGTAATGATGACTGCGCCGGGTGCAGGCGCAAGCAAGGATCCGGCACCAGATCCGGAGGTAACACCTAAGGCACCGAGGAAAGGTAGAGGACCTCCACTAGAGAGGCCTGAGAATGTACTGAGAGAAGCTATGGATAGCTTGGCAAACCTGGTAGCAGCAGTGGTAGATCCGACTCAGGCACAGGCCGAGCTAGAGGAAACTAGACAGAAAATTCTAGAGGGAGCGAAAAAGATTGCTGCGGCTCATCGTCTCCTCATGGTGGTCCAAGGAGAGAGGAGGTAGTAACCTCGGCCAGGAGAAACAAGCAGATTGTTCCGTATGACCCGACAAGGGCAGGAAAGGCAAAAGAGGTACAAAGAAACGACGATCGACGGAGTGTAAGCCGAGGTGAAGCTGGCCGAGGTAACCGTGACCAAGGCAATGCCGGTCAAGGAAACGCTGTTAACGGCAATGTCGGACAGCGCGACTCTACAGGACAACCGCAGCAGCGAATATACCAAGGCAAGAGCAGAGTGCCGGCCGAGGTATGCAACAGAGAGATGCGCCACGAGAGCGAGACCGGTACAACGATGGAGATTCGGAAATGGTAAATGCAGGATACCCAAGGCCGGACTATCATGTGATAGGGTCGAGATTGGGAAGCAGGGATTTGATGCCGGATGATGCCAGGTTGAAACTGGATCGACTGTATAGGTCGGAGCAGATTGAAAGTCAAGGTCCTTCGGGTCCTGCGTGTTTTGGACCCCGGATCATGAAAGAGCCACCGGTACCTAACTTCCAGTTACCTAGAGGCACGAAGACGTATGACGGCAGCACTAAGCCGGAGGATTGGTTGATAAATTATGCTACGGCTGTGAAAATTGCTACAGGTAACTTGCGATGGGCTATGAGATATGTACCCCAGATGTTGGAGGGGCCAGCAAGGGTATGGTTGAACAATTTGTCGCTCAGAAGTATTAACTGCTGGATCGATTTTGAGGAAATGTTCATCAGCAATTTCTCAAGTACGTATCAGAGGCCAAATAGGCCACAGACCCTAGCTATGTGCAAGCAAAGACCGAATGAGACGAACCGGGAGTTTTTGACCCGGTGGTGTATCGTGAGAAACTCGTGTGAGGGCGTGATAGAGTCATAGGCCATAGCGTGGTTTGCACAAGGATGCAGATATGCAAGCGAACTGTGGCAAAAGTTGCAAAGGAAAATGCCAACTACGTTGGCAGAGATGATATGGATTGCTGATTCATATGCCTTGGGCGATCCAACTCAACCTAGGCTCGTGTCCAACGAGTCGAATGAGGAGTACTACTAGAGAGATGGAGCCGGATCATCCCGGAGGAATGATTATAGAGGTAAAAGGAGAGATGATAGACCGGATCACCGGTACAGTTCGCAACAAGTTGCAGCTGTGAATCAAGATCAGCCCGGAACAGGGAGCAATCAACGTCAGAAAACTGGAGGGCAACAATGGACACCAAGGAATGATGGCAAGAAAACTTGGATGCCAGAACAGAAGAAACAATGGCAAGAAAATAAGGACCGTCCGAGGTACACTTATGAGTCGATGTTGGATCAGCCGTGTAAATTTCACATGCCAAATCCGAGTAACCCAACGGGTCATACAACGAGGCAATGTGAGTGGATGCGTAAGATAGAACAAGGTGGTTCGGGGAATGCTCAGGCACCCCGGAATGATCAACCTCGGCATGAGTTACCCCGGCAGCAATTGCTCTCTGGAGCAAACACGCAATAGCTAATGTTGCCTCCCCCTCCGCCGAGGTATGATAACCATGAGAGAAGGGATGCAGTGCATCAAGTAGAAAACCAGCATCAGCCGGATCAAAGGTACCCCGGAAATGAGGGGAGGAATGAGTACAGGGAGCATCATCAGAGTTACTGTGTATTTACCACCGAGGAAACAGATAGGAAGAGCTTGCAACACCGACATATGGAGGTCAATGCGGTAATGCCAGCGGTGACGAGGTACATGCCTTGGTCGGACCAGGAAATCACCTGGAACATCAAAGATCATCCCAAGCTTATGCCGAGTCCTGGTTCGTATGCGTTAGTGCTGGACCCGACATTCATTGGGCCTAACATCAATGTGAGGTTCTCCAAGGTACTGATTGACAATGGCAGTAGCATTAACATCATGTATGCCGATACAATGCGCAAGTTGGGTATCTCGGAGAACATGCTCCAGGCTACAAGGACAACTTTCCATGGTATTATACCAGGCATTTCTTGTGAGCCCATAGGCAAAGTCCGGGTTGACGTGTTATTCGGCACGAGAGATAATTGCCGAACTGAGAATCTGGAGTTTGAGGTGGTGAACTTGGAAAGTGCGTATCACGCGTTACTTGGAAGACCAGCATTGAACAAGTTCATGGCAAGCTGCCACATCAGTTATCTGAAGATGAAGTTGCCCGGGCCAAATGGAGTGATTACCATTGCTGGAGATTTCCGATGTTCCATTGAGTGTGCCTCAGTCGGGTCTAACCTAGCCGACTCACTCGTGATTGCACAAGAGAAAAGAAAAATCCAAGAGGTGGCGGCATTAGCTCAGTCCGCACAGCAGTATATGCCGATGTTGAGTAACCCGCATGGTAGCGTTTCGTTCCAAGCCGCAAAGGATACTAAGAAAGTGCCTGTTGATGATATGTTACCAGAGCGCACCGTAACAATTGGTGCCGGGTTGAATGATAAATAGGAAAGTGAGCTCGTCAACTTCCTCCGTGAGAATCGGGATATTTTTGCTTGGTCTACACAGGACTTGCAAGGTGTTCCGAGGGAGTTGGCCGAGAACTCTTTAAACATGAGACCCGGAGCAAGGCCGGTGAAGCAACCTCTCCGCCGCTTCACCGAGGATAGGAGAAAAGTCATTGGAGACGAGATAGCTCGGTTGCTAGCAGCAGGATTTATCATGGAAGTACTCTATCCGGATTGGCTCTCTAATCCGGTGCTAGTGGAGAAGAAGAAGGATGACCCGAACGTGGCAGTGGTTTGGCGTATGTGTATCGATTACATGAACCTGAACAAGGCGTGTCCAAAAGATCCATTTCCACTGCCGAGGATAGATCAGGTCATAGACTCAACCGCATGATGTGAACTATTGTCATTCATTGATGCATATTCTGGTTTCCACCAGATACCTCTGAATCCGGATGATCAAATAAAGACCGCATTTATCACCTCGTATGGGGCTTATTGCTATCGCACCATGCTGTTTGGTTTACGTAATGCAGGTGCAATGTACCAAAGATGTATGCAAAAATGTTTGCACGACCAAATAGGTCAAAATGTACAAGTGTATGTGGTTATCAAGACCAAGGAAAGCAAAACGCTCCTTGACGACATCAGGCAGACATTCGCGAACTTAAGAAGGTTCCGAATAAAGCTTAACCCGGAAAAATGTACCTTCGGTGTCCCGGCTGGAAAATTACTCGGATTTCTCGTCTCTAGCCGAGGTATCGAAGTTAATCCAACTAAGATCCGGTCCATTGAACGAATGGAGCTGCCGAAGTGTCTTAACAATGTCCAGAAGTTCACTGGGTGCCTAGCATCGTTAAGTCAGTTTGTATGTCGGTTGGGAGAAAAGGCATTGCCTCTCTACCAACTCATGAAAAAGTCGGATAAGTTCGTTTGGACGCCACAGGCCGATGAAGCCTTTGCCCACTTAAATAAGATGTTAGCCACTACACCAGTGTTAGCCTCTCCACTATCAAAGGAGCCAATGTTGCTCTACATAGCCGCAACCAACCGAGTTGTAAGTGCGGTGATTGTGATAGAGCGCGACGAAGAGGGTAAGTCGGTGCAGAGGCCAGTGTATTACTTGAGCGAGGTATTATCTGCCTCAAAGAAGAACTACCCACACTATCAAAAGGTGGCATATGGTGTCTATATGGCAGCTAAGAAGTTAAAGCATTACTTTGAGGAGCACCCCATCAAAGTAATATGTGAAGCTCCCATATCCGAGATAATGAGTAACAAGGATGCAAGTGGTCGAATCGCAAAATGGGCAATCAAACTAGCTCCTTATGCGCTACAATATGACAGAAGAGAAGCAATCAAGTCTCAGACTGTGGCGGACTTTTTTGTGGATTGGGCCGAGGTACAATACGAACCACCGCCACCAGATCCGAACTACTGGAGGATGCACTTTGACGGGTCAAAAACAAAAACCAGGCTAGGCACCGGAGTTGTGCTTACCTCGCCAAAGAAGGACCGGCTAAAATATGTGCTGCAAATCCATTTCGCGGCATTGAACAATGTCGCTGAGTATGAAGCACTTGTGCATGGGATCAAAGTGGCAAAAGAGATTGGGATACGTCGGATACTATGCTTTGGCGACTCGGATTTGGTAATACAGCAAGTGTCGGGGTTGTGGGACGCCCTAGATCCAAACATGGCTCTGTACAGATTTCATGTGCAGAAGATATCTGGTTACTTTGAGGGGTGTGAATTTCACCATATACCCCGGGTGGAAAATGAGGCTGCCGACATGTTGTCGAAACTCGGATCAACCCGACAAGCAATTCCACCGGGTGTAGCATTGGAACACCTCAGAAAACCATCTATCAGGCCGTCCCTAGGAACCGACTCAATCTATGTCCCGGAAGATACAGAATCCGGAGCTGAGCCCATGGACATTGACATGGGAGGTGGTGCGCGAAACCCGGGGACTGCCTAAGCGAACCCGGGGACTGCCTCGCAGGACCCGGGGATTGCTCAGCGTGATCTGGTTGAAGTTATGTCGGTAGATCAGACGGAAATTGATGAGGATGTGTTCCCTGTACGAGCAATACCAGCTTGGGCACTGCCTATATTTCAATTCCTGAAAGATGGAACGTTACCCACTAAGGAGGTGTTATCTAGGCAAGCTCAGAGGAGAGCAAAGGCATACACAATTATCAATTCTGAGCTGTACAAACGGAGTGTGACCAATGTCCTCCAGCGATGCGTTGACCCGGAAGAAGGGCTTGACATCCTCCGAGATATACATCAAGGAGAGTGCGGGCATCATGCCTCATCCCGAGCCTTGGTGGCAAAAGCGTTCCGGCATGGATTCTACTGGCCAAGTGCCTTAGAACAAGCAGAAGATCTGGTGAGAAAATGCAATGGTTGTCAGAGGTATGCTACCAAGACGCATATGCCAATGTCGGAACTCAAGACCATACCAATTACATCGCCATTTGCCGTATGGTGCTTAGATATGGTTGGCCCATTTAAACCAGCAAGGGGAAATATGACTCACATTTTGGTCATGGTGGATAAATTTACAAAATGGATTGAAGTGAAGCCTATAAGAAAATGTGATGGAGCTACGGCCGTAACATTTCTCAAAGACATTATCTTGAGATACAGTTATCCTCACAGTATCATAACTAATAATGGAACAAATTTTGCTGAAGGAGCATTCGCGCAATTCTGCCGGGATAAGAAGATCCGGCTGGACGTTGCCTCGGTAGCCCACCCCGCATCAAACAGACAGGTGGAAAGATCCAACGGATTAGTGTTATCCGGGATAAAGCCCCGACTCATTGAGCCGCTGCAAGATCAGCGGGGTGCTGGATAGAAGAACTACCAGCGGTACTATGGAGTTTAAGAACAACTCCGAATCGATCAACAGGCTATACGCCATTTTTTCTAGTATATGGGGCAGAAGTTGTGTTACCAGCCGACATAGAGCATGATTCGCCTAGGGTCACCCAATACACAGAAGCCGAAGTGCAAGAAGCCCGGCAAAATGATGTTGATCTGCTGGAAGAAGCGAGAGAATTGGCATTGTCCAGATCCGCCATATATCAGCAAAATCTCCGACGTTATCATAGCCGGAAAGTAAGCCCTCGAGTCTTTCGGGAAGGCGATCTGGTGCTCCGGTTGGTACAACATACTGCTGGCATGCATAAATTATCCTCCCCATGGGAAGGGCCATTCATTGTGAGCAAAGCATTGCACAATGATTCTTATTATCTTATCGATGCAAAGCCACAGGAAAATAACAAGGCGGACAGGTCCGGCGAGGAATCCAAGCGTCCATGGAATGTAGCTCTACTTCGTCCTTTCTACACTTAGCAGAGAAGTGTATGTATCCGAGTATTCTCATATGTCGGTATGTATGCCGGCAATGAGCTTATCAATGAAATGTTGGCATCTCGGGCAGTAACTCGGGGACTACCTTAATAATATTTGTTGTCTTTTATTATTTATACGTCAACTGGAATAAGTTGTTCTACTTAACTCGGATTAGTAATGTGTGAACACCAAAAACCCAACTCTTCGACTTGCTGCTGTCCAACAAGAATTGGCTTCATGGCAAGCAAGAGAACAAGTTTGGAATGGCGTAGCACATGAAAAACGACTGAAGAAAAGAACTTAATCAAGCCGACGTTTGTTTTTGGACTAACCTTGTATTTACTTTCAAACTATTATGCTAAATTATTTTGAGCTAAGCCTAAAAGTTTCTAAGTATTGTTAAAACAATTTTTGAAGCTCGGATTCGTAAGTCGTAAAACCGAATCAAGGTAGACACGAACCGAGCCAGAAGATTGGACAAACAAGAAAATGAAACTCGAGGACTACGCCCAAGTTAATCCGGCATACAAACTTAGTAGCAAAATATCACATAAGTACGGGATACAATTCCACCCGGCATACCGGGGATCTGATAAGTTTTCAAGTGTTTTTACTTAAGGAGCAGCAGGAGGAGGAAGTTCGGCGTCATCTTCACCTTCTTCGATATCTGAGGCATCGTCCTCTCCATCCTCGTTTGAACCATCTTCAACATTCTCGACCTCTTCGTCGCCAGCGGCTTCCAGGAAGCTCGGACCCTTAGTCCATTCGTGAATGGGAGCATATTCAATGAGGCTATGGGCGCAAGCCTGGCGCCGAGCTACCCATTCCGGGTCATTGGTCCACTTGGATCCGGTGCGCAGGCGCGTCAGGAGGCTGAGATCGATCTTCTCATACCACGTGAGTATGTGGTGAAGAACGGTCTCAGCTGCAGCACGTCCAGCAGACTCCCTCCAAAGGTCGAGCTGGGTCTCGATCTCCGTCAGCTTTTCAGCAAGGATTGCGATTCTCTTCAGAGTGTCCTCGCCGGTCCAGAACATGTTGAAGACTCGGACTGAAACGTTGAGGAGATCCTTGCCATAGTTCTTGATGATTTCCACGCGAGATGACAGGCTGACCAATAGGTCCTCCATGTCATAGGGAATGTCCTCACAGTCAGGAGCGACGGGAGTACCCCTCTCTCGGCGGAAATTGGCAACAGCGGCGCTCGCAATGGGAGTACCCTCTAGAAATTTGCCTAAAAACGGGACAAGAGAAGCAAGCAATGAAAAGACATGTGAGATAACCCGAAGAAATATGTCGGATAAGGAAAAGGAACTTATGTAAAATGTGGCTGTGGCTCCAGGTCAATTCATTGATGCAATTATCGCGTCTTTGGCGGAGCTGCACCAGTTCAGCGTTTGCCGACTCGAGTTTGACGTCGGCCTCCTGGAGAAGTTCGCAGTCCTTAGCAATTTGGAGGTTGAGGCGCTCGCGCTCTTCGGTGTAGTCCTGGCCAGCCTTTTCAAGCTCGGTTTGGTGTTGCGCCTTCATCTTCTTCATTTCTTCCTTTAGCTTGGCAATCTCGTCGTTCTTGGTTCGGAGGAGGGCAAGCTCATCGTCTTTCTTTTTGAGCTCGACCTGATGCTGCCCTGCTTGTTCGAGAAAATGCAGCATCATGTCAGGCACGGGCACACTATCTTCAAGAGATGCTGAAATAGCGTGTTGACCCGGCAGAGCCGAGGTATGAATGTTTGCCGAGCCAAGAAGAAAAGAAGATGGAAAGCAAAGCAGGGTCGGACAAAAGTATCCTACCCTTAATCTGATCCAGATTCTTCCTCATGAGCTTGTTCTCAGCCTCCACCCCAACTGCGAAAACCGAATGACGGATTAGTTCTGCAGAAAAAGATGAAGGAAAACAGAAAAAATGTGAAGAAGAGAACTTACCCCTTTTCTCATGCTTAGCGAGATGTGCATTGTGCTTTGCGAGTAGCATCTTGTGGGTATCTAAAAGACGCTGGAACTCAGCACTCCGGCAGTTGGTGGTCACCTGAAAAGAGTACAAAAATTTGGCTTAAGCCTTGTGCATATTCGAAGTGTACAAGATCCGGGCCAAGTGGAACTTAACCCGGCTCTAGGTGTGTGCATATTCGAAGTGTACAAGATCCGGGCCAAGTGGAAGTTAACCCGGCTCTAGGTGTGTGTATATTCGAAGTGTACAAGATCCGGGCCAAGTGGAACTTAACCCGGCTCTAGGTGTGTGCATATTCGAAGTGTACAAGATCCGGGCCAAGTGGAACTTAACCCGGCTCTAGGTGTGTGCATATTCGAAGTGTACAAGATCCGGGCCAAGTGGAACTTAACCCGGCTCTAGGTGTGTGCATATTCGAAGTGTACAAGATCCGGGCCAAGTGGAACTTAACCCGGCTCTAGGTGTGTGCATATTCGAAGTGTACAAGATTCGGGCCAAGTGGAATTTAACCCGGCTCTAGGTGTGTGCGTATTCAAAGTGTACAAGATCCGAGCCAAGTGGAACTTAACCCGGCTCTAGGTGTGTGCATATTTGAAGTTGTCAGGGAGCTATGTTAGTTTTCTAAGGAGCATCCGGCCGAGTAACAAGTTACTCCCCCGGAGGCTCGGGGACTAATGGTTATATCGCTAGTGCATGCTAAGGAAAAGGTGAAGTAACGTACCTCCATCATCCGGCCCGCGAGGTTAATCGCCTTAGAGGCTGTGTTCATCTGAGCAGCGAATTCAGCGGGACCGAACTTCTCCGGGAGATCGTCGTTATAGACAAATTCCGCCTTGTTCCAGTTGTTCATAAACTCGATCAAGATCGGAGGATATCGCTCACCGCTGAGCATGTGGGGCTCCACCAAGCCCTTCGCATGTGCCTCTCTCCTCTCAACCTGAGCAAGGGTCGGACTGGTGTGCAGAACAATTTGCTACGCACTAGTTGGCTCGACAGGGGTGTCCTTCGGTGCTGGAGCCTTCTGGGCAAGCATGGACGCGAGGGTGCGCTGTCCAGACCTGGTGGACGCTGCCCTGGTGACGTCAGGGGCTTTCTTGCCTGAGAGGAGGAAGTGGTTGCGGCAGATTTCCCCTTAGGAGCTGCCTGGGTACTTCCTCGCCGAGACTGAGAAGACTCGGACGAGGCGGAGGAGCTTGGCGCTGGTGCCCTTGTTGCTGGAATTGGTGCTGGTGCTGGTGTTGGTGCTGGTACGAAGGTAGTCTCGATAGTTGCTAGTTGCGGTGGAGCCAAAGTGGTGGATGTCGCTGCCTCGGTTGGGTCCGTCTCCCCCGCTCCGGGGTTGCCCCCCTCTTGACGAGGTGGGCTGGAACCCGGAGCAGCCACAGAACCCTCTATAATAGGCCTCAGCGGGCGTGACTCGTCGTCATGAGGGGGAGAAGGGCTAGGTAGGAGCGGTGAAGAGATGCTAGATCCACTCTGGGGAACATCCTCCGCAGCACTACCAAATCAAACAATGTCAGAAGAGAGACTAAAACAATGCAAGAAAGAATAAGTTGCAGAGGGAAAAGAGGCTTACGCATCCGAGGTCAGGGGCTCCTTGGGTTTCCGAGCCCTTCGTGCTGGGGCCTTGCCTGCAGGCTTGGAAGCAGTTTTGTCTCCGGACTTCTTTCGCCTTTTGGAGGGCTGAGAAGGTCCGGAGGAGGAACTTGATGCAGCTCCACGCCTCTTCTTCGGCGCTGCCGGAACAGGTTCACCCGTGGCAAGGGGAGGGTCCTCGTGGATCTGCCCACCGGGGTGAGCTGATGCCGGAAGTGGGCGCGTGCCGAAGCAGCCAACATTGTCGCTAACGAAATCCAGCGCCCCAAAGCGCTGAACGAGCCCGGAGACGATGCGTTCTCCGGTGGCGATGAAGTTTCCCGTCCGGATCTTGACCCCTGCTAGCGCCGCTAGCCCCACGGTGGGCGCCAACTGTGGTTCCTTCAGCAGACCATTGAGGCTAATCATTGAGGTCCTCCATGCAGGAGATAGAACTGCACAAAAGGTGCTACAATCAGGTTTCTACTGGCCTACCCTTTTTAAAGATGCAAGAAAATTTGTTTTATCTTGTGATGAATGTCAGCGTGTTGGTAATATTTCTAGACGCAATGAAATGCCTATGAACTACTCTCTAGTTATTGAACCCTTTGATTGCTGGGGATTTGACTTTATGGGTCATTTCCCTCCCTCGAAAGGTTATACTCATATTCTTGTTACCGTGGATTATGTTACTAAGTGGGTAGAAGCCATTCCTACGAAGAGTGCTGACAGGGAAACTTCTCTAAAAATGCTTAAGGATGTTATCTTCCCTAGGTTTGGAGTGCCTAGGTATCTCATGACTGATGGGGGTTCTCATTTCATTCATGGTGGTTTTAGAAACACCCTTGCTAAATATGATGTTAATCATAGAATTGCTTCAGCTTATCAGCCCCAAACTAGCGGGCAAGTAGAGTTATCAGATAGAGAAATTAAATCCATCTTGCAAAAGACTGTTAATAGATCTAGGAAAAACTGGGCTAAAAAGTTGAATGATGCTTTATGGGCTTATAGAACTGCCTACAAAAATCCTATGGGGATGTCTCCTTATAAAATGGTTTATGGGAAAGCTTGTCACCTACCTTTAGAATTAGAACACAAAGCTTACTGGGCAGTTAAAGAACTAAATAGAGATTGTAAGCTCACTGGTGAGAAAAGATTATTTGACTTAAGCTCTTTAGATGAATGGAGGAGTGAAGCCTATGAAAATGCTAGGCTCTTTAAGGAAAAGGTTAAAAGATGGCATGACAAGCGAATACTTAAGAGAGAATTTCATGTTGGTGAGAAAGTTCTATTGGATAGGTCTCGTCTCAGATTTTTTGCAGGAAAGCTACTATCAAAATGGGAAGGACCCTTCATTATTGAAGAAGTATACCGTTCAAGAGCAATAAAAATTTCTTCTTTAAAAGATAATACTACACAAGTAGTGAATGGGCAACGACTCAAACACTATATTGCTGGGGATTCTTATAATGAAGATGTTGATGCCTTTCAAGTTATAACTCCAGAAAAATTTATCAAGGACCAAATTCAGAGACCTATAGAGTCCGCTTTCAAATAGGTAACAGTTCAGGTAAGAATAGTTCCACGAAAATACTATCCAACTCTATTTTTGCAGTTTTCAGTCAATAAGGAAAGCTACGAAGCGAAAGAGGGACGGAAACGGAGCCAGGGTGGCTCACACCACCCTGTGGCGCGGGCCCACCCCTGGCTGCACCACCAAGTGGTGTGGCCACCCCAGACTCCGTCTCCGACCCGTTTTCTCCCAGTACCTTCCTTTCGTCATGAAACTTTGTAATATATAACCCCCCGGATCCCCCGAGGTTCGTATATCATGTTTTCGTCGTGTTTTTGTTTCAATATGTTTCTGACAGGTAGAGTCCCAGATTTGGAGCTACAATGTCTTCCACTGGATCAGCTAAGAAAGATTCTTTAGAGGATATCATCAACCCATACATGAGGGAGTTGAAGATTCATTCCAAGGAGTTGTTGCTTGAAGATGGGGAACTCTGGATAAAAGAGGTTCGATGCCCTAAAGGTGAAGGAAGTCTGGAGGACTGGATGGAAGCGCTGGAGCAAGAAGTCTTTAGGTACAGGAAGATGGCGGAGTGCGAAGTGGATATCATCCATAAGATTTGTTCCGAACTCATCGCTGAGCACCAAAAGGAGACTGTTGAACTCAAGGATGAAGTCCTCTCACTCCACCAAACAACCAACGAACTGCAAGCACGGTTCTATGACGTTCAAAATCAAAACTGTGAGTATGAGGTTAGGTTTAAATGCATAAGTGCTGCTGCAAGTTTCAGGATGTTGGAAACCACGATGTCCTTTGTTGATGGGAAGCCCTTACCCTGGAAGTTGGACGAAGATGAGAGGATACCACCACCACCGAAGGAGTAATTCGTCATCAGGTTTGGCATCCCCTTGGTTTGTTCCAAGCTTGGGGGAGTGTCGTGGTATCACATCACTATCTTCTATCTTTTTACCTTATTAGTAGAGTCATATCATGAATAGAGAAGTTATTATGTAGGATGGTTTGCATTATGGAAGTGTCCCCTCTCTCGTTAGATATGTATCCCTTGGTGTGAGTTGCCGTTATGGATTATTAATGAGAAGTTCTATCATTCACTCTTTTCATAGCTTATATTAGTTTTCAATTCGTGGTTGTATGATTGATCTTGTTGATAGTATTGGTATCACTTTAGGATCATTGAGTTAATTTACTTGGTTTTGGCAAACCTGGCTCGGTCAGTAGCAGCACTATTTTTGAGAGTTGAATGAAAAAGATAAAAGTACTCTAAAGAAATATAATTTCATCATCTTTCTTTCTTGATTTGCTCATAAGTCTAGTATTCTCTAGTTAAGATCTTTTGTGCTTCCAAGGAAGATTGCATGTTTGTTTTTATCACTTGTATGTTTATTTGTTTCCTTCAACTCTTATACTTGCTACCCAGCCTTGCTAGCCAAAAACCTGTACTGAGAGGGAATTCTTCTCGTGCATCCACTCCTTTAAACCAAAACCTTTGCCATTTGTGTCCACCATACCTACCTATTAGCATTATTGCTATTCCAAGTAAATTCTTGTTTTTATCTACCTTCCAAATTAAACTTGTTATGTGAAAATTAGTGATTAAAGCTCTCACGAACTTGATGGCACACTTTACTTTCTTGCACTTAATAAACTTGAACCATTGTGCTCACATATGTTGCGTATATGCTTACGCTTTGTAAGTTGTGAATTAGCAAAACCATGCTGTCATGGGGAACGCTTTCAACATTGCACTGGTACTTTGTACCTAGTTGATATCATGTTCTTTTGTCTATGGATGTCATCGGTGTGAAATGAAAGGGGAGCTTGTAAGTCCATGGAGTTATGCATGTGTGTTAGAGAAACGCCTGGGCCGCTGGTTTAATCCATGCTGACATGGTGGAAACCTGCAGCGTAACCATAACGAGCATCTATGAAGCATTCTTCTTATAAAAAAGAGTCTGATATTGAGAAAAAAGAGAAAAAGAAAAAAAAGATTATGAAAAGAGGAAAGAGAGAAAAAAGCACCATATTCCCATGGTAAATAAGAAGATTGCTGAGATGCTTGTTGTCTGCTTGCCTTGTCATTTTGATATGGGGATTCTTCCGTATCATCGGGCAAGGGGTACCCCGTTGGCGGTTCTCTATGATACACATATGCTTACGATGACAAGAACTTACTGGTGACTAAACTTGAGTAGCATGAGGAGCGGCCCTCGTATTCAAGGGACATGAGATTCTCATTTTACAACTTGTCAATGCATATCCTCATATTTTATCACTTTAATCTTAACCACCTAAATATGCCTATGTAGGGGCAATGAGAGCTGAAAGCTAGTAAGTATCATAATTTTTGGAAGCTCTTTATGAAACTTGAAATCCCTGCTTCCCTCTGCAAAGGGCCTTTTTTTACTTTGTACTTGAGTCAGCAAACCTTTTCCCTTCTATCTCAGCAAGTATTTTGAGTTGTTGTGTTTCATTCATTCATATGATGATTTATTCAATCATGTTTCTTATGTTCCTTGCTTTGCACATTGCTCTTATCTTGATGTTTACTACTTTGAAAGCTATCATTGAAAACCAGTTATTTGTGAACTCCAGCAAATTATCAACTATTCTTCGACCAAGAGCTAAGTTTGCCATTACCAATTATGATTCACTTTATGTATCTTTATTGTGTTTCCTTTCCTCATTGCAAGTTGAGTTATATAATTGTGAGTTGTCTTCTATTATGATCTATGTATTTGATGAATGTGATGCTTCTTGTCCGTATTCTTTTATCAACTCTTCACTCCATAAACCTGAGGCCATGTTTATTGAGCTCAGTTTCGCTTGGGGTCAAGCGAAGTCTAAGCTTGGGGGGAGTTGATACGTCCATTTTGCATCACTATTCTATGTCATAATTCACTATTATTCATTGATATATTTCATATTGAGAGGTGATACTTACGTTATTTCATCTGTTTTTGCATGGTTGATGACTTTTGGAGAATAGACCGCTGCAATGAGGATTCTGATGGAAAAGGTGCTGTTTGGAGGCAAAATTCGCGAAGTTCAGAAAATCCAGGAAAATACATGGAAAATCCTATTTTTCTAGAAGACGAAGGAAGCCAGAAGGGGGGCTAGAGATGGCCACAGGGGGCCCACACCACCCCCTAGCGCGGGCCAGCCCAGGCCGCGCCACCAGGTGGTGTGGCCGCCCTGGTCCACCCCTGGCACTCCCCTCTGGCGTATATTATCCTCCCGAAACCCTAAGACTCGGAGAGCGAGCACAGAAAGATTTTGCCACCTCTGTGGGGCAGAAAACACCGAGAGAGAAAGATCTCTCCGGCAGACAGATTTCTGCCGGGGGAATTCCTTCCCGGAGAGGGGAGATCATCGCCATCAACACCACCATCAAGCTGGACTTCATCGGGATCATCATCATCACCATCACCACCATCATCACCATCAACACCCTCATCACCATCTCCATATTGCTGTAACAATTGGGTTAAATCTTGCATAGTTCATAGGGGAAACTTTCCCGGTGTTGATTACTCTTTGTAGTTGATGCTATTGAGTGAACTATTGAATTATTGTTTATGTTCAGATTGTTATATGATACATTGCAAATGTATCTATAATTTTTGATGTTCCATGCTTGGTTTTATCCACTTTCTTGTGTTTTGTTCCAACTTTGGAGTACTTTTCATATGATTTCTTGGACTAACCTATTAACAAGAGCCACAGTGCCAGCTGCCTGTTTTCTGCTGTTTTTGGTTCCAGGAAAGTCAGAAAATGAATATTCTCGGAATTGGACGGGACAAAAGCCAAAGTGCCTATTTTTCCGAAAGTCATCAGATGCCAGAATACGAGACAGAGAGGGGCCAGAGGCCGGCCACACCACCTGGCCACGCGGCCAGGCTGGGCCTGTGCTAGGGGGTGGTTTGGTGGCCCCTAGCACCCCTCGACCTCCCCTTCCGACTATAAGATGCCCTCGGGACGTAAACCCTAAGCGCCCGATCAAAAATCCACGAAAGAGCCTGTAGCCGCTGTCATCTCCATCCCTAGATCGGGAGGGGTCTGAAGCTCTTCCCGGTACCCTGCCGGAGAGGGGGATTCACCCTGGAGGCCTTCTTCATCACCATGCAAGCCTTCGGTGTGATGCGTGAGTAGTTCATCCTTGGACTACAGATCCATGTAGTAGCTAGATGGCTGGTTCTCCTCCTTTGTGCTTTCATGTCTAGATCTTGTGAGCTCCGTTCATGATCAAGATCATCTATCTGTAATCATACATGTTGTGTTTGCGGGGATCCGATGGATATTGAGATGCTATTTCAGATTGATTATTGATTCTATCATGTCTTTGTTATTTGTGATCTTGCATGTTTTCCATTGTTAGTAGCTATCTTGGCCAAGTAGATGCTAGCAACTCCAAGAGTTAGTATTTATGCTCGATAGTGGGTTCATGCCTCTGGTAATCTGGGGAAGTGACAGAAATCTCTAAGGTACTAGATGTGCTGTTGCTACTAGGGAGAAAACAACAATCCTTTGTTCATATAACAATCGTATTGTTTACTTTACACGCAGTTCGTAAAGCAATAATCTGTTGCTTGCAACTTAATACTGGAGGGGGTTCGGATGATAACCTGAAGGTGGATTATTAGTCATAGATGCAGTTGGATGGCGGTCTATGTATTATGTTGTAATGCTCAATCAAGTCTCAAAGGAGTCAAGATGATTAGTATATGCATGTATTGCTTTCTCGATGTTTGTCAATTGCCCCGCTGTAATTTGTTCACCCATCATGTTATCTATCTAAGGAGAGCCACCTCTAGT
The DNA here is from genome assembly GCA_916181665.1 of Avena sativa. NCBI lineage: Eukaryota > Viridiplantae > Streptophyta > Magnoliopsida > Poales > Poaceae > Avena > Avena sativa. Next base: position 523,802,159 of record OV702287.1, on the reverse strand, counting down.
GAACTATGGATCCCGGTCCTTGTCTTTTACATTCAATCTACAATCTTTTACTTCTTTGTGTTTACTTTCTGCAAACTTTTACTTCTTTCCATTCGATACGTTTAATCCTTTGTTTTCCACAAAACAAGGTGAGATTGACAACCTCATCGCAAGTTGGGGACAAAGTTCTGTGGTTGTGTTGTGCAGGTCTCCACGTTGCTACTAGCACCGGTAGTGTGGCCTGCCAAAGCTCAGCTAGGGTTACCAACGATCTCTACATCAACCACGCACTAGCACTTTTCTGGGCGCCGTGCATTGAGCCATCATTATACATCATTATTCCATCTCTGATCATGATCCATATGATGTCTTGTGAGTAGTTTGTTTTGTTCTTAAGGACATGGGAGAAGTCATGTTGTTAGTAGTGGAATTGCGTTGAGAAAGATTCAATAGTTTGATATTTAAGTTGTGGTGTACTTCTTCTAGTGGTGTCATGTGAACATCGACTACATGACACTTCACCTATATGGGCCTAGGGGAATGCATTGTGTATTTGGCTACTAATCGTAGGGGTTGCCGGAGTGATAGAAACCTGAACCCCCGTTAGGAAACCATTGCACAAGGGACGTAAGGGTCTTAGAGTTTAAAGTTGTGGTTAGGTTTCTACCTTAATTACTTTCTTGTACTTACGGATGTTTGCAAGGGGTATAATCACAAGTATGTATTAGTCCTAGGAAGGTCGGTACATTAGCACAGGTTCACCCACACAACACTTAGCAAGCTAAAGAAGATTAATCAACTATATGAAGCGAAAGCACTTGACAGTCTTCCCATGTGTCCTTGAGAACGTTTGGTCATCTTAAGTAATACAACCGGCTTATCCTTTGCTGCATAAAGGATTGGGCCACTTTCTACATTTATTCCTATTGTCTTTTATTTACTCGTACTTGGTTTACCTTCTTTATCAAAAACCCCTAAAAATCCGTTTGCTAAGTATTTGTAGAGAATTCCTGATCCATACCACTAGCCAGCATCTTCTACTCCTCGTTGGGTTCGACACTCTTACTTATCGAAAATACTACGATACACCCCCTATACTTGTGGGTCATCACTCAGTCGATTCATCAGTCGAATGGGCGAAAAGGCACTGCCCTTCTACCAACTTCTCCGCAAATCTGACAAGTTTGAGTGGACCAACGAGGCACAAGAAGCATTCAAAGACCTCAAGCGCCTACTGTCCACCTCGCCAGTACTGGTGACCCCACGCAAAAGGGAAGCACTATTGCTATACATCTCCGCCACCAACCAGGTGGTCAGCACGGTGCTCGTGGTAGAACAAGCCGAGGAAAACAAGGTCCACGGGGTACAACGCCCAGTCTACTACCTCAGTGAGGTACTCACGCCAACAAAACAGCGGTACCCGCACTACCAGAAGCTGGCATACGGCATCTTCATGACAGCCAGGCGACTACGCCACTACTTCCAGGAGCACCCAATCGTGGTGGTCAACGACACCCCGCTTGGACATATCCTCAACAACCTAGACGCCACCGGACGAGTCATGCTTTGGGGAATCGATTTGTCTCCACGAGACATTACATATGAAAAACGCGACGCGATCAAGTCGCAAGTCCTCCCTGACTTCCTCGTGCACTGGATGGAGAACCAGCTCCCTGAAAAACCAGATATGTCCTACCTCTGGACAATATACTTCGATGGATCCAAACGAAAGGACGGCGCTGGCGCTGGCGTCATACTAACATCGCCTCAGGGAGATAAGCTGAAATACATCTTGCGAATGCAGTTCACCGCCTCTAACAACGAAGCTGAATACGAGGCCCTGCTGCATGGGATGAGGATGGCAAAAGCCTACGGCGCCAAGAGGCTCATAATATACGGCGACTCCAAGCTGGTCGTCAACCAGACAATGCACGAGTGCGACGCACTGAACGACAATATGACTGCCTATCGCGACCTCTACGACACACTCGAAGGGGACTTCGATGGTTGCGAGCTGCGACATATAGGCCGCGAAAGCAATGAAGAGGCTGACACACTCGCCAACATTGTCTCTACCTGCGCCCCCATACCACCTGGGGTATTTCTTGAGCGCATCTACGAGCGCTCCATCAAGCCAAAGGCTGAAGAGAAGAAAACAAGCGCAACAACGGACTCGGGGGCTGCGCCACCCAATGAGCCAATGGCACTCGACGACTTGGAGCTTAACACAGGACTTGAAGGACCAATGAGCGTCATGATGATCGAGCCATCGTGGACCCAACCATACATCACATACCTTCTCAACAAAAGGCTACCGGATGACCCGGCTGACGCACGACACATTGCGCGGTGATCCAAGGCATTTGATGTTATCAACGGCGAACTGTATAAGCGCAATATCACAGGAGTACTCCAACGATGCGTCTCCAATGCCGATGGAAGAGCTGTTCTCCTCGACATCCATGAGGGGACTTGCGGGCACCACGCTGGTAGTCAAGCCCTCGTCGCCAAAGCTCTACGAGCTAGATTCTACTGGCCTACGGCCATGCGTGACGCCAAGGACTGTTGGAGATATGCCCTAGAGGCAATAATAAATATAGTTATTATTATATCTTTGTGTTTATGATAAATGTTTATATTCATGCTATAATAGTATTAACAAGGAAACATTAATACTTGTGTGAATTGTAAACTTAAATTGAAGTCCCTAGTATAGCCTCTATACTTCACTAGCTTGTTGGTTAATAGATGATTGTGGTTTCCTTATCATGAACATTGAGATGTTATTAACAACAAGATCATATCGTTAGGAGAATGATATGGTGGACATACTCCTATAGATAAGCGTAGCATAAAGATCAAGTCATTTCAATAGTTCAATTGCTATATGCTTTCTGATACATAGTAACCTAATTCCTTCGACCATGAGATCATGCATATCACCTTTACTGGATGGATGCTTTGATGTCATCAAACACCACACCGTAACAGGGTGGCTATAAAGGTGGTATTGAGTGTTCGGAAAGTATTGGTTGAGACACATGGATCAAGAGTGGGATTTGTCCATCCATATGACGGATAGATATTCTCTGGGCCCTCTCGGTGAAATGTCATCCAATTAGCTTGCAAGCATGTGACTGGGTCACAAGGGATCACATATCACGGGAACGAGAAAAGAGTACTTATCAGTAACGAGGTTGAACTAGGTATATAGAGATACCGACGATCATAACCTCGGATAAGTAACATATCGTGAGACAAAGGGAAATTGGTATCGTATGTAAGTGGTTCATTCGATCGCAAAGTAATCGTAGAAATATGTGGGAGCCATATGAATTTCCAGATTCCTCTATTGGTTATTGTTCGGAGAAGTGTCTCGATCATGTCCGCATAATTCACGAACCGTAGGGAGACACACTTAAGGATTCGACGTTGTTTGAGTAGTTATGGTATTATGAGAAAGAGACCGAATGTTGTTCGGAGTCTCGGATGGGATCCGAGATATCACGAGGTGATCCGGAATGGTCCGGAGAATAAGATTCATATAAGGAAAGTCCCGTTTCGGAGTTGGGGAATGGTTCCGGTGTTTTCATCGGGAACATTCTAGAAGGTCCCGGAATGTCCGGCACTCCGGAGGGGGGAAGGGGGTACATGAATGTGTCATTGCATGTTGGAATGATTGCATCATGTACTAAGTGTTCTCGCTGTCCGAAATAAAGGGTTAATTCAAATCCTAAATTGAAAAGTCAAACTGCCAGTTTTCGGTCAAACTGCCAGTTTTCGGAAAGAGGAGAAAGAGGAGGAGAGGTGGAGGCCGAGTTGGAGGAGGGTTCCTCCCCTTGGCCGGCGCACCTCCCAAGGCCGAGTTGGGGAGGAACTCCTCCCCTTGGCCGCCGGCCCTCCCACCTATAAAGGGAGGGGCAGGGCTCCCCTCTCTACACAACACAAGTTTCCTATCCTCTAAACTAAACCCTAGATCTAGACCCCGGTTTAGAGCTATTCGGTTTAGAGCCTTCTAATTGGTTTAGAGCCCTCTAATTGGTGTGTCTAATTACTAGACCACTAATAGCCTCTCTCATAAGCTCCACCATACTCGCACCGGCTTAAGGCGAAGCCCTGCGGGATCTCCCCTCTACCTCCGGTACCACGCCGTTGTGCTGCCGGAATCGCGAGGAGAGTGCTACAACCTCCGCTGCCTGCTGGAACAAGGGAGAGGAAGGTCTTCGTCGAGTACCGAACGTGTGACCGACTGCGGGGGCGCTGCTGGAACGTGGCGCCGGAAGGATCGTCTACGCGATCTTGAGATCGGAAAGAGTACGACTACATCACCCACGAGAATCTGCTCTCGTTAAACACTTTGGAATCTTCGAGGGTGAGTTATTCCATCGACTCGTTGCTACAATCTAGTAGATAGATCTTGGCTTGTTTGTTTGTATGCGATAGAAAATTTTTGTTTTCCATGCTACGAACCCCTACAGTGGTATCAGAGCCGTGTCTATATGTAGATCTGTTGCACGAGTAGAACACAATGGTCATTGTGGGCGTTGATGCTTTTATTGTAGATTGCTTTTTGTGTACTTTGCATCTTGCGGTATGTTGGGATGAAGCGGCCCGGGCTAACCTTACATGACATCGTTCATGAGACTTGCTCCACGCTTGACATGCAACTCGTTTTGCATAAGTGGCTTTGCGGGTGCCTGTTTCTCCTAGCATAGTAAAGATCCAATTTACAACGGGTGATCAACAATGCTAGTATCAATGTTGTGGTTCTTGTTCGTAAGTTAGAACGACACTTATGGAAAGCCCCAAACCACGTAAAATATGCAAAGAAAGTAGAAGCGTCTAACTTTGTTTTGCAGGGGTGTGCAGTGATGTGATATGGCCATGATTGTGATTATATTTGATGTATGCAATGTTCCTTATTGTAAGTTGGCAACCGGCAGGAGCCATATGGTTGTCTTTAAATTCTGTTAAGACCTGCGTGTCTATTCAAAATAGTTGTAATAGTTGAAGCTGGTGGACGACAACCATGAAGAAGCGTCATTGACCTTGATGCCATGCCGGTGATGATGGAGATCATGTTCGTGCTTGAAGATGGAGATCGGAAGCACAAAGAAGAAAGGCCATATCATATCACATATTATGAATTGCATGTGATGTTAATCCTTTATGCATCTTGTATTGCTTAGTAGACGACGGTAGCATTATAAGATGATCCCTCATGCACATAAATTTCAAGTCTAAAGTGTTCGCCCTTAGTTAGCACCGTTGCTAAAGCTTGTTGCTTCGAAGCACCACGTGATGATCGGGTGTCTTTGATTCCACGGGTGAATACAACGTAAGCAAGCCAGATTTGCTTATGCGGTAGCTAAGGTTTGATCTTGACGAGCCTAGCATGTACAGACATGGCCTCAGGAACACGGATCGCCGAAAGGTAAAGCATGAATCATATAGCAGATATGATGAACATGTCGATTGTTCGCCATTGAAAACTATATCAACTCTCGTGATGATCGGTGTTGATGTAGTGGATTTGGTTCATGTGATCACTAAAACAATGTGAGGGATGTTGTTTTGAGTGGGAGTTCACCTAGTTTAATTTCATTAATTAATTTGAACTCAATTTGTCATAAACTTAGTCTAAACTATTGCAAATATGTTGTAGATCAATGGCAGCCCCTACCATCAATTTTAATGCGTTCCTAGAGAAAGAAAAGTTGAAAAACAATGGAAGCAACTTCGCGGATTGGTTCCGCAATTTGAGGATTGTCCTCACAGCTGGTAATTTGACCTATGTGCTGGATGCACCGCTAGGTGACCCACCTGCAGCTGATGCTACCGATGAAGTAAAGAATGTTTACCTTGCTCGGAAGAATCAGTACTCCATAGTTCAGTGTGCTATCTTGTATGGTTTAGAATCGGAGCTTCAGAAAAGGTTTGAAGAGTCAGACCCATATGATATTGTCAAGGATCTCAAATTAATTTTTGAGACTCATGCGGCAATTGAAAGTTATGAAGCTTCTGAAAAGTTCTTTAACTGCAAGATGGAAGAGGGTAGCTCCGTCAGTGAGCATGTGCTTAAAATGTCTGGGCACGCGAACAAACTTCAAAGCTTGGGTATAGTGATTCCTAATACTTTGGGAGTTTACCGCATCCTCCAATCACTACCACCAAGTTACAAGAACTTTGTGATGAACTACAACATGCAGAACATGAACAAAGAGTTGCCAGAACTATTTGCTATGTTAAAGTCTGCAGAAGTGGAGATCAAGAAAGAGCACCAAGTGTTGATGGTCAATAAGACCACCAAATTCAAGAAAGGCAAGTCTAAGCAGAAGGGACACTTCAAGAAGGGTGGTAAGCAAGTTACCATGCCGACGAAGAGGACCAAGGCTGGACCTAAGCCTGATACTGAGTGCTTTTACTGCAAAGGGGAAGGTCACTGGAAACGGAATTGCCCAAAGTACTTGGCGGATTTGAAGAACGGCAACATCAAGAAGAAAGGTATATTTGATATACATATTATTGATGTGTATTTCACTAGTATTCGTAGTAGTGCCTGGGTATTTGATACTGGTTCGGTTGCTCATATTTGTAACTCGAAACAGGAGCTGCAGAATAAACGAAAGCTAGCGAAGAACGAGGTGACGATGCGCGTGGGAAACGGATCAAAGGTTGATGTGATCGCGGTCGGCACGCTACCTCTTCATCTACCATCGGGATTAGTTTTATACTTAAATAATTGTTATTTGGTGCCTGCGTTGAGCATGAACATTATATCTGGATCTTGTTTATTGCGAGACGGTTACTTGTTTAAATCCGAGAATAATGGTTGTTCGATTTATATGAGTAATATGTTTTATGCACATGCACCTTTGATAGATGGTCTATTCATATTGAATCTCGATAGTGGAAATACACATATTAATAACATTGAAGCTAAACGTTTGAAATCAAGCGATAACTTGACCTATATGTGGCACTGTCGTCTTGGTCACATTGGAGTGAAGCGTATGAAGAAACTCCATTCCGATGGACTTCTTGAATCACTTGATTTTGAATCACTTGAAAGATGCGAAGCATGTCTGATGGGTAAAATGACTAAGACTCCATTTTCTGGTATGATGGAGCGAGCTACAGACTTATTGGAAATCATACATACCGATGTGTGTGGTCCAATGAGTGTAGCATCGCGCAGTGGTTATCGTTATGTTCTTACCTTCACAGATGACTTGAGTAGATATGGGTATATCTATTTCATGAAACATAAGTCCGAAACTTTCGAGAAGTTTAAGGAGTTTCAAAGTGAGGTAGAGAATCAACGTAACAAGAAGATTAAATTTCTACGTTCTGATCGTGGAGGTGAATATCTAAGTTACGAGTTTGGTGAGCATTTGAAGAAATGTGGAATACTTTCGCAGTTGACACCGCCGGGAACACCACAGCGTAATGGTGTGTCTGAACGTCGTAATCGAACTCTCTTAGATATGGTTCGTTCTATGATGTCACTTACAGATTTACCGCTATCATTTTGGGGTTATGCATTAGAAACAGCCGCATTCACTTTAAATAGGGCACCATCTAAATCCGTTGAAACGACACCGTATGAATTATGGTTTGGGAAGAAACCTAAATTGTCGTTCCTTAAAGTTTGGGGATGCGAAGCCTATGTAAAGAAGTTACAGCCGGACAAGCTTGAACCCAAAGCGGAAAAATGCGTCTTCATAGGATACCCGAAGGAAACTATTGGGTATACCTTCTATCATAGATCCGAAGGCAAAATCTTCGTTGCTAAGAATGGATCCTTTCTAGAGAAGGAATTTCTCTCGAAAGAAGTGAATGGAAGGAAAGTAGAACTCGACGAGGTTGTCGAACCTTCTCTCGAAATTGCGAGTAGCGCAGCACCGGAAGAAGTTCCTGTGGTGCCTGCACCAATAAGAGAGGAAGCTAATGATGGTGATCATGAAACTTCGGTTGAAGTTGCTACAGAGCCTCGGAGGTCAACGAGAACTCGTACCACTCCAGATTGGTATGATTCCGTTATGAATGTCATGTTGGTGGACAACACCGATGACCCCGAGACATATGAGGAAGCGATGATGAGCCCAGATTCCAATAAATGGCAAGAAGCCATGAAATCCGAGATTGGATCCATGTACGAAAACCAAGTATGGACTTTGGTGGACTTACCGGATGGCCGGAAGGCTGTCGAGAACAAATGGATTTTCAAGAAGAAAACAGATGCTGATGGTAATGTTACTGTCTATAAAGCTCGACTTGTCGCAAAAGGGTTTCGACAAATTCAAGGAGTTGACTACGATGAGACTTTCTCACCGGTAGCGAAGCTAAAGTCTGTAAGGATTATGTTAGCAATCGCTGCATATTATGATTATGAGATATGGCAGATGGATGTCAAAACAGCATTCCTCAATGGAGACATTGATGAAGAGTTGTATATGATACAACCCAAAGGTTTTGTCGATCCTAAAGATGCTAACAAGGTATGCAAGCTTCAACGGTCCATCTATGGATTGAAGCAAGCATCCCGAAGTTGGAATCAACGTTTTGATAAGGTAATCAAAAGTTTTGGTTTTATACAAACTTATGGAGAAGCTTGTATTTACAAGAAAGTGAGTGGGAGCTCTGTAGCATTCTTAATACTGTATGTGGATGACATATTGTTGATTGGGAATGATGTAGACCTTCTTAATAGTGTCAAAGAGTATTTGAATAATAGTTTTTCAATGAAGGATCTTGGCGAAGCAGCTTACATATTAGGCATAAAGATTTATAGAGATAGATCGAAACGCCAAATATCATTGTCACAAAGTACATATTTGGACAAAGTTCTAAAGAGGTTTGGAATGGAAGATAGCAAGAAAGGGTTCTTGCCCATGTTGCCCAATACGACCTTGAGTAAAACTCAAAGTCCGACATCGGCAGAAGATAGAGAAAGAATGAGTAAGACTCCCTATGCTTCAGCCATAGGATCTCTAATGTATGCCATGCTATGTACTAGACCCGACATTGCATATGCTGTTAGTTTAACTAGCAGATATCAAAGTGATCCAGGAGTGGATCATTGGACAGCGGACAAAAACATCCTTAAGTACTTGAGAAGAACTAAGGATATGGTTCTTTCTTATGGAGGTGATGAACAGCTCGTTGTTAATGGTTACACCGATGCTAGTTGGAACACCGATCTGGATGATTCTAAATCACAATCTGGATACGTATTTATTTTGAATGGTGCAGCAGTTAGCTGGAGGAGTGCAAAGCAAAGCGTTGTGGCGAGATCTTCAACTGAATCGGAATACATGGCTGCTTCGGAGGTTTCACAAGAAGCGATATGGATGAAAGAGTTCATTACAGAGCTGGGTGTGGTTCCTAGTGCGCTGGACCCAATGTCTATCTACTGTGATAACATGGGCGCCATAGCCAATGCGCAAGAACCAAGGTCACACAAGAAGCTGAAGCATATCAAGCTACGTTTTCACGCTATTCGAGAACATATCCAGGATGGGGATATAAAGATTTGCAAAGTACACACAGATCTGAATGTGGCGGATCCGTTGACTAAACCTCTCCCGAGGGCAAAACATGACCAACACCAAACTGCCATGGGTGTTCGGTATATTACCATGTAATCTAGATTAGATGACTCTAGTGCAAGTGGGAGACTGTTGGAGATATGCCCTAGAGGCAATAATAAATATAGTTATTATTATATCTTTGTGTTTATGATAAATGTTTATATTCATGCTATAATAGTATTAACAAGGAAACATTAATACTTGTGTGAATTGTAAACTTAAATTGAAGTCCCTAGTATAGCCTCTATACTTCACTAGCTTGTTGGTTAATAGATGATTGTGGTTTCCTTATCATGAACATTGAGATGTTATTAACAACAAGATCATATCGTTAGGAGAATGATATGGTGGACATACTCCTATAGATAAGCGTAGCATAAAGATCAAGTCATTTCAATAGTTCAATTGCTATATGCTTTCTGATACATAGTAACCTAATTCCTTCGACCATGAGATCATGCATATCACCTTTACTGGATGGATGCTTTGATGTCATCAAACACCACACCGTAACAGGGTGGCTATAAAGGTGGTATTGAGTGTTCGGAAAGTATTGGTTGAGACACATGGATCAAGAGTGGGATTTGTCCATCCATATGACGGATAGATATTCTCTGGGCCCTCTCGGTGAAATGTCATCCAATTAGCTTGCAAGCATGTGACTGGGTCACAAGGGATCACATATCACGGGAACGAGAAAAGAGTACTTATCAGTAACGAGGTTGAACTAGGTATATAGAGATACCGACGATCATAACCTCGGATAAGTAACATATCGTGAGACAAAGGGAAATTGGTATCGTATGTAAGTGGTTCATTCGATCGCAAAGTAATCGTAGAAATATGTGGGAGCCATATGAATTTCCAGATTCCTCTATTGGTTATTGTTCGGAGAAGTGTCTCGATCATGTCCGCATAATTCACGAACCGTAGGGAGACACACTTAAGGATTCGACGTTGTTTGAGTAGTTATGGTATTATGAGAAAGAGACCGAATGTTGTTCGGAGTCTCGGATGGGATCCGAGATATCACGAGGTGATCCGGAATGGTCCGGAGAATAAGATTCATATAAGGAAAGTCCCGTTTCGGAGTTGGGGAATGGTTCCGGTGTTTTCATCGGGAACATTCTAGAAGGTCCCGGAATGTCCGGCACTCCGGAGGGGGGAAGGGGGTACATGAATGTGTCATTGCATGTTGGAATGATTGCATCATGTACTAAGTGTTCTCGCTGTCCGAAATAAAGGGTTAATTCAAATCCTAAATTGAAAAGTCAAACTGCCAGTTTTCGGTCAAACTGCCAGTTTTCGGAAAGAGGAGAAAGAGGAGGAGAGGTGGAGGCCGAGTTGGAGGAGGGTTCCTCCCCTTGGCCGGCGCACCTCCCAAGGCCGAGTTGGGGAGGAACTCCTCCCCTTGGCCGCCGGCCCTCCCACCTATAAAGGGAGGGGCAGGGCTCCCCTCTCTACACAACACAAGTTTCCTATCCTCTAAACTAAACCCTAGATCTAGACCCCGGTTTAGAGCTATTCGGTTTAGAGCCTTCTAATTGGTTTAGAGCCCTCTAATTGGTGTGTCTAATTACTAGACCACTAATAGCCTCTCTCATAAGCTCCACCATACTCGCACCGGCTTAAGGCGAAGCCCTGCGGGATCTCCCCTCTACCTCCGGTACCACGCCGTTGTGCTGCCGGAATCGCGAGGAGAGTGCTACAACCTCCGCTGCCTGCTGGAACAAGGGAGAGGAAGGTCTTCGTCGAGTACCGAACGTGTGACCGACTGCGGGGGCGCTGCTGGAACGTGGCGCCGGAAGGATCGTCTACGCGATCTTGAGATCGGAAAGAGTACGACTACATCACCCACGAGAATCTGCTCTCGTTAAACACTTTGGAATCTTCGAGGGTGAGTTATTCCATCGACTCGTTGCTACAATCTAGTAGATAGATCTTGGCTTGTTTGTTTGTATGCGATAGAAAATTTTTGTTTTCCATGCTACGAACCCCTACAAGGACATCGTCCAAAAATGTAACGCTTGCCAGCAATTTGCGGACAAGCCACACGCACCTGGCACGGAACTCCGGCCAATTCCATTGGCCTGGCCCTTCGCGCAATGGGGACTCGACATGGTCGGCAAGCTCCCAAAGTCCTCACGAGGAGGCTATGTCTACCTCCTGGTCGCAGTCAACAAATTCACCAAGTGGATAGAGGCCATGCCAGTGACTAATCAGTCAGGATAGAGCGCAGTCAAGTTCTTAGAGTCCATCGTCTATCGCTTCGGAGTACCACACAGCATCATCACGGACAATGTGACGAACTTCACATCCAAAGAGTTCCAAGAATTCTGAGAGAATCTGGGAATCAACGTAAGCTACGCCTCCGTAGCACATCCACAGACCAACGGTCAGGTTGAAAAAGCCAACGGGCTCGTCTGCGGTGGCATCAAGAAGCGACTCCTCAGGCCACTCGAACAAGCCGCAGGCTGCTGGCCAGACGAACTGCTATCAGTACTCTAGAGCCTGCGCACAACCCTAAACAGTGCCACGGGATACATGTGAGACCATGCACATGGCTTAATAGGATTGATAGGATACCCATATCAATAAGTTGCAACTTCTTTTCCGGAAGCTCATTCGAAAAGAACTCTAAGGTTAAGCGTGCTTGGCCTAGAGCAATTCTAGGATGGGTGACCGACCGGGAAGTGGGTAACCGGGTGCGCACGAGTGAGGACAAAGTGCGTAGAAAAGACTAGTGTTGGTCTGTGGGGTCAGTCTAGATATCCTATTAAGCTGCCAGGAGTGACACCCCCCGGGCCCAGGAGTGGACGGGGTGTTACAATACACCCCGTTCTTCATGGTGCATGGAGCTGAAGCAGTACTACCCGCAGAAGTACGCTTTAAAGCCCCACGGGTAGTCGCGTACAGCGAGCAGGAGTCCACACTTGCACTCGAAGACTCCGTCGACCTCCTTGACGAGGCACGGGAAATAGCCGCGGAAAGATCAATGATCTACCAGCAGAACCTGCGCAACTACCACAGTAGAAGGCTACGCCCCAGGTCCTTCGTCGAAGGAGACCTGGTCCTGCGACTGAAACAACTAGGGCATCTCAAGCTCGAGTCCCCCTGGGAGGGACCATACGTGATTACAGAAGTAATCCCAGGTGGCGCCTATCGCCTTAAAGATTTCGAGACAGGAGTCACATACTCCAACCCCTGAAACGTCGCGCAGCTACGGCGCTTCTACTCTTAGTCGTCTTTTCCTTTTTACATTGCAAAAAAGGCTACTTAGCCACACATTGTACCCCGTACTATTATGCAATAAATAAAGCTAAGTGCCCCAAAACTCTATGTTCCTTTTATTTTTTGCAAATTATCCACTCGGGGGCTGCGCCACCCTACACATATCTGTTCTACGAACTAACGTGATATCCTGAGTAGCTGGTGTACTAATCGAACCCTTGACAAACACCAACCCAGTTGCAACGCACCTCATAGGTTGGCAAGGTGTTGAGATAAACACAAATCAGGCTAACGAAAAGGAATCGCATAGTGCAACGCACTCACAAAACATACACGCTAACAAGCTCTTTATATACATCAATGTTAATCAATTATACACAGCATATATATATATATATATGAACTTTACAACACTTGTGCAACTATATGCGAGATACAAACTAAACTACTGTTGCAACAAAGGAACGTTGGTCTGCTCCTCGAAGAAGTCAACGGTTTCCTCCGCTGGGCGATCCACCGCCTGGTAGTGAGGAACCATGTTCCAAGTCGAACCTGCTGGCGGCGCTGGCGGTCCGGCCGCAATTGCTGCAACATCCACATCAGGCCTGTGTAGTCGTATCAGCGACATAGCATCCTTGTCACCAGCCACCAAATGTTGCCGTACACACTCGCGGACTGCACTCAAGTCTTGGAATTTGGCAAGAAAGGCCAGCAGGCTCGATGGAACGACGTCCAACGGGAACATCGTCTAATAAATATTCCTCAAGCCTGATTGCGACTTCTTTAGGAAGTGAATCACTCGCGACGCACGATCCTGCAGGGTCGCAAGTGCGATTGCGCGATCACGATCCACCCAGAAGTATCCACTCGCCTGAAGTTGCTCTTGGGTCAGATCATTCATGCGAATGGCAATTCTGTCTTTCTCATCCTGCGGATGACGTGCACTAACAACTATACCAAGCAAAGGCAAAAGTATGAAGACAACGAACTATTGCGGGTGACTACAAGAAAAAGATAAGGAAGAAGAAAGCTAACACTTGAATTGGTCGCCCAACTGCGTCACCTCCCCTAGCAGATACTGCTCTCGGGCGAAGACCTTCTCCGCCCTCGACTTCCATACATCCGTGTTACCACGAAGCACAGGCAGTTCGCGCTCCAACTGCTTCGCGCGGTCACGGAGTCGTGAGAGCAGAGACAGTTCATCTACCCTTGAGCGCGACTGTGCCAAAGTATCATCAGCAGATGGCATATTCCGAGGTTCACTCGAAGGACCACTCGATGTGCCCTATCACAAGCCAAGCAAGAGACAATAAGAAGACGAAGGCGATGCATAGACAAAAGACTCGAGTGCATTCAAGCATAATAAAGTATCAGCAGATACACTCGCCAAAGGCATGTTCCAGACAAAAGAGACAGGCTATTCAACTATTACAGACACGACTACTAAGGAGCAACTGGCTTCTTCAATCTGGACTTCGGTTTTGGGGGCCTCATCGAGTATGTGGCGGTATCAGACGCCACAGACTTCCCGCCGGCCCCTGACGCTGCAGCCTTTGCTGCCTTCTTGGCTCGCTGCAGTTCCTCAGAGTACTTCGCAACTGTATTGGTCAGCTGCGGCCTCTACTTGCCACAGGCAGCTACGAAAGGAGCAAAGACTACCTACTGGCCCCGCGCTGACATGCATTGCCTTGGAGACCGCTGCAGGATCAACCTCGACTCCATGGGCTTGAACCATCGCGAGTGACATCGAAGCGCCAGCCGCACGGAGTGAGTTCTTGAAGCCTGCAGGAATGCCTCCAGCAAGGGACTCCACCAGATCATCCATATTCTGGATTAACTCAGCCTTGGGCGCCAGCTCCTCATAGAAGCGACTAAGCACGCCCTTGGCCTTGGGGAGCGTCCCCTGAACAGCAGCACTGCAATCTTTGACTGCTGAGATGGCACCTGCCAGGGCATCATCAGGACGGAGTGCCTGGGGGTCGAAGCTCAGACCGCTGGCATCTACACAAGAATCAAGCATTGGCACAAAAGTCAGCACAACAACAAATTTGAAAGAAGGGACACGACGAAAATCCAGACAAGGGAATACCTGAGAGAGCCTTGGCGACCGAGAAAAGCTGTTCTTCGAACAACTTCTCCCTGGCTATGATGGAGGCATGCAGATCCTCTTCGCGTTTCCGCGATTCGTCATGTGCTGCGATTGCCTCATCGCAACTCTTCACCGCCGCGACGAGTGCCTTTTCGAGGGAAGCAGCGTCACGAAGGAGTGCATTATTCTCAGCTATGGAACAAGCAAAGATAGACTGTCAGTCGAATGTATCATAAGGATGAAGAAGAAGAAGCAAAAAACACTCACTTTCAACCACGCGATGGCGGTTATCTAGCATTGCATGCTGACGACCCATCGCAAGCACCTGCTCCGCCAGGCGAGTGGCTTCCTTCACAATGAGCTGCGATAGGGAAACAATATAGGATCAGCAGATGATATGGATGATCAAATTCGACTACAAAAATCAGAAGAAGCAACTCTACACATACATGATCCTCCAATGACTCCGAAGTCGATTGGCGCGCAGTCGTCCGGATAACCATCTGGTGCTCCACATCGTGTGGAGAACTTGATGAATTATGCCCGGAGTGGGCCGCCAATGGAGGAGAAGGAGTGCGCTCAACCACCTTCTTGGCCTTGGAGGTCACGACTCCAGATTCCTTCAAAAATTGGACATCGCTAGAAGATGATGACGCCGGTTGACTACAGAACAAAACCAACATCAAGAGAATGCAACTCCAAAGAAGAACCAAAAAGAAGACTCGTATACTTACCAATCAAACTTGTCAAAATCGAAGGTTTGATCCCCCGACTCTGACGACGACTCCTTCGGCAGCCGCATATTCTTGCGGGAAGATGGCACCACAGCGCTCACAGGAACGGCAGGTATCGGCGACTCTGCACCACTGGTCGCGCCTTCCGGAGTCGAAGGAGACGATGCATCCGAATCCTCGCTGTGCGAACGCTTGCGAGTATCTGGACTACTCGACTCGAGGGCTTCCTCCTCCCTCTTAGATGGGACGGTCGACTCCGACTCGTCCTCTTCCAAGGCTTCATGAGGGATAACCCCCTCAAGAAGATGGGGCATACAAGGTGACACCCTCCAATCCTGCATACAGAAAACAAGTTAGCACAAGTCAAGAAAAGAGAAGCATTCGACACAAAGCTACTTCGTAGCACAACCGTACCTCAGGAGGAGGATTAGCAGCATTAAATGGAGGCACGGCTGGTTCACTAGGGAGCACATCCTTGGCGGTGTACTTGGTGACCAGTCGCACCCTTTTATCTACCTCACTCGCGGAAATGCCATCAACAGATACGCGAGTGACATCGTCCGCGCCAGCCCACTAGAACATAGGGTGGACTCTGGCCTGCAAGGGCTGGACGCGACGACGCAGCCATGTGCGAATGAGGGCGCAACCTCCCTCTTCTTTTCCCATGCGACTCTTGAGGTCGCAGACGCGCTCGTACAACATATCTGTCTCCACGGACTCGCCGGGCATCACTACGTTTTTCCAGGAGCACCTCCTCTTGCACGGCGTCGCGAGATCGAAGGGCGCGAGTCCGAAGTGGTCTCCGTCGGCCTTCTGGTCACGGATGTAGAACCACTTGTCCCTCCAACCTTGGACGGACACCATGAGTTTGATGTCGAAGTACGTGACGAAGGAGTCGACGTGGATACCGCAGCCGCCTACGTCGTAGACTACGGAGCCATACACCGACTGGCACTTCAACTTGAATAGATGTTTGAAGAGACCGAAGTGCGGCTCAACTCCGAGCCAGCACTCGCAAAGAGTAATGTAGCAAGCTACATGGAGGATGGAGTTGGGGGACAACTGGTGCAGCTGGAGCCCATAGAAGCAAAGAAGGCTCCTGAAGAAAGGATGCAGGGGCAGCGAGAGACCACGGATGATGAATGCTAAGAACATCACCCGAAAACCAGCAGGAGGGGAAGGGATTACCTCACCACCGGGGACACGCGCGTCAGCGACTGTGGAAGATATAACTCCATCTTGGTGCAGGAGACGGAGCTCAGAAGACTTGACAATGGACGCGCTCCACACGCCACTGGTGACACGAGTGCCCGCGCCCTTCTTCTTCCCGGTAACAGCGGCGCTGGTGCCCACAGCGGCGGAGCTGCCTTTCTTCTTGGTAGCAGCAGTGGCGACGGCGGATTCAGCCGCATCACCTCCCTTCTTCTTCCCCATCCTGCGGTGGCGATGTGACCGGAGGAAGTAACTAGGAAATACGCGGAGCTGGTCCAGTGCCGCGAGAAAGATGAACTCTAGAAAGCAGAGGAGAAGCAGTAATGGCGACGGAGGCAAAGGCAGAGAAAAGAGCAGATGGGAGAATTACCGTCGCAACACTGCTACTTAACCCCCTGGAAGATGTAATCCAATAGCCAGCAAAAACCCTATCAGACGCGTGGCGTTCATCGTGATCCACACGTGGAGGACCCCGAAGCGCGAACCGTCCCCCACTACCCCCATTACGCGTGGAAATCGAGGAGGCACAGTTAAAACAAAGATTACGCACGCCCGGTCAAGTCAGAGTCAAAAAATGGGACCCACCGCTCGTCACGTCCCGTCAAACCCGTTCACGCGGGCAACTGAGATCATCACATCGTCAGCACTAATGTCATCCAAAATTGAGCAGCAGAAGATTTCGACTACTTTAGTCCTTGCTCGAGTCTTTGACTCCACCAAGCACTCGGGGGCTACTCCCGTAGGGAGCGCTGGTCGCGCACCCTACGATTTTTTCTTTTTTCTCTTCTACAGGAACATGGACACTTAAAGCATACCCAATCACTCGAATCCGCGATTCGACTATGGACATAGGTTACTCCCATAGGGAGCGCTGGTAATAAATTCGACTGAAACAAGCAAACAAAAGACGATAACAGTCGTAAAAGTTTTTTAGTCCCTGCCCGAGTCTTCGACTCAACCAGGCACTCGGGGGCTACTCCCATAGGGAGCGCTAGTTGCGCACCCTATGATTATTTATACATCATATTGTGTGTCAATAACATCCACACTTGAAACTTATGGCGACACCGCCTCATGATTTTCCCTACAAAGAGACTGCGCCTCCTGGGTCACCTGAATCATCTCCGCGATGACAAAATTCGGATGTCGCGCTTGCAGCGTGAAGATAAGATCTGAATAAGGCCTGGCAACGCATTTGCTGCGCACTACCAGAAATATATCCGTGCCTACAGGTACGATGAACATGCCTTGACGGACGCGTCGAGTGCTCACACCCGTATACTGGAATTCAACTCCTGTAAGACCTCCGCGGCTTGAGTCGAATTACACCAGCACTTTTCCGGATTCGAGTCCGGGGACTCGAGTTCGAGTAGATTGCGTTGTTTTACCCTAAGGTAGTTAACTGATACCGATATATCGGTTAAATCAGGCACGCACATCAACAATCCCTATGACATAAATAGAGCAGTCGAAAAATACTTAGTCATGCACTCGAAAGACTTCATAAAGTTCCCAGTCGAATCTGCGATTCCACTGGACACTCGGGGGCTACTGACATGGGTATACCCTACAGGTACTCAAGCTTGGTATATACGGGGTAAATACGGCGGAAGCCCATGGCGTTGCCAAGACCCAAATAGAGAACTCGAGTAACCTACGGACTCTCGATTGCTTGCGGAACAAGAAGAAGCTAAAGATAGAAAGTTTAAAGGGAAAACCCTAACTTGTAACCGACTCGACCTGCTACCTAAGACCTTGCCTATCTATATAAAGGCTAGGAGGGGGCGGCGAGGAGGAAACGCGCAACCCTAGTTTTCACAACCCTCGCCAGATTGCATCTGCGCACCATTGTAATCCTCGATTCCTTTGTTAATTCTACGAGCAGACAAGCAGGAGTAGGGACCTTTACGAGGCCTGAACTTGGGTAAATCTTCGAGTCCCCTGTGTGCTAGCCGATTGATGCTTCCAGCGCTCTCTCCTTCTCCAAAACCCAAGTCCATAACAATGGGCATTGATGAGTTAAACCCTCGTCAGTAAGTGTTGCAGTTATCAAAATGATCGCTGTAGTTGTCAAAATGATGAACACTGCTACTAACATAGCACAAATTATCCTTCGGTCCAAAAAAGCCATTGTGCTCCAAAACCAGATTGAATATATCTAGATCATCTGCACAACTCAAGCAATACACAAGAAAATGCAATCAGTGATACTACTTAGAAACTGGACTCAGTGTCACAATGTGAATAAGTTCAGGAAATTTAGTCCTCGAGTTAACTATCGCTTTGAAACAAGACAACTTCGAAATCGATTAAATGTGGTTCCTTTGCACAAATTTCTACTCGAATACCAACTACAGATATACTATCAAATTCTGACCCTAATCTGACACGAACACATCCCAAATCGACGAATTTCATGACCTTTGCGGCATTCAAACCACCTGAACCAGGACACAATCAAGAAACCGATTTCGTGCAAACAAACTCCGTGCAAACGATGCGTGCACACTCACAATACATTCTTAAGATCATGTCACCACATATTATCGCCGGAAACCTACTCGACGACACCAACCTTGTCGACGCCATGAGCGGAACGGAAACGGAAAGAAAAGGAGCCGTGTGGGGGGAGCTGCTACTCACCATATAGTATGGAGGATCTTCCCAATAGTGGCGGCGGTGCGGATCATCGGCCATCGCAGGGAAACTTCGCCTCCGTCCTCGTCCAGAAAGGAAAGCAGTGAAACTGCCTTCGTGAGTGGCGAGAGACTTGTTCGTGAACCACTAGGCTGACAAACCTAAGCGAATTCCGAAACAAGAACGAGTTCCTTTTTTCGCTAATTTCTCCTGCCTTTGTCCAACTTTCTGAAAGCTTTGTGACACTGGGCTTCTTTGCAAATGTGCAATACCACCGTAGCCGGGACGCGTGTGAGCTCCTAAACGATTTGTATGTATGGTGCACATGATGTACAAGTTGTTGTACCGCGGGAACACAACGTGCAAGTTGTTGTACTCCCTCCGATCCAAATTAATTGACTCGAGTTTTT
This sequence comes from Avena sativa, assembly GCA_916181665.1. Classification (NCBI taxonomy): domain Eukaryota; kingdom Viridiplantae; phylum Streptophyta; class Magnoliopsida; order Poales; family Poaceae; genus Avena; species Avena sativa. The sequence continues at coordinate 523,782,274 of OV702287.1, read as the reverse complement.
CTAGATTCAGATGTATCTAGTATTAAAACATGTCTAGATATCTTCGAATATAGACAAATCTCAATTAATTTGAATCGGAGGGAGTATGAAATTGCACTTCCCGGACAATTTGTTGTACGACTAGTGCAAAAACCTCGCCAGATAATTCAAACGCACGGTGGACAAGGCACTGAGATGGGCGCAGTTAAGGATACGGTCACACAGAAGATTTATAGAAAAACTGCGAAGAAGTTACTCGTAAAAATCCTGTGAGATTCATGCATTAGGAGGACACGCTATGGATTCCAGTTTCCAGACGCTGCCGCACAAAAAAAATTCAAAACAAGTTGCGTGAGGTTCCAAAGCCATGATATGTTCCAGTTTCGAGACGCTGCCGCAGAAAAATTTCAAAACGAGAAAGACGGCCGTACCCGGTACGCTTTTGTCGCTTGTCTATCAGTCTTCGGTGCTCTCTCTTTACTGCGCCTCGGGCCCCACCGCGCGGCTGCTACCGTTTCTGCTTGACGGGTTCTGCTCATGCGTGCGGCCTTGTTCGCCACACCAAACCGCTCTCTCCATTTCCTCCGTTATTTTTCCTCTCCCCGAGCTGCTTTTCTCTGTGCACTCCGCACTCGCAGCTATCCCGCTCCTCCTCCGCCGCCTCCCCGAAACCCTCGAGCGCGAGCGAGCCTGGGCAGCAGCCATGGACTCGGCGGCGTCGCTCCTGGAAGCGTACCGCCGCGACCGGCGCCGCCTCCTGGGTTTCCTCCTCTCCGCCGCCGGCGGCCACGGCCGCGCCGTCGACCTCTCCCGCGTCGATCTCGACGCCGTCAGCGCCGACTACGCCCTCGACTGCGTCGCCTCCGGTAAGGCCGCGCCTCCTGCCCCTCCATAATAGTCCATGCCCTTGCCTGCGTTCGTGTGCTGTGGTGGAGCCGTTTATGAATTGAATTAGTCTGATGGGTTAGTTGCGTGTGCATTTTTATCTAAACCAGGCGCGCAGTTTGACGCTTCAGAGGCCACCAGGAGGTACTTTCACGACAGGAGGTACCCGATCATGGTATGTGTGTGTGAACTGGCCACTCGGAATTTCCTATCGATTTCAGCTCCCAAAATTTGATCTGGGCTCTTGTTTCATTGGGTAATTGCTTCTGGTCACGAAATGCCTAGTGTTCTATCAGTGAAAATTCCTAGGAGCAGATGGGAGTATGGGAGCTGAAAGTGATCCCAATGTATGCCCCCTCTAGTTAATTGTAGAATTTATTTAAAATATGTGCAATCACAGCAATAAAAACATTTCTGAATCATAGTTTGACACATTGACCCTTCGAAGCCGATGCTGAAGTCGAACAGAAGCATCTTCACGCTGTAGTAAACATCAAGAACGGGACTGCCTATAATATCAAAATCCTTCCTCAAATTTGAGACGACTAGTCTTTGATCTGAACCGTAGAGTCTTACCAGATTCAAGACCATTTCTCTTAATTTTTATCATTGCAGATTTTCCGTACATGCTCTGCATTTAAATCTCTTTGATCTCATAGTTTCTGATTTCTGTCCATGATTTTCAAGGTTTATATGCTGCTTCTGCACACTACTTCTTATAAAGATGATAAATTACTCCTTTGCTTTATCATGTTTGATATTTCGTATGAAGTGATGTACATAAACCTAGCACACCTTGGTCTGCAGTTCACCAGTTCAAGCTGGAAGCTAAATAGTAGTTTAGTCCATCAAGTACTGCTTGGATTTTTTTCTGTAATTGTTAAGATTTTTTCCATTCAACAGACAAACTCGCCATCAAGGAACTCATATTTTCTTCTTTCAAGGCCAGAAGCGTCTGGTTCTCCTCCAAACAAAGTAGCACCAGACATTGGGCTCATACCACCTGCAGAAGAGAAATCAAGTAGAACAAGAAAACACAGCGATTCTTCTAGAGTAGCAGTTGACATTCCGGGAGCATCCAGTGGTATGAAGGATGCTAGTTTGGCAGATACATCTCCTCAGCAAGTAGAGGAAATGGATATTCTTTCTCTAAATTTGCCTAGATTAAGCACAGGTAGGCAATTGTCCATGCTACATTTGTGCTGTGCTTTTTTACTTATGAAGGGCAAGTAGGGAATACGTAATTTGTTTTCTTGACTAATTACATACTCTGTTCGCCCTTTAAGAGTTGTCCGATGATGATCTAAGAGAAACAGCTTATGAGGTCCTTCTCGCTTCTCTATTTGTCAGGTAATTCACACAAACATATCTGTGTTGAAATTTTCATACATGCACGGTGTGCATTCATATTGACACCATTAACTTACTGTTGTGATCTAATTTTTAACCAACAGTGGAAAACTGAATTTCTCTGAAGAGAAAAGAGAGAAGAAGCCCAAATTCTTGAAGGGCTTAAGATCGAAGACTGAAAGATCTAATTCAGCACCTCAGATAGAAAATTATTATACCCACCATCTTGATTTGGTCCGAGTACAAATGGAGGTAAGGTCCTTCACTAATTTCTGTACTATTCGGTCTTTTTGTTAGTTCAACTAGAGGAACTATCTACTTGTTTGAAATACATGGCAATAATAACAAGAATCTTTATGTTCTCATGATGCCGAGCACATGTGGTCTCCCTTCATTCCATATGTTATAGTTACTGAGAACTGGAAGTGTGCATGCTGCATATTGATCCGAGGAAGTTCAAATTATTGAAGGACCCTATTTGTTTTCCTTTTTAGCCCAAGGATTATGAGTCGCTCGACAAGTCGCGACTTGTCACGCGACTTGTCTACCAGTCGCAACTTCGATATTGACAACCTGGAGCGACTTGACTAGTTGAGGTTGTCGGTCGACAAGTTGACTAGGCGTTGACTATTCACGACAAGTCTATGATTTTGAGTCAATCGACAAGTTAGTTGCCTGGGAACAAAAAGGCCCCCGTGTGAGTGAAAACCCTACCCCCCCAGAGATCGTTATTTCCCCCACCCAGCCTCCTCTCTCCTGGCCACCACCCTCCCCTTGCGCCGCCTCTCACCTGGCCGGCGCCAGGTCGCCGCCGGTGCCGCCACCTCCCTCACCTTGCTGGACGATGCTGGGCTCCTCTCCTCCTCACCCTAATCTCTCTCATTCACGGCTGTCTCGAGCAGAAGTGGAGGCCCTGCCCACTAGACACAATTGTCACAGTACCAGGTTCCTCTTGACTCCCCAATGCCATCAAAATATATTGTCAACTTGTTAATATACTACTATCAGTAGACTAGTTGCTTAGTATTTTTTAGTAGTTAAAGCTCGACTACGTATCGACTAGTCTAGCACTAGTCAAGACTAGTCACGACTAGTCTCCTTGTCGCCACCCCAGCGACAAGTTGCGACTCGTCGACTCGTAATCCTTGTTTTAGCCCCATTAAGATACCATTTTCTTATCGTTTTTCTGGATTTAAATTTCTTATGGTCAGCCGAGGACAAAAGGCTCCAGCTAGGATAAGAATCTCAATCTTTTTGGTCATTCGTGGTTTAAATTTCATTTTTTGTTCTGTTTGTGTGATCATGAGATAACAGAATATTATGGATAACTCATTTTAAGAAAACATTCTTTCAGATCTCAGAATCTATGGATATATTGGCTAAGAGAGCTTTAAGGCATATTGGTTCGAAGATGGTGCAGGGACAGCTTGACGTGCCTTGCATATCATTACAGCTCTTAAGTTCTGTTGACAAATTTGATTTCCCAACAGAAAGACTGCGTGTACAATGGCAGAGAAGACAGGCAAGCATCTTTATTTTTTCTTTCTACAGCATTGGCGGTTGTTCTAACTACTACTCACAATTCTGCTGTCCAGGCAAATGTTCTAGAAGAATTACTTCTGTTCTCAGCATCTCTTGAGTACACTATGAGCGAAACATTGCAGATAGTTCTCTCCAAGCTAAAAAATACTGAGGCAAGGACTATTATCCATATTACACATAATTTTGTGTTGATTAATGTTACCGGTGTCTCGGAATCCACACCAGTTGTTTAATCTTTTTCGCCAAATTGGATTGTCTCGCTATTAAGCTATGTCTATATTTGTGCTATAAACTTTTCCAGGACTGGGTTGTGAGTGTTCCTGATGGGCGTATTGAGGTCTTGACTATCATTGAAAGATACAACACAAGACTATCTACAGCTCCAAAGAAGTTTGGCCTTAAAGGCGAGACCTATCATTGGACTCGGAGCTACCATTTTAATTCTAGGCTGTATGAGAAACTTCTCTGCAGTGTGTTTGATATTCTTGAAGATGGACAAATTGTAGAGGTTTCCTTCTCTTTTTCCTCTCTACTGTTAGGCTGTATGAGAAACTTCTCTGCAGTGTGTTTGATATTCTTGAAGATGGACAAATTGTAGAGGTTTCCTTCTCTTTTTCCTCTCTACTGTTAATATATTTTTGTTGGCATCTCTTACAAAAAGTACCCTGCTTTTATTGCATATATAGCTGAATTATTCTTGAACGACAATGTGGAATTAAGTCAAAGATTGCATCTTGAGTTCCTGACAGTGTTATTCTTATTGCTACCAGGAGGCTGATGAAATACTTGAAACGGTGAAGCTGACCTGGCCTATATTGGGCATTACCCAAAAGTTGCATGACGTCCTGTATGCTTGGGTGCTTTTCCAGAAGGTCTATTTACTACTATGTTTGCCCTCCTTTTCTAATAGAAAGAATTCCAGTTTTCACTCCAGAAATCTGGCAAAATTGATTTGGAGTTACAGAAGATCCAGTTGTCACAAACAGATATAGTAGAAATAAAAATAGAGAATGTATTTCTATTGATGTATTGAAATCAGTATCAGAAAAAGGACAAACATTTTTGAAATAGTGAATAACTTGGCTGATATTATTGTGCTGTGTCACAGTTCTAATGGACCTGAATACTGGGTTATGCCATATGATTGGGTTGTACTTGTGGGTGAATACAACTCAATTTCAGGGGCAGTTTACTAAAATAGTGCAACCATCCCACTTGTCAGAGTAAAAGGGTGTCAGATGGTCCAGTGCAACCAACTGTTATCTTTATAGGAGTAGAGAACTGGGATCTTATCTGCTGTCCCTTGTCAAAATGACCACATTGTGAATGCACAGGTTTTGCATCAGGCTCTCTTCATTTCATTTTTTTGTAGAAGCACCTACACTGTAATATTCTATTGATGACATTAGAATAGTTGTTCTGTTATTCACTAGCATGTTTGATGCCATTGGCATATATTGTTTTGAGCATTTAACGATTTAGAATTAAGGAGTGTGTCAGTCTTTTTTTGAATGACTTCTATACTTTATTTTGAACAAGGGAACAGTTTGCTGTTCAAACGCTTGTCTTGAACGATAATAAATAATTCACATTTACTCTGCTCAGTACGTTTCTTACATTGAAAGCTTCTTACATTGGTCACAATATGGTAGTACGTGTGAATGATGCCACACTGATTAATATAATTATTTTTCCTTCTATTCAGTTTGCTCAAACCGGAGAAATTCTTCTACTAAAACAGACAGACCTTCAGATACAGAAACTTCAGTTACATAATGATGGTAGAGAAACAGAGATGTATATAAACAGCTTTGTTTGTTCTGTGGAAGGTTGTGGCACCAACGGGGCTCTAAACTTGGTGGACAGCACTCTTCTTAAAATAAACATGTGGTGCCATAGAAAACTGGAGAGCTATCACTTATACTTCAGTCAGGTTAGTTACCTCCCTTGTTTGCATAATGTTTCAGCTGAGGATTTTTTAATCCAACAGACCATGGACTTATGGCTAGATGTGCCTTCATGTTCTACCTATTAGTACAATTTATATCAGTTAGTAATTCTTAGGTAATGCATGAAGGATGCTTAGATGCTTGTAGCCTAGGTCGTTTTTGTTTCTTAGATGCACTCTACAGTCCAGGATGGTGTTAATCTGACTGTCTTGTGTTGTGAGTTGTGATTTGACAAGTGTTTATATCCATGTGCATGTTAGGATTTTATCTTTGGCCAAGCAGTACATGCAAGTATTGTTCCTTGAATTATAAACATAGTCTATGAAATTTCTTGTTACTGAAGAAGCATAAATGCAGAACACTTAAGACAGTTGCTGATGTAGGTTGGTCATCCATTGTTATTTGTCTCATGAACTCAGAAAGTAATGTTACAGTCTGAAATCTGGATACACATAATGATAAGAACAACATCTAGGGAAAACTGAGAAAGAAGTGGTGAAAGAAGTTTTTTTTCCCGATTGACTTGCATTAATCCGTTTTGACAAGGATTTAGTTCTGTTCACATTGTTTGTGCAAAAATTTATTTTATAGAGAGAAGGGGTTTCCCTTGCAATGCTGCCACAAAGTTTTGTCCTAAATTTCGTCTAAAAAACCTTTTGTCCTAAAAGCTTCTTTATCTTGCCTTTCTGTTACAGGCTAACTGTTTGATCTTTGAGAGCATGGTGAATTTGGTATTACTTTCAGTGACAATACTTACTGATGATGGTGAAGAAGCCATGGTTAGTTTTCTTACTTCTCCTGTAGTACTTCTATAATATGCGCCATTTGTCGAGAAATTTAAAAATAATTGAGATGAATGCCTTTCCTCCAGAAAGGCTATAGCCCTCTTTCCTGAGGCAGTGATGGTAGTTAACCAGGAATTGAGTTGGGTGGGGGAGTGGATGCACAATCCCACCAACCAAGTTTGTGTTCTCTCCAACTCGAATTGGTGGTGCCTATTATTCTTAATTAAATTGATACCAGGTTCCTCAAGCACATATCTGCCCGCATCCTGCCCTTCCGGTGCTTAGCCCGTTCTGTTTATATAACATATTATACTCCATCCGTTTGGAAATAAGTGTTGCAGATTTGTCTAGATACGCATGCATCTATAAACGCATCTAGATACATGCGTACCTAGACAAATCTGCGACACTTATTTCCAAAGAGAGGAAGTATTATTTTGACAGAAACGGAGGGGATCTTGAATATTAATGTGACATCAATGTTTACATGTCGACCTGTCGCAAGTTGTCGCTGGGGTACCGACAAGCAGACAAGTCTTGACAAGTCTCGACAAGTGGTAGACTTGTCGATGTGCTGTCGACAAGGAACTACTAAAAAATAGCAAGTAACTAGCCTATTAATTTTGGTATACTGTAACGACCCAGGTTGGAGTGGGAGAGCAGGGGAGAGGCGGCGGCGCTGGTGAGCCAGCGGTGGCCAGAGGAGAGGCAGCGCCAGGGGAGGGGCACCAGGGGAGAGGCGGCTGGGGGAGGGACTCACGGGTGTAGGGTTTCACGCGAGGCTTCTTATATCCCAGCCCTTTAAGTTGTCGATCGACTAGTTCACAGAGACAAGTCTAGGTTTGTCGCCGACAAGTCAACTTGTCGCTCGACAAGTTAAACTTTTCTTGTCGTTCCACCTTGTCGACATCAGGATTGCGACAGGTCGACTTGTCGTGCGACAAGTCTAGACTTGTCGAACGACACTTAATCCTTGTGTGACATATCTAACATTCAAACTATCAAAGTCATATACCCTGTAAGCCCTTATGTATGGTCATGATACTTAAGATCTAAGCTCCATGCTGCCCCTGGAGCTGTGAAATTCTCGGAACAGAACTGTTTATAACAGCTCAAACTAGGATATATTTGATGGCGAGCTGTGCATGATTGTTCCTCATAAAAAAGTCCGCCTTAGAAATATTTATGTTGTAGATCACACATTCGTGTTGTATGTCTACTTCTAGGCTGTAGTCAGGACCTACAGAACCCAAGAGGTTTAGAAACAAAAAATTGTTTCACTTGGATAAGATTGTTCATTTGTAATGTTTGTACTGTAGTTGCTAATGTAATCAATTTTGTAAGGGTGTAAGATATGATTATAGGTCATCATCTTGAAGACCTGAATTGCTCAACCTTTATTTGGCAATATTAACACACTGACACAAGTGTCCCTTTTGGTCAATTCGATCCCTCTGTCATGTAGAGTCACTTGGAATGTTTTGGCTCCATCAGTTAATTCACCTTTTGTGTTTGATGTTGAGCCTCTCTTGTTCTCCCCATTGTTTTCAGCTCATTGGGACCCCACGTGGCAGTACACGAGAATCTACGTTGATCCATAAACTTGTTGTCAGATCTGTACAAGCTGCATATAAACATGTGAGTTGAACCATTTTGTGTCCCCTACCAAAATAATACATTTGACTGATTTTTAATATTTCATATTTCGATTATGCTTAATAGGCCCTACTTTCAGCACATGGCCAATCAAAGGCAGAATTTAAGCATCCATTGATATTGCTTGCAAGTGAGCTAAAGCTACTAGTGGAGAAAGAGTGTGCTGCATTCAGCCCAATACTTCAGAAATATTATCCTGAAGCTGGGAGAGTAGCACTAACTGGTTTTCACCTACTGTATGGCCAACAACTGGTTAGTCAACTCCCTTCTCCACCTCAGCTAAAGTTGTTTATTGTGTCTATTTTGTGACAATGTTTACTATACCATTGGTGTCAAGGAGCTGTTTTTGGAAGGGACGGATCATTCAGAAAACTTGAAAGAGATACTGGGAGCATCGAACAGTTTTGAGCTCTGTATAGCTCAGAAGCTTTACTCGATGTACGGGGAAGCTGTTGGATCTTCATTGTCCAACTTTCTAAAACCATACATGGTAAGGCATGAAGTTGTCCTTTGTGCTCATGATAAATAATATTTGAAAATGCTTCTTATCTTATACAATGAGTGTAAATAATCTTCTCCATCTACCACTATGGTACGATATTTTTCAATATGAATATCCTGTATAATCAATTCTGCTAATTTGATATTGCACGGAGTATATGTACCTGATGGTACCAAAGTATTGTAGAATTGCGGAAGCTAGTTGTTTGATGAGCTACAAACTTATAACTTATTTTTTTATTTGAGAGAATTACTTATTTTGCCCTACTTGAAGTTTCGGTTCCTTATTTGGCCCTGAAAAAGTTTTTCTTCCCTTTTTGACTCTTTGTCTAAATTTTTTGCCTTATATGACCCTCTAGTTCATTTTGAGTACTAACGGTGTTAACTAGCAAGACAAAAAGACGTTTTTGCCCCTGTTGCATTGTGGTACCAAATATTTGTACAAGACGATGGTTATATATGGCATATTTGGGCATGCACATATAACAAATAAGACATGTACATTTTATCACGGAATCGATTTTAATTGAAAAACTTGCAGCTTATATATAGGAGAGAAATCGGCAATTTCTCCGTTCACTCATTCCAATAGATCGACAATTTCCTTTAGGGCTTGTTTACTTCTCTCGTATTTTTATCCACTAGAGTTTTGGGATATGCGGGGATTTGGTGTTCACCCAATACTTTCCAATCCTCGCAAGTACTCTTCCCCAAAAATACTCTACCATATAGGAGAGTTTTCAATATAGACAAAAATAAGAAGGATTTGTGGGAATTTGCGGGGATATCCCGGAATTATCCCGGCCAAATCCGGAGTAGTAAACGGACTATGGGGATTGGAATAATCCCCTCCATTCCTCGCAAATACACTAAGAAATACGAGAGAAGTAAACAAGGCCTTAGCATGTTCTGCCGTGCGTATAGGAAAGAAATCAGCAGGGGAATTACTAGCTATAGATAATCTGTACATATGTCCGTGTATACAAGTACACTACAGAGAGTCAGAGACGCAATCAGTACAACCGAATCAAGTTGGCCGAGGAGCATATACAAGCACTGCTAGCTAGAGAAAAGAGGTGCAGACGTGCGGTGCAGAAGAAAGAGTAGCCGTCGTGACAATTGCGACTAGAAGCACGGGAGGCAGGCAGCGACGCGCGCATGGACTGTAGTCTGGCCTCAACCTTAGCACCGCCACACACACCTAGAGTGGAGGCAACGGACCGCTACCAACGGCAGGTTGACGCGGTCAGCTTCCGCGTCACGGGCCAGAGCAACGCGCCGGCAGTATTCATTTTTTCTTTCATTTTCTGAAGCAAGGGTACATTGGACCAATAAAATAAAAGTTAACGGCAAGAGCTAACAAAATTGACGGGAGGATCATATAAGGAAACAAACTAAGATACAAAGTCATGAAGGGAAGAAATTTTTATCCAAGGCTAAAAAAGGAACTCAAAGTTTAAGTAGGGTCAAATAAGGAATTCTCTCTTTTTATTTTTATTGTAGCTGTCAAATTGTCAAGCTATCTTTATTTCATACGTGGCTTACTGTTTCTTCAGACACATAATCGTCTTGACACAGTGTCTTCCATAGTGGTTTATTCATAACTATGAAACTTAATCTTGTTCCAATTCCAAGAGAGTGAATTGTACACAACTAGCTGTGAGCCACATGGACACAAATTGAATGCACTTAACTTCCCAAATGCATCAGTTTCTGTTTACTTATAGGGCACATTAAAGTACAACAATGAGCAATCTTGGTAGACTTCACTTGGCTTTCTCATTTTTTCGTTCAGAACAAACTTTATCGGTGTGCCATCTGGCATTTCCAACAGTCATATTTAAATTGAATTAAATTCATGTTCTGAATTTTGAAACAGATCGATCGTTTTTCTTCACCCATCATTCTTCAGTGGCTGCATGCTCAACATGAGAATGTTTTGGAGTGGACAAAACGTACCATTGAGATTGAGGTTTGACACTCTATGCAAAGTTTACTGCTAGAGTTTTTAGTGAATAGCTAATTATGCTTGAACATCCTGAAAACAGTTCTGTATTTTCTTTGCATTGATGCTCATATCGAAGATAGGAAAGTTTCTCTGTAGACTTTTGTATAAACTGGCATGATTGGTGCAAATGTGATCACATTTATTTTTAGTCCCACATGGTTCATACAGTAACTTGATCACCAGCTCAATGCACTTTATGGCGTTAAATTGGTTCTTACATTCTTGCTGTCAGGTTGACCTTTAAAAAAAATCGACCTGCATTGTTCTGGGAACATAATTACCTCCATAACTTCCAACAGATTTGATCAACTTTAGTGGAATAGCTCGGTGTTGATTTTATTAGGTTTCCAGTAAAACTGAACTGGTGCTACATATGTATTAATCTGATGTACTCCCTCCGTCCAGAAATAACTGACTTCGGTTTGTCTATATTCAAATGTATCTATACACTAAAACACGTCTAGATACACTCAAAATCTATTCAAACCCAAGTCAGTTATTTCTGGACGGAGGGAGTACATGTTTGATGTTCACACAATTCTGTAACTAGTACTGCCACCCACAAGATGGCCGTAGCCCATATGACATTCTTTAGTTGGTGACTTAGATTTTTTTCTTTGTTGAATACATTTTTAGTAACTCTTACTTCAGACTTCCATTATGCATCACACAACTTCTTTTGTTTGCCTCCCATATGTGTTTTTATGTCTCTCTTAAGCAAGTGTCCAACACAAAATTATCCATGATGGCTATTGTTTCATCTCTGGTCCATAGGATTGGGTGCCTCTATCAGCTCACCGGAAACTAGCAACATCTATGGTTGAAGTCTTCAGGATTGTGGAGGAGGTAAGCTTTTGTCCTAATGAGATTATTTCCCACCATATGTTATATTCTTCAAGAAAAAGAAAAGAAGAAGAAAAATCTCTTGCTTTTGGATTACATGGTGCAAACTTCATTAGTAAACAAGGCATTTTCACGGTACAATCGCACCACCTGAGTTCAAGTCCTCATTGACACGAATTTGGGTTCTTATTTATAATGTTGAGGCTTCCTTTAGAAAAACATGGTGATTACTTGTTATGCTTTTTGATCTTAATGCAATCTGAATATCACATAGTTCAGTATGAAGGCAGAACCTTCCATCTACAATTTCCACTCACTGAGTTTTTTTCTCTGACTGCTGTTCTACTATGGTCTCACATTTTTCCTTAATTCTTTAGTCAGTTAATCTGATCTAATCTAATCATTACACTTATACTTGCTTGGGGCTTATGTGATCAGTTTATGTGCAGACCATTGATCAGTTTTTTAACTCGAGTCTACCTTTGGATATTATCCACCTGCGGAGTCTACTTATAGGAGTCACTAGCAGCCTTCAAGTCTATTTGCTTCACATGGAAAACCAACAAGGTATTCCTTAAGTTTACGTAAATGCCAATGCCCTATCTTGGACCCACAAGGCCTTGTTGTAACAGTACATTTGCAGTAGGTATGACAGGAAATAACTTTATTAGTCTTATCTCATGACATAAGTGCGTTAATGTTATAGTGCTCTTTTTATAAGTCAATTGTTGACCTCAGATTATCTTGTTAGGAAGACTACGCCGACTCGGCATCGTACTGTTAGGCACCACGCTGACACTAGTATCACTTATGCAGCCTCGCAACTAGTTCACAATTAACAGACCGTGAATGGGTACCATCAGGTCTATGTTCTGTCATTTAATATGAAACATCATGTATTGGTTTGAAAGATTACAAGTTTGCTCGTTTTCGGTACATATTTAAACTACACTTGGATTATTGGACATTTACAACTTTTGTTAGCTTTAACTATATGTTATATAACTTTTTTTTCGTGAAAACGCAACAGACTGTTGCGTTTCATTTCATTGGATCTCCCTCCTCCCAGTCTAGAGTCTGAGTTCACTACCATCTATCCTACTATCCATTTCTCAGTGTACTAGTTATGTTGTTACCACCAGTACCAGTTAAGATGTCATGGCCCACAGCTTTGTTCCAGTATGCATCGGTATACTTGTTTTTTAGCAGTACCTGTTTAGACGCCATTGCCTGGAATTACAAGGCCAGTAAATCCTTAGTGAGGAAAGTGTGCTAGCAGAAAATGGCTTATTATTAAACGAAATTACCTGCATAACATCCATCGTGAAATCCATTACTCCCTCCGTCCCAAAATAAGTGACTTGCGTTTGTCTAGATTCGCATGTATCTAGACAAACCCAAGTCAGTTATTTTGGGACGGAGGGAGTATATATGTTCACTTAGGAAATAGGCTATACTCCCTCCTTTCCTAAATTTAAGATGTTTTGGGAGTTCAGTTTAAACTCCCAAAACGTCTTATATTTAGGAACAGAGGTTGTATATCTTAGTACTGATTTTCTTACTTTTCATCAAATTGCTAATGGCAATTGATGCTATACTTGTCTAAGAATGTCAGATTGCATAAAAGATACTCCCCCCGTTCCAAAATATAAGATGTTTTAGCTTTGTGAAGGGAGTGTATCTAGATCCCTTTTAGTGTCCAGGTTCACTCCAAATCTAAATGAACCTAGAAACTAGAAGAGGTCTAGATACACTAAAAGGGATCTAGATACACTAAAAGGGAACCTAGAAATTTATGCCAAGTAATGCTCATGTATTATCTGCACCAAACAGCCTAGAGGCTGTGGGCTACATCCATCATAGTCTTCTTTGTTTTTTAACCATGTGTTAATATTTATCAAGCACAGTACTCCCTCCGATCCAAATTAATTGACTTGGATTTGTCTAGATTCGGATGTATCTAGCACTAAAACATGTCTAGATACATCCGAATCTAGACAAAATCGAGTCAGTTAATTTGGATCGGAGGGAGTAGCATTAGCAATATCACAAATATTAACATCCCATCTTTTATCTTTAAGAATATATTAATTGCTTACTGTTCATTTTGTTAATTAACAACTGTTTTCTTCATCTTTTCTTTCTTGATTGCAGTTTCTAGAGCTACCCTTCTTCCTACTGCGCCAGTCTTGACACGTTATGCAGAATCAATTAATCCATTTGCAAAAAGGAAACTTATTGAGCCCACAGTTCGTGAAGAAAAGGTGGTTAATAAATTGAACAATTTAACAGTGCCAAAATTATGTGTGAAACTCAACACCCTTCAGGTGAGGTATTTTGGTTGTTGACCCCCTCCCAAACTGCATGCTTGTTTTCTCTAATTAAAGTATTAAACCCTATCTGCATATCCTAGATGGCCAATGTTCATCTGTTTGTTAAACTTTCACAAACTATAGCTCTAGGTCAATAATCAAACCATAAACGCTGCCATGGTCGTAGAAGTGAAGGCATTTTTAGTAAATTTAGATTCCCAAAACACTTGTGCAAACATGGCAGTCTTACCCATGGAGTTGTATACATTACTGTGGAACGTGGGCCCAGAGGGCTGATCTCCTACATGGATTCTCACCATAGGATAACCCATGAATGTCTCTAGCCAGGCATGGATATCTGAATACTTATCAAAATACGTAATAAATAGCTTCACCACTCCACACCGCTCACACATTCCTTGAAAAAACACCTCTCACGCAGTTGTGAAGACCACTTTGTGATAGGTTAAATCACAATGAGCCACTTGCCTCATATAAGCTCAGCACTTGCAAGTAGCAGTCCACTGCCCGTGAACGTGCAGCTATACCGTTTATAGCATGTTGCACGTCCACTTTAGTACCATACCATCTGTCTACGATAGGAGGGCCAGATGAGTACCCAGCTGGCGTTGGCGGGGTTGGGATAGCCTTACCCGCTCAATCCCTCCTTGTTGACATGCCTAATCTTGTTATGTAATGGTTCCGCAAAAGTCTACCTTTTTTCAGCATTTTTTATTTTCTATATAGTCTAGATAAATAGAATTGATTTCCATTATTCTTGTCACAGCATGAGTTACTTTAGTGTTGTTTTTCTTATGATCCATTTGTTTCCTGAATGCTGCAGTATATTAGGGATCAACTTGATACCATAGAAGAGGGGATCAAACAATCCTGGGTCGACGTCCAGTCAGGTAATCCACCCTCTAAGACCCAGTTTTTGGTCGCAGTGCTGCGCTGTGGAAAATCTAGTTGTAAGATTTTGTTGTCATAGATCCAAAAAAGATGCTTTCGGCTAACTAGTATTTGTTAGTTCTAGTAAGATTTTGTTGTTATAGTTCATAGATGCTTCAAGTAACTAGTATGCTTAAATATAGAGAACAATTAAGTTCGTCAAAATTCACAGCAATACCAACAAGTTTGTCGTTCTGTATGCGGTTGTTATTCAATGCATTGGTCAAAAAGATCGAAATGCGGTTGTTATTCAATGCATTGGTCAAAAAGATCGAAACGACCCCCTTCTGGTGGTCCACATCATTTATCATACAATTCTCAAATCACACTCGACCGGTACTTGCCTGGTCTGTTTTCAGCAAAACACAATAAAACCTACTCCAGAAACAAAATTCATAGTGTTCAACGACTGCTCTGGAGGAACTTCATATGCTGGACTGGGACCATTGGTCTTGAGAAATTCGAGCCCATTTGTGCCATGTACTTAAGACTGTTGAATACCTTAAACAAGGATTATGAATTATTGTTTGTATGTGGAGTTTTCCAAGCTTAGAGCATCTCCACTCGGCTTCCCAGCATGCCGTTCCCAGGGCGTATTTTTGGTCCGGACGCCGAAATTCGGCCCAGTCGCGTTCCCGGGACCCCGGTTTTGTCCGGATTTGGTCCAAAATACGTCCGGCCTTTCCAGGCCGTTCCCGGGGCGACGGGAACGCGATGGGAACGCCGGACAAAGCGATTTCGGCGGGAAAAGAGCCGTTTGGCGAGTGGACCCGCCCAGTCAGCGGCAGAAGCCGAGTCGTCCTCATCCTCCCGCATCGGGACGCCGCGAAGGACCGCCGGGCATTAACCACCGGTCTCGTTGGCCACGCGAAAACCGTAATGGCGCGCTACCGTCGCCTCAGCTCCCGCGACGGACCGGCGGGCATTAACTTCCCGCCGGTTGCCCTTTTTCCCGCCCTCGCCGCTACACCCCTCCCGCCTTCGCCGCCCTCGCTCGGCCTATAAAACACGGCCGCACCGCCGGCTCGCAGCACACTTCCACCTCCAACCCCCACCACCCCCGAACTCCGGCGAAAGAGGAAGATGGCGGAGAGGTACCCAGGGGATCCTGCGGCGGCGAACGGCTTTGGCCGGCGAACGCTCCAGCCGTGGGAGGCAAGCATGCTCCATGGCGCCGCCGGACTTCCGCTGCCCCCCCCGGTGGAGGCTCAGCGCCGGCGGCATACCGGTGCCAGAGGACCACGAGCTAGTGGACGAGATCCAGGCCGCCATCGCGGCGATGCCGGATCCGGAGCTCGCCGAGGACCCCGACAACCTCGCGTTCTGGGAGAACTTCGAGGAGCGCCGCCTCGCCCGGGTCCTCCAGGCGAGCCGCCGAAGCGCAACAACGCAGCGAGCCGCCGCCGATGGTGGAGCGCGCAAGGGCGCACGCTCGCGGCCGTCCTCGAGCACATCCACGCCGGCAACAACCCCCGGCTGGGGTTCCCGCATTCGCCGGCGCCACCCCCTCGCCGCGGGCGCCAACAACCTCCGGCGAGCTGGGCGCCCAGGAGGATGGCCAGCCTCTCCACCTCCTCCGCGTCGCGCTCCTCGGCATCGGCTCCTGCGCGGTCGCCGCGCAGCAGCGGCGAGGTATTTCAGCCTCCTAAGCGCGAGGCCGACACGCCGAGGTCCTCGCCGCTGAGAACACGCGCGTGCGGCGTCGTCATCAATGAGGCCCGCGCCGCGACGCCCCCGACCGGGCGGATGCCCCTTCGCCAGCCGAAGCTGGAGCCCGCCGACGGGCGTCGCCGTCGACGAGGACTTCTTCACCATGAAAATGGCGATCGAGCGTTCTCTGCGCGAGGCCGCGCCGCCGTCGCTGTCCACGGAGCCGAACATCCTCGCCTGGTCCAGGGCGGACTGGGAGGAGGAGGAGGCGCTGCGCGTGCAGCGCCTGCAGGAGCAGGCCGAGCGTCGCGCCAGAGGGCGCCGCGATCCCGCACCCGCCCAGAGCGCGCCCCTCGTCGTCCTCGACGACGACGACGACGCCGGCCCTTCGTACCAGCCGTGGAGGTACGGCGACCCAGGCCAGGGCAGCTCGCGGCCACCGCAGACTCTGGACGACGACGGCGACGACGACGATGGCGGCGACGACGGCACGGCCGATCCCGAGTACACCAACTTCTACCGCCACTTTGGCATGTGAGGCGGCGTCATCGGCATCGGCACCGCCGTTTTTTTTACTGTTTTTAGGTTTCGTTTATCCTAATTTGGCCAAAGTTCGGGTATATGTCCGAATTTGGCCAACTATTGTACGAACTCGCCGTTGTTTAATTAAAATCACCTATATTCGTCCAAACTTCGCCGTGTTTGATCAAATTTCGGCCAAACGTGGGGACTCGGCCTGGGAACGCGAGTGGGGAAAAGGCCGTTCCCAGGCCGAAAGTTACATCCGTCCGGCACAAAATAGCGCCGGATTTCGGCCTGGGAACGGCCAACGAGTGGAGATGCTCTTAGTGTTATGGATGATAACTTATGCATAACTAATATTTGTTCCTGTACTAATTTTATTGCAGTTGTGGAGTTGGTAAACCACTTGTCTTATATGGATAGTCAAGAAGTTTCCTAAAAAAATTGTCATTATGTGATAAATTGATTGATGAATTGCAGTTTATTGGTGATAAATTATACACGACTAGTCTTTGTTCCTATACTTCTTTTCTTACAGATGTGGGATTGTTAGACTATTTGTCTTGTATGGCTAGCGATGGAGTTACCTCAGAAAAATTCGCCATCTGATGAATCAATTGATGAGTTGTTTACAATATTTGATGATGTGCGAAGGACTGCTGTGAATACAACTGACACAATCTTGAACTTCATTGGTGAGCTGCTTAGTCTGCCTCTTCACAATTTGCACCCTTATTTGCTGGAATAAACTTTATGCAAGTGTATTTTAGAACATGTTGCAGTTGATAGTAGTTGTGCCATTTCATTGGACAGGTAACCTGTTTGAATCTTGGCGCTATTCTGTATATCTTTAAATCTTTAAAGTCCAGGGAAGATATGCAACAACTTACCAAGTTAGTGGTGGATTTACAGCAATAATATACAGAGCCTTTTCATATCCGCCATGCTAAGAATAGCTAGGATTTCCAGAAGAAGATGCCATTCGTTTGATGAGAAATAAAAAGGAATATCGAGAATTCGCGTGGCTGAAGCTGAAGCAGCTACTTTCGAAGTAACAGAAAGAAAAGCAACGATGGAACCTCTCAGCTGCTCCCTCGGGATAGGTAGGCCCATCCCCCACCCCCCCCTTTCCCGAGAGGCGGCCGGGCTGTGTTTCCCCTGCGGCCACCCCCTACGGCCATAGCCTCAGATGAACACGAAGTTCGAGACAAAGGAAAAAATCAAAACATTCCATCCGACCCCATTACCGGGATCCGCAGGCATTGATCTAGCTGCCCTTGACTCTTACTCGACCAGAGTGCCTAACCGCATGGATAAGCTCACATTAACCCATCAATTTTGGATCCAATTCGGGATTTTTCTTGGGAAGTTTCGGGATAAAGAAGAAGAAAAGTGTGCTAAGGAAACTCGCAAGGAAAGTGCCAAACGATCAATTCTGGAACCCTAAGAATTAAATTACCCAGATTCTTCTTTTCTCTCAAAAAACCCCTTCCCAAACTGTACAAGCTTCTTCCAAAGCATACGGCTTTCTAGGCCCTTCCTCGTCTCTGGGTGCCTAGGTATCCACCGCAAGCCTTTCCTCTTTTGAACCTCACGGAAATAGGATCGGAACAAGAAGGAAGAACACGACAAAGCTGGTTGACAGCTGTGCACCTACCACCTAAGAGCTACCCGTCCCGCGACCAGTACCACCGAAAAAAACTACCATAACATCGACATGACTGTTAACTGCTAGAGTTGCTATTGTTGCTGTAAATCCACCACTAACTTGCTAAGCTGTTGTGCTCCTTTGGCTGCTTAAGGGGAAATATGTGGATGCGAATGAAATCCCTACGGTGTATATTGTGTATACTGTCATAGCAATGGCTGAGCTTTTCTTTCTTAAGTTGCTTTATATAGTAGATGTATATCTCTCCACTCTAGGGGACTCGCTGCATGTTTCCTCCTTCTAACGTGTATAGAAGTTGCCCCACTGAGCCATAAATAAAACTAGCTCATTGTTTGTCTAGCTGTGGTGCTATGAAGTCAACTAGCTCACCATGGGAAGGCATGTGATTGGTGGTGATGTACTATTGCTAAAGTCGTGGAACTTTTCCCGTGTTCACTAATGAGCAAAACCAAAAAAAAAAGAGGTGTACTTCAGATGTACTAGTGCTACAATCTTGCACTCTTCTGTTTTTGTATTAACCTGATATTTTTGGAAGAAACATTATCCCTATATAGATCACTTGAGTTGCCAGGATAATGCTTTGCAGGAACAAAAGCTGTATTCTGGGATATGAGGGACTCACTTCTTTTCTCCTTGTACCGTACAAGCGTTGAAAGTGCACGCATGGAGATTTTTATTCCGACTATTGAACAAGTAATGAATTTAAACTTGGGAAACCTAGTTACATACATGTTCAGTCAGTAACCATATCCTGCCTTTTGCTTTATTAACTGATGAACTCGACATATGCTGCAGGCTCTTGATCAGGTATGTGATCTAATTGTCGACGTGCTAAGAGATGGAGTTGTGCTGAGAGTATTTCAAGCCTGCATGGTATGTATCTATCTTCCTATCCTGTCATAGGCACAGTTTATAAATATTTATCTAAAGAAAATGATGGTCAAATTTCAAACGTTCACTTCAATTAGGAAGGATTCATTTGGGTCCTGCTGGATGGAGGTCCATCCCGCGCATTTTTGGAAACAGATGTGGACTTGATGAAAGCTGATCTCGCTATGCTCAAGGTGAAAAATTAAGACTAAACATATGTGTGTTGCACTTATTATGAGTTAGAAAAGAAGCAAGAATTGTGCAAGACATCTAGCATATCAGTTCAACAAGTTGATACTTTGGTGAAACTGGACATGATTACAAGATTTATTTTTCTTGACTGTTCAATATTTTCTCCTAGGATCTCTTTATAGCAGAAGGCCAAGGTTTGCCATCAGATGTAATCGAGAAGGAGGCTAAACTAGCTCAGCAGATTTTAGACCTCTATGTGCTAAAGGTCAGGTGCTCTTTTTTCTTCAGTCTTATCAAAGAATGCTATGCGGTAACTAACTAAAGGAAAGTTATGCATGCTATTTTCCAGGCTGATGCAATCATTGATTTGCTGATGAAAGCAAGTGAACATATGTCGCACCATCTTGAACCCGCAACAGCTCGAAGAAGACATGCACATGATGTCCATACCCTTCTTCGAGTTTTGTGCCATAAAAAGGATAATAGTGCCTCCACATTTTTGAAAATCCAATATCATCTTCCAAGGTCTTCAGGTGAGGCAAAATTAGTGATGTGTTACTGTTGATGTTCCTCAGTAACAATAAAATGCATGCTATTACTTTTTGTAGAAAAAATTCACTTTTCAATCCTGAAATATTGGTAAAGTTCACTTTCCAACCTCGAACTTCAAAACTGCTTATTTTTAACATTGAACTTGATCGTTCAAGGTTAAAAACAACCTGTTTCAGAGTTTCAGCTTGAGTTCTTTTTTGTAAATTTGTCCCTGATCTTCTGATTCAGTTCATTAATATCAAACCACATGCACACAGCACACTGGTCTTATCTCACAGCCGATATGTGTTTCCAGCTAGTAGCATGTGCACTTCAACTGTAATGTTATACATATCTGAAGAATTATTTTATTCAAGTCCCTGTGGGTTTGAATCATGTAATGACTCTGCAAGTTCTCCACTGATGCAGATTATGATGATATTCTTGTGAAGGATGCATCATTTAAAGTACCTATACTTTCAGACATGCTGAATAGGGGTGCTTCATTCAATTGGTCGGAGACTGGGCAGCAGAGTTTTAGGATTATGAAGAAACTGCAAGAAGCTAGTTGGCAATAAGAGGTGTGTTGGTCAGAAAATTCTGCTCGATTTTCATCATGTCGACGAAATAGGTATGTAATAAGAAAATCTGAAATTGCATTTCACATGGATACATAGATGTATCCCTTTGTTTTCTGCAGTCAAGCTGAACCTAATGGTCCCCCTTTTACCTTTTATTTCCTTCACATGCTGCGATTAAGTGAACCTTTTCTTTTCTTGGCGAATTCTACAGTCAAAATCATGAACTTAATTTTCTAAATAAGCATGGATCTAAATAGTTTATCTTTACAGTTGCTATTACTAACTGTAGATTAGATGTTCAGATCATTGAATTAGTTAGGTTCGTTCTTGTGGAGTCGTTGTCCACAAGTTTGTCAAGGCTAATCATTTGTTCCTGCATAATGTCTGATAAATATTGTGGGCTTCTAGCTTACTTTTCCTGGAGGTATTACAAGGGATGAAGCATTCACCACGATTATTATATGATTCACACCATTTATCCTAATTATTATATTCTTACTTTCATGTCTACATTTACACTCTTAAATTTTATTTTATTTTAATGTCAGTGCACTTGTAAAATTCAGAACATGGCATGCTCAGATGATTATCATATGTTTGGTGTTGAGAAGAACGAATGGGGCGTTACCTATCTATTTCGATGAGAAGGCTTGTAACTTTGCTGATCGCCCTGCTTGGATAATTTCGATGAGAAGATGCAAATTAGTAGTACAATGCTGAGGCATCTTTCTATGCCTGACGGATTATTGGTGTCACAAGCGTTAAACAGCCACTACCTCATTTGATGTCACCTGACATTACGGTTTATTGGTGTCACAAGCGATTAAACAGCCGCTACCTCATTTGATGTCACCTGACATTAAGCGATGGATGCGGAAAAACCAGAGAAGCTTTAATCGGTGATTTGCGAAGGAGACGGACTGATTTTTTACTCAAGATCATCATGATCCAGCTAGAAGAGATAAGAAGGGTGGCTCAAGGCTTGCTTGCCAACAGCTGCGCAAGAGACATCCATGGCACAATCGGGCTGCACGAGATAGGGCAATACATAGAGTTATGGAGAATCCTGCAGAACAGAACTCTGAACAATGAAGAGGACCGGGCGATCTGGAGATGGACCGCGGATGGGGTCTACACAGCGAGCTTCTGCTACCTCGCAGCCTTCCAAGGAGCAATAGCTTGTTTCTCCTGGAAGCTGACATGGAAAAGCTGGGCCCCCCCTAAGGTCAAATTCTTCATCTGGCTGGCTCATCTTGATCGCTGTTGGACTGCAGAGCTTCTGGCGCGGCATGGTCTCCAGCACCACCCCAGATGCCCTCTCTGCGACCAGGCCATGGAAACCATCAGGCATCTTCTGCTGGAATGCCCGGTTGCCCGCCAAGCCTGGCATGAGACCCTCACCTGGCTCAGAATGACCGCTGCCCCTCCTGAGAATGAGGCCTCGATCGCGGAATGGTGGCAGCAGGCCAAGACCTGCACTCCCAAGCTGATGCGCAAAGGGCTCGCCTCAATTTCGCTCCTCATCCCTTGGATGACCTGGAAGCACAGAAACAGGGTTATCTTCGATGGAATCCAGCCCTCCGCGCAGTCCCTCATAGATTCAATCAAAGAGGAAGCTAGGCTCTGGGCACGAGCAGGCGCTAGAGGTCTTCGTGTCGTACTCCCAATCACCTGGGATGTTCACTAGCATGCTTGTAATCCTTGTATCTGCCTCCTAGGAGGATGTAAACAATCTACCTTTTCAATGAAATAAAGCGCAAAGGTCCTTTGCGTTTTTCTCAAAAATGAATATAAGCCTTACAGGTAAGTTACTTCCACTATTACCACATGTGATGTGACCCAAAAAAGGACGGCCGTTCTCCTTGCTGTCTTGCAGGATCTCCGTTCTGAAAGTATATTCCTCTTTTCTGTCTTGCAGGATCTTTCATTCTAAAAATATATGTTACACCTTGGTCTTTCGGTGCAATGTCCATGTGGAAATTCTACTTGCAATTTGGGCAAGCTGATCCGATAAAAGGCAGTTTGCGTTGAACTGAATGTGGATGGCAGCTTCGTCCCTGCAGCGACAGGCTCTGTCATGGTCCTGAGGAATACTGCGCTTCACCACTTGTGATGTTCTCCAGTTAGCACTCACCTGGTCTTCCGAGCAGGTTGAATCGGATTGTTTGATCATGGTGATAGGAATGGATATTTTAGCCTTAGTCCATAAGGTTCAAAGTATCCGTGAGAGCCTTGGAGAGAGAGATAATAGAGTTAGGAAGATTGATCGCAGACAAAATGAAGTTAATCATACGCACTTGTAAACCTGGGGCTTTTCCTCTAACCGGACTGCCTGGTTAAGGGGCGTTCTATGGACTACTCCCTCCGTTCAGAAGTATAAGACCTTCTAGCTTTGTGAAACCGAATGTATCTAGACACCTTTTAGTGTATAGGTTCACTCCGAACCTATACACTAAAAGACGTCTAGGTACATTCGATCACAAAGCTAAAACGTCTTATATTTCCAAACGAAGGGAGTACATTACATGCAATTTTAAAGAAGAAACTTCTCCTTGATCCTAACCTAGCAGATGGCATTGTACAGTCAATTCTTTTATTTCTGCTATTCACAGGTTTTTGAAAGTCTGCAAATCCAACGGGCCTTGGTGCTAAATAGGGCCTCGAGTGGGATCTCACTAAATCCCACCTTTAGTTCATTTGCCAAAATCTAGGTTAAAATTTGAGCAAAATTTTGAACTGGAATTTGACAAATGAACTAGAGCGGGGATTTTTGCGGGATCCCGCTTGACACCTTGGTGCTAAACGACCCCCAAATCATGATTCATAAGTAGTTTTACAACAACAAAATAAATATAAAACAAAACACATCTACAATAGTTGGCCAATGCTTCCAATACGCTAATGATGTGTTTGGATGTCTGAATTAGCTATTTGGAATTGTTGGGCCGATTTCTCTTGTTTGGAGAGGTCATAGAATTAGAACCTGAAAACACCACATGATTCCGAGCGGCGATCACGCGCGTGCACGCCAGGCCTCCGAACTTTCCGAGCTCAGACCCTCGGAAAGGCTTGGAATCTATCGATCCCACCCTCGCGCGCGTACCGCTTCGAGCGAGGCGAGCGAAACCAAGGTTGTTGCTCCCTCGGTCCCTCTCCACCTGTGTGACCAGGAGGCAGCCGGCGGCGGCTCCGGCGAACTCCCTCCCTTCCCCGATGTCGTCCCCTCTCACCGTCCCAGTCCTGCTCGTCCTCTCCCTTCCCCCTCCCTCCTCCACCTCTGTCCCCTCCACGACCTCGTGCCCCCAAACCCTAGAGAATCCGGGCGGGATGGGGAGCGGCGGCGACCGACGGTGAGAGGAGAAACAGTTTCGGGATGAGGAACGGCGGGGTGCTCCCCGGCCCTCCCCAAGCAGTCCTCTCCATGTCCCTTCTCTTCCCCTTCTATACCTCTTATTCCAGCATATTTCTCTAATCTTTTTCTTGCCTAATGCTTGATCTGTTTGGACTGCAAATTTCAGGAAAAAAATACTAAGACCTATGTCGAACTGAAGGGAAACAATTCATATTCTCTACTCCTAGTATGTTATGTTCATGTGAATTTGTGATGTATGCATGTGTTGTTGCTTCATGTAAAATGTTGAATATGAATATGTAATATGAGAGTGATATATGAGAGTAATATGTGTAAAAATAATAATATAAACATCAAAAATATACACAACTGTTTTAATACATGTACACAAATTTATATTGTCAAAAGTCAACAAAATATTCAATTCTATGGTTTGGACATCCAAACAGGATGCTACCCTTTAATTCTAACAACAAATTCCATGGACATCCAAACAACGGAATTTGAAATGAAGGCCGTTTTCTTTCCCATCTTGGATTTGGATTTTTTCGTCCAATTTAATTCTGAGCTAAAATTCAGACATCCAAACACAGTGTAAGAGAAAAAGAAATGGGAAAATCTTAGGTTGCCATTTTTGACAGAATGCACGACTCTTAAATTATACATATCGCAGTTCGGGGGTTACATCATGAAAATTCATGAAAGCATAGTTCTCGCAAGATTGAACCGAGGCCTAAGGGTTGTGCCACACTATTCAAACCACGAGGAACATGACGAACAAGCATGACGATAGAGAAGCTGCAATACCACAGACGACCCCATTGGTTTACCAGCAAATGCAATTCATGTCAGGTCAAATCTCATCTCATCCTACAAAGAGCTAGCTAGAGTGCTGCACGATTTGACAGGCCCTGTTTGGATTGGGTGTGAAAATAGCGTGTCCACCGGTATTGTTAACTCTGAGCTAGATACCGGTGACGCTACTAATTTTTACCTCCGTTCCATTCCAAACAGGCCAGAGGTTTCGGTACCGACGGGTTCTTCCTGTCGCGCGAACCCCCCTCAGGCCTCGCGGCCGCTGCCGCCCGCACGGACAGCGCGAGCACGTCCAGATCCGACGGCTCCGTCCTCCTAGACTTGGCCGGTTCCCGCCGCGCGGTGTGCCTCTCGTCCTCGTCGCCGTCTTCTCGCTCCTCGTTCTCGTCTTCGCCGCTCTCCTCCTCGTCCCCTTCCCCCTCCCCGTCCTCGCGGGACCTCTTGCTCCCGATCGCGACGCCGAAGAGGAGCGGCTTCCCGCCGCCGGACCTCTCGTCGTCCTCCTCCTCCCCGCCATGGTCATACCGCGAGACGAGGTGGCGCACGCCGTCGCAGACGCGGCGCGCACGGGCGAGCTCCCGCGCCAGCCTCGCGTTCTCGCGCCGCAGCCGCGCGTTCTCCTCCTCTAGCTCGGCCACCGCGCCGCTCACCCCCGGCGCCGGCGCAGGCCCGGGCGGCGGCGGCGACGATGAGACAGCGGGATCCCCGCCGGAGCTCGTCGGCGTGGGCGAGATCGGAATCGCCGTCGGTATCATCGCCGGCGCCTGTAACGGTACCCCGACGCCAGTCCCCTTCCGCCTATGTATCGCTCCGAGCAGGTGCTTCTCCCCTCTCCTGAACCAATCGTTGGCGAACTCCCACCTATCGATTCCGACCTTCCTGAATCCCTGCATAAACAAACGCGACGCAGCACGATTTGTAATCCGGATCTACCGAACCAACCGGAGAGGAGAGAAGGTATAGAGGACGCACGTATGTGTTGAGCTGGCGGACGAAGGAGGCGAAGTTGCTGTGCTTGAAATTCCTGGGGAGGAGGTCGCGCTCGAACTCGGAGCGCCGCCACACCACGAACGCCGTGCCGGACTCGTTCCACGAGATGGTATCGTTCGTCTCTGGGTCGTCCACCATCGCGTACGTCTTGATGAGGAACGGCGGCGCCGCCGGCGACGCCATTAAGCAGCAGTCGGTTGGTTGGGAGTGTTGGTTATCTCGCCAGAGGAGATGTGAAAATGCGGTTCAGATGGGAAGGGATAGTCTAGAATGGGGATTTTGTGACGGGGGATAGGTTGCGTATGGGGGCGAGAAGCATCCAGCTGGTTCTGGAAGGTTCCGACCTTTTCTATTCGGCTGCGTGGAGCTGTTTCTAGAATGGTGGAGACGGGCTGAGCTGTAGCTTTGGAGAAGACGGGCTGAAATACAGCCTTGCAGCAGCCCAACTTTTTCATGGAACGCGGGCTCTTACACGAGCGCGACGCAAGAAAATCTCAGCACTTTTCTCTAATTCCCATTTTTTTTGCAACCACATATTTTCATTAACTGAAAATCAAGTTACCCACACATACCGGATAAAACAGACAGACCGGATAAAATGATTATCCTTAAAATATTGCAGATAAAAACCTAAGATAAAACCTAAGAGATCGAGAAATATAAAACAGCCACTAGGATTTTTTTTGACGGTAAATGGCACTTTATTGATTACTTGCGATCAATACAATGAGCATCTAGAATACAGTTTGGAGCATAGTCGAGGATAAAACCAGAGCTAGCAACATTACAGGATCTAGCTAAAATATGTGCCACACCATTGAGCGAGCGAGGAACATGAACGCAGGTAACTGACTGAAAAGCAGCAGCCCTGGACTTGATATCCGCCACCACAGTGTTGACCGGTGATTTGTCTTCCTTCGCCGAGTTCACTCTTTGAATCAAAGACAGACAATCAGATGCAAAGGTGACCAGTTTAAACTCCGAGACGTGAGTCAGAGAGACAACATGTCGTAGTGCCAGAGCTTCTGCTAATTCGGGTGGAGTGAAACCTTGCAAGGGTTCGGCAAGTAGACAATGTCCCAGGTGATCACGGACCACCACTCCTAAAGCCATGTGTTGAAGGTCATCGAAGAGAGCAGTGTCTACGTTGACAGGTACCCTTCCCGGTGGCGGCGGAGACCACTTCCTTGGTGCATTGATCGTCTCGGGAATCCATTCACTCGCGTCTTCATCAAACAAGCAGTTGACCGTGGCATGGTTTGGGATGGGTTTCAGGGGTCTCAACATATAGGGATGTCGATCCGGTATCCAGTGATCCGAGGTGACCTTAATTGCTTTACCATCCCCAACGCCCCATTGTACACCTCTTAAAAGAAGTTCTCTTCCGAAAAGGATGCTTCTCCATGTATAAGATGATGATCTGGGTTTCGGAGCATGCCAGAAATCAGTGTGAGGGAAGTATATCCCTTTAAGTACTCGGGAGCATAGAGAAGTGGGCTCCGCGAGGAGGCGCCAGCCCTGCTGACCCAGCATCGCCTGATTAAACAGCGACAGGTCTTGAAAACCCATTCCTCCTAGAGATTTGGGAGAAGAGAGCCACTCCCACGATCTCAACTGCATCTTCTTCTTGCCTTCCCCCACTCCCCACCATTCATTAGCTATAACCTTTCGCATCTTGTCAGAGTTGGAAATTGGGATTTGGAAGCAACTCATAATGTGAGTGGGGATAGCCTGAATGACAGCCTTCAAAAATGTCTCTTTCCTAGCATGCGACATTGGTCTATCCGTGACTCCGTTCATTCGTTTCCAGATCATATCATATAGAAAGTTGAAAGTGGCTGTGGGAGACCTACCAACCGAGGTGGGCATGCCTAGGTAGAAGTCATTGAGAATTTCACTATGCACAGCTAGACTATCTTCCACTCTTCCTTTGATCAGATTATTGCAGTGATTCCCAAATAAAACTGAAGATTTATCCAAATTGATCTTTTGACCGAATCCATCACAGTATGTCTTCAAAGTCACTTTGAGGGCTTCCACACTCCTACTATCACTTAGGGCAAAGAAAATGTTGTCATCCGCAAACAGTAAATGAGAGATAGGGGGCCGAGTCTACCATTTTTGATTCCATAGGGCTCACCACGATCCTCCTTTCGTTGCAGTAAACATGACAAACCTTCAGTGCATAGAAGAAATAAGTAGGTGTCATCGGATTGATGACAAGTACGCCATGAGGGGGTCCTCGAGGCGTGCAGAAGAGAGGGGGGTGAGACGTACGGTATTCCGGGACGGTGAGCACACAAGTTTACCCATGTTCGAATCCGCCGGCTTTGGACGGATCCTACTCCTGCTAGCAATCCAGTAATATGGCAGAGCCGGAATATGGGTTACAAGGGTTTCGCCTGTGCGAGTTGAGGGTCTAAAGTATTGGGTGTTATCTGGTGCCCTAAAGGCTCTCCCTAGGACGGCTTATATAGATATCCGGCCTAGGGTTTACAGGAGAGATCTATCTGGCTACGACTAAGAGTCTGTTACAGAGTACATCTTGAACTACAAGTAACATTATGGGCCTAAGTCGGTAAGTCTTCTGGGCCTTCCCGTAGCCGGATTGGACTCCATCTTCTCTCCCTGACTGGGCCGCCCGTGAAGCAATGCTCTAACCCGAAGTGGGCCACCCTGGTCAGTGAGGAACTGTGAGGATACCCGGAAAGTATATCCCGACAGTAGCCCCCGGAGGCCTCCAAGATCCAAAGTCGGATTTTATCATCATCTAGCTTGATCTTCGGCTTGCAGAATCTTGAAGGGTTCCTAAAACTTCACAACAAAAAATACGACCCGGGTCTTAAAAAGTAAGTCGGACCTTGCAATTGGTTACTCGGATTTTCCAGCTCGCTTTTAAACTAAGCCAGAATTTGGTCTCTAACGCCACCTGACACAAGCATGGTCGAGTCACGTCATCTGACAGACGTTTCGTCAGCACGACCGTTGGTGGGTCCGCGGTCCACGGAACCGAGGCGCCGTTTCAATGCGTGCGTGGAGATCGAGGCGACGCAATCGTCACGCGGGCCCTTCCCAGTTCTTTCCACGACGCGTGGCGGTTACACTGTAGCGTTTGCACGAATCTTAGCGCAGGTAGGTGGATATAAGTGTTGGAGATATGCCTAAGAGGCAATAATAAAGTGGTTATTATTATATCTTTATGTTTATGATAAATGTTTACATCCCATGCTATAATTGTATTAACCGGAAACATTAATACTTGTGTGTATTGTAAACATAAAAGAGTCCCTATTAAGCCTCTTGTTAAACTAGCTTGTTGATTAAATGATGATCATGGTTTCCTGATCATGGACATTGGATGTCATTAATAACAAGGTTATCATTAGGAGAATGATGTGATGGACACACACCCATAGTAAGCGTAGCATAAGATCAAGTCATTAAGTTCGTATTGCTGTAAGCTTTCAAATGCATAATAACCTAATCCTTCGACCATGAGGTTATGTTAATCACCATCACCGGATGGGTACTTTGATGACATCAAACACCGCTTCGTAACTGGGTGGTTATAAAGGTGTCATTGGGTATTCTGAAAGTATGTGTTGAAGCGCATGGACCAAGATTGGGATTTGTCCATCCATATGACGGATAGATATGCTCTGGGCCCTCTCGGTGGAATGTCATCTAGTTAGCTTGCAAGCATGTGACTAGGTCACAAGGGATGACATAACATGGAACGAGTAAAGAGTACTTATCAGTAACGAGGTAGAACTAGGTATGGAGATACCGACGATCAAACCTCGGATAAGTAGAATATCGCGAGACAAAGGGAATTGGTTTCGTATGTTAATGGTTCTATCGATCACGAAGTCATCGTTGAATATGTAGGATCCATTATGGATCTCCAGATCCCGCTGATGGTTATTGATCGGAGAGATGTCTTCATCATGTCTGTATATTCACGAACCGTAGGGTGACACACTTAAGGTTCGAAGTTGTTTTAAGTAGATATGGAATATGCGTTGGAGACCGAATGTTGTTCGGAGTCTCGGATTGGATCCGGGACATCACGAGGAGATCTGGAATGGTCCGGAGAATAAGATTCATATATTTGGGATCATTTTCTAAGTTAGGAAATGTTCCGGAGTGTTTGTATGGAGATTCTAGAAAGTTTTGGAATGTTCTAGAAGGTTCTAGAAGAGTTCTTGGTGTTTGCTTGAAAACCAAGAAAGGGTCAAAGGAAACCTTGTGGGGCGAGACACGGATTCGTGGGGGAGGAGGACTCCTCCCCCCTTCCCAACCCGCCGGCCATAGGAGGGGAGTCCTACTAGGACTCCCCCTCCCCAGGCGCGCCTCCCTCCTTTAAATAGAAGGGAGGGGGCGCCCCCTCCTAGCCCTCTCTCATAACAAGCTCTAGCCGCCGCCTCTCTCCTCTACCTTCGCTCTGCTCTGGCTTAGGCGAAGCCCTGCAGAAATCTCTACTCCACCACCACCACACCGTCGTGCTGCTGGGATTCCGTGGAGAAGATCTACTACCTCCGCTGCTCGCTGGAACGGGGAGAGGAAGGTCTGCTTCGACTCCGCACGTGTGACCGACTGCGGAAGCGCTGCTGGAACGCGGCGCCGGAAGGATCGTCCACACGATCTTGAGATCGGCAAGTGATCGACTACATCAACCCTGAGATCTAATCTCGTAACGCTTTCGGGTCTACGAGGGTTAGTACAGATCTATCTCGTTGCACATGTCTAATAGATTAGATCTTGGCTTTTATCTAGATTAGATCTGTGTTTTGTTCGTTCTTGTGGTAGAAATTTTTTGTTTTCCATGCTACGAACCCATCAGTGGTATCAGAGCCGTGTCTATGCGTAGATCTGTTGCACGAGTAGAACACAATGGTTTTATGGGCGTTGGTGCTCGTGCTGTCTTTTGCTTTGTGTACTTTGCATCTTGCGGTATGGTGGGATGAAGCGGCCCGGGCTAACCTTACATGTCATCGCACATCAGACTTGCTCCACAGTTGACGTGCAACTCGTATTGCACAAGTGGCTTTGCGGGTGTCTGTCTCTCCCATCATAGTATAGATCCAATCTACACTTTGCACTTGATAGCACTTGTATCAACGTTGTGGTTCAGTTTCGTAGGTAAGATCCGTTCTTATTCGAAAGCCCCAAACCACGTAAAACATGCAAAGAAAATTAGAGGCGTCTAACTTGTTTTTGCAGGGGTTTTGTGATGTGATATGGCCATCATGTGATTGTGATTATATTTGATGTATGCAATGATCCTTGTTGTAATATGGCAACCGGCAGGAGCCTAATGGTTGTCTTTAATTCTGTTAAGACCTGCGTGTCTATTCATCTTGTAATAGCTTTATTCCAAGTAGTTGTAATAGTTTCTGGTGATGATGGACAACCATGAAGCGGCGCCACTGACCTTGACGCAATGCTGGTGATGATGGAGATCATGTCCGTGCTTTGGAGATGGAGATCAAAGGCATAAGAAGAAAGGGCCATATCATATCACACTAATTATGAATTGCCTGTGATGTTAATCCTTTATGCATCTTGTATTGCTTAGATCGCGACGGTAGCATTATAAGATGATCCCTCTCACTAAATATCAAGTAATAAAGTGTTCGTCCTTAGTAGGCACCGTTGCTAAGACTCGTCGTTTCGAAGCATCTCGTGATGATCGGGTGTGATAGATTCTACGTGTGCATACGAAGGGTGAAAGCCAGATTTGCACATGCGGATACTGAGGTTAACCTTGACGAGCCTAGAATGTACAGACATGGTCTCGGAACACGGAATACCGAAAGGTAAAGCATGAGTCATATGGATGATATGATGAACATGTTGATTGTTCGCCTTTAAAGCTACATCATCTCACGTGATGATCGGACTTGGTGTAGTGGATTTGGTTCGTGTAATCACTAAAACAACTCGAGGGATGTTGTTTTGAGTGGGAGTTCTTTTGTAATTTGGATTAGTCAAACTCAATTTATCATAAACACAATCAAAGTGAATTTGCATAGTTTGTTGTAGTCATTGGCATCCGTTCACCACCTTACGCTTAGTTATAGTTGAGATAGTGGAACTATAGAAATTCTAGATATTTGCTTTACGAACTGGTATCGTATTGTTTTGAGTGTCAATCTAAAGTTTAAAAGTCATATTGCAAACTTTCAGCAAACTCTGTTTACTCTGTGAAGTTTAATAAACAATATTAAATCAAGAGTAATAATTCCAGTGTTAGTATCTAATGTATCATGTTTGCCTCCATGATTCTTGATACTCAAAAGATTGTTTTTAATATCAAGTTTATCTAAGAGCTGAAAGCAATGTTTCAGAAACCATCATATGTGAAAGGTATTGCGATATATAAAACAATGTGTTGGTTACAACATGATAAAGTATATGTCCTCATATTTGATGAGAATTTGTGAAGGTTGGAGACGCTAGTCGTCCTAATCCTCCAAAAGGTTTTGGAAAAGAAACATTATACTCGCAATTCACCT
The DNA here is from genome assembly GCA_916181665.1 of Avena sativa. Taxonomy (NCBI): domain Eukaryota; kingdom Viridiplantae; phylum Streptophyta; class Magnoliopsida; order Poales; family Poaceae; genus Avena; species Avena sativa. The sequence goes on along the minus strand of OV702287.1, from coordinate 523,749,822 downwards.
TTATAAGCTATAGCAGCTTGATCATGAAAGTCGTCATGATAAGGATGAATAGAAGATGTAAGTAAAATGTTTACTACACTAAAAGATTACTAAAGAATGGAATTTTGAAAGAATGCCAAACATTTGATGAAGGTGATCCACTTCAAAGTGCAAGTCCAAAGGTATTAGTATTTGACTATACACACTTTGTACTATGTGTCATGTGAATGACACCACTATTGATGTTGATAGATTCTTTTAAAAGAAAAGGAATTGTTGAAAGAGAATCTATAAAATATTTGGCAGAAAAGAAAAGATTGGAGATGTCCAACTTAGGTATATAGAAGATACATGTTATGGCTGTATTCCTTGGTTGTTAAACAATGTGGTTCTGCGGTATTGGATACCGAATTGGTTGGTATGAAGTGTCATACAGGACAACACAATTCATGAACTGCAATGGCCTAAGTAACTAGCAAGAGAATATGTGATGATGTTCATCGAAAACAAACAAAGGGTTGTTGTGTTACTCGTTAACATCAAAGCTTGCCTTCAAGATTTGTTTCAATAATTGTTATTTTGATCAGGTATTATGACGACAAAAGGTTGTTCAAATAATTACCGTATTCCATAATAGATGGATGATATACAAGTCTCGTTGGAGAAATCACATCCATAAAACTAATGCTAAAATGTCGAAAGACAATTGATTGAAAGATCACTTATGAAGTGACATCGCTGTTTAAATTATATTGGAAAGAAAACATGAAGAAACGCCATGTTGATGGAATTTTTGGAGTCTTTTGATTTTGATCAAATGACGCTTGTGATACTTTCCTAGAGATAATTAAAACTCCGTTCATAGGCCAAAAGAGGAACGGACGACTAACTGATTGGAATTTGTATATATTGATGTATATAGTCCATTATGTGTAGTCGTGGGCGATGGATTTCAACTTCATATGCTTTCTCCGAAGATTTGAGTGAGTATATGTATATACTTACTCAATAAGGAAGAAGTATGAAACATTTGAAAATGTTCAAAGACTTTCAAGATGAAGTGGAAAATTATTGTAACAAGAAAATAAAAAGTTTATGATTGGATCATAAAGAAAGATGTTTGAGTTACAAGTTTAGCAAAACACCTAAGATTTGAGGAATCGTTCCATGGATTTGCATTTCCCAAAACACCATAGGAGTATGGAGTGTTCGAGATATGTAATGAAACCTTGTTTGACATGGTAAGATCAAAGGTGTCATTTATAAAACTGCCATTATATTTTAAAAGATTAAAGCTTTAGTGACTACCGCTTTTACACTGAAAAGAGCTCCATCGTGATCCATTCAAATGACACCATATAAATCATGGTTTGGGATAAAACCCAGGTTGTCCTTTCTTAAATTTTTGGTATGCTAGGCATAAGTAAAGTGTTTACAACCAAAGTCGGATGAGCATGTCTTTGTAGGTTATTTTGAATAACCATTGGGTATTCCTCCATAACACCGAAGACAAAATTGTTTGTCACTTAGAGTGTCGAGTTTCTTGAGAAGGAATTTTTGGTGAAAAGTCAAGTGGGAGGACAATGGAACTTTGACAAGGTTGTTGAACCTTGGCTTATATGTGCTGAGTTGCGCAGCGTCGGTAAGTGTCCCGGAGGTAGCAACAATGCTCATGGCTCACGTGCCTCAAGGTTGTGGTCACGGAGATCTGAGTTACTATTGAACCAAGTAGGTCGGGTAAGTAATCAAATGCCAAGATTTGAGAGTTAAATCATTGTTGTTTGACAATGATGAACCGACTACATGCAAAAAAAAAGCAATGATGGGCCCTGACTTCGTTAAGTGGCTTGAAGCCATAAAATCCGTGATAATTCCATACACGAGAAATCAAGCTTTGAATTTGAAAGACCCTCTGGAAAGGTGCAAGACCTTACAGTCGTATATGGATCTATAAAGAAATAGACATGGATGTTTCACATCTATGAAATAGTCGACATGTCGGAAAGAGTTTGCGACAATGTTCAAGGAATTGACTATGATAAGATTTGATCTTTTATAGCGATATTTAGTCTGTACGGATTAATGTAGCAACCACTACATATATTTTGGTATATGGTAGTTGAACAAACAAAACAAGTTCTTCTAATAGAATGGTTACCTAGGATGTGTCCATGACACGGTCCAAAGGGTTTTGTTAATTCAAAGGATACTAAAAGAGTATGCAAAACTTCAATGGTTGAAGTGAGCATCACGGAGTTGGAATCTTCACCGTGATGAAACCGTTAAAAGGTTTAATTTCATCAGAGACGATGAAGATGCTTGCATTTTTGCAAGAAATTAAGTGGGAGCGCTAAGACATATTTCTAATACATTATGTGAAAGACATATTGTTGATTAGAAATGATGTATCTTTTATTGACACAGGTTAAGAATTTCATTTCGATGAAAGACTTAGGCATAACCCAAGAATTAGGCATCAATGTCTATATGGGTAGATTGAGGCGCTAATATGGTTTTGCCAAATGTACATAGATAAGATGTTGAATGAGTTCAATATGGAAACAACAAGAAAGGTTCTTGACGCACGGAAAGGACTGAATCAAGATTCAAGTGTTTTAACACGAGATTCAAGTGTTTTGACACTTGGTGAAATCACAAGAATATTTTGATCAATCTTTGAGATGTACACATCCAGATATGTCCTATGCTCTAAATGTTATGAGCATATACCAGAATGACTCATAAGATGATCATTGGACAATAGTAGGGATATTCCTATGATCTTTGGAAGAACTAAGAATATATTATTTATATAGTGGTGACAAATAGTTCATTGCAAATTGTTGCATTGATACTAGTTTTGTCACAAATTAAGTTTATCTCAATTTAAACTATGGGTGGCACAATGTAATGGAAAGGAAGTGCCATAACGGATTTGGTTGAGTACCAAAGTTAAAACATTGTGACAGATACTACAACAAAAGGCTAAGTATATGACTGCTATTGTAGCAGCAAATGAGGGCATTTGCGTCAAGTAGTTTGTTATCAAACTAGGTGTGGTTCATAGCGGGATAATACTATGAAGATACATTGTACGACAATTGTATCAACATGATTTAATCCGAAGGAACTAAAGGTCTCACCAAAGGACCAAATTTATACAATGCCATCTCATTGGAGAATGAGTAATGCGTAGAGACGCAAGGACATGCAAATACACACGGACCTGGAAGTGTCAGATCCAAAGATTATGTTTACCACTAGCAATAGTGTCTATACAACACCAGAAAGCCATAGGTGTTGAATGCACAAGTTTTTAACTAGATTATTGACTCTAGTGCAAGTGGGAGACTGTTGGAGATATGCCCAAGAGGCAATAATAAAGTGGTTATTATTATATCTTTATGTTTATGATAAATGTTTACATCCCATGCTATAATTGTATTAACCGGAAACATTATACTTGTGTGTTTTGTAAACATAAAAGAGTCCCTAGTAAGCCTCTTGTTGAACTAGCTTGTTGATTAAATGATGATCATGGTTTCCTGATCATGGACATTGGATGTCATTAATAACAAGGTTATATCATTAGGAGAATGATGTGATGGACACACACCCATAGTAAGCGTAGCATAAGATCAAGTCATTAAGTTCGTATTGCTGTAAGCTTTCAAATGCATAATAACCTAATCCTTCGACCATGAGGTTATGTTAATCACCATCACCGGATGGGTACTTTGATGACATCAAACACCGCTTCGTAACTGGGTGGTTATAAAGGTGTCATTGGGTATTCTGAAAGTATGTGTTGAAGCGCATGGACCAAGATTGGGATTTGTCCATCCATATGACGGATAGATATGCTCTGGGCCCTCTCGGTGGAATGTCATCTAGTTAGCTTGCAAGCATGTGACTAGGTCACAAGGGATGACATAACATGGAACGAGTAAAGAGTACTTATCAGTAACGAGGTAGAACTAGGTATGGAGATACCGACGATCAAACCTCGGATAAGTAGAATATCGCGAGACAAAGGGAATTGGTTTCGTATGTTAATGGTTCTATCGATCACGAAGTCATCGTTGAATATGTAGGAGCCATTATGGATCTCCAGATCCCGCTGATGGTTATTGATCGGAGAGGTGTCTTCATCATGTCTGTATATTCACGAACCGTAGGGTGACACACTTAAGGTTCGAAGTTGTTTTAAGTAGATATGGAATATGCGTTGGAGATCGAATGTTGTTCGGAGTCTCGGATTGGATCCGGGACATCACGAGGAGATCCAGAATGGTCCTGATAATAAGATTCATATATTGGGGATCATTTTCTAAGTTAGGAAATGTTCCGGAGTGTTTGTATGGAGATTCTAGAAAGTTTCGGAATGTTCTGGAAGGTTCTAGAAGAGTTCTTGGTGTTTGCTTGAAAACCAAGAAAGGGTCAAAGGAAACCTTGTGGGGCGAGACACGGATTCGTGGGGGAGGAGGACTCCTCCCCCCTTCCCAACCCGCTGGCCATAGGAGGGGAGTCCTACTAGGACTCCCCCTCCCCAGGCGCGCCTCCCTCCTTTAAATAGAAGGGAGGGGGCGCCCCTCCTAGCCCTCTCTCATAACAAGCTCTAGCCACCGCCTCTCTCCTCTACCTTCGCTCTGCTCCGGCTTAGGCGAAGCCCTGCAGAAATCTCTACTCCACCACCACCACCACACCGTCGTGCTGCTGGGATTCCGTGGAGAAGATCTACTACCTCCGCTGCTCGCTGGAACGGGGAGAGGAAGGTCTGCTTCGACTCCGCACGTGTGACCGACTGCGGAAGCACTGCCGGAACGCGGCGCCAGAAGGATCGTCCACACGATCTTGAGATCGGCAAGTGATCGACTACATCAACCCCGAGATCTAATCTCGTAACGCTTTCGGGTCTACGAGTGTTAGTACAGATCTATCTCGTTGCACATGTCTAATAGATTAGATCTTGGCTTTTATCTAGATTAGATCTGGGTTTTGTTCGTTCTTGTGATAGAATTTTTTTGTTTTCCATGCTACGAACCCATCAATAAGGGGTTCAGATTTCTTCTTCTCCTTCCACCAGTCCCTTGTCGTTCCTTTCCTCCCAATCCTCCTGCGCCCATAGAGCCTCCTCGTTCTCCCTCCACAAAGCTCCTAGCGCCGCCCCTTTAAGGTCACCCTTCCACCGAAGAAAATGGCTTCATCTTCTTCCTCCAGTTTGGCGGCGGCAGCGGCGGCGGCGGAGGCGGAAGCAGCAGCAGAGAAAGAAAGCCACAGGGGAATCTGGATCCCCTGCGCTCTCGACGAAGCAGGTCTTAAGAACATGGAGAAGGAGGGGCTCCTCGCCGCCGGCAACTGGCGGAGCGGCTGTAGCGAAACCGTCCCCAATCCGCACGAGGGCGAGCGCTTCCACTTCGGCACCCATCTAGACCAAGGTTTGTCCTTTCCTCCCTTGGAGTTCTTCTCCGAGGTGATTGACCACTATGGAGTTCAACTCCACAATCTTCCTCCCAACTCCATTCTAGAGATGAGCGCATATGCTGCGCTTTGCGAGGGCTTTCTCGGCATTAGGCTGAGTTTGCTTCTCTTCCGGTTTTACTTTCATGTCCGGAGGAATTCCATCACTGCCGGTGTTCCTTACATCACCGGCACCATTAGTTTTTCTCTTAGACGAGACCAGGCATATCCCAAAATTTCTGCCAGTGACTCGGTCAAGCAATGGCTAGCCACTTTTTTCTACCATCGGGATATTCCGGCTCCCAGCAAAGCTACTGCTTTGCCGGCTTTTGTCGACGGAGCCGCCACAGCCTAACCTTCCTAGGACGAGGCTGCTCCGGCTCTCACAGATGATCTGATCCTCGCTAAGAGGCGGATCGAATATCTGATCAAGCATAATGGTCTGAAGGGATCCAACTTGGTCCAGTGCTGGGTCTCATGCCGGATCTAGCCACTTCAGTACCACGGGGATAGACTGATGCATTCCGTCACGTCTTCCCTGACCGACTCCCTCCGCATCAGCCCCAAAGCCTACACCACTCAGGGCTACATAACCCAGATCAAGTGGATGATCAAGGAGCGGATCGAGAGGCGGATTCCAGAGGTTTCTCTGGACATGCACACGGCAGAAAACCCCGTGGTTCCGGTAAGCTTTTATAATCACATCTTTTATGTGTTTCTATCTTCGAGTTATATTGCAATGCTGATACATTTTCTTGTTTTCAGCTTGCTGACATCCCCGAGCCGGAACTTGCTCCTCGAAGGATACCCTCCGGAGTTCTCTCAAGAGGTGGAAGTGGTTCCACTGCCGGATCTTGCTCTCAAGAAGCGCAAAGCTCCGACAGTAGCAGTTGGCACAAAGGAGGTGCCAGTCGTGAAGAGGTAACCTTCTGTCACAACTTTTCCGCCTTTGTTGTGTACTCAAGTTTCTTTCCGAGATGTAATGTTTCTGACTTTACTACTCTCTCAGAGCAAAATCAATCATCAAGGGCAAGGGGAAGGGGACTTCTTAGAAGCCCTTGCGCCAGACGAAGCTTACAATAGCTTCCCCTGCTGTGGCTCCTCCGAATCCGGTCCCTCAACCTTCTGCAACTCTGACGATTATCCCTTCTCCGGTGATTGCAGAAGATCCGGCTCCTCAAGCGGAGCCGATGATCCTTGGGTCGCATACTGACGTCACCACCAGTGCGTCAGCTCAAGATAAGGGTGAACCCTCTTCGGGTAATGATCCCTCGGCTGAAGTTTTCACCGACAACCTCCTCAACAATCCGGGTCTTGCCAAATTTGGCCTGACCCGGAAATCTGCAGAGGAAATCCAGCGGCTGGCCAGGCAAGTCCTGGACAAAAGCCATCTATCCCCCGAAGAGGATGCGCAAGAAGCAGAGGACGTCAAGTTCTCCGACCTTCTTACTCAAGTCTGCCTTCGCGACGAGAGGATCAGGACTAGCGAGCTTCCAACAGCTCCAGTGATTCCTCTTACTCTCGCCGAGAAGGTGGCAGCTGAAGTGAACGCGGGTTTAGACAAACTCACCCGCGAGCAATATGTAAGTCAGAATTCCAACTCTTGTTTTTACATTATGTTATATCATATCCTCTAGCCCCCAAGCATGAAGTAGGATATAGAATCCGAGTTTATGCTTTCATTAGGATACCAAAGAACGAACTAGTGTAGCCCCCAAGGCTCGTGCTGATATTTAGTAAAAATATTAGCCCGAGTCTTAAGTAGCTTTCTGACTTTGGGTATTCTGACTTACAGAAAGTATGTTCCTATAACCAGGAATTATTGTCCAATGTCTGTAATAAGTGGAGAGAGATCAAAGCTCTCCGGCTTAAAAATGCTGAGCTCAAGGTAGCCAAGGATGAAGCTGAAGGTAAACATTTCGAGATTCAAACCTTGCCTTTTTCTTTTTAATGTCGAATTTTTCTAAACTGTTGTTCTTTTTTGACTTACAACGTTGGTGAAACAATCCATCGCTATGATTGAAGAGGCCGAGAACCTCAAGAGCTTGGTGGTGGAGAACAAAGGACTTCGCCAAGAGCTGGAAAAGCTCAAGGTGGATCATGAAACGAGCATAGCTCAAGACCTGGAATCCTCCTCCATGGCCACTGAAGAGCGCGATCGCAAGATTGCCGCTCAAGATAAAGTTATCTCGGACCTCAAGAATGAGGTTGACAGAGAGAAGGATATCTCCCAAGCACTCTAGGCTGAACTCCAGAGTCTCCGGGAGGAGAAAGCCAAGATTGACGACGTCATTCTTGGTAAGTTCCATCTATCTGACTTATCATTTCCTCGACTTTTATCAATGTCGGTTTTTCCTTATCTTCATTTTGTGTATAGGTCCTTTGAACCTGACGGACTCCTCCTCGTCCGAGCCCCGCACTCACCGGTTTACCCAAGTCGGTGATCTTCTTCATGACTACCGCCAATCCCTTGAGGATATTGGCGAGTCTCTCAGGATTCCGGACATGCCAAGCATGTCAGACTTCCAGGTGCAGGAGAAGGCCAAGGAGATGCCGCAGCTTGTTCGGGACTGGAACATGTCCTACGCACGGACTGCCGCGCAGAATGCCCTCTCCATGGTCATGAGCCACCATGGAAACATGGAAATATGGCAAGTGACTAAAGGGTACTGCAAGGTAGACGAAGACGGCCTGGAGCAGGACCTTCAAGCCATCATGCACTCCTGCGTCGGATATGGGTGTCACGTAGCTGATCTGACCAGCTACGAGATCCCCTTCTTCACCCGCGTGGATACTCCGCCTCCTCCTGCAGAAGAAACCGAAGAAGTTTCCGACGATGAACGCACCAACTCGGATGCGGATATCTCAGAACGATATCAAGGCAGAGTAACCAGCGAGCCAGTAGATCCTTCATCTCCTCCTGCATCATAGACCACAAACTTATGTATTATTCTATGAAAGAACATGATGCGTTTTGTAAATATGAAGTACTATGACTTTTTGTTAGTGCTAAGTTTTTTTATTCAGCACTTTTGTTTTAGACTTTTTGTGTGCTTGAAATGTTTGCATAAGCACTTAGAATTTTTCGTCTCTACTTATCGTTTATCTGGCTTTCCGCCTCGTCCCTTTCGTGAGCCGGCTAAACCTTCAGCCGGAAACTTTGCCGAGCAACGGAGCTCAATTGCTAAACCAGTTTAAACTTGGAAACAAAGCCGGCTTCCAGTACCAACAATTCACTACTCGGAAAATACTCGCATCCAGCAATCAGACAAATAACCTAAGTAAAGACTAGAATTTTTTAAAGTTATACCCGAAGGTAGCAGTTTTAGAGTCGGAAATCTAAACCAGAACGAACATGAGCATAAAGTACTTTCAAGCATTCTGGGATTTTCGACTATGACATGATCATTAGGAAATAAGATGGTAAAAACTTCTCAGGAAAACTTTGAGGTAACCAAAACTTTTATTTCTCATAGAACATGTACATATGTATGATTACAAAGAAGGATAAACTAAGAATAAAAGGGACGTAGCTGAGCAATATTCCATGGTCTGTCTAACTCATCCGGATTTGTACTGCCTCTAGCTCTCTTTCTCTTCTTAGTAGCAGGTCTTTCTTTGACTGGCCTCATGTCAGTTAAGTAGTACGATCCATTGTGCAATACTCGACTAACCAAAAAGGGCCCTTCCTATATCGGGGAAAGTTTGTGCTTTCTTTGTTGCACAAGCCGGAGAACCAAATCGCCTTTATTGAAAGATCTAGTTCGGACTCTCTGGCTATGATACTTGCGTAACTTCTGCTGATAGGCTGTAGATCTCATTTCAGCAACGACGCAAACTTCTTCGACTAAGTCGAGATCATTTTGTCGAGAAATCTCGGCATCCTCTTCAATATACGTGGCCACTCTAGGAGAAGTATGAATTAAATCACTAGGAAGAACTGCTTCTGCGCCTTAGACCAAGAAGAAAGGTGTATATCCTGTTGACCTGTTCGGAGTTGTTCGCAAACTCCAAATTACAGAGGGTAGTTCCTCTGCCCAAGCCCCCGCAGCACGTCTCAGTGGTGCTTCGAGTCTCGGTTTCAAGCCTTGTAGAATTAAACCATTTGCTCTTTCGACTTGTCTGTTAGCCCGTGGATGTGCGACTGACGCAATGTTAAGCCGGTTATTTTGCTCATCGCAGAATTCAGCCAGTTCTCCCATAGAAAAGTTACTCCCATTGTCCGTGATAATGCTATGCGGATAACCATACCGGATTATAACATCCTCGGCAAATCTTTTGGCTGTTGCTCCATCACAACTAGTGACAGGTTTAGCCTCGATCCACTTTGTGAATTTGTCCACCATCACTAAGAGGTGCGTGAATCCACTTGGTGCTCGTTTAAAAGGTCCTACCATATCAAGCCCCCAGACCGCAAAAGGCCATGTTATAGGTATTATTCGCAGCTGATCGGCCGGAACATGAGCTTGCTTGGCGTACTTTTGGCAGCCTTTGCATGTCTTGACTAATCGTTCAGCATCTGCCTGAGCTGTAAGCCAGAAAAATCCATGTCGAAAAGCTTTTGCCACTAAAGATTTGGCTGCAGCGTGGTGACCACACTCGCCTTCGTGGATTTCTCTTAAGATCTCCACTCCTTCTTCCGGAGATACACAGCGCTGAAAACCCCCAGAAACACTCTGTTTATGGAGCTCACCTTTAACAATAGTATAGGCTTTTGCTCGTCAGATAATCTGCCGGCTCAGCACCTCGTCTTCGGGTAATTTACCATCTACCAAGTAATCAAGGTAGGGTTGAGTCCAGCTAGGAATTATAGCCAGAACTGCTATTAAAGGTGAGTCGGATTTGGTCGGATATTCCTCATCTACTCCCTTTATCGAGGGAACTTTGAGGTGCTCTAAAAATGCGCCATCCGGGACCTCTTTCCATGTAGAGCCTATTCGAGATAGTGCATCTGCTTCCTAATTTTCTGCTCGAGGGATATGTTGAACTTCAAACCCTTCGAACGATTTAGATAGATCATCCGCGACAACTTTATATGCTGCCATGTGCTTATTTGCATTACAAATATCCGAGACTTGCCGAGCAACAAGATCCGAATCTCCGTAACACATCAAACGTCGGATGCCAATATCCTTAGCAATCCGGATTCCATGCAGCAGTGCTTCATACTCGGCAATGTTGTTTGTCGCTGTGAAGTAGATCTACAACACGTATAAAAGTTTATCTCCTTGGGGTGATTTGAGTACCACGCCAGCCCCCGAGGCCCCTTGAGCCTTAGACCCATCAAAAAAGAGGGTCCAGTATTCCAACTCAGGGAGGACCATGTTCTCCTTCGTCTCTGTCCAATCAGCGACAAAGTCAGCAAGGATCTGAGATTTGATTGCTGTCCGAGGTTTATACTCAATATCGAAAGCTGAGAGCTCTATGCCCCATTTGGCGACACGTCATGTGGCGTCGCTGTTGTTGATTATGTCTCTCATGGGAGCTTTGCTCACCATGGTAATTGGATGCTCCTGAAAATAGTGTCGTAACTTACGGGATGCTAGGAAAACACCATAAGCCAACTTTTGATAGTGCGGATATCGCTGTTTTGATTCTGTCAAGACCTCGCTGACAAAATAAGTCGGATGCTGCACCAGGTGTTCCTGATTTTCCTCTGGTCTCTCCACCACCATGACGATACTAACGACCTTATTTGTCGCAGCAATATAAAGCAACATCGGTTCCTGAGGTTCCGGTGCTACAAGGATAGGGGCAGATGAGAGTACTTTCTTCAGGTCTTGTAGTGCAGCTTTAGCTTCGTCAGTCCAGACAAAATCTTTGGTCTTCTTCAAGAGTTTGTATAATGGTGCGGCTCTTTCACCAAGCCGGCTTACAAATCGACTGACCGCAGCAGTGCAACCAGTTAATCTTTGTACGTCCTTCAGGCGAGTTGGCCTGGAAATATTGAGAATAGCCTTGATCTTGTCGCGGTTCACCTCTATGCCTCTTTGAGACACGATGAAATCTAACAATTTTCAGGCTGGTATTCCAAAGAAGCATTTCTTCGGGTTAAGCATGATGTTGTATTTTCGTAGATTGGCGAACGTCTCCTCCAAGTCGGAAATCAATGTTTCCTTCTTTTTGGACATGACCGCGATATCATCCACGTATGCATGTACATTGCGTCTGAGTTGGTCGTGGAGGCAACGCTGCATCATGCGCTGGTACGTAGCTCCTGTGTTCTTCAGCCCAAAGGGCATTGTAACAAAACAGAAGGTTCCGAAGGGGGTTATAAATGAAGTCTTGACTTTGTCAGATTCCTTCATCCGTATTTGGTGATAACCGGAATATGCGTCGAGAAAACAGAGGAGTTCTGAGCCTGCCGTAGAATCGATAACTTGATCAATTCTAGGCAGAGCGAATGGATCTTTTGGACAAGCCTTGTTCAAGGCGGTATAATCAACACACATCCTTAAATCAGTGGTGTCCTTTTTAGGGACCATTATAGGGTTGGCCGACCAATCAGTATGGATGACCTCTTCTATGAATCCGGCTAACTCGAGCCGCGCTAGTTCCTTAGCTATTGCCTTACGCTTTTCATCACCAAACCGTCGTAATGACTGTTTGACGGGTTTAGCGTTCGGGTTTACATTTAGAGAGTGCTCGGCAAGTTCCCTAGGTACTCCGGTCATGTCAGATGGCTGCCATGCGAAGATATGTTGATTTGCTTGGACGAACTTGACGAGCGCGCTTTCCTATGCGCTACTTAGGCCTACGCCTATCTGGGTCACCTTGGAGGGGTCGTCATCCTTCAACGGCGTCGTCTTCGTCTCTTCTGATGCCTTGAACTCCGGATTTGGCTTTGTCACCTCCTTCTTCGTCATAGGCATCTTGGACAGATCTATGCTCTTCTTGATCTCCTAGTACTCCTGGGCGTGCAACACGGCTTTGGCAAAGGCGGCATTTCGATCCTCGCACTCTCGCGTCTTCTTCGGGTCTCCCCTGATGGTGATTACGCTGCTGGGACCTGGAATTTTCATCATATTGTAAATGTAACACGGACGAGCCATAAAAGCCCAGTAAGCCGGACGTCCGAATATAGCGTGGTATGCGCTCTTGAACGGGACCACTTCGAAGGAAAGTGCCTCCGTCCGATAATTCTTTGGTGTTCCAAAAGTAACATCCAAAGTGATCTCTCCCAGGGAATTAGCCTGTCTTCCTGGGACAACTCCGTGAAAGATCACAGAGCTGTGGTTCAGCTGTGTTTCTGAGATCTTCATCTGGCGTAGCGTTTCGACATAGAGAATATTGATGCTGCTACCACCATCCATGAGGGTCTTGGAGAAACCATAACCATCAATAAGTGGATTGACGATTAAGGCGTATTTTCCTTGCCTATGTAGCTTAGGCGGATGATCAGCGCGGTTAAATGTTATTGCTACTTCCGACCAGTCCAGATACTGAGGGACAGCCGGAACTGTTGCGTTGAGCTCATGGAGAACTGCTTTCTTGACCTTTGCTGGTTGAGATCCGAGGAAGGTGACGTAAGTGTCCTTCTTGGTGGGAAAAGTTTTCTTCCCTTCCGACTTGGGATTTGAAGCGTCGGCTTCCTCCATGTCGGAATCTTCCTTGGTCTCCTTGTCTTTTTCGGGATTTTTCTTTCCCTTCTTCCACTTAGCTTTGTAGCCCACGGTATCATCTCTCTTGATGTCGTCGTTAAAACGACATTCAGCGTTGGTGTGGGATGAGCCCCCATTGGCGTCCAAATGATGCACACATGGGTTATTGGCGATGTCGGCCCACGTGTAGGTTTTGCCTGGTTGTTGCTCTCCTCTACCTTGGACCCTTGATGTCCCACGGCCACGCCCATGGCCTCCGCCACGTCCTCCTCGTCTTCCAGTCCCAGAAACAGTAGTGACTACCGCTGTCTCCGCGTTGGGTTTTTCTTCCGAGGTATTTTTGCGCTTCTGAGCTTGTTGCTTTGGTTGTTTTGCCGACTGAGGCACAACCAGGGCATTGAGTAATCCCTCTACATCGTCGTCAGCATCTGCATACTTGCTCGCTGTTTCTATCATTTCTCCCAGATCAGTAACCTTGTCACACTTCAAGCGATGACGTAGTAAACCAATTGGGAGACCTGCGATGAAAGCTTCAATCGTAGTTTGATCGTTTACTCCTTCGTAGGAGTTCTTGGTTTCAATCCATCATCCGAGGTAATCCCGGCAAGTTTCTCCGGCTTTCTGGGTGCAACGTTGTAGGTCTCCAACCGTACAGGGCCTCCGATATGTGCCTTCGAAATTCCGAAAGAACGCACTTTGTAAATCATACCAGCTGTGGATGGTGTTTGCCGGAAGCTCATTGAGCCTTGATCGTGCCGTCTTCCTCAGCATGAGTGGGAGATATCGAGTTGCGACCGGGCTGTTTCCGCCTTTGGCTATGCAGCAAGCTTGGAAGAAATCCTGTAACCAGGTGTCTGGCCGAGCAATGCCGTCGTAGGCTTGAATATGTCTTGAGATAGAAAATCCTTCCGGGAACCTTGTAGCTCTGATGCGTGGTCCGAAGCACTTTGGGCCCACGTACACGTCATCATTTTCGTAGCGTCGAGCCTCTATGTTGGAGTTGATCCTATGCCTAGCTTCGTTCGGGGATAGGGATCGTCCCGAATGCCGGCTGTGGCTACGGTGCCTTGGAGCCAGACTTCGGCTTCTGCCACCACCTCCTCCGCCATGTCCTCCTTGACCTCCGTGGGGGTCGTTGTGATAACTGTGTGGTGGAGAGGGTGGTACAGCGGGGTAGTTTCTGGCTGATCGCCGGCCTCCGCCCGGAACATCATTATTCCGATTCCGGGGAGGGTCTTGACTACGACGAGCCCCCTGCCGGCTTGTACCTGCATGGTTTCCGTCGTTCCTTCGTCTGTCGTTCCCACCATAGTGAGGCTCAGCCGGACGGTTCTCATGTCTAGGAGGCGGCATTCTCTGACGATCCTCCTCCCGACGTTTCTCTTTATCTTCTCCCCTTTGATCCTTAGATTCTCGTCGGGGAGGATTCGTCGGATTTAGGGCAGCGATGGCGTCTTTCTCGACCGCTGGTGCGACATTGCCCCACCCGCGTGTGGTTTTGTGATGCTGTCCTGAAGATCCGGTTCTCGAATAATTGTCTTCCCGTCGTTCGGGGCGATAATACTGCTCCGGAACGTAATGGGGTCTTACGTTAGCCCATGCCGGATCCGTGCGACATTGGTCAGCATCTGAGACCAGTTTTTGACTTCCGGACAGGGCGACCTTTTGCTGCTCCAGTCCCTTGTTGAGTAGCTTGATACCCAAACGGATCTCCTCTGGTCCTGGATTAGCCGATAGAATTTCTCGGGCTGCCACGGTATTTTGTACTGGTGTTGGGTATACCCAATCTCCGTTGCTATCTTTCCGTGGCTTCCCCATCTCATCTCCAAAAAGGACGGCACGGACACGTGGGAATTGGTTGTCATCTATGTGACGCTTCCGTGTCTTCTGATGCAGACGAGACATGTACTCCTTGTTCGACATGCGTTTCTGCTCCACCTCGATGTTTTTGGCTTCATCGAGGAGTTGTTGACGACGTGCTTCTAGGGCTTGCGCCCTTTCATCCAGCTCATCTGCAGTAAGTTCTGCAGCTGTAGGGATAGGTGTGGTTAATGCGACATCGATGAGTTTACGCGCACCTTCAGTGATCACGTGTCCATCCACCGATGCTTCTTTTTTCAGCTTGTGTGGGATAAGTGCTCCATCCGAGTCTTCTTCGTATTCCTTAGCAATCACCTCCTCAGTCAGAGGGTCTTTTGCCGGGGTCTTGTTTTTCTTGTTCTTTTTCTTTGCCTTCTTGGCAGGGCCGGTAGCAAAGACGGCTTTGGGTCCATTTCCCGGAGTCAAGCTCTGATCGGTACTTTCGGACATCTGGACTTCGGGATTATCTCCGACGTCCATGTCATCCTGCACTTTGGGAGAGTGTTCTCCGGATCCTTCATCCATGGATTCTCCTTCTTCTGCAGCTTTGGAGTTGTACTCCTCTTCATATTCCACGGAGAACTTTCGGAAATCTGCTAACGTCATCGACTCATCCGGGGATGCGAGTATGTCGGCGTTTGTTCCAATTGCCTCCAGCACCGAGTCGGTGTTTTCTCCAGCATCGGCAGAGCCGGATCCGGATCCCACGTATCCGACAAAGTGCGACGCGTGCTTCCTGAGGTACCTGCGGCTTTCGCGATCATCCATATCGAAACTTTTGATGGTCTCGAGGATTGCATCTGCGCTTTCGCCTTGCAGTATCATACTTCGTAGTGTGTACCTTAGGAAAGGCCTGTCTGTTCCGGCATCATCAGAGCCGGAATCAGTGTCGTTGATATGCTCCTCCTGGATTTCGACTTCCACGGGTGGGTCGATCTGGGATTCGGCTCCTCCGGGGAGATCCACTCCAGATTCGACGTTGACCGCTAGGTCTTCTTCAGGTTCGGGTTTCTCCACTATCTCCGCAACTGGTGCGGGCTGGGTGGGATTAGGGTTTTCTGAGATCCGGAACTCTGCCGCCTCCACAGACAAAGGGGACCCAAAAAATTCTTCTGCCTCTATCATCACCGCTGGGGTGGGTTGGGCAGGTTCAGCGAAACCGATGTAAACATCGATCTCGCCAAAAGACATGATTGTGTAGGCAGTCACGACCTCCTTTGCCGGAATCCAAGTCTCGTCGAGAACGATGAGAGGGACGTTGCTGGCATAGAGGATGCGACCGACGGTGATGGTCTCGCCGATTCCGATTCTTGCAGATTCCGCTCGGAACGCAGATCCGTAGCTCACTTGCCCCACGGTGGGCGCCAACTGTCGTTGGATTGATGATAAGTATGCCATGAGGGGGTCCTCGAGGCGTGTGGAAGAGAGGGGGGGGGGGGGTGAGACGTACGGTATTCCGGGACGGTGAGCACACAAGTTTACCCAGGTTCGAATCCGCCGGCTTTGGACAGATCCTACTCCTGCTAGCAATCCAGTAATACGGCAGAGCCGGAATATGGGTTACAAGGGTTTCGCCTGTGCGAGTTGAGGGTCTAAAGTATTGGGTGTTATCTAGTGCCCTAAAGGCTCTCCCTAGGATGACTTATATAGATATCCGGCCTAGGGTTTACAGGAAAGATCTATCCGGCTACGACTAAGAGTCTGTTACAGAGTACATCTTGAACTACAAGTAACATTATGGGCCTAAGTCGGTAAGTCTTCTGGGCCTTCCCGTAGCCGGATTGGACTCCATCTTCTCTCCCTGACTGGTCCGCCCGTGAAGCAATGCTCTAACCCGAAGTGGGCCACCCTGGTCAGTGAGGAACTGTGAGGATACCCGGAAAGTATATCCCCAACAGTAGGGGCTGATGGGGTCCCCCTAATGAATGCCCCTTGATGGAACCACTGGCTCGTGAGTTCACCATTGACATGAACGACATAGCGAACACACATGACGCATCTCATAACTGATTGGATCCATTCCGGGGCAAAACCCAACTTACTCAGATAGCCATGTAAATAATCCCATTCAACCCTATCATAGGCCTTCATCATGTCAATTTTAAGAGCAAAGAAAGACCTCTTCGAGTCCTGGTGTCTGATAGAGTGTAAGCACTCAAAGGCAATAAGTGCATTATCGGTGATAAGCCTGCCTGGGATGAAGGCACTCTATTGCTCAGAAATAACGTCAGGCAAAATCACTTTTAACCTATTTTCTAAAACTTTAGAGGCAATCTTGTAGATCACATTACACAAGCTGATTGGCCGATTTTTTAAAGATGTTTCGTCTTAGCCACCTTAGGGATGAGGACGATGATTGAGTTGCAAAAACCTTCAGGAACCTCACCCCGCAAGATAAATGATCTCACAGCTTGGCAAATCTCTTCCGTGAAAAATTCCCAGTGCGTCTGATAAAACAAAGTCGGGAAGCCATCATGCCTCGGTGCCTTAGTCGAACCCATCTGGAACAGCGCCGCTCCAATATCCTCATCGGTGTATGGTTTACAAAGATTTTAATTCATCTCATCCGTGACCTTTAAAGGGATAGCATCTAGTACTGCATCAACTAAGGTAGACGCTTCAAAGGTAAAGAGGTCTTCGTAGAAACCTTGGACCATACCTTTGATCTCTGCCTGCCCCACACATCTTGAGCCATCCGGCCACAACAACATATCAATTTTATTTGTTTTCCGCCGCGCCAAAGCCCTAGCATGGAAGAAAGAAGTATTACGATCTCCTTCCTTGGGCCATTCCACTCTGGATCGTTGACGTGCCATTAGTTCCTCTCGCTCAAACAATTCATAGAGTTCCGCTTCCACCTCTCTTTATTCCTTCATAGAATCATCATATAGCCTACCTTCTCGTATATCTCGAATTTTGCCCTCGAGCTGTCTGATTTTCTTTCTAACCGAGCCGAAGGTGGCTCGGCTCCAATCCTTCAACGACGAGGCGACACGGTTGAGGTTTGTCCATGTTGATTGCAAGTAATTCTTTCCCATCCGTCTGTCAGACCATGCATGCTCAAGCACATCCCTATAATCTGGCACCCGCAACCACATAGCTTCGAACTTGAAGCCATGCTGCACTGGCGGCTGACGGATAGATCTTACATTACTTGTCAGCGAGATGAGGATAGTATAGTGATCTGATGAGGTGGTAATAAGATTCCCCACCAAACAATGCTCGAAAAGTCGGGAGAAATCACCATTTGGAACAGCCCGATCGAGACGAACTTTCACATGAGTGTTCCGATCCTGTCTATTGCACCATGTAAATTTTGGGCCCTCATATCCCAAGTCCATGAGCTCGTAGTCCTGTAGGCAATCCCGGAATGCATTAATCCGTGTCTTAGTTCTATCATGAGGTCCAATATGCTCATCCTGGGAAAGCACCTCGTTGAAGTCACCACAACAAATCCACGACCCATTCCATTGCGCTCTCATAAAGCAGAGAAAGTCCTAGAACTCCGAACGGCGTTCGCGACGAGGTTCTCCGTAAACAAAGGTCGAGTGCCACTTTATTCCATCATCCAAGATAACATGAACATCATTGCATCATGAGTTACAAGCTTGAATGGAAACGGGAACCGACGACAACCAAAACAAGGCCAAGCCA
This sequence comes from Avena sativa, assembly GCA_916181665.1. Taxonomy (NCBI): domain Eukaryota; kingdom Viridiplantae; phylum Streptophyta; class Magnoliopsida; order Poales; family Poaceae; genus Avena; species Avena sativa. The sequence continues at coordinate 523,731,268 of OV702287.1, read as the reverse complement.
CCGCTAAGGATAACACTGCTCACAGCATAACAACCAGAGTATCCTAACGACCACATGAAACTTCGAACTCTAGTATCCTCATTTTCATCTCCGACAAAAAAGGAGGGAGGGGCGATGAGCTCGCAGAAGCTAGCGAAGCTCGCCAAGTGTCACGTCCGACCCCAATCTGAGACAGTTCCAGCATAACATACGCATTGCATACGGCGGGGCTGCTCTGCAGCTCCCGTGTAATCTGCCGATCCGTCCCAACTATTTTTCTTGAGTTTCTTGTTGGAGTCGCTGCTCAGCTCATCAGTAAAAGGCCCTTCATCCACTGGAGCAGCCGACCCCTGAAATAGTACCAATGCCTTCGGATTTGGTGTAGCTTCAAGCACCGGGGCTTATTTGGCCTGATACACTTGCTCGGACTTGCATTTTTGTCCTGCTACTTCTATCCGCTCCTGGCATGTACTCTTCCCTCTCGCTGTACCCCTGTCGGCTTTGGTTTGATTAGCACGAGTGCGAGGCTTTTTTTCCTTTGCCGGGGATGCAACCTCGGCAGCTTCTAGGTTTTTCTGTTGCTGCCCCGTGCCTCCCATCTTTATTCAACGACTGACTGGGTTTCTCCTGCATAGAAAATGAGGACCTACCTTGCTCAGTCAACACCGATCCACTCAACGACCCCTGAGTTTGATTCTTTTTCTTCCTTTCATCCGGGGCACCCAGATGATCAGTCGAGTACGGGAGCTTACCATCACCATCCCTCTCCCCAGGATTCTTACACTCAATTGAGGAGTGCCCAATGAGACCACATGAGAAACAATACAATGGCTGATTCTCGTACTGAACATCATACCACTCGGTTAAATTCTGGCATTGAGAGAAGACGGTAACTCCCCACCTAAGCGGTTTATTCACGTCAACCTTGACTCGGACACACAAATAGCTACCCCAGCACAGTCCACAACCGGGACACATCCTTCACAGCAAATTGGAGCTGCAATCATTGCACCCCATTTTTTGTTCATATAGCCAAATGGGAGATTGATGATCCTAACCCAAATTTTCAAGCGATTGAACACCATGTCCTTTGGGCGCTGATCAATATCAAAGTCATGTAGCAGCACCACATGTTTTCCAATGAACCAAGGAGGGCCATCAACAACCCGATCTTTGTCAGCCTTGGAAGCGAATTCTGCCACAAACACATTATCACCGCCCGAGTTTAGAACTAACCCGCGCGGATTGCCCCACGTGAGTCGTAGGACTGATGCGATCGTACTGATGTGCAGAGTCGGTGGAGAGAGCTGATGACCCACAAGTATAGAGAGTGTATCGCAGTATTTTCGAGGGAAGTGAAACCCAATTTATTGATTCGACACAAGAGGAGCCAAAGAATATTTATCAGCCTTAACAACTGAGTTGTCAATTCAGCTGCACCTGGAAACAATCTTGCTCACAGCGGTTTATCAGTAGCAACAGTTTTGTAGTAGGAATGGCAAAGTAACAGCAGTAGTAAAGCAAAGACAATAGTAACAAAAGCAGTAAACAGTGAAATTCGAGCGCGGTAGGCATAGGGATGGATGGACGGGCGTTGCATGGACAAGACAATTCACATAGCAATTAGAACATAGGGCAATTGCAGATAAATAAGATAAAGCATCCAAGTACTAGACAATCCTAGGCATGTGTTCCATATATAGTCATACGTGCTCGCAATGAGAACTTGCACAACATCTTTTGTCCTGTCAGCCCGTTTGCAGCGGGGCCTCTAGGGAACTACTGACAATTAAGGTGCTCCTTTTAATAGAGCACCGGAGCAAAACATTAACACTCCGTGAACACATGTGATCCTCACATCAAAGCCTTTCCCTTCCGGTTATCCCGATTTCTGTCACTTCGGGGCAATAGGTTCCGGACAACGACGTGTGTATACAACTTGCAGATAAGACCAAGAACAATACTATCATAATGAATCAATAATAAGTTCAGATCTGAAATCATGGCATGCGGGCCCTAGTGACAAGCATTAAGCACAACAAGTCACAACAAAGTCATAAAGCACTAATAAAAGATACTAGGCACCATGCCCTAACAATCTGATGCCATTACATGAACGATCTCATCCAATCCCTACCATCCCTATAGTCTACAGCGGGGGATTACTCACTCATAGATGGGGGAAACATGGATGGTCGATGGAGAAGCGATGGTGATGATGATGGCGATGATCTCCTCCAATTCCCCGTCCCGGCAGGGTGCCAGAACGGAGTTTCTGGTGCTGTTTCGTGGAATCTGATGGTGGCGGCGGAGCGGAACTCCTTCTAGAAAAAGTCGAACCCCCGAAGTTTTTAGGTCAGAAGGCTCCTTATAGGCGAAGAGGGAGGCCGAGGGGGTGCCTGGGGGGCCCACACCACCCCCTGGTGCGGCCTGGCCTGGCCTGCGCCACCAGGTGGTGTGGCCACCCCAGGGCTCTTCTCCGTCTCGTATTCTGGCTCATGGAGTCTTCGGGTGAAATAGGATTTTTGGCATATTTTCCGGGATTTTTCCTGATAGTTGATTTTCTGTACAAAAAGTAAACACCAAGGCAATTCTGCTGAAAACAGCGTCAGTTCGCATTAGTTGCATCCAAATCATACAAGTATAGAGGAGAAATAATAGCAAAAGTGTTCGAGAAAGTAGATACGTTTTGGACGTATCAACTCCCCCCAAGCTTAGCTTATTGCTTATCCTCAAGCAATTCAGTTGAAAACTGAGTGCGATAAAAGAACTTTTACGAACACATTTGCTTCATATGATGTAAATATTCTCAGCAATGTGATCAACTACTTAGACAATTCATAATAAAGAGTATGCAACCAAGTCTACTTAATAGTCATTGCAAGCTATGAAGAGATTCCAACTCAAGAATAATAAGTAGCATGAGGCACAAACATAAGCAACATTACAATGCTCATAGAAAGGTATGATAAAGTGGTATCTCGCTTGCCTTCGATTATGAATATCAAGGCACCTCTGAAGTTCAAGTGATGACTAGAAGTAAAGATATCAAGGATACAAGCATCAAAGTCATAACACAAATAACCAAGTAATGGAACAAACACAAAGAATGACAACTATGCTCTCAAAAAGGTGCTCAAAGAATATGTGGAGACTCAACAAGTAGAAGAAAAAGGTTTTGAATAATTTTGAAAGGCTTCCAAATGCTGAAAGTATGGTACTCGTTAGCTTTGAGCTCTCATTGCCCCTATCATAAGCATCTTTAATGTGATTAAGGTGAAAGTGACACAACTAAGAGGATATGCTTGACAAGTTATAAATCAAAGTCTTAAGGCCCTTACTTACGAAGACCGATCCTCATGCTACTCAACTTCAGTCATAAGTAAGCTCTTGTCATTGTAAGTACATACGTATCATAGAGAACTGCCAACGGGGTACTCCTTGCACATGACACAGGAGCTATCCCATAATCAAAATAACAAGGCAAGCAGACAATGAGCATCTCGGCGATCTTTTTATTTACTATGTGCATAGATTTTTTATTGAGGATGCTTCATAGAATGCTCATTATGGTTATGCTGCAAGTTTCCACCATGATTAGGCATGGCTTAGGCTAGCGGCCCAGGCGTTTCTCTAACATACATACAAACTCCATGATCTTACAAGTTCCACTTTTATTTCACACCGCCGGGATCCATAAGCAAAAGAACATGATATCAACTAGGTACAAAGTACCTATGAAGCGTTGAAAGCAGTCCCCATGATACATGGTTCTGCTAACTTCAACTCATAAAGCGCAAGCATATGCGCAAACAAAGAAGGATGCAATGGCTCAGGTTTATTAAGTGCAAGAAAATAAAGTGTGCCATCAAGTTCGTGAGAGCTTTACTAACTAACTTTCTCATAACAAGCAAACATTTTATTCGGAAGAAACAAGGCATATTGAATATGCACGGAAGAAGCAAATGATGCTAATTGGTAGGTATGGTGGACACTTTGGAAACATTTAGTTTAGGGAGTTGGAAACTTGAGTAAAACATACTCAGAAAAAGTGAAGGCTAGAAATAGTAAGGGAGCGACAAACGAGAGAGCAATAGCTGTCATTATCATGCTTGCAACAAAACAGGACTACTCATGTCATGAAAGTGATTCAAGATCCTCAAGGCAAAATAATTCATCGAGGCTTAACTGATTATTACAGTCATGTGCATGCGTGAGCATGTGCCAAGTCAATTCAAATGAAACATTCAGAGGAGGATACCACGGTGTCATACCAATTTATGAATAGAGTAATGCAAGCAAACATTCATGAGACATGCTACAAACTATTAGCGGGCTGGAGCTAATCACAAGAAAGCAAGAACTACTAAGCATCCAAAGATAACATACACCCTACATGAACGGACTAAGCAAGCTCACAATAATGAGTATATGTACAAAAATGAAGACAAATAGAGTTCGTTACCAGCCTCTTACCACGCCTCAAGTTGTCATTAATCCTCATTATTGCTCTTCACTTGTGTGGCTTGAATAATAATATGAAACCAATAATCCACTGAGAACTGCCGAACCCTGTAGCAAACTCACAAAAACCAAAGAAGAACGACAAATATTTTTGGTGTTTTCGATTTTTAAATAAGAACCAAAAGAGAAAAACAAGCAAAGCAAAATCTTTTTGGGTTTTTTGAATAGTTCAAACAAAGCAAAAAGGGAAAAACAAACCAAGGCAAAAAGAAGAAGCAAACCAAAGAGAAACAACAAAACTATTTTTGGTCTTTTTGTGTTTTTAGAAAGCAAAAGCAAAGAAGAACGAAAACTAAAAAGAGAACGAAAACATGAATATACAAAGTATCGACGCAACATGATATGGAGATGAGTGCGGTGTCGGCGTACCTCCCCCAAGCTTAGGCTTTTGGCCTAAGTGGGAATCAATCCCAAGCTGGCCAGGATGAAGTGTCACCGTGGTACGACGAGGAGGTACCCTTGTCCTGGTGCGAGCTCGAGTACGTCCCTCCGTAATGTGCGGAGTGATCATAAGAGGGCACATCCTCCTGGTGTTGCTCGTGGAAACCCAGCAAGCGTAGCTGCTCGTCCACCTCCTCCTTGGAGCGCGACCACGGTCTCCTGTCAACACTAAACAAAGCAGGCTATGGCAAAAGGATCTCCCTTTCATCCCCGTCAGTGAAAAGCATTCTATATACTAGATTGTTCAAATCGGAGGTAGCAGTGACAAAGTGATGAGTTTTCATGGCAACAAGGTCGAGCCTCTGTGGTGCTAGCATAGCATCATCGAGATCCACTGAAAGACCTAATGCATTGACTACACGCGAGGCAATAATGCCCCCATAGATAGCCCCCTAGCAGCTAGGCGGCGAGCAATAAGAGAGCCAAGATTGTATCGAGTATCATTGTTGAGCGCAGCAGCAAGGAAAACTAAGTGATAGTTGGAGATATTACTAGTGTTCTCCCTACCCAATACACTAGTGGCAAGATAGTATGCAAAGTATCTAAGAGCAGGGAGTTGGATATTTCTTATCTTTCCGCGATGCGCCACGCGGTCATCATCATTGGTCACACCTCGGTAAAGCTCCAACAAATCAGCGGGTCGCCCTTGAATTTTCTTCACGGTCCCCATCATACGCACACCTACAATACTGCAAAATCTCTCCAAAGGCATGGTGAAGGGCATATCATAGATTTTAAAAGAGACAGTAGATTGATAGGGTGTGTTAGTAAATGAGAAGCTCTTAACAAAAGTTTTGGTGAGCATAGCATATTTTGCACTCTCATCTTGCATATAAGAGGTCAAGCCAACCCTCTCAATCAGTAGCAAGAAATCATCAAGAATACCTGCAGCTTGCAAGAAAGTAAAACAAGGAAAAGAGGATGGGTGAGCGTCTCCATCATCCCTTTCACTGCCAATACGTGTTGCAATGAGGTCTTCATTGTATGAAGGCCTAGCTTGAGAGGCTGTTCTTGAGGGCCTCGACCTCCTAGGTGCATCACTCTCAAATATCTCTCCAAAAGTATGGTTGTTCATGCTTGGTATTCTGAAATTTAAACACCTATTAAACAAGTGATTGCAAAGTAAATATAATGAAGGATTCTACTCATAGGGACTTGCAAGAGGCCTAAACATGCATCAAAACTATATATCTAAGCATCAAACAAGCTTACAATCTCTCATAACCAGTCACCTACAGTAGCAAAATACTCAACATATAATCCACTAAACACAAATCTACTTGGACAAAGGGAGGAGTCACATACCAAGGAACAAATGCTCCAAATTTCAGCAAGAAAGATAGGCTGAGGAAGGAGATCGAAAAAATCGAGAGCAAGCACAAAAAGAACGCGATTTTGAGCTATGAACCGGAGCTTACTCGGGAGAGAGAAGAAAGTGGCAGGTGAGAGAAGTAGTGGGGGGCCAGGGGTGGCCCACACTAGGGCATGGCGCCACCCAGGGCTGGCCACGCCACCACATGGTGTGCCTGCCTGGTGGGGCCCCTAGTACCTACCAGGTACTCCTCTGCCCCTTTTTTCACGTAAAAATTTAATATGAATTTTCTGGAATTTTTTGAGACACTTTATTTTTGGGCTTTTTTTAGAAATAGAAGAATGATTTTTTGACAGACAATTTTTTTTGGAAACATGATGCAAGGACAAAACAAGGCTAGAACTACAGAAGTTCTAGCATGCAAGCAACTAAAAACACAAAGAAAACTAACAAAAGCAAAAACTAAAAATGCAAAGGAAAGAAATAAACGGAGATAATCATAATGGAAACATTGTTTTGTTCAATGGAATCCTTTTGTTAGCAAGGTTGATCAAGTCTTGCTACCAAAACAATTGCATATGAGACAAAACTTTGTATTCCACTAATGATTATGTTACCTCAACCTTGATAGCAATGGTCCCAATCATAATAGTTTCAAGTTTTTCTCTTGGTATGGGACAATATATTTCTCCAACTTGAATGCCTTCAACATGTTCAATTGAATTCAAACCATAAGTCCTTTCAATGTTCTTGGGGAAATAGACAGTATGTTCCTTGTCATTAACATTGAAGGTCACCTTTCCTTGATTACAATTAATAACAGCTCATGTAGTATTAAGAAAAGGTCTCCCAAGAATAATAGACGTATTATCATCTTCAGGCATTTCAAGCACAACAAAATCAGTTAATATCAAGAAATTGTGAGCCACCTGAACAGGTACATCCTCACATATACCCACAGGAATAGTGGTAGATTTATCAGCCATTTGCAAAGATATATCAGTTGGTATCAATTTTTCAAGATGAAGCCTCTTATAGAGAGAGAAAGGCATAACACTAACTCCAGCTCCCAAATCACACAAAGCAGTTCTAACATAACTGTTCTTAATAGAGCAAGGGATAGTTGGAATCCCTGGGTCTCCAAGTTTCTTAGGAACCTTACCATTGAAAGAATAATTAGCAAGCAAAGTAGAGATTTCTTTATTAGGAATCTTCCTTTTATTCGAGACAATGTGCTTCATATACTTTGAGTAAGGAGGCAATTTAATAGCATCAGTCAAAGGAATTTGCAAGAATAAAGGCTTCGTCCACTCACAAAACTTATTATAGTGTTCAGCTTCTTTTGACTTGTGTTTCTTATCAGGGAAAGGCATAGGTTTTTGGACCCAAGGTTCTCTTTCACTACCATGTTTCTTAGCTATAAAATCTTCTTTGGTGTATTTAGTAGTCTTAGTGTGGTTTTCAGGTTCTTCTTCAACTTTTTCTTCATGAGGAACTTCATTTTTTTCATTACCACTTTCAGTTTCAGCATCAGAGATAGATATACTATTAGGATCTATAGCAGGTTGAGAGGGTTCTACAACAGTTTTATGTTTCTTTTTCCTTTTCTTACGAGTAGAACCACTATTTTCAGCTTGTTGAGAATCCTGCTCAATTATTTTGGGATGCCCTTCAGGATATAGAGGATCCTGGGTAGCAGCACCACTTCTAGTTCTAATTTCATAAGCATGTTTTTCTTTAGCAGCATTAACTAGCAAGTCATTCTGCACTTTAATGAGTTTATCTATTTGAGTTTGAACCATTTGAAAGTGTTTAACAATCATTTTAACATCATTAGAGGTTCTTTCCACAATATCTTTCAACTCAACAATAGCTCTAGTGTTTTCCATTAAATGATTTTGCACCCTCTTATTAAAGTTATCTTGCTTAACAATAAAGATATCAAATTCTTCTAAGCATTGATCAGGAGGTTTCAAGTAAGGGATATCACCTTCATCAAAGTGTTGGAGGGAGTGTACCTCAGTAGTGGATGAGTAGGGAATAGACTTACATAATTCTTCTATAGGAGGTAAATTCTTGACATCTGCAGCTTTAATTCCCTTCTCCTTAAGACATTTCTTAGCTTCCTTCATCACTTCATCATTTAATTCAATAACTCCCCTCTTATTTGATGTTGGAATAGGCACAGGAATAGATGGTTCAGGTACATTTACTTTAGGCTATCTTGTTTAGGAGGAGTCCAATCTTCATAATTCTTGCTTATTTTAGCCATTAATTCCTCAGCTTCCTTAGGAGTCCTATTCCTGAAAACACAATCAACACAGCTATCTAGGTATGTCCTACATTCCTCGGTTAGTCCATTATAAAATATATCAAGAAGCTCATTCTTAGGTAATGGACTTCTAGCTTGTGCATGAATCAGAGCACAAAACCTCGCCCAAGATTCGGGCAATACCTCTTTTTCTCCCTGTTTGAAACCAAAAAGTTCCTGCAAAATAGCATGTCTAGCACTAGGAGGAAAATATTTCTGCAGGAAAGTACTAATCAAGCACTCAGGGCTATCAATAGATCCAGGAGGTAAATTACTAAACCAAGTTTTAGCTTCTCCTTGTAGTGAAAAGGGAAAAATCTTAGCAACAAAGTAAGTACGCATCTTAATATCATCAGAAAACAAGCCACTCATGGTAGAAAGTTCATTCATATGTGCTACCGCACTTTCATTCTTAGTCCCACAAAAAGGTTCTTTCTCAACAATAGATATGTAGGATAGATCGAGAGAGAAATCATAATCTTCATCTATAATGTTTATGGGAGAAGCAACAAACTTAGCAACAGGAGATAATTTGGGTCTAATAGTACGCCTCTCAAGGAGACTCTTAGCAGCGCTCCTATCATGGGTGTTCTTACATTCTTTAATAAACTCCTCGGTCATCTCAACATAATCTTCTTCAATATCATAACTCTCACTAGACTCAGGTGAGCTAACAGGTGTGGTAGTGTCTTCATTAGGAGTTTCGGTATTTCCAGCTATAGTTCTAGCAATCGTAGCATCTAGGAAAGGACCTAATGAACCACTCTTATCAAGCATAGTAGAAGCAGCATCATAAGTATTAGAAGTTTCAGATTCAGCAGTAGTAGCAGTGTGTGTAGCATGTGTATGTGGTGGTGTAACGAGCTTACTTATAACAGAAGGTGAATCAAGAGCAGCAGAGGTGTTTAGAACCGTACCTCTTCTTGTAGTGGATGGTAAAATAGGAACCTTTCCATCACGAGACTTACCCATGATGGATGGATAGCAGCGAACAATAGAGAATCCAAGTGAACTTGATAAATAAAGCTATGCTCCCCGGCAACGGCGCCAGAAAATAGTCTTGATGACCCACAAGTATGGGGGTGTATCGCCGTATTTTCGAGGGAAGTGAAACCCAATTTATTGATTCGACACAAGGGGAGCCAAAGAATATTTATCAGCCTTAACAACTGAGTTGTCAATTCAGCTGCACCTGGAAACAATCTTGCTCACAACGGTTTATCAGTAGCAACAGTTTTGTAGTAGGAATGGCAAAGTAACAACAATAGTAAAGCAAAGACAATAGTAACAAAAGCAGTAAACAGTGGGATTCGAGCGCGGTAGGCATATGGATGGATGGACGGGCGTTGCATGGACAAGACAATTCACATAGCAATCAGAACATAGGGCAATTGTAGATAAATAAGATAAAGCATCCAAGTACTAGACAATCCTAGGCATGTGTTCCATATATAGTCATACGTGCTCGCAATGAGAACTTGCACAACATCTTTTGTCCTGCCAGCCCATTTGCAGCGGGGCCTCTAGGGAACTACTGGCAATTAAGGTGCTCCTTTTAATAGAGCACCGGAGCAAAGCATTAACACTCCGTGAACACATGTGATCCTCACATCAAAGCCTTTCCCTTCCGGTTATCCCGATTTCTGTCACTTCGGGGCCATAGGTTCCGGACAACGATGTGTGTATACAACTTGCAGATAAGACCAAGAACAATACTATCATAATGAATCAATAATAAGTTCAGATCTGAAATCATGGCACTCGGGCCCTAGTGACAAGCATTAAGCACAACAAGTCGGAACAAAGTCATAAAGCACTAATAAAAGATACTAGGCACCATGCCCTAACAATCTGATGCCATTACATGAACGATCTCATCCAATCCCTACCATCCCCATAGCCTACAACGGGGGATTACTCACTCATAGATGGGGGAAACATGGATGGTCGATGGAGAAGCGATGGTGATGATGATGCCGATGATCTCCTCCAATTCCTCATCCCGGTAGGGTGCCAGAACGGAGTTTCTGGTGCTGTTTCGTGGAATCTGATGGTGGCGGCAGAGCGGAACTCCTTCTGGAAAAACGTCGAACCCCCCAAAGTTTTTTGGTCAGAAGGCTCCTTATAGGCGAAGAGGGAGGCCGAGGGGGTGCCTAGGGGGCCACACCACCCCCTGGCGTGGCCTGGCCTGGCTCGCGCCACCAGGTGGTGTGGCCACCCCAGGGTTCTTCTCCGTCTCGTATTCTGGCTCCTGGAGTCTTCGGGCGAAATAGGATTTTTGGCATATTTTCCGGGATTTTTCCTGATAGTTGATTTTCTACACAAAAAGTAAACACCGAGGCAATTCTGCTAAAAACAGCGTCAGTTCGCATTAGTTGCATACAAATCACACAAGTATAGAGGAGAAACAATAGCAAAAGTGTTCGGGAAAGTAGATACATTTTGGACGTATCAAGAGCACCTTGCCAGCAATCGCCCACTTGGAGTGGACTTGGAAATCACCGACCCCATCCTCGAGTATGACTGTCGCAGCCTCTGCTGTGATAAGACGAAGGCGCCCCATCATATCTGCGACATGATCCTCAGATTTGGGAACCGCCGCTGTCACCATAGGAGAATCCATAGAACTGCTCCTCCGAGATCCATCCACAACCACGGATGAACCAGAAACCACCCCTTTACCCATGGCACTCGCCTCGATGGATCCCGTCATCTTCCCCTCCAGCGGTCTCGCAACATATCAAGTGTGGGCGGCAATCAGATGAGAGCCCCTAGATCGCCCCGAATCAGTGCAAGGGGTATGGGAGAAGGTTCTGGGGCACACAAGGAGTAGAGAAGACACGAGAAGGAGATCACGCCCGCGAGCATGTCCCAAACGAGGATCCAAACCCTAGGTTTATGTAGCCGCCATGGGATCCGCCCTAGCCCTAGGAGAGAGAAACAGATGGCGTGTCGCTTGCTCCGACAAATTAGTAGAAGGATTTCCACCCCTAGGATTCCCTACAACCACTGAATCTAGCGGCAAGAGCCGTTGAGGTGAACACTGGAAGAAACGCATAGATGCATAGCTTCACCATTGCAAGATCCAAAAAATAAACATTGCTAACGAGGCTTTGTGATTCGATGAATAGACCTGCTAGACATAGCAAGACACATGTGGTTGTTGCACATCGACCGGGGGATGTCCCTGTGCTGTCTTGGACCAAGATCTGTCGCCTCCCATCAACTAAGTCGAAGAGGAACAACATGTCCACCACCTCCAGACCAACATCCTTGATCTAGAGAAACCACCTTGCCCCAGCCGCCAGTGTTGCCATAGATAACGACAAGCGCCAGCGACACAATGAGAAACTGATCTCACCAGATCTTAAAAACGACGAGAAGACCAAGCCATCAATCTGAAGGACCAACTAGCACACATTGCCATCAAATCTGAGGCTTCGCCGTGAAGGACATCGTCGGTGTGGGAATAGAGTTGAGGCGGATTTATTTGCCTGTGCATCGCTCCTACCACCCTAACGGCGCACCACAACATACAAACCCTAACCCTAACTATTAGACAAAGAAACAATCCCCCTCCCTCTTGTCACTGGAGAGGCAAGTAGAGGTAGAAGGAACCAGCGAGCGGCTGACTAAGATCTAGAGGAGTTTTTATGGCCGTCGCCTATTAGGGAGGGAGAGGCGGAAGCATTTTTTCCTGGCAAAACTATTCTCTCTAATTCCCATTTGAGCCCGTAGGACTATGACTTACATCCACGCAAGATCTATCGCCAGACACTTACGATGTTTTTGGTAGGTTGTGGAAGTCCATCTAGGTACAACAGAGCCAAAAAATGGCTCGATTGGATGCCTGGCTATTTCCACATTGTGATCTTCATGCTGCTCAAAGCAGCCTCCATCCAAACCCGCTGGGAACTGCCGAATCGGCAGTTTCCGTAGAGATAGGCCCGGGAGAGCACAAAAGGGGCCTTCCCCTACATGCGACGAGACGGAGCGACAGATGCTGGATTCCCTCGGTGTCGTGCGACATAATCCGCTCACTTCTCCCGCTCCCTCCTGTCAGTCTCGTCAACCATAGTCTCACCAGTGACAAATCTCCAGCTCAAATCTCCTAGGCTCTGTCTCACCAGAGTCTCCATGTCCAGATAGAATGACGGAGAGAGGTCGACCGATTCATATCTAGGGGTAAGCTCAATTTCCCCCAACTCCTTCAAAGGCTTAGGGTTTGCTGCCGAGTTTGGAATTTCTGGTGTGGCCTCGGTTAAACTTGATTTTGTTGCAATCATGTTGGCTAGGACCTCACGGACATGGACAATGCTCCATACTGCATTGAAGAACCCTCATTCTAAGTCAGGACAGTGGATTATCCCCATCTGTATCGCATCCATAGGCTTGATCCTGACAAACATGTTGCATTTGGAGGAACCGACACTAGCCAAAGATTCTATATGTGCCAAGTGTAAGTTCTTAGCCTTTGATCTGTCAGCACTAGCTCATCCAGTAGATATGAGCATGTAATTTTTCTTTGTGAATGTCTCGAACTCTGTGTTTGTGGCTTGTTGGTTGGATAAGGAATGGCCAAAACCAGCCTAAAATTCATTAGGACGACTCTAGGGCATGTACCATGACAACAACAATGCAAGAATCGATAAGAGGATTCAGAATGCAAAGTTGGAGAAGGAGTTGGCTGATGAGAAGAACAAGATTGAGAAGTACTCAAGTCTGATAGTTGATGCGAGGAAGTTTATGCATGAAACTGAGAAAAAGGTACTGGAGGAGAATACATACATTAATTTCAAGCAAACGGATGCATTGAAGAATGAAGTGGATATGATGAAGCAGGTGCAGAAAACCCAAGCAGAGATGATGAAACTCAAGCAAAAGAAATGGGATGAGGGAATGCAAAGTTTGAAGAAGGAAAAGAAGAAGCTAGAGTATGTGATATTTGATATGCTCAAAACTAGTGAGGCTAATAAGGATAAGCTAAAGAAGATCAAGAAAATATGTGATGCTTGCCTTTTGAACTCCAGTGTTGTTGTACGTATGTCCTAAAACCTTCTAATCTGGTCATGAGGTGCTGTATAGCAACCCCTCATATGATGGTGAAATAGTGGTGGTAGGATGACACCCACTTTTGATGTGGTGGTAGGTTATCATGATGGTGATATGCCGATGAATTGTGATCCCCTATTGGCAACTATCATGTTTGTGTTTCTAATGTGCCTGTTCTGTTGTTGTTATGCGTGTGGTGCTCCTCATGTTGTGCTATTGGTGTTACTGATTTTCTAGTGATGTCCATGATGTGACTGTTGTGTTCGTGTTATGTTTGTGGTGTTCCTCATGTTGTGCTATTGATGTTACTAATTTTCTAGTGATGTTCCTAATGTTCCTATTGTGTTACTGATGTTCGTGTTATCCTACTGATGTTCATGATGTTCTTGTGGTGTTCCTAATATTATGCTTTATGTGGTAAACTCACCTCATGTGGTGGTAACTATATGCAAATCCATGTGGGCAACCAAACACCTTTCATTTGCATCACCTAGTTTTGTGCAACCTACCAAACAAGATGAGATTGTAGTCTATCTCGAAAATCCAAAGATTTTGTGGGCAACTAAACGAGGGGAATAAAATATACTTTAGGTTGTTTCTCTATGGCCATGCCCCCCAGGGGCTGCTCCTAGGGAGATGAAAAAGGCATGCATCCTACCAAACGCACCCTTAGGGTGCCTTAGAGCATCTCTAGTAGTGCAATGAATGATTATAATAAGGTAGCTCAAAAAATTCTAGCTCGTGCTTGCCCCAAATATAAAGAATAAGAGGGATTTTTAGGGGCATGCCCAAAAACATTTAGGGCGCGGGGGCTATAGGACAACCATTGGAGGGTGTTTTTGGCCTCTATTTCCTTATAGAATAGTGTATTGAGCATGGGGGCTATTTTAGGGCATCCATTAGAGATGCGCTTAGGCTGCATGTCCCTCGACAAGGTGCTTGGAGCCAAAATCCGATTGGATGCTCGACCTCCCTCTCCAAGTGGTGACCCACACACATCAAAGCACTCTCCCTCGGTGAGCCAAGACCGAAGAGTGAAAAGTGAGGGTTCGTTTGTACGTGAGGGAAGAAGCGAGAAACGTTGTGTTATTTTGGTGACATGCGCCATAATCCCATCACCGCTCACTCTCCCTCATGTCAGTCGCATCCAACCACCGTCTCGCTAAAGGCAAATCTCCCGGAGGCGAGTCCTTAAACGCCATGCCGAGCTAAGTGACGATGAGAGATCGAGCGCTTCATTGGTAGGAGTAAGTTCAAATTTCCCCAATTCCATTCAAGAATTAGGGTTATCTTTTTATTTGGGATTTTCAACACGATTTATTTGCAATTTCTTTTCTGTTAGGGTTTGCTAGACATAGACTATGCTATACACTAGATTGACTACCCCACATTCTGCATGCTAGTAGTGGATTGTCCTAAGGTGTGCCACATCCACAAGTTTGACCCTGTCAAGCATGTTGCATTTTAAGGAGTCAACACTGGCCGTAGATTCTGTGCAAAATGTAAGTCTAAGCAAACACTAGCTTCAGAATTCTCAGTTACTACGTTATCCAAAAGCTATGAGCATGAACCTATGATTCTGAATCCTCTCGTCGATTCTTGCGCTATTGATATCATGATACATTCCCTAAAGTATGTCTAATGCATTTTTGGTTGGATAATGAATGGCCTAAAAGAACAAAAAATGCATTAGGCACACTCTAGGGAATGTATCATGACAATAGTGCAAAAATAGATGAGAGGATTCAGAATGAAAAGTTGGTGAAGGAGCTAGCTGATGACAAGAACAAGATAGAGAAGGAGTACTCAAGTATATTAGTTGATTTGAATTTTTTAATGGAAGAAGCTGAGAAAAAGGGTTGTGGAGGAGGAAACACTATAGAAGGGAAAGGAAAAGACTGGAGAGTTGAAGAATGAAGTGGATTAGCTCAGGAAGGTGTAAAAATCTTAAGAAGATATAATGAAGGCGAGGCAGAAGAAATGGGATGAGAAAAAAGACAGTATGGAGGAGGAAAATAAGAAGCTCGAGTACATGATGCTTGATATTTAGGGGTTTAGCGCCTAAAAACAATAATTTTCCTACGCCAAGAACCCTAATGCCAGGATCTATCTATTAGTAATGCAGTAACGGTAGGCGCTTTTCACGAACTTACCCTTGAAGACTGAAAAGCCTTGTCAACGTTCGGGAGAACGTGGTTGATGTAGTCGTATCGACGCTGACCTCAAGGTCGTTCTGAACTCGGATGGATCCACTAGCTCTAGTGACTCCCATGGCTTGAACGACTCGACCGCCACTAGTGCAGTGCCTCGTAGGGGGTCACACACATACGATGTTTAATGACGACTCCTAGACCCTGATCGAGCATAAGTTGCAGAAGTAGATCTCCTGGGTCTGGAATCCCCGCAGCTCGATAGCGCTCCGTGGTGAGGAACACTCTCGTTCACACAACCCTTACAGAGGGGTTGCGCTCACAAGAGAGAGAGAGAGGGAGATAATAGGACACTTGGAGGGGGAAGCCTCAAAGCTTGGGATTAATTGGTATCCTTAAATACCGCCATATGCCCTCCTTTATATAGGGGGGAGGGGAGCCCCCAAATCCCTTGTCTTAGCCATGTGAGACTAAACCAAGGGGAGGAGAGGGGGAGGCCTGGTCGGCCACCTTGGTGGGCTTGGCTAGCCACCATGTGGCCCAGCCTGGCACCAAGGGCCCAGCCGCCTACTCCCTTCCTTTTCCCTTTG
Source organism: Avena sativa (assembly GCA_916181665.1). NCBI lineage: Eukaryota > Viridiplantae > Streptophyta > Magnoliopsida > Poales > Poaceae > Avena > Avena sativa. Next base: position 523,714,909 of record OV702287.1, on the reverse strand, counting down.
GGGTTTTTCCCTCATGGGCCTTTTTCCCTTAGGGATTTGGCCCATTAGGCACGGGATAACTATTAAATCATTAAATAAATACAAATAAATGCATAATTCAATAATTAACATATATTAACATATTATTTAATTTCTGTTGCACTAGAACTCCTTCCGGACAACTTCGGACACCCACCGGACTTTCCCGGAATCCTTTCGGTTTTCCCTTCTCTTTTCTTTGGTGATTACTATAATACCAAAATGATCTCCGAGCATTTCAAACCCTTAAGTGTGATACCCTAATAGTTCTGGAACACTCTAGACATGGCTAGAACCCTCTGGGACCAATGATCATCAACGGGACTTATATGCCCATAATGACCCTTGTGCATTCCACGATAATCTTTGTCGTTGGACCATTAAACATAGAGTCTCATTCCCTTTGTTACTTTGATACTTTTACTTGTCCGAGACCTGATCATCGACATTGCCATGTCGTGTTCAATCTCATTACCAACAAGTATAACTTTACCCGTTCCAAGTTATGCCATCCCCGTGACCTAGTCACATGCTGCAACTTTATGGATGTCATGTCTTCGAGTGGGCCCAAAGTATCTTTCCCATCACGCAGAAGAAAAAATCCTGCTCTTGACACATATGCCTCTACATGCCCCTCTGAATACCTGAAGACACCTCTATGATCACTGTTTCACCGAGTGACATTTGATGCAATCAAGGTACTCTCGGGTGATAGTGATTATATATGGTCTCACGGTCTAAGGAATTGGTTACTATGTTTCCTAGTCATGGTAACGGTGAATTTTGTGAATTGGTCGTGTTACAATTCATGTGTTGGGTATGTCCATCATTTTCATTCACCTAATGAAATGGCCCATTGTCAATTGACATAAATGTCCATGATCGGGAAACGTCAATCATCGATTGACCAATGAACTAGTATCTAGAGGATCACTAGGGACTTTTCGTGATTTATATATCACACGTGTATTGACATTCCTATCTATACAGTTATAGCATGACATAAAACCTATTATGAACTTAATGAAATATGTCAATAATCTATATTATTTTTTGCCTCAAGGGCATATTTCTAATAGTCTCCCACTTGCACTAGAGTACAAATAAACTAGCTGCATTTGAACGAATCATTACACCATAACACTTTTGGTGTTTTGATCATTCTTGCTCATGGAGAGGTTTTGTTTATGGATTGTACTATACAAATCCATATGTATTTGCAAATTATTAATGTCACCTAATTTGACATTTCCCTTATCATCATATGACAACCTTGCGGCATAAATATTTATGCTTTGGCGAGAGAGTGTTGTTTTTGTTCCTTCTGTCATGACATTCGATTAATCAATCAAAAGATGACGGTTGTCATGAGCATTAGGAACACAAGTTGTGGAAAGCTGAACTTCCGCAGCCGTAACATTGCATATTCACTACAAGAAAAGTTGGCTTTTACAATGGACGATTTTCGTGGTTGAAGGCCCATTTTTCGTGGATAAAAAGTCTTCCGCTACAGATGTCCATCTTGGTAAAAGACCCGTCACAAATGAATCAACCACGGTTTTTCCCGACCGTGGCGGATCACACCCTTCGGCCATGAAAACTTGTTCCGTCGTAGATCTGTTCGCCAACCGTGATGACTGCTGACGTCACACAACTTGACACGTTGCAGCCGCTGTTAACGTCCGGTTACCACCGTTAACGGTCGTAGAAACCATGGTGTAAGCCAGGCCCAGCCAAGGCCTGCTAATAACTAAATGGGTCGGCCCATAAGGAGAGCCCAATAGGAACACAACCCTTTAATGTTTAGTCCTGCACTGTCTAGAATCGGCCCAGCACTGCATCCAGCAGCGGCCCGTACACTTTCGGGCCCAACACTGTTTCAACCTATATAAGGCCCAGGTTAGCCCAACACTGTGCTGCCACTTGAGGCCTGCACCAGTACGAACCGGCACTGTTCAGGCATGTTGCCAATCTAGCCTTTTACTGTTCAGTCCTGTTATTGTTCCAGCCTTTTAGGAATTTCGACCTTTTACTGTTGAGGCCCTTTAGTGTTTGGGATTTTGCCTATTCAGGTCGGCACTGTTTGGCCTATTACCATACTGGCCTGCCACCGTACTGGCCTTTTGTTGTTGATACCTTTCGCGGTTCTGGCCTTTCACTGTTCCAGCATTTTCTCTGCTCTGGTCTTCTACTATTCTGGCCTTCTTACTATTCTAGCATTTTACTATTCTAGCCGTTTACTGTTCGAGCCTTTTGATGTTCTGGCCTCTTACTGTTCTGGCCTTTTACTGTTCTGGCCTTTTACTACTATGGCCTTTGTACTGGCCTTTTATTGTACTGGCCTTTTATTGTACTGGACATTTACTGTTCTAGCCTTCTACTGTTCTGGCCTTCTACTGTTCTGGCCTTTTACTATTCTGGCTTTTTCCTATTCTGGCCTTTTACTGTTCTGGCCTTCTACTGTTCTGGCCTTTTACAGTTTTGGTCGTTTTGGGTCGTCCATGCGCATGTTGTTTCAATGTTCGGCATGCTACTGCTCCGGCCTGTTACTGTTTCGGCCTTTTTTGCTAGCCCCTACTTTTCGCAGAATAGGTGAATATCAAGACATCAATTAATAAACACGCAGAAATTAAAACTACTTATTACACAACAATAAAAGTTTGTTACAATAGGTTATAGAACAAGATCATAAACCCGACAGATTACAATGTGTCAGTACCATCAATAAGAGATCGGTACATGGCGATTCGCTTCAATGTATCATATGTCCTCTTCTTCAACATTTCAGCTACAGATCTAAGAGCAGCTACACTCTTTCGTTTTGCATGCAATACATCATTTATATATTTATCACCTACAAGATTTGTTCTAGGTGCACTGTTAAGTAAGTTGTTTGCTTCGGAAATGAAATGCGAGGATGAATGGGATGAGGGATCACAACTTTCAGTCCTGCCTTCCAAGGATTCCTACTGGGTTTTAACTGCAGTCTACTAAAATATGGTGAAAGAGGTTAAAACAAACAACAAGGGAAACAAGTAGTATTATAGTATAAAATAGAGATCATTTAAAATAAGTATGAACTTATAGTAGCACGTTCAGGCTAACAGTAGCTCCTTTTCGAGCGGGTGTGACTACTGGTCAATCTGCCAGAAGAATCTGAGCAGAGAAGATGGAACTCTGGTCCTTGTACTCCATTGTCATTTCTCTGCATGACATTTGGAACCAAGTTAGTTGGTTTGGAAGGATGAAAACTCCTGAAGACCACCAAAAACATAGCATTAAAAATTACCATATGTATGTTTCAAACTAGATAGCTGGTTTGGAAGGATGAAAGCAGGTGAAAACACCAACATATAGCATTAAAAATGACCAGATATATCATCCAAACTAGATGGGCATTTTCCAAATTAAGCATTCACACATAGATTCACAATTGAACATAAATGCAAATGTCATGGCAAGTTCTTAGGTAGAATAACTTATTAACTTATTAGGCATGCAGGTTATACAACTAATTAACATGACAAGAAACTGGCCTAGTAACACAAGGAAACCTCATGATTCAGCCTTGCTGGGCATCATATTATCAGTGTTGGATCATCTATGAGCTGTTTGCATGACCCGTGCAAGCGCTCAGAAAGAATAGAATCTATGAGTTGGTGTTGGAGGATTAAACCGATAGCGTGAGAATGTAATAAAGGGAATAAAAGCGAGAAGCTAATGATGTGGATAGGACCTACAAGATGAAGGGTGCAAACAAAATGGCAATAGAATCCAGGATATTGAGCAATATCCTAACGATTTCGTAGCTTACAAGTACCAAAAATATAGCAAATGGGCAAGAGAAATTACTGTTGCGCGGCGAGGACGGGTGGGACAGGAAAGAGGGCGGCGGGGGCGGCATCTCGACATTTCAGGGTCAGCAACGAATGATTCAGTGAAGCGGACTTGGTAGGGTAGATGATGGCGTTGGTGAAGCAGATCCGGTCAGTGAGGGAGTCGGTGAAATAGTTCCGGTGAAGAGCGCCTGCAGTGGAAGAGCTCCGGTGTGGAAGAGAGGGTCGGCGATGAAGCAGCTGGAGGAAGGTCGAGGTTGGAGGGGTGTCGGCGGGGAAGAGAGGATGGGAGAATATAGGTGGGATGCCGCACATTTACCACCTATACCCCTCTATTATTGCAGTACTCCCACGGTCCTTGTTTCCGGAGCAGGAATAGAAGAGGAATTTTGCATTTGCAAAAAGCGGGGTGGATATTTGAATAGATGCGCAGGATATTTGAATAGATGTGCGCGGGATGTTTCGGTGCCATGCGGAAATTTTGAGGTTGAAGCTTCCGACGTGCGCTACTCCGATGTGGCCGCTCTCACGTGTTGGCCCCGTTTAGACCCACACGCCAGCGACAGTATGATTACCAACATATAAATGAGTTTCCACACATTTGCCGAAATTGATAAACAATATATTTTGAAGGCTTTCATACAAGATGACCAAGGTCACGGCCATAACTCTATTATAGTTTATAATAGCGTGTCCATATTTGGTAGATAGTTGCATCTTGGCATTTCAAAAGAAGATTCTAGATTTGATGGACAATGACCAACTTTCATTAATTTCCAAAATTTCTAGCTAAATCTATGCAATAAAAATGACTTTTTGACAATCCGAAGTAAGTATGTCTAATTTCGAACTAGAAAGTGTGTGATATACCTTGCTCTTGACTTTTTAAAATAATTCAAAGATACCAACTAGTCAAATATTGGAGAACCACCGAGAGTTTCGCAAAATTCAACTTTTTGATATGAATGGTAATGACACCTAATTTCGGCCATTTTAAAAAAATACATAGAAAAAATATAAAAATAAATGCATCCATTATTTTCTCTCTTCGTGTCTCACTATGTGCACTAGCTAGTTTCCATGGAAAAAATATAATCTTGAAATTTGATAACTTCTAAGAAAAAAATGTATCACAATATATGGAGTACCATGTAAGAATATGCATGGCTTTCAAACCAGATGACCAAGGTCATGGACATATCTTTTCCTTAGTTTATAATAACCTATCCATATTTGCTAGTTGGTTGGTATTGGCATTTAAAATATTATTTACAAAGGAAGCTTCCGAATTGGAAGTTATTTCAATTTTCTAAGGCACAACAATGGCTTTAGTCATGAAGCTACTACAAAACATGGCTTAAAATCCCGCTGCCCCGGGCCGGTTTTCACTCAAAGTATATATAGCCTAGGTTAAGTTTAGGGTTCAGGGTTTTATTTTGGGTTGAGGGTTTAAGGGTTCATGGTTTATGGTTTAGGATTTAGGGTTTTATAGTTTAGTGGTTTAGGGTTCATGATTTAGGGTTTAGGGTTGTTCAGGGTTTTAGGGTTTATGATTGTTTAGGTTTTAGGGTTTAGGGAACTTTCAATAATAATGTTCAAGCTTTATATATATGGTTATATTCATGAAATAGAATGCCGTTATCGCAATTTAATAAAAGTATTTCAAAATTTGATCTATAAGTGCATTATACCTCCTTGGTTTAGGGTTTTAGGGTTAGGAGGTTATTAGGGTTTACGGTTATGGGTTTTTGATTTTCAATAATGTTCAAGCTTTATGCTTATATTCATATAATAGAATGGCGTTACCGCAATTTAATGAAAGTATCTCAAATTTTGATCTATAAGTGCACGGTATCTGCTTGGTTTAGGGTTTATGGGTCGATGATTTAGGGTTTTATGGTTTACGTTTTATGGGTTGCTTAGGGTTTAGGGATTAGCAATTTTTCAATAATGCTCAAAGATTTATGCTTATATTCTTCGAATAGAATGGCATTACCTGCTTTAATGAAAGTATCACAAATGTTGATCTATAAGTGCATGATACCTGCTTGGTTAGGGTTTATGGGTCGTGGGTTTTGGGTTTTAGGGTTTTACGTTTTAGGTTTTATGGTTGTATAGGGTTTAGAGTTTAGCAAATTCATAATAATGCTCAAGCTTTATTGTTATATTCATCGAATAGAATGGCGTTACCTAATTTATTGAAAGTATCTCAAATTTTGATCTATAAAGTGCATGATACTTGCTTGGTTAGTGTTTATGGGTTGAGGGTTTGGGGTTTTAGGGTTTAGGTTTTAGGGGTTGTTTAGGGTTTAGGGTTTAGGGAATTTTCGACAATGCTCAAGATTTATGCTTATATTCGTCGAATAAAATGGCGTTACCAAATTAAACGAAAGTATATCAAATTTTGATCTATAAGTGCACGCTACGTGTTTGGTAAGGGTTTAGGGTTTTGGGTTTGAGGAATTTTCAATAATGTTCAAGTTGCTTTATGCTTATATTCGTGGAATAGAATGGCATTACATCAATTTTTTTAAAGTATCTCAAAATTTGATGTATAAATGCACGATACCTGCTTTGGTCAGGGTTTATGGGTCGAGGGTTTAGGGTTATAGGTTTTTAGGGTTTAGTTTTATTGGTTGTTTAGGGTTTAGCGAATTTTCAATAATGCTCAAGATTTATGCTTATACTCGTAGAATAGAATGGATGTTAGCTGATTTAATGAAAGTATCTCAAATTTTGATCAATGTGTGCATGACACCTGCTTGGTTAGGGTTTATGGGTGAGGGTTTAGGGCTTTAGGGTTTTGGGTTTAAGTTTTAGGGGTTGTTTAGGGTTTAGGAAATTTTTGATATTACTCAGGATTTATGCTTATATTCATCAAATAGAATGGAGTTACACAATTAAATGAAATTATCTTAAATTTTGATCTATAAGTGCATGCTACGTGCTTGGTGAGGGTTTAGGGTTTAGGGGTTTAGGATTTGGGTTTTAGGGGTTTAGGTTTTCTAGAATTTTCAATAATGTTCAAGCTTTATGCTTATATTCATGGAATAGAATGGTGTCACCCAATTTAACGAAAGTATCTCAATTTTTGATCTATAGTTGCACGATACCTACTTGGTCAGGGTTTAGGGGTTTAGATTTTATGGTTTAGGATTCCGTGAATTCTCAATAATATTTTCAAACTTTATGGTTATATATATATTCGTCGAACAGAATGGTGTTACCGCAATTTAATGAAAGTATCTCAAAAATTGATGTACAAGTCGATGATACCCTGCTTGGTCATATTTTTTGTTAAATAAAATTGAAGGTACCCAAGTACTAAAACAAGGGAGAAACACGAAGAGTTCCTTGAGATTTAGGCGCTGTTTGGTTGGGATCTAATTCTGGCTTTTGATTTTTGGCTTATAAAGCTACGAACGTGTTTTTGGCTTTGTTTTTTTAGCTTTTACTCTGGCATAGTGGAATGATAGTATAAGCCATGTTGGATTATTTTAACGATTTTATCTCGGTTTAGCGAAAAATGTTCGAACTTTGAACAACAAGCGATGGGAATCTCTACTTCCCCTAATTCTGGCTCACTCACATGTGGGTCACTTGCATAGTGGGTCCAAAAAGTCAGAGTAGATCGGAGTGGGTGGGCAGGTAAATATTGAAGAAGGGCTGGGAAACATCGATGGGGTAATGCACTTGGGAGAACGCAAATTTACCACCTATATCCCTCTGTTATTGCAGTGCTCCCTCAGATTCTTGTTTCCGGAGCAAGGATAAAAGAGGAATTTTGCATTCTATAAAGAGGTGAAGCATGTTTGAATGGATGCGTGGGATATTTTAATGGACGGGTGCGATGTTTGGGCACCGTAACAAAATTTGAGGTTAAAGCTTCTAGCATACGCTACTTCGGTGTGGGGTCTCTCAAACGCGCTGTCACCGTCTAGGCCCACACGCTAGCGAGAGTTGCTTCCCAGCATTTAAACGAGTTTCTAGGCATTTTCTGAAATTTTCGAACAATTTAAGGCTTTCAAGAAGATGACCATCGTCCAAAAAAAGGTGACCAAGGTCATGGAAATAGTTTATGATGACGTGTCCGTATTTGGTAGATCGGTGCATCTTTGCAAATCAACCAATATGTCTGGTTCCAAATTCTAAGTTTGTTTTCGAATTTCCAAGTAACAACAATGTGTTTTGTTGTGAAGCAACTACAAAGATGATAGCTCAAAATGCCACCGCCCCTTTTTTCACACAATGTATGACGCCCTTTCAAGCTTCCAGGCTAAATTTGTGCAATAAAATAATTTTTGGGGCTGTATGTTTGAATGGGTGGGCAGGATATTTCGGCGCTCTGCCGAATTTTTAAGTTGAAGCTTCTAAGGTACACTACTCCCACTTGGGATGATGTCCCCGTTAGATAGACCCACATGCCTGTATGCTTTCCAGCATTTAATGAGTTTATAGACATCTGCCAAAATTAATGAACATTAATTCAAGGCTTTCAAACAAGAGGAGCAAGGTCACAGGCCTAGTTTCTGTATCTTTTTCATGTTTTGTACTACTCTATACATTGAAGCATCTTCGCCAACCAAGCTTACAAATGTGTCCATATTTGGTAGATCGGTGCATCTTGTCATTTCAAGCAATTGTTTACAAAGGAGATTCCATATTTGATGGATAATGCCCTACTTTCATGAGTTTCCAAGCTTCTTAGCTGAAGATGCTGAAATTAAATAACTTTTTGACGATTGAAAGTAAGTATGTCTATTTATGAACTACAAAGTGTGTGATATAGCTTGCTCTTGACTTCTTAAAAATAGTTTAAAGGTACCGAATTAGTCAAATATTGGAGAACCACTGAGAATTTTGCAAGATTTCAATTTTTTGATATGAATAGTAATGACACCAAATTTGGGCCAGTTTTTAAAAAAAATAAAGAAACAAAATATAAAACCAAATACAACCATTTGTTTCTCCGTTGGTGTCTCACTGTGTGCATTGTCTAATTTCCATGAAAATATATAAAATTTGATAACTCTGGAAAAACTCGTTTCACAATATGAAGTACCATGTTTGAACATTCATGGCTTTCAAAAAGTAGATGGCCAATGTCAAGGCCATATGTGTTACCATACTTTATGATAATGTAACCATGTTTGGTAGATTGGTGCATATTGGTATTTCAACATTGTTTAGAAAAAGAGCTTCCATATTTGGAGTTATTTTAAAAGCTCCAATCGATAATAATGGCTTTAATTTTGTCATACGATATATGGCGTACCATGTATGAATTTGCATGGCTTTCAAACCAGGTGACCAAGGTCATGGCCATATCTTTGCTATAGTTTATAACACCATGTTTGTATTTTGGTAGATTGCTCCGTATCATTGGCATTTAAAATATTATTTACAAAGGAAGCTTTTGAATCTGAAGTTATTTTCAATTTTTCAAGCGATGACAATGGCTTTTGTGGTGAAGAAACTTCAAATAAGTATGGCTCAAAATCCCATTGCCCTAGTTTCCACACAAGATATATATAGCCTGGGGTTTAGGGTTCGTGTTTTTTGGGTTGAGGGTTTAGGGTTTAGGGTTTAGGGCTTAGGAGTTTAAGGTTGGTATTTAGGGTTTAGGGTTTTCTAGGTTTTAGGTTTTATGAATTTTCAATAATAATGTTCAAGCTTTTTATATATATATGCTTATATATATATTCTTGGAATAGACTAGTGTTATCGCACTTTATTGAAAGTATCTAGGATTTTGATCTATAAGTGCATCATACCTACTTGGTAAGGGGTTGAGGGGATGAGGGTTTAGGGTTTATGGTTTTTGGGGTTTAGATGTTTAGGGTTTAGGTTTTTTTTAGGAATTTTTGATAATGTTCAAGTTGCTTTATATATGCTTATATTCATGGAACTGAATGGCATTAGCACAATTTGAGGAAAGTTTATCTGAAATTTTGATCTACAAGTGCATGTGATACCTCATTTGCTAAGGTCATTTAGGCGGGGTTGAGGGTTTAGTGTTTTAGGGTTTAGGGCATTTTCAATAATGTTCACACTTTATTGTTATATTCGTCGAATATAATAGCGTTACCGCAATTTAATGAAAGGTTGAATCTCAGATTTTGATCTATAAGTCCAGGGTACCTGCTTGGTTAGGGTTTATATGTCGGGTCGAGGGTTTAGGGTTTTAGGGTTTTACGGTTTAGGTTTTATGGACTGAATAGGGTTTAGGGGGTTTATCGAATTTTCAATAATACTCAAGCTTTATGCTTATATTCGTCGAATAGAGTATGGCGTTACCTAACTCATTGAAAGTATATCAAAATTTGATCTATAAGTGCATGATAACTGATTGGTTAGGGTTTATAGGTTGAGGGTTTGGGGTTTTAGGTTTAGGTTTTATTAGGGGTTGTTTAGGGTTTAGGGTATTTTCGATAATGCTCAAGATTTATGCTTATATTCATCGAATAGAATGGAGTTACCAGTTTAATGAAAACATATCAACTTTTGATCGATAAGTGCATGTTACGCGTTTGGTAAGGATTTAGGGTTTAGTGTTTAGGTTTTAGGGTTTCAGAAATTTTAAATAATGTTCAAGCTTTATGCTTATATTTATGGAATAGAATGGTGTTACCGCAATTTAATGAAAGTATCTCAAATTTTGATATATAAGTGCATGGTACCTACTTGGTTAGGGTTTATGGGTCGAGGGTTTAGGGTTTTACAGTTTAGTTTTATGGGTTGTTTTCGGTTTAGGGTTTAGAGAATTTTTGGTAATGCTCGGGATTTATGCTTATATTCGTCTAATAGAATGTCTAATAGAATGGTGTTACCTGATTTAATGAAAGCATCTCACATTTTGATCTGTAAGTGCATGACACACCTATTTGGTTAGGGTTTTTGGGCTGAGGGTTTTAGGGTTTAGGGTTTAGGGAATTTTCGATAATGCTCAGGATTTATACTTATATTCATCAAATAGAATGGTGTTACCCAATTTAACGAAAGTATCTCAAATTTTGATCTACAAGTCCATGCTACGTGCTTGGTCAGGTTTTGGGGTATAGGGGTTTAGGGTTTATTTGGGTTTTAGGGGTTTAGCTAGGGATTAGGTTTTCGGGAATTTTCAATAATGTTCAAGCTCTATGCTTATATTCGTGGAATAGAATGGTGTTACCCAATTTAATGAAAGTATCTGAATTTTTGATCTAGAGTTGCACGATACCTACTTGATCAGGGTTTAGGGGTTTAGATTTTATGGTTAGGATTCCGTGAATTCTCAATAATATTTTCAAACTTTATGGTTTAGGATTCCGTGAATTCTCAATAATATTTTCAAACTTTATGGTTATATATATTCGTGGAACAGAATGGTGTTACCGCAATTTAACGAAAGTATCTCCAAAATTGATCTACAAGTCGATGATACCCTACTTGGTCATATTTTTTGTTAAATAAAATTGAAGGTACCCAAGTACTAAAACAAGGGAGAAACACGAAGAGTTTCTTGAGATTTATGCGCTGTTTGGTTGGGCTCTAATCTTGGCTTTTGATTTTTGGCTTATAAAGCTACGAACGTGTTTTTGGCTTTTTTTTTAGCTTTTACTCTGACATAGTGGAATGATAGTAGAAGCCAGGTTGGATGATTTTAACAATTTTATCTCGGTTTCACGAAAAATGTTCGAATTTTGAACAACAAGCGATGGGAATCTCTACTTCCCATAATTCTGGCTCACTCACATGTGGGTCACTTGCATAGTGGGTCCAAAAAGTCAGTGTAGGTCGGAGTAGGCGGGCAGGTAAATATTGAAGAAGGGCTGGGAAACATCGATGGGGTGATGCACTTTGGAGAATGCAAATTTACCACCTATATCCCTCTGTTATTGCAGTGCTCCCTCAGATTCTTGTTTCCGGAGCAGGGATAAAAGAGGAATTTTGCATTCTATAAAGAGGTGAAGCATGTTTGAATGGATGCGTGGGATATTTTAATGGATGGGTGCAATATTTGGGCACCGTAACAAAATTTGAGGTCGAAGCTTCTAGCATATGCTACTTCGGTGTGGGGCCTCTCAAACGCGTTGTCACCGTCTAGGCCCACACGCTAGCGAGAGTTGCTTCCCAGCATTTAAACGAGTTTCTAGGCATTTGCTAAATTTTTTGAACAATTTAAGGCTTTCAAGAAGATGACCATCGTCCAAAAAAAAGGTGACCAATGTCATGGAAATAGTTTATGATGACGTGTCCATATTTGGTAGATTGGTGCATCTTTGCAAATCAACCAATATGTCTGGTTCCAAATTTTAAGTTTGTTTTCAAATTTCCAAGTAACAACAATGTGTTTTGTTGTGAAGCAACTACAAAGATGATGGCTCAAAATGCCACCGCCCCTTTTTTCACACAATGTATAACGCCCTTTCAAGCTTCTAGGCTAAATTTGTGCAATAAAATAATTTTTGGGGCACGATGTTTGAATGGATGGGCAGGATGTTTGAATGGGTGGGCGGGATATTTCAGCGCTCTGCCGAAATTTTGAAGTTGAAGCTTCTAAGGTACGCTACTCCCACTTGGGATGTTGTCCCCGTCAGATAGACCCACATGCATGTATGCTTTCCAACATTTAATGAGTTTATAGACATCTGCCAAAATTAATGAACATTAATTCAAGGCTTTTAAACAAGAGGAGCAAGGTCACATCCATAGTTTCTGTACCTTTTTCATGTTTTCTACTACTCCATACATTGAAGCATCTTCGCCAACCAAGCTTACAAACGTGTCCATATTTGGTAGATCGGTGCATCTTCGCATTTCGAGCAATTGTTTACAAAGGAGATTCCAGTTTTTATGGATAATGCCCTACTTTCATGAGTTTCCAAGCTTCCTAGCTGAAGATGCTGAAATTAAATAACTTTTTGACATAAAGCCATTCGTTCGCAAAGTGCAATGATATGTGCATTAGTTTCCATGGTAAAACATAAACTTGTATTTTGACAAGTTTTGGATCAATTTTGATCTTTGGTGACTGGCAGGTGGGCCACGTATATGGTGGTGCCCAAAGGAGGGTAGGTCAGAATTTCCAAAGTTATCCCTCCGCACCCCTTCGCACTGTGTATTAACTTCCACCCTCCGTCGCCTAGGCCCTCACCCCTTCCCCACAAAACAGACGCGCTTACGGCTGCTCCTCATCACCAACGTGCACGAAGAATCTTTCCCTACCTGTCGGTCTTCTTGATATGCACCGTTGGGCACGTCAATCCCACGGTAGTCCTTCTATCTCTAGCTCGATCTGGTTGGCATTTTATTGCCCTTTCAAATATGTAGTTTAATTTGTCCTCAATCTGCATGGTCATAGTTTATTCTGCGTTGGATCTGTGTTCCTAAATACCTTAAGCCATTTTTGCTATCAATATGCTTGCTGAAACGCATAGGCATATATAGTTTTTGTACTCCATCTATATGTTTCCTGCTTTTCTTTTAATAATAACCAACCTTGTATGTCATAATTAAACCGATGGGCAGATTTTGGATAGAGATTGCTGCATTAGGTAGCGCTAAATGTATCCTTGATGTTCTACAATTTATGGGATTTGTTAGAGCTCATTGTGATAACTCAAAAGTACATTGCCCCTGTCGGTTGTATGCGAATCGTAGGGTGCTGCCTCAAAGTATAGTGGAAGACCATGTTTTTTACATTTGGGATGCTAAGCACATATGTTAATTAGATGGGTATTTCATGGTGAACCATATGATCCTCCATATGAACTGGGGGAAGCACATCTTTATCATCAAGATTAATTAGGGGAAGAAGATGTTGATCAACTAGATCAACTGACAGAGGCAACTCCTGAGCATCTAGATCAACTTGGAGAAGGGGGAGGAGAGAAAAAGCACAAGCTGCATGAAACAGGTTTCATTTCTGGTACTACCGCTATGCCAGATGACAAGGTATATCTGTAGAACGACAAAAGTTCATGTTGTGTGTCTTTGATGTTTCTCTATAAACGTATCTGTTACTCTACTAATCACAGAAGCAGACGATCGAAGAGGACTTTGATGGTAATGACGATGACCTATTCATTGGTGAGCCTGCACCTGAGGCTGTGGATCGGGTACACTGCTTCTGGATGGATTTGATGCAGGGATGCTGATCATCAGGGGTGTACTTTTGGTGCCGTCTGGGTAGTCTCATGACCACTAGCCCAACTGCAAAACTCTTGGGGTTTAGAGCTATCCCATGATTGGTTCGCTACTGTCGTACTTCTATAATATGGAGCTACCTTATTATGATTTCTAGGCCTTTGTTAGCAGAACTGTAATTGGAAACCATTCCGTATATTAGTATATAGTATATGTGTGTTTGTGTGTGTTTCTAGTCTGAAGTCCGAGCTTATCATTTTATCGGTTCCTAAACTGTTTTTGAGGCCCCAACGCTGGTGCCCTATGCTGCAACTACCACCGTCTTGTCCACTGCACCGTGAGACGAATCAGCAAAAGGATAATAAGCTAGGATCAATTTGATTCGAATAGGGGCGATTTTCTCTGTCCTTGGAGAGGAACCCGGGAGAACTAGTACTGTACCAAGGGAAAGAGGATGTTGGCTCGGTCAATTATCTCACCCACTTGATGTGGGACCTGCTTTAACTCACCCTTGACGTGGGTCCCGCTTGAAATAGCTGCAGGCCACCACGTGATAGCTGGGATAAAAAATTCAGGATTCCCTCCCGGCAAAATGTTCCCGCCACTGCCACTTAAAAGTACTTACTGTAGAAAAAAGTGTACTGCCCAACCCTAGTACTAGTACTACTACTCCCCTGCCCATGCCTTTCTACCGACGACAAGACAACAAACCATCACTAGCTAGCTCCCATCCAGCAAACAACTGTTGGAACTGGTGCAACCTCCGATTGGGGAGTTCTTGTTGAAATAGGTGGGTGTATTTGCTCACCTCGAAATCCATCTTTGCTTAATTTGTTTCCGATTGGGACATTGGGGGTACTATTAGTACTAGGAGTAGTAGTATTCGGTATGCTTTGATTGTGGAGTTCTTTCTTATTGCTCACCTCGAAATCACCTAATCAGGATATTTTTTCTCTTTTCTAATCGATTGGGTCATTTGGGTGGGATGGGGGTGGGGGTGGGGGAGGTGGTACTGATTTCGTATGGATTCCGGATCAGGGCATGGTCACCGCTGTTCCGATTGGGGCATTTGGTCGGGTTCGATTTCGGTGTTCTTCACTTCTGTAGCCTTTAGTTGCTACTCGTAATGTGCAATGGATTTTGCGTCAGATTCTGTATGGAGAACTGGTCAGTGGCGCGCACGACCACTATGGACAGGGATGGTCCCATCAATTCCCTTAAAAGTTGCCTAAAAAGGTAATGTAGCAGTATATTCGGTGCGTTGTTCCATTCTTTCCAATGCTGAAAGTGGTTGGCTGCAACCTAGATGTATCCCTGTGCTAAAAGTTGTCTCTGTCTATATCCTGTTTTTGTGGAAGCCTCTGTGACACCATCTCTTCTTCATTTACTATAGTACGGTGGTACATATCTGCGAAAAAGCAGTGCTCCAGGTGCGGCAAACAGGATGGTACCCCCACATGCCGCAGAATCCTGCCAGTACCGCTACTCACCAAACAAGCGCAAGGCCACCGACCAGCTGGGAGGGCCCAACTTAAAGAGAAAGGTATTTGTTCTTAATACCCTTATTACCATGGTGTAGTCATATTTAAGTATTACCCGCTTGGTGTCATGCATGCTTATCAGATGTTTAGAAACATATGTGTGATTTTATTAATTCTGGCACTGTGTTTATGTGAATCCAGATCTGGATATGTCAAACTGTCTCATACAGTCAGTATATGACTACTATGTAATGTACTCTCTCCGTCCCAAGGCTTAGGCATATACTATATTTTTTGAAAAGTCAAGTGACGGAAAGTTTGACCAAACTTTTGAAAACTATCAAGAACTATGATATTATATACATACAACGTGAATATATGTTTCATGATGTATCCAAGGATATATAATTCATATTATATTTTTTCTAAAAACATGGTCAAACTTTACATAGTATTGAACTGTTGAGCTCTGTTGCTATTTATGCAGATTGAAGGTGCTGCTGCGGAGGCTGAGGCTGCTGTAGAGTTTAGTATATTTATGATGCCCTCACCAAAAGAGGACATCCTCTACATAACGAGGAAGCGCCAACACAGTACCTAGGTGGGCAGTGACCTCTCTAAGAAGTGGGTATAATTTGGAAATCCGCAATTTCACATGTTATGATTTTCCATGTTATTGTTATCATCTATTACTATATGTTTACGCTCATTAGAAGTTCACAAAAACAAAATCTGTTTGCTTTACAAGCAATGGTTTTGTCTTATATTATTAGATTTACTTGCTCTTTACATAATTTAACCTTTCCACTTAATTTCAATCAGTACCACGCACTAGCTGCTCAGCCCTTTATGCTACCCTCCTCATGTCAAGCTTGTGGATTGAAAGGGGGGCCCTGTATGCCATTCCAAAGGCAGAGGGAAGAAAAATGGTGCATGGCCACCCTTCGCAAAGGGTACCCATGGTATCAGGTATGGATTCCAAGTGGTTTAGACCGACTTGATGTAAGATCTTGTATCTCACTTTTTTTGCTGTCGCCTTACTTCTCTATCAATTTTCTCATGAAGGTTGTCCCTTATGTCGCTCGCCCCATTATAAACAAGATGTTCAGAAACGACAAGTTTCTAACTCTGTATAGCGAGGGCCCTAAAGGCATGCGGCAACTATATGATGTGGATGTCTCCCAGACGATGGCCACCACCTATTTGGTGGCCGAGGTTGGTACAAGTATGTCCGTGAGAATGGTCTGAAGCAGGGGGGCGAGGTATCATTTGATTTTAGCAAGCCTGGGCAGATACTTGCACTCCATCGTACATAGAGGTAGTACTAATTAATTTGATTCTATACTCATCACAAACTCTAATGATTTTCTTGCGACTAACTATTCTGCACCATTGTCTTTACTCATCATATGACCCTGGCCACTTCTGCAACCCGCTTCCCCTTATGTACCACCCAGAAAGGTGCCAGCATCAAGCTGCTGGCACCGGCACTAGCACCATCCCCAGTTCCTTCAACGGCACCTATTGACCTCAGTAGGAGAAAGAATAGAGGTAGTAACTTAATTCGCTTGTATACTCTCATATCTGTCTAGGAGTTACTATTGTATAAGAAACCATTTTGCTTGTCCACATCTCATATGCCTCTCTGACCACTCCTGTAGTCCCCTTACCTACCACTCAAAAGGTAACCAGCACGCCCAATGGCACTGGACCTAGTTCTTGCTCCGACACCTATTGACCTAAGGAGAAAGAATGGAAGTAGTAACTTAATTTGCTTGTAGACTCATCATATCCTCTGATCACTGTCTTGTGAAAAACTGTTGTATAAGAGACCATTTTGCTTGTACACTTCTCATCTGCCTCTACCATCCCTGCAGTCAGCTTAGCTACCCCTCAAAAGGAATCTAGCATTAAGCTGTCGACGTCGGCACCGGTTCTGGGCCTTCTGGCTCCTGCACCAGCCCCTCTACAATTAGTGGCACCATCTCCTGCAGCAGCACCAGCCCCAGCACAGGCACCGACACAAGCTCCTTCATCACCCCGGGCAGCACCTTGTCAGACCATATCTACATGTGTCATCACAAGGTCGCACCGGATTATGTTTGTGAGTATATGGCGGCTGATAAACTGCTCTGAATGTCTTCTCAAGTTTCACATGATTTAGTGCATTGCTCTTAGTAATTATGCGTCTATCTCTTCCTTTTGACTTAGAAATTTCCTAAGAGTGCCACAAAACAACTCCAGGCCAGACGAAAGGGCACAATAGACTTCACGATGCAGAGCGAAGGATTGCGAATCAAGGGACACTATGCCATTAAATCGACTGATGGGCGCTTGGCAGCTACTTCTAGGTGGATCAAGTTCCGGAAAGCAGCCAAACTTACTATTGGAAGAACGGTCAAGGTCGATGTATCTGGTTGTCCTTAATGCCGCATGATGTTCATGAACTTCCTAGCTGTCTAGCTCTTTGGCCACATGCTATTGTAATTAATTATGTGGTTGTCTTATCTCAACTGATCATATATGGGTGGTAAAACTGTGATAACCTTTTGCGGGATTGGAGCTATGACTAGTACGTACTGGTATGGTATATCTGTATCTGTATGATGGTTCCCTATATAACCAAATATTATGACAATGATTGTGTTACAGTGATCGAGTGTGCTTGGAGAAAAGGGCAAACTGATCGCGTGGCATGGTTTTTAGAGGTGAAACAAGAACTGTCTCTTTCTGTAGTGATATTGAATTTTAGTGTCTGTATTGCTGAATCAGTCACTTTGAAATGCTTCTGAATTGGTCAAGTGCTGCTGAATATGAACTAGGAATCTGTCGATTTTTTTATGTCTTATTATTTTGTACTCCTTAATCTTTTGAAATGGTATTGAATTTGTCAAAAGTTCTATCGTTGTTGCTGGCTGATTTCCCTAGAGCTTTTGCCTTTGTGTCATCGGAATCGTTGGATGCATTTTGGATAGAGATGAGAGGGTAAAGATATACATCGTGATTTCACCAAGTGAAGTCATTGGATACTAACCCTGTTTTGGCGCATGTGGTGTGTGTTCATTAGATATTTTTACATGAATATCTATCAAATGAATTATCGCTTTTTTTCCTCCTCGATGAGGTCTGTGTTTGAATCTGGCGAGCCACAGCCTAGTGAAATTTGAGATAGGAGCCCATTGACCATAGCCCAAAACCTTTTTAATTTGGCCTTTTTGGCATTGCCCCCCACCTCAAAAAAAACTCTGCCTACCCATGTTTTTAAGAAACTAATCCATTATGTGGATTTTTATAAATCGAGGTTCCAGTAGCACTGCTCTTTTATTTTAAGAGAGATAACATAGACACACACAATATTTTTTAGGAGACTGATACATAAGTTGTAGTACTAATACATGTTTAATGATTCAATTTCTATTAGTATCTTTGGTATAGTGGCAAAACACTCAGTTTATGTCTATTTGATTTGAAGGTCTTTACTTCGAATCCCCTGTGTGTACATATTTATATATATCTTGGGTTTACTTTTTTTGAGAAAGGGTTTACTTTTTAATATCGCATTACAGAGAGGCTGACATCACGGACCCACCAGCCTGTAGCATCCCTCGAGTTTAATGGTCGGGTTAAAAAAAGTTAAATACTTATACAAAGAGGCTGGCATCAGGGACCCACCCTCCAGAACATACCAAAGAGGCTGACATGGGGGCTTAACAGCAAGACCATACACAACTGCCATATCTCTTCCTTTTGACTTAGAAATTTCCTAAGAGTGCCACAAAACAACTCCAGGCCAGACGAAAGGGCACAATAGTCTTCACGATGCAGAGCAAAAATTCCGTCATACACATATTTCTTCTAATGAGTGGATGACATGTGGGGCCCTGCATCATGATTAAACGGTAGATGCAGCGAGCAACGCTATCAAGTTTGGAATACGGAGGCGCGCCCGAGGAAAAAAAATTCTATCATACACACGTTTCTTCTAATGAAAGGATGACATGTGGGGTCCAGGAGTTTTATTAAACGGTTGATGCATCGAGCAGCGCTATCAAGTTCGGAATAGGGTAGCACGAGCGAAGAAAAAATTCCATCATACACATTATTCTTATAATGTGATGCTGACATGGAGGTCCCAGCAGTGTGACTAGACGGTAGATAGATCGAGCAACGTTATCGAGTTGAAATTAGGGAGGCAATAGCCAAGGGAAAAAATTCCATCATACACACGTTTCTTCTAATGAGAGGATGACATGTGGGTCCCAGGAGGTTGATTAAACGGTAGATGCATCGAGCAGCGCTATCAACTTCGGAACAGGGTAGTGCGAGCGAAGGAAAAAATTCCATCATACACACGATCCTTCTAATGAGGGGTTGGCATGTGGGACCTAGCATCCTGACTAAATGGCAGACGCATCGAGCAACGTTATCAAGTTCAAATCAGGGAGGCACGACCGAAAAGTATGGTCCGCTAGAGACACTAATGTCCGGGACCCACACGCCTCAAAAGACTTCGGCGAGTCAACATCGTGCAAGGAAACGAAAATCTTGCTTCTACCACGCGCTGGCCGAGCTTCCTCCATGTTTTTAGCAGATCCGTCATAGTAGAGGGCCGCAGAACCGGAAAAAAATTTTCCATCGGCCACGGCTGAGCCGAGAAGTTCGTTGCAGAAGACGCGCCTTCTAGGACGACCGTTGGGCCAAGTAGTTGCAGAAGGAAACTTTTCTTGTAGTGATTTTACCTTTGAAGTATTCATATACTTCTTTGTCAATATAAATCTAATTGATAGTGCAATGAATGCCACTTCGATGTCTAACCATGCTTCGCTTATTCTAAGGCACTCAATATTGTGAGAATTCCAATCATCTAGGTTGGGTGGAACTTCCTACCGTAACCCTTTTATGATCAAGTTCACCATCCTTTATAGATCAGATGTATACCTTCAGTTCTCTCTAGATATTGAAGACAATACTTAACCTTTTGTTTAGTGATTCATTCGGGTATCACTTCATAACCTGTTCTTCAGATTAAGAACTTGGGTCACACTACATCGAGTATACAACATGGTTTTATAATATGGAACCTATGACTGAGGCATAATAGATGTTACACATCTTTTCCTTCTTTTAACCATGATCGTACCGAGATAATCTCAATGCCTCACCTAGTTATACAAGTAAGAACTTCCTTCTTAACTTGTTCCATTCTGAACTTCTTCAGAATCCAATCTAGGAAAATATTTCGACTTAATGCTAAACATATCAATCTATCTTGATAGATTTCAACATTCAATATTCGTTCAACTTCATCTACTTAATATTCTTAGTTTCCTAGGAACTAACTACAAAGTTTTATTCGTTCTAATTCTGAATTATCACATAACTCTAGAATATCTGGAAACCACATTGTGTCATACACTTATGGTGTTGTTTCCACGAATCCTTGATGATTCTTTATACAATAAGTAAGTGTTTGCTATTATAATTTATCTTCTCTAAACGCTACCACTAACATGATAAGAGATTACTATAGACCATACAGTATCTAATACGGTATGATTACAATTCTTTATAAATGTTAACACATTGACGTATTTTTTACATTGTAATTTGTGAAACACTTTTCACAAGTCTTATGTGCCTGATCGCAACTCATATACTTGTCGCTTTGATCAAATCAAAATGACTCGTATTCTTGTTTTATTTAATATTCTTCTTCAGTCTGAAATTCTTTGTTCATAACAAATAGTTTCAGACTTGTGTCTCATTCAGCGAATGCATTTATTTGCTTAGATTCACAATGAAGTTTTATGAAATAACGATATTCACCATTTGTTGAACAATACAACATATCATCATGTATACTATCTAATTATTCAACACACACTCTGTCTTACCAGAACATGGAGTTTCAGTTATTTTTCCTAACATGGGAATGGTTTGTATGTGTCAAAAGATCAAGTATCTTTAAGACCTTGATTTCATTACTTATGAATCCTTTCATATGCACCATTATGACTTAACACAATAGTATCATTCAAAATCATGTCATTATTAAGTTCGAATATATTTTGGCATTTTCACATCCTTACAAACATTTAAATTTCTATCATCAAGATCAAAAATATGAATACCCAATCATAATCAAAGCCGTGAACATAAAAGATATTACGCATAGGAATAAAACAACTGATTTGTCTCAAATTCATATGAATAACTATCTTACAAGTGCAAGACACACAACAATGTAGTTCACTCTTATCGATTACAAATTTATTCAAACATTCTAATCCAAATTAGGTACAACTTTTCCATGTCGTGTTCAATCTCATTACCTACAAGTACAACTTTACTTGTTTCGAGATATGCCGTCCCCGTGACCTAGTCACACGCTACAGCTTTATGGATGTCATATATTCGAGTGGGCCCAGAGTATCTGTCAACACCCGGATTTTTAATCCCAGATGCCTATTATGCCATACATCGCAATCCTAGGATTACCATTTTTGCGAGACATAACAGATTGGATATCATAGTACATTATCCATTACAAACCAATATAAGGTCTTACACAAATAAAGGATCTCATGATCCAGTCTTAGTATAATCAAGTAGCGGAATAAATAGCGTAGCGGTGGGGTCCATCTTCAGAGTCACATGCAATGCTGACGATAGAAGATAGTCCTAGTTATCATAGCCTTCCTGCTGTCCTTCATCTTGGTAGTCTTCTTCATAGTCTGGCCATAGGAATAGCCAGGGACAAAGCCATGAGTACTCTTTAAGTACTCGCAAACTACCACTAACAAGTAGTATAGCTCTAGTATGAATGCTAACTCTAAGTTTATTTGTAAAGTTAAGTTCGAAACCTAAGCTGAGTTCAGAAACAAAGAAATATAAAATCAAGTTTGAAATCACCTAAGTGGGAACTTAGTCATCATAGTCACAACTCTATTATGGTCAAGTCATGTCACAATTCATTTCATAAGTTGTTTTTAAAAACATCTGACAACGGAACAGTATGGCCACTCCAACTATCCATAACTGCGGACGCGGCTATTCGAATAGTTTGACACTCTGCAGAGGTGGTACACTTTCACCACAAGATTCGATACATCTGTCAGGGATAACCCTGAATTATCATACTTAGTATGCAGATAATCAAACATAACCTTTCCTTTACACACTCTAGTATAAGCACCTCTCCTATGAGCATGTCCTCCCAACCATGACCATCTGTCATCTTGGGCACTGAACATAGGTGGACAACATTGAGAGGTAGCCTCAACTCAAACCTCTCCCGCGAGGGAACTAATACTAATGCATATAAACTTCCGGCTAAAGCCTTACCCAATTCAGGTATTGTGGTTGTACGGTAAAATTGGAATGGTATCGCATTCGAACCCAACCATCAGTTTGTAAAAGGGCTAAGGCTCATGCCTCAACATTTTCCTCATCATAAACCATTTGTGTTTCTCAACACATGTCAAAACATCTCAATAGAATGACTCATCATTCCAAGGTTTTCACAAGTCATTTTCACCAAGTAGTCTCATCTAAAGTGAATCAAGTTTTTAGTTTAGCTCCAACTACTAAGTTAAGAGTGTTCACTAATGTGGGATGCTAATCTCAATCTCATTCCATAGAATGACATCTAAATATAACTAGATAGGTCAAGTTTTATACTCTTTATGCTACCTTTAAACAAGTAAAGGACTTTGGTAAAGTAAAGAAGGTAAAGCTTGGAATAAAACTTGGAGTAGGTATAAGTCAAAGGGTATAACCAAAGCATGCCTAATGCATCTTGCTTAGGTTATCTAGCTTGCAAGGATTAGCTTGCATTATTAATGATGGCTTGCTAGTATAAATACTTTTAAGTGTTAGCTTGCCAATAATAGCTTGCAAGGGTTCACTGGTATAGTGCTAGCTTGCCTTGTGTAGTGCAGTGGTTGAAGTTTTCTTCCTCCTCCTCTTGGTAGAACTCCTCCTCCTCGTAGACTTGGTCGGTACTATCGTCTATAAATACATTCGGAATACACAATCACCAAACAATACTTAACTAGTCTACTTAGCGCACTAAGGCACATATTTGATGATCTATTATCATCATAAGCATCACAATTGGCGGGGTGTGGGTGTCGAGGCGGAGCTACGTGCGCGATTGGATGTCGAGGAATGGTTTGTGGAGTGCTGGCTGTGATCGCGCTCTAGCGTGCGCTGCGCATGGCGCAGAGAGAAAGGACGGCGCTGCTCTAGGGTGGTCCAGTGCCTGGCTGGGCTTGGGGAAAGGACAGGGAGTCGCGGTGTGGTCCGGTCTATCTCCTAGACATGGCGAGAGAGAGGGGCGGTCGGCTAGGAGTTGTCCATGCTCGATCGACGAGCATGGCGCTCAGGTGGCGCGGCACTGCTGCAAATGGCTAAGGGGTAGCCCCTTGATGGCATGGTTGGTACTGGGGAGACAATGGGAGAGGTTTTAGGCCTTAGTGGCATTGGATCACTGCTCTAAAACAGTAATAGTTAGGCAGTTTGTTTAGTGCTCACTAAGTGTTCGACACAATGGCCGCAAGAGATTTTAAATTGAATTTTTGAAAGATTTTTGGTGTGTGCTTTGATCTGATGCTTGGTAGACTGTGGTTGCTAGGATTTGTTAAATGGAATCCATTTGAGTGGTTTTTGCAAAAGTGGTATCTAGACATATGAACTAGATTCAATTTTCTACTGTCATTTAAAATTAGTGTTTGAAGGTTTTTGGGAGATCACAAAGTGGGCCTTGGTACATCACTACTTGTACTAGCAAGGGGTGCAAAGATCCATAATTGTCTCTGTTTGAAAATGTGTGCTAGGAATAACCAAAGTGGGCTATGTGATTAAAATGGCAAAAGTGACCATTTTCTTATTTAATTCCTTTTGATTTATTTTTCTTTGGGACTTGCTTGGGGATGATCTAGATGATGTGTAATTCACCTTAGAGTCATTTTACAATCAATAGATCACTCAATTATGGCAAATCAAAACAACTCCTATTTAAAAGCACACACATATGAATGCTTAAAGATTTTTGAATGGAAAAGTTTTTGTTAACCCTAAATTGGGTAGATTTGATCTTGATCACTTGGATTAAAGTTTTAGGATGTTACAAACCTTCCCCCCTTAAACAAAATCTCGTCCTGAGATTTAAGAAAGAAAACTAGGAACTAAAGAGATCTGGGAACTCAGTCCTAATGTAATCTTCTCGCTCCCAAGTGGCTTCTTCTTCGGTATGGTTGCTCCATTGAATCTTGAGAAATTTTATACTCCTGGTCCTGGTGGTTCTGTAGGCTTCTTCCAAGATACAGATGGGCACTTCACGATACGTCAGATCCTTGTTGATATCAACAGCTCGGTGATCGATGTTCTTGAAAACTTCGGTCCTTTCCGGCACTTCTAGGCATTTGCGAAGTAACGAGATATGAAACATATTGTGGATGGCTGACATCTCCTCTGGCAGTTCCAGTTGATACGATACTTCTCCTCGACGGTTCAGAATCTTGAAGGGTCCGATATATCTGGGGGCAAACTTTCCTTTCAGACTAAAGCGTTGGGTTCCCTTCAATGGCGAAACCTTGAGATATACAAAATCTCCGACATTGAAATTTAGGTCTCTCCTTCTCTTCTCAGCGTAACTCTTCTGTCTAGATTGGGCGGTCTTGAGGTGCTCACGGACTTTGTGAACCTTCTCTTCAGCTTCTTGGAAAATGTCGGGTCCAAAAATCTGACTCTCTCCTACTTGCGACCAATTCAAAGGGGTACGACACTTTCTTCCGTATAGGAACTTAAATGGTGCCATTTGCAAACTGGCTTGATAACTGTTGTTATATGAGAATTCTGCGAAAGGCAGACAATCTTCCCATTTTGATCCGTACTCCAACACAAAGCTCTCAACATATCCTCTAGGATTTGGTTGACTCTTTTAGTCTGTCCATCAGTTTTTGGGTGATAAGCGGTGCTGAAATTCAACTTGGTTCCTAATCCTTCTTGGACTTTCAGCCAAAATCTCGAGGTAAATTGGGTTCCTCGATCCGATACTATGGTCTTGGGGGTTCCATGCAGACTAACATTTCTAGCAACATACAACTCTGCTAGCTTTGAACTCTGGTAGGTTGTCTTGATAGGTATAAAATGAGCTACTTTGGACAGTTTATCAACAATGACCCAGATTGAGTCATTTCCCCTACTAGAAGTAGGTAAGCCGGTGATAAAGTCAATTCCGACAGAATCCCATTTTCCATTCCGGAATCTGCAATGGTTGCAATAGTCCTGTGGGTCTGTGATGTTCCGCCTTGACTCTCTGATAGATATCACAATTGGCGATGTAGCTTCCGATTTCTCTCTTCATCTTGTGCCACCAAAATTGCTCTTTAAAATCTTGATACATCTTTGTTCCTCCGGGGTGGATAGAATAAAGAGTATCATGAGCTTCTTGCATGATTACTTGCTTCAGTTCCGAATCTGCTGGCACACAGATACGACATTTGTACCATAGAACTCCTTCTTCGTCTTTGGTGAATCTAGGTACCTTTCCTGTACCAATACGATGTTTGATTCTGTTGATACTTTCATTTCCCTTCTGGGCTTCCTTGATTTGACTAATCAAAGTGGGTTGAAGTTCAATGCTAGCTAAGAATCCTTTGCTAACTAGCTCAGTCCTGAACTGCTCCAACTCCTCATACAAACTTGGCTGCTTCTCCTTGATCATGGTGTTTAGCCTACACGGCAATCTGCTAAGAGCATCCGCTACCACATTGGCTTTGCCGGGGTGATAGTGAATGTCAAGGTCATAATCCTTGATTAACTCCATCCATCTCCTTTGCCTCATATTCAACTCCTTCTGAGTGAAAATATACTTCAAGCTTTTGTGATCCAAGTAAATCTCACAGCAATTACCCATAAGATAATGACGCCATGTCTTTAGTGCCAAAACTACGGCTGCTAACTCAAGATCATGGGTCGGATAGTTCTGCTCATGCTGCTTCAGTTGTTGAGACAAATATGTGATGACTTTGCCTTTTTGCATCAGTACACATCCGAGACCAATCTTGGATGCATCACAATACACATCAAACGGCTTCTTGATATCTGGCATGATCAATATTGGGGCTAAAATCAATCTCTTCTTCAGCTCTTGGAAACTGGCTTCACATTTGTCGGTCCATTCAAACTTCTTGTCCTTCTTCAACAATTGGGTCATGGGTCTGGCTATGCTAGAAAATCCTTCTACGAACTTGCGGTAATATCCCGCTAATCCGAGAAATGCACGGACTTGGGTTTGAGTGGTTGGGGCTTCCCATTCTTCGACATCTTTGATCTTGGCGGGATCAACAGCGACTCCTCCGGCAGACACAATATGTCCTAGGAATCCTACTTCTTTCAGCCAAAACTCACATTTGCTAAACTTGGCATACAACCGATGCTCTCTAAGGGTTTCAAGGATGATTCTCAGATGTTGCTCATGCTCTTCTTCTGACTTGGAGTAGATAAGGATATCATCGATAAACACAACGACAAACTTGTCTAGAAAATTCATAAAGATCTTATTCATGAGATTCATGAAATAAGCAGGGGCATTTGTTAATCCAAAAGACATGACTGTATACTCGTATAAACCATAACGAGTAGTAAAGGCGGTCTTCGGAATATTTGTTGCACGAATCTTAAGTTGGTGATAACCAGTCCTAAGATCAATCTTAGAGAACACATTTGCTCCAGTCAACTGATCAAATAGATCCTCTATCTTTGGCAATGGGTACTTGTTCTTGATAGTGACGTCATTCAACTTCCTGTAATCTGTGCACAGACGGTTGCCTCCATCTTTATTGTTGACGAATAACACTGGCGATCTCCATGGCGATGCGCTTGGTTGAATCAAGCATGTTGCCAACATAGCATCCAGCTGCTTCTTCAATTCTACTAACTCTGAGGGGTTCATGCTATAGGGTCTCTGGGCTATGGGTCCGGTTCCGGGGATTAGCTCAATAATGAACTCAATATCCCTATCTGGGGGCATACCTGGCAATTCATCAGGGAATACGCCGAGGTATTCACAGACTACTCTGACTTGGTCAATGGTGGGTAGGGCTAGACTCTTATTACACTTGAATTGATGGGGCAAGGTTTCAGATATGTGCTCTACTGATACTCCAGAGCTACTGGTCATGGTGATGGCTTTCTTGGCACAGTCAATCAATCCTTTATGCTTTGACATCCAATCCATTCCTAGTACTACTTCCAAATCTTTGGTTGCAAGTACTATTAGATTGGCATAAAAACCTATCCCATGTATTCTGATAGGCATAACTTTGCAAAATTTTCTAGCTTTTGTAGTTGAACCAGGGATTTGAACTATCATGACATGCTTCAAGTTGGTTGGGTGAATCTTACTAGTGCATGCAAATTCTTCGGTGACAAATGAGTGCGATGCTCCAGAATCAAACAACACTCTTGCTAAAACTGAGTTGACAGAAAACATACCCAGCACTACATCTGGCGCTTCTTGGGCATCTTTGGCGTTCATGTGGAAGAGACGGCCGTTGCGGTTGTGAGGGTTTCCTAGGGAAAATCTTCTTCCTGGTTGAACACGACGCTGCTGTTGATCTGGGGCATTCACATTGGCAGTGGCGACAATCTTCTTGGGGCACTCATTGGAAAAGTGACCTTTCACTCCACACTCGAAACAAGTGATTTGAGACTTGTCTTTCGCTGCCACGGGCACAACATTGCTTCCAGTTCTGGGTGTAGTGTTGTTGTTGTTGTTGCTCTTGGGAGGTGCACGGTTGAAATTGCTGGTGTTGCTGGAGTGATTGTTGTTTCCTCCGTACTTCACATTTCCTCCGCTACGGTTGGGGTAGCTTGGGCGAGACATTGGGGGTCGGTTGTTCCTCGGTGCATATCCCGCTGAAGGGTTGGGACGGTACTTCTTGTGACTATTGGATCCAGCTTGGTGCATCATATGATGTTTGCGGTTGTCGTTTGCCTGGTTAAGCTTCCCTTCCATCTGAATGGCAGAGTCGACTAGCTCTTCGAGATCCTGAAAACGGATGTTGACGAGGACAGTCTACATCTCATCATGTAGTCCGTTCAAGAATCTCTCCTTCTTCTTGGCCTCCGTGTTGATCTCATCAGGTGCATACCTGGCAAGGGACATGAAACAGTCACGGTACTCCACTACAGTCATTCTCCCTTGCTTCAACTCTCTGAATTCATCCCTCATTCTGGTGACTAGACCCTGCGGCACGTGGGTGCGACTAAACTTGATTTTGAAGGCTTCCCATGTCATCACTTGACCATGGTTCATTGTGCGGATGCTGTTCCACCATGATCTTGCGTCTCCTGCCAAATAGTGGGTGGCAAAAAGAACTTTCTCGTTGGCATCCACTCCTGCTATTTCTAAGTTGTTCTCCATTGTCTGCAACCAGTCATCAACATCCAGTGGGTTCTCCGAAGTACTAAATATTGGGGGATTTGTATTCTGGAAGTTTTTGAGTTTGGATCCATGATGATCCTGATTTCCATGGTTCTGGTTGTTGTGAGCCATCTGGGCGATCTGCTACAGTGTTGCTAGATTAGCTTGGCGCTCTGCCCTGCTTGCTTCACGGTCTATAATGAGATTCTGCAGGATCTGCAGCATTGGGTCTTGCGATGAGCTGCTCCCTCCTTGGGTTCCACGAGTCATCTGAAGATTGAGGTAGATAAAGGGGTAAGAGGGAAAGTTCTAAGGTTCATGGTTTTGATTTCAAAGCTAAAACTTTGAGTTTGACTCAGGTTTTTGCAACTAACTTCTTTTCATTCTTCAAGCAAGCACACGATACAAACACACACACACCACAACATCAAAGGGAAACAAATGGTTTTAAGAACCATTCTGTAAGCTACGATACAATGGGACCGATACATCTCATGCTACGATAGTGCTCTAGTGCATATACTCATCATCGATGAAGTCGGAGTCGTCATCGTCGGTGTAGAAGTCCACCGCATCTTCCTCTAGAAAGTCATCATCATTGCTGAGGTAGGAGTCAATATCCCCTTGGATATCTTCACCTTCCTCTTCTTCTTCCTTTACGGCAAGCTGAGCTTCTTGCTCCTTGATGGTCTTCTCAAGGTCGGCCACCTTCTTGCAAAGACGGTCGATGGTGCGATCCTTCTTGGCACGTTGACGATGCAGAGACTGATGATCCTGGACTAGCAGTGAGAAAGTCTGGGCCTTCTGGGCTGCAATGCCGAGGTTGTTGTTGGCGAGCTCTCTAGCATTGTCCAACTCCTTCTGTCTGTCGTATAGTAGGAAGTCAAGGTTCTCCACTTGACGCTTCAGTACTGGGTGACTTGGCATCTCGAGCGGCATTCCCATGGAATCACGCCTTGCATAGTGAACAAAGAGGGTTCCTTGGATTAGGTTGACACTGAGGGCACATAGACGTGTGAGAGCTTCATGCATTGCCCTGGCTAATCCATCTAGCCAGTTGTTCTCTCTCACTGAGAACTGAATCCTCCCAGATACTGGTGCTTCTATCTTGCCTCGAAGATCAGCAGTCACTAGCCATTGTAAATCTCCTCCTAGTGGACCCGGGAGTTGAGATCCAAGGAATTCCAGATGAGGATGCTCCAAGAACTCAGACAGTGAATCCAGATCGCTCTCGAAGATCAGTTGGCCTCCGTTGCCCAACTGGTAGAACTTGCTGTATTAAGCTTCCATCTATAAGAATTTAGGATGAGGAAGTTAGTGAAGTGATCAAGTGTGTCAAAGTTTTATGTAGTAATGTAAGAATTTGGAGGAACATGAATATTTTTGAGAGAAAGAATCCCCAAGGGTAAGAGAGGAAATAGTTTTCAGAAATACTCACTTTGGTTTTTGAAACTAAGTTTTTGTTCGGACGTCCATTCTAACTAGGGTCTCCTATGGTCAGGATGGCTCTGATACCAACTTGTCAACACCCGGATTTTTAATCCCAGATGCTTGTTATGCCATACATCGCAATCCCAGGATTACCATTTTTGCGAGACATAACAGATTGGATATCACAGTACATCATCCATTACAAACCAATATAAGGTCTTACACAAATAAAGGATCTCATGATCCAGTCTTAGTACAATCAAGTAGCGAAATAAATAGCGTAGCGGTGGGGCCCATCTTCAGAGTCACAGGCAATGCTGATGATGGAAGATAGTCCTAGTTATCATAGCCATTCTGCTGTCCTTTATCTTGGTAGTCTTCTTCATAGTCTGGCCATAGGAATAGCCAGGGACAAAGACATGAGTACTCTTTAAGTACTCGCAAACTACCACTAACAAGTAGTATAGCTCTAGTATGAATGCTAACTCTAAGTTTATTTGTAAAGTTAAGTTTGAAACCTAAGCTGAGTTCAGAAACAAAGAAAGATAAAATAAAGTTTGAAATCACCTAAGTGGGAACTTGGTCATCATAGTCACAACTCTATTGTGGTCAAGTCATGTCACAATTCATTTCATAAGTTGTTTTTAAAAACATCTGACAACGGAACAGTATGGCCACTCCAACTATCCATAACCGCGGACGCGGCTATTCGAATAGTTTGACACTCTGCATAGGTGGTACACTTTCACCAGAAGATTCGATACATTTGTCAGGGATAACCCTGAATCATCATACTTAGTATGCAGATAATCAAACATAACCTTTCCTTTACACACTCTAGTATAAGCATCTCTCCTATGAGCATGGCCTCCCAACCATGACCATCTGTCATCTTGGGCACTGAACATAGGTGGACAACATTGAGAGGTAGCCTCAGCTCAAACCTCTCCCGCGAGGGAACTAATACTAATGCATATAAACTTCCGGCTAAGCCTGACCCAATTCAGGTATTGTGGTTGTACGGTAAAATTGGAATGGTATCGCATCCGAACCCAACCATCAGTTTGTAAAAGGGCTAAGGCTCATGCCTCAACATTTTCCTCATCATAAACCATTTGTGTTTCTCAACACATGTCAAAACATCTCAATAAAATGACTCATCATTCCAAGGTTTTCACAAGTCATTTTCACCAAGTAGTCTCATCTAAAGTGAATCAAGTTTTTAGTTTAGCTCCAACTACTAAGTAAAGAGTGTTCACTAAGGTGGGATGCTAATCTCAATCTCATGCCATAGAATGACATATAAATATAACTAGATAGGTCAAGTTTTATACTCTTTATGCTACCTTTAAACAAGTAAAGGACTTTGGTAAAGTAAAGAAGGTAAACCTTGTAAATAAAACTTGGAGTAGGTAAGGGTATAACCAAAGCATGCCTAATGCATCTTGCTTAGGTTATCTAGCTTGCAAGGATTAGCTTGCATTGTTAATGATGCCTTGCTAGTATAAATACTTGCAAGTGTTAGCTTGCCAATAATAGCTTGCAAGGGTTCACTGGTATAGTGCTAGCTTGCCTTGTGTAGTGCAGTGGTTGAAGTTTTCTTCCTCCTCCTCTTGGTAGAACTCCTCCTCCTCGTAGACTTGGTCGGTACTATCGTCTATAAATACATTCGGAATACACAATCACCAAACAATACTTAACTAGTCTACTTAGCACACTAAGGCACATATTTGGTGATCTATTATCATCACAAGCATCACAAGGTTTAATGAACTAGTTTCATTCTTTTTATTTGAGAAAAGTAATTTCTACTCATCGAAATTAACTAAGATTTAATATTCTCCAATTATGGGATCATGTGGACACATGTCATCACCACATATTCTAACATATGAGAATGTGATTTAAAGGTTGGATCACATTTTAATAAGTGTAAGTTTAATAATTAATGATTTAAAGTGACTAGAAATGCCTATATAGCATTATTTTGGTACTAGTCCAAAGTCACCGCATGCAAACCTTAATATTATTACATATTCAGATAGGTATGGTTAAATATGATTTTTGAGAGTTGAAATCAACTCAAAAGCTATTATGGTTGATTTTATAAAAATGTTTGAATGTGCAAAAGCTTCTGTTTTGCTATTTTAACTAGGAGAGATCTCTAACTCTAAAATATTTAAATCCAACGGGATTGGATAGATTTTTTTAGTATCTTTCCAACAAAATTGCAATCACTCAATTTGGTTCAATAAATCTTCCTGAAATTATTTTTAAACTAAGGGACAGAATTGATTCTATGTCTAAATAGAAAAACCTATATTTGAATTACTGGGTCAGCGCGGGAAACTAAATGGGCCGGCCCAATGGTGCTCCATGGCACAGAGGGCGACTGACAGGCTGGTCCCGCATGTCAGCGGCACTTAAAACCCGAAGCGGTACGGGGCAATCTGGGCGCTACGATTAGAACACAGATCAACGGTCCACGGTCGTCGTCGACGACAGACTCGTCGCCGGTGAGACCGAACCCTAGAGCGGTTAGTGGGGGTACGGTGAGGGCATACCAGGCTCCAGCTAGTGTGGCGAGGCGGGCAAATGAACTGGATGGCGACGGCAGACTCAGGCGAGGTCGCGACAGGGGCTGAGGTGGGCGAAATCGACGGGGACTTCTCCTCCTCTGCAGCGGCTACCTCTGGTGCAATTTCAGCGACGTGCGGCTCGAGGGGCTCCGGCGAGAGAGGGTAAATGTTCAGTGGAGAGAGGGGAGTGAGATGGTGTGCAGAATGAGGCTGGGGGTGGCCTCCTTATATAGGTTCGACGAGGGGACCGACGGGTGTGGGTTGGCGTCTTCGGCGACGGCGGTATAGAGGGCTACCGGCGTGGGCGAGGTAGGCAGACGGTGGGCGGTCTGCTGGCGGTCCTCTATGGCGTAATGGCGACGCTAGGTGCGGTGGCATTTGGTCGGGGGCTTCCCGCGCTCTGGGAGACAGAGGCGGTGCTCGCCGGTGATCATGGCGACTGTGCGTCGTGCGGCGGTGCACGGCGGTGTCTGGCAGGGTGTGGGTGTCGAGGCGGAGCTGCGTGCGCGATTTGGTGTCGAGGCGTGGTCTATGGAGTGTTGGCGGCGATCGCGTTCTAGCGTGCGCTGCGCATGGCACAGAGAGAAAGGGCGGCGCTGCTCTAGGGTTATCCAGTGCCTGGCTGGGCTTGGGGAAAGGACAGGAAGTCGTGGTGTGGTCCGGTATATCTCCTTGACATGGCGAGAGAGGGAGGGGCGGTCAGCTGGGAGTTGTCCATGCTCGACCGGCGAGCATGGCGCGCAGGTGCCGCGGCACTGCTGCAAACGGCTAAGGGGTAGCCCCTTGATGGCATGGTTGGTACCGGGGGAGACAATGGGAGAGGTTTTAGGCCTTAGTGGCATTGGATCACTGCTCTAAAACAGTAATAGTTAGGTAGTTTGTTTAGTGCTCACTAAGTGTTCGACACAATGGCCGCAAGAGATTTTAAATTGAATTTTTGAAAGATTTTTGGTGTGTGGCTGATGCTTGGTAGACTGTTGTTGCTAGGATTTGTTAAATGGAATCCATTTGAGTGGTTTTTGCAAAAGTGGTATCTAGACATATGAACTAGATTCAATTTTCTACTGTCATTTAAAATTAGTGTTTGAAGGTTTTTGGGAGATCACAAAGTGGGCCTTGGTACATCACTACTTTTACTAGCAAGGGGTGCAAAGATACACAATTGTCTCTGTTTGAAAATGAGTGCTAGGAATAGCCAAAGTGGGCTATGTGATTAAAATGGCAAAAGTGACCATTTGCTTATTTAATTCCTTTTGATTTATTTTTCTTTGGGATTTGCTTGAGGATGATCTAGATGATGTGTAATTCACCTTAGAGTCATTTTACAATCAATAGATCACTCAATTATGGCAAATCAAAACAACTCCTATTTAAAAGCACACACATATGAATGCTTAAATATTTTTAAATGGAAAAGTTTTTGTTAACCCTAAATTGGGTAGATTTGATCTTGATCACTTGGATTAAAGTTTTGGGATGTTATAGCATCTCTCTGTCACGTGGAAGAACAAATCCCGCTCTTGACACATACACTTCTACATGCCCCTATGAATACATTAAAATACCTTTATGATCACTGTTTCACCGAGTGACGTTTGATGCAATCAAGGTACTCTCGGGTGATAATGATTAAATATGGTCTCACGGTCTAAGAAATTAGTTACTACGTTTCCCGGTCATTGTAACGGTGAACTTCGTGAATTGATCGTGTTACAATTCATGTGTTGGGTATGTCCATCATTTTCATTCACCTAATGAAACGACCTCATTATCAATGGACATAAATGTCCATGATCGGGAAACATTGATCCTCGATTGACCAATAAACTAGTGTCTAGAGGATCACTAGGGAATTTTGGTGATTTACATATCGCACGTGTATTGACATTCCTATCAATACAGTTATAGCATGATATAAAACCTATTATAAACTTAATGAAATATGTCAATATCTATATTATTATTGCCTCTAGGGCATATTTCGAACATGGTACGAGGCTAACAAGGATAATTTGAAGAGGATCAATAAAATATGAGATGTGTGGTGTGTAATTTCTGTCATCTTAGTTTGTTGTACCTAGACCTTAAAAACTTCTAATGGATTGTATCTTCTGATGAGGTGATATATAGTAAACCCCTCATGTGATGGTGAAATGATGGTGGCAGGATGACACATTTTTTTGATGTGGTGATAGGTTGACGCCATATACATAGGATGAACTATATGATACCCTTTTGCTAATGATCATGCATGTGTTCTGAACTTTTCATTATGTGTTATGATTTTAGTGGAGGATAAGCTCACCATATATGGATCTTGGTAACCATATGCAAGCTTATGTGGGCAACCAAACACCTTAGATTTGCATCACCTAGCATAAAAGAGTTGTGTACAACCTACCAAACAAAATGAGGAGTATTGTTCACCCCAAACAACCAAAGATTTTGTGGGCAACCAAACATAATGGAGAAGATGGCTTTTAGGCCATTTCTCCGGGGCCTTGCACCCAGGGTCTGTCATAGGGAGATGAAGAAAGGTTGCCGGCTACCAAATGCCCCCTTAGTCTTTGTCCTCATGATGCTTACCTTCTAAGGGCATGTTCAACCTTGAGCGCTTGTTTAGGCGCTTGAGTGAAGAAAATAAGGGATTGTTTATCGGTTCAACATCTAATCTAGGAATTGAATTCGATCTATAGGTTTTTTTAGATTGTTTCTCGGTTTAACATCTAGTCTAGGAATTGAATTCGATGGACAAGTGTTGCAAAAGGAAGTCCATATTACTGTAGTTTGTATTCAAATCTAGCCATCTGACTTATATCATGATTTAATTCTTCTGTTGTAGTGCTAGTAAAGTTGTTTATTATATATATTGTTAAGTAATTTACTTGAAGAAGGGATTGTTTCTTTCAAGGGTGCCTAGGTTTTTCAGGATTTTATTGTTGAACTTTGGCATATGAGTGGTTTAGTACTACTGCTAGGCGCGTAAAAATTCGGTTTAGTTATCTTGACTTAATTAGAGAAGCTGGTTTTGCATGCTTGGTGTTGCTTTCCTGAAATCAGCGTAGCCTGTAATATGGCCCTTGTGAACACTTCTCTAGTACATGTTCTATCTGGATGTTTACCAAAAATTCTATTTCTATTTCAGTTTTTTATGATGTTTGCTTCAGTTTTAATGATGCTTACATGAGTTGATAAATAGAGGAACAATTTCTAGTTTGTTGTTTTTCTTATTCTAGTATGTTATGTTGCATGCCAGGATTAGTTGATAAACTATGTCAACCTCTCAAGGTGAGGGACAGTTTTTTCGAAATGGGGAGCGGAGCCCTGGCCTCTGCATCAAGCGATGCACACAACCTTTATTTATTATTAGAACCACATTGTTTGGCAAAGGCCATTACATAGATCATACAAACCGGAATCGCTAAAGCTAAACACTGAGCAAAAAACGATAACTATATCACTAGCTCCCTAACGAGATCTATCAAACCCCTATCTACCTGTTTCGACCCGCCCCATGGTCACCCACACTGTAACTACTCGCCAAGATAAGCTGGGGTGCCTAGGCACGGCGGCACAAACTCAAGCAAAAGGAGTCCTACAACCGCTCAACATATCCACGGAGTTGCGCCCGCGCACATGCTCCGGATGTCGCCGCCTTCAAAATCTTTTGCCAACCCGTCGTCAGCATGCAGATCAATGCGCAGACTATCGCCACACTAGCCACCGACACCACCTCGGTGTCAAGAAACACCACCCCCACGCGCTAGCCGCTCCACCCTCCTGTCGCTTCCGTCCAACGCTGCTCCACATGCGATGCTCCCAGGAGAGAACGTGATACCGACACCGCGACACCGCCATCGCCCGACCCGAAGATCTTAGGGTTTACCCCGGAGTAGCACGATTGAGGTCGACCTAAGGTGCACGGTGATGCCTTCATCAAGGTAACGACGTGGTAACGCCGCCATTGTCTGCCAAAGGCTCGGTTTTCACCGGCACCTATGTCTCCCCGCCTCGCTGGTGGGACTAGAAGACGGATCGCAAGATCTGCCAATCCAGTAGCTGGCCGGCCACCTTCGATGGAGAAGATGACCACCTCCACCAAACCCAGGGCCTCCGTTGATCCCTACTGTCAGTGAGAACTCCAAAAGCGATGCCCTCAAGAGGGGAACGATGCACATAACACCGCCATCGCTCGATCCCGCGGGATCTGAGGTTTCCCCCAGAGTTTTCTTGGCTAGAGGGACGAGGGGCACCAGATCGTTGTT
This sequence comes from Avena sativa, assembly GCA_916181665.1. Taxonomy (NCBI): domain Eukaryota; kingdom Viridiplantae; phylum Streptophyta; class Magnoliopsida; order Poales; family Poaceae; genus Avena; species Avena sativa. The sequence continues at coordinate 523,677,739 of OV702287.1, read as the reverse complement.
CGCCACGTCGCTGCTCCTCTGGCCATGCCGCTGCCGCCGCACGCCAGAGATGCCACGCCGCTGAGGTGCCCGACGCGTACCCCATCCGCAACGAGGATTGGCGTGGCATCTCTGGCGTGCGGCAGCAGCGGCACGACCAGAGGAGCAGCGACGTGGCGGACAATGCACGTCGCTGATCTACGCCGGGGAAGACGAGAGATCGCCCCCCCCCCCCCCCCCACCGCCGCTTTGCCTGGCCACAACCTTGGTAGCAGCGAGGGAGAGAGGAGGGATGGGAGTTGGGGGGCTGAGGCAGCGGTGGCTAGGGTTGCCCCCCGTTGCCACAAGGGGGCGAGAGGAGGGAGGCGGTCTGCGTGATCAGGGTGAGGGACATGGTGTTTCTGAGTCCAACTATTGGTCATTCTCCTCGACCTCCTATACTTCGAGTGTATATTTCCCATCATCGAGAAGATCTTTCGAAGCCTGACATTCACGCCATCTCAGATCACTAATTGTGCCTCTTGTTCGCTTTCTTGGATTAAGATTGTATCTGTCCCCATCATTTGCAAGATCAGTGGATACAAGGCTAAGGAACTCTCCAACTATCAGGGCTTCTCCAGCAAGTGCACATACTCAGTTAATATTGCAGCAGTCTGGCAATCTCCAAATGCCATGACAATGATATTGCAGTAGTCAGGCGATCTAGAAATGCCATGACGCATACTTCAGCTGATGCTAGTGGTAAGTTTCTTTCTGTCTCTTATGTCTATGTCTATGAAAATTGTGTTGACAATAGCTTACCTTGTTTATAATATGTGCCTCCTCTTTGATATTGTTGGCCCTCCCAAGTAGATCCGGAAAAAAACTTACTAACATATGAGATGATTTCACTGCTATCTATATTGATGATGGAAGACTTATGCAAGTCAGTGTATTCATTGTGATATCATCTTTCAGATTGACAGGCAGTCCAAATCCAGTCAACATCATAGGCACAAATTAATTTGCACAGAAAAAGCTAAGATAGATGAACTTATGGGTAGTATGCACTATGCAGCCTGGCGATGCAAGAATTCTTGTTCTAAAACGTGTTAAGTTTGACAAAGAGAGGTTTAAAAAAAAAAAGTTTGACAAAGAGAGAGCGTGCTATGAACTGATCCAGATGATAGTATTGCATGGACTGGTTTTGCGCATAGAGTATGCAGGATTTAGAAGATTTGTGACAAGTTTGATTCCTGCATTTAAGCTTATGTTTAGAACTACGATAAAACAAGACTGTATCATACAATCCTCAGCGCTGTTTTGAGCAGAAGCTGAAACATCGGGCCGGGCTACTCCAAGTTGGTATGGCGGGCCCTCATCTGGGCTGGGCTCTGGCCCAGAACACGCGTGAGCTCTAGCACCACCATCTCGAAGAGCACAAACATGGCCCCTTCGTACAGGCTCCCCATCGGAAGCTTCGCCTGCGAGCTCCCCTGCACCGGCGCGGCGCCATCATCCTCGTCCTGGTCGTCAGCCATGGTCTGCGCGGGGAGGTGTGCCACCGCGTCGGCCTGGCGCCGCGGGAAATCTCCCTCCGGCTGGGCCGTGAGCAGCAGTACGCGCGCGCCGGCGCCGCGTGCCACGCCGCAGATGGCGTCGACGGTGGAGAACGCGCCCGGCCCCGCGGAGGCGACGAGGAGGTCTCCCGGCGAGGCGGGTGGCGCCGTGACGTCCCCGACGCAGTGCGCGGGGAGGCCGAGGTGCGCGAGGCGCATGCAGAGGGCGCGCATCATAAGGCCCTCGCGCCCGACGCCGTGCACGAACACGCGGCCGCCCCGGGACGCCGCGGCGGCGAGCTCGGAGACGAGGACGGAGCGGGCCGCAGGGTGCGCGGAGGGCGCGGAGAAGACGGAGGCGATCTGGGCGCAGATGGCGGAGGCGTCGTCCGCAGGCGCGGAGGAGGGTGTGTCGCCGCCGCTCATCGTAGTAGTATGGGTTTATCTTATCCGACGAAGCTCCCGTGGAGTGGAGAGGTGTGGACTGGCTACGCTTGGTTTGGTCAACGAGATCGGTTTTCCGATTATAGGAGCAGCACTGTCAATGGATTTTCCTTGGAAACGTTTGGGCCGCGTGACATATCGGCTCGACGACTTCCTTTCTGGAGGCCCAAGTGAGTGAAACCACGGCACAACACAATGCACGAACAAGCCATGGGTCTAACCTTTTTGATATGGGCCGAACGGCTAGATCGCCATGAAGGCAACTCGGCATACACACAAATTCGAGTCTTGTATTTTCGTTCATGAAGCTAGAGGTTCAAATTATTAATCACACAATCAAACTACGCGTGTTCTATCTCTTGGAGTAGCCGGGTAGGCATCCTAAAAAAATCTTTTTTTTTTGCAAAATTTCATCGATCTATTAATAATCATCAACAACAGTACAAAGATTTTTACAAGTAATAGAAATTATAAATAGGTCAATGGACCACCTAGAGACGACGACTACAAACACTGGCACGAGCCGAAAGCACGCCGCCGTCCTCGCCCTTCATCACCAGAGTCGGACAAAGCTTGTCGTAGTAGAACTTATTGTAGTAGACGAATGGGAAGCCGTCGTGCTAAGACTCTAAAGGACCAGCGCACCAGAGCAGCAACCGTCGTTGAAGATGACTAATGTAGATCGAAAGAGACTGACCTCAAAACACACTAACGAATACGAAAAATGACCAGATTCCAAGGGATCTGTCGGACACACAACTCCACACGTCCACTGTCGATGCTAGACACATCACCAAAGCGAGGATAGGACGGTGATGACCTTATTTTGCTCCAGGACATAGCCGTCGCCTCAGTATCCTGAAAAAGACACTGAAAATGGTCTAAATAAAACACTAAGACCTCCCGCCAGCGAGTGAACGTGGTCCGCCACACCTCCAAGATTCTAAAGCCACTAGAGATTAGACGGACCGGTGACATCGTCGGCGGAGGAAAACAATTCTCTTTGACTCTGCTGCCAATTATGGCTTGGTACTCCGTATTCTGTAACAATCACTATAAACATTTTGATGTATTAATAAAACCAGGTTGTCCAAAAAGTGTGAAGGTGCACAATGCACACGGGTGTGGAAGGAACCCGTCGGCGGAATGTAATCACGGACAGACTAGCTCGCATGCACACGTGGAAGGGTGAGGTGACGGGTGTGTTTGGTTTTTACCTAAGATTTAAAAATTCACTTTAGGTCACATTGTTATTTTTCAAAGTTTGAAAACTTTATTTTAAAGTTTCAAAAAAAATCCAACATATATACGGATGTAGTGAACTATATACACTACAAGCATGCAACTTTTTAATGTGAAGTACCTTATACTCCAGTCTCAGCAAGAAAGACAAATCAGACAAATTTTAGAACCTTCGAATTTAGCATTGTTCAAAACACCAAGATCTGCTATTTTATCATTTTTGCTGAGCCTAAAATTAAAGATAATTTGTATTAAAAGTTTACACATTTGTAGAATAGAGCATTGACTATATCTAGGTATTTTTATATAACTTTTGAAACTTTGAGTTCAAATTTTTAAAGTTTTAAAAATGTAGGCTACCTTTATCCCGTGCTCCAAAAGGCTGCACTCTCCAAGATCGCCCTACCAAATTTGGCTAGCCAGCCAAAATTTTGGTTGAGTTTTTCCTTGCCACAAGCTCGAGTATATTGCTAAAAAAATTGAAGTAGAGTAGCATGCCATAGAGCCATTAACTACTTAGTAGTGTCTTCTTCAGGATGTTGAGGCGGCAGCTATGTCCTGAAGTCAGAATAAAGTCCTTCCCACACTATCCTTGCTCTGGTGGTGCGTCTAGCACCAGCGGATGGCGTGTGGAGTTATGTGTCTGACGGATCCCTTGGGATCCGATCGTTTTTCATATTCGTTGGTGCGTTTTGAGGTTGGTCTCTTCCGATCTACATTGGCCATCTTCGGCGATGGTTGTTGCTCTGGTCCTTTGGGGTCTTAGCACGACGACTTTCTGTCCATCTACTACAAAAAGCTCTATTACGAGAAGCTTTGTCTGACTCCGGTGATGGAGGGGCGAGGACGGTGGCGCGCCTTCGGCTCGTGTCAGTGTTTGTAGTCGTCCCTGCGTGGTCCAATGATCTATTTGTAATTTTTATTACTTTTGTAAGTCTTTGTACTGTTGTTGATGATTATTAATAGATCGATGGAATTTCGAAAAAAAACAACAACCCGCCCTTTTGTCATCACCAAAATGATTGGTAGGCTTCAATTAGTCACAGTCCAAACACGCCCGGGCGCTTGGAATGACCAGTGGCATTGCACGCAGGTCACAGGGAGGGTGGCCTTTCTTGAGCAGCTCACCATCCGAGGGAAAGCAGAACGCTTGAAGAACCTCATTTTACCGTACTGAGTAAAATAATTAATGGTCCGGCACTCCACAGCATGCATCAGAGGCAGATCGAGCTAGCCAGCTGGGATCTGAATCCACACGCCCACAAAACACAGCGCAAGACCATGCGGGGCATGACCGGACCACGAGCATACGGGAGATCCAACGTTTCCGGTCCTTCGCCATGAGTGCACACCGTACGGTGGTTGTCCCCTCTCGCCGGTACAGCGCCGAGACCAATTCCCCCGGACCCTACAGGCCTCACCTTTTGCTCGCAGGATTTAGATTACAGAATATAAGCTCGTCTTCTTGGCAAAGACAGCACTAAACAGCGGGAATCTAGAGGGATAAACAAATGGTGCTCTGCCAAAGTTGGGGCAACAGGGTGAATCTGGAGGGCCGTGGTCTCCTCTTTTGACGCCACAATGTACAGGAAAGAGAAACACGTCGCTTTGATGGTGGAAGCTACGCATCTCGCTAATGTTAGCGATTAGTATGACGGTAATAACAACGATGCAATGCATCTAGCTCTAGGTGCACATGGGGAGCTTAGCTTGTGCATTACTGTAGATACCCTCTGAATGGATCGTAATCATTTGCGACTTAGGCTACCAGCACTGCAATAACACAGATGGCGATCGTGCGAGAGGAGTTGTTAAAGACATGCCTAAAGGTCTATGCATGAGGGCTAATTAACACAATGATTAGGCCCTTGATCAGAAGCGACATGGTAAAAAAGGGTAACGAGCTTTGCACAAAGGCACTTGTCTGCAGTTGTTGCTATACTAGCTAGCCGTTTCTGAATCTGACAGTCTCTATCTCATCATTTTTTTTTGAACAGAAGAGGGGTAACGAAGGACCCCAAAGCTGCCATTAAAAAACTGTCGGTGGGGTTCAATATGCAAGCATGCCCCTTACAAGAAAATAATTGCAGAAAAGGCCTACAAATAAGCAAGGAGGACCCTAATGAAGATTCTAGAAAAGCAATCAGGTCCTTGGCTCCCTCCACCGTCGCTGAGCTCTCGCCGCCGGCCATCTCGATCCAGCCGGGGACGAACCTCTTGGCCAGAAGAAGATGGAGAAGCCCGACGCAGAGCTCCCTGAAGGCCTCCTTCCTGGAGGTTGAAAACGCGCCATCGATGCGTGATATAGGCCCTTCCTAGGCGAGGATGCCGGTGGCAGTCGCGGCCACCGCGTTGGATGCTCGACAAGGTAGCAGGCCAGCATGCACGCAAACACCATCGATGCCCTCTTTCTCTCCCCCTCGCCTCCTTGGCCGGCCAGGTTGATGAGATTTCCATCGATGCCATTGAGTCGCAGCCTCCAGTGCTTATGGTGGGTTCCTGCAAGAGGAGCTGCAAACAAAGCCTCCCACCACGAGAGCTCCACGCCGCAGATCATCGGCGACCCACTGGAGTGAAGGAAATATGCCCAAGAGGCAATAATAAAGTGGTTATTATCTTATTCCATGTTTATGATAAATGTTTATTTTGCATGCTATAATTGTATTAATTGGAAACGTTAATACATGTGTGTTTAATAAACAAAATACAAAGTTCCTAGTACTGCCTCTCATATAAACTAGCTTGTTGATTAACAAGATTATCAAGGTTTCCTGATCATAGACATTGGATGTTGTTAATAACGAGGTCACAACATTGGTGGAATGATGTGATGAACATTCATCCGAAGTATAGCATTACGATCAGAGTCATTATGTTTATATTCCTATAACATCATACGAAGTAATCTTAGTCCTTAGACCATGAGATCATGTTAATTGCTAACACCAGAAGAGTATCTTGATAACATCAAACGTCACACCGTAACAGGGTGACTATAAAGGTGGGTTCAGTGCTACGAAGATGTTATGTTGAGGCTCATGGATCAAGAGTGAGATTTGTCCATCCCGATGACGGATAGATATACTCTGGGCCCTCTCGGTGATATCACATTGAAATAGCTTGCAAGCAAGTGATGTGATCACTAGAATGTTATATCACGGGAACGAGAAAAGAGTGCATGTCAGTAACGAGATCAAACTAGGTATTTGGATGCCAATGATCAAATCTCGGACATGTAATATATCGCGAGACAAAGGGATTTAGTTACGACGTTAAAGGTTCACACGATCACAAGAGTCATCGTTGAATATGTGGGAGTCAGTACGGATCTCCAGGTCCCGCTGCTGATTATTAATCGGAGAGGAGTCTCGATCATGTCTGCATTATTCGCGAACCATAGGGTAACACACTTAAGGGATACCGACACCATTTGGAGCAAATATGTTTCAGATAAAGATTTAAAAAAGCGCTGGAATTATTTTAATAGACATCGAAACTGTTTCGGGTGAAATTGCTGAAATTGGTTATGCATGTAATATTGAAATGTTGCAGTGGGTTTTATGTGAATGTTTGTTAATTAAAGTAATTAACAAAATTCTGAATAAAATTAATAAAAGAGTTCTATTAAATGAGAGAGCATTGAATTTGGAGAAATTTAATGCATTTAAAGTGGAGACTTTAAAAGAGAATGTGAAGGGGCATTTTAATATGGAGGGGGTTACCACCACATGAATGGGGGAGGTGAAGGGACACCCTCCCCTCCTCCTATAAAAGGCCCCCCTCTCACTCCTTCCTCACACCTCCTCGTGAAGGATCTCTCTCCCCCTCTAGTATTATTCCCCATGGTCTCGGATTAGCGAGATACATGTTCCCGGTGGCTTTGTCTAGAAAGGAGTTGTTGCTTCCGCTGCTTTGCTGGAGCGAGGGACGGAGGTTGTCGGGGTACCGGACATGTGTGCGATCACGGATGCACCGCTGCTTTGCGGTGCTGGACTTGGTGGTGCTGGACTTGCTGGAGCTGGATCTGAAGGACGTGCTGGAGCCGGACCTGCTGGACTTCATCACGATCTTGAGATCGGTAAGTATACGACTACATCATCCACGAGTTCCAACTCGTTAACAAAGCTTTGTAGTCTTCGAGGGTAAGTTATCTATGGATGTATATCCACCCGTTGCTTGTATCTAGTAGATAGATCTTGGCGTATAGTTCCTATCGTAGGATTTTTTTGTTTTCTATGCTGCGAACCCAACATGGAGCAGCACCAGTGCACCAGTGGAGAAGAACCCCGTCCTCCCCCATCCAAACCACTACTTAGCTCCAGTCCTCCCCTCCCCTCGCCGCCACGGCCGACCGGAGAGAGAGAACAAAAGAAAGCAGAGTAGTAGAGGAAGGAGAGGAGCAGACACACCTTGAGCTTATTTGCGGATATCCTTGGGGAAGCACCGCCCACCGATGTCTCCGACCACCGGAGCTCACCACCACAGTGCCACCAACACAGGATGCGCCGGATTTGGCCCAAACAGACCGGCGCCCTACTCCAAACTACCGGAAACTCGTCGAGACTCCTACACCTAATCCTACTATCTACTCCGACTCCTCTCCCTCCCCATCTCCGGCCGGCAAAGCCGCCGGAGAAGGGTCAGGATTGGGCCGATCTACTATGGTCAATGACCAGATGCGGAGGAGAAAGGGGAGAGACGGGGTTGGGGTAGTAGCAAAAATGTTCGTCACCTTGTCTCTCTGACCGACATATTAGAGGAAGGGATTCTATGACAGTTCGCGAAGAATATGACATGACTAGGACGCAACAGGCACAAGCTAACACGTATCAGTAACCTCTAGTTCGCAGAAGGGCCGGTCTGTAGATTTTGGGGCCCTAGCACTGTTAAAGTATGATCCAAATTGAATTAAGGAGGCAAACTTCTGACGAGCGAAGCGAGACCCGTCGCCGGGAGGCTTGAGCCACAAGGACGCCTGGGGGGCGTCGCCGGAAGGCTTGGGCCACAAGAAGGCAACCTTTTGACGAGCGAAGCGAAACCCCCGGTATCGATCATTGAGGATCTAGGTTTCCACTGCTATATATACCTCTTGTAAGGTGCCGGCTAAGATAAGTTGCATCTGTGAAATTCCCAGCGTTGTGTAAACACTCTCCGTTATAGTGAAGTTTCGCTGGCTAGCGCCCGTGGTTTTTTTCCTCACTTTGTTGGAGAGGTTTTTTCTTGTTAAATTTGTGTCCCCTTGCTGCGATTTCCTTTTCGTTCTTCGTTATTTGCTTGTCGCGATTCTAACAAGCACAACATAGACACCAAGAGCCTCTCTTTAAAGTGGAAGAGCTTTTCTAGGGTAAGAGGGCTAATGTCCCCTACTCCAGAAAACACGCTATATATTTTAAATATTCATACAAAAAATTAAATAGTACTAAAAAATTAGTGTTCGTGGACATTTCAACAAAGTCTGTCAAGCTCCGCCACTTGTTCACACACGACTTAAAAATATTAGTATATGTTGGGTCCGCAGCATAGAAAACAAAAAATTTCCTACGGTGTGAACTACACGCCAAGATCTATCTACTAGGTACAAAGCAACGGGTGGACATACATCCAACGAGAACTTACCCTCGAAGACAACGAGGTTTGTTAACGAGTAGGAACACGTGGTTGATGTAGTCGTACACTTGCCGATCTCAAGATCGTGAGGAAGTCCGAGCGCCGCAACTCAGCAGCGCATCCGTACTCGCACACACGTTCAAGCCACCGGACAACCTCCACCTCCTCGCTCTAGCGATCCAGCGGAAGCAGCAACTCCTTCCAGACGAAATGCCACCGGGAACATATATTCGCTAATCCGAGACCATGGGGGAATAATTCTAGAGGGGGAGAGAGATCCTTCACAAGGAGATGTGAGGATGAAGGAGGGAATGGGTGGCCTTTTATAGGAGGAGGGGGGATGCCCCCTCTCTCCATGGCCGGCGCATGGGGGGGTGACTCCTCACCTCCCCCATTCATGTGGTGGTAACCCCTCCACATTAAAATGCCTCTTCACATTCCCTTTTAAAGTCTCCACTTTAAATGCATTAAAATTCTCCAAGTTTAATGCTCTCTCATTTAATACAACTCTTTTTATTAAATTTATTCAGAATTTTGTTAATTACTTTAGTTAACAAACATTCACATATATCCCCTTGCAATATTTCAATATCACATGCAGAACCACTTTCTGCAATTTCACCCGAAACAATTTCCGGTTTTTATTGAAACAATTCCTGCGCTTTGCAATTCTTTCGTCTAAAACATATGTGCTCCAAAATGGTGTCCGATAACTCTTAAGTGTGTCACCCTATGGTTCGCGAATAATGCAGACATGATCGAGACCCTTCTGCGATCAATAATCAGCAGCGGGACCTGGAGATCCGTATTGACTCCTACACATTCAACGATGACTTCTGTGATCGTGAGAACCTTTAACGATTGTAACTAAATCCCTTTGTCCCTCGATATATTGCATGTCCGAGATTCAATCATCGGTATCTCCATACCTAGTTTGATCTCGTTTCCGACATGCACTCTTTTCTCGTTCCTGTGATATAACATTCTAGTGATCACATCACTTGCTTGCAAGCTATCTCAATGTGATATCACCGAGAGGGCCCAGAGTATATCTATCCGTCATCGGGATTGACAAATTCCACTCTTGATCCATGAGGCTCAACATAACACCTTCGTACTACTGAACCCATCTTTATAGTCACCCTGTTACGGTGTGACATTTGATGTTATCAAGATACTCTTCCGGTGTTAGCAACTAACATGATCTCATGGTCTAAGGATAAAGATTACTTCGTATGATGTTATAGCAATATAAACATAATGACTTGATCGTAATGCTATACTTTGGATGAATGTTCATCACATCATTCCACCGATGGTGTGACCTTGTTATTAACAACATCCAATGTCCATGATCAGGAAACCTTGATCATCTTGTTAATCAACAAGCTAGTCTATAAGAGAGGCATAACTAGGAACCCTTTTTGTTTATTAAACACACATGTACTGATGTTTCCGATCAATATAATTCTAGCATGTAAAATAAACATCTATCATATATAAGGAATACATAATAACAACTTTATTATTGCCTCTCAGGGCATATTTCCTTCAGTCTCCCACTTGCACTAGAGACAATAATCTAGTTCACATAGTGATAAATCTAACACCCATGGAGTTCTGGTGTTGATCATATTTTTCCCTAGGGAGAACTTTAGTCAACGGATCTGCTACATTTAGGTCCGTGTGTACTTTACAAATCTTTATATCTCCATCCTTGACATGCTCGCGGATGGAGTGAAACTGGCGCTTAATATGCTTGGAATTCTTGTGAGACCTCGGTTCCTTTGCGTTGGCTATGGCTCCATTGTTGTCACAATAGATCACCATCGGGTCCAACGCACTGGGAACCACACCTAGTTCCGTATCGAACTCTTTCATCCAAACCGCTTCCTGCGCCGCTTCTGAAGCAGCAACATATTCCGCCTCTGTCGTTGATCCAGCCACCACAGGTTGTTTGGAACTCCTCCAACTAACTGCTGCTCCGTTTAAGAGAAATACGTATCCGGATTGAGACTTAGAGTCATCCGGATCGGTGTCAAAGCTAGCATCGACATAACACTTAGCGACTAGCTCTTCTTCACCTCCGTATATAAGAAACATATCCCTAGTTCTTCTCAAGTACTTGAGGATGTTCTTTACCGCTATCCAGTGTTCCGAACCTGGATCAGATTGGTACATACTAGTCAAACTAATAGCATGTGCCACATCCGGTCTTGTACATAACATGGCATACATAATAGAGCCTATGGCCGAGGCATAGGGGATCTTATCCATCATCTCTCTTTCTTCCGCCGTAGCCGGGCTTTGAGTCTTACTCAATGTCTTGCCTTGCAACATAGGTAAGAACCCCTTCTTACTTTCGTCCATATTAAACTTCTTTAATATCTTATCAAGGTATGTACTCTGCGATAGCCCAATTAGGCGCCTTGATCTATCTCTATAGATTTTAATGCCTAATATATATGACGCTTCACCAAGGTCTTTCATCAAAAATTTGCTGTTTAGATAACTTTTAACACTGTTTAAAAGATCTATATCATTTCCAATCAATAATATGTCATCCACATATAATACCAGAAATGCCACATTGCTCCCACTCACTTTCTTGTAAATACAAGCCTCTCCATAAGTTTGGACAAATCCAAACTCTTTGATCACCTCATCAAAGCGTAGATTCCAACTCCGGGATGCTTGCTTCAGTCCATAGATGGATCGCTGAAGTTTGCATACCTTATTAGCATCCTTAGGATCGACAAAACCCTTAGGTTGTATCATATACAACTCTTCTTCAATACTACCATTGAGGAACGCAGTTTTGACATCCATCTGCCATATTTCATAATCGAAATATGCAGCAATTGCTAACATAATCCTAACCGACTTAAGCATCGCTACGGGAGAGAATGTCTCATCGTAGTCAACTCCTTGAATTTTTCGAAACCCCTTTGCAACAAGTCGAGCCTTATAGATGGTCACATTACCATCAGCATCGGTTTTTCTTTTGAAAATCCATTTATTCTCAACGGCCTTTCGATCGTGAGGTAAGTCCACCAAGGTCCAAACTTGGTTCTCGTACATGGATTCCATCTCGGATTTCATGGCTTCTAGCCATTTGTTGGAATCCGGGCGCATCATCGCTTCTTCATACGTCGCAGGGTCATCCATTTCATCAACCATGAAATTCACAACAGGATTGCCGTACAATTCAGGAGCTACACGTGTCCTGCTTGACCTGCGAGGTTCGGTAGTGTCCTCTTTCGGAGTTTCATGATCATTATCATTAGCTCTCTCTTCATCAGGTGAAGTCAACTCCGAAACATCTTTCGGTGTTGCGCCACTTGCCATTTCATGAAGAGAAGGTTCAATAACCTCTTCGAGTTCTACCTTCCGACTACTCACACCTTTCGCGAGAAACTCCTTCTTAAGAAAGGATCCATTCTTGGCAACAAAAACCTTGCCCTCGGATCTGTGATAGAAGGTATACCCAATCATTTCCTTAGGGTATCCTATGAAGACGCATTTTTCTGCTTTGGGTTCGAGTTTATCTGACTGAAGTTTCTTCACATAAACATCGCATCTCCAAACTTTAAGAAATGACAGCTTAGGTTTGTTTTCAAACCATAATTCATACGGTGTCGTTTCAACGGATTTAGATGGTGCCCGATTTAAAGTGAATGCAGCTGTTTCCAGTGCATAACCCCAAAATGACAGTGGCAAGTCAGTCAGAGACATCATAGATCGAACCATATCCAATAAGGTACGATTACGATGTTCCGACACACCATTACGTTGTGGTGTTCCGGCAGGCATGAGTTGTGAAACTATTCCACACTCTTTCATGTGTGTGCTAAACTCGTAACTTAGATACTCTCCTCCACGGTCAGACCATAGAAATTTGATCTTTCTATTACGATGATTTTCCACTTCATTCTGAAATTTCTTGAACTTTTCAAAAGTTTCAGACTTGTGTTTCATCAAATAGATATACCCGTATCTACTCAAATTATCCGTGAAAGTAACAAAATAACGATATCCACCTCGCGCCGACACACTCATTGGTCCACACACATCAGTATATATGATTTCCAATAGATATGTCGCCCGTTCCATTGAACCGGAAAACGGCGTTCTAGTCATCTTGCCCATAAGGCATGGCTCACATGTATCAAATGATTCAAAATCAAGTGATTCCAAAAGTCCATCAGAATGGAGTTTCTTCATGCGTTTAACGCCAATATGATCTAGACGGCAGTGCCACATATATGTAGACATGTCATCATCAAGTTTAATCTTTTTAGCATTAACGTTATGAATGTGCGTAATTTTACTATCGAGATCTATCAGAAATAAACCATTCAACATAGGTGCATGACCATAAAAGATATCATTCTTATAAATCGAACAACCATTGTTTTCAGATTTAAAGGAATAACCACTTTGCATCAAACACGATCCGGATACAATGTTCATGCTCAGTGCAGGCACCAAATAACAATTATTTAGGTTTATAACTAATCCCGATGGCATATGGAGAGGTACTGTCCCAACGGCGATCACATCAACTCTTGATCCATTGCCGACCCGCATCCTGACCTCATCCCTTGCTAGTTGTCGCTTGTTCCGTAGCCCCTGAACCGAGTTACATATATTAGCAACCGATCCCATATCAAATACCCAGATGCTACTGTGAGTACTAGTCAAGTACGTATCAATAACATGTATATCACATATACCTTTGTTTGCCTTGCCAGACTTCTTGTCCGCCAAATACTTGGGGCAGTTGCGCTTCCAATGGCCAGTCCCCTTACAATAGTAGCACTCGGTATCGGACTTAGGGCCAGCTCGGGGTTTCTTTTCAGGCGTGGCAACAGACTTGCCACCCTTCTTTCCCTTGTGCTTGCCTTTCTTGTCCTTCTTGAAACCGGTGGTCCTATTGATCATCAACACTTGATGTTCTTTCCTAATCTCCACTTCTGCAGTCTTAAGCATTGACAGAAGCTCAGGAAGAGTCTTCTTCATACCCTGCATATTATAGTTCATCACGAAGCTCTTGTAGCTAGGTGGCAGAGATTGGAGAACACGATGTATGCCTAAGTCAATGGGAATCGTTATTCTCAAGGACACAAGCTTATCGCCGTACCCAGACATTTTGAGTACATGCTCACTAACGGAGCTGTTTTCCTCCATCATGCAGCTAAAGAACTTTTCTGTAGCATTATAACTCTCTACGGCAGCATGGGTATCAAAAATCATTTTCAATTCTCCCATGGTATCAAAGGCATTGCCATTTTCGAAAAGCTTTCGAAGTTCTGGCTCTAGCCCATACATTATGCCGCAATGAACTAAGTTGTGGTCCTCCTGACGAGTCACATAGACATTCTTTTCCTCGTCAGGGGCATCATGAGCTGGTGGGGGGCCTAGCGGCGCATCTAGCACATATTGCTTTTGTGCAGCAGTGAGGAGAATCCTCAAATTCATAGCCCAGTTGGTGAAGTTGCTACCATTTGCAGCAAGTTTCTCTTTTTCCATGAACACATTGAAATTAAAAGCAGGTGGTGCCATCTACAACAGAATTTGTAAAGTTTATTTAGACTAAGTTTATGATAGATTGAGTTCAACTAATCCAAATTACTAATGAACTCCCACTCAAAAACGACATCCCTCGTGTCCTTTTGGTGATTACATAAACCAAATCCACTACACCAAGTCCGATCATCACGTGAGTTGATGTAGCTTCAAAGGCGAGCATCTATATGGGCATCATATCAACTATATGACTCATGCTTAACCTTTCGGTCCGTGTTCCGAGGCCATGTCTATACATGCTAGGCTCGCCAAGTAAGAACCTTAGTATTCGCGTGTGTAAAACTGTCTTACACCCGTTCCCATAAAAGCGTAGATTCGAGTACACCCGATCATCACGTGATGTCTCGAAACACGATCCACAGAACGGTGCATACTTAAGGAAGAACACATTTTTATCTTGATATCTAAATGAGGGATAATCTTACAATGCTACCAAAAGCGCCAAACTAGCAGTATAAGATGCTAACATCTAATGTGTAAAGTGAGATGATATGGTCCATGCATTTGATCTCTATCACTTGCATCGTGGTATGATCTCTATCATTCCTTTGTGTGTAAGGCCAAGGTCTATGGAACTTACACGTTGAGTGTGTTGTAAGACTATCTATCATACATCTACTTACAACAATACCATATCAATACACTTGCCCAGTAACGATCTAAACTAGACGCCTCTAATTTATCAATTGCAAGTTTTACGTGGCTTAGGGCTTTCAGAGATAGAACCGTTCTTACCTACGAACATGAACCACAACGAGGATAACTAAGTTATTAGCAAATCGTTGTACATCAGATATTGACTATAGTAGGAGAGACAGACACCCGCCAGCCACTTATGCAAAACAAGTTGCATGTCAGTCGTGGAACCGGTCTCATGTACGATGACATGTAAGGTTGGTCCGGGACGCTTCATCCCACTATGCCACCAATATCCAAAATACATAGAAGATGCAATAACATGATCATCACCGCCCACAAATAAACATATGTGTACTACCCGTGCAAAGCACCTACGCGTAGATCAGTCTCTGATACCACTGTTGGGTCCGCAGCATAGAAAACAAAAAATTTCCTACGGTGTGAACTACACGCCAAGATCTATCTATTAGGTACAAAGCAACGGGTGGACATACATCCAACGAAAACTTACCCTCGAAGACAATGAGTTTTGTTAACGAGTAGGAACTCGTGGTTGATATAGTCGTACACTTGCCGATCTCAAGATCGTGAGGAAGTTCGAGTGCCGCAACTCAGCAGCGCATCCGTACTCGCACACACGTTCAAGCCACCGGACAACCTCCACCTCCTCGCTCCAGCGATCCAGCGGAAGCAGCAACTCCTTCCAGACGAAATGCCACCGGGAACATGTATCTCGCTAATCCGAGACCATGGGGGAATAATTCTAGAGGGGGAGAGAGATCCTTCACAAGGAGGTGTGAGGATGAAGGAGGGAATGGGTGGCCTTTTATAGGAGGAGGGGGGTGCCCCCTCTCTCCATGGTCGGCGCATGGGGGGTGACCCCTCACCTCCTCCATTCATGTGGTGGTAACCCCTCCACATTAAAATGCCTCTTCACATTCCCTTTTAAAGTCTCCACTTTAAATGCATTAAAATTCTCTAAGTTTAATGCTCTCTCATTTAATAAAACTCTTTTTATTAAATTTATTCAGAATTTTGTTAATTACTTTAATTAACAAACATTCACATATATCCCCTTGCAATATTTCAATATCACATGCAGAACCACTTTCTGCAATTTCACCCGAAACAATTTTCGGTTTCTATTGAAACAATTCCTGCGCTTTGCAATTCTTTCGTCTAAAACATATGTGCTCCAAAATGGTGTCCGGTAACTCTTCAGTGTGTCACCCTACGGTTCGCGAATAATGCAGACATGACCGAGACCCTTCTCCGATCAATAATCAACAGCGGGACCTGGAGATCCGTACTGACTCCTGCACATTCAACGATGACTTCTGTTATCGTGAGAACCTTTAATGCTTGTAACTAAATCCCTTTGTCTCTCGATATATTGCATGTCCGAGATTCGATCATCGGTATCTCCATACCTAGTTTGATCTTGTTTCCGACATGCAGTCTTTTCTCGTTCCCGTGATATAACATTCTAGTGATCACATCACTTACTTGCAAGCTATCTCAATGTGATATCACCGAGAGGGCCCAGAGTATATCTATCCGTCATCGGGATTGACAAATTCCACTCTTGATCCATGAGCCTCAACATAACACCTTTGTAGTACTGGACCCATCTTTATAGTCACCCTGGTACGGTGTGACGTTTGATGTTATCAAGATACTCTTCCGGTGTTAGCAATTAACACGATCTCATGGTCTAAGGATAAAGATTACTTCGTATGATGTTATAGCAATATAAATATAATGACTTGATCGTAATGCTATACTTCGGATGAATGTTCATCACATCATTCCACCGATGGTGTGACCTTGTTATTAACAACATCCAATATCCATGATCAGGAAACCTTGATCATCTTGTTAATCAACAAGCTAGTCTATAAGAGAGGCATAACTAGGAACCCTTTTTGTTTATTAAACACACATGTATTGATGTTTCCGATCAATACAATTCTAGCATGTAAAATAAACATCTATCATATATAAGGAATACATAATAACAACTTTATTATTGCCTCTCAGGGCATATTTTCTTCACAGATTAGGACATCTCCAGTGAGTGAGCTGAACCATTTTGAAGTGTCAAGGTCACAAGTACCAAGTGAGCCTAGACAACTAAAGAGGGCCCACCTGGAACCGTCGTGTCATATCATGAAGGCTCGGGCCTCAAGCGGAGGCCCGAATGGCGACACCTTGGGGGCCAAGCCAGGGCGTATTCCCGAACAGATTCTTCGGGATATCGTGATTACATCGTCATGATTGGATCTAGATATTTATGCTACGGTTTTTATAGGTGCCGCCACTTGTAACCCATATAGGCATCATGTAATCCTAGTCCCGACCATGTATATAAGGGGCGCAGGGACGCCGAATGGGCGACAAATCGCAAGATCACCTACATCATCTCACCTAGATCATTTCTCAGATCATCTTCTACCACCATCTACCATAGTTGACATCGAGATGTATCTTGAGCTCACCTGAGCACACTATGATAATCTCAAACAGCCACAAACAGGAGTAGGATTTTTACCGTACAATGCTCGTCCGGGTCTGAACCTGTATAAATCTCTGTCTCGGTGTGCTACCATCCCGATCAACGAGCATGACCCCTCTGAATACAAATCTACCATCGTAAAATACCTCGATAGTTGGCGCGCCAGCTAGGGGTTGCGCATTTTGGATCTCAGATTAGGATGGCCGATCTCACTTCTGATACCGGTAATTCTGGGGGACGACGCGGTGATACGCGCGACGTGCGGGGAAACTCGGGGAAAGATCGCGACCTCAACCTAGACCGGACCCCCGAAGAGCCCGAATGGGTGCCTGATATCGCCGCCTATGCGGAATTGTGCGTCCTACCTACTTAGCCCGAGCCTCTCTCTGGCCCCTGCATCAACCCTAGCCCAGGGAAAGATGAGGACGAGAAGGGGCTCATAGCAACGCTCTAGAGCAGCAGCCTTGGAACTCCAGAAAGTGTTGATCTAGAAGTACATCTATGTCCTAGCCAGTCCAGACCATCGTCCCAAGGGCTCAGGGAATTATCGCCACCATTAGGTGATATTCCGGAAGCAAATAGCTCCCGGGAATACTCCCTGGAGGATGAACGATCCTGTGGCAGGAAAGAAGAAATGGATCCGCCCGTTTAACAAGGCCCATCCAGAGGGATGTTCGAGTGGCGATCCTCCAGGATTTATCCTGAACCCCTGGGGGTT
Organism: Avena sativa; assembly: GCA_916181665.1. Lineage (NCBI taxonomy): Eukaryota > Viridiplantae > Streptophyta > Magnoliopsida > Poales > Poaceae > Avena > Avena sativa. Next base: position 523,659,468 of record OV702287.1, on the reverse strand, counting down.
ACACTCTGGCGACAAGCCACGGAGGGTTCTTTTTTATTACTTTTGTTGAGCCTATAATTTAAGATATTTTGTATTAAAAATTTACACACTTGTAGAATAGAGCATCGACTATATCCAAGCAATTTTCTTTGAAACACTGAATTCAAAATTTTAAAGTCCAAAAAATGCAGTCTACCTTTTTTTTGCAGGGTAAATGGGGTTGTATTAATCAAATAGTAGTGTTGTTACAATCCCCAAGGATACGACCCAGTAAGGGATCTAGAGCCGACCCTAACCAAACATTAGTTCTATCTTCCAACGTACCAATGCTTTTCCAACGTACCAATGCTAGCTAACTCATGACTAGCACAATTCTGCTTCTTGTGAATTTTAGTTATAAATACATTGCGACCTAGCGGGAAAAAAACTTTCGAAGGACCAAAACAAGACCTATCAGTATTAGTACTTCTCACCATTGATACCTTCTCCAAGCAATCCGTCTCCACTAGGATGTTTTCCTCACTAAGATAAGATCAAGCGCATTTCCTAAGGCTGCATTTCCCAAGATGGCCCCACCAAATTTGGGTAGGCAGCCAAAATTTTGGTTGAGATTTTCCTTGTCACAAGTTGGCCAATATTGCTAAAAAATTGAACTAGTGTTGGCAGTGAAGCATTAGCATGCCAAAAAGTCATTAACTATCTAAAGAAGAGGTAGCATTTTTGTCGTTACCCAAAAAAATTACTGGTAGCCTTCATTTGCCCGGGCGCCTGGAATGACCAGTGGCAATGCACATAGGTTGCAGGGAGGGCGGTCCAAAACTTTAATTGGATGCTGTTGGAAAAAGAGACCAAACTCCTTGCCAACATCGCTAGACTTGGTGTTTACTTCCGCTTGCTGGATCAAGGGCAAGATCTGGATGTGTTTATCATGGCTAAGCTTTGCAAATGAAATGTAGATACAAAATCACGTCTTCTTCTCTGACTTTAGGAACCTGACTGACTGTTGCTGCCCCTGGCGCTAAAGATCCAGCAGTACTATGGGAGATTAGCAGGCAGGTCATCCAATTCCAGAATCTTGTCAAGGACCTTAATCCAAGAATCTATCATATCGATAGGGAAATCAATGGAGGCGCTCATTGTTGTGCACATAAGGCAAAAGAAAAATATCTTTGATGTGGCCCATTAGTTCTTGTAAGAATGCAGCTCACGACGCACTTGTTTGTCCTGTCATTTCTCCAATCCATCGTGAAGCAATCAGAATTTTAATCGTCTCCATACAATGCTTTTTGAGCTAAAATGAAAGTTGACTGTACCCCGTACCGTGGTTGTCCCCTCTCGCCGGTACAGCGCCGAGACCAATTCCCCCGGACCCTACTGGTCTTAACTTTTGCTCGCAGGATTTAGATTACAGAATATAAGCTCGGCAAAGACGGTGCTAAACAGCGGGAATCTAGAGGATAAACAAATGGTGCTTTGACGCCACGATGTACAGCAAAGAACAACACAGAACGCATCTGGCTAATTTTGATGTTACTCTGCTTAGCGATTATGACGATAATAATAACAATGCAATGCATCTAGCTCTAGCTGCACGTGGGGAGCTAGATTCTGCATTATACCCCTGAATGGATCGTAATCATTTGCAACTTGCAAAGCGAGTGAGGTCATGGGGTACATTGTTGAGCCTCCAATTAGGCTACCACCAATACAATAACACAGATCGCGATCGTGCGAAAGGAGTTGTTAAAGACATGCCTACCGATTCATGCATGAGGGCTAATTAACACAATGATTAGGCTGTGATCAGAAGCGACATGGTAAAAAAGGGGAACGAGCTTTGCACAAAGGCACCAGCAGAGACTTCTAGCCTTGTCTGCGGTTGTGCCTATACTCTACTAGCTAGCATTTCTGAATCTGACAGTCTATCTCATCATTCCCCTTTCTGTTCCCTTGTCACTCTGACCGACATATTAGAGGAAGGGTTCTACTGCAGTTGGCGAAAAAGATGACATGAGCAGGGCGCAACAGGCACGAGCCAACACGTAACAGTAACCTCTAGTTCACACTTCACAGCAGGGCCGGTTTACAGATTTTTGGGCCCTAAGATATTACCTAGAGTTTTAAATATAATTAGTGTTATTGGGCCTTCAACAAAGTCTGACAAGCTCCACCACTTGTTCACGCACGAAATACTTATCTGTACGAGAAATATTACGGTAATGTAATACAAAACTGAATAATCCTTAAATTTGATAGATTCATGGTCTTTGTATCTCGATGAAGGCATTCAAACTACTTATTTCTATTAACCGAGCGAAATATATACCATGATACTTACACTATTATAGATTGGGTCTTCGCACACGGTGAAATGATCCTGTACACACGGTGAATCAATCTGTCGTTACCCGGGGGTGTGCGATGTGGCTCTACTACGCAAACGGGTTTCTGGAATCATGTGCGAAATTGCAAACGATACCACTAGTCCGACCATCTGCACAGTTTGGAGCTTTCGCAAACACATATTCTTTACTAGCCGTCTGTGTTCTAAGAAGATTGCAAACTTTTTGATGTCCTTCATCGTATGTCATCATCTCAATTCACAAACGATTTGTTAGAACCAGCATTAGGCTTAGTCCAGACGTTGCAAACGATTTTACTGTTGCGAGTGCAGACAGAGGATGCTACTAGTATATTTATGCAAATACAGTACACAATCTCAACTTTACTTGATTAGCTTCATTTGGTAGCCGTACATAGAAGAATGATACACATAAGGAAATAAAATATATATCTTCTTGGTTACATCTTTGTCTTCACGCCGCAGCTGTAACGCCCCTGTAGTTTATCACGCTATTTTAAGAAGGCTATTCTAAGGAACTTAGATACCATCATGCATGATGGCCATTCGAGAAGCTAGGACGGTCGTCGCAAAAGGCAAAGGAAGGTGAGCCTCCTTATCTTCTTACAGCCATGTTGTTTTAATCTTATTAAACACCAGGCAACCCATACCCTTCCCTTGACTTCGTACTATGCAGAGTTATGAAAGTAAGATCTCTTATAAATAAGAATGAACACATATTAATATAGATGGTTATACATATCCACAATTCATTTAAAGTACACATCCACACTACTATAACAAAGTAATTAACAAATTCATGATGCATATGTAGATCTAAAGTACACAACCACACTAAGAGGAGAGAAATTAACATATTCATGGTGCATTTCAAGGGATTAAAGAAGACAAACACAAGGCCGGCCTAGTGTATATGTAAATCTAGAGTAGACGACCAAACTAAGAGGATAAGAATTAACATATTTACAGAGTATTTTATGGGATTAAAGAACACAAATATAACATCAGCATAATGCATATGTAGATCTAGAGTACACAACCACACCAAGAGGAGAGTAATTAACATATTCACGGTGCATTTCAAGAGATTAAAGATTACAAATACAATGTCGGCCTAGTGCATATGGAGATCTAGAGTACACAACCACACTAAGAGGAGAGTAATTAACTTATTCATTATGCATTTCAATATTAAAGAAGACAAACACAAGGTCAGCCTAATGTATATGGAGATCTAGAGTACACAACCATATGGAGAGTAATTAACATATTCACAGTGCATTTCACGGGATTAAAGAAGACAAACACAAGGTTGGCCTAGTGCATATGTAGATCTAAGTACACAATTAACATATTCGTGGTGCATTTGAAGGGATTAAAGAAGAAAAATACAAGGTCATCCTTGTTCATATGTAGATCTAGAGTATATAACAATAGTAAGAGGAGAATACTAGCTAATACATATGAAGGATTTAACAACCTTTGGTAGAGAGAGCAGTCGATGTAGGTCGGGAGGCCGGCTGTCATCCCATGCCACGTGGATAGGGAGGACGTGCCAACGCAAATGCGGCGCCTTAGCGACGTGGATGGACATCTCACCGGAGAACTGACGGTGATTAGCTGATGCTTCTCTAGATGCATATAAACACAAAAGAGGAAGTGGCAGCTGTGGTGGGGAGTGCGGTCATATTCTTCATGTCTGGCTTCTTTTTATAAAGGTAGGGTTCCACTAAATGGAACCTGATGGGCTTCACAATCACGCACGCTTTTCATCCCTGAAATTGTTTGTGAAAGTTGCACACAAGGTTTTTAGAAGAGAAATCGTGTGAGAGTGAGATGACGATTTTGCGTAAATCTTATGTGCAATAAAGAATGTACAAAGATCATTCAAAAATATAACTTCATTTAAAATATAACTTCATTACGTAGGATGAGCCATTACAAGATCTCTACATTGAGACGATCCTTGATATTGTTGTAGCCGACTAGGTTCCAACACCTCCTAGCAATCTCAAAGCTTACGTGAGCATCCATCGCGCAAAACCTAATTTTCTCGTAATCTAAAGGAAAGTCGTCCCACCTATCATGTTTGCCGGAATTCTTCGGCTTCTTCCGTAGAGTAGTTTGAATGTAATAGTTGTTCAGAGCAATCATAGAAGGAAGATTGTTGGTTATAGGATTCCAAACCTCCTGCTGGTGGTCACACGCACTAGAAAGGGAAAGGCCATAGGACGCGAGTTTCTGCACATTATTTCCGATCGCCGCACTGTAGAACATGATGGAATCATCCCCAAGGAATTCCATTGTGGCCTCCGGTACTTATCAACATAGATGATTTAGAAGACGAGTACCTCGGAGGCCACGTACATTTGCAGATTGGCAGCGTGTTCCTGCTCCTCTGGTGGAATGACATGGCACCCATTCTTCCCCGGCACTGGTGTGAACTCGCAGTCCAAGCGAACACACTTGATCGGCGCAACGTTGAGAAACTGCTCCTTCACGGCTTGGATCCACTTCTCCACCCTCCATCCATGGTGGGTAAAGGCCATCTTGAAGAACATAATTTGCTCTTAGTAGAAGTGGACGCTTGTCCTTGGTAAGGGATCCTCCATTGGAGGCTTCAGTGTTGTTCGACTTTACTGGATGAACTGATGATCGAGTGGAGAGGAGCGGTTGTGTGTGTTGATCTTTTCGTAATCTTAGGATTTATAGTAGTTAGAGTCATCTAAACTCGTTCACATATTTTTATCAGTGTGAAATCGATCCAAAATTGAAATGTGGTGAATCAACAACGTAAATAATAAAAATTTGATTGGCGCCTTTACTAGAAGTAAACTATAATTAAACTTTGAATGACCGATGGGGTTTACGTGGACTTAATCACACACAGTTTCCAATAGCGGAAGAAACTGCCATTCGACAGTTCGCACACGATATAATGTTCAATCGGTGTGGGATATGACGTATTGTCTACGTTTTTTCGAGGAAACCGTGTGCTTCCTTCTGACTTTTCTCTATTATATATAGTCAAATTGCACTCGATGGAATTCAATACAAAGAAAACATATAGAAAAGATATATTCAAAACATAGAAAACTAAAAAATATAGTGTGTGACGTCGCACTCGAAAACCTTTTCCACCCTAGTTACAAATAGATAGAAAATACAATAGCTAATTAAACTAAAATTCGGACTCCCCAATTGGGCCTTTGTCATAGCTCGATGCATTAGCATCGCTGGCAGGGCTCTTCTTGGTCCTACACCTTTTTCGCTTTGGCTTGGGATCTTGAAGACTATAGTTTTTTAACTATAGTGTCACTCGGTACATCATGTATACCCGCGAGCGATCGTCGGACAGAGTCTCCAAGCCGTCCACACGACGAGGCTCCGTGAGTGCATGATGGTGTCATGTATCGATGGAGAACTCTGGCAAACCCCTACACTAGTGCGAAATGGTTACAAGTGACGGGCCAGTAATCAACTATACTGATGATAGAGGCATTCGACACTGATCACAAGTCGCTTGTAATACCCTAGCACTGACGTCGCACCTATCCGCCAGATGAACTACTAGTCGTGACGACTAACTAGAGAAACACACATCACCAGAACATGTTCATCCGATGAGACGGGGCTATTTCTAAATAACTAGTGGCGACTAGCGCTAGAATATGATCGTTATTGGTTTTGTAGTGCTACAAAAAATTCCTACGGTGAGAAGACAACTAGCCAAGATCTATCTATGCAGATGTAAGGTAATGAGAGGGGAGTGTTCATACCTTTAAAGACCAAAGTGGTTAACCTTTTAGGGAAACGTGGATGATGTATTTGAACATCGTAACCGACCTCAAGGTCGTGTAGACATCTAAGCTCCAAGCTCCAAGTGAATAGCACCACAAGTGGCTATGCCTCATTTCCTTACATACATCTGGTGTAGAGACGTCCCCCAGGTTCCGGTCTAGCAAAGCAACGGATGAAAATGGATCCAGACCAAGTATAACAGCATGACGGCGTGCATATGGAGGAGAAATCCCTATCCCCGTATGCATTACGACTCTAGTGAACCACGAGTGAGGGAGAGGGAGAGATAATAGGCAAAGCCAATTGATGGTATTAATTTGGGGGAGAGGGGTGTCGCTCTTTAGATAGGTGGAAGGGAGGTACCACCTCTCTCAAAGTTGTAGGGTGGGACTAAACAAGGGAGGAGGAGGTGGAGGAGGCAGCCAACCAGCTCCCACATGGGCCCCGCATGGTGGGAGATCCCACTAGGGCCGGCGGCACCCCTTTGGCCCTTCCTAGGGCGTGGCCCCATCTTCGGCCTCCTCCGGTGAGGCCCAATTAGGTGGACTGCCCCATATATCTATTTAAATAATATATTTAATATTAAATACAAATTATTTAATGCCTATCATTTCAAAACACCTTCGGACCCCTCTAATCATCATCGGATATCCCTGGAACCATTCTAGTATCACCCCGGAACTATTCTGGAGTTTCTCTCTTTTCTCCTGCGATCTCGAATCAATCCCTAAGCATCATCTACCCTTAAGAGTGACACCCTACAGTTCGAAAATACACAGACATGGCCGAGACACTCTCTGGTCAATGACAAACAGCGGTGTCTAGAAACTCATGATGGCCCCCATGCATTCCACGAATAACTTGATCGCTTAAACCTTAAACGTCGAGTCTCATTCCCTTTGGTCTATGATTCCTAGTTTGTACAAGATATGATCTTTGATATTACCATACCTAGTTCTATCTTGTTACTGAAAAACATATTTACTCATTTCCAAGATATTACATCCCCGTGACCTAGTCACATGTTTGAAAACTTATAGATGTAATCTCACCGAGTGGGCCTAGGGTATATATCTGTCACTCGGATGGGCAAATCCTGATCGCAATGCATACACCTCAACCTATTCCTTTGGAATATCCAATACACACATTTATGGTCACCCAGTTACGGTCATGACGATTGATGTGATCAAAGCAACCATGGAAGATAGTGATTAAATATGATCTCACGGTCAAAAGACCGAGGCACTATGCTTTGCTAGATATCGCAATGTTGAAATTTGTGACTAGATCACATTGCAATACTATGGTTGAGTGTGTTTCCATCACTTTATTCATCTAATGAAGTGACCTCGTTGTCGGTTACTGTGGAAAAGTCCATGATCGGGAAACATCGATCATTAGCTTCCCAACGAACTAGTCTAGAGGATACTAGGGACCTGATTTATTTATATATCATGCATATATTAATGTTTACACTTAATAAAGTTATATCATGGTATAGAACTATTACCAACTAATGAGATATGTCAATAAAAACATTTTTAATATTGGCCTCTAGGGCATATCTCCTTCAGTGATAAGAAGCGACAAACGGTGCTCTGAACAATGTGCGAACACCCCAAAGCACTATGATAGTAAGTACCTCTAATTGATATGCAAGGGCTAACAACAGTTTTTTATGCCACATGCCAGCCACAAATGTCAGTTTGTCTAGTAAAGAGGGAACTTTTGACGCGGTCTTTTTTCTGAGAAAAATATCTAGACCGAGATCTAAATCTAACTGACTTGAACTAGAACAAGAACTAATCGATGGGGATGGGTTTCTCAACGAGATTAGCATGGCATAAGTGGTGATGCTGGTGAGGCGGAGGCGATCTACAAGCAGCGGTGGCAGGAAAATTGAGGCGGCGGTGTGACTATTACGAACAGAACTCGAAACTCTAAATAAACTAGACGTTAAGGCCACCAACATGACACGACGATACAGACGGAAACTAAACAAACCAATGCATTGGAAAGAAAATTGCGATGGCTAAAACTGTTTATGGGATGGTATGATCTAATCCAAATATATATATTTTGATTTTTCGTGGACTGTAGGATGAAGAATATATGCAATCTAAACTATGAAAATAGTAAGATTTCACCGAGCAACCTAGCTCTGATACCAATTGATAGCGAAAAGGGGTTTGATCTTTCGATGAGATGTGATTGACGATCCACTACAACGTGTAGAGACATTGCGCTAATGCAATCGTTAAACCTATCTCCTAAAGGTTACTGATCTTGTCATAGCTCAATCAGTCTAACCACGAAGGACTTTAACACCTACATGCAACCTGCTTGCAACCGAGAAACAAGTAAGAACTAAAATTACAATCATGATATTACGAATATAGATGGAAAGCTTTATGATATATGTGAGATTCCTGCAAGTGCATAGTACAATAGGTCACCGAGACATTCGTGCCTATGGAGAAAAATAGCAATATGGCTAAATCTTAAACTAAACAAAATCCGTCCTAGTGATGAGTGGAAGGAGATATATAAGGAGGAGGGAGGTGGATTATCACGACCTCTAAAAATTATGGTACGAGGCCTGGCTCATAAAATAAGATGACGCAACATCAAATAAACCCGTGGACGAAATGTATTAAGTGATATCTTGTAAAATTCGTGCAAGCATCCTTGCATTATTGCTGTGGCTTTAAACTCCTAAATTTTTCAATTGAAGTGGCATCTTCATTCCTCACAAGCTTCCCGCCGTCTCCATGCACGATAATGCTCTTGCGTAGTCCTTACGGTCCATGCTAGATCCATCATTTTTAAGTAATATAAACACATCTGATTTAGATATCACCATATTCTCATACATGTTAGAAAGAGTTTCTAAAAATAGAAGCACCTAATAATTTAATTGACATGCACGAGCTCAGGTGAGAGGTCCTTGTAATTGTGGTACAAAAGGATGTGTATCTATAGGTTGCAGCGGGTGTGTCAACGATAAGGATGTCCTCATCACAGACAATCCATTAGTTGTCGTTGATGTCGTAGCTCTCAAACCCTCGTCGTAGGCCGACACCTAGTAAGAATCTAGAGGGGGTGTCCCATGAGGAGTGGTTGGTGTTGAAGAGGATCCGGGAAATTGACGGTATCTGTTACGAGAGAGAGAAAGGCATGTCCACACATCTCTCATAGAGGGGGCGGCGATGCAGGCCGCGTCCGCGCATACCGGCGGTCTCATCGCTGGTTCGGGCAATGGCTCAAGCATTGGGGGATGCCAACGAAGCATCATTCCGGACATGTGTACTTTTTTTCACAGACAAACTTTTTATTTTTCCCTAAAACATTGTGTGCGAACATAAAACGTCCGAATGTACACAATTTTTTGACTCTCTTTTGACATTATTAAATAATTATTAGACAACGAATGCAACTATACCTCAGAGCCAAAAGTAGATTTCCGTGAGGCATATTCCATAATGTAATGTTATTAAGAGTCTACTCCTAATTTACTTTGTCTTTGCCAGCCTCAGAGTTCACGGAAGGTCCTTGATACAGGTATAAAGGTAGCATAGTAAGAACATTCATCTACTCCCTTGATTTCAAAATATAAGATGTTATAGTTTTTTGGAAAGAATGTATCTAGACCCCTTTTAGTGTGTAGGTTCACTCCGAATCTAGACACTTAAATGAGTCTAAATACATCCATTTTAGAAAAGCTAAAACATCTTATATTTTAAAACGGAGAGGTAGTAGAGAACTACATTTCGGAAAGCCAAAACTAAATTTTGGAACGCATCATTTTCCTTTGGGTGTATTTTCTCATCACAGCGTGCATCCTAGACTGACTCCCTCTGTTTCAAAATATAAGATGTTTTAGCTTTATAAAAAGGATACATCTAGACCTCTTTTACTATGTAAGTTCATGTAAATTCGAAGTGAATCTACACATTAAAAAGGATCTAGATACACTCATTTCTCAAAGCTAAAATATTTTATATTTTGAAATAGGAGGAGTAGAAGTCTATAGCCTAGTAACAAGCATGCTCGCCGAGTCGGCATCCTCGCACTTACGAAAACAACAACAAAATCGTGATCTCACAGACTGCCAAGCGTGCGTGCAAGATGTATACAAGCCGCAAGCGACTTTGCATTCAACGACCAAAGCCAAGACAAACGCTCAACTAACTTCGGGGCCAGACCTAGACGGCGGCAACAAAATTCCAAAGGGTGGTGCCACGCTTAGCTACCTCGCGGTTGTGAGGCAGGACGAGGCGGCACCACGGAAGGATGATCGATCGATAAGAGCATCCCGGGCGCCGAGTCGCATATGCACCGTCTATGTCCATTTCACTGTCCGCGGACAATGCGACCAATAAATGAGTTCCCAGCAAGGAGCACATACGGTCTGCAGGCCCGAACCGGTGCATTGGTGGCCCAATTTTGGTTGTGTTTGTTTGCTCATGTTCTTTAGTCGCACCTAGAGATCATGGCTCCACGGAAGCTGCGCGCGGAAATATAACATCTGTCTAAATGGCTCTTCGTTTGGTCTAGTGCATTTTCGTTTTTCTGTGGTTTTGGAAGCAATGTCTCAGTCGTTTGCTTGCATGTTTTTTTTTTTTGGTTTTTGGCAATTTAGAACTCGTTTAGCTAGTTGCATTCTCCCTGATATCTTACCTTCTTGATGGTGTGATGAGCTTACCCATGACAACAACACATCAGACCACAATGTTCACAATTTAGAGAACACCTAGATTAAGACAGAATCCAAATCAGCCAAGACGTGTGTGCTATACCATGAGTTCACGAACAACTGCCAACACAAGTTCGTCACAAATAGAGGGGTTATAACTGAATACCACCTCCGAAAATATACAGACCAAAGTTCAGAGATAGCCGTAACCAAAGTTCATCAGCCTAACTACTCCAAAATATGCATCACAATCATCATCGTCAACACCACAACCAGCACCTCCTCGAATAGCATAGTCCCCTGCTCAGAGGTAGTGCTTGTTCAAGAAGGCCATGAACTAGCTCATCCTGCGATCAGGGGTCATGACAAGATACCTAGTCGTCTGTCCGCTGTGCTCCATCATGTGGCTAAGAGCACGGTGTATCACAGTCGAAGAGATGGATGCAGCGGGAATACGAGCACAGTAGATCATTTTCATCTAAGCATAGTTCTCAATGGGCTTGATAATCAACTTGATGTCCTTTGGATGAGTCTGCATGAGAATCACAGTTAGTTCAAAACGTGTAGTTCATATATGAGTTTTACAACTACTCAATGTACTGATGCAAGTGCAAATATAGCGAACTTTGATGTGCGCATAGTAATGGTCATCTTCCATCATGGTAGCAGAGGTCACCGCAACCCAGTGCACGTTTTCAAACCTTTTGATCCCCAACACCTGAATCCACCTAACTTTCCATTGCCTCATTTGGTTGTACACCTGGTTCGGGGTGACTGTCCAGCCACAGAACTTGAAGACATCGTCTGCAATCAAGTGCATGTCCGCCTCTCTGAATCCCCGAACAACTGAACCCCTTTCTGGATCAATTGTCAGACCATAGGACAAGACGAAGATGGACAGATATATTGGCCATGACATGGCCAACTTCTTCTTGTACACCACATCAGGCATCGGTGTATAACGCAGAGGCAACACAGAGGTTGCCCATAGATCAGGAGACACAACTTTCTCCTGTGGCACCCGAGATGCGCATTGTGTTCAATTATAGGGGAAGAACTATACTTGTAACACTAATCCTACCTACACCACATGACAATCCTCACAGTACAATGTGAATAATGACTACCAAAATGTACCACAAAAGGCTCCACCGGCCTGTGGTCTGTGGACGTGTTGTTCGACTGCATCAGACAAATGTACCTTCATGCCGGTTGGAGAAAGTTCGCCCGCGCACACGACATTGAAGTCGGGCACTTCGTCGTCTTCAAGTACGACGGCAACAACGTGCTCGTCGTCAAAGTATTCAACGAGATCTTTTGCCGGCGCCACTAACACAGCGACGACGATGAGTAGGCGAGGATTGGGGCTGAGTAATGCAGCTCATATGTTAGGGCCTATTTATTTTAGTTTTTCTACCTTCTCTTTCCGCCTTTGCATGAAGCAAAATCTTGCTAGGACTATATATGCAAAGCAATTGAAGCAAAATCTTGAAAAAATGCTCCCTGGTTAGACGCACCGCGGACAATGGAGTACACCGCGCCGCGGACCACCTCAAATGGAGAAGAGTGGGTACAATTTGTGTCATGCATGCTCACCACCGCTGAGATGCTCTAAGGCTAGTCATAGTGGGGAGTAACTTAGAGTAGTAACATGCACATGTTACTAGTCTAAGTTACTACCTCCATCGTGGAAAATAATATAGGTGTGGTATAATGCAAAGTCTTATTTATTGCAATATAGACTCATTTTGTCTTAAAATATATAATATTATGATAACATAGCTAGTTACCACAAGCCTCTCTCTCATCATTTAATTGTATGTCATATCATCTAAATGTTTAGTTGACAATACATGTAGGACTATGTTACTATTCAAGTTACTCCCACCATGACTAGCCTAAGGACGGGTTCGCAAGCCTACACGTACGGCAATGAGGTTGATCATAGTGGAGAATAACTTAGAGTAGTAATATGCATATGTTACTAGTCTGATCTACTACCTCAATAGTGGAAAATAACATAGATGTGGTATTATACAAAATTTTATTTTATTACAATGTAGACTTATTTGTCTATGATAACATAGCTAGTTATCACAAGACTCTCTCTGGTCATTTAATTATATGTTATATCATCTAAATGGTTAGTCGACAATACATGTAGGATTATGTTACTGTCCAAGTTACTCCTATTACGACTAGCCCGATCAACCGGTGACTGATATCGATGCAATAAACAGATTGAAATGCGCCGATCGAGCACGCGCGCGCTTTCGTATGCGCGCAATGACAGATCAATGCTGGCCGTTCGCATCACATCTTGGTGCAGTGTGCATGTCACTCATCTAGTAGGTGCCAAAGCCAAACCCAGCAGAGGAATCAACTTATGGAAGCTAGCAAATCAATGCCCCAAGCTTATACGGTGCAATATTATAAGAAAAGACATTGGAGCAACATCGCCGTCCGTCTAAGAAAAAACCCATGCAAGGTAGCGATGCAATATGCTTATCAAGGACATGGCCCAAATATGGGACAAAACCAGCTATAGCTCCATGTAGGGAAAATTAATGGATGCATGACCTCGACGGGTCGATGGATTGTTACTCGACATGGGCACGATGACTGACGGGCGATCTTGTTGCTTGCGGGAGCTGGCTAATCGGTATATTTTCAGCAAAGGAATCACCTGGTGCTTTCGATCGCTTATGTTTTACTACTCCATCCTCCGTTTCAAAATAGATGTCTTGGATTGTCAAAATTTAGATGAATCTAGACACTATTTACTATATAAATTCATCTAAATTTTAACAAATCTAATACTTCTATTGGCGAATAATAGATTCAACTTTGTTCTGACATGGTAAAAACGTGATAGACGACGCCATTGCAGACCGTCGGATCCAGCAACCCATCGGCAGGATCCTCCATTGCTTAGAACATTCAACTACGTTACACTCTTAAAAGTCATTCGGAAGGAGTCGGCAATTTTGTTTGAGAGCATTTTGTCTTGCGTGCGCTATGAACCGTCTCCATCTCAAGGCTACCGGTCACTTCATTTATTTCTCCTGATCCATGTGATACAACGTTCAAACAATGTCCATTTCTCCCATTTCGGTTTCATCAGATGCCCGGTCCGTCGTCCTTTCTGCGTAGCTACGCGCCAGAAGCGTCGGCGACGCTGACACCGCACTGCACCTACGGACGCCCGATTCATATGCCCACCTACCTACCCAATTCAAAGTACACACGCCTAGCTTGTGACCTGGTGAGTGCAACGGCAAATTGTTTCTTACCGAATTGAGCCAAATCTCCAAATATAGGTATAGGTAGGGTTGGACTTGGATGGATGCATGGGCTCCATATGTTTTGGACTGCGTTGTAGATGATGTGCGACGACTCATTGCGAGTGGCCCGCCCAAGGAAAGCCCTACCTTCGCTTTGTCTGCGTTCTCCCTTGGCGTTTCCGTTACGCCATCGCCAGCTCAAGACTAACATTGCCGCTTGAATTGGCTTTTACTCTTCAAGTCTATATCTCGAGGTATAGTTTTTTCACTGATCATAGAGATAGATACATATTGCGAGGTTGGAGCATTGCACTTTTTTGTCTTTTGTTATTACTCACTAAAAAGGATTTAGATACCATTCACAAAGCTAAAACATGTTATATTTTAAAACGGAGAAAGTACTCTACAAGTCATGACTAGTCTTATAATATTGTCACCATCTCAACCTACCAGGCTTTAAATTCTCCGAAACGGGACATTCTCCGGTTACCATTTCATTGAAGCGTACCAGCAGCTAGGGGTGGGCATAAAAAACCGAAACCGAACACCGAAACCATATTAACCGGAACCGAAACCGAATACACCGAACCCGAATTAGCCGAAACTAATTTCGGTTAGTAAATATGATTAATCGAATTTATAAATATTAATTCGGTTTTGACTCTCGATTAACCGAAATAACCATACAAACCGAAAAATATACGTGACATAGCTAAATATATTGTGATTCTGTACCAGGCGTCCATTACTGTACGTAGATACTAGCTCATGCGATAAAAAGATATGCATGCAAAAGCTGTCAGGCAGCCCATGTATGTACGTATGTCTCCAGCCCATACATGTTCGTGGTTTAACTGCCAATTGTGTCTATGAATTTTGTTGGAAGCCTTTCAATTATTTCCCTGTTTCGGATATAATCATGTATTTTAGCTGAACTCTCAACACATACAATTTGTTGAATATTTACGGCTTGGAAGATACACATCATTTTTTGAACGAGCAAGATAGACATCATGCTTATTATGTTTTTTCTGCACCTGCGTTCAAGACATCAGCTAGCCATGTATTGCTTCAGGTACTCGCCGACATGGAGGTTGCTTCTGGTGCGCCGATGAGTGGTTTAGCTCGTATGGAGCTGACATAAATTATGGCATAGTGTTGTTATTTTCAGAAGTTTGGTTAAAAACCGAACACCGAACCGAATTATCGATTAATTAGAAAACCGAAATAATTTCGGTGTCTATTTTGTAGAAACCGAATTATAAAAAACCCGAAAAACTGAACCGAATTAACCGAAAAACCCGAATGCCCACCCCTACCAGCAGCCACAGCTAAGAAGTCCGCTATTTCGTTTTCTGGGACCGGCCACGTACGCGCCAAATGCAACGACCTGGACATGGACGCTGTACAGACTTGCACGGTGGTGGTACACAGATACACATAGTTAACCACATACTATCTGACCAACTCAAACCACATATACACGCGGGTTCTATCACTCACCCAGCTGGAGCCACCCTTAATTCCTTTGACACTTGGAGTATACATAACGTATGGTATACGATGCTCGCACCTGACACCGACACCATACCATCCGAAGCAGCATAGTCGTCGATCTCGCGGCACGGCGGCAGCGCCATGCTAGCTCCATCGTGTCTTAAATTGGTGTGGTCTGACATGGCCGGCCCAGTCCGGTGTTATGCACCGCGTGCATGCATCTAATCAGTGAGAGCACAAAGAACCATAAGTTGATAGGATATTTTTCATCTTTCTCATGGTATTTGATTAAATATTTCTTTGGATTTTTTCTTGCTCTGCTGGATCCAAATCGTGTGACCAAGAGGGGCGTCGTGCGCCCGTACCAGCACGAGCACATTCGCGCGCTAGAAAAACCTACAAACAATGTCTATTTCTCCCATTTCGATTTCACCAGATGCCCGCTTCGTCCTTTCTTTATAGCCAGGGGCGAATTCAGGGAGGGGCGAGGGGTGGCCAGGCCCCTCTCAAGAATATGTAGCGGGGGCTAGTACTAGTTTTGATTCTATAATGCTAATCTTAATACTTTGTCTAGTCTAAACCAATGTGTAAAATATGTCGATTACTTAACCTCTAAGGGTCATATCAAAAAAATTAGCCATCAAAGACTATTGAAGCATCGGCAAAATCACAGATCGATCAACTAACCCATAGGACGTATCTAAATTTATGCTTTACTCGGCTTCCCTCCACGATCGAGTTGGTTTATTTCTTACTTCTCCGCCTTCGTCATGGTGCCACATACCCAAGGTCATGGTGTCATTGGTTGAACGTCGTCACTAGGATCAGGATATTGTATTGAGTCGCCATCATGTCTGTGATTACCGATTCGAACGCACAAAGCACAACTCCTGTACGTCTAGAAACTACAAAATACGGTATGCCGCCACCAAACGCCCCATGCCCAATTCATGAATTTATCATCCTAAGGTATGATTCCAAATATATTTCATGTTGGCTACTATAATTGCTAGGTTGATTACCTCATCTAATAAAAAATATCGGATCAATTGTGGATTATATATATACCGGATTTTTTACAGATTATTTAGTGATCAACTAATTGTTGAGTTATTGATTTATTTGACAGATCTGGGCATAGACCTACACTCAAACTAGTAGAATTAGTTTGCTTTTTTGATTGCAAAACATATAATGTTACAGTTTGATATTCATACTATACACTAGAAGACTTGATATATTTTCATGTTTATTATTTTTTATGGTGAATTTCTTCTTTGCCCCATATGCTCATATACTAGATCCACCCCTTGATTTATTTAATATTCTTATACAATCTTATATAGTTATATTGAAATTCCGGTAAATTTTATCGTTAATGAGAACATAGACTTATTTGACGGGTTTGTAGTCACAAAGCAAATAAAATGAAACTTTTAATTATAAAACATACGCTCGGATAATAAAACTACATATACTTAAGATCTGATTTATTTTTATTGTATACTATTTTATTGTCACTATCATCTCTTCCCGTTGTCAAATCCTGGATCCGCCACGTACGCGATATACACCCCCACCAACCTACCCAATCCAAAGTAGAATACGCCTGGTGAGTGCAACGGCAAATTGTTTCCTACCGAATTAAGGATGGAGACAAACTAGGGAAGTCTCCAAATATAGGATGTATGCGCGGGCTCTATATGATTGGGCTGCGCTGTAGATGATGTGCGACGACTCATTGCGGCTGGCCGCCAGAGGAAAGCCCGGCCTTCACTTTGTTTGCATTCTCCCTGGGCGTTTCTGGTACGCATATGGCCGCCGAAGACAAGCAGGCCGCTTGGATTGGCTTTACTCTGCCAGTCTATATCTCGAGGTACAGTTTTTTCACTGATCATGGAGATACATAGTATTAGGAAGTCTTTCTTTTCTGCCTACATGCACTGCATACTGTCACCATCTTGACCTACCAGAATTTAAATTCTACCAAACGGGATACTCTCCCGTTACCATTTTCATCGAAGCTTACCACCAGCCACTCTTTCGTTTTCTGGGGCCGGGGCTACGTACGCGCCAAATGCAACGACCTGGACATGGACGCTGTACTGAACTTGCACGGTGGCGGTACCCAGAAACCTGATTCACCACGTACCATCTGACCAACTCAAACTGACTGCGGATACACGCGTAATGCTCATACTCGGGAGCTCGTTCTGATGTTGTACTGTAATCACTTCAGCCGGCCAGCTGGAGCCAAACTTAATTCCTTTGACACTTGGAGTATACATATATGCTACACTGCACAGTGCTGCCTGGCATCTGACGCCGACACCATACCGTCCAAATTAAATTGGGTATACATCGGGTGTTAAATTGGTGTGGTCTGCCGTGGCCGGCCCAGACCGGTGTTCACCGCGCGCGTGCATGCATGAAGGGCCTAGCTCGGTCTTGTCTCGGGCATGCGTCGATCGCCGATCATGCACGTGCGTCCACCGTCTAGGTCTAGCACGTACGTCCCGCCACGTACCCGGTATGCCCACAATTTTTATAAGTACAGCAAAACGACACAGCTATGGCTATGTGTATACAGCATGTACAATACAATATACACTAGCACGCAGACCTTTCACTCCGGTGGTATACGACTTTATGCGAAGCGTAGGAGCCCATGCATGCATGCATGAGTATATATACCAGGTCGATTTTCCTCCCCGTATTTTTTTTTGTACTACGTGTCGTTTGTCACCTTGCTCGCCGTGCTAATTCAGCCAGGCGCCATGCGTGTTGCGTGGCTGGCTACGTATGCGCTGTTTGTTCATGCCCACGCCGGCCGGCCGGGTGCCAGGTAGCTTCCTGCTCAGCTCAGCTATGGGATTTCTTATGTGCAGCCAACGCATGTACGGAGTATTATCTGAGATGCACTGCGTACGTGTCGCGCCCAGTTTCTATCTCTTGGGAGAGAATCGTCGTCCATCGAGGCGACTTCCACACCGACACATTGTTTGGGGAGGAAGCTGCACGCACGCGCAGCTGGAGATACATGTCTCGGTCATCATACATTTTCTGGACTCCCACACACGTTGGCGGCTTGCGGTTTGTCGTTTTCATCACCGGGCTATCTAGGTACCGTACGCACCAGCGAGACCAAAGTGACACGTGTTGATCGCCAGCGCCGATCAGAGATGGTTTCACGTGTCGCAGCATATTCGACAGTGTCACAAAACTACTTTTGGTAGGGTATTCGCAACGTTGTCTACAAGCTAACCATAAGAAAAAAATATAGATCTTAAGGTCGTAAAAATATAGACCTACATGAAATATAATGCTATTACTGTTCTTGTTGTAACATGAAATAATAAAATAAAATATCTAGTTACAAGATGTCTGGGAGGCGACAGCGGTTGTCTTCTCCGGGCGGTGCTCGACGTCAGGTCCAGTCTTGGCTCGACGGTGGCGTTAAGGCATGGCGGTGGCGGCCTGGTGCGACGGAGACGGTAGTTGGGGTGCGGGGGAAGCTCTGCGTGGATGGCGGCGTGACCCAAATTGGGCCCGGGCGTAGGGTTAGCCGTCGGCTGCAGGAGGTTGCGGCCAAGAGTGGCTCCCTCGACCGCGGCACTATGCATGATTTGGGCCATGCGGGCCCGAATCCAGTGGCCACCGGACACTCCCATCAGGGATCTGTGGGTTGCGGTTGACGTGCATCACGAAGGCATCGTGGCCGTTGACATCACCCTCCTGCTACTCCCAGGCGCTTGGATCCCCCGCTGACCCTCCACCCTTCGTTCCATGTGGCGTTGCAGTTGCGTTTTGATGCCTAGCGAGGGCGAGATCTTGGAGGCCCAGGACGGCGTCGGTCTGATAGGTCCGGGTGAGCACGGGGGTGTCGGCGCTGCTGCTTGGGCGACTAGGATCTGCATGGATCCGCTGATGGACGGAGGCGTAGGGACTAGTGCTTGGGTTGGTGGTGACAATGGTGGCACCTAGCTGCAGTGCATGGTGGGGCTTCACGTGCCCACTTGGGCTCGACCGGGCCAGGAGGGCATGGTTTTCCCTACTACTGCGTCCGGTCGGCTACCACCCTCTGGTGGTGGAGGCTGTTCGCTCCCACGTGTTGCTGTACTACCAACCCTCGTCGAAGCTCCTTCCTTTCGGTCTTACCGGCCTTGCAACGTGGGTCACGGTGAGACGACGGTGGTGACTGCAAGCCCGCGGTGCCGTGTGCTGGTGAGCGACGAGTTCGGTGGAGCAATACGAAGCGTCCAGCGGGATGGTTTTTTTGAGGGGTCGGGAGAAATTCTTGTCGTCTAGACACCGGCGCGGTGACGCCTGCGGGTGTCGCCGTCCTTCTTGAAGGCGTCGGGTGTACCTCATTCCCACCTCCTGTAGCGTACCATAGGAAACCCTAGGACCATTTCGGGCAGCAACATCGTCTTCGTCGCTTTCCTTCTTGGAGGTGCTGTTTGGTACACGACGCTTCAGAGCGCTAGAAGTGTGGTGGAAATTCTCCGGAGAGCGCTGCGATTGCGAGTCATCTTCGTTTTCGTCGAGCCACTGTTGTCGGCTTTGTTTTCTCTTTTTATCTTCTTTTTTTCTCTTTCTTATTTTTTTTGGTCTTGATTTGTGTTGTCTACTCCAGCAGTGATCTCTATCGTGTATCGTGTGGTTACTGCATTAATATAACACAAACCTCTTTCAAGTGCAATTGCTATAAACATACACGGTGGATCCCAGCTTATGAAAAATTCACCCACATACATTACGGATTACGGATGCCCTAAGTTCACCTCAGTTGGCCCGGAAGGCCACCTGGAACAGGGGCTTTGGTACTTGTTCGATGTTCATGCATGCATGAACTAGCTGGCAAGTTTTTTTTTAATCTTTGTTTATAGTTTCCCCTTTGACAATCTGGAAGTATGCGGTTTTAATTTACCGAACTTGTGGGCACGGGAGTCAGCTGGCTTGCTACTACTTAGTACAGTGCAGTGCACACAGAGTGTTCACGGTAAGCGAGGTGCATCGCATATACGAGTATGTAAATGTACATGGGAATCTACGATGCAGTTCCTAGGACTCAATCTAACCAAGTCAATTAATTAATTAACTCAGCATTACGAGGTGCAGTCTGTGGCCTTGGTAGCTCCCGATCGAGGATTCGTGGGATTTGCTGTCAGGAGCGTCGACACTGTTTGAGCCCCATATGAAATTACGCAGTGCATCTCCATGTACATGAATCTCTTCCTTTTAAGAACGTAATTCTCAATTTATTAACCATGAGAGTATATTACGGTCACGTGGGAAGACGAGCCAGCTGCCGCACGTGCTCTCGTAGAGTGCTAAGCACTTTTCGCATCCTCCTCCTCCCTCGTCGCTCCCGCGCGGCGACGGGGAGGAACCCTAGACTCCTCCTCTGTCGGGGCCCTCCCCTCTCCCCTCCTCCTCCCTCGCCGCTGCCAGAGGGCACGGCCGGGCGAAGCCGGTCGGCGTCTGCGGCGGCGAGGCCTTCTCTGCCTCCTGCGCGGTGGGTGGTCGCGGGCCCATCCGCTGGCTGGAGCCTGGTTCTCTCGTCGGGAAGCAGGGCAACGGCGCTTCTCTGGCGGCGGCGTGTAGGGCGGCGGGGCGGTGGTGCGGCGGATGTCGGCGGTCGGGTGGCGTGGGCGGTGACGCATGGCGGCGCTGGCGGCCTTCAGGTGCGGGCGACCGCTGGTGGGCGGCGGGGTGGCAGGGAGTTGGGCGGTGCGGGGCTCTAGGCCCAGATCAGGGCCCAACCGGTCCTGATCTGGATCGGGAAGGGGCAGGCAGTCCGGATCTCTGCGCCCTTACCCGACGGCGTGGTGCGACACTTCCCCTGTTGGTGCCCTAGGGTTGGCTCGGGGAGGGCCTGCAGCGGCTACATCCCTGCCGGTGGCGGCGGGACACAATGGAGGATGGCTCGGTGGTGGTGGTGCTGGGAGAACGTTCTCCGGGGTTCAGTCGGCGGCGTGTCCAAAGCGCAGCAGCAGGGCTGATCTTGGCCAGATCTGGGCATGTGGGCCTGCGGGGCCTGCGGGTCGATCTAGGCCTGATCCCGGTTGATCGGCCCTGCCGCTGCGTCCGGACAGCGGCCGCTTCAGGCGGTGGTGGGTAGTACCTCGCACTTTGGTGGCTGAGCAGACTTACAGCCTCTAGAAATAGCGCCCAATCACCCTACCCACCCCGGCGGCCTTTGGAGTGTGATGCTGGCGAAGGTAGGGACCCGAGCTCATGGACGCCGGGGCGGCAGCCTCGGAAGGTGGACGGCTATGACATCCCTCCGGCGGAGGAGGCTCCGTGAGGTGACATGAGGTCCCTAGACCGATGGCGGTCCGGCAGGCTCGGGGGAGCTCGATTGCGATGGTGTTGTTGCTTGACAGCCGGGATTTGCCATGGTGGCGGATCCCCTGGTGGAAGGAGGAGTAGGGCCTGGGGCGGCGGTTGGCGTGTTCGGTGGTACCCTTGCTGCAGTGCGGCGGTGGGACTTCACGAGCCTCCGCGGGCTCGGCCGGGCCAGAGGGTCTGGTTTGTCTTGCTGCTACATTCGGTCGGCTACCACCTGCTGGTGGTGGAGGTAGTTCCCTCCCGCGTGTTGGTTATATGCCGACATTCGCCGAAGTCTCCACTCTCTCGGCCTACCGGCTTCGCTTCGTGGCTCTCGGTGTGACGGATGTGGCGACTTCAAGACCGGGATGGCGCGTGCTCGTGGATGACGTCATTGGTGGAGCTTTAAAAAACGCTCGGGAGGGTGGTTTTGGAGGGGTCGGGAGAAATCCTTGTCTGTTGACACTGGCACGGTGATGCCCGAGGGTGTCACCTTCCTTGTTGAAGGGTGTCGAGGGCCTCCCTCCCCTACCCCTCCGCTGCGTACCGGGGGAAACCCTAGGTCCCGGCCGGACAGCAGTGTCGTCGTCATCACTACCCTTCTTGGAGGTGCTATTTTGGCATGCAGACGCTTTGGACTGCGGGATGTGTGGTGGTACTTCTCTTGAGGACGCACCGGTTGCGAGTTGTCTCCCGGTTTCGGCACACCGCCGTTATCGGCTTTCTTCTTCTTTTATTTCTTCTTGCTTTTCGTGTTGGGCTTGGGTTCTTCCCAACGCCTTGTATCCTATGGTGTATGTTCCTTTGGGCGATGTGCTGTTTGGCCCAGCAGCAGTCTCACTTATGTGTTTTATTTATAAAACGGGGCGAAAGCCTGATTCGAGGAGGAGTATATTACGACTTTGAAAACTACTGGCTACTAGGTACATACGCAAAGCACCGGATCTTTCTACATTAGGCTTTGCTTAACTGGCTAGCTACAGACTTACCTAGCTCATGATGGACATATATAGCAGACAACACGAATAGAGTCAATTATGCTTCTCTTTCTGAGGACGTTAATTCTACACTGCAGAGTCAAATTAGTAACTAGAGAACTTTATTAGAGTTTAGAGCGGTCGAGCTAGAAAATTGTACTTTCACTTCTACAAACTTGCTGTTATAAACACGGCAAGTAAATAAAACCAAGAAAGCAAACAAATCACAGACAGGGAGCACAAGATTTTGTTAGGGTAATAGATGCTTATATTACCAGAGGGCCAAAGGCCAGAATATATAGTACATGTACAGGTGCAAATATACAGAAAGCCCCCTAACATATGGAAAAACTATAATATACAAATATATACTCTAACACCCCTCCCCCCTCAAACTTATGGTGGATCCACAACACTGAGTTTGGAGAGTAAGAAATCATACTGTGCGCGAGTTTGTGCCTTTGTAAAGAAATCTGCCAACTGCAAGTCTGAATGCACATAATGAATCGCAACAACCTGATCCTGCACCTGAGCACGTGTATAAAAACATCAACACCAATATGCTTGGTCAGCTCATGCTTGACCGGATCACGTGCAATACTGATAGCACCTGTACTGTCTGACAAAAGTGGAGTGGGTGTCGTAACAGAGACCCCAAAATCTGCAAGCAACCACCGTAATCAGGTCACCTCAGCAGTCACCGAAGCCATAGCCCGCAGCTCAGCCTCAACACTCGAATGGGAAACCGCTACCTGTTTCTTCGTCTTCCAAGCAACAAGCGAACCACCAAGAAACACACAGTAAGCAGAAAGTGAACGACGATCCGTAGGATCATTCGCCCACGTAGCATCCGAGTAGCACTGGAGCTGGAGAGAGCTGGAACGAGGGAAGAAAAGGCGACGAGTAATCGTGCCACGAAGATAACAAAGGACACGGAGGAGATGACTGTAGTGAACAGTGGTAGGAGCTGAGACAAACTGACTTAGAATATGAACAGGATAAGAGATATCAGGACGAGTGACAGCAAGATAAACAAGACTCCCAACAAGATGGCGATAACGAGTGGGATCGGGAAGAGGATCACCATCAGTAGGACGAAGCTTAACATTAACCTCCATAGGAGTCTCAACGGTGCGCTCATCCGCAAGAGCAGCCCGAGCAAGAAGATCCTGAATATACTTTTCCTGAGAGATAGAAAAGCCAGCAGAAGTGGAGGAAACCTCAATCCCAAGAAAGTAGCAAAGAGGACCAAGATCAGTCATAAGAAACTGATCACGGAGACGAGCCTTGACAAAGGCAATATACTCAGGATCATCACCAGTAATGATCATATTATCAACATAGAGAAGGAGAAGGGTGCGTCCACGAGGAGAAGTGTGAACAAAAAGCGCTGGATCATGAAAACTAGGAGAGAAACCAGCAGCAGTCACCACAGAGGCAAAACGCTCAAACCAGGTACGGGGGGCCTGTTTCAGGCCATAAAGGGAACGTCGGAGACGACAAACCATCCCATCGGGAACAGAATACCCAGGAGAAGGCTGCATATAAACCTCCTCACTCAACTCGCTATTAAGAAAAGCGTTCTGAACATCAAGCTGGGACACAGACCAGCGTCGAACAAAAACAACAGCAAAAAGAGTACGCACAGTGGTCATATGGGCCACAGGGGCAAAAGTCTCATCATAGTCACGACCGTGCTCCTGCTGAAAGCCACGAGCCACAAGACGCGCTTTATAGTTCTCAAGAGATCCATCAGAGCGGGTCTTAATTTTATAGACCCACTTACACGTGATAGGACGAACACCAGAAGGGGAGAAACAAGATCCCAGGTGCCAGTGCGCTCAAGCGCAGCGATCTCCTCAGCCATGGCAAGCTGCCATTCAGGATGACACGTGGCATCCCGATAAGAAGTCGGCTCGGAGACGAAAAAGAGACCATACTGACTAGGAGAGTAACGGTCTGGAGCACGACGCTGACGAACAGGCCGCGAAGAAGGAAGCTCATCCGCGGAAGATGACTCATTAGAAGAGAAGAAAGAAGGAACAACAGAGGAAGGGTCCGAAGCCGGAGAACGGGGAGAACTAGGGGAACTAGACGAAGGAGAGGATGGCACCGAAAACAAAGGAGGCGCATCAGAAGGGGGAGGTGGAGGAGAAGGAACAGCGGGAGGTGTATCAGGAAAAAGAAGAAAAGAGAGATCATCCCCGGGTAAGTACCATAGGTGGGGCGAGGATAGAAAGGACGCGTCTCATCGAATGTGACATCACGAGAGATGCGCATCCGACGACCAACGGGGTCCCAACAGCGATAGCCCTTATGCTCATCACTGTAGCTGAGAAAAACACACTCAACAGACTGAGCGGTCAGTTTGGTGCGTTCACGAGGAGGGAGAAGGACATAGCAAACGCAACCAAATAAACGAAGAGTCGAGTAGTCTGGACAGGTACCAGAGAGACGCTCGAGAGGAATGCCACCCTGAAGAGCAGCAGAAGGCTGGATGTTAATGCGGTAAGTCGACGTAGCGACAGCCTCAGCCCAGAAATGCGACGGAAGAGAGGAAGCAATCATCATAGCACGGGTAGTCTCAAGAATATGACGATGCTTACGCTCGGCGACACCATTTTGAGCATGAGCGCCAGGAAACGAGAACTGAGCGAGGGTGCCCTGCTCAGCAAGGATGCCACGCAGGTGCTGGGAGATATATGTTGGAATTATGCCCTAGAGGCAATAATAAAGATGTTATTATTATAATTCTTGTTCATGATAAAGTTTATATTCCATGCTAGAATTGTATTAAGCGGAAACTTTAATACTTGTGTGGTTTGTGAACAACACCGTGTCCCTAGTACGCCTCTATGGACTAGCTCATTGATCAATGATGGTTAAGGTTTCCTAACCATAGACATGAGTTGTCAATTGATAATGAGATCATATCATTGGAGAATGATATGGTGGACAGACCCAAACTAAGCGAAGCAATTAGATCGTATCATTGTGTTCATCTTTGCGAAGCTTTTCCTATGTCAAATATTGTATTCCTTAGACCATGAGATAATACAACTCCCTGGTATCGGAAGAAAGCTTTGAGGTCATCAAACGTCATCATATGAGAGGGTGATCATAAAGGTGTATCTCAGGTGATCGGAAAGTATCTGTTGGGTTGTATGTATCGAGATGGGATTTGTCCCTCCCAAGTCGGAGAGATATACTTCAGGCCCACTCGGTAATCGATATCAACACCGCTTGCAAGCATGTGGTTAAGGAGTTAATCACAAAGTGATATCGGATTACGGAACGAGTAAAGTACTTGCTGTGAACGAGATTGAACTAGGTATGACGATACCGACGATCGAATCTCGGGCAAGTAAAATATCGCGAGACGAAGGGAATATATATATGGGATTGATTGAATCCTGGCATCGTGGTTCATCCGATATGATCATCGATGAATGTGTGGGAGTCAATATGGGTGCCCAGACCCCGCTGTTGATTATTGATAGAAGATCATGTCTGCATATTCTCGAACCCGCAGGGTCACACACTTAACGTGTCTCGACGCTAGGATAGATTGGATAATTGGTTTATGAATTTTTGTTCGGAGTCTCGGATGGGATCCGGGATATCACGAGAGGTTCCGGAATGGTCCGAAGAATAAGATTCATATAAGGCAGTGCAGTTTTTGGAGTTCGGAATTGTTCCGGATTAATCGGTATTGTACCGGAAGCTTCTAGAACCTTCCGGAATGGGGCCAACGTGGTCCCACCTTCCGGGAGGGGGCATGGGCCTATGAGGGAGTGTCCTGGCCGCATTGGGCCAGGAGCACAAGGCCCCATAGGGCCCAGCCGATCCTAGAGAGTTTAAATCGTTTAAACTAGAGATAAGATAAGATAGGATTTCTAGATAAGGGAGAGTTTAAATTGTTTAAACTAGAGATAGGCTTGGAGGAGAGGCTAGGGCTGGCCGCACCCCCCCTCTATATATATAGGGCTGGTGCGCCCCCTCTCACACCCCACACACCTTCCTCCAAACCCTAGTTGCCCTGCTGCCCTTCCTCTCTCCATCCCGACTGTTTGTAGGCGAAGCCCTGCGGCAGAAATTCTCCACCATATACACCACGCCGTCGTGCTGTAGATCCAATCTATCTCTCCAGCATACTTGCTGGTCCGAGGAAGGAGGAGACGTCGAGGTGCCGCACGTGTGCATCTCACGGAGGCACCGCCACTTGTGGTGCTAGATCGGATCGGATCGCGAGGAGGAGAAGCGAGTACGACTACATCACCCACGTTCCGACGAACGTTCTGCTGTGAGAATCTTCAAGGGTATGAAGATCTAATCCAATCTCTCTTGTTGTTTGCATCTCCTAGATTAGATCTTGGCTTTCCCTCTGTTCGTTTCCGTAATTTTTTTTGATTTACTATGCTGCGAAACCCTTCAGTGGTATCAGAGCTAGATCTATGCGTAGATGTGATTCACGAGTAGAACGCAACATGGTTGTTGCGGGCGTTGATGTTTTCTGTTGCAAGCCTCTTGTTTGTGTTCTTCTTATGACGCGGGATAGTGAGATTGAAGCGGTCCAGGCCAACCTTACGCGACGTCGTTCGCGAGACCGGCTCCGCACTTGACGTGTGGCTTGTACCACACATGCGGCTGGTGGATGTCAGTTTCTCTCACTATAGTTGTCATGGGATTAACACCGAAGTTTGGCAACCATAATATCACCGTTGTGGCTTTCCGTAGGTAAGAATCGTTCTTAGCATCTACTCCCATAAGCCACGTAAAACATGCAACAACAAAGTAGAGGCGTCTAACTTGTTTTTGGAGGGAGTGTTTTCTGTGATATGGTATGGCCCAAGATGTGATGTGTATATTGTATGCGATGATCATGTTTTGTAATGTTTCACGACTTGCATGTCGATGGGTACACAACCGGCAGGAGCCATATGGTTGTCTTTATAATTGTGTATGACCTGCGAGTCAACTTCTTATACGCCATGTAATAGCTTTACTTTATCGCTAAGTAGTTAGCAATAGTTGTAGTTGCTATTCGTGGTGGAGGCAATCATGGTGGAGTGATGGAGATCATGCCGGAACGCACAAGATGGAGATCATTGCGCGAAGATTGGCTATACCATGTCACATAAAGTTATATGCATGTGATGTTTATCCTTTTATGTATCTTATTATGCTTAGATCGCGACGGTAGCATTATAAGATGATTCCTCACTTAAAGATCAAGATAAAACTGTGTTCTCCCCATGTATGCACCGTTGCGAAAGTTCGTCGTGTCCAAGCATCACGTGATGATCGGGTGCTATAGACTCTACGCTCACATACAACGGGTGCAAGCCAGTTTTGCACACGCGGAAATACTTGGGTTGGACTTGACGAGCCTAGCATGTACAGACATGGCCTCGGAACACAAGAACTGAAAGGTTAAGCATGAGTCATATGAATGATATGATCGACACTTTGTTGTCCACCATTGAAACCACATCTCTTCTCGTGATGATCGGATTAGGTGTGGTGAATTTGGATCGTGTTCACTAAACAACTTGAGGGATGTTGAATTTAGTGGGAGTTCATCTAGTAATTTGATTAAGTTGAACTATTTATCATGAACATAGTCTAAATTGTACTTGCAAATACTGTAGATCCAATGGCCAAGTCCAACTTCAACTTCAACATTTTTGCTGAGAAAGAAAAGCTTAGAAACAATGGGTCTAATTTCACCAACTGGTTCCGCAATCTAAGAATCATTCTGTCTGGCGGACAAAAGGACTATGTCCTTAAGAAAGCGCTAGGTGACGCCCCTGCTATAGATGCGCCGGCTGATGAAAAAGCTGTTTATCAGTCACGCAAGGATGATTATGATTTGATTAAGATCGTCATGTTGTATGCTATGGAATCGGATCTTCAAAATCGTTTTGAGGAGTTCGCCGGGCCCTTTGAGATTCTCGAGGAGCTGAAAAACATATTTCAGACTCAAGCCTGTTCTGAGAGATATGAGATCTCTAAGAAATTCCTTAACTACAAGATGGAGGAAGGGGGTTCTGTTAGTGAGCACGCCATTAAGATGTCGGGCTACACTCAACGCCTTGAGCAACTGGACTGCATGATTCCAGAGGAGCTCAAGATTGACACTCCTAGCTGCAAAAGTTTGTAGTTGATCACAATCAGATTGGTTCCACTGATATGATCACTGAGCTCTTTGCTAAGATGAAAGTAGCGAAGGTGAACATCAAAAAGAATAATCATGTGTTGATGGTCAACAAGCCCCCCACCTTTAAGAAAGGTAAGGGTGCAAAGAATCCCTTCAAGAAAGGCGGCGGCAAGCGCGTTGCCTCTGCTGAGAGGAAGCTCAGGTCTGGTCCTAAGCCGGACACTGAGTGCTTCTATTGCAAGGACAAGGGTCACTGGAAGCGCAACTGTCCGAAGTACTTAGCGGACAAGAAGGCTGGCACCATCAAAGGTATATTTGATATACATGTTATTGATGTTTTCCTTACTAGCCCTCGTTGTAGTGCCTGGGTATTTGATACTGGTTCAGTTGCTAATATTTGTAACTCGAAACAGGAGCTACGGAATAGAAGACGGCTTGCGAGGGATGAGGTGACGATGCGCGTTGGCAACGGATCAAGAGTTGATGTGATGGCCGTCGGCACGCTCTCCTTAGTTTTACCTTCGGGATTAGTTTTAAACCTTAACAAATG
Source organism: Avena sativa (assembly GCA_916181665.1). Lineage (NCBI taxonomy): Eukaryota > Viridiplantae > Streptophyta > Magnoliopsida > Poales > Poaceae > Avena > Avena sativa. The sequence goes on along the minus strand of OV702287.1, from coordinate 523,629,826 downwards.
TTATTATGTGCCTGCGTTGAGCATGAACATTATTTCTGGATCGTGTTTATTGCAAGACGGTTATTCATTTAAATCGGAGAATAATGGTTGTTCTATTTATATGAGTAACATCTTTTATGGTCATGCACCTCTTGTGAATGGTTTATTTCTTCTAAATCTCGAAAGGGATGAAACACACATCCATAACATTGAGCTAAGAGATGCAAAGTAGATAGTGATAATACTACTTATTTGTGGCACTGTCGTCTAGGTCATATTGGTGTAAAGCGCATGAAGAAACTCTATTCTGATGGACTTTTGGAGTCTCTTGACTTTGAATCATTTGACACATGCGAACCATGCCTCATGGGCAAGATGATCAAAACCCCGTTCTCCGGTATGATGGAGCGAGCAACGGACTTGTTGGAAATCATACATACCGATGTATGCGGACCGATGAGTGTTTCGACGCGCGGTGGATATCGCTATTTTCTCACTTTTACCGATGACTTAAGTAGATATGGGTATATCTATTTAATGAAACATAAATCTGAAACGTTTGAAAAGTTCAAAGAATTTCAGAATGAAGTGGAGAACCATCGTAACAGAAAGATTAAGTTTCTACGATCCGATCGTGGGGGCGAATATTTGAGTTATGATTTTCTCACGCATCTCAAAGCAAGTGGAATCGTTTCACAACTCACGCCACCCGGAACACCACAGCGCAAGGGTGTGTCTGAACGCTGGAATCGAACCCTATTAGATATGGTCGGATCGATGATGTCTCTTACTGATTTGCCGTTATCATTTTGGGGTTATGCATTAGAAACCGCTGCATTCACTTTAAATAGGGCTCCATCTAAATCCGTTGAGACGACACCGTATGAACTGTGGTTTGGTGCTAAACCTAAGTTGTCGTTTCTTAAAGTTTGGGGATGCGAAGCTTACGTCAAGAAGTTGATGCCCGACAAGCTCGAACCCAAAGCGGAGAAATGCGTCTTCATAGGATACCCTAAGGAAACTATTGGGTATACCTTCTATCACAGAACCGAAGGCAAAGTGTTTGTCGCAAAGAACGGTTCCTTTCTTGAGAAGGAGTTTCTCTCGAAAGAAGTGAGTGGGAGGAAAGTAGAGCTAGACGAGGTTATTGAACCTTCTCTTGAATTGGAGAGTAGCGCAGCACCTGAAATTGTTCCAGTGCCGCCTGCACCAACAATAGAGGAAGCTAATGACAAGGATCATGAAGCTTTGGACGATGCTGCTACTGAACGTCGCAGGTCGACAAGGTCGCGTGCCCCTCCTGAGTGGTACGGCAACCCTGTCTTGACTGTCTTGTTAGTAGAAGACAGTGAACCTACGAACTATGAGGAAGCGATGATGAGCCCAGACTCTGAGAAATGGCTAGAAGCCATGAAATCCGAATTGGGATCCATGAGCGAAAACCAAGTATGGACTTTGGTGGACCCTCCTAGCGACCGAAAGGCCGTTAAGTGCAAATGGATCTCCAAGAAGAAAAACGGACGCGGATGGTAATGTTACCGTCTATAAAGCACGGCTTGTTGCGAAAGCTTTTCGACAAGTTCAAGGTGTTGACTACGATGAGACTTTCTCTCCCGTAGCGATGTTTAAGTCCATTCGGATTTTATTAGCAATTGCTGCGTTTCATGATTATGAAATATGGCAGATGGATGTCAAGACTGCTTTCCTCAATGGCAACATTGATGAAGAGTTGTATATGATGCAACCCGAAGGTTTTGTCGATCCTAAGGATGCTGATAAAGTATGCAAACTTCAGCGTTCCATTTATGGACTGAAGCAAGCATCTCGGAGTTGGAACCTTCGTTTTGATCAAGTGATCAAGAGCTTTGGATTTGTTCCAAATTGCTACGAAGCTTGCATCTACAAGAAAGTGAGTGGGAGCTCGGTGACGTTTCTGGTACTATATGTGGATGACATATTGATTATTGGAAATGACATCAACATGCTTAACGATGTGAAGAGTTATTTGAACAAGTGTTTTTCAATGAAAGACCTAGGTGAAGCTGCTTATATATTGGGCATCAAAATCTATAGAGATGGACAAAGACGCCTGATAGCTTTAAGCCAGAGTACATACCTAGACAAAGTTCTGAAAAGGTTCAGAATGGATAAGGCATTGAAAGGTTCAGTGCCTATGTTGTCAGGTAAGATATTGAGCAAGGCTCAGTGTCCAGCTACGGTAAATGATAGGGAAGCTATGAGCAAAGTGCCTAATGCCTCGGCCATAGGTTCCATCATGTATGCCATGTTGTGTACTAGACCGGATGTGTCCAATGCTCTTAGTTTGACGAGGAGATATCAAAGTGATCCAGGAGTGGAACACTGGACAGCCGTGAAGAACATCCTAAGGTACCTAAATAGGACTAAAGAAATGTTCTTGGTCTATGGGGGTGATGAACAGCTCTTCGTAAAAGGTTACGTCGATGCTAGTTTCGACACCGACAAGGATGATGCTAAATCTCAGACAGGATACGTGTATATTTTGAATGGAGGAGCTGTGAGCTGGAGAAGCTGCAAGCAAAGCATGGTCGCGGGATCTACAGTAGAAGCGGAATACATGGCTGCTGCAGAAGCGTCAAGTGAAAGAGTTTGGATCAGAAACTTCATCACTGAGCTTGGCGTGGTTCCAAGTGCATTGGACCCACTGGAGATATTGTGTGACAACACTGGCGCCATAGCACTCGCTAAGGAACCAAGATATCATCCAAAGACCCAGCATATCAACCGCAAGTTTCATATAATCCGAGATTATATAGCAGATGGAGATCTGAAGATCAGCAAAGTACATACAGATCTGAATGTCGCAGATCCATTGACTAAACCTCTTCCACTTGTAAAACATGATCAGCACCTCAGTGCCATGGGTGTGAGATTGTTGCCAAATGTAAACTAGATTATTGACTCTAGTGCAAGTGGGAGACTGTTGGAATTATGCCCTAGAGGCAATAATACAGATGTTATTATTATAATTCTTATTCATGATAAAGTTTATATTCCATGCTAGAATTGTATTAAGCGGAAACTTTAATACTTGTGTGGTTTGTGAACAACACCGTGTCCCTAGTACGCCTCTATGGACTAGCTCATTGATCAATGATGGTTAAGGTTTCCTAACCATAGACATGAGTTGACAATTGATAATGAGATCATATCATTGGAGAATGATATGGTGGACAGACCCAAACTAAGCGAAGCAATTAGATCGTATCATTGTGTTCATCTTTGCGAAGCTTTTCCTATGTCAAATATTGTATTCCTTGGACCATGAGATAATACAACTCCCTGGTATCGGAAGAAAGCTTTGAGGTCATCAAACGTCATCCTATGAGAGGGTGATCATAAAGGTGTCTCTCAGGTGATCGGAAAGTATCTGTTGGGTTGTATGTATCGAGATGGGATTTGTCCCTCCCAAGTCGGAGAGATATACTTCGGGCCCACTCGGTAATCGATATCAACACCGCTTGCAAGCATGTGGTTAAGGAGTTAATCACAAAGTGATATCGGATTACGGAATGAGTAAAGTACTTGCTGTGAACGAGATTGAACTAGGTATGACGATACCGACGATCGAATCTCGGGCAAGTAAAATATCGCGAGACGAAGGGAATATATATATGGGATTGATTGAATCCTGGCATCGTGGTTCATCCGATATGATCATCGATGAATGTGTGGGAGTCAATATGGGTGCCCAGACCCCGCTGTTGATTATTGATAGAAGATCATGTCTGCATATTCTCGAACCCGCAGGGTCACACACTTAACGTGTCTCGACGCTAGGATAGATTGGATAATTGGTTTATGAATTTTTGTTCGGAGTCTCGGATGGGATCCGGGATATCACGAGAGGTTCCGGAATGGTCCGGAGAATAAGATTCATATAAGGCAGTGCAGTTTTTGGAGTTCGGAATTGTTCCGGATTAATCGGTATTGTACCGGAAGCTTCTAGAACCTTCTGGAAGGGGGCCAACGTGATCCCACCTTCCGGGAGGGGGCATGGGCCTATGAGGGAGTGTCCTGGCCGCATTGGGCCAGGGGCACAAGGCCCCATAGGGCCCAGCCGATCCTAGAGAGTTTAAATCGTTTAAACTAGAGATAAGATAAGATAGGATTTCTAGATAAGGGAGAGTTTAAATTGTTTAAACTAGAGATAGGCTTGGAGGAGAGGCTAGGGCTGGCCGCACCCCCCCTCTATATATAGAGGGCTGGTGCGCCCCCTCTCACACCCCACACACCTTCCTCCAAACCCTAGTTGCCCTGCTGCCCTTCCTCTCTCCATCCCGACTGTTTGTAGGCGAAGCCCTGCGGCAGAAATTCTCCACCATATACACCACGCCGTCGTGCTGTAGATTCAATCTATCTCTCCACCATACTTGCTGGTCCGAGGAAGGAGGAGACGTCGAGGTGCCGCACGTGTGCATCTCACGGAGGCACCGCCACTTGTGGTGCTAGATCGGATCGGATCGCGAGGAGGAGAAGCGAGTACGACTACATCACCCACGTTCCGACGAACGTTCCGCTGTGCGAATCTTCAAGGGTATGAAGATCTAATCCAATCTCTCTCGTTGTTTGCATCTCCTAGATTAGATCTTGGCTTTCCCTCTGTTCGCTTCCGTAAATTTTTTTGATTTACTATGCTGCGAAACCGTTTAATATACTCTCTTGCAGAATCAGCACGAAACACACGAATAGGAGTGGAATAGTGAGTACGAACCATGGCCACAAAGCGCTGATAAATAGCAAGCACCTCACTGCGAGAGCGCATAAAAAACAACCAGGTGTACCGTGAAAAATCATCAATGAACAAAATATAGTATCGATGGCCCCCTTTTGAAGCAAAAGGAGCTGGACCCCAAACATGAATGAACTAAATCAAAAGGTCGCTGAGATACAGACACACTAGTAGGATAGGGAAGTTGAATCTGTTTGCCTAACCTACAACCCTGACACGAATGTAAAGACACATCTCCTGAGACAGGCCCCAGAAGACCACGACGAACTAATGACGATAAACGGGAACCACAAAGATGACCCAGCCGATGATGCCACTGTTGAAACGAGCCGGTGACAAAAGTAGCAACCGCAGGAGAACTGGCAGAGGAAGTATCAGCGGAAGGAACGTGAAGCCAGTCTAACTCCCATAGCCTCGGAGACTCAAGGCTGCGAGGGCCAGCTCCAACTAGAGCCTGTGTACGACGGTCCTGAACAGCACAAGAATCAGCATCAAGAATGACACAACAACCAGAATCAGTAAGCTGACTAGCAGAGAAAAGGTTCATCTTAAGACTGAGAACATGAGAAACACCAGGAAGAGAGAAAGAGGAAGTAGAGAGGGTGCCTCGACTGGAAACAGGAAGAGAGGTACCATCAGCCGTGATAACATGGACATGAGAAATAAGAGAGCGAAGAGCAGAAAGAATAGAAGACGCATAAGTCATATGAAAAGAAGCTCCAGAATCCAGATACCACGGGAATGACGTACCTGACTGTGTAGAAGGTGATGGTCGCGCGGTGCCAGAAGAGCTAGGCACAGAACCAGCAGTACCCGACGAGGAAGAGCCTGTAGCAGCGAGCAGACTACGAAGACCACGGATAATATCCTGATCAGACAGTGCACCAGCAGGAGGTCCAGAAGCAACGGCAGAAGATCCTGAAGAACCAGCCTGCCGACGAGCAAGGTACTGCTGACATAAGCGGGGATCCCTCGTCCAGCAGCCAGAGATATCGTGGCCAAGCTTGCCACAGTGGGCGCAGGGAGGACGAGAACCACGAGGCTGCTGAGGCTGACTCTAACCCTGGGCCGACGGAGCAGGGAGTAGCGGCGGTGCTAGAGACCGCGACGAAGACGGCGGCGCGGGGGGACCACGAGCAGCAAAAACAGATGGAACCTCAAGAAGACCAGCACCACGAAGACGAGTCTCCTCAGCACGAAGCTCAGCCAGTACCTCAGAGAGCGGAACACGACCACGGGCAAGCAGCTGGGCACGACGCGGCTCAAACTCCTTGCGGAGCCGCGATAAGAACTCAAAGACGCGCTGAAACTCCAGATCCGTGCGCACAATCAGACAGCAGGGGCAGGTGTTACACACAGCTGTACGAAGAGAGTCAAGCTGACGCCAAATAGCAGCATTCTGGGTATAGAACTCATCAATAGTGGAATCACCCTGCTTAAGAGCATGCTCCTGACGAACCACAGACAGATAAAGAGCATCTCCAGACGGCTGATAGCGCTGACGAAGAAAAGCCCACTGAGCAGCAGCAGTGGGAAGACCCATGAACTCAACAGCATACTGAGGAAGAACACTAGAAGTGAGAACAGCAGCAGCACGAGCATCCTCATGTATCTACTGAGTGTAGTCAGTCAGATCCAGCCGGTAGATCATAACAGCAGTAGAATGCTCCTGGACCTTCCGATCATAATCATCCCGAGCAGTATCATCAGCACTCTGGGCTGCATCGTTGACCGTCTGAGTGGCATCGGGGGCAAGGGCAACGGGCGTCGGTGCAATAGGCACCGTAGGCGCAACGGGGCGCGATGGACAAGAGACCTCACCGGAAAGCACACCCCAAAGGCGAAGACCGCGCATGTGAACGCGCATGAAGGCAGCGAAATCAGGATAATTCGCGCCATCAAAAATCACTGGGCAGCGAGGAATCGCAACATAGCCCGACGAGGAATACATAGCTCTGTCGATTTTTTTTAGAACAGATCGAGATCGGACAGAAACGGGGTGGCTAGACGCAGCAGCGGAGAGCTAGGGTGAGCGGCGGCGGGTCGGATCCGAGGCGGCCGGGGACGGAGCGGCCGGGCGCGGCGGCGGGGTGCCGGAGTGAGCGGAGGCGGCCGGGGACGGAGCGGCCGGGCGGAGGCGGTGGCGGCGGCGGGGTGCCGGAGCGAGCGGAGGCGGCCGGGGACGGAGCGGCCGGGCGGAGGCGGTGGCGGCGGCGGGGTGCCGGAGCGAGCGGAGGCGGCCGGGGACGGAGCGGCCGGGCGGAGGCGGTGGCGGCGGCCGGGCGCGGCGGCGGGGTGCCGGGGCGAGCGAAGGCGGCGGCTGCGAGGGGAGCGGCGGCGGCGGCCGGGCGCGGCGGCGGGATGCCTGGGCGAGCGGCGGCGGCGGCGGCTGCGAGGAAAAAAGCCTTACGGCTCTGATACCATGTTAGGATAATCGATGCTTGTATTACCAGAGGGCCAAAGGCCAGAATATATAGTACATGTACAGGTGCAAATATACAGAAACCCTCTAACATATGGAGAAACTATAATATACAAGTATATAGTCTAACAGATTTAACTTAAAAAACCTTTTCAATAAAGAGAAAAAAGAATCACGGACGTCAACCAGCGAAACGTTAATATATGAGATGTGTTTACACAACGTCGAGGATTGTCCGTTGCGACTTATCCCAACCGCAGGTAGGTTTTTAACGATCCGTATTGCAGGGGCATTGGAGAGTCTGCTTTGCTTCGGCCAAGCCTACATGTGACGCGGCTCGTGCCACTCGTCAATTTTTTTATTAAATCTGGATCAAATCTCAATACTCTTGTTTTTTCTTTTTTAAGCTAGCTACTCGTGCATCCTTTGGTTGGCAGCAAGTGAAATGCGTACATACAATTTTTGCATCAGCATGGAGTTTCCTTCGGGGTGCAAATCAGGTGTGGCATCATTAAGCTAGCATCCAAATGCTAATCGATCTGTCCGTGTTTTCCGATAATGCGTCCGACTCAAGTCCATGGACCCTGAAAAAGACTGGGAAATGGGAAATGACTGTCTACTAGCTCTGTTGATTATTGGAGTACGTACATCCTGTTATTCGAACATGACGATAGACCTAATTAAATAATGCAAAGTTCTCTGGATAACCTAATATTCAATATTGCTGTGGCATCAAATTATAGATGATGTCTATCCTTACGAGTGCTGTCAATACCGATTGCTGGATGATCCATTTTCCTGGACTGATGCCATCTCTTATGTATGGGCGATGGTGGTATTATCGTTAGTTGCTAAAAGTAGCACTGCTCATGGACTGTCGCACGGAGAAGCATGGTGCTCATTTGTCTTTCTGCAACACTGTTCACACTGAATTCTTGATAGTCCTCACCCAAGAGCGATATCTAGCGCTACACGTTGGTTAGTTTCTTCAATATTTGTGTTATCCACATTGTAGCGGTAAAATAGAGTTGTTCCTCCACAACCTTGTGCTGCTACCTGTGACGTTTGTTCCACAGCTGCGCTACACTTTGGTACCCATATGTTGACTCAACATATTACAATTAACTTGACTTATAGTTATAGAGTCTGACCTTATTTCCTTGCATTCTTTTTTTCTTTTTGCGAATCACTAGCGCACTAGTACTACACTCTGACACCAGAAATTATTGTTTCATAATTTACTAACTCCGATCATATTGAAAGGGGTACTACTCCATTAAAAGAGTATTGCTGGTAACTATAATGGTCTCTCATGCTACTCGCGCTTTCGGGTGTAGCTTCGTTGGTAGCCTTCTAGTGTGCGTGGGTTGTCCTTGCGTGTCAGCTGTGTGCAACACATTGTATCCTTTCTCCGTTTGGCGTTATTAATTTAACGTCGGGCCTTTGGTCTATTATTAAAAAAAGATAGAGTTGTTCCCCATGACCTTGTGCTGCTACCTGTGGCGTTTGTTCGACAGATACACTTTGGTACCCATATGTTGACTTCAACATATTACAATTAACTTGACCTATAGTTATAGAGTCTGGCCTTATTTCCTTGCATTCACTAGCGCACTAGTACTACACTTTGACACCAGAAATTATTGTTTCATAATTTACTAACTCCGATCATATTGAAAGGGGTACTACTCCATTAAAAGAGTATTGCTGGTGGCGCGTTGCTACCATTAATCATAGGAACATAGGCTTGCTGTCTCATCTACAATGATGATTAGCTAGGCTTTTAGGATTTTCTTTATTGACAGTAGCTAGGACAACCCTATATAGAAGGATTTAATCGTTGTTGCTCCCCTAGATGAAGCACTAGGTAGTAGAACCTCTTGTTATATCGTAGAGAACTTTATTAGAGTATACTAGAGCGGTAGAGCCAGGAAATTAGGTACTTTCACTCCTACAAAACTCGCTGTTTCTTTTTTTCTTTCAAGCTAGTAGCTAGTTCTTCATCCTTTGGTTGGCAGCAAGTGAAATGCGTACGTACAATTTTTGGATGAACAAAATCGGCATGCAGTTTCCTTCGGGGTGCGAATTAGGTGTTGCGCCGTTAAGCTAGCATCCCAGTGCTAATCTGTCCGAGTTTGCCGGTAATGCATCCGACTCAAGTCCATGGCCCCTGAAAAAGACTACTAGGAAATGACTGTCTACTAACTCTGCTTATTATTGCGTACGTACATCCTGTTATTCGAACATGACGATAGACCTAATTAAATAATGCAAAGTTTTCTGGATAACCTAATATTCGTTCTTGCTGTGGCATCAAATTACTTACTTATGATGATGTCTATCCTCCTCGAACCTTATGCGTTCCTGTCTGCCTTTCTCTTTACTTTATGAGTGTTGTCGATACCGATTGCTGGATGATCTAAGTTTCGTGGACTGATGCCATCTCTTATGTATGGGCGATGGGTGGTATTATCGTTCGTTGCTAAAAGTGGTACTGCTCATGGACAGTCGCTCGGAGAAAGGGGGCTCATTCGTCTTTCCTGCAACACTGTTCCCACTGAATAGACAAATCTTGGAATAGATAGATGTGCTACATCTTGACAGCAGCAGAAATTAGTCAGATCACACCGCACTTTGTGGGTGGACTCCACCTGATAGCGCCGCCTGGTCGATAACTATCACCGGAAAAAGCGACAAAAATAATATCAACAATGTTAACCAGCGGTGTTTTCTACTGGTACTACTAGCTACATTTCCAAGTGTGCAACAATGCAACATCTGTATAGTTGGTGCCTCGTGTATGTACAGTTTTGCAGCTGGCAGCTTGGCATTGTTTATCACACACATCGCCGTAGCCTAGCTAGTAAACAAAGTACTGCCCTGACGGCCGCTAAGATTAGGCTTAGCTGTTGGGTTGCTGCTACAATAACTTAACACAAAAAGTGTATAGGAGCAAGATCCAGAAGCCACATTCATGGAAGGATCGTCCCTGCATGGATTCCGTAGGCCATGCATGCCGCCGTGGGAAGCATGTGAATGGCGAATAATAGTTACTCTTCTGAATGGCCACAAGAAAGTATCCAAAAAGTGCAATAACACTAGACTTACGGACTGCATAGCCTACGGAATCTCTACGGAATGACGTGCGGATTGTTGGTTGGCTGAGATTTTGTTCCTCCCTAAAAAATCGGGCCACGTTCCTCTTTTCTATTTTGCATGGAGTGCTGGGTGGTGAGTCCGTAAGCAAATTCCGTAAGCAAATTCCGTAGAACTCGTCCGTAGATGTAGTGTTGTGACACCGCTCCAACACGTACGGTTGGTGGATAAACCAGCTTTTTTTTTCCTCTTTGAAGGATGGCAAGCGCTAGTGAAAAGAAGGTGATCGAAATTAAGGAAGGATCCTGTATCTATATGCGTGGTGGATCTACCACTGTTCATAGGACTTAGATTTGGCAGGCTCGACATTTTCTTGTTACGCGATTTATATTAGCGGTACGTACACAATGATTGTCCGCACATGTGCCAAGTTGCACGGCGGATAAATTCGACGGAGTCATGGGCTCATGGCCGACCGGCCTGGCCACGCCACGGCGAGTGGTGCAAAGTGAGCACCGAAAATTCGACCACGGGTCCGATGCCTTCTTTTTCTCTCGTTCATTCATCACGGCCGGAGTTAGTACCACACACAGATTAACCCTGGTGGTTTCCTGCCAGATCTGACCCGATGGATCACGGGTCCAGCTGCCTCGATCGCGGCGGCCTTGGTGGTTCAAGTGTAGGTACGTGCCGATTGTCGCGTGAAGGGAAGGACAAAGGAGGAATTCCATCATAGGATGCTCGTCGCTGTAAAGGCAGCTGGCTACGTTCTCTTCTCCCGTGAGAAAAAGAGGCGGCGGCTAGGCTAAAACCCTAGCAGCCGTCACGATCTATTTCGTTCTCGCCGTCTGCGACCGAGCATCGACGGGTCCCCGTCTCCTCTGCTTGCCGCTCCGGCGGCGGGAGGAGGTGGGGACCTCGGACCTGTGCTCGGCGGTGTAGAAGGGTTCCTAAAGTTAGAGTTTGGTTATCCGGTATCGTTGTTATGGCGGTTATGGCGGCGTTGTGCGGGACAAGAATAAGGTATACCCGCCTCCTCTTCCACCTCGTCGGCGACGATCCTGCTGCTGGCGTTGAGGAGGGTGGGGATTCGTCTGGTCGCCGCTTCTATAGAGTGGTGGATCTCGTCCAGTCTACGTGCGTTCTGGATCTCGTCCAGTCTACGTGTGTTTTAGGTTTGGTGTTACAAGTTTCGGATCAATTCAAGGGTTCAATGGCGACAACTTCATCTCTGGGACGCTGGTCCTTAGGGGCACGTGCACGAAGACTTTCCGACTATCATCAACAATAGCATGCCGGCTCCGGTAATGGAGCGGCGACAGCGGCGTGTCGGCGGCTCGCTCTGGCGGCAGTAGTATTCGTTAGGTGGTCCAAAGACCTCGATGTAATTTTTATTATGTTTAGGATACTTTGTACTTCTTATGAACTCATGAAATAGATCCGGATTTTTTTCCCAAAAAAAAGGCAGCTGGCTGGATGAGCCACCGAGCAGAGGGTTTTAAGACTCGAATTGTTCGTACACTGTGTTCTGCGTGCTTTCACTTTGATTCGTTTCCAGATTGACCGATCTCTCCTTTCCGGCGGCCGGTGTCCAGAAAATCTCTTCTTCTTTTTTAACAGGGGGACGGGTCCCGAAGGACCCATTCAATAAAACGTCAGTGGGTATAAATTACAATCAGGACCTCGAAAGAGAAAAACAATTACACCACAGTCCTGGACTTTTACATAAAGGACCTTAGAAGAGGAAAGGAAAATGCAATCCAATCCTAGGTCCTCTCCACCTGGGACGAGTCTCCGCCGCCGGCCACCGTGACATCGCCGGGGACGCACCACTTGGCGATGAAACTCAAGATGGGAACGGGCCGCGTTGGCCCGCCGGGTCACTGACCCGACCCAAATTTTCGTGGCCATTGGGGTTCACGGATCGGCCTTTAATGCATTTTGGGCCAATGGAGTCGGCCTTGACTGACCCACTGGGTCGACGGGGTCGACCCATTGATTTCCACTGGACATCTCGCAGAGCAGCTGGACAACGCTCGATGCCCTAGTCGCCGCCCCCGTCCTCGCCCGTATCTGCCGCTGGTGCCGCTGCCCCCCGCCTCATCGTCGTCCAGCTCGTCACCGTCCAGATAGCCGTCGACTCGCTGTCCCATTCCTTCCCGTCCCCGCCCGTATCTGCCGTTGGCGCCGCTGCCCCTTCCTCATCACCATCCAGCTCGTCACCGTCTAGATCGCCGCCTCCGACTCGCCATCCCGTTCCTTCTCCGGCTCGTCCTGCTCCAAGATCGTGCTCCCTCCCGTCGGCTTCCTCCCCTTCCCCAACGGTTAGTGCTCCAATCCTCTCTAATTAATCCTTGTCCAGCTCCTGGTTTGTGATCGTCCTATACCAGTTCCCGAGGATGGTGTAGATTCTTGGTACTTCTTGTTCAGGTGATGAGCCAATAGTTTTGTAAGGAAAAGTGGAGCTCTTTAAAACAGAAAATGTTGTAGATTCAGTTTTACCGCGGAGAGTAGAAAGAACGTATTTGTTTATTACTGAAATTATTGACAGAAATAATACATTTCATTTGTTTATGACTGCCCATGATACTGCTTGCCAGAGATTGCCGCAGAAGAAGCTGGCTAGAAGAGGCATGGTTTGGAAACAGGAGGTTACCTATGTTTCAGTAATGGTGCTAGTAACCGGTTGTTCTCTTCCTGGGCATTAGATGTTCATAACCTGGACATTTGCTTCATTAACCATTGTTCTCAAATCTCAGATCAAATGGAAGATTCTTTAAGCTGCAAAGATTACTTCACCTGATCAAAATGTTTTGTTTTATTCTAGATTCTACTTGTCAGCTTAGGAAATGTCTTTGAACAGATAACTATTCTGCAAAGATTACTCCACCTTATCAAAATGTTTTGTTTCATTCTAGATTCTACTTGTTAGCTTATGAGTCTATTTTTAGCACATTTTTTGTCTTGTTGGCATTCAGTTACACATTTGATGTCTCTTTTCAGTTCCTTTTCTGACTAATTTCTCTGATACAGATGATGAGGGATGTACAAGTAACCTCCAGTAGATGATGAAACAATCACTAATGAAATGAGAGTGAAATCACTGATTTATGAAGTTCCGTGTTTTGTGGTTCCTGAAACATGTAAATCACTGATTTGTGGTTGGTTTGTAATCTTGTTAAATTATCGTCTCTCGTTAGGCAACATTTTTTTCTTCTGATAATACTATGTATAGACAATTTATGCATGTCGTTAATTTTTTTTCGAGAGTATGCGAATGCGTAACTTAATTTTATAAAAGGCAGAATGTATGTTACAAGAAAAGGGTCTCGGGTGCGAACAACCGGACCTCGGCGCTCCAAAAAAGAAGGAAAATGACTACTCTCTCTCCCTAAGTTGAACTCCTACTCCGACTCTCCCCTCGCTTGAAAGGGCCGACCTAAGCAAGATCAGCTCCTCCACGATGTTGCCTGTCAGGGAGCTAGCTGACAATTGCTATACACCCAGGCGTTAAATTTATTCTCAACGTTTTCACCATTGAGGAATTTGCTGCTGATAATTTTGTTCAAACTATAGTGTGTTCCGTGACTCGTTAATCCTTTGAACTTTGTCTAGACTTGACGTGCTGTCCTAGATGTAATAAACTGGTAACATATCTTTGAATACTTATATTACATTTAATTTTTGGGTCGGCCCTGGGGTACCCAATGGGCCAGCAAGGCCACCAGATTTTCTCGGAATGGGTCAACCCGTGGCCCTGTAAATTGGCCCTAGGGCCGCAGGGCCAGGTCCAAGGCCAGGTCCGGGCCGACCCATTCCCATCTTGAGACAAAACGATGCAGGATTCCGGCGAGAAGCTCCAGAGAAGGCCTTCCTAGATGGCACATCGGCCTGGAGGTTGAAGAACCTGCAGCGCATCCAGCACCATAGGACGGAGTGGTTCCATTTGCCCTGGATGATAGCAACATAGAATTTTTTCCGTTTCTGACCTCCGCACGAAGAAGCAGCCGAAATTCCACAACGCCATCCCGATCTAGACACCACCGCTACAGATCGCTCCCTCTCCCCATCTCCATGACTAGCTAGAGGAAGCTTCACCATAGCAGAGCTCCAAATCGAGAGGGCAAGGCGCTTATTGACAGAGCCCGCCCAAGCTAACTCCTCGTTGTCCTTCCTCCATGGAAGCACAATAGAAGAACAAGAGGACGCCCACCTGGAGACGCGCCAGATCGCCAAGAAGGAAGAGTTCGACATACCAGCCTTATTGACGGAGATCCCTATGCTTCTACACCCTTCCGGTCGTCGCTCTTGCCACCAGAGGACCAAGACAAAGAGGAACAAGAACAGGCCGACCCAGATCCGGTGGGCGAGATCTGGATCTCTACTCCCAGACACCATAGAGGACAAATGACTACAACATCTAAAACTAAAACCTAGACTACAGAGGCCGGAACCTCCCCTCCACCATCTCTAGACAGCAGCGCCACCGGGGATGGCTTCGGTTTGGCCCGAGAGGGAGAAAGCGACTCTCAGGGGGAGAGTTTACTATAGCGAGAGGGGAGGATGGGGAGAGGAGGTCCTATCAGCCTGGGAAGTTCCATTTCATGGCCATGTCCAGAAAATGTCATATCGGAGTACATAGATACTACGGGACCTTATCCCTTCCCCTCTCCCCTCCCTGCTACAGTACCACGTGTCACCGCCGCTTGCTCCAAGGCCAATTCGAAGCCTTCCCCACCGGCATCGTCGGTGGTGGAAGGTGCAGGAGAGGTGCCGGAGCCCCCTTGTACAGTTTTGCTGCTTGTTTCGGCTGGATGCTGGTGTATGGCTTCGTGTCGCGAGGTTCTCGGCGTGCCCTTCGGGCCATGGACACCGACGGCAAGATCTCCTCTCCCCTGCTCGGTGGAGGTAGGTTTATGAAGCCTCTGAATAAGGTCTGTGTTGGGGCTGGCTCGGCTGCCTGGGAGCCTCCCGTTCTTCGGTCGGCCGTGGTGGCAGGGGAAGAACTGGGGGCGCTCTTCTTCAGTCCATTCTTCGCCCCCCTTTGGGTGCTACCTCTCTGCAACAGCAAGGTTCCGTCTTCCCTCTGGTCGGCTGTGGCGGCGGGGAGAGGGGGTTGGTGCCAGGCGGGCGGCTGCATGTAGGTTCGCCTCCGAGTTACTCCGTGGCGTATGTGAGCGGTGTCCGGAGGTCGCCAGATACTCCCCCTTTCGTCTTGCCGCAGTGGCGAGGGACAGAAGGATAGGCGCCTCGATGTGGAAGCCGAAGCTAAAGACAATGGAAGCTGCGTCCTCTGGATCTTCCTCGAAGTGGCCCTTCAGTAGCATGAGGGCTGTTGGGCTGCTACCCGTTCTGGTCGAAAGGCGACCTCGGGATCAAATCTCCATGGGAGGCCCTTCTCCGAAGTGTGCCATTAGTGCTCGACCTCCCATTCTTGGCAAGTGGTTCGTCCCCGCCAGGTGCGGGAGGGCTGGCAGTTCCGCTTCCTCTCCGGTTCGATGGGCGTGATGACCCACAAGTACAGGGGGTGTATCGCAGTATTTTTGATAATTAAGAGTGTCGAACCCAACGAGGAGCAGAAGGTGTTGACGAGTGGCTTGGAGCAGGAATTCTCTTTAAATACTTAGCAAACGGATTTTTAGCGTTTTTTGATAATGTAGATAAATAAAGTGTGAGTTAATAAAAGACAATAATAATAGATGTAGCAAGTGGTCCAATCCTTTCTTTAGCAAAGGACAAGCCGGTTGTATTACATAAGATGACCAAACGTTCTCGATGACACATGGGAATACTGTCAAGTGCTTTCGCTTCATATAGTTGATTAATCTTATTTAGTTGGATAAGTGTTGTGTGGGTGAACCTGTGCTAATGTACTGACCTTCCTAGGACTAATACATACTTGTGATTATACCCCTTGCAAGCATCTGCAAGTACAAGAAAGTAATTAAGATAGAAACCTAACCACAACTTTAAACTCTGAGATCCTACACTCCCTTGTGCAAAGGTTTCCTAACAGGGGTTCAGGTTTCTATCACTCCGGCAATCCCTACGATTAGTATCCAAATACATAATGCATTCCCCTAGGCCCATAAAGGTGAAGTGTCATGTAGTCCACGTTCACATGACACCACTAAGAATAACACCACAACTTAAATAACAAACCATTGAATCTTTCTCAACACAATTCCACTACTAACAACATGACTTCTCCCATGTCCTCAAGAACTAAACGAACTACTCACGAGACATCATATGGATCAAGATCAGAGATGAAATAATGATAAGTAACAGTCTGAACATAACAATAATTCATTGGTTCCACTCAATAGCATCAACTGCAACAAGTAATCAACACCGGGAAAGTTTCCCTAAGAACTATGCAAGATTCAACCCAATTGTTATAGCGGTATGAAGTGGTGATGATGGTGTGCAAGATTCAACCCAATTGTTATAGCGGTATGAAGTGGTGATGATGGTGCTGGTGGAGATGATGATGGAGATGATGATGATGATCCCGATGAAGTCCAGCTTGATGGTCGTGTTGATGGCGACAATCTCCCCTCTCCGGGAAGGAATTTCCCCGGCAGATTTCTGCCTGCCGGAGGGCTCTTTTTCTCTTTGCAGTTTTCCGCCCCGCAGAGGCGGCGGAATCTTTCTGTGGTCGCTCCCTGAGACTTAGGGTTTCGTGGGGAATATATACGGCAAAGAGCGGAGCCAGAGGTGGGCTAGGGTGGCCACACCACCTGGTGGCGCGGCCAGGGCTGGCCCGCGCCAGGGGTTGGTGTGGGCCCCCTGTGGCCCTTCTCTGGTCCCCCTTCTGGCATCCTTCGTCTTCTGGAAAAATAGGATTTTCCATATATTTTCCGGGATTTTTTGATCTTCGCGAATTTCGCCTCCAAACAGTGCCTTTTCCATCAGAATCCTGACTTCAGCGGTCCATCCTCGAAAAGTCATCAACCATGCAAAAACAAATGAAATAACATAAGTATCATCTCTTAATATGAAAAATATCAATGAATAACAGTAAATTATGATATAAAATAATGATGCAAAATGGACGTATCAACTCCCCCCAAGCTTAGACTTCGCTTTCCCCAAGCGAAAACTGAGCTCAATAAACATGACCTTAGGTTTATAGAGTGAAGTGTCGATAAAAGAATACAGACAAGAAGCATCACATTCATCAATACATAAATCATAATAGAAGACAACTCACTATTATATAACTTAACTTGTAATAAGTAAAGGAAACACAATAAATATACACAAAGTAAATCATAATTGGTAATGGTAAACTTTGCTCTTGGTCAAAGAATAGTTAACAATTTGCAGGAGTTCAAACATAATGGGATTTCCAATGATAGCTTTCAAAGTAATATTGACTAAGATAAGAGCAGTGTGCAAAACAAGGAACATAAGAAACATGATTAAATAAATCATCATATGAATGAATGAAACACAACAACTCAAAATACTTGCTGAGATAGAAAGGGACAGGTTTACTGACTCAACTTAAAGTAAGAGATAGGCCCTTCGCAGAGGGAAGCAGAGATTTCAAGTTTCATAAAGAGCTTCCAAAAATTATGGTACTTATTAGCTTTCAGCTCTCATTGCCCCTATCAGAAGCATCTTTAGGTGATTAAGGTTAAAGTGATCAAATATGAGGATATGCTTGACAAGTTATAAGTTGAAAATCTCATGCCCCTTACTTACTAGTACCGTTCCTCATGCTACTCAAGTTTAGTCACAGGTAAGTTCTTGTCATTGTAAGTACATGTATATCATAGAGAACCGCCAATGGGGTACCCCTTGCCCTATGATACGGAAGATTCCCCATATCAAAATGACAAGGCAAGCAGACAATGAGCATCTCAGCAATCCTTTTATTTCCTATTTGCATAGGCCCCTTTTTTCTCTTTCTTTTTCTCTCTTTTTTTCTTTCCTATTTGCATAGGTTTTTTTTATAGGATGCTTCATAGATTGCTCACTATGGTTACGATGCAGGTTTCCACCATGATTAGGCATGGCTTAGACCAGCCGCCCAGACATTTCTCTAACACATATACGAACTCCATGAGCCTTACAAGCTCCCCTTTCATTTCACACTGTCGGGATCCATAAGCAAAAGAACATGATATCAACTAAATAAAGTGCAATGTTGAAAGCGTTCCCCATGGTAACATGGTTCTGCTAATTCACAACTTACAAAGCGCAAGCATATACGCAACATAGATGGGCACAATGGTTCAAGTTTATTAAGTGCAAGAAATTAAAATGTGCCTTCAAGTTCGTGAGAGCTTTAATCACTAATTTTCACATAAAAAGTTTAATTCAGAAGGTAGATAAAAATATGAATTTACTTGGAATAGCAATAATGCTAATAGGTAGGTATGGTGGACACAAATGGCATAGGTTTCTTTTTATCACTTACCTACTCGAGGACGAGCAGGAGTTAAGCTTGGGGATGTTGATACATTGCAAATGTATCTATAATTTTTGATGTTCCATGCTTGGTTTTATCCACTTTCTTGTGTTTTGTCCACACTTTGGAGTACTTTTCATATGATTTCTTGGACTAACCTATTAACAAGAGCCACGGTGCCAGCTGCCTGTTTTCTGCTGTTTTTGGTTCCAGGAAAGTTAGAAAATGAATATTCTCGGAATTGGACGGGACAAAAGCCAAAGTGCCTATTTTTCCGGAAGTCATCAGATGCCAGAGTACGAGACGGAGAGGGGCTAGGGGGGCACCACACCACCTAGCCGCGCGGCCCAGCCTGGCCCATGCCAGGGGGTGGTCTGGCCGCCTCCGGCACCCCCTCGGCCTCTCCTTCCTCCTATAAGATGCCCTCGGGACGAAAACCCTAAGTACCCGATCAAAAATCCACGAAAGAGTCTGTAGCTGCCATCATCTCCATCCGTAGATCGGGAGGGATCTGAAGCTCTTCTCGGCACCCTGCCGGAGAGGGGAATTCACCCTGGAGGCCTTCTTCATCACCATGCAAGCCTCCGGTGTGATGCGTGAGTAGTTCATCCTTGGACTACGGATCCATGTAGTAGCTAGATGGCTGGTTCTCCTCCTTTGTGCTTTCATGTTTAGATCTTGTGAGCTCCGTTCATGATCAAGATCATCTATTTGTAATTCTGCATGTTGTGTTTGCGGGGATCCGATGGATATTGAGATGCTATTTCAGATTGATTATTGATTCTATCATGTCTTTGTTATTTGTGATCTTGCATGCTTTCCGTTGTTAGTAGCTATCTTGGCCAAGTAGATGCTAGCAACTCCAAGAGTTAGTATTTATGCTCGATAGTGGGTTCATGCCTCTGGTAATATGGGGAAGTGACAGAAATCTCTAAGGTACTAGATGTGCTGTTGCTATTAGGGAGAAAACAACAATCTTTTCTTCATAGAACAATCGTATTGTTTACATTACACGCAATTCATAAAGCAATAATCTGTTGCTTGCAACTTAATACTGGAGGGGGTTCGGATGATAACCTGAAGGTGGATTATTAGTCATAGATGCAGTTGGATGGCGGTCTATGTATAATGTTGTAATGCCCAATCGAATCTCAAAGGAGTCAAGATGATTAGTATATGCATGTATTGCTTTCTCGATGTTTGTCAATTGCCCCACTGTAATTTGTTCACCCAGCGTGTTATTTATCTAAGGTGAGCCACCTCTAGTGAACTATGGATCCTGGTCCCTTTCTTTTACATACAATCTATAAACTATTACTGCTTTGTGTTTACTTTCTGGAAACTATTACTTCTTTCCATTCGATACGTTTAATCCTTTGTTTTCAGCAAAACACGGTGAGATTGACAACCTTATTGCAAGTTGGGGACAGAGTTCTGTGGTTGTGTTGTACAGGTCTCCACGTTGCTACTAGCATCGGTAGTGCGCCCTGCCAAGGCTCAGCTAGTAACACCTGTGGGGTGTATCCTTACTCCTACTGGTTCGATTAAACCTTGGTTTCATAACTGAGGGAAACTTGTTGCTGTGCTCATCATACCTTCCTCTTGGGGTTCCTAACGAGCTCTACATCAACACTGAGCCATCAAGCATTTTTCTGGCGCCGTTGCCGGGGAACGAAGAAGAAGAAACTCCCACGTCAACACCGCACCAGCATTTTTCTGGCGCCGTTGCCGGGGAGTAAAGGACATCTTCACAAGGGGAGTCGCTCATAACCAATCTCTTTACTTTGCTATTTTTGTTTTGCTTAGTTTCCTTTTGTTTTGTTTGCTTGTTTCTTTATCAAAAACAGACAAAAAATAGTTTTACTAGTTTGCTTTCTTATTTGAAAACACAAAAAAATGACTACTCTTGAAAACACTAAGTTGTGTGACTTCACTAGCACCAACAACAATGATTTTATGCTCCACATGTGCCTGTAGATACTTTCTTTGAGATAAAACCTGTTTTACTCAATCTTGTTATGAGAGAACAATTTTCTGGTATTGGTAATGAAGATGCTGCTGCCCTCTAAATAACTTTGTTGAACTTTGTGAGATGCAAAAGCATAGGGATGTAGATGGTGATATTATTAAGCTGAAATTGTTTCCTTTCTCTTTGAGAGGAAAAGCTAAAGAATGGTTGAATTCCTTAACTAGGAATAGTATTGATTCTTGGACTAAGTGCAAAGATGATTTCATTGGAAAATACTATCCTCCTGCTAAGATTATATCTATGAGAAGTGAAATAATGAAGTTTAAACAATCTGATAATGAACATGTTGCTCAAGCTTGGGAAAGAATGAAATCTTTGGTAAAGAATTATCCCACTCATGGACTGACTGCTTGGATGATCATCCAAACTTTTTATGCAGGAGTGAACTATTCTTCAAGGAACCTATTGGA
The DNA here is from genome assembly GCA_916181665.1 of Avena sativa. Lineage (NCBI taxonomy): Eukaryota > Viridiplantae > Streptophyta > Magnoliopsida > Poales > Poaceae > Avena > Avena sativa. The sequence continues at coordinate 523,608,697 of OV702287.1, read as the reverse complement.
CTCTGTTGCTGGAGGTACCTTTATGACCATTACTTTGGGTGTTGCAACAAAGCTTCTGGATAATATGATGGTTATTTATCCTGAATGGCATACTGAGAGAGCTCCACAAGGTAGGAAGGTAAATTCTGTTGAGGAAACCTCCTCCTTGAGTGATAAAATTGATATTATTATGTCTATGCTTGTTAATTGGAAAGCCCATATTGATCCAAATAATGTTCCTTTAGCTTCTTTGGTTGCTCAAGAAGAGCAAGTTGATGTGACCTTCAAATGAAATAACAATTTTGGCAATAATGCTTATAGGAATAATTTTGGTAACAACAATTATAAGCCATATCCTCCCAACAATGGTAATGCTTATGGAAGTTCCTACAACAATAATAGGAGTGCTCCCTCTGAACTTGAAGTTATGCTTAAAGAGTTTATTAGTAAACAAACTGCTTTCAATAAAACTATTGAGGAAAAACTCTCTAATGCTGAAAGAAATATAGCATCTTTGGCTGAAGCTCAATCTTCTTTGAATAAAATGGCTGCTAAACCTGAAACTAATGATAATCCCTTTGCAGCTACTAATGCCATACAAGTAAGAATTGATGAAAATATTAGACTGTTAGCTGAATTACATGCTAAGTGGGAAAGAGAAGATGAAATTGCTAGAAACATTAGTGTTTCTACTATCACCACCACTAGTGTTGAGGCTAGTAACAGTTCTACTACTCTAGATGATAATTTTGATTTTAATCTTGATGGTTGCAATATTTCTGAAGTTATTAAGTTCCTACAAAAGCTTGCTAAAAGTCCTAATGCTAGTGCTATGAACATGGCCTTTACAAAACACATTACTGATGCTCTCATAAAGATTAAAGAAGAAAAGATGAAACATAAAGCTTCTATTCCTATAAAACAAGAAGATGGTTGGGAACCCATCATTAATATGAAAGTGAATGACTTTGATTTCAAAGCTTTATGTGATCTTGATAGTAGTGTTTCTATTATGCCTAGAAGGATTTATGATATGCTTGATTTGCCTCCACTTGAAGATTGTTATTTGAATGTCCCACTTGATGATAATGCTCAAAAGAAACTCATAGGGAGTCTTAATGACGTTCTTATTATGGTTAACAATGCCTATGTCTCCGTTGATTTCTATGTTTCGGATGTTGAATATAATGCTTCTTGTCCTATTACTTTGGGAAGACCTTTTCTTAGAACTGTTGATGCCATTATTGATATGAAAGAAGGCACCATTAAATATCAAATCCCACTCAAGAAAAGTATAGAACACTTCCCTAAGAAGAGAGAGAATATTTCTTCTGCTTCTCCTATGAAAATAAAATTTGGTCTTAATGGTTCTTCATTTGAGAACACTTGATTCTTTTTCTTGCTTCTTATGCCTAACTTAAAGGCATTAAAGAAAAGTACTTATTGGGAGGTAACCCAAAAGTTTTAGCTGAGTCTTGGAAGTTATTACCTCAGTAATAACTGCTCCTTATCCTTTTTATTTGCTTTTAGTGCCAAGAGTAACCTCTAATGAGAGAGAGGTAATGATTGGGAAAGTTGCTGTCCTAAAACAGATTTCTATGCTTCACCGTGAAAATTCGTGTAAAATCTCTAAACGTCTTTTTGAGGTGTGAATTTTTGTGCTTCTGCCCCAGGTTATTATCTAACTTTCGTTAGTTTAACACTTTTTGATTTGAGCAACAGAAGGTCTTAGAAAAATCGTCTTTACCTGCTGGTCTGTTTTGACAGATTTCTGCCATTTTCTGCATTTGCTTCTTGTTGGTTCCTTTTTGAGTTCTTTTGGGGAATTGAGCTTTTTGAGGGAAGTGCTACAGTAGCTAGTGTTCTAATGGAAGTTTATTTGGTGTTATAACTGAACCTTAAGACTTATTTATCTTGAGTGCACTAATGTTACTAATAAAGATTGTGTGAAGTTTTGTATGAAGGAAAAATTTCAGGTGTATGGAAGGAATGAGTAATGAGATGAAGGATGGACTAAAGCTCAAGCTTGGGGATGCCACGCGTGTCACCCTAAGAAATATCCAAGAATTACAAGCGTCAAAGTTTGGGGATTCCCAAGGCATCCCCTTCTTCATCAATAAAAATCCCAGGTTTCTTCCAAACGCTTCATTTTTGTTGTTTCATGCACAGTTGTGTTGTTCTTGGAGCGTCTTCTTTTTCGTTTTTGTTTTGTTTTTTCATTTGCTTGGTTTTATTAGTTTTCTGAATAAATTGGTTGGACCCCCTCTTTCATACATTGGTTTGCAAATAGTTTGGTTTGGATTGGAAAAGAGTAGGAAAGTTCATGCTTATGTGGTAAAAAGAGCTTGTTTTTTACTGTGGCCTATGCTTTGTCATGCCATGCTTGATATTGTTTTGGCTTTATGCTTAGTATTCTTTGCTGTAGCATGACTTGTTATAAACAATTGAGATTGCTTAATGTGCCTTGGATGAATCATGCGTTGTTTTAGCATATTAAAGCATAGTATAGTGGTATTCTCCTTTGATGCTTTATTTGGGTTGACTTGGCACATGCTCACACCATGTTATGACTATCTCAAGTCACCATAATCCTTTATGATCCTTTAGGTTTCAACTTGTAGTATCACTTTATTCTTTGATCAATGATGTTTTCTCGTTCTGCATTATTATGGCCATTATTGCTCTCTTAGTTTGTCGCGTCGCTCCCAGTCTTTTGCTAGCCTCCACAACCAAGTATGAGTTCCACTCATGCATCCTACTCCCTAAACCAAGTTATTCCAAAGAGTCCACCATACCTACCTATTAGCATATGCTATTCCAAGTATATTCATGCTTTTGTTTACCTTCCAAATTAAACTTGTTATGAGAAAATTAGTGATTAAAGCTCTCACGAACTTGATGGCACACTTTACCTTTTTGCATCTAATAAACTTGAACCATTGGGTCCTTCTTTATTGCGTATATGCTTGCGCTTTATAATTTGAAATTAGCAGAACCATGTACCATGGGGAACGCTTTCAACATTGCACTTGTACTTTGTACCCCGTTGATATCATGTTCTTTTGCTTACGGATCCCGGCGGTGTGAAATAAAAGTGGAACTTGTAAGATCATGGAGTTTGTATGTGTGTTAGAGAAACGCCTGGGCCGCTAGCCTAAGCCATGCCTAATCATGGTGAAAACTTGCAGCATCACCATAATGAGCACTCTATGAAGCATCCTCAATAAAATCCTATGCAAATAGCAAATAAAAAGATCGTTGAGATGCTCATTGTCTGCTTGCCTTGTCATTTTGATTATGGGAAAGCTCCTGTATCATGTTCAAGGGGTACCCTGTTGGCGGTTCTTTATGATACACATGTACTTACAATGACAAGAGCTTACTCGTGACTAAAGTTGAGTAGCATGAGGATCGGTCTTCGTAAGTAAGGGGCATGAGATTTCGGTTTATAACTTGTCAAGCATATCCTCTTAGTTGTGTTACTTTAACCTTAATCACCTTAAAGATGCTTGTGATAGGGGCAATGAGAGCTGAAAGCTATAAGTACCATAATTTTTGGAAGCTCTTTATGAGACTTGAAACCCTATTTCCTTCTATGAAGGACTTTCTTCCACCATTATATTGAGTCTCCACCTTCTACCTTTATGCACCTACTTTGAGAGCATAGTGGCCATTCTTAGTTCTATGTGCATTGTCCCAAGACTAGTTGGTTGATGCATAACTTGATATTGCTTGTTTTAAACTATTTGTATCTAGTCACTCCTATGAACTTTGAAGGTGTTCTATGCATTTATGTTTTGCTACTCTATGAGGGACAAGCTGAATACTATTATGCTATATTTTCTTTATGTGAAACAAACAAACGTCTTGCAAAGCATTGTTATTCATGAATCTTTTGTTTGTACATTTTCATGTTGCATCATAGTTTCTTTGTCTTATTGCTAGAACTTTGTCTTTCATGTTATGATTGAAGTACTATGATCCCAGCTTTGAGTGTTTTACAAATATTTGATCAAGTCTTTGATGGTGCATGTCACCTCAAAAATTATTCTTTCTTTTTATCACTTACCTACTCGAGGACGAGCAGGAGTTAAGCTTGGGGATGTTGATACATTGCAAATGTATCTATAATTTTTGATGTTCCATGCTTGGTTTTATCCACTTTCTTGTGTTTTGTCCACACTTTGGAGTACTTTTCATATGATTTCTTGGACTAACCTATTAACAAGAGCCATAGTGCCAGCTGCCTGTTTTCTGTTGTTTTTGGTTCCAGGAAAGTCAGAAAATGAATATTATCGGAATTGGACGGGACAAAAGCCAAAGTGCCTATTTTTCCGGAAGTCATCAGATGCCAGAGTACGAGACGGAGAGGGGCTAGGGGGCCACCACACCACCTGGCCGCGTGGCCCAGCCTGGCCCGCGCCAGGGGGTGGTCTGGCCGCCTCTGGCACCCCCTCAGCCTCTCCTTCCTCCTATAAGGTGCCCTCGGGACGAAAACCCTAAGTACCCGATCAAAAATCCATGAAAGAGTCTGTAGCCGCCGTCATCTCCATCCCTAGACCGGGAGGGATCTGAAGTTCTTCCCGGCACCCTGCCAGAGAGGGGAATTCACCCTAGAGGCCTTCTTCATCACCATGCAAGCCTCCGGTGTGATGCGTGAGTAGTTCATCCTTAGACTACGGATCCATGTAGTAGCTAGATGGCCGGTTCTCCTCCTTTGTGCTTCATATTTAGATCTTGTGAGCTCCGTTCATGATCAAGATCACCTATTTGTAATTCTGCATGTTGTGTTTGCGGGGATCCGATGGATATTGAGATGCTATTTTAGATTGATTATTGATTCTATCATGTCTTTGTTATTTGTGATCTTGCATGCTTTCCGTTGTTAGTAGCTATCTTGGCCAAGTAGATGTTAGCAACTCCAAGAGTTAGTATTTATGCTCGATAGTGGGTTCATGCCTCTGGTAATCTGGGGAAGTGACATAAATCTCTAAGGTACTAGATGTGTTGTTGCTACTAGGGAGAAAACAACGATCCTTTGTTCATAGAGCAATTGTATTGTTTACTTTACACGCAGTTCGTAAAGCAATAATCTGTTGCTTGCAACTTAATACTGGAGGGGGTTCGGATGATAACCTGAAGGTGGATTATTAGTCATAGATGCAGTTGGATGGCAGTCTATGTATAATGTTGTAATGCCCAATCGAATCTCAAAGGAGTCAAGATGATTAGTATATGCATGTATTGCTTTCTCGATGTTTTGCCCCGCTGTAATTTGTTCACCCAGCGTGTTATCTATCTAAGGAGAGCCACCTCTAGTGAACTATGGATCCCGGTCCCTTTATTTTACATACAATCGATAAACTATTACTGCTTTGTGTTTACTTTCTGCAAACTATTACTTCTTTCCATTCGATACGTTTAATCCTTTGTTTTTAGCAAAACACGGTGAGATTGACAACCTCATCGCAAGTTGGGGACGGAGTTCTGTGGTTGTGTTGTATAGGTCTCCGCGTTGCTACTAGCATCGGTAGTGCGCCCTGCCAAGGCTCAGGTAGTAACACCTTTGGGGTGTTTCCTTGCTCCTACTGGTTCGATTAAATCTTGGTTTCATAACTAAGGGAAACTTGCTGCTGTGCTCATCATACCTTCCTCTTGGGGTTCCCAACGAGCTCTACATCAACACTGAGCCATCACACCCCCTGGTGGCGTGGCCAGGTGGGCCCGCGCCATGGGGTGGTGTGAGCCACCCGGGCTCCATTTCCGTCCCTATTTCTACTCATTGCTTTCCTTGTTAGATAAAAACTGCAAAAATATAAATTGACAGATTGTTCGCGGACTTTTTCTTACCAGAACTGTTACCTATTCGAAAACAGACTCTGCAGGTCTCTGAACTTGGTCTTTGATAAAATTTTCTGGACTTACCATTTGAATAGCATCAATATCTTTATCTTTGTAAACATATTGATTGAGTCATTTAACCATTCACCATCTTATTACACCATTTTCTCCTACAATTTGGAAATTTCTTTCACACAAAACTTAACACAATTCTCATTAGCACCATTAGTGCAAGCGAGGTAATAAAAAGTTCAATTTCAATTTAAATCTATCAAAACATAAGCTACTGTAGCAACTCCTTCGAAAGCCCAAAAAGGAATTTAAAAAAGAAATCGATATAAGAAGCAAATGCAAGAGTAGCAAAAATCTGTCAAAATAGACCAGCAGGTAAAGATCAATTTTTTTGAAAATCTTATGTAGCTTAAATAAAAAAGTGCACAACTAATGGAAGTTAAATAATAACCTGGGGCATGCACACAAAAATTACAGATCAGTACGATATTGTGGGATTTTTCATGATTTTTTATACTGAAGCACAAAAATCTGTTTCGGGACAGCAACTTCTCCAAATATTACTTCTCTCTCATTAGAGGTTGATCTTGACACAAAAACTAAACAAAAAGGATAAGAAGAGGTTATTTCAGAAGCAATAACTTCCAAGACTTAAAGAAACAAAAACAAACTGAAAGCAAAAATATATTGGGTTGTCTCCCAAAAAGCTCTTTCTTTATAGCCATTAAGATGGGCATGATAATTTTAATGATGCTCGCATAAGATTATGAATTGAAGTAAAAGAGAGCATCAAGAAGCAAAAATACACATGTTTAATTCTAACCCACTTCCTATGCAAGGGAATTTTGTAAAAAAATAAATTGTTGAAACCAGAGGCTACTAGCATAGGAAGGCAAAACAGGCGCAACATAAAGACTTTCAGCATAAAGCGAGGAAACTTAATATTATTGAGATGCATTAGAACAATCTTCCCTCTCTCATAATAACTTTCAGTATCATGCATAAATTTAACAATATAACTATCACTTGACCCATTGTAGCAATGATCACTTATTCTAACAGAAAACACAGGGACGCTAGATCTCATAACACTACTTTGTAAAACAATATTAGAAGAATCCTTACAGAGGATAGTGTGTACATCTTCTACATATTTAGTGACAAAGTCTTTCACATTTGCTACGACAAGTTCAGCAGCTATTTGTTCATCAGGTTCAGCAACTTTATTTTTACTTTCATTAACCATACTAGCTATCATAGAATGTTCATTAATCTTAACTAGGAAAGACATTTTCTCAATGTAAGGTTCAGGTAAAATATGATTAGCAGTATAAACTTCGGTATCTCTTGCAGGAACACAATTAGCAATATCTTTATATGGTTCATGATACTTATTTCACTTCTTTTTAGGAATTTTAATATAAGAAGCAAAAGCTTTAAAATAACTTGCAATAGCTTGAGAGTATAAACCATAAGCATTACTAATATTATGAAAGTCATCAGTTCCCATAAAAGATTTAATGCATTCATAATCATAATTTATACCTGACTTTCTTCCTTTATCATTTTTCCATGCTTCAGCATTGTCTTGAATACGGTCTAGAAGATCCCATTTAGCTTCTTGTTCCAGACGTGTAAATGATCCAGCACAAGAAGCATCCAATCGATCCTTGTCATGAAGAGAAAGCCTTGCATAAAAGTTATTTATAATAATATTGTTAGGGATCTCATGAATAGGACATTTGAGTATTAGTAATTTCAATCTCCCCTAAACTTGAGCTGTACTCTCTCCATCACGAGGCCAAAAGTTGTATATTTGATTCCGATCTTTATGAATCTCACTAGGAGGATAAAATTTTGAATAAAAGAGAGGTACTACTTCCTCCCATTTAAGAGCTTGACCATTCTTCAGCGGCTTGTACCATTCCTTAGCTCTTGCTTTCAGTCATAATGAGAATAACTTCTTCTTGACTTGATCTGTTGTAATACCTGCACACTTGAACAACCCACATAATTCGTGTATAAAGAGCCAATGATCACCGGGATAGACAGTTCCATCTCCAAAATAGTAGTTATCCATAACACGATCAATAATTCTTGTAGGTATCTTAAAGTATCATTTTCAGCAAGTGGTGGTTCATCTACTACCTTAGCAGTGGTAGTAGCATTATGAAATAAGAAACTAAGTAAATTATCTATATTGAAATAAAGTAACTAACAGAAGTAAACAATACTCACGGTAGAACTTTCCTTTACCAGTTACACTCTCCAATAGCGCTGAACTCCCCGACAACGGCGCCAGAAAATAGTCTTAATGACCCACAAGTATAGGGAGGGTATCACAGTATTTTCGATAAGTAAGAGTGTCGAACCCAACGAGGAGCAGAAGGTGTTGATGAGTGGCTTGGAGTAGGAATTCTCTTTAAATACTTAGCAAACAAATTTTTAGGGGTTTTGATAATGCAGATAAATAAAGTGCGAGTTAATAAAAGACAATAATAATAGATGCAGCAAGTGGTCCAATCCTTTCTTTAGCAAAGGACAAGCTGGTTGTATTACTTAAAATGACCAAACATATAGTTGATTAATCTTCTTTACTTGGATAAGTGTTGTGTGGGTGAACCTGTGCTAATGTACTGACCTTCCTATGACTAATACATACTTGTGATTATACCCCTTGCAAGCGTCTACAAGTATAAGAAAGTAATTAAGATAGAAACATAACCACAGCTTTAAACTCTGAGATCGTACACTCCCTTGTGCAAAGGTTTCCTAAGAGGGGTTCAGGTTTCTGTCACTCCGACAACCCCTATGATTAGTAGCCAAATACACAATGCATTCCCCTAGGCCCATAAAATGAAGTGTCATGTAGTCGATGTTTACATGACACCACTAGAAGAATAACACCACAACTTAAATAACAAACCATTAAATCTTTCTCAACACAATTCTACTACTAACAACATGACTTCTCTCATTACCTCAAGAACTAAACGAACTACTCACGAGATATCATATGGATCAAGATCAGAGATGAAATAATGATAAGTAACAATCTAAACATAACAATAATTCAATGGTTCCACTCAATAGCATCAACTACAACAAGTAATCAATACCGGGAAAGTTTCCCCTAAGAACTATGCAAGATTCAATCCAATTGTTACAGCGACATGAAGTGGTGATGATGGTGCTGGTGGAGATGATGATGGAGATGATGATGATGATCCCGATGAAGTCCAGCTTGATGGTGGTGTTGATGGCGACGATCTCCCCTCTCCGGGAAGGAATTTCTCCGGCAGATTTCTGCCTGTCGGGGAGCTCTTTCTCTCTCTGCAGTTTTCCGCCCCGTAGAGGCGGCGAAATCTTTCTGTGGTCACTCGCCGAGTCTTAGGGTTTCGTGAGAAATATATACGCCATAGAGCAGAGCCAGAGGTGGGCCAGGGTGGCCACACCACTTGGTGGCGCGGCCAGGTCTGGCCCGCGCCAGGGGGTGGTGTGGGCCCCTTGTGGCCCATCTCCACTCCCCCTTGTGGCATCCTTCCTCTTCTGAAAAAATAGGATTTTTCGTATATTTTTCGGGATTTTCTGATCTTCGCGAATTTCGCCTTCAAACAGTGCTTTTTCCATCAGAATTTTGACTTCAGCGGTCCATCCTCCAAAAGTTATCAACCAATGAAAAACAGATAAAATAACATAAGTATCATCTCTTAATATGAAATATATCAATAAATAACAGTAAATTATGATATAGAATAGTGATGTAAAATGGACGTATCAGGGCCTCACGAGCAAGAGACCCTGACCTCGCCATTGGCTGGAGGTCGTCGAAGATTGGTGGTGGAGGCTCTTTGGGACTTGTTTGTTTTTTTATCTTTTAGTCCTAGGGTGCTGTTTGTTAGTTGGAGGCCTTTTTTGGTTGTATCTAGTTTTGCTATGGTGCTTCATGGCAAGGGTCTCTATGCATTTTGTACCCGCCACGTGTAACTGTTTCGCAGCTTCGGTGGTCTTCTAGACCCTGTTAATAGTTCAATAAAAAAACCTGCAACACCGTTCCCACCAACCGGCCTGGCCACGACACGGCGAGTGGTGCAAAGTGAGCAGCGAAAATTCGACCATGGGTCGATGCCTTCTTTTTCTTTCATTCGTCACGGTCGGAGGTGGTACTACACACAAGTTACCCCTGGTGGTCTCCTCCGAGATCTGATCCAGCTGCATCGCGGCTGCTTCGGTGGTTCAAGGATACGTACGTGCCGATTGTCGCGTGACGGGAAGGACAAAGGAGTAATTCCATCGTAGGATGCTTGCCACCGAGGAGGGTTTAAAGACTGGAATTGTTTTTGTTTTTTTTTGGAAACGTTAAGACTGGAAGTGTTCGTACTGTGTGTTCTGAATGCTTTCACTTTGTTTGGTTTTTCAGAGAAACGTCGGCGTAATTTTCAGAGGAAAATGAACAGACTGACCGATCTCTGCTTTTCGGCCGGTGTCCAGAAAATGTCATGTCGGAGTACGTAGATACGGGTTAACTGCAACTATTTTCCTTGGTAGTACACGACAATCACTGTGGGCTTGCTAAGACCCGGAGTCTATGAGACTAGTCTATGCCGTGTTGCCGTGTCGGCGATCGACCAAATTCCAATTTCCAAGTCAGCGCAAGCAAGCGTAACTAGACCAGGTACAAGCTGAAAAATGGTTTTAGTGGACGCGCTTTTGAATTTTTTAAAAAACAGACATATCTTCGGACGTGTAGATCACAAAAAAGCAGGGTCGGAATGTTGACATGGGGTGAGAAGTTGCTGGCAGGAAGCTAGTGTGTATTGTTATTGTACTTGCAGGGTCGTTGTCGTTTTGCTGTACTTATAAAAATTGTGGGAAATACCGGGTACGTGGCGGGGCGTACGTGCTTGACGGTGGACGCGCACATGCATGATCGGCGACGCATGCCCGAGACGAGACCGAGCTAGCAGGCGGCTACTCTCACTCGAGGGAGATCATTTTGTGCCGGCCTTTCAAGTTTCATGCATACACGCACGCGGTGCATAACACTCAAACACTGGCCTGGGCCGGGCATGGCAGACCACACCAAATTAAGACCCGATGGAGCCTGGCGCAGTGGCGCTGCCGCGATCGAGATCAACGTACGTATGATGCTTTAATTTGGATGGTACGGTGTCGGCGTCAGATGCCAGCATTGTATAGCATATGTATACTCCAGGTGTCAAAGGAATTAAGTTTGGGTCCAGCTGGCTGGCTGAGTGATACCACGGTAAGCCGAACACGCGTGTGGATATGCATGCATTGCATATTTGCATTCACCGGTCAATTTGAGTTGGTCATGGTCAGGTGGTACGTGGTGAATAATCAGGCTTCTGTGTACCGCGCGCCACCGTGCAAGTTCAGTACAGCGTCCGTGTCCAAAGTCGTTGCAGCCGGCCCCAGAAAACGAACGAGCGTTTTTTTTTCTTTGAACACAGAAAACGAAAGAGCGTACTTAGCTGTAGATGCTGGTAGGATTCCATGAAATGGTAACCGGAGAATTTCCCGTTCGGGAGAACTGAATTTTTGGTAGTAGGTCGAGATGGTGACAATATTCCGTGCAGTGCATGTAAGAGAAAAGAAAGAGTAATACTCCAACCTCATACTAATATGCATCTCCATGATCAGTGAAAAAACTGTACCTCGAGATATATACTGATGGTAGAGTAAAGCCAATTCAAACGGCCTGTTTGTCTTCGGCGGGCCATGGCGTACCGGAAACGCCGAGGGAGAATGCAAACAACACGCACATCATCTACAGCGCAGCCTTTCTCAAATGAATAAATAAACTACAGCGCAGGCCGATCATATGGAGCTCATGCATCTATCCTATATTTGGAGACTTCCCTAGTTTGGCTCCATCCCGAATTCGGTAGGAAACAATTTGCCGTTGAACGCAGAGTTAAGGAGGACGACGCTTGCTGCCGATGGATATCTGGATCCGACGGTTGGCGTGTCGTCTTTCATGTCTTTAATTACCATATGTCAGAACAAAGCAGAGGGAAGAAGAACGTCCAGAATATTTGTTAGGGTCCACTCAGACTGAACGTTTCAACGTTCAGTAGAGAGTCCACTTCATCTTAAAAATCTAGACTGATGAGAGAAAGAAGTTTCTCTCTTGTAAGGTAGGTATGACCTGCTTCATATACGAGATGAGACTAAACACTAAGCAGCTTCACCGGTCAACATAGTTCCTAACGGGAACGCCCAACCTAGGCGATAGGGGGGGAGGTCCCCTCGCCGCCGCTGGAAGACCCGTCAGGCGAAGCCCTGGCGGTGACGACGACGGCGGGCCCCTCCCTCGCACGGTGGTGGCGACTTCGTTGACGGGGCCCTCTCTCTCGCTGGATAGTTAAAGTTGTACATGTCGGCGTCAGCAGTTCAGAAAACCAAACCGAAAGAGGTCGGTTCTATTGTAGCGTAGGGCTGTAGTACTAGCATACATTCACCCGGCAATACCCAACAAAAAGCTAGCTATGACTCCCTACTGATCAGTTGGTCTGCTTCGAATGCGAATGGAAAAACGTCCCAGGCCTTTTGGATCATCGGGAAAGCAAAGCCAAACAAAGGGGGTGCAGCGCAGGGCATGGACAGCAGTGCTACCTAGGGCCTGCAAATGAACATACCACGCGGCCGGGAGCCGCCTGGCTGTCCCTCCCAGACGGAGACGGCGCCAGTACGAAGCCCTTCACCCACGCGTGTCACTTCTTATCATTATTTTAGTAAACCGTTGACTCCTCCCGTGTTCGCCCGATCGCCGCGCATTTCTCCTACAGGCGGCGTCGTGTCGCCCGCTTGTCGTCGCCTAGGACGTGAATCGATAGGGGAGCGTGTACGTTCCCCAACCGCCTGACAGGCTGACACACGCCAGGAGCCCACAGACGCGCCGTCGGTGGCGGGACGCTGCCCAGGGGCGGGCGTAGCCCGGGGACAGGCACCGGCACGGAGACGCAACTGGCAGCGCAACAGATCGTCTCATGAAATTTGTTTAGGCTGGTCGTGCTGTAGAGCACTAACATAAAGTAACATGCATGTGTTACTAGTCTAAATTACTACTTATATAGTAAAAAATAATATATGTGTAGTATTATTTTCTTATTTATTATAATATTGACTTATTTTGTCTTGATATGTGTGATATTATAGTAACGTATAGCTAGTTAACACAAGGTCCTCTCTTATCATTTAACTGAATGTCATGTCAAATACTCCCTCCGACCCAAATTAATTGACTTTGATTTGTCTAGATTCGGATGTATCTAGACATGTTTTAGTGCTAGATACATCCGAATGTATACAAATCAAAGTCAATTAATTTGGGTCGGAGGGGGTACTACTTAGTTGGCAATACATGTAGAACTATGTTACTATCCAAGTTACTCCCACTATGACTAGTCATAAGCTCCATTTCGATCGTTGTCGTGTTGGACACCTACAAAAGACGATTAAATGTCGGCTTGTTCGACACCTCGTTTTCCGTCTTAAAATATAAATACTCCGAGAGTATCTAAACTCGTGCGAATTGGAAAATAGCCGTCTCTTCTCGGTTTCACGATAAAAAGTAGCTTAAATAGACAATGAAAACCGCGTACGGCTTGAAAAAGTTTTTCGGTGCCCTAAATATCATTCCCCACGCGTGCGCCACCATGATCCCTCGTTCTCCTTCAGCCACCTTATGGACGAGATGCATTTGCTCTATCTAGTTCCACATGTTATGATACAGTATCATATTATGATATCACTAACACGTCTCTTTTCATTACTTGTTGTGTCACATCAGATTTCTGCCAAGGTGGTATGCATGATGCTGCTTAGAGCATCTTCGATAGTCTAACCAGCTGGTGGTTGTATAAAGCTACTATGTCATCTGTACCCATCATCTATAGGCACTCATACAATAGTTTTGGTTCTAAGTTTGATTACTAGTTTCTTATTTTCTTTATTCTTTTCTCTATCTCTTTCTTTGTATTAATTGCAGTTGCCTAAGAACACATGTAAATGTGCGTTCTTGCATAAGAGCCCACTTCTCTTTTTTATGTCTCTCTCTCTTTTCCATAGGCAAAAGTGTCACGCAGACGTATTATAAACTCCTCATTGCATTTGCTCTTATGACTAGCCTTATGCACCGTCTAGTCGTCCTTTTTAAGAAAGGAGTTCGTGTAAAAAGCACCACCTAGCCGGCCTCTTTGAGAAAAGAAAGGAGTTTGTACGTGAGAGCATCAATATGGAGCACGGGCTTCATGGAGCCGTCTTTGAATTTTTTAATAATCAACATTTTAATGTTCTGAAAAATATCTGAAAAAACTTTAGACGTAGATAATGATGACTTGTAGCTGTGTGAAAAAATCAATTCGAAATATTCCATATGTTTAGGCTGCATGAAAATGATAAATTTTCAGATCTGAGACGGTGAATAGTGCAAAATTCAAATTTGTCAGAATTTGTTATTTTTGTGCGGGTGGGGATGCAAACCATTTCACGCGGAAATTTTGGAGCCGTATATCAAGTCATCGTCAACATCAAGAATTTTATTTTAGATTCTTTTAAAACTTTAAAATAATGTTTTTTTTGAATTAATAAAGGTAGAAAAGGCCTCTACCTTATGAGTTACAGCATGCATTTACAGCCGGTCAAGCACCGGACGATCGAAAAAGAAAAAAATACTCCGTAGAAAAAGAAAAGAGGAAACACACATAGCAGGGACACTAGCACGCAGACCTTTCTCTCTGATGAGTGATGATGGACGACTTTATGCAAAGCGTACGCGCCCCAGCATGGATGAGTATATCCCAGGTCGATTTTCGTCTGTCCTTTGTCACCTTGCTCGCCGTGCTAATTCAGCTAGGCGCCATGCGTTGGGTGGCTGGCTGGCTATGTATGCGCTGCTTGTTTATGCCCACGCCGGGTGCCAAGTAGCTTCCTGCTGATCAGCCCAAAGCATGCACTGCGTACGTGTCCCGCCCGCTTTCTCCCGGGAGAGAATTATCGTCCATCCAGGCGACTTCCACCGACAAATTGTTCGGGCAGGAAGCTGCACGCACGGCTGCATGTCTCGGTCATCATACATGTTCAGGACTCCACACGTTGGTGGCTTGCAGTTTGTCGTTTTCGTCAGCAGGCTAGCTAGGTACCGTACGCACCAGCGAGACCAAAGTGACACGTGTTGATCGACGCCGCCGATGAGAGACGATTTCACCTGTCGCGCCATATTCGATCATCGTGTCACAAAACTACTCTTGGTTCACCTCAGTTGGGGGTGGGGGCGGCCGCGCGCCTAGAACAGGCCGGCGGTCATAGTTGTTCAATGTTCATGCATGCGTTAGAACAGGCGTTGATTCACCACGTACCACCTTGCTCGCCGTGCCAAGCTAGGCGCCGTGCGTTGCATGGCTGGCTATGTATGTGCTACTCAACCCATTTCAAGATGTTTTATCTTCTGCGAAATGAAGGTACCAACGCCTCTTAGGACGTGTTTGGTTCCTTGTGACATTTACTCGTATCTAGAGATCATGGTTTCACGTAAGCTGCGCGCGGTAATGCAATCTCTCATGTTAAAAGAGACTTTCTTTTGGTTTCATGTATTTTTATTTACCTAGGGGTTGAGAAGACAAACCCCTGTCGTTTGGTTCCATGCAATTTAGAATTTCAGTAAATTGATATTTGTTTAGCTAACTATATTGTTCCTGCTAGGCTTACCTCCTGGCTAGTGAGGTGACTTTACCCAACATCATCAAGGAAAAAAACAAAGTTTAGAAAAGTGCAATGCAGAGAACTACTAGCTTGTATTAACTCACGTTCGACATAATAAGTCATGGCGTGTGTGCTGCAGCACGGAGTTCACGAGCAACTGCCCGTGATGCAGCACTAGTTCATCACATACAGAGAGGTTATAACTGAATACCACCTCCCAAAATATACATACCAAAGTTCAGGAGTCACTGTAACCATAGTTCATCAATCTAGCTACTCCAAAATACACATCACATCCATATCATCACTACTAGCACCTCGTCGAACAACTCAGTCTGCTGCTCAGAGGTAGTGCTTGTTCAGAAAGGCCGTGAACCAGTTCATCCTGCGCTTAGGGGTCATGGCAAGATGCCTGGTCTCCTTTCTACTGTGCTCCATCAGGTGGATAAGAGCACAGTGTATCGCGGTCACAGAGACGGGCGCAACGGAAATGCGAGGACCGTAGATGATCTTCATCTGAGCATAGGTGTCAATGGGCTTGTTGAGTCCGATGGCTGGGCCTACATGAAAATCACTATTAGTTCAAGACATGTAGGCGCATATGTGAGCTTTACAACTACTGATGCAAGTTCAGATATATCAAACCTTGATGTGCACATAGTAATCATCACCGTCCATGATGATAGAAGAGGACTCCTCAACCCAACTACTGTCTCTTGATACTCAGCACCCAAATCCAGTGCACTCTCCAGTGCCTCATGTGGTTGTACTCCTAGGTCGGTGTGACTATCCGGCCATAGAACTTGAAGACATCCTCTGCAATCAAGCGCATGTCTGGCTATCTGAATCCCCGCACTATTGAACGCCCTTTCTCGATCATCTGGACAACCTGATTCAGGACGAAGGTGGAGAGAGATACTGGCCACGACATGTCAAACTTCCTCCTGGCCACCTCAATAACCGCATCAGGCATCGACACATAACGCAGAGGCAGCACAGAGGTTGCGGACAATTCAGGGGACGCAACCTTCTCCTACGGCAGTAGGGATAATAATGTGTTCAGTTCTGTGGGATGAACTATACTTATAACACTAATCCTGCCTACAGCACATGGCAATTCTCACAGGACAACATGAGTACTGACAGCAAAAATACTCAGGTCCAGATCTAGAACACTAGCTCACAGCTTAGAACTGTGAGTTAGAACATGGCAACAAATCTAAGCTACGAGAGCTAGGGTTAGGTGTTTCTTACCATGATCTCAATCTCGCCTGATGAGGAGGACATGTCCGACATAGCCAAGGAGGAAGACTTGCCGGAGATGAGCTAGACCCACCGGAGTTGGAGGGACCGCTTACCTGCTCGTCGGTGAGGAATAGGATTAGGAGGGAGGGCTCGAAATTGGGGAAAATGGAGGCGGGGATTTTGGAGCTGGCGGAGGGGCGGTGTAAATAGCCACGGTGAATCGGTGGGCGGTAACCCCAATTTCTCCCGCCAGATTTTGCGAGCTCCCGCCATCCATCCCTTGCACGAGCGCGTGCAGCTTCTTCCCAAGTGAGCGCGAGAAGAACTTGGCTCCATGGAAACGCTCGATTTCGGCGTTTCTCCAGAGCCAGGCTGAGGGGCACTTTAAAACTCGTGCGATGTAAAGATTACGTGCGGAATCAAACGCCCTTATTTCTTCCTGCCCCATACGATAAACGGGAAAATGAGCAACCAAACACGCCCTTAGTGTATGCTTTACGCTTAACATACACACAAAAAAACATACACACAAAAAGATGTCTAGATGCAACTGTTTTACAAAAACTAAAAAATCTTATATTTTGAAATGGAGAGAGTACTTGTTTATGCCCACACTAGTCGGGTGCCAAGTAGCTTCCCACTCAGCCATGTGATTTCTCATGTGCAGCCCAAGCTAGCTAAGATACACTACGTACGTGTAACATATTCCACCACCTTTTCCCGGCCTTAACCTCTCCTCTGCAGTCCCGTTCCTTAAGAGTCACCTGTGTTCAGTCGGTGCCGCTCCCCTCCTCTTTCGTCGGCCTGGATGTTGAGTGGGAGATGGAGTCGATGGTTGGGCCCCCGTCTAGTAAGTAGGTTGCCGCTTCTTGTCTTAGGTGTAGGAGTAGGGTTAGGTGTGTTCATGTATGGAGAGATGCCGATGGGGCTTGTTCGTTCGGCGTTGCCGCCTACCGCTGGTGGTTCTTCCTTGATGCTCTCCTTTGAGATCCTGAGGTGGGAGTCCGGGGGTACGGTGGTTGAGGTTGGAGGCTCCTCTAATAAGCGCGTTGGTCAAATCCTGCTCGTGAGATGCGGTGTTGCGGCTCCTCTTACGGCCGGCTAAGGCGGCGAGGGAAAGAGGGAGAGCAGCGTCGTCTACTTTTGATCTGGAGCTTGGCAGGGAGGCCGCTTATGGCTTCCTCGGAGCTTCTTCTCGGTGAGTGCAAGCAGCACCGAAATAGGGGGAATTCAGCTCTTTAGGCATCCATGGTGGGTAGTGGCTGGAGCTGGACTCCCACAAAGCTCCTCAAATAAAGTTCAGGCTTGCGGCCACTTTGGCTGTAGAGTTGTTGTATGTTGCCTATTTCGTCTGGTCATGGAGGCGAGGGGAGGAGGCTATCTGTGTCGATCTGTGCAACTGGGAGGTGGAGGGGGTGTGTGGAGTCTGCGACCTCGACAGTAGCACCCAAGCGACGATGTAGCTATGTTGCCGATATCTTCGGCCACGAGAATGGCCCTGCTGCGTTTGACCAAATCAGTTGCTCGAGCTTCTTCCTCCTTCACTGGAGGATCTTCAGTCCTGATGCGGCTGAGTCCGAAGTGGTTTCTGGCGCCCCAAGTGGTCTCATCCCCGATGGCGACAAAAATAGCTGCATCTGGTGGCTAGGCGGTGGCGCTCAAGGACTCGCTCGTGTTTCGCGGGTCAACGTGATATCTTCTCAGGTGCAATATGAAAAATATAAGGGTCTATGTGTACATAGTGGAGCTGCTCAGGCCTTTTCTGTTAAATTGTACTCACCGTCTTAATAGAGATTCCAAGTCCTTGGGGAACCGTGAAAAAAAAACTAAGTACGTATCCCGTCCCGTTTTGTCTTGGGAGAGAATCGTCCATCGAGGCGATTTCCACACCAATAAATTGTTCGGGCAGTAAGGGCATCTCCATCAGACCAACCCAAACACGCGATCCAAATCGTCCGTTTGGGTCCAACCGCAGGGGTTTGGGTCATAGCATGGCCTGTCTAGCCAACCGCGCTCGACGGCGAGGCCCATTTGTCCGTGCTTAGCCAGCAGGACGATGACGATTTTTTTTAAAATTCAAACAGAGACAATAACGCCCTAAAACTAGAAAAGTTCATATATATTCATATGTAATTTACATTAAAAATATAAAAAATTAAATCTAAACTAGCCCTAGCTACTTACCTTCGCCGCCACCGCCACCTCGTCCATCTAGGGGTCAAGGTTGATGTACTCCCGCGGTGTCCAGAGGTGTGTCGGTGGCAGGCCCAGAGCAGGCGCAGGCTGGTCGATCACCTGCCACTTTGCCTACCTCGGTCCCTCCTCTGGCGCGATCGGTGGCGCCCACCCCGACAGTAGCGGTGCTGGAGATAGCTGCGTGTTTGTCTGCGCCACCAAGCCGGTGAGCTAGATGGCCTCTTAGAAGCCGCCCCACAAGGCGTCCTCATCCTTCGCGCTGGACACAATGGCCTGCTCGGTGAAGGCGTCCTCGTCGTAGAGCCGCGCCAGGAGCTCCTAGTACTCCGGGGGTAGGTGCGTTGCTGCGACATCCTCCTCCTCCTCCTCCTTGATGATGATGTCGTCATCATCGTCGCCGAGCTCGTCATCTGAGTGGTTGATGGCGCCGTCGTCGTCGGGCTCAAAGGCGGGGACATTGTGGACCTCCCGTGGCTGGAACTCGCCGCGGTAGGCGCTCGTGCGTCGTGCCTTGTGTTCCCAGGCCAGGAACTCTTTCTAAAGTCCTAGCTCTGGTAGCCATGATCCCACCGGACGACCAGGGGAGCTTGTGCGGCGGCGGATCTCCTCCTCTAGCCCTTTGCCCTTCTTGGGCATGGGCGACACCGGGACCTGCTCCCGGTTGAGGTGTCAGCCCATGGGGAGGAAGACATCATGGTGGGCGATGCGTGCTCCCTCCCTCCATCGCCGCTCGTACTCCACCAGGCGGAAGTAGCGGCGATCGCGGTGGGGCTCCTCCTCCACCTAGCGCACGACGGGATGGTGCACGAAGTCCTAGAGCCACCATGGTGGGGGCACGACGTTGCGAAGGAAGGCCGGCAGGCCAGCCCCTACCTGCGTCAGCGGCTCGAGCCGAATCCGCTCGCCTCGTGGTCATTCTTGGCCTTCTTCATCTAGCCCGGCGTCTTCATCGTTGGTGGTGGTGGCGGCAACGCTAGGAGGGTGTATCTGGAAAGGTGAGAGGTGGGAAGTGTGGCACCGATGGGTGCTCTTAAGTAGCCCATGCCCATGCGAGGGCTCGCAGGTTCTCGTGTCTTCGCATCAATGCTGGAGCGGGAACTAAGGCAGCGTCCTGTCAGTCACAGGCTGATGTCCCGTCGGTATTGATGGCGAAGGCTACTGCCGATCAAGAAGCGCTCGCGCCTCTGAATCTCCCTTACTGTGTGTTTGAATCGGTGTTGTTGCACGTCTGAATTGGTGCCGCGCTAACCGGTCGCTAACTAGTAGGTCGGTGGCATACATGGAAAGACATGCCCACTATCCGCGCTCGTGAACAACACATCGGCAATGCAAATTTGGTGTGCCGATGGATGAGTTGGCGCATCGGTCCGAATAGGTCGTGCCGCTGGAGTGGCCGCGCACGACCATTCGGACGTGTTCAGACAGGTTGAGATGCCCTAAACTGCACGCGTGACTACAAATCTCGGCCATCATACATCACTAGTGGAAAAAACACATCAGCCCCAATTCATAACTGCCTTTAGTCCCGGTTGCGCAACATAGACTGCGCAACCGGGACTAAAGACCCTCCTCTTTAGTCCCGGCTATATGGCGAACCGGGACTAAAGAGTCTCCACGTGGCTGGGCTAGAGCGCTCGAGCTAGAGGGGCTTTAGTCTCGGTTGGTAACACCAACCAGGACTAAAGACCTCCACATGTGGAGCGCAAGAGCCCCTTTTTGTGTTTTCAGTTTTATTTAGTGTTTTCATTTAATTATTTTAAATTTAGTGTTTTCATTTTTATTTTGTGTTTTCTATTCAACTCGACGCTACTATATACAACAATCAAGGAACCATTACATAACATCGTCATGAATATAGAGATCGAGGTGAGCTCTTTCTTCGTGCTTGGTCGAACATATTACATATAGTACGTGTTCATTCATATACAATAGAATTTCACTTACGACCTCTATTGTCTAAATATAAATTTTCGATGGTATTCTCCGGTTGGAGATATGACCTCCTTAACTAAGAATCCGGCCAGTTCCTTTTGACTTGCTCGTACGCGTCCTTTGATAGGAGATCCGCACCCGTTCGATCTAATTTAAAGAATGTGATCAATATATATGTATGAAACTCAACACAATTGATGGTAATAAAATAAGATTGTGAATATTATTTATGTATTGCAAGTTGTTGTAAAATTCCGCCCTGCTCACTGGTCGTCTGGCGAATGAACTCGCAAGCGTAGTATCCACATAAATTATTTCTGTCTTCTTGCCTCAAACACTTTACGAGAATAGAGTTCCATCAAAATAATAATAAAGGATGATAATAATATTAAAACAATAATCAAATAGATGTGCGTACCTAGCTATAGAGATCTCAGAATTGCAGCTCATGTTTCCATTCACCCCTAACAGCCTTGATGAGTTGTTTTCGAACCCTGCTTGGCAAATAAAATAAGTAAAGGAGTTATTAATTACTTGATATCAGGAAATGAATGAAATATGTCGATATAGTGTGATAATGATTAAATTACCTCTAGATCATTTCAATCAGCTTCACCCATATCTCAGGGTTTCTACGTTTCAAGTCCATGACAAGTACTATTCCTTGGTCAACTTGAATGATTAGCAGAATAAAGTGGAACCTGCATATCCATAACTCATCAATTACACTTAACATCGAGTAAGCGATGTCGAATATATACAAGACAGTAACACTCACTTGAAGTTGTAAGGAAATAGTCTTTCTGTTTTCGTTTGTTGTGTCTTTAAAAACCTTTGCAAGTAATCCTCTGTGTACTTGGCGTGTTCTTTTACCGTAATTTCATGAACGGTATTTGGGTCAATGAACCCAAGATCATAGATTTGTCCTCTTTTACATTCGAGAATCTCCATTCTGCATAATAGTGCACAAAAGAATATAGTGAGGATAATTATATATGCAATGAACGAGCCGAGCTAGAGACTTAATTACAGAAATAAATCACTTATTTATGAGATGTGTTTGCAACCAACCACCAAAAGTCGCCATGTGTGCACCTATAATCCAGTCGTCAGACTGCCCCAGGTATTGGGAGCGTATAATATTCTTGTGTTCATTGATATACGAAGCCTTCAAAGTGGAACTTTGTAGAACTATGTAGTGTACTTGAGTAAAAGAATGCCCGTCTATACTTATTATTGCTTTTTTTCCAGCATGCCTTTTCCTCACAGTCTCCTCATGCCGTGATTGAGGAATACCAATCGGCTTAACGTCTGTAATAAATTCAACATAGAACTTAATAACCCCCTCTGTTCCATAGTCCTTGGAGATGCTTCCTTCTAGCCTAGCACGGTTATGAACATATTTTTTTAATATTCTCATGAATCTTTTAAAGGAAAACATATTATGTAGAAATACAGGACCAAAAATGACAATCTCTTCGATTAGGTGAACCAGGAGATGCGTAATAATATTAAAGAAGGATGGTAGGAACACCAACTCAAAACTAACAAGAAATTGGACCACAGCATATTGTAACCTTGGAAAATTTTCTGAAATGATTACATTCTGAGGAAATGCATTGAGGAATGCACATAGCTTCACAATTGGTA
Source organism: Avena sativa (assembly GCA_916181665.1). Classification (NCBI taxonomy): domain Eukaryota; kingdom Viridiplantae; phylum Streptophyta; class Magnoliopsida; order Poales; family Poaceae; genus Avena; species Avena sativa. The sequence goes on along the minus strand of OV702287.1, from coordinate 523,586,116 downwards.
CTTGAACATTTTTGGTAGAAGTCCCCTCAATGCAACCGGAAGAAATTGCGTCATAATTATGTGGTAGTCACGAGACTTTAGGTTCTGAAACTTTTTCTCTGCCATATTTATTATTCCCTTTATATTCGACGAGAAGTCAGACGAGACCTTGATACTACTCAGGCATTTAAAAAAGATTTCCTTCTCTTATTTGGTAAGAGCGTACCTGGTAAGACTTAAGTAAAATGACGTCCTTTATCCGTCTCATTCTCTCGATGCATGTTGTCTTGTTCTTTCATACGCTGATGGTCTTGCCGTCCTTCTGGTGTATCTTTTGTCTTCTCATACATGTCCAAGAAGTCTAGCAGGTTCACGCAAAGATCTTTGTTACGTGCATCACATAGAATGAAGAGCAGACCTCTAGGACTTTCCAATAGGATAACTTCCAAAATATAGATTTCTTATTCCACATGGGCGCGTGTCCGGTAGCGTCATTCGGAATAGATTGTCCGTCAGGACACTTTTCAAAGATTACTTCTAAATCGTTGACCATACCAAATACATCATCGTCAGTATGGTGGACATGATTCTCTCGGTGATCTGCCTCACCTTTGAAATACTTGCGTTTCTTTCTTACGGGATGCCCCAGGTACACAACCTTCTTACATTTATCCAAATATGTATATTCAGTATCATCTAAACAATGCGTGCATGCATTGTATCCCTTGTTTGTCTGTCCTGAAAGGTTACTGAAAGCATGCTAATTATTGATGGTTAGGAAAAGCAACGCTCGTCAAATCGCTCTTGTTTGTGCTTATCCCACACACGTACACATTTTTTCCCATAATTATAAAAGTTCTTCAACTAATGGTCTTAAGTACACATCAGTGTCATTGTCGGGTTGCTTCGGGTTTTGGATGAGCACTGACATCATAATAAACTTCCGCTTCACGCACAGCCCAGGAGAGAGGTTACAGATACATAGAGTTATAGGCCAGGTGCTATGATTTCAGCTCTTCTCTCTCAAAGGATTCATGTCATTTATACTTAGACCAAAACTTAATTTCTTTGCATCATCTGCAAAGCCCGGGTACTCTCTCTCAATTTTTCTCCACTACGACCCATCAACAGGGTGTCTCAACATCGAGTCTTTCTTATAGTATTCTTTGGGTCATCGCAACAACTAGACATGCTCTTTATTTCTGAACAAACTTTTCAACCGTGGTATTATAGGATCTTGGCAGGAACCCACTTCCTAGGTCGCTCGCCCTCAACATCACCAGGATCATCTTGTCTGGTCTTATACCACAATGCTCCTATACCGGTCATTCATTCTTATTCTCGTACTCCTCAGCGCGGTAGAGGATGTAGTCATTAATACATGCATGTATCTTCTGCACCTCTAATCCTAGAGGGCAGACAACCTTCTTTGCTTCGTACGTACTTGCAGGTAATTAGTTATCCTTTGAAAGCTTCTTCTTTATTATTTTCAGTAACTTCTCAAATCCCTTATCAGATAAACCATTTTCTGCCTTCCATTGCAGCAATTTCAGTGTAATATCGAGCTTTGTGTTGCCATCTTTGCAATTTGGGTACAATATTTTTTTACGATCCTCTAACATGGGTTTCAAATTAACTTCTCACTTTCACTTTCGCATCTATATATGCATCAACAATGGACCGGTGAAGATCATCAATGAGCTCATCTAGTGGCTCTTCATCTTCAACTTCACCCGTTGCAGTATTACCATATTCAGAGAACATATGATAGTTGGCATCATCTTCTTCTTCTTCATTGTCTTCCATCATAACCCCTCTTTCTTCGTGCTTGGTCCAACAATTATAGCTGGGCATGAAACCGGACCAAAGCAAGTGGGTGTGAAGGGTTCTCGAGGAAGAGTAATTCATCTTATTCTGACAAACAACACATGGACAACACATAAAACCATTCAGACCGTTTTCCTCAACCACACCGATAAAATTATGCAGGCTCGTAATGAACTCGGCACTGCATCGGTCACCGTACATCCATTGCCGGTTCATCTGCATTATATAATTAAGTTTATCATAAACCATTACAAAACATCTAGAAAAATGACCACTGAACATCGACATATGTATTGTATCAATGATAGATGAAAGGATAAAGTTGATAACCTCGATCGAGGAGGAAACAAAGAGGAGAAAGCTTAAGTGTGGCTCAGACATTTCATATCATGTTTGTTTTGTATGAACTCAAGTCGCATCATGCTCTCACGCATTTCATCGAGCACCTCTTATGCATAGAGGGAAAACCAAAGCATCATACATCACATGTGCCTAAAAATGGAAAAACAAACCAGCTGACACACATGCTCAGGTTGTGGGATGTATATAGGAACATGAACCTTTAGTCCCGGTTGGAGACATCAACGAGACTAAAGGGTCTCGCGCCTGCCTATATCCTTTTAGTCCTTGTTGGTGTCTCCACCGGGACTAAAGGTCTCACTCGAACTACGATTGACACTAGTCCTGCCCCGTGCGGCATCGTAGCCGTTTAAACCGGAACTAATGCTCACATTAGAGCATCTCCACTCGGGTTTTCAGAAGGCCGTTCCTAGGGCGAAAATTTCATCCAGACGGTGAAAAATGGCCCAGACGCGTTCCCAAGATAACGAATTCATCCGGATTTGGCACAACTTTCATCCAGCGATCCTAGGCCGAACCTAGGGAGCTGGGAACCGTTTGGGAACGCTAGACGCGGAAGAAACGCCAACAAAAACGTCTTCGCCCGTGGACCCATCGTGTCAGCGAGGGAAGGCAAGTCGTCGTCATCCTCCCGCGTCGGCTCCCGCGATGGACCGCCGGGCAATAACTGCCTGTCTCGTCAACCACGCGTCGCCGTAATGGCGCGCCACCGCCGCCTCGGCTTCCCGCCGTTTCCCCTTTTCTCGCCACGCCGCTACAACCCTCCTGTCTTCGCCGCCCGTCTCGGCCTATAAAACACGGCTCAACCGCCGACTCACAGCACACTGGCTCCTCCACCCCACTCCACCACGAACTCCGGCGAACATAAGCACACAACGAAGGCCATGGCAGAGAGGTTCCCCGGCGACCCTGCGGCGCCGGTGGATGCTCCAGCCCTTGGAGGCCCGGATGCTCATCGACGCCGGCTACATTGCGACACTAGAATTCCGCTGCCCGCCCGGCTGGAAGCTCAGCGCTGGCGGCGTGTCGGTGTCGCCGGTGCCCGAAGACGATGAAATGGTGGAGGAGATCCAGCCGCCATCGCGGTGATGCCAGATCCTGAGCTCGCCAAAGACCCGGTAACATAGGTTACTGGGAGCAGTTCTTTGCCGAGCGCCGGCTCGGGGAACTCGCCGCCCACCAAGATCCTCTAGGCTCGCCACCGAAGCGTAACAACGCGGCGTCGCGCCGTCGATGGTGGAGTGCGGGAGGACGCACGCTCAATGCCGTCCTCGAGCACATCCACGCCGACAACAACCCCTGGCTGGGCTTTGATGTCTACGCACGCTTCTATTCTTGTAGATAGTGTTGGATCTCCAAGTGCAAAGGTTTGTAGAACAGCAGCAAGTTTACCTTAAGTGGATCACCCAAGGTTTATCGAACTCAGGGAGGAAGTGGTCAAAGGTATCCCTCTCAAGCAACCCTGCAATCAAGATAAAAAAAGTCTCTTGTGTCCCCAACACACCCAATACACTTGTCAGGTGTATAGGTGAACTAGTTCGGCGAACAGATAGTGAAATACAAGTAAGATGGATGATTATAAGTGGTAATTGCAATCTGAAATAAGAGTGGCAGCAAGCAAACATGTAACAGGACTAATTGTAAATGATGTTTCAATGCTTAGAAACAAGGCCTAGGGATCATACTTTCACTAGTGGACACTTTCATATAAATATCTTCTCTTCATTATGCTACCCTGAACTACTCTCCGGTTGGACGATGTAGGGCTATAACAACACACCTTAAAGTTCGCATTCCCCATCTAGATAACCCCTCACTATCACCTTGAGCGTTAGATGGTTCCAACAAACACCACAATCTCATAGAGACATCCAACTCAAATTATACTCATGATAAGTATTTATGTAACCTTAGCCAAAGTGCCACACGGTGTGCACACTATCGACTTCACACACGTGGGGATAAGCAGAGATTAATTAAAGCACTTGAGTAGCGGAATAGATCTATAGATTACAAAGCTCATGATCTCAATAAGATCACGCATATAGAGAGAGATGAACACATAGCTACTGGTAGAGCCCTTAGCCTCAAGAGAGAACTACTCCCTCCTCATCATGGGAGTCAGCAACGGCGATAGAGATGGCGGTGGAGTCGATGGAGATGGCTCCGGGGGCACTTCCCTGTCCCGACAGGGTGCCGAAACAGAGACTTATGTCCCCCAAATCTCCTCTTCAGTGGCGGCGGCGCCGCAGAACTTTTCGTGAAATTCTGATCTTGTCCTTAGGGTTTTCGTCCTGTGAGGCTTTTATAGGAGAAGGGCAAGGTTGGTGGAGTACCAGGGGGCCCACACCCCTGGTGGCACGCCCTACCCTGGCCGCGCCGCCACTAGGTGTGGCCGCCCTGGTGCACCACTTCGTCTCCCCTCCGGACTCTGTGTTGCTTTGGGTAAAATATTGACGTTGCCTTTTGTCCAGTCTAATTCCGAGAATATTTCCTTGCTAACTTTTCTGAAACCAAAAATATCAGAAAATAGGCAACTGACACTGTGGCATCTTGTTAATAGGTTAGTTTCAGAAAATGTATAAAAATACCTCAAAGTGTGAACAAAACATAAAAAAGTAGATATAAAACAAGCATGGAACATTAAAAATTATAGATACGTTTACGACGTATCAGACTTCCCGCGTTCACTGGCGCCCGCGGCGAGGGCCAGGCGCTAGCCTCCAGCGAACTGGCTGCCCAGGAGGATGGCCAGCCTGAGGTCCTCCTCCTCCGCCGCCTCGAGCTCGTCCAGGTCCGTGACGGCATAGTCGCCACGCACCAGCGACGAGGCTCTTCGTCCCCCCAAGCGGGAGGCCGACACGGCACGCTCACCATCGAGGACGCGATCGCGGGGCATCGTCATCAACGAGCCCCGCGCGCCGACGCCACCGACCAGTCGGCTCCGCCTACGCCACCCGAAGCCGGAGCCAGCGGACTGGTCGATGCCCGTCGACGAGGATTCCTTCGCCATCAGGATGGTGATGGAACGCTCTCTGTGGGACCAGGCGCCGATGCCGGAGCCCGACCTGCTCGCCTGGTCTAGGACGGACTGGGAGCAGGAGGAGGCATGGCGTGTCCAGCGCTGGCAGCAGGAGGCCGAGCATCAGGCTAGAGCTCACTGCGAGCCCGCCTACCAAGGCGCGCCGCTCGTCGTCCTCGACGATGATGACGACGCCGGCCCGTCGTTCTAGCCGTGGAGGTGCGGCCATGCTGGGCAGGGCAGCTCGCGCCCCCCGCAGCCGCCGAGCGATGACGACGGCAAGGCGGACCCCGACTACACGAACTTCTACCGCAACTTCGGCATGTAGACGGTGTCCAGTGGCATCGGCATTGGCCTCGGCTTTTTTAGTTTTTTTAGCCTAAATGAAGTCAGAATTCGGGTGCCCGCCCGGAATTTGATATAATATTTATGAATCCGCCTCTATCTATATTCATCCAAAGTTTGCCGAGCTTTGTTGAAATTTATCCAAATCCAGGAACTCGGCCTCGAAACGCGACTCGAAAACCAGCTGTTCTTAGACCGAAAACTGTCTCTGTCTAGCGTTATTTAGTTCCGAATTTCGGTCTATAAACGGCAAACGAGTCGGATGCTTCTGTCTAGCGTTATTTAGTTCCGAATTTCGGTCTATAAACGGCAAACGAGTCGGATGCTTTTAGTTCCGGTTGGTAACGCGGCGGGACTGCTTCTCCATCAGCTCGCAACGAACCCTGTTTTCTACTGGTGCATGTTCAGGACTCCAGAGGTTGGCGGCTTTCCGTTTGTCGTATTCATCATCAGGCTAGCTAGTTATAGGTACGCACAAGCTTGGCTAAAGTGACACGTGTTGATCGACGGCGCCGATGAGAGACGATTTCACCTGTCGCGCTGTCAAAAAACTAGTAGTACTCTTGGTTCACCTCAGCTAGGTGTGGGGATGGCCGGCGGCCGCGCGCCTAGAACAGGCCGACGTTTATACTGTTAGGATTTAATTAATAGATTAGATTAATTAAAAGGATAATCCTCCAATGTAATCCTCTAAGTCGGTTTATAAGTGGTAACCGACATATCTAGCACCCCCTCGTACGGACGTGACTCTTCGCTCATGTCTCTTCCCCTTGTATAAATACTCAGAATCATCAATGGAAAGACACAGTTAAATCATTTGTTGTTGTCTCTCGTGTTTTCTCGATTTTACATTCAACACGTTATCAGCACGCTCTACATCTGAGCGATTTCGAGAACTGGAAGATTGGGGAAAGGAAGAACAAGCAAATCGAAGAAAGAAGAGTCGCTCAATACATGAAGCGCATCAGCAGCATCGTCAAGCAAACTGACGAAAAATTCAATCTGGTTCCTAGATTGCCAGGTGCTCTTTTCCAGTTTTGTTCATACAACAAATACTACCAAGAATCAGTACCTTTAGAACTTGCTACGGCGACGCCATTCATGGGCTCAAAGCCGCGACGAACTGCAACGTTCGTTCAGGCACCGGCTGTGGTGTTTTCCAGCCCGACTGTTCCCAACGCTACGGCCGGCATGCTCCAGACTGGGCGCGGCAACGCCCGTGCCCGCGGCCTCCCGGCGTGGCTCCCCACGACGAGGACGCCCAAAGCGACTTCCAGCGCGGTGACGGCATACTTGGTCTTCACGACCGGCCATCCGCAAATGTCCGCGCCCCGCGACATCTTCGACGCGGCGGCGCCCGCGACGAGGCGCTCGGACCCCTGCCGCGGCCTCCTGGTGCGGCTCCCCGCTGCATCGACCTTCGACACGGTGCTGCCCCATGCGGCGACCCTACCGGAGGACGGCCGGTGCGGTGCCCCGCGCCAGAAGAGCCTCCCAGCGCGGCACCTCACGCCCGGCTCGCATAGTTGCGGCAGCATGCACAGGAGAGTCCCCCGAACGACGCCAGTGCGCCCGGCGACCGGCTTGCCGCTTTGCAGCGCGCTCCGACGCTACCAATCCTCGATTGGCAACCATCCCGTACAGGACAGGAAACCTTATCCCTTTGTCCAATTTTCATAAAGGCCCATGTGGTTGCAAGAATTGGTAAATAGCAATTGCAACGTGGTCAAAGGCTACTATTTGCAAAATCCTGCACAACATGGTCTAGTATTGTTTTCTGTTGAATATTATGTGTTCCAGAATAAAAGTCATGTAATAAATTTCCATGTTTATACATGCTAAGATTTATTACATCCATTATTTGCAATTGAGATTTTTTTAATTTCTTGCAAATAAAAATCGATTCATCTTAATTGAGCTATTTTTGGTTCAATACGAGCAAGAATTGATATGCCAAAAAATTCAAAGTGATTTCCTCAAATTGATGTTTTGGGATCAAGGATAGTGCACAGATCTACTGTATGCATGGCAGATTATCTCCACTACCGTGATTACTTTAACAAGTGATCTCCCATACATTTTATTAAGTTATGACATAAGGTATTAGAAACATGAGTATCTACTGATTTCATCAGATTATACTCTCTAGTGCTGAGAGATGGACCCTGAAATTTCTTTTTGGGGAGTATCTACAATGTGTCAAAACTTAACAATTTGAAGTTCACACTAATGATTTCAAGCCCATTTCTTGAAGTCATCAATAATTTTGCAGCATTCCTTACAACATGACCATGATGGTTGTTGGTTTACTATACGTAAATTAATAATCTCTGGTTTACCCGTGATGGTAACAGATGGCCAGAAATGAGAGTTCGATGTGCTCGACCTCAATAGCCACAACTACCTTATTTGGGCCACGGACATCAAGATCGCCCTTGCGTCCCGTGGGATAGTGCATGCCATCCAGAACCCGGAGGATCCCCTTCCGGCTGGAGTCGCACCGCTGAGAGAAGAGCAGAAATATGCTGCCTTATACATTATAAGACACCATATCCACCCAGATCTTAAGTCCGAGTATTTGGAGGAGGAGGAATCCCCATTTACTTTGTTTCAGGCCCTCAAAACGAGGTATGAAAAGCAGAAGACAGTTATCCTGGCTAAAGCACTTCATGATTGGACTCATCTTCGATTCCAGGACTTCAAGTCCGTCGGGGATTACAATCATGAAGTTCATAAGATAAGTTCTAAATTACGCTTTTGTGAGAAGGAACCTACAGATGCGGAAAAGATAGAAAAAACTCTATCCACTATGCTCCCATCTGAAAGGATCCTCCAGCACCAATACCGCGCTCGTGACTACCAGGTCTATTCAGACCTTATTCATATCCTACTTCAGGCCAAAAAGCATGATGAGCTTCTTGCTAAGAATGACTCTCAGCGCCCGGTTGGTTCCCAACCTTTGCCGGAAGTTCATATGAATGCTGCGAATGAAAGAAAGTTTGGTGGTGCCTTTAATAGCAACCAATCAAACTTCAAGGGTAAGCGTAAGCACAACCAGAACAACAAGCCTCAAAACTCGGACCGTGGGATGGCACCGCAAAACCAAAGTATGACAAAACTAGGCTTTATGACAAGTGTCGATGCTACACGCATCCTACTAACAAGTGCAATAACCCAAAGTATCTGGCAATTCTCTAACAGCAATCCCAAGAACGCAAAGCACCTCATAGGAAACGGTTTGAAGCCTATGAGCACGGATCCTATGAGCACGGAGAACATGATTGTTGAGTATGCCTCAAATGACATGTTTGGAGACTTTGACTAGTCCCATTATCTCCTTTGTGATCAATTTTAATCATGTCCTTTTGTGATGTTGTAACAGAACATAAGTATTGTATATCACAATACATTGTATCAGCACTCTGATATAAAAAAAAGATTGTATGATCTATTTATCTGAGAAAAGATTTCCATAGCGATAATCCTTCAACTCGATATATAGATTTCTATAGGGGTAGTCTGATGGATGAGGAACAAGTATTTGAAAAAATACCCTCTCTATTGTTTGGAATGTACTACATGTACAACCCACCCGTAGCACATGTTGCATACAAAGCAATTCCATTGGTCACAAGTTGCATGAGTCCAAATTCCCTCGGTCATCAGACTTTGTGTGTATATTGTGCAACACAAGGAAGCTAATTTTGAGGCATTCACACCTCAAAATATAAGTTGGACCGCTTCAGTTCCTTGAACACATCCAGGGAGAAATTTGTTATTCCCCAACCATTGTGTGGATCTTTTAAGATATTTTTCATGGTTCTCAATTATGCATCTATACGATGCTCATACATGTGTTTTCTGTCCACATGGAACCATGCATTTACCATGATAATGAGGGAAGTAATCAAGTTACAGGCCCATTATCGAGAAAGTAGAATTTGACAAATTCGCACAGAAAATGTTGCAGAATTTTCCTCATGTGCCTTCAATGAATATTGCATGGTCATGCGGATTGAAGTTCAGCACTCTATCTAATACATCCACACTCATAATGGTTTGGTTGAATCCCTGAATAAGAGGATCGAACTCATTGCATGACTTTTGTCGATGAAATGCACTACCAACTTTACGTTGGAGTCATGCAGTTTTACACACTGCTGACCGATTAACTGTATATAGCAGTACTTCCCCTCTGCAATTGATACGTGGAAATCCTCCAAGCATTTTCCATCTGCGTAAGTTCGGAAGCGCTTCACGCGTACCGATCTCACCACCGCAACATACATTAAAAGGGCCCACAGACTAGGGATCAATGTGGGGTACAGATCTTTGTCAATCACAAAGTACCTGGAACCCTTCTTGCGGGATCCATTCATTGCCTAGTATGTTGATTTTTATATCCAAGGATGGATTATTTCCAGGGCATTAGGGGGAGAATTCAAGTACCACATAGAATGCCAGGAAAACAATTGGGACTACACGTTCCGCCTTATATCCACGTATTCAAGAATTTGGACTACGTCCGGAATTCACATATTTGCAACATATTGCAAATAACCAGACAGATTCATTTACTGATCTCAAAGGTGTTACAAAATCCTTTAGTCCGGCTAGAAACGCGCCTGAAAGAGTGGAGGTACCAATAAAAACCACTCAACTCTCTGTACCCGAGAAGAGGAGGAGTAGTATGGCCTCTAACCAGAATCTAGCTTCCTGCAAGCAACAAAGGAAATCGAGGAGATATCCTCTAAATCAGTAAATGCAAGTTAACCTTGTGTTGATAAACACCTTATGGGTAGTATACACCCAGTGGAAGGAAAACTTCCACAACCCCAGCTTCAGCTTGCACACACTGGCTGGGACATCGGAACACCCGGACTCACGCGTATTGGGAAATCACGAAGAGTCATCATGGGTGCATGAGATTTCCTTCAACAATATTAATTATGGAGAATCATATAACCAAGACTACAATTGTCGACAAACATTCTCTTGTATGATTGCAAACATCCTTCAAATGATTAAAATCCAAAGACCATGGCCATGGAAGAGTGTAAACCACTCGCTCGGACTGAAACAAACAAAGGATGCAATCCAAGAAGAATTAGCCTCGCTCTTCCAAATGAATTCCCTATGCATGGGATTCCATATGTTCTCTTTCAAAAACGGAATGAGAACAACAAGGTGGTGAGAACGCAAGGCTTGTAGCATAAGGTCGGGTTTTCGTAGAGATCCGAGACCTACTCTCCAGACATGATTGGAATCCTCAAAATTTTCCGATAATTATATCATTGGCAGTGCAAAATCATCTATCTATGCAGTTGATAGATGTAGTGACGACATTTCATGTGGATCACTAGATTTGGACATGTATGGTTCCCGATGGAATCTCTATCCGAATCGAAATGTAAATGCAACATGCATTGTGTAAAATCAATAAGTCATTACATGGCTTATTGTTGTCGGTATATTATGGTACAACCGACATAGTGAGTTCCTTATACACAAGGATTACTCCTACAATGATTATTACCCATCCGTGTTTGTCATACAGGATTACTCCTGCAATGATGAAGCACGTGATCATATAAAAGACGGAATTTGAGATGAAGGATTTGGTTAAACCCAAACAATGCTTGATACTACAAGTCGAGCTACCTCACTCAAGTATTATGGTACACCAAGTTGGCCATGTCAGGAAATATTGGATAAAACTTAATATGGACAAGTCATATCCCTCTCCCATGCCGGTTGATCGATCTCTAGACGTAGAGAAAGATTCACTCAAACCACGGGATGATGTAGAAGGGATGTTGGGACTTGAAGTTCCATGTCCCAGTGCCATTGGACCCACCAACACAATTGGTTGGGAATCAAGAATATCTTTTAATATCTCCAAGGTACCACACATTATTTGACATGTTCATGTAATTCCAAAGAAATCTAAACTCTAATATCATCAGAATACACTGATGTTGGCTACTTGAATGATCCCCATAATGTGTACCTACATGGTAGAAGTGTCACTCCATTGATGTCTTCGAAATAGACTTCGGTGACTACACCTACCAATCATTCTGAAATACAAAGCCACATTGCCATGCGTAGCTTTACAGAATGATAAACCACATACATAAGTCATGTGGTATTGGTTCTCTTGAATCATCAATCATTATCTACACAGATAATGTTACTTGTGTTGCATAGATGCAAATAGGATACATAGAGAGCAATATCACTAAGCATATTGCCTCTAAATTAGTTTATCTCCATGAACTCCGGAAGGGTCAGGAAATAAACGTCTTGCGAGTCAAATCATGTGATAACCTTGCTGATCTATTCATGATGTCTCTACCAACTTTTATATTCCATAAACATTTTCATGGAATTGGTATTTGACGGCTTCAAGATTTGCAAGAATCAGGGGGAGTATCTCCCTAGACTACTCCTATTCAAAGCATCATATTACACTCCTTTTCCCTTTATGAGTTTACTATACAGGTTCTCATCAAGGTTTTTAATGAGGTAATATCAACACAAGATCATATGTCATACTTTCTGTTTTTCCCATCGAGGTTTTTAGGAAAGTATACACGACATATATATTGTCCTCTAAACTCTATGGGTTTTTTCCCTTTTACAAGGTTTTTCTCATATGGAGTTAACATGGAGGCAATAATCATTATATGCTGTATCATTTTCTTCTTATTTTTCCACTGGGTTTGAAGGAGTTTTAACAGCATATCTAACCATTATATGTTGCACCATTTTCTCCTTATTTTTTCACTGGGTTTAAAGGAGTTTTAGCAACATATCATACACACTACTCCTCGTATTTTTCCACAGGGTTTTTGGAGGAGATGATTCCAAAGATGATCAATCGCAAGGACATGGAAGGATTAGGGGGAGTGTTAGGATTTAATTAATAGATTAGATTAATTAAAAGGATAATCCTCCCATGTAATCCTCTAAGTCGGTTTGCAAGTGGCAACCGACGTATCTAGCACCCCCTCGTACGGACGTGACTCTTCGCTCATGTCTCTTCCCCTTGTATAAATACTCAGAATCATCAATGGAAAGACACATTTAAATCATTTGTTGTTGTCTCTCGTGTTCTCTCGATTTTACATTTAACACATACTTGCTCAATGTTCATGCATGCATGAGCTGGCAAGGGTTTTACTAGTATCTTGTTTACGGTTTTGCCCTTTGACAATCTGGAAGCATGCGGTTCTAATTTAGCCGAACCTGTGCGCGCAAGAGTCAGCTGGCTAGCTACTCTGTACAGTGCAGTGCACGCAGCGTATTCCCGATAAATAAGCGAGGTGCACCGCATATGTAATGTAACATGGGAATCTACGATGCAGTTCCTAGGACTCAATCTAACCAAGTCAATCAATTAATTAATTAGCTCAGCATTACGAGGTTGCAGTCTATGGCCTTGGTAGCTCCGGATCGAGGGTTCGTGCGATTTGCTGTCAGGAGCGTCGACAATGTTTGAGCCCATATACCGTTAAGCATTGCATCTCCATATGCATGCAGCTCTTCCTTTTCAAAACGTAATTTTTAACTTATTAACCGGCTTTGAGGATGAGAGTAGCTTTGTTTATATTGCGACTTTGGAAACCACTGCCTACGGACGCAAATCCCAGCATCTTTCTACATTTGGCATTTCTTAACTTGGCTAACTATACACTTACCTAGCTCATCATGGCCATATATAGCTCACAGCATGGATAGAGTTAATTATGGTTCTCTTTGGGAGGACGTTAACTCTACACTGCTGAGTCAAGTTAGTAGAATACACCAATAAGTCAACTGCACCGGTGTAAGAAATGGCGCTCCTACGATCCTAATTATCTAGTACTAACTGCATCGAGATCAGATCGAGATCGAGTAGCTATGTACGCATGCCATAATCTTTTAACTTTCACTACCTGGACTCTTAAGCATAAATCATGCATCTAGATGCATTTCATGAATTTCATAGGATATTTGTACGGTTCCGGTTATTAAGATTTTCTTTCATATAAACATCATTTGGATCAAAAGAATGTATTGTCCAAATTCGCAAGGATTGTGCTCTTGCGGCTAAATTCCATAAAAAAAGGTTGCGGGGAGATCCGCCGTGGAGGCTCGGAGATCGGCCGTGGAGGCTGGCGGCGCGTGCGGCTGGGCTGATGGCGGCGCTGTCCTCCCGGCCGTCGCGGAGGCGCGAGGCGGAGCTGCAGGGGCGAGGGAGAGGATGCTGGAGGTGCGGCGGGGCCTTGCAGCATCGTTGCCATGGTTGGGTCGTCATCCGGGCTCGATCTGGGCCCGTCTGGGACTGGGAGGCCCTCCACTGGGCGTGGGGGCTGGCGGCGGTCGCGGCAGGGGGCTGGCTCCCGCTGGGCATGGTGATAGCGGCAGGCGGCGGCTTGGGAGGTGGTGTCGCGGAACCTTCCATGGCTCGGCGGCGGCTAGGAGGTGGGGAGGTGGTGCGTCCTTGGCTGTTGTGGCCGCCGATGGGTCTCCCGTCAGGTGGCAATGGTGGTTTGGTGGCAGCTGCAGTTGGCCGCTTCGGATTGTAGGTGGTGGAGATTCCCGAGGAGAAATCCTTGTTTCGGCATCGGTCGGAACAGGCGGCGGCGACACCCGCGGGTGCCGTTGTCTTTCTTGGAAGCGTCGTCGTGGGCTTCTCCCCTCGTCCGTGGTCTCCGGAGGGAAACCTCAGATCCTCGGGATCGGGCGATGAAGGCGATGCACGCCTTTCTCCTCCTTGGGGGCATCGTTTTCAGGGTCGACTGGAGTTTGGAGACTAGTGGATGGTGGCTGGGCCGTCGTGTGGGTGCTGAGGCGGCTCCTCATGAGCGCTGATGTGCAGTTTGGCAACGATGATGCGTCGAGCTGAGCTTGGGTCGCGGTTTGGGCTTTGGTAGTCGGTCTTTCCGGCGTGTCCGATGGGTTCTTCGCGCTTGCTGTGTTGCTGTGGAGTCGGAGCTGCGATGGAGCGCATCCAGGTGGTGACGATGACCGGCGACCGGTGGTCTTTGCAGAGGACTCGGTCAGCGCAAGCCCAACATATTTCTCTCGGGAGGCTCGGCGTCAGAGTCGGAGCTGTCTGCCGTTGGTGTGTGTGGCCGACTGTTGGCATGGGCCAACATGGGTTCAGGCGTCGCTTGATGCGAGGCTTCGTTTGGGTCGCTGAAGGTGAAGTCGGAGTCGATGGCTCGCGGAGGATTGATGACGATGACGCTAGGTGGCAACCTCAACGGTGGCCTTTCTTCTTCGTGGTGTGTGTGCTCTGTGTGGGTGGCCAGGTCAGCCGGTGGTGGTGGTGCCCAATGTGGTCGTGTTCCACAACGACATTGGCGCATTTGTATCGGTTTTCGGCCGGTTCCCCGTAATGAACTGGTCAATTCTCTCCTGCTTTTTTAAATAAAATGAGGCAAACTGCCCGTTTTGTTAAAAAAAAATCCATAAAAAAAACATGCACTCCATCCTTTTCTACACTTTGATCTTTGTAGGATCGGGACACTTTATTCGTTTCCCATGTGTGTTCATGTATTCTTTCACATAATGTATTGGCTAAATTCAACTGTGTGTCGTCTAAAACAATGCTCGGTACAGTGAATGCATGGTCACTTTCTTTCTTCTTGAAAGTGTAGGAAGCACACAATGCGCCGCCGTAGCTTCATTGTAGTGTCTAGGGCTGTACTAGCTAGCATACTACATCCACGGATCCACCCGGCAATACGGAACAAAAGGCTAGCTATAGCTATCCCTCCCTACTGATCGGTCGGTCTGCTTCGAATGCCAATGGAAATTATGGAGCGGCATCGGCACGCTGCCCCTTGCAAAGCATTGTGCCAAAGAAAACGTCCCAGGCTTTTGGATCATCGGGAAAGCAAAAGCCAAATAAAGGGGGTGCAGGGCACAGCAGTGCTACCTAGGGCTTGCAAATGAACATACCACGCGGCCGGCAGCCGCCTGGCTGTCCCTCCGAGACGGAGGCGGCGCCAGTACGAAGCCGTTCACCCACAGGCCACAGCCCCCGCGCGTGTCACTTACCATTATTTTAGGCTAGTCACAGTGGGAGTAACTTGAGTAGTAATATAGTCCTACATGTATTGCCAACTAAGGATTTAGATGACATGGCATGCAATTAAATGATGAGAGAGAGGCTTGTGGTAACTAGCTATGTTACCATAACATCACACACTGAAGACAAAATGAGTCTACATTGCAATAAATAAGCCTTACATGACATCACACATATGTTATTTTCCACTATGGAGGTAGTAACTTAGACTAGTAACATACACATGTTACTACTCCAAGTTACTTCCCACTATGACCAGCCTTAGAAAACTACAGTTGGCGTATCCCAATAACCGAAGTTCAATCCCTGTCTAAGACGAATTTCTGGAATTCTCACGTTGACACGTTTCAATTATATAAAAAAATGTCTAGTTCTTTTTAGCACTGTTTTATTCCGATCGCCGCGATAGCACGCAGCCTTTCTCCTACGGGCGGCGTCGTGTCGCCCGCTTGTCGTCGTCTAGGACCTACGTGGCGGCTGAAACTGTAGGGGGTTCTCCGACCGCCTGGCAGTCTGACACACGCCGCGCGCGCCCAGGAGCCCACAGCCGCGACGTCAGTGGCAGGACGCTGCCCTTTGTCGGGGGTAGCCCGGGGACACGGCACCGGCACGGAGACGCCGCTGGCGGCGCAGCAATTCGTCTCATGAACTTTGCTCGTCCTCGGTTTCTTGTTAGGCTGGTCGTATACCGTCGTAGTGCTAAGGAATTGACCAGTAACTTATTAGTAGTTTATATTACTACCTTTAGAGCAACTCTAACAGCAACATCAACCAAATCACCTGTCAAATGCAGCACTTTTAACAAAAAAACGCTCCAGCAGCTGCCGCCGGTTGGTCCCGCAATTTTTTTTTTTGCCGCACGACGTCCTCGCATTGCAAATTTGCCACACCTTGGACGCTGCCGCATTTGTCCCCCCCACGCGCGCGTTCCCCAACTGCCATACTGAAATTTCCTTTCCCCTTTCGCCGCTGCAACCTACCGCCATCGTCGTCGCCGGTCGGTCGATTCCGCCACCACCGAGTGCTCCACCGGAAAACCACCGTCTGGCCGCTCCTCGACGCCGTCGCAACAGCACGGCCCTGTCGTCTAGTTGATTTGAGATTTCGGCCGCCGATTCCTCCATCGCGTCGCCAGTCGCCGATCTGTCGATTCGCGCACTCCGACGCCACCCCGGTCGCCTAGGCGTGCGGCGAAGTCTTCGTCATGCCGATTCCTCTGTCACCGGTCGCCGACCGCATCTCTGACCGCCGCGTCGCATCAGTATGCTAGGATTGTTTTCTTTCCTCTTTTTGTTTTAGTTTTAGATTTCACAAACACGAATTATTCGTATTTGTAGATGGTCGAGGACGATTTTTTTGAAGAGGAGGACAAAGGTATTGCCATGATTTTGTTGATGCACAAGAACAAGCGGCCGAGGAAGCACGGTGGATTGGTGTGTTCAGTCGTGAAGTCATTCATGGAGAGCGGATTGACGTAGACCAACGGCTCATGCACAACTACTTCAACGAGAGTCCTATCTTCCCCGAGCATAAGTTATGTCACTGGTTTCAGATATCCACTGGATTGTTCAAAGAAATTGTCGAGCGGGTGAAAATCCAAGACAAGTTCTTTGAGCAAAGGAGGAATGTTGTCGGGCAGCTTAGTCATAGCACCTACCAAAAGGTGACGGCCACGTTAAGGCAGATGGCCTATGGTATCACGGCTGATCTTGTGGATGACCATTTGGCGATGATGAGAGCCAAAGAATCAAGTGTGTGAAGCGTTTTGCAGTTGCAATGGTGGAAGCATATGGCGAGGAGTCCTTGCGATCTCCCAATAAAGAAGATGTCACTAGAATTTTGTCAGTGAACAAAGCCCGTGGATTTTCTGGTATGCTAGGATCAATTGATTGTATGCACTAGAGGCGGAAGAACTGCCCGGGAGGATACTCCGGTCAATTTAGAGGCACAAGAAGGATTCAACCATTATCTTGGAGGCGATGGCAGATAAAGAGACATGGATATGGCATGCTTTCTTCGGGATACCAGGATCATGCAACGATATCAACGTTCTTCATCAGTCTCCACTCTTCACCAAGCTTGCTAATGTTGAAACTCCACCAGTTGAGTTTGTAGCCAACAACCACACATACAAGATGGGCTACTACCTCACGGATGGCATCTACCCGAAGTTGGCGACATTTGTGAAGCCAATCTTCAAACCGCCAAGGTAAGAAAGAACTCTACTTCCACAATGCCCAAGCGACGGCTAGGAAAGATGTAGAGTGAGCTTTTGGGATTTTACAAGCCCAATTTGCAATTGTTAGAGGTCCCGCTCGGTTTTGGGGCCAAGGTACATTGTGGTACATCATGAACGCTTGCATCATTATGCATAACATGATCATTCAAGATGAGCATGTGCAAGATATGGACAATGAACACTATGAGTTGCTAGGGCGTCCGGTAAGGCCTACAAGGAATCGAGACTGTATTGCAGCTTTCTTAGTATCTTACCATGACATTAGGTACTCCGATGTGCATGAGGAGCTTCAAAAAGACCTCATCGAGGAGTGGTGGAGGTGGAATGGCAGCCAAGAGAACTATAATTACGGTTGTTCATGTTCTTGTTCATGTTGTTGTTTGAGATGCACTTCTTGTTGTTGTATGAGGATTTGTGTGTTCTTTGACAAAACCATTGGATAAACTATTTGTAATAATTTTATACTATTATTTATTTATTTATTTGATGCAGTTCTTCATTTTATTTACTACAAAGTTCATGTTTATGTGAGGTTGTGGCGCAGCTGAGGTGTTGCAAAATGCGGCAGCCGCTGGAGCAACGCGCGCTACATCTGCGATAGCTAGAAAAGGTTGTCGAACAAGCACAATGATTGCATAAATTGTAACCGATATTGTACTTATGCCTGTCCAGAGACTATAAAAGGTTGAACGGTACATCAATAAAGAACACTCTTTTCACTTCAATCTCTTGGTGGCGACCCCAACTCCCTCCCCAGATCTCAGCCGGCAAAAGCGCTGGTTCCCTCTCCCTCAGCTTCCCTCTTCGCCGGTAGTAGGGAGGGGGACCTTATTCCTCCGCCTAGTAGTTAGGGTTAGGTTCTTTCTGTTGTGATGCACCGTTGTGGTGGTGAGTGATGTCTACGCACTTCTATTCTTGTAGACAGTTGTTGGGCCTCCAAGTGCAGAGGTTTGTAGAACATCAGCAAGTTTTCCCTTAAGTGGATCACCCAAGGTTTATCGAACTCAGGGAGGAAGTGGTCAAAGGTATCCCCTCTCAAGCAACCCTGCAATCAAGATACAAGAAGTCTCTTGTGTCCCCAACACACCTAATACACTTGTCAGGTGTATAGGTGCACTAGTTCGGCGAAGAGATAGTGAAATACAAGTGGTATGGATAATTATAAGTGGTAACGGTGATAGAAGATAACTTGATGGTGTGGAAAAGACTAAAGTAAAACTTAAATAAAGATGAAAGCAAGCAAACATGTAACAGATCTAGTAGCAAACGGTGTTTCAGTGCTTAGAAACAAGGCCTAGGGATCATACTTTCACTAGTGAACACTCTCATATAAATATATTCTTCTTTATGATACTACGCTGAACTACTCTCCGGTTGAACACTCTAATCGATGGTAGGGCTATAACAGCACACCTCAAAGTTCATCTTTCCCATTTAGAAACTCCACACTTTCATCTTGAGTACTAGATGAGTCCAACAAACACCACAATTTCATAAAGATATCCAACTCCAAATATAACTCATAACAAGTATTTGTAATCTCTAGCCTAAGTGCCACCATGGTGTGCACGCTGTCACTTTCACACACATGGGGAGAGCAGAGATCTATTAAAGTACTTGAGTAGCAAGGTAGATCTATAGATTACAAGCTCATGATCTCAATAAGATCATGCATAGAGAGAGAGATGAACACATAGCTACTGGTAGAAACCCTTAGCCTTGAGAGAGAACTACTCCCTCCTCATCATGGGAATCAGCAACGGTGATGGAGATGGTGGTGGAGATCGATGGAGATGGCTCCGGGGGCACTTCCCCGTCCCGGCAGGGTGCCAGAACAGAGACTTCTGTCCCCCGAATCTCCCCTTCGGTGGCAGCGGCGCTGCGGAACTTTTCGTGGATTTCTGATTGACGATTTAGGGTTTTGGTATCGGGAGGCTCTTATAGGCGAAGGAGGCAAGGTCGGTGGAGTGCCAGGGGGCCCACACCACCTGGTGGCGCGGCCAGGGCTAGCCCGCGCCACCATATGGTGTGGCCAGGCCCTGGCCCTCCTCCGTCTCTGCTTCTGGCTCCGTGAGTCTTCCGGTAAAATAGGAACTTTGGCTTTTGTCCCGTCCAATTCCGAGAATATTGATTTTCTGACTTTTCTGGAACCAAAAACAGCAAAAAACAGGCAACTGGCACTGTGGCTCTTGTTAATAGGTTAGTCCAAGAAATCATATGAAAAGTACTCCAAAGTGTGGACAAAACACAAGAAAGTGGATAAAACCAAGCATGGAACATCAAAAATTATAGATACATTTGCAATGTATCAACATCCCCAAGCTTAACTCCTGCTCGTCCTCGAGTAGGTAAGTGATAAAAAGAAAGAATAATTTTTGAGGTGACATGCACCATCAAAGACTTGATCAAAGTATTTGCAAAACATTCAAAGCTGGGATCATAGTACTTCAATCATAACATGAAAGACAAAGTTCTAGCAATAAGCAAAGAAACTATGATGCAACATGAAAAGGCACAAACAAAAGATTCATGAATAACAATGCTTTGCAAGACGTTTGTTTGTTTCACATAAAGAAAACATAGCATAATAGTATTCATCTTGTCCCTCAATAGAGTAGCAAATATAAATGCATAGGACACCTTCAAAGTTCATAAGAGTGACTAGATACAATAGTTTAAAACAAGCAATATCAAAGTTATGCATCAATCAACAAGTCTTGGGACAATGCACATAGAACTAAGAATGGCCACTATGCTCTCAAAGAAGGTGCATAAAGATAGAAGGTGGAGACTCAATATAATGGTGGAAGAAAGGCCTTTGTAAAAGGAAGTAGGGATTCAAGTCTCATAAAGAGCTTCCAAAAATTATGGTACTTATAGTTTTCAGCTCTCATTGCCCCTATCATAAGCATCTTGAAGTGATTAAGGTTAAAGTGACCAAACTATGGTGTACATGCTTGACGAAGTATAAGTTAGAAATCTCATGTCCCTTGTATACGAGGGCCGCTCCTCATGCTACTCAAGTTTAGTCACCGGTAAGTTCTTGTCATTGTAAGTACATATGTATCATAGAGAACCGCCAACGGGGTACCCCTTGCCCGATGATACGGAAGAATCCCCATATCAAAATGACAAGGCAAGAGACGACGAGCATCTCAGCAATCTTCTTATTTACCATGGGAATATGGTGCTTTTTTCTCTCTTTCCTCTTTTCATAATCTTTTTTTTCTCTTTTCTCTTTTTTCTCAATATAGGACTCTTTTTTTATAAGAAGAATGCTTCATAGACAGCTCATTATGGTTACGCTGCAGGTTTCCACCATGTCAGCATGGATTAGACTAGCAGCCCAGGCGTTTCTCTAACACATATACATAACTTCATGGACTTACAAGCTCCCCTTTCATTTCACACCGACGACATCTATATACAAAAGAGCATGATATCAATTAGGTATAAGTACCAAGTGCAATCTTGAAAGCGTTCCCCATGAAAGCATGGTTCTGCTAATTCCCAACAAATAAGTGCAAGCATATACAACATAGAAGACACAATGGTTCAAGTTTATTAAGGGCAACTAAAGTAAAGTGTGCCGTCAAGTTCGTGAGAGCTTTAATCACTAGTTTTCTCATAACAAGAGGAAGGTAAACAAAAGCATGAATATACTTGGAATAACATAAGCTAGTAGGTAGGTATGGTGGACTCTTTGGAATAACTTGGTTTAAGGAGTTAGATGCATGAGTGGAACTCATACTTGGTTGTGGAGGCTAGCAAAAGATTGGGAGCGACAAACTAAGAGAGCAATAATGGCCATAATCATGCAGAGCGACAAAACATCATTGATCAAAGCATAAAGTGATACTACAAGTTGAAAACTAAAGGATCATCAAGGCTATGGTGACTTGGGATAGTCATAACATGGTGTGAGCATGTGCCAAGTCAACCCAAATAAAGCATCAAAGGAGAATACCACTATACTATGCTTTAATATGCTAAAACAACGCATGATTCATCCAAGGCACATTAAGCAATCTCAATTGTTTATAACAAGTCATGCTACAGCAAAGAATACTAAGCATAAAGCCAAAACAATATCAAGCATGGTATGACAAAGCATAGGCCATATTCAAAAACAAGCTCTTTTTACCACATATGCATGAACTTTACTACTCTTTTCCAAACCAAACCAAACTATTTGCAAACTAATGTATGAAAGAGGGGGTCCAACCAATTTATTCAGCAAACTAAGGAAACAAAAGCAAACGAAAAACCAAAACGAAAACGAAAAAGAAGACGCTCCAAGAACAACACAACTGTGCATGAAACAATAAAGATGAAGCGTTTGGAAGAAACCTGAGATTTTTATTGATGAGGAAGGGGATGCCTTGGGCATCCCCAAGCTTTGACGCTTGTACTTATTGGATATTTCTTGGGGTGACACGCGTGGCATCCCCAAGATTGAGCTTTAGTCCATCCTTCGTCTCATTACTCATTCCTTCCATACACCTGAAATTTTTCCTTCATACAAAACTTCACACAATCTTTATTAGCAACATTAGTGCACTCAAGATAAATAAGTCTTAAGGTTCAGTTGTAACACCAAATAAACTTCCATTAGAACACTAGCTACTGTAGCAATTCCCTCAAAAATTCAATTCCCCAAAAGAACTCAAAAAGGAACCAACAAGAAAGCAAATGCAGAAAATGGCAGAAATCTGTCAAAACAGACCAGCAGGTAAATACGAATTTTTTAGAAGATCTTATGTTGCTCCAATCAAAAAGTGTTGAACTAACGAAAGTTAGATAACAACCTCGGTCAGAAGCACAAAAATTCACGCCTCAAACAGACGTACAGATATTTTACACGAATTTTTATGGTGAAGCACAGAAATCTGTTTCGGGACAGCAACTTTCCCAAGCATTACTTCTCTCTTATTAGAGGTTACTCTTGGCACAAAAAGCAAATAAAAAGGATAAGGATCGGTTATTACTGAAGTAATAACTTTCAAGACTCATCTAACACTCTTGGGTTATCTTCCAACAAGTATTTTTCTTTAACGTCTTTAAGTTAGGCTTGATAGTTTGAGAAGATGCTCACATAAGACATATGAATTGAAGTAAAAGAGAGCATCAAGAAGCAAATTCAAAACACATTTAAGTCTAACTCACTTCCTATGCATAGGAATCTTGTAAAGAAACAAGTCATGAAATCACAAAGCAACAAGCATAGGAAAGCAAAACAAGTGCAACTTCAAAAATTTCAACATAAAGAGAGGAAACTTAATATTATTGAGATGCATAAAACCACATTTCCCTCTCTCATAATAACTTTCAGTAGCATCATGAATAAAATTAACAATATAACTATCACAAGAAACATTCTTATCATGAGCCACATGCATAAAAGAATTATTACTCTCCACATAAGCATAGTCATTCTTATTAATTGTAGTGGGAGTAAATTCATCAAAATAGTTATCATTATTATCACCATAATCATCAAATATAGGAGGCATATGCTAATCATAATTAATTTTCTCCTCAATAGTAGGTGGACTGAAAATATCATACTCATCATTGTAATCATCATATATTGGAGGTATAGTATCATCGAAGTAAATTTTCTCCTTCGTCCTTGGGAGACTAAAAAGATCATGCTCATAAAAACTAGCTTCCTCAAGCTTAGACTTTTCCATAGCATTAGCAATAAGGGTGTTCAAAGAATTCATACTAACAACATTGCTATTAGCATGCAAATAAAGTTCCATAGATTTTTTAATTTTCTCTTCAAACACTTCATGTCCTAACTCAAGATAAATACTATAAAGCTCTCTAATTTTTTTGTTGTTTTCCATTAAGCCTAACTAGTGAAAACAAGAAACAAAAAGACAAAATTGCAGAATCTAAAGGAAATAACTTCGAGCACTCACACCAGAAAATAGGAGTTTGCCGTGGGAGGTTCTTCTTCTTTAATCCTACGGTGTGAATACCTTTTACCTTACCTCCCCGGCAACGGCACCAGAAAATAGCTTGATGTCTACGCACTTCTATTCTTGTAGACAGTTGTTGGGCCTCCAAGTGCAGAGGTTTGTAGAACAACAGCAAGTTTTCCCTTAAGTGGATCACCCAAGGTTTATCGAACTCAGGGAGGAAGTGGTCAAAGGTATCCGCTCTCAAGCAACCCTGCAATCAAGATACAAGAAGTCTCTTGTGTCTCCAACACACCCAATACACTTGTCAGGTGTATAGGTGCACTAGTTCGGCAAAGAAGTAGTGAAATACAAGTGGTATGGATAATTATAAGTGGTAAAGGTGGTAGAACATAACTTGATGGCGTGGAAAAGACTGAAGTAAAACTGAAATAAAGATGAAAGCAAGCAAACATGTAACAGATCTAGTAGCAAACGGTGTTTCAGTTCTTAGAAACAAGGCCTAGGGATCATACTTTCACTAGTGAACACTCTCATATAAATATATTCTTCTTTATGATACTACGCTGAACTACTCTCCGGTTGAACACTCTAATCGATGGTAGGGCTATAACAGCACACCTCAAAGTTCATCTTTCCCATCTAGAAACCCCACACTTTCACCTTGAGTACTAGATGAGTCCAACAAACACCACAATTTCATAAACATATCCAACTCCAAATATAACTCATAACAAGTATTTGTAATCTCTAGCCTAAGTGCCACCATGGTGTGCACGCTGTCACTTTCACACACATGGGGAGAGCAGAGATCTATTAAAGCACTTGAGTAGCAAGGTAGATCTATAGATTACAAGCTCATGATCTCAATAAGATCATGCATAGAGAGAGATATGAACACATAGCTACCGGTAGAACCCTTAGCCTCGAGAGAGAACTACTCCCTCCTCATCATGGGAATCAGCAATGGTGATGGAGATGGTGTTGGAGATCGATGGAGATGGCTCCGGGGGCACTTCCTCGTCCCGGCAGGGTGCCGGAACAGAGACTTTTTGTCCCCCGAATCTCCCCTTCGGTGGCGGCGGTGCTGCGGAACTTTTCGTGGATTTCTAATTGACGATTTAGGGTTTTGGTATCAGGAGGCTCTTATAGGCGAAGGAGGCAAGGTCGGTGGAGTGCCAGGGGGCCCACACCACCTGGTGGCGCGGCCAGGGCTAGCCCGCGCCACCATATGGTGTGGCCAGGCCCTAGCCCTCCTCCGTCTCTGCTTCTGGCTCCCTGAGTCTTCCGGTAAAATAGGAACTTTGGCTTTTGTCCCGTCCAATTCCGAGAATATTGATTTTCTGACTTTCCTGGAACCAAAAATAGCAGAAAACAGGCAACTGGCACTGTGGCTCTTATTAATAGGTTAGTCCAATAAATCATATGAAAAGTACTCCAAAGTGTGGACAAAACACAAGAAAGTGGATAAAACCAAGCATGGAACATAAAAAATTATAGATACATTTGCAATGTATCAGTGAGAGCGGCGCCCAGGCGAGAAAATCTGCATCAACTTTACTCTCACATCAGCGTCGACCTTCAGGATGGTGCCTCAGGAGTGATGGCAACATGTGATGTTCGGCCCTTCAGATCCACAACTTTGTCTTCTTGCCATTCTTTAGATCCGGCGAGATCTATTTCTCGGTGTGTCGCTAGTGTTCGACGTTATTTGCGACGATGTTGGTGGCTGGGGCGAGGTGGTCTATGGAGCAAGGATTCTGGTCCTGGGAGGTGGATCTATCGTTCTTCTCCGACTTCATCGATGGGAGGCAGCGGACCTTGGTCCAAGGTAGCACGGAGATGGCGGACCATGACCTCTCACCGGAGGGAGGTTTTTGTTCTTTGTTTCATCTGTTCTTTAGTGTCTTTTTCAGGATGTTGAGGCGAAGGCTACGTCCTAAAGTCGGAATGAGGTCTCCCCGCTCTACCCTCGCTCTGTTGGTACATGTAGCACTAACGGAGGCAGGTAAAGTTGTTTGTCAGGCGGATCTCCTGGGATTCTATCTATTTTCGTGTTCGCCGGTTTGTTTCTAGGTTAGTCTCTTCCGATTTACGGATGTCATCATTAGCGATGGTTGCTGCTCTAGTGCGCTGGTCTATTGTGGCCTTAGCACAACCACTTCTCACATGTCCACTACAACAATCTCTACTATGATAAGCTTTGCCTGTCCGTGATGGAGGGGCAAGGACGGCGGCGTGCCTTTGGCTCGAGCTAGTGTTTGTAGTCGTTGCTAGGTAGTCCAATGACCTAATTAATTTTTTTATTATTTTTGAGTATTTTAGTAGGGCTGTTGATGATTATTAATAGTTTGATGAAATTTCGAAAAACAAATAGGCACCCGGGAAGAGAGGTCGCAATCGTGGAAGGCCTTAGTCTTTTTTAAACCATGTTATATTGAGCAAGCAAGCCGCCTCGTTAAAAACCTTCCAGTCCCCTTAGGTACCCTGGAAGGAAAATATTGCGTCTGAAACTTGCTGCTCCACAATCATGTTAGTGTTACATCCTTAACGAGAGTTTGTAGAAGGAACCTAGGGGGTTCATCGACCCAATTAAAAGGAACTTTATCTAAAAAGCAAGCCCTAGATAGTTCATGAGCAACTTCATTTGTTTCCCTTGGGCAGTGCTTGAATAGGACATCTCCGACCATTGACGCCTCATCAATGACATCCGCAAGAACAACAAAGCATTCACCCCACCAAGCATCTGTACCACTGCAATCCTCCACAATCTTCAAGGAATCTGATTCCATCACTACATTGTTACACCCCAGTCGGTTTGCAAGAGCCAGACCTTCCCTCATAGCGATCGCTTCAGTGGCATAGGGAGAAGCCGCATTTGGAATGTAAAATAGTAGTCGTCGCAATAAATCGCCCCTCGTGATCGCGTGCTATAACCCCTACAGCACCAGAACAACTATCATAATGAAAAGATCCGTCAACATTTACCTTAATTTGTCTAGGTTCTCGTTTAGTCCATTTTTATTCGTAGCCTCCTGGTTAGACTTGGAATGATTTGCATTGACAACAGTAGATAAAATAGATATCCTGCACTTGATAATAGGTGGCACGGGCTCATCATTTGTGTGTCGCCACCTCATCCACCAAAGGTACCAGCATGAAATAACAACCACCTCCTTTAGTCCCACTTGATCAAATCATGGCTGCACATTGTTTGTTTGAGTGATAAGAGTCTCCACACCTGTTGATCCTGAGAGTTCACCCGCACAAGCATGCACGATCAGTCCTTGAATACCCAGGGATTCCCATAAAGCTTGTGCAGGTGCACACAGGAATAAAAGATGTAAGATATCTCCAGCTGCATTAACACAGATAGGACAAGTACCAGTAGAGCATATATGTCTATTCGCCAAGATAGATTTAAGTGGCAGGATTCCATGCAACGCCCTCCATGCAAATATTTTAATTTTACTCGGGATCTTTAGTTTCCATAGAGTTTTCCAAACAGGGTTGTTTACTGATGATCCAGGTAAAGAAAAGGTTGCTTCAGTAGGCCCAAACCAGTGTCTCCATTGGATGTGATAGGTCGATCTAACAGTCAACCTCCCACGCATTGTATAGTGCCAGGCAATAAAGTCCTCAAATCCCGTATTATTTAGGAGAATCTGAAGAATTATGTTGGTGTCAACCGTGCAAAACAAACTACGAAGAAGTTTTTCATCCCATTGACCAGATATCGGGCAAATCAGTTGAGACACCTTAGTAAGTATAGAATAACCTCGTGGGGATATGATCTTCCGATCAGTGTTTGATGGGATCTAGGGGTCCAAATAAATATTGATCTTCTCGCCGCTGCCTACTCGCAAAATATAGCCCTTTTAAACGTAGTTAGCCCAGTCAATATGCTCTACCATGTGAATGATGAGCCATCCTTTTGACCTGCTTTCAGTATGTCACCATGCGGGTAGTACTTTGATCGCAGGACCTTAGCGCAAAGGGACTCGGGATCAGAGATAAGCCACCAAAATTGCTTTGCTAGCATAGCCAAGTTAAAAGAATGGAAATCACTAAACCCCATACCTCCAGCTTTCTTTGGATAACACAGTTTCCACCATGCCAACCCGTGCAATCTCTTGTGTTCTCATCGTCGCCCCACCAGGATTGAGAGATTGCCTCAGTCATTCTTTTACAGATTCCAACAGGTAACTGAAAAACTGACATAGCATATACTAGGATAGCTTGAGCAACCTCCTTTAGAAGAATTTCCTTGCCACCTATAGAAAATTATGTTTCCTTCCAGTCGTTTATCCTCTGAATAATGCGCTCAACAAAGTGAATAAAGCAATCACTTCTATCTGCACCCACCAAAGCTGGGAGGCCTAGATACTTATCAGACAGGGCCTCATTATCAATATGAAGGGTTTGGCAAATTTCAGCTCTTAGGACCACATTAGTATTTGGAGAGAAATAGATGCTTGACTTCGCTAAAATTACCAACTGTCCTGAATTTGCACAATAGGTATCCAACACTCGTTGCAAGGAAGTTGCATTATTCATATCTGCTTTCATGAGAACAAGAGAATCATCAGCAAAAAGTAAATGAGATACTGATGGTGCATTTCTGCATACTCTTAACCCATCAATGCCACCAACTTCTTCTTCATGCAGCAAGAGGCTAGATAGACCTTCCGCACATATCAAGAACAAATATGGGGATAGAGGATCTCCTTGGTGGAGCCCCCTAGTAGGAGTAAACATCTCGGTTTCTTCCGAATTAAACCCGACTTGATACCTTACCAATTTTACACAAGCCATCATTAGAGACCCATCTATCAGAGAGTGCCAGTTTCCTCATCATTTTCTCTAAAAAAATCTATTCAACACGGTCATATGCTTTATGTATGTCTAGCTTAACAGCACAAGCACCAGAATTACCTTTCTTCTTTTTCTTGATAGCATGGACAGTCTCATAAGCAACAAGAACGTTGTCTGCAATAAGCCGTCCAGGGACAAAAGCACTCTACATTGGGGAGATCACATCAGGTAGGATTTGTTTGAGTCTAAGAGAAAGCATCTTAGATATAATTTTGTATATGACACTGCAGAGGCTTATAGGCCTAAATTGGGAGACAAGTTCTAGGCACTCCACTTTAGGTATAAAGACAATAACAGTATCATTCCACCTCTCAGGGATAATTCATGTATTCAGATCCTGCAAAACTTTAGAGGTTACCACATAAATCCCAAAATTTCTTGTAGAAAATCACATGTAAGCCATCGGGTCCTGGGGCTTTAAAATCCCCAATACTGAACGCAACTTTCTTTACTTCCTCAATTGTAAAATCCATCAATAATACCTTGTTCATCTCAGCTGATACCTTCGGATATTTTTTCCAGAATCGCCGTATCATTTTCCTGGACCTTAGAGGAGAATAGGTCAGAAAAATATTGGATAATAATTGATTTTAGAGTCTCAGTACCTTTGACCCACTGGCCATTCGGTCCCTTCAGGCGTTTTATGTAGTTCCTCTTGCGACGTGCCATTGCAAATTGGTGAGAAAAATTGTGTTTGGGTCACCTTGCATTAGCCAGTTAGCACGCGACCTTTGCATCGAGTGTAATTCTTCCCGTTCTAGAAGTAACTCGACAAGTTCAGACATTTCCTTTGCAATCTCTTAGTTTTCAGAATTCATTGGACCATTAAGTGCCTTCTTCGGTTTCTGTTGCGCTTGAAGAAGACACTTCTTAGGTTTCCTGAGATATGCAGAATCCTAGGCATGAAGCGAACCATGCATATGAGCAAGCCTTCCCAGCACTCCTCCATCAGGTAAGGAGGCGTTCGCCTCTGACCATGAATGTCATCCCGGAAGTTGTTTTCTTGCAGCCATCGAGCTTCTAATCTTCGGGCCGATCCATGTCGGTTTGGTATTGCATGAGGCTCTGTTTCCAGCAAAAGGGGGCGGTGGTTTGATCTAGCATAATCCAAGTGTTGTAAACATGCTTCAGGGTGCAACTGGAACCAAGCATCATTGACCAAGACGCGATCGAGCCTCTCCCGTATTCAGCCCCTCTTCCAAGTAAATGGTTCACCATAGAAGCCAATATCAATAAGGTTGCAGACTATGATAGCATCTCTAAAAGCTTTGCATCTATCTTTGTGGCCTCGGATTACCCCCTTCCTTCTCATGTAAGTATAGAATTTCATTGAAGTCTCCAATGATCGCCCATGGCATGTTGTATTGACCATGGAGCTCTCTAATTTTATCCCACGTGAGATGCTTGTTTTCCCATCTTGGTTCACCATAAATTCCTGTTAAGCGCCAGATTTTATCAAGTCTTTCGACTATCATCACATCAATGTATTTAGGAGCCGACAAAATTTGCTCCACCTTTATTTCCCTTATCCAAAGAAGTAAGACACCCCCTGACATAGGTATGACTACTCAGATGCCTATAATTCACTACCCTAGATATATACAAGGCTGACGGCCCATGAAGAGTCAATATGATGGCCCAAAGGAGCAATCGATAAAGGTTATACTTGTATTAGGAAAGAGGACAAAGGACCGATATCGTGTTGGTATTGTAATTACGCATATGTAATCTATCCGTATACAACTTTGAGACCCGGCCTATTATATATAGGACGGGAGAAGCCTAGGCGAGGGTACAAAAACAATCCCCAAGCGATCTGTAATAGTACGATTCACCAAATATTCAGGCGACTTTGACTCCATTGTTCTCCTGATATCCAATGAAATCCCCAGCGTTCTCTTTTTCGCAAAACCCTAAGTCCTTCTTCGTGGACATTGCTGAGGTTACCCCTCGTCAATTGGCGTCGTCTGTGGGAAACTTGAATGCTGGAACCATGGATTCGGCAGAACTCTCTTTTCCAAGAAGCAACCCAACAAAAGCGGTTCCACACCCGCCCACCTTTGTGATAGTACCCGCCGAATTCAACAGCGGATCCGATCTAATCATCGGAAGCTTCCACATCCAAGTAGAAGACCCCCAAGGATCACACCCTTCGGCCCTGAGTACATCAGAACTGTCGGTGGAAAAGACTATGCTTACGGTGATACCGGCATCTGTCGGATTCTCCGTGGAGGTCACGGCAGAAATCATAGCAGCCAAAGAAAACAAGCAAGAAGAGATGGATCTAGGGGACCTTGATGGTCTTTACGACAATCTCTTCGTCAGATCAGATTCCCCACTAACTCCACCATGTGGAACAAACCCAGCAAACTCTGAACCTGAATAAAGTAGCAAAAGCATCGACTTCGGGATAAGGATGGCAGAAATCTACCCAGAACAGAAAACAATGGATTTCACTGGTCCAGCCGATAGTGTCTCCCTCGGTTCAGATGACGACGACACTGGCCCACGCATGACACGCCAGCAAGTGTGCATGGTCAACGGGAATACCTCGACACCGTGCAATTCTAACGGTAACCCTATCCTCGACCCCAATGATATTTTATTGGATGACAATGCAGGAAACCACAGCAACAAAGGGAACCACGGAAACGGAGGAGAAACAACGGACAACCGTATAGTCCCAGAAGGAAGAGCAGAACCAAACAAGGACGAGAGGCGAACTCTCCGCCTACCAGGGACGGCATGGCAAAATGCTAGGGAAGCAATTTCGGGCGCAGTTCCAATGACAGCCGACGCCTCACATGAATATTTATTAGCATATCAATATCTGCTTCTGTTGGAATAATGCCATAGAGGCAATAATAAAGATGTTATTATTATAATTCTTGTTCATGATAAAGTTTATATTCCATGCTAGAATTGTATTAAGCGGAAACTTTAATACTTGTGTGGTTTGTGAACAACACCGTGTCTCTAGTACGCCTCTATGGACTAGCTCATTGATCAATGATGGTTAAGGTTTCCTAACCATAGACATGAGTTGTCAATTGATAATGAGATCATATCATTGGGAGAATGATATGGTGGACAGACCCAAACTAAGCAAAGCTATTAGATCGTTTCATCGTGTTCGTCTTTGCGAAGCTTTTCTCATGTCAAATATTGTATTCCTTAGACCATGAGATAATACAACTCCCTGGTATCGGAAGAAAGCTTTGAGGTCATCAAACGTCATCCTATGAGAGGGTGATCATAAAGGTGTCTCTCAGGTGATCGGAAAGTATCTGTTGAGTTGTATGTATCGAGATGGGATTTGTCCCTCCCAAGTCGGAGAGATATGCTTCGGGCCCACTCGGTAATCGATATCAACACCGCTTGCAAGCATGTGGTTAAGGAGTTAATCACAAAGTGATATCGGATTACGAAACGAGTAAAGTACTTGCTGTGAACGAGATTGAACTAGGTATGACGATACCGACGATCGAATCTCGGGCAAGTAAAATATCGCGAGACGAAGGGAATATATATATGGGATTGATTGAATCCCGGCATCGTGGTTCATCCGATATGATCATCGATGAATGTGTGGGAGTCAATATGGGTGCCCAGACCCCACTGTTGATTATTGATAGAAGATCATGTCTGCATATTCTCGAACCCGCAGGGTCACACACTTAACGTGTCTTGACGCTAGGATAGATTGGATAATTGTTTATGAATTTTTGTTCGGAGTCTCGGATGGGATCCGGGATATCACGAGAGGTTCCGGAATGGTCCGGAGAATAAGATTCATATAAGGCAGTGCAGTTTTTGGAGTTCGAAATAGTTCCGGGTTAATCGGTATTGTACCGGAAGCTTCTAGAACCTTCTGGAAGGGGACCAACGTGGCCCCACCTTCCGGGAGGGGGCATGGGCCTATGAGGGAGTGTCCTGGCCACATTGGGCCAGGGGCACA
The DNA here is from genome assembly GCA_916181665.1 of Avena sativa. NCBI lineage: Eukaryota > Viridiplantae > Streptophyta > Magnoliopsida > Poales > Poaceae > Avena > Avena sativa. Next base: position 523,553,500 of record OV702287.1, on the reverse strand, counting down.
AGGCCCCATAGGGCCCAGCCGATCCTAGATAAGTTTAAATCGTTTAAACTAGAGATAAGATAGGGTTTCTAGAAGGGAGAGTTTAAATCGTTTAAACTAGAGATAGGCTTGGAGGATGGGCAAGGGCTGGCCGCACCCCCCCTCTATATATAGAGGGCTGGTGCGCCCCCTTTCCCCCCCCCCACACACCTCCCTCCAAGCCCTAGTAGCCCTGCTGCCTTCCTCTCTCCCTCCCGACTGTTTGTAGGCGAAGCCCTGCTGCAGAAATTCTCCACCATATACACCACGCCGTCGTGTTGTAGATCCAATCTATCTCTCCACCCTACTTGCTGGTCCGAGGAAGGAGGAGACGTCGAGGTGCTGCACATGTGCATCTCACGGAGGCACCGCCACTTGTGGTGCTAGATCGGATCGGATCGCGAGGAGGAGAAGCGAGTACGACTACATCACCCACGTTCCGACGAACGTTCCGCTGTGCGAATCTTCAAGGGTATGAAGATCTAATCCAATCTCTCTCGTTGTTTGCATCTCCTAGATTAGATCTTGGCTTTCCCTCTGTTCGCTTCCGTAGAAAAAAATTGATTTACTATGCTGCGAAACCCTTCAGTGGTATCAGAGCTAGATCTATGCGTAGATGTGATTCACGAGTAGAACGCAACATGGTTGTTGCGGGCGTTGATGTTTTCTGTTGCAAGCCTCTTGTTTGTGTTCTTCTTATGACGCGGGATAGTGAGATTGAAGCGGTCCAGGCCAACCTTACGCGACGTCGTTCGCGAGACCGGCTCCGCACTTGACGTGTGGCTTGTACCACACATGCGGCTGGTGGATGTCAGTTTCTCTCACTATAGTTGTCATGGGATTAACACCGGAGTTTGGCAACCATAATATCACCATTGTGGCTTTCCGTAGGTAAGAATCATTCTTAGCATCTACTCCCATAAGCCACGTAAAACATGCAACAACAAAGTAGAGGCGTCTAACTTGTTTTTGCAGGGAGTGTTTTCTGTGATATGGTATGGCCCAAGATGTGATGTGTATATTGTATGCGATGATCATGTTTTGTAATGTTTCACGACTTGCATGTCGATGAGTACACAACCGGCAGGAGCCATATGGTTGTCTTTATAATTGTGTATGACCTGCGAGTCAACTTCTTATACGCCATGTAATAGCTTTACTTTATCGCTAAGTAGTTAGCAATAGTTGTAGTTGCTATTCGTGGTGGAGGCAATCATGGTGGAGTGATGGAGATCATGCCGGAACGGACAAGATGGAGATCATTGCGCAAAGATTGGCTATACCATGTCACATAAAGTTATATGCATGTGATGTTTATCCTTTTATGTATCTTATTATGCTTAGATCGCGACGGTAGCATTATAAGATGATTCCTCACTTAAAGATCAAGATAAAAACTGTGTTCTCCCCAAGTATGCACCGTTGCGAAAGTTCGTCGTGTCCAAGCATCACGTGATGATCGGGTGCTATAGACTCTACGCTCACATACAATGGGTGCAAGCCAGTTTTGCACACGCGGAAATACTTGGGTCTAACTTGACGAGCCTAGCATGTACAGACATGGCCTCAGAACACAAGAACCGAAAGGTTAAGCATGAGTCATATGAATGATATGATCGACACTTCGTTGTCCACCATTGAAACCACATCTCTTCTCGTGATGATCGGATTAGGTGAGGTGAATTTGGATCGTGTTCACTAAACAACTTGAGGGATGTTGAATTTAGTGGGAGTTCATCTAGTAATTTGATTAAGTTGAACTATTTATCATGAACATAGTCTAAATTGTACTTGCAAATACTGTAGATCACATGGCCAAGTCCAACTTCAACTTCAACGTTTTTGCTGAGAAAGAAAAGCTTAGAAACAATGGGTCTAACTTCACCAACTGGTTCCGCAATCTAAGAATCATTCTGTCTGGCGGACAAAAGGACTATGTCCTTGGGAAAGCGTTAGGTGACCCCCCTGCTGCAACTGCGCCGACTGATGAGAAAGCTATCTATCAGTCGCGCAAAGATGATTATGGTGTGATTAAGAGCACCATGTTGTTTGCTATGGAACCGGAACTTCAAAATCGTTTTGAAAACTATCCCGGGCCCTTTGAGATTCTCGAGGAGCTGAAAACCATGTTTCAGACTCAGGCCCGTTCTGAGAGTATGAGATCTCTGAGAAGTTCTTTAACTGCAAGATGGAGGAAGGGAGTTCCGTTAGTGAGCACGCCATTAAGATGCCGGGCTACACTCAATGCCTTGAGCAACTGGACTGCAAGATTCCAGAGGAGCTCAAGATTGACAGGGTTCTGCAATCACTCCCTCCCAGCTACAAAAGTTTTGTAGTGACTCATAATCAGATTGGTTCCACTGATACGATCACCGAGCTCTTCGCAAAGCTGAAGGCTGCGGAGGTGGACATCAAGAAGGATAATCATGTGTTGATGGTCAACAAGCCCTCCTTTAAGAAAGGTAAAGGTGCAAAGAAGCCCTTCAAGAAAAGCGGCGGCAAGCGCGTTGCCCCTGCTGAGAAGAAGCTCAAGTCTGGACCTAAGCCGGACACTGAGTGCTTCTATTGCAAGGACAAGGGTCACTGGAAGCGCAACTGTCCGAAGTACTTAGCGGACAAGAAGGCTGGCACCATCAAAGGTATATTTGATATACATGTTATTGATGTTTTCCTTACTAGCCCTCGTTGTAGTGCCTGGGTATTTGATACTGGTTCAGTTGCTAATATTTGTAACTCGAAACAGGAGCTACGGAATAGACGACGGCTTGCGAGGGATGAGGTGACGATGCGCGTTGGCAACGGATCAAGAGTTGATGTGATGGCCGTCGGCACGCTCTCCTTAGTTTTACCTTCGGGATTAGTTTTAAACCTTAATAAATGTTATTATGTGCCTGTGTTGAGCATGAACATTATTTCTGGATCGTGTTTATTGCAAGACGGTTATTCATTTAAATCGGAGAATAATGGTTGTTCTATTTATATGAGTAACATCTTTTATGGTCATGCACCCCTTGTAAATGGTTTATTTCTTCTAAATCTCGAAAGGGATGAAACACACATCCATAACATTGAGGCTAAGAGATGCAAAGTAGACAGTGATAATACTACTTATTTGTGGCACTGTCGTCTAGGTCATATTGGTGTAAAGCGCATGAAGAAACTCCATTCTGATGGACTTTTGGAGTCTCTTGATTTTGAATCATTTGACACATGTGAACCATGCCTCATGGGCAAGATGATCAAAACCCCGTTCTCCGGTATGATGGAGCGAGCAACGGACTTGTTGGAAATCATACATACCGATGTATGCGGACCGATGAGTGTTTCGACGCGCGGTGGATATCGCTATTTTCTCACTTTTACCGATGACTTAAGTAGATATGGGTATATCTATTTAATGAAACATAAATCTGAAATGTTTGAAAAGTTCAAAGAATTTCAGAATGAAGTGGAGAACCATTGTAACAGAAAGATTAAGTTTCTACGATCCGATCATGGGGGCGAATATTTGAGTTATGATTTTCTCACGCATCTCAAGGCAAGTGGAATCGTTTCACAACTCACGCCACCCGGAACACCACAGCGCAATGGTATGTCTGAACGCCGGAATCGAACCCTATTAGATATGGTCTGATCGATGATGTCTCTTACTGATTTGCCGTTATCGTTTTGGGGTTACGCATTAGAAACCGCTGCATTCACTTTAAATAGGGCTCCATCTAAATCCGTTGAGACGACACCGTATGAACTATGGTTTGGTGCTAAACCTAAGTTGTCATTTCTTAAAGTTTGGGGATGCGAAGCTTACGTCAAGAAGTTGATGCCGGACAAGCTCGAACCCAAAGCGGAGAAATGCGTCTTCATAGGATACCCTAAGGAAACTATTGGGTATACCTTCTATCACAGAACCGAAGGCAAAGTGTTTGTCGCAAAGAACGGTTCCTTTCTTGAGAAGGAGTTTCTCTCGAAAGAAGTGAGTGGGAGGAAAGTAGAGCTAGACGAGGTTGTTGAACCTTCTCTTGAATTGGAGAGTAGCGCAGCACCTGAAATTGTTCCAGTGCCGCCTGCGCCAACAATAGAGGAAGCTAATGACAAGGATCATGAAGCTTTGGACGATGCTGCTACTGAACGTCGCAGGTCGACAAGGTCGCGTGCCCCTCCTGAGTGGTACGGCAACCCTGTCTTGACAGTCTTGTTAGTAGAAGACAGTGAACCTACGAACTATGAGGAAGCGATGATGAGCCCAGACTCTGAGAAATGGCTAGAAGCCATGAAATCCGAATTGGGATCCATGAGCGAAAACCAAGTATGGACTTTGGTGGACCCTCCTAGCGACCGAAAGGCCGTTGAGTGCAAATGGATCTTCAAGAAGAAAACGGACGCGGATGGTAATGTTACCGTCTATAAAGCATGGCTTGTCACGAAAGGTTTTCGACAAGTTCAAGGTGTTGACTATGATGAGACTTTCTCTCCCGTAGCGATGTTTAAGTCTATTCGGATTTTATTAGCAATTGCTGCGTTTCATGATTATGAAATATGGCAGATGGATGTCAAGACTGCGTTCCTCAATGGCAACATTGATGAAGAGTTGTATGATGCAACCCGAAGGTTTTGTCGATCCTAAGGATGCTGATAAAGTATGCAAACTTCAGCGTTCCATTTATGGACTGAAGCAAGCATCTCGGTGTTGGAACCTTCGTTTTGATCAAGTGATCAAGAGCTTTGGATTTGTTCCAAATTGCTACGAAGCTTGCATCTACAAGAAAGTGAGTGGGAGCTCGGTGACGTTTCTGGTACTATATGTGGATGACATATTGATTATTGGAAATGACATCAACATGCTTAACGATGTGAAGAGTTATTTGAACAAGTGTTTTTCAATGAAAGACCTAGGTGAAGCTGCTTATATATTGGGCATCAGGATCTATAGAGATAGACAAAGACGCCTGATAGCTTTAAGCCAGAGTACATACCTAGACAAAGTTCTGAAAAGGTTCAGAATGGATAAGGCATTGAAAGGTTCAGTGCCTATGTTGTCAGGGAAGATATTGAGCAAGGCTCAGTGTCCAGCTACGGTAAATGATAGGGAATCTATGAGCAAAGTGCCTTATGCCTCGGCCATAGGTTCCATCATGTATGCCATGCTGTGTACTAGACCGGATGTGTCCAATGCTCTTAGTTTGACGAGCAGATATCAAAGTGATCCAGGAGTGGAACACTGGACAGCCGTGAAGAACATCCTAAGGTACCTAAATAGGACTAAAGAAATGTTCTTAGTCTATGGGGGTGATGAACAACTCGTCGTAAAAGGTTACGTCGATGCTAGTTTCGACACCGACAAGGATGATTGTAAATCTCAGACAGGATACGTGTATATTTTGAATGGAGGAGCTGTGAGATGGAGAAGCTGCAAGCAAAGCGTGATCGCGGGATCTACAGTAGAAGCGGAATACATGGCTGCTGCAGAAGCGTCAAGTGAAGGAGTTTGGATCAGGAACTTCATCACTGAGCTTGGCGTGGTTCTAAGTGCATTGGACCCACTGGAGATATTGTGTGACAACACTGGCGCCATAGCACTCGCTAAGGAACCAAGATATCATCCAAAGACCAAGCATATCAACCGCAAGTTTCATATAATCCGAGATTATATAGCAGATGGAGATCTAAAGATCAGCAAAGTACATACAGATCAGAATGTCGCAGATCCATTGACTAAACCTCTTCCACGTGTAAAACATGATCAACACCTCAGTGCCATGGGTGTGAGATTGTTGCCAAATGTAAACTAGATTATTGACTCTAGTGCAAGTGGGAGACTGTTGGAATTATGCCCTAGAGGCAATAATAAAGATGTTATTATTATAATTCTTGTTCATGATAAAGTTTATATTCCATGCTAGAATTGTATTAAGCGGAAACTTTAATACTTGTGTGGTTTGTGAACAACACCGTGTCTCTAGTATGCCTCTATGGACTAGCTCATTGATCAATGATGGTTAAGGTTTCCTAACTATAGACATGAGTTGTCAATTGATAATGAGATCATATCATTGGGAGAATGATATGGTGGACAGACCCAAACTAAGCAAAGCTATTAGATCGTTTCATCGTGTTCGTCTTTGCGAAGCTTTTCTCATGTCAAATATTGTATTCCTTAGACCATGAGATAATACAACTCCCTGGTATCGGAAGAAAGCTTTGAGGTCATCAAACGTCATCCTATGAGAGGGTGATCATAAAGGTGTCTCTCAGGTGATCGGAAAGTATCTGTTGGGTTGTATGTATCGAGATGGGATTTGTCCCTCCCAAGTCGGAGAGATATGCTTCGGGCCCACTCAGTAATCGATATCAACACCGCTTGCAAGCATGTGGTTAAGGAGTTAATCACAAAGTGATATCGGATTACGAAACGAGTAAAGTACTTGCTGTGAACGAGATTGAACCAGGTATGACGATACCGACGATCGAATCTCGGGCAAGTAAAATATCGTGAGACGAAGGGAATATATATATGGGATTGATTGAATCCCGGCATCGTGGTTCATCCGATATGATCATCGATGAATATGTGGGAGTCAATATGGGTGCCCAGACCCCGCTGTTGATTATTGATAGAAGATCATGTCTGCATATTCTCGAACCCGCAGGGTCACACACTTAACGTGTCTCGACGCTAGGATAGATTGGATAATTGGTTTATGAATTTTTGTTCGGAGTCTCGGATGGGATCCGGGATATCACGAGAGGTTCCGGAATGGTCCGGAGAATAAGGTTCATATAAGGCAGTGCAGTTTTTGGAGTTCGGAATAGTTCCGGGTTAATCGGTATTGTACCGGAAGCTTCTAGAACCTTCCGGAGGGGACCAACGTGGCCCCACCTTCCGGGAGGGGGCATGGGCCTATGAGGGAGTGTCCTGGCCGCATTGGGCCAGGGGCACAAGGCCCCATAGGGCCCAGCCGATCCTAGATAAGTTTAAATCGTTTAAACTAGAGATAAGATAGGGTTTCTAGAAGGGAGAGTTTAAATCGTTTAAACTAGAGATAGGCTTGGAGGATGGGCAAGGGCTGGCCGCACCCCCCTCTATATATAGAGGGCTGGTGCGCCCCCTTTCCCCCCACACACACCTCCCTCCAAGCCCTAGTAGCCCTGCTGCCTTCCTCTCTCCCTCCCGACCGTTTGTAGGCGAAGCCCTGCTGCAGAAATTCTCCACCATATACACCACGCCGTCGTGTTGTAGATCCAATCTATCTCTCCACCCTACTTGCTGGTCCGAGGAAGGAGGAGACGTCGAGGTGCTGCACGTGTGCATCTCACGGAGGCACCGCCACTTGTGGTGCTAGATCGGATCGGATCGCGAGGAGGAGAAGCGAGTACGACTACATCACCCACGTTCCGACGAACGTTCCGCTGTGCGAATCTTCAAGGGTATGAAGATCTAATCCAATCTCTCTCGTTGTTTGCATCTCCTAGATTAGATCTTGGCTTTCCCTCTGTTCGCTTCCGTAGAAAAAATTTGATTTACTATGCTGTGAAACCCTTCAGCTTCATCACAAGAAGAGAGACCTATTAAGGATGCAGAGGCAACTCAACGAAAGAAAGAGGTTAGCCGACAAATCCAGCTTACGGCGGGCACAACTAAGCTCTACCCGAGGATCCGGGAGCATAACAGGAGGAGCACCACCAAGAAGGGGAACGTCTTGATTACATAACATCCCCGAAGCAGAAAGAGGAGAACTGATCTGCGACCTTGACCTATCATTCATGTCCATAGATCAAGCAAGAAACATCAAGGCAAAAACGGCTCAAGCGACAATTGTAGCCGCACAAACATATCTGATCACAACTCAACCCGCACCCGATGATCCTCGTGCGGCTCTTCACCGTTTCTCCCCGATGAACCTTGGCATGGTAGGGGCATCTCTCGCACAAGGAAAACAAGGAATCACGCATCAACCCGACATAAACCCACGTCGTCGCAGTAGGCCTCGACAAGTGGGTCATACCCAGCGATCTCGGTCGCCACAACGGGCACATATCTTAGAACTAGAGTCACGAAGCAACACAAGAGGCTACAATACACAATACAGGGGCGACGAGGCAAGAGACGAAAACCGCAACCTAAGAGATCATGACGGTGACAATGAAGACGACTACGAGTTATGCGGAGCCAGCTGTTTCACTCAGCGGATTCGCAAAACCTCAGTACCCAAGGACTATAAACTTCCACATGACCGTCAAAAATACGATGGACTCTAAGAACCCGAAGCTTGGATAGCAGATTACCTAGCCACTGTCAAGTTATAGGGCGGCTCCACATCCACCGCAATGCAAAGTTTACAATTGCACCTTACCGGCGCTGCAAGGTCATGGCTTAGACAACTACCCAAAGATTCTATTGGTAGTTGGAACGATCTTGAAGATAAGTTCATCCGACACTTTCAGTTCACATTCAAGCGGCTTGCATCTTTAGAGCAATTGCGGGCATGCAAACAGAAGCCCGGAGAGTCAATAAGAGCATTCATCCAGAGATGGACCATCATCAAATATACAGCCAAACCCATATCTGACGAAAGAGCCATTGATGCCTTCAATGATGGCCTCCGTCGCCGAGAATTCATAGATGAACTGGGGCGAGTCAAACCCAAGAAATTTTACAGTTAACGGACATAGCAAATCGCTGGACTGATGGAGAGGATGCGCTACATAACAAACAAACACGGTCACCCAAAGAAGACAGGGATAACCACGACAATGAAAGTTGGCAACGAAACAATGACGGAAACACATGACCAAGTTACGTCGTAGCTAGTTTTTCAGGTGAAGGCAACAACAGGAATGACGACTACAATAGCGGGTACCGCCGCAACATGGATGAAGGCGAAGGAAGCCAATCAACGCTGTGATATCAGCCAAGAGCTTGGGACCCACCCATGTCCGCAATGCAAATACTGGAAGGGCCCTGTAATATGCACTTTTACATCGACTCAGCAGGAAAAAGACAATCCAACCACCTCATGAAAGACTGCCGAACATTCTTAAAGATGTAAGAGCTATGCAATGCAAAAGCAACCGAAGCAGCAAAACGAGGATACACATCCACGCCTGACACATTAGCCATCGGTGTGCCACCTCTGCTAGTAGGCAACCGCAAAACACAACTGATCAAGGCAACAAATACCCTAGGTCAAAGGTGGCAATGTCAATGATTCAAAAAGGGTGTTCATCCAAAAAAATCAGAAGCTAATCACAAGACAAGTCAACATGGCAGAAATGGCCCCACCAGTCACACCTGAGTATCTCCATTGGTCAGAACAGGAAATCACATTCAGCAGAGCTGATCACCCACATCGAGTACCAAGACCAGGTCATTCGGTCTTCATAGTTGAAGCACAAATTGGCGGGTTCAACATAAGCAAGGTCTTCATGGACGTAGGAAGCAACATAAACTTGATCTACGTCATAACACTAAGGGCAATGAACTACCCCTTGGCAAATTTGGCACCAATAGAAACATCATTCCATGGCATAGTTCCAGGTAAAGCCGAAATTCCTTTAGATAAAATTTTCCTTGACGTCGCTTTTGGTTCCAAAGAAAATTTCAGGCGAAAAAAGCTCGAGTTCGAAGTCATGGACTAGCCATCGCAGTATCACACGATCCTGGGAAGCTCGGCTTTCGCACGATTCATGGCAGTCCTGCACTATGCATACTTAGTCATCAAGATACCAACACCAAAGGGAATCATAACGGTAAAAGGAAGTTTCACACGTTCCGACAACTACGATCGGGAGTTCAACAATTTTTTTGAATCTTTCGGGATGGCAACCGAGTTTGAGCAGCTCAAAATGACAACAACCACATAACCTATGGCAGTAGCGCGTATCAATCCCGACCAGGCCTTCAACACCGTGTGATACACAAAAGAAGTACAGATCCATCCCACCAACCCGAAGAAGACGACAATTGTGGCTTCCAACCTTGGTCCCTCATAGGACAACGCGCTCATCAAGTTCCTCTGTTAGCACTGTGAAATCTTTGCATGGATACCTTCTGGCATACTGGGAATTCCTAGGGAACTCGCTGAGCACGCATTAAACTTGGATCCAAAAGCAAAACCGGTAAAGCAATCACTTCTCATTTCGCAGAACCAAAGTGCAAAGCTATTGGAAAAGAGCTACATCGACTCATCGATGCTAACTTTATAAAGGAACTGAAGAAAGCAGCGTGGGTCACAAACCCAGTATGCGTCCCAAAGAAAAACACCAAAGAACCATGTATGTGCATTGACTTCACCGCATTAAATAAACATTGTCCAAAGGATCACTTCCCACTACCGCGAATCGATCAAATAATCAATGCAACTGTAGGATGCGAACATCTTTCCTTTTTGAATGCATATTCAGGATACCACCAGATTCGGATCAAGGAGGAAGATCAAGAGAAAACAACGTTTATACGCCTTATGGTGTATTCTGTTACACAAAAATGTCCTTCGGCCTAAAAAATGCCAGAGCAACATATCAAAGGATGATGCAAAATTGCATGGAAAGCTAAATCGGTACAAACGTACAAGTATATATTGACGATGTTATAGTCACAACAAAGCAAGGATCTTCACTTATCAAGGATCTCGGAGAAACATTTCAAAATCTCGACAAGTTTTGCATCAAATTAAACCCGACAAAGTATTCCTTTGGAGTCCCAGCAGGACAACTCCTCGGAAATTTGGTATCAGAAGAGGAATCGAGGCCAATCCCGATAAAATACAGGCAATTTTGGCAATGCAAAACCAACAAATCTAAGAGGTGTACAATAGCTGGTTGGGCGAGTGGCAGCGCTCAGCCATTTCATTGCTCGATTAGGAGAAAAAGCACTACCATTTTACGCCCTCATAAGGAAGTCAGATAAGTTTGAATGGACCGAAGAAGATCAACACGTCTTTGAAGACCTCAAAAAGACACTTTCGACGCCTCCCGTCGTTGTGTCTCCACGAGAAAAAGAGCCACTACTTCTTTACATCCCCGCCACAAATCAGGTGGTCAGCATGGTTCTGGTCGTGGAGCGTCCTGAAGAAGGAAAAACCCATGGTGTTCAGAGGTTATTTTTTGAGCGAGGTCCTCTCGCCATCCAAACAAAGGTACCAACATTACCAAAAATTAGCATATGGAGTATTTATGACAGCACGAAAGCTACGCCATTATTTTTTGAGTGGTCAACGAAGCACCTCTATCGAACATCCTCAATAATCTAGAAGAAACCGAACGTGTCTCTCTATGGGGCATCGAATTATCCATCGAGACATCCCGTATGAGAAACGAAAAGCAATTACGTCACAATTCTGCATGACTTCATCATGGAATGGACCGAGTTACAATGTGCGGGTCTACCCGATCTTTCTAGTGCGTGGACAATGTACTTCGATGGATCAAAAAGAACGGAAGGAGCATGAGCAGGAGTAGTGTTAGTATCACCACAAGGCGACAAGATGCAATATGTACTTCGGATGAGCTTTGTGAACGCATCCAATAATGAAGCTGAGTACGAGGCCTTGTTGCACGGTATGCGGATGGCTAAAGCTTATGGTGCAACTCGTCTAAAAAAATTCGGTGATTCCAATCTTGTAGCATAACAAACAATGAACAAATGCAATGTTGTCAACGACAACATGATTGCTTATTGTGATCTATACAGTATTATGGAAGGTCAATTCGATAGATGTGAAGTATTGCACATAGGAAGAGCAAGTAATGAAGAAGCCGACAATTTGGAAAACATTGGGTCCCTGTGCTTACCAGTGCCACCCAGGGTTTTTTGGGAAGAGATATCCAAGCGTTCTATCAAAGTAAAAAGAGTTTCTGAGGTTATAGCACCCAAGACAAGGAAAAAGAGTAAACCGCAAAAAGACTCGGGGGCTCCGTCAGCCAGTACAAGCACAGAAGAGGCCATCGAAGAAGAACTAGAAATTGATGAAGTCATGATAATAGAACCTACATGGATGCAGCTATACATAGCCTATATGACTCGGGGAGAATTACCCGAGGATGTGACGGAATCCCGGCAAATCACTCGAAGATTGAAAGCCTTCAGGATAATCAAATGAGAGTTGTATAAAAGAAGTATTTTGGGTGTGTTACAGTGATGTGTCACACACGAAGAAAGGAAAAACCATACTCAAGAAAATACATGGAGTTTGTGGTAATCATGCTAGCAGCCGAGCAACTACCGCCAAAGCATTCAGGGCAGGATTTTATTGGTTCACAATAGTTCAAGATGCAAAAGACATAGTCAGAACAGGTGAGGCATGTCAACGAGTTGCAACAAAACCTAGAGCACCCGCTGCTGAATTAAACCCTACACCTCGGCCCTTCGCTCAGTGAGGGCTTGATATGGTGGGTAAACTTCACAAGTCATCTCCAGGAGGACACGTCTTTCTGGTAGTAGCAGTCGACAAATTTACTAAATGGATTGAAGCAATGCCAGTCACCACTCAAGATGGAACTTTGGCTGTGAATTTTATAAAATCCATAGTATTTCGATTCGGCGTGCCAAATAGCATCATTACAGACAATGGAACCAATTTTACCTCCATTGAGTTCAAGGAATATTGCCAAACGATGGGCATCAAGGTAAGCAACGCCTCAGTAGCTCACTCGCAAACCAATGGGTAAGTGGAAAAAGGTAATGCTCTAGTAACTGCTGGCCTCAAGAAAAGGTTGCTAGCACCACTCGATAGAGAAAAAGGAGCATGGGTTGATGAGTTACCATTTGTCTTGTAGAGTTTACGAACTACCCCAAATAATTCGACACAAGAAACACCCTTCTTTCTGGTCCACGGCGCTGAAGCCGTCCTTCTAGTCGAAGTATCACATGAATCTCCCAGGGTAACTGCATATGATGAAGAAGAATCACGAGAAGCACTTGAAGACAATGTTGATGCACTCGATGAAGCTCGAGATGAATCCCTACAGAGAGCTACCATATATCAGCAAAACTTACGTAACTATCACAACCAACGATTGCGACATAGGTCCTTCTTAGTAGGGGACCTAGTTCTTCACCTTAAACAAGACGGCCACTGAAAGCTGGAATCACCTTTGGAAGGACCCTACATTGTTACATAAGTTATTCCTAGAGGAGCATATCATCTACAAGACAAGAAGACAGGAGTCAACTATTCCAATCCATGGAATGTTGCACAACTACGACGCTTTTATGCTTAAGATTTTATGTTTACTTATAATTCAATAAGGCCTATGGCTAGGCTTTTAAAGCCAGAATATCTAGGCCCACGGCCAGGCGGCAATCCGCCTAAATAATGTATCATCGGTTGCGCCATATATATATAAAGATAAGTTCTTCATACCTTTAGTTACTATTCATATCAACTCAAGGGGATTTTATATTTCGGACCAAATTAACATCAATTATGAGCCTATGTCCAGATACAGGCATCCGAACATAGCCTTAGGGGCTACTCTCATCGGGAGCGCTGGCGCGCACCCGATAGAAAAATTATGCATATCAAGTAAAGACAATCATCGCCTAAAACCTATGAGTTTTACATTAATGCATCCTCAGAAGGTTTCTCCCATTAGGAGCTTTCATAAAGTACCAAAATATCTGATAAAAATCAGAAATACTAGCAGCCCAGCAGTGTAGTCGACAAAAAAACAAATATAAAAATCTCGGATCGCATCCAGACGCGATAAAACTTTGAATGCCATGTTCAAAAATATGAAGATAAGAACCCAAGATTCATCATGTGTGGCCTGGTAATCGCACAAGAATGCGCTCTACCAGTAATATATCCGTATCTATGATACGATGAAAAATCCTGATGAACGCGTTGGGTACCCGATAAAATAGAACTAGGATTCAGTATTCGATAAGACCTCAGCGACCCGAACTGAATTACGCCAACAATAAATTCCGAGTTCAGGCCTAGGGACTTGAATTTGATGTAGGACAACCTTGCCTTTCCCTAGGAGCAATTAACTGATTCCCGATATGTTAGATGCATCAGGCTCGTTGTATCAAATCCCTATAAATCTAAAAATAGTAAAAAACAAAAGGAAAGAATTGAGCATATCTTTGAGACTCGACCAGAATCTACGGTTCACGTATAGTCTCGTGTGCTACTGACATAGGTACGACTACTCAGATACTATAATTCACTACCCTGGCTATATACAAGGCTGACGGCCTATGAAGAGTCAAGATGATGGCCCAAAGGAGCAACCAACAAAGGCCATAGTTGTATTAGGGAAGAGGACAAATGACCGACATCGTGTTGGTATCGTAATTACGCATATGTAACCTATCCGCATATAGCTTTGAGACCTGGCCTATTATATATAGGATGGGAGAAGCATAGGCGAGGGTAAAAAGATCCCCAAGCGATCTGTAATAGTACGATTCACCAAATATTCAGGCGACTTTGACTCCATTATTCTCCTGATATCCGACGAAATCCTTAGCATTCTCTTTTCTGCAAAACCCTAAGTCCTTCTTCATGGATATTGCCGAGGTTACCCCTCGTCACCCCTACTTCTACCATTACTAGGATTGACAATTTTCATATCCATCTTTAATCGTCTCTTCAAACATTCAGCCAGATAGCTATCCAAGTGTGTCTCCACAAAAACAACACATCGGGGTTGCTTAGCCTTTGGACTTTCAAAAGCTCTCGAACTGTCGGGTCATTTCCCAAACCCCGATAGTCTGCTCCTAAGATTCTCATTGATCCCAGCAGCGCTCCTCACTAGAGCCCGCCGATTTTGATTTATGTGTAGTACCATCTGCCTTAGTTCCCAGTCTCTTTGGATCCCTCACTGTAATTGGGGTGCATGGAGAAGATGGTTGGAGTTCCGAGACCAAAGCTCCAACCTTACTTGTGGAATTACCATCAGGATTATTCACCATCTCTCTGCCCATACCATTAATAGTTGCTGTCCTTTGCCTACTTGGATCATTATCATCCTCCGACATATCATCCTTTCCCTCCTCCATCTCATCTTCATCGTAGCTATTCTTCGCGAGACCACGTCCAACACCAAAACCTCCTCTGCCCGAACCACGAAAACCTCACCTTCCTCTTCCAGGCCTGCCGCCACCCCTGATTGACCAACCTGCTTGGAGATCCTTGAAAACCAAAGACTCCTGGGGGTGCATACCATCACCATGATCTTTATATTCATGGCCCATCAGACCACATACCTGGCACCAGTTTGGAAGTTTTTCATATTTCACTAAGAGCTCCCTTTTTCTAGCACGAATCATAGAGACCACCCTTTTCAGGGGTTTTGTTACATCCAGCTTAACTCTAACCCGGTAGAAGTTCCCTTCAAAGTCATTAGATAAGGGTTCTAACGCTATCCACTCTCCAACCTTTGATGACAAGGATTTTAGCATGGGGGCGTATCCAATAGGTAGATCATGTATCTGAATCCATATATCAATTTTTGAGAGATCATTCTTCGATGGTTTAGTGAACCCATCATAAGGAATAATGGAGACAGGATTTACCCAGAAGGTCCAAGGGCCTCCCTCCATCACCCTCTCCCAATCCCCCAAACAGGAGAATTGAAACATGTGCAGATTGCTTTCCAATGATCGGGTCTTCACCTCCTGCGCCAAATCCCAGGCTGATCTCATGTTCTTATAGATCCAGAAGCTGGAGTATTGCACGTCAGTACAAACCCTAGCTATAGCCAACCACCTAGTCTGATCCACCGCCGGCGGCCCCTCCTCCTCGAAAACCACGTCGTCTAGATCTTCCTCTTTGAGGCCCACCTGCTTCACCATCGCCGCAATGTCTTCTCCTCCGCCCGCATTAGCGGATCCTCCCGATTGGTCTTCCGCCATGAGTATCGAGGAACCTGAGCGGGCCCCGACTACCAACACCCCAAGTTGACGAACCACAAGGGTCACTAGACCTGGGCAAAGCACCGATCACCCACGGGATCGACCGCGAATGAGTCTCTTGTATAATATATGATGCATGATATGATGCATGAAGTGATACTTCATAAAGTAAAGTGTTACGTGGTTGCAGCATCTTGATCACCATCGAGAGCTCTAATGAAAGTTTCATAAACTTGTCATTGCCACATCTCAACACAAGCCACTATGCAAAAATAAAGATAGACGCCTATATATTATCTATTGCAAGTTTTACGTGGCTTTAGAGCTTTCGTGGTAGAACCCCTTCCTACTTATGAATGTGGAGCCACAACATAGATTCAATGGTTGCCGTTTTACTTCCCTTTTCAGGGCCCTCCAATGTCGATGCCATATCAACTACCGTAGAGAGAGAGAGACCCCCCTAAGCCACTTAATTGTGGACCAGTCTCGTGAATCACCATGTGAGGTCGGTTGGGGGTCGCTTCATCAACCAGTGTCGCGATATGAACAAGAACATAAAAGAGGGTAGCAACTAGAAAATCAATGCCCACATATTGCTATGTGTTCTATCCGTATGACATGTCTACCTATAGACCCTACCTGATACCACTATAGGGTTTCGTAGCAGAAAACAAAAAATTCTAACTATGCGAACACTAATACCAGGATCTGTACTATGCAGACATAAGTAACGGGAAGAGAGAGACGGTATTCATACCCTTGAAGACCGAGGAACGCCTTACGCAGGAAGGCGTATGTTGATGAAGACGAGCAGCTCCAAGCACCCCAAGTGTGGTGCCTCTGAAGGGCCTCCCTCCATCACCCTCTCCCAATCCCCCAAACAGGAGAATTGAAACGTGTGTAGATTGCTTTCCAATGATCGGGTCATCACCTCCTGCGCCAAATCCCAGGCTGGTCTCATGTTCTTATAGAGCCAGAAGCTGGAGTATTGCGCGTCGGTACAAACCCTAGCTATAGCCAACCACCTAGTCAGATTCGCCGGCAGTGGCCCCTCCTCCTCGAAAACCACGTCGTCTAGATCTTCCTCCTTGAGGCCCAACTGCTTCATCATCGCCGGAATGTCTTCTCCTCCACCCGCATTAGCGGATCCTCCCGATTGGTCTTCCGCCATGAGTAACGAGGCACCTGAGCGGGCCCGGACTACCAACACCCCAAGTTGACGAACCACAAGGGTCACCAGACCTGGGCAAAGCACCGATCACCAATGGGATTGATCGTGAATGATAAGGAGTCTCAACGTCGGCTACGCCGTGAGAGGAAAGAAACCCTAGCTAGAGGGAACATAACGAATTAGAATTCCGGTCGTGGAAATTCTCATTCCTATGCGTCGAAGTCAACGGACACGACTCAGGCATCCGGAGTACGTGTAGGAGTAGCAAGCACTGCCTAGACGGCCTCTTTGAGAAAGGAGCCTGTATACCTAGTCTAATTAAAGCGTATCCTATCGGTCCCCTCTCCCTCCTCCCACCTCTCCCTACTACAGTTTCAAAAGGCCTTCTGCGGTGCCCCGGACCAAACCGACGCCTTTCTCGCCGGTGTTGCCAGTGAGAGATGGCGGAGGGGCGGCGCCGGTGGCAGTAGTAGTAGTCTAGGTAGGTTTTGGGGCTTTTTGCCTGTAGTTTGGAGTAGGGCGCCAGGTTTTGTTGGCTGGATCTGGCGCATCCGGAAGGGATCTTGCGGCGGCGTCGTGCTCCGATGGCCGGAGAAGGCGGTGTCCAAGTCCACACCTGGGATCTCCGCAATAAGTGCCATGGTGTGCCTCTCCTCTCTGCTCTGCCGCTTCCTTCTTCTCGATTCCCTCTTTCCGGCCGGCCGTGGTGGCGAGGGGATGGGATTGGAAGGAGGAAGTCTTGCGGGCTGCAGGGAGGAGTGGAGGTCTTCTGTCTCGATGCGGTGGCGCGGCATCGAGTAGCTGCTGACAGAGGGATTCACTGGGCGTCCGTGGCGGAGGGCGGCGAGTTTCCCTTTGGCGGCAGGCCTCCTTCTCAATAATTTCCGGCGCTGTCGTCGTCCATCTGATGGGTTTGAAGCTTCCGTCTCTCTCTTGGCCGACCGTGGTGGCGGGAGAGAGGGTCTGGGGAGCTTCGCTGCTGCTGGCTCTGGGCGGCGGCTTGATCTGCTGCTTCGTCGTCGAGCTTATCTCGCGCTGGCTTTGGGCGCCACCGCGAATTCCCGCCGCAAGAGCGGCAACTTCATCAACCTCCAGGATGGAGGCCTTCCTTGGAGCTTCTCGCCGGATCTCCCTCCGCTGCTCTGTCAAGTGGTTCGTCCCCGACGTTGCAGCGGCGGCCGGCGCTGGAGGCTCCGCCGTGGTGGAGGAGGACTAGGACTTGATCGCGTTTTATTTTTTAGTTCTAGGGTCCTTTTTGCAATAGGCAAGGCCTTATCTTTGACCTGCAATATGTGCGAGGTATTTAGTGCAAGTTTTTTTCTGGGCCTTGTTGTATCTTTGTACCCACCCGTTGACTGGATTAATTGAAGCAGCCCCGGGGTCCTTCGTGACCCCTTTCCGTTCAAAAAAAAAAAAACCTAGTCTAATTAGGCTTGCGCTGACTTGGAATTTGGTCGATCGCCGACACGGCGACACGGCATAGACTAGTACTCGCATACTAGACTCTGAGTCTTAGCTAGCCCATAGTGATTGTCGTGTACCAAGGAAACAAGTTGCAGTTGACCCGTACTGTATCTACGTACTCCGATATGACATTTTCTGGACACCGGCGGCCGCCGGAAAGGAGAGAGAAATCGGTCAGTCTGTTCCCCTTCCTCTGAAAATTACGCCGACGCTTCTCTGGAAACCAATCAAAGTGAAAGCACGCAGAACAACATAGTAGTACGAACAATTCCAGTCTTAAAACCCTCTGCTCGGTGGCGCATCCAGCCAGCTGCCTTTACAGCGACGAGCATCCTTATGATGGAATTCCTCCTTCGTCCTTCCCTTCACGCGACAATCGGCACGTACCTACACTTGAACCACCAAGGCCGCCGCGATCGAGGCAGCTGGACCCGTGATCCATCCGTCAGATCTCGCAGGAAACCACCAGGGTTAATCTGTGTGTGGTACCAACTCCGGCCGTGATGAATGAACGAGAGAAAAAGAAGGCATCGGACCCGTGGTCGATCGATGGTCGCACGAAGAATTTTTCGCTGCTCACTTTGCACCACTCGCCGTGGCGTGGCCACTGGCCAGGCCGGTCGGCCATGAGCCCATGCATGACTCCGTAGAATTTATCCGCCGTGCAAGTTGCCACATGTGCGGACAATCATGGTGTACGTACCGCTAAATCGATTAACAGAAAAAAGGTGTCGACCCTGCCAAATCTCGCAAGTCCTATGAACAGTGGTAGATCCACCACGCATATAGATATAGGATCCTTCCTTAATTTCACCTTCATTTCACTAGCGCTTGCCATCCTTCAAAGAGGGAAAAGGCTGGTTGTTTATCCACCAACCGTGTTGGAGCGGTGTCACTTTTTTGGATACTTTCTTGTGGCCATTCAGAACAAAGTAACTATTCGCCTTCGCATGCTTCCTACGGCGGCATGCATGGCCTACGGAATCCATCCAGGGACGATCCTTCCATGAATGTGGCTTCTGGATCTTGCTCCAATACACTTTTTATGTTAAGTTATTGTAGCAGCAACCCAACAGCTAAGCCTAATACTATTAGCGGCCGTCAGGGCAGTACTTAGTTTACTAGCTATGCGGCGATGTGTGTGCTAAACAATGCCAAGCTGCCAGCTGCAAAACTGTACATGCACGAGGCACCAACTATACAGATGTTGCATTGTTGCACACTTGGAAATGTAGCTAGTACTAGTAGTAGAAAGCACAGCTGGTTGCATTGAGCCCCCGTTTCTTTTTAGCTTCTTGTTGGTACAGTTTTTCTCACTTTTTCCGGTGATAGTTATCGATCAGACAGCGCTATATATCAGGTGGAGTCCACCCACAAAGTGTCGTCTTGTATGTGCGGTGTGATCTGACTAATTTCTGCTGCTGTCAAGATTTAGCACATCTATCTATTCCAAGATTTGTCTATTCGGTGGGAACAGTGTTGCAGGAAAGACGAATGAGCCCCCTTTCTCCGAGCGACTGTCCATGAGCAGTACCACTTTTAGCAACGAACGATAATACCACCCATCGCCCATACATAAGAGATGGCATCAGTCCACGAAACTTAGATCATCCAGCAATCGGTATCGACAACACTCATAAAGTAAAGAGAAAGGCAGACAGGAACGCATAAGGTTCGAGGAGGATAGACATCATCATAAGTAAGTAATTTGATGCCACAGCAAGAACGAATATTAGGTTATCCAGAAAACTTTGCATTATTTAATTAGGTCTATCGTCATGTTCGAATAACAGGATGTACGTACGCAATAATAAGCAGAGTTAGTAGACAGTCATTTCCTAGTAGTCTTTTTCAGGGGCCATGGACTTGAGTCGGATGCATTACCGGCAAACTCGGACAGATTAGCACTGGGATGCTAGCTTAACGGCGCAACACCTAATTCGCACCCCGAAGGAAACTGCATGCCGATTTTGTTCATCCAAAAATTGTACGTACGCATTTCACTTGCTGCCAACCAAAGGATGAAGAACTAGCTACTAGCTTGAAAGAAAAAAAGAAACAGCGAGTTTTGTAGGAGTGAAAGTACCTAATTTCCTGGCTCTACCGCTCTAGTATACTCTAATAAAGTTCTCTACGATATAACAAGAGGTTCTACTACCTAGTGCTTCATCTAGGGGAGCAACAACGATTAAATCCTTCTATATAGGGTTGTCCTAGCTACTGTCAATAAAGAAAATCCTAAAAGCCTAGCTAATCATCATTGTAGATGAGACAGCAAGCCTATGTTCCTATGATTAATGGTAGCAACGCGCCACCAGCAATACTCTTTTAATGGAGTAGTACCCCTTTCAATATGATCGGAGTTAGTAAATTATGAAACAATAATTTCTGGTGTCAAAGTGTAGTACTAGTGCGCTAGTGAATGCAAGGAAATAAGGCCAGACTCTATAACTATAGGTCAAGTTAATTGTAATATGTTGAAGTCAACATATGGGTACCAAAGTGTATCTGTCGAACAAACGCCACAGGTAGCAGCACAAGGTCATGGGGAACAACTCTATCTTTTTTTAATAATAGACCAAAGGCCCGACGTTAAATTAATAACGCCAAACGGAGAAAGGATACAAGGTGTTGCACACAGCTGACACGCAAGGACAACCCACGCACACCAGAAGGCTACCAACGAAGCTACACCCGAAAGCGCGAGTAGCATGAGAGACCATTATAGTTACTACAAACGCGGAAGGCAGGAGCAAGACGTCTACAGTGTCGGGCCGGAGCTCCTCCAGAGGACGAGCCATTTTTACACGCGCCGTCGAGATCCCACCACCGCTGCAGCAACGCCACTAGAAGCTGACCACCACCAGGAACCAAATCAAGCTGCCCACAAGCCCCCAAGCAGCGCCAAGGGAGCCCCAGAGACGGGGGTGCAGATCCGCGGCAAGCCTTGCCGAGGGAGGCACACTGCAGCTCCAGCCGTCCGAAGACACCGCAGCTCCGCCAAACCTCCGACGGAGAGCCACACGTCGAGAGCTCCAAGGCGGCGTCTTCAAAAAGAACATGACACATAACACTGCCACCGCCTGATCCAAGGATCAGGGTTTTCACCAGGAGCACGAGGGAGACCGAAAGCACCGCAACAACGCCTTCAACAAGGGAACAACGTCCATAGACGCCGCCGTCGTGGCCCACGGGGGAAACCCTCGGAAAAGTTGTTAGCCTCCAACACGAGGGTCGGACCACCGCCGAGACAGCAACTGCACCACCGCCACGACGAACAACTCCCTAGCCACCATGCCGTCCACACAGACCATGGTCACCGACCAGCACCTAGGCCCCTGGCTCGCTCGCATGCCAAAAGGGACCACACCACCTAGGGCCGCCGCCCCGGCTCCCACACAGAAGCTTCGAAGACCGCAGAGGAGGACAAGACTTCACTTTGCAAGGCCCAAAGAACTGCAAGACGGTGAGCGAGACCCCAGATCGAAACCCTACAGCCCCTATGGCTACAGACATCACTAGATCTACGGGAGGGAGATGGGCTCGAAAGGGCCCGGAGCCCCTGCTCTGGCCCTAGCTCGAGGCGGCCAGAGCCGGCCACCCCACCCATCCCTGACCACGCCACCACGTCTTCACAGCACCGCCGTGCCGCGCACGCCCCGACATCGGCCAGATCGGCACCCTGCCAGAGGAGGACGCCAGATCTAGGAGGGGGAATGGGCTCGAGCGGGCTAGAGGCCCCTGCCCTGGCCCAAGCTCGAGGCATCCACCTTGCCCATCCTCGACCCGCGCCGCACATCGCCACCGAACGCTGCCCCGAGCCCTCGCAGCTACCTTCCTGCCGCCACCCGTCGACGAACGTCCAACTCGCGGCCCCTGCCTCCGGACTGCACCATGCTGTCACCACTGCGGGTCCGCACGCACGCGAGGTCGCCGTGCCGCCGCAGAGTAGCCACGCTGTCGTGCCCCTCGCCCAACACCGCGCCCCCACTAGCCGTTGTGGCCCGCGCAGCCGCTGCCGCATGAGGGAGAAGAGAAGCCCCCCCGCCGCCGCCTTCGGGACTTTGCCCGGCGACGAACTTAGGCGGCGAGGGAGGGGGAAGCATGAGAGAGGCCTAGGCGCCGCTGGCGCTAGGGTTTCGCCCTGCCGCTCGCGGGAGCGGGCAGGGACGGAACGGTTTTTCTCCGGAACAACTCTATCTTACTACTACAATGTGGACAACACAAATGTTGAAGAAACTACCCAACGTGTAGCACTAGATATCGCTCTAGGGGTAAGGACTATCAAGAATTCAGTCCAAAACTCTAACATGGTAGAACAAATCGAAGATCTAAAACAAAAAATATATAATCTGCTTAATTGATAAGTAGAAGGTACGTAGTCAGAATAAGGCGAACAGAGCCCGGGCTCTAGGGAGCCCTTTCTCGCTTTTCCTCGAGAACTCCGAAAATTTGATTTCAAATTTTACCAAAAAAATTGAATAAAATACCTACATTTAACCAATCATTAAATATACTAGTATGTAGATTTTTAACTCGAAATACTATGTATTTTGGGCTTGCATAAAAGTACAAAAAATCTCCACTTTAGTGTACCTTTTAGGAGCAACTCTAGCAGACCTCTTATAATCGCGAACCACAAAACGCGTTTCTAGGTCGTGTTTCTCGGGGTTTTTTCGGGCCACGCGTGACAGGGCGGAACAGAAATCAGAAACCCGAACCAGAAAAAGGAATATCCCTTTTTTCAGTTTCGCGAATTCGGCTTCTGCCAGGGCAAAAAGATAGGAACCCGTAAAACCAAACCACAAATGACAGAATTTAAGAAAATTCGACTGTTCAACCGCGACAATCATCAAGTTTTAAACAAAGTTTCTTGCTACCACGTCGCACAACATCTAAAATATGAAACGTCACCACAAACCACTATGATCATAAAGCATCGAAGCCAAGATAAGCATCAGCGCCACCACCACCGTAGACACCACCACCATGGCCACCACCACTAAGATGTCCGAGCATGGCCTCTTGCCAGCGCCGCTGCCCTCCTTCTCTCTAAAATGTCCCTCCTTGATTGATCATGCCACTCCAAGGTGAGCTTGTCCATGTCGTTTCAGTTCATGGCCATGATATTGTTTTCTTTGGCAAGAAGCTTTGTCATGGCCTTGTTTTCCTCGGTTGCTGCCTGATACGTCCATTTTGCATCACTATTCTATGTCTTAATTCACTATTATTCATTTATATATTTTGTATTGAGAGGTGATACTTATGTTATTTCATCTATTTTTGCATGGTTGATGACTTTTGGAGCATGGACCGCTGCAGTCAGAATTCTGATGGAAAATGTGCTGTTTGGAGACAAAATTCGCGAAGATCAGAAAATCCGGGAAAATATACGGAAAAATCTATTTTTCCAGAAGACTCAGGATGCCAGAAGATGGAGTGGAGGTGGGCCACAGGGGGCCCACACCACCCCATGGCGCGGGCAGGCCTAGGCCGCGCCAGGGAGTGGTGTGGCCACCCTGGCCCACTCTAGCCTCTCCCCTCTAGCGTATATCAACATCCCGAAACCCTAAGACTCGGGGAGCGATCACAGAAAGATTCCGCCGCCTCTGCGGGGCGGAAAACACCGAGAGAGAAAGATCTCTCCGGCAGACAGATTTCTGCCGGGGGAATTCCTTCCCGGAGAGGGGAGATCGTCGCCATCAACACCACCATCAAGCTGGACTTCATCGGGATCATCATCATCATCACCACCACCATCATCACCATCAACACCCTCATCACTATCTCCATATTGCTGTAACAATTGCGTTGAATCTTGCATAATTCATAGGGAAAACTTTCCCGGTGTTGATTACTCTTTGTAGTTGATGCTATTGAGTGAACCATTGAATTATTGTTTATGTTCAGATTGTTATACATCATTATTCCATCTCTGATCATGATCCATATGATGTCTTGTGAGTAGTTCGTTTTGTTCTTGAGGACATGAGAGAAGTCTTGTTGTTAGTAGTGGAGTTATGTTGAGAAAGATTCAATAAATTGTTATTTAAGTTGTGGTGTACTTCTTCTAGTGGTGTCATGTGAACGTCGACTACATGACACTTCACCTATATGGGCCTAGGGGAATGCATTGTGTATTTGGCTACTAATCGTAGGGGTTGCCGGAGTGACAGAAACCTGAACCCCCGTTAGGAAACCATTGCACAAGGGACGTAAGGGTCTTAGAGTTTAAAACTGTGGTTAGGTTTCTACCTTAATTACTTTCTTGTACTTACGAATGTTTGCAAGGGGTATAATCACAAGTATGTATTAGTCTTGGATGGGGCGGTACATTAGCACAGGTTCACCCACACAACACTTAGCAAGCTAAAGAAGATTAATCAGCTATACGAAGCGAAAGCACTTGACAGTCTTCCCATGTGTCCTCGAGAATGTTTGGTCATCTATAGAAATACAACCGGCTTGTCCTTTGCTACATAAAGGATTGGGCCACTTGCTGCATTCATTCTTATTGTCTTTTATTTACTCGTACTTTGTTTACTTGCTTTATCAAAAAACCCTAAAAATCCGTTTGCTAAGTATTTGCAGAGAATTCCTGATCCATACCACTAGCTAGCACCTTCTGCTCCTCGTTGGGTTTGACACTCTTACTTATCGAAAATACTGCGATACACCCCCTATACTTGTGGGTCATCAAGACTATTTTCTGGCGCCGTTGCCGGGGAGTGAAGCGCTATTGGAGAGTGGAATTGGTAAAGGAAACTTCTACTGTGAGTATTGTTTACTTCTGCTAGTTGCTTTATTTTTGTTATGGATAATTCGCTGAGTTTCTTATTTGGTAATGCTACTACCACTTCTAAGGTAGTAGATAAGCCACCACCTGCTGAGAAAGATGTTTTCAAAATACCTACAAGAATTATTGATCGTGTTATGGATAACTACTATGTTGGGGATGGAACTTTCCATCCCGGTGATCATTTACTCTTTATACACGAATTATACGGGTTGTTCAAGTGTGCAGGTATTACTACAGATCAAGTTAAGAAGAAGTTATTCTCATTATCACTGAAAGGAAGAGCTGAGGAATGGTAGCTGCTGAAGAATGGTCAATCTCTGGAATGGGAGGAAATAGTGCCTCTCTTTTATTCAAAGTTTTATCCTCCTAGTGAGATTCATAAAGATCGGAATCAAATATACAACTTTTGGCCTCTTGATGGAGAGAGTACAACTCAAGCTTGTGGGAGATTGAAGTTACTAATGCTCAAATGTCCCATTCATGAGCTCTCCAACAATATTATTATCAACAACCTTTATGCAAGGATCCCTCTACATGACAAGGATTTGCTGGATGCTTCTTGTGCTGGATCATTCACTCGCATGGAAGAAGAAGCTAAATGGGATCTTCTGGACCGTATTCAAGACAACGCTGAAGCTTGGGAGAATGACAAAGGTAGAAAGTCGGGTATAAATTATGATTATGAATGCATTGAATCTTTTATGGAAACTGATGACTTTCAAAATATTAAAAAAGCTTATGGTCTAGACTCTCAAGCTATTGCTTCTTATTTTAAGGCTTTTGCTTCCTATATTGAAGTGCCTAAAAAGAAGTGGAATAAGTATCATGAACCTTATAAAGATGTTGTTAAGAGTGTTCCTGCAAGAAATACTGAAGTTTATGCTGCTAATCATGTTTTACCTGAACCTTATACTGAGAAAATGCCTTTTCCAGTTAAGGTAAAGGAACATTCTATGATAGCTAGTATAATTAATGAAAGTACTAGTAAAGCTGTTGAACCAGATAAACAAATGGTTGATGAACCTATTGTAGCAAATGTGAAAGACTTTGTTGCTAAATATGAAAAAGAGGGACACACTATCCTTTGTAAGGATACCTCTAATATTGTTTCACAAAGTAGTGTTATGAGAGCTAGTATGCCTGTGTTTTCTGTTAGAATAAGTGATCATTGCTATGATAGTCCTTGTGATAGCTATATTGTTAAGTTTATGCATGATACTGAAAGTTACTATGAGAGAGGGAAAAGTGTTCTTATGTATCTCAATGATATCAAGTTTCCTCGTTTTATGCTGAAAGTTTTTATATTGCGCTTCTTTTGTCTTCTTATGCAAGTTGCCTTTGGTTTCAATAACTTGTTTGTTTACAAAATCCCCTTGCATAGGAAGTGGGTTAGACTTAAATGTGTGTGTTTTTGCTTCTTAATGCTCCCTTTCACTTCAATTCATATCCCTATGAGAGCTTCTTCAAAATTATCATGCCCATCTTAAAGGCTATAAAGAAAGAGCTTTATGGGAGACAACCCAATTTGTTTTTGCTTTCAGTTTGTTTTTGTTTCTTTGAGTTTTGGAAGTTATTACTTTTGTAATAACCGCTCCTTATCAGTTTTGTTTGGTTTTTGTGTCAAGATCAACCTCTAATGAGAGAGAAGTAATATTTGGGGAAGTTGTTGTCTCGAAACAGATTTTTTGTGCTTTACCGTAAAAATTCGTGAGAGACCTCTGTCTGTCGGATTGAGCTGTAATGTTTTGTGCTTCTGCCCCAGGTTGTTATTTAACTTTCGTTAGTTTTGCACTTTTTGATTTGAGCATCAGAAGATTTTCTAAAAAAATGATTTTTATCTGCTGGTCTGTTTTGACAGATTTAGCCACTCTTGCATTTGCTTCTTTATTCGATTTCCTTTTTGAATTCTTTTTGGGTTTTCAGAAGGAGTTGCTACAGTAGCCTATGTTTTGATGGTTTTCAGTTGAAGTTGGACTCAAAAGGTTTTATCACTTCACTTATACTAATGTTGCTAATGAGAATTGCGTGAAGTTTTGTATGAAAGAAATTTCCAGAAAGTGGAGATAATGGTGTAATAAGGAAGAGAAGGGCTTTATGACTCAAGTAATAAGTGTATAAAGATGAAGATACCGATGATATTCAAGAGATGACTCCGGAAGAATCTACTAGATACCAAATTCAGCGACCTGCAGAGTCCGTGTTCAAATAGGTAACAGTTCTGGTAAGAAAAGTTCCACGAAAATACAATCCAACTATATTTTTGCAGTTTTCAGTCAATAAGGAAAGTTTCGAAGCGAAAAAGGGACAGAACCGGAGCCGGGGTGGCCCACACCACCCCATGGTGCGGTCCCACCCCTGGTCGCGCCACCAGGTGGTGAGGCCACCCAGGACTCCACCTCCGACTCGTTTTCTCCCAGTACCTTCCTTTTGATGTGAAACTTCGTAATATATAACCCCCCGGATCTTCCGAGGTTCGTATATCATGTTTTCGTCGTGCTTTTGTTTCGATCTGTTTCTGCCAGGTAGAATCCCAGATTTGGAGCCACAATGTCTTCCTCTGGATCATCCAAGGGAGATTCCTTAGAAGATATCATCAACCCATGCATGAGAGAATTGAAGATTCATCCTAAGGAGTTGTTTCTCGAAGGTGGAGAGGTCCGGTTTAAAGAGGTTCAAGGCCCTAAAGGTGAAGGAAGTCTGGAGGACAGGATGGAAGCACTAGAGCATGAAGTCTTTAGGTACAGGAAAATGGCGGAGCGCGAAGTGGATATCATTCATAAGATTTGTTCCGAACTCATCATCGAGCACCAGAAGGAGACTGCTGAACTCAAAGACGAAGTTCTCTCACTCCGCCACACAACCAACAAACTGCAAGCACAGTTCTATGACGTTCAAAATCAAAACTATAAGTATGAGGCTAGATTTAAACGCATAAGTGCTGCTGCATGTTTCAGGATGTTGGAAACCAAGATGTCCTTTGTTGATGGGAAGCCTTTACCCTGGAAGACGGACGAAGATGAGAGGATACCACCACCACCAAAGGAGTAATTCGTCATCAGGTTTGGCATCCCCTTGGTTTGTTCCAAGCTTGGGGGAGTGCCGCGATATCATATCAATATCTTCTATCATTTTACCTTAT
The DNA here is from genome assembly GCA_916181665.1 of Avena sativa. Taxonomy (NCBI): domain Eukaryota; kingdom Viridiplantae; phylum Streptophyta; class Magnoliopsida; order Poales; family Poaceae; genus Avena; species Avena sativa. The sequence continues at coordinate 523,525,047 of OV702287.1, read as the reverse complement.
TAGTAGAGTCATATCAGGAGTAGAGGAGTTATTTTGTAGGATGGCTTGCATTATGGAAGTGTCCCCTCTCTCGTTAGATATGTATCCCTTGGTGTGAGTTGCCGTTATGGAATATTAATGAGAAGTTCTATCATTCACTCTTTTGCATAGCTTATGATAGTTTTCAATTCGTGGTTATATGATTGATCTTGTTGTTAGTATTGGTATCACTTTGGGATCATTGCGTTAATTTAGTTGGTTTTGGCAAACCTGGCTCGGTCAGTAGCAACACTATTTTTTAGAGCTGAAAGAAATAGATAGAAGTACTCCAGAGAAAAATAATTTCATCATCTTTCTTTCTTGATTTGCTCATAAGTCTAGTATTCTCTAGTTAAGATCTTTTGTGCTTCCAAGTAAGATTGCATGTTTGCCTTTATCGCTTGTATGTTTGTTTGTTTCCTTCAACTCTTACACTTGCTACCCAGCCTTGCTAGCCAAAAACCTGTACTGAGAGGGTATTCTTCTCGTGCATCCACCTCCTTTAAACCAAAACCTTTGCCATTTGTGTCCACCATACCTACCTAGTAGCATTATTGCTATTCCAAGTAAATTCTTGTTTTATCTATCTCCCAAATTAAACTTGTTATGCGAAAATTAGTGATTAAACCTCTCACGAACTTGATGACACACTTTACTTTCTTGCATTTAATAAACTTGAACCATTGGGTCCTTCTTTGTTGCGTATATGCTTGCGCTTTATGAGTTGAAGTTAGCCGAACCATGTATCATGGGGACCGCTTTCAACACTTCATTTGGTACTTTGTACCTAGTTGATATCATGTTCTTTTGCTTATGGATCCCGGCGGTGTGAAATAAAAGTGGAACTTGTAAGATCATGGAGTTTATATGTGTGTTAGAGAAACGGCTAGGCCGCTAGCCTAAGCCATGCCTAATCATGGTGGAAACTTGCAGCATAACTATAGTGAGCATTCTATGAAGCATCCTCAATAAAAACCTATGCAAATAGCAAATAAAAAGATCGTTGAGATGCTCACTGTCTGCTTGCCTTGTCATTTTGATTATGGCATAACTCCTGTGTCATGTGCAAGGGGTACCCCGTTGGCGGTTCTCAATGATACACATGTATTTACAATGACAAGAGCTTGCTCGTGACTGAAGTTGAGTAGCATGAGGATCGGTACTCATAAGTAAGGGGCTTGAGATTTCAACTTATAACTTGCCAAGCATATCCTCTTAGTTGTGTCACTTTAACCTTAATCACCAAAAGATGCCTATGATAGGGGCAATGGGAGCTGAAAGCTAGTAAGTATCATAATTTTTGGGAGCTCTTTATGAAACTTGCAATCCCTGCTTCCCTCTATGAAGGGCCTTTCTTTTACTTTGTAGTTGAGTCAGTAAACCTACTCCCTTCTATCTCAGCAAGTATTTTGAGTTGTTGTGTTTCATTCATTCATATGATGATTTATGCATTCATGTTTCTTATGTTCCTTGTTTTGCACATTGCTCTTATCTTGAAGTTTACTACTTTGAAAGCTTTCTTTGAAAACCAGCTATTTGTGAACTCAACAAATTATCAACTATTCTTCGACCAAGAGCTAAGTTTGCCATTACCAATCATGATTCACTTTGTGTATCTTTATTGTGTTTCCTTTACTCATTACAAGTTGAGTTATATAATAGTGAGTTGTTTTCTATTATGATCTATGTATTAGATGAATGTGATGCTTCTTGTCCGTATTCTTTTATCGACTCTTCACTCCATAAACTTGAGGTCATGTTTACTGAGCTCAGTTTCGCTTAGGGACAAGCGAAGTCTAAGCTTGGGGGGAGTTGATACGTCCATTTTGCATCACTATTCTATGTCTTAATTCTATTATTCATTTATATATTTTGTATTGAGAGGTGATACTTATGTTATTTCATCTATTTTTGCATGGTTGATGACTTTTGGAGCATGGACCGCTGCAGTCAGGATTCTGATGGAAAAGGTGCTGTTTGGAGGCAAAATTCGCGAAGATCAGAAAACCCGGGAAAATATACGGAAAATTCTATTTTTCCAGAAGACTCAGGATGCCAGAAGATGGAGTGGAGGTGGGCCACAGGGGGCCCACACCACCCCATGGCGCGGGCAGGCCTAGGCCGCGCCAGGGAGTGGTGTGGCCGCCCTGGCCCACTCCAGCCTCTCCCCTCTAGCGTATATCAACATCCCGAAACCCTAAGACTCGGGGAGCGATCACAGAAAGATTCCGCCGCCTCTGCGGGGCGGAAAACACCGAGAGAGAAAGATCTCTCCGGCAGACAGATTTCTGCCGGGGGAATTCCTTCCCGGAGAGGGGAGATCGTCGCCATCAACACCACCATCAAGCTGGACTTCATCGGGATCATCATCATCATCACCATCAGCACCCTCATCACCATCTCAATATTGCTGTAACAATTGCGTTGAATCTTGCATAGTTCATAGGGGAAACTTTCCCGGTGTTGATTACTCTTTGTAGTTGATGCTATTGAGTGAACCATTAAATTATTGTTTATGTTCAGATTGTTATACATCATTATTCCATCTCTGATCATGATCCATATGATGTCTTGTGAGTAGTTCGTTTTGTCCTTGAGGACATGAGAGAAGTCTTGTTGTTAGTAGTGGAGTTATGTTGAGAAAGATTCAATAGATTGTTATTTAAGTTGTGGTGTACTTCTTCTAGTGGTGTCATGTGAACGTCGACTACATGACACTTCACCTATATGGGCCTAGGGGAATGCATTGTGTATTTGGCTACTAATCATAGGGGTTGCCGGAGTGACAGAAACTTGAACCCCTGTTAGGAAACCATTGCACAAGGGACGTAAGGGTCTTAGAGTTTAAAGCTGTGGTTAGGTTTCTACCTTAATTACTTTCTTGTACTTACAGATGTTTGCAAGGGGTATAATCACAAGTATGTATTAGTCTTGGATGGGGCGGTACATTAGCACAGGTTCACCCACACAACACTTAGCAAGCTAAAGAAGATTAATCAGCTATACGAAGCGAAAGCACTTGACAGTCTTCCCATGTGTCCTCGAGAACGTTTGGTCATCTATAGAAATACAACCGGCTTGTCCTTTGCTGCATAAAGGATTGGGCCACTTGCTGCATTCATTCTTACCGTCTTTTATTTACTCGTACTTTGTTTACTTGCTTTATCAAAAAACCCTAAAAATCCGTTTGCTAAGTATTTGCAGAGAATTCCTGATCCATACCACTAGCCAGCACCTTCTGCTCCTTGTTGGGTTCGACACTCTTACTTATCGAAAATACTGCGATACACCCCCTATACTTGTGGGTCATCACTGCCCTCCTCTCCTCAACGGCCACCTTGCACAAACTATCTTGCCAGAGTGCTTCCCAACTCGTTTGGTTCTCAAGTGTTTTCTTCTCGGCCAAAAAGTTTAGCTTCCAAAGTCATGGCGACCATCATCTCATTTGAGCTCTCCATGAGATCTATCTTCTCTCTCAAACTTGAATTCTTGGCTTGTCTCTGTAGCTTCTCCTTTGCCATCTTGTTGCCATCGGGCTTGCCCTTGTTTCTCCCTCCCGGTGGAGCTTAATCATCTTCCTCATCATACAATTGAATTAGGGAGCCTCTTTCCGGTGGTGCTTCCTGCTCCCTCAACTTTCATTTGTCACTTCTTTGGAGCAAAAGACAACAACGCTCAAGGGTGAATGTCTTGCTCTTCGAAGCATCCATCTCCAAGAACCTACCTTTTGCAATATTATCCTACGAAATGCAAACAAACTATGAGGTGCAAGAAAAAATGCTAGCATTTCATATGAATTGGACATAAATTAGCACTCACATAGTCACCCACAACCGAACCACTTGGTGGTGCTCCTCGAACTTGATCCAAGCATCCAGCATAATGGGCACACGTGTTTTTTATGAAATCCCAATGGCCTTGAAGTGATCGATAAGTTCATGGAATAGTATTTGGAAGAGAAGGCATGAATTGGTAGAACTTGTCCTCGATTCTTTACCAATATCGCTTCCTAGTTTGGTCCGTGCCGGTCATGGCATCGAGAGAGACAGCCTCCCAAGCTTTGATCAAAGTCACGTCTTCTAATTTCATGAAATTCTTCGATCCCTGGCGGCAGGAACTTGCGAACCATCGACCTCCTGCACCTCCTCGTATTCACCAGCACTATCGACACCACCATCCGCCTCATTGTAAATGTGTGACCCATCCAACGCATCTCCATAGTCGTCGAGCAGAGCCGTGTCGATGTCCACCACATTGTTATTCAAAAAATCGACATAGGCGGTCGGAACCTCGTGCAAATCACTGTTTATAAGTGCCAATTTGAATCAATTATACTATTCTACTATGAAATTGGCGGCGGATGCAGTGGAAGAGGGGAGGAGAATTGTTCATACCTAGATTGGCTCGCCGAGGTCAATTTGGCGGTTTTGCCGGATTTCATGACGGCTGATGGTTTTGTGGGGCCTGCCTTCCGCTTCGAGACCGCGTTCCTCGCATTGACCAGCGCCGGCGACGGCTTCGAGATGGCGGCGCTCGCGGGAGCAGGGGGAGTAGAGGGACCGGCAGGAGCGCCCCCGCTGCCACCCTAGATGAGGATGGAGCCCTGCCGCTTCCGCTTCGTCGCAGTAGAGGCGGGAGCGCCCCCGTAGCCATCCTGGATGAGGACGGAGACGGTGACAGTTCCCAAATCTGGCAGACCCGTCAGAGGGGTCGCCTGCACCGGCGCGACCTCGCTAGTGCTCAGCGACGGCTGCTGGGCGTCCATGGCGCTCTTTCCTGGGGCTCGAGGAAGGTGGGAGGGGCGGGGGGCGGAGATCGGCCGTGGCGGCGGAAGGAAGGGCGTGACGGAAATGTCCCTCCTACCAATGGAAAGGAGGATGTGGTTCGCGTCCGGGTCGTCGCCGGTTCGGGCTCGAAACCTGGGAATATGTGGTTTCGAGGGGTAGTTTTCTCGGCCCCCCTAAGTTTTTTTTCTGGTTCGGGGGTTATATGGTTTCTATTCTGGCCAGTTTTCGCACCTGAAACCAGAAAGTGACGGTTATTTTTCTGGTTTCACGATTATAAGGGGTCTGCTAAAGTTGCTCTAACAATATTCACCGGCGACAAAAACAGATTGTTTTTATTTTTGCTGAGCCTAAAATACAAAGTATTTTGGTTTAATATTTTACATACTCGTAGATTTGTTTGTTGGCTACATCTAAGTATTTACGTTAGAATATTTTGAAAGCTTTGAATTCAAATTTTTGGAGTTTGGAAAACAGAGCTGTGTAGAGTCCGGGATCTACCACATCACGCTCGTACGTAGTATTCTTTACATAGATAAACGTGAGGACCTCTAATCGACGCACTTCGTTTTGGCTCCTACAATGGCTTCTAGGAGAAGCTTCTCCACACCGACTTCTCACAGAAAGCCCCAATCACGAATTCGTTTCGTCTTATATTTTAGTTTGGGACAAACAAGATTATAACTCGGAACAAATTTGAGGTCCGGGCTTCTGGAAGAAGCTGGTGCGGAGAAGCTTCTCTTAAATAGAAGTGCAGTGATGGAACCAATATATTAGTTCCAGCACCAGTTAAATGTTCTCTTATGTCCATTTTGTTTGAACGTCTCTGAACAAGAGAAATAAGCCATATCTTAATTACCACTTCTTGATTCCCGAAGTTCTATTGCGCGTGACAACACTGTGCTCGTGCTCCGTGGATGATGTCCTATACAACGCTCTTGAGCTGAATTATCTGAAGTCTATCAGTGGGGTCATCAGGACATAAGATTCGGAAAATTGGTCATTGTGATATATTGAAGACGGTATAGTAGACTATTAGAGGTGTAGGAATCAATTCGCAAAAAAAAGAGGTGTAGGAATCATGAGTTAGAAATTGTAAAGCTAATTTTTATGAGAACCGACACACGCACTACTACTTGGTTGATTAGTAATAGTGTATTATCATTAGTCTTATTGTTTCCATATATACCCTTGTTTAGATTGTAGATTTAAATAAATTGAACATTCCTTTTCATCTTCTTTCTTTGCGGGCATGGTGCTGAAGCATGCCACTACAATGGTCCAGCCGTTGCCTGATGATGATTATATCTTATATAGTAGAGACTCATGAGTCTTATCCTACTTTAAGGCGGAAATTTGTTTTTTACAAGACTACTTTCTTTTATTATATGGAAGACACACGGGATACATCATATTTTATTTCTAAATAGTACTGTGTAATTAATGAGTTGTCTGTCGGGACACTTTTGTATTCTGATATCATGAACCAAGTAAAAATTGTGTATCTGTTTGTGTTGAAGAACTATACTTTATTGTTATGTTGCGTAGAAAGGATCTGCCAATAAAATTAGATTACTAGGCAATATCCTAAGAATACATCAGGAGAACATCTCTACTATAGAGGTTACATGTAATGCAATTTCTTTGGTTTAAAGAAAACATTGTGCCTTCAACATTGCAATACCTAATGCATGTTTTAAAAGCAAATTAGTGAGCAATCTTTTTATTAATTTCTTCAGGTTTAACCTATTCTTATGAGAGTTATGGTAAAATGAAACCAGGTTCACTATGCAACTTCGTAGAATCCAGATGCATTAGAAAAGAGAAGAGGCTATGAGATGTTTTTCTTGAAGAGTGTACTAAACATAATCTGTAATATTTTTTTGCAGTAGTTGTTACTGCTCGCTCTGTTGAGAAAATCCAGACAATACTTAGAGCAGGTTAGGAGAAGTTTGACAAAGTTCAAGAAAACATTGCTACGCTTTGTTGGAATATGTGGCTACGGTGTACAATGGCGTCACTTTTGGATTGGGATGACTTCAAAGCACTCATGGGTGAGGACGAACAATTGTGTTGTGAGCCCGTGGTAACGCACGGTCATTTTACTAGTACATAGATAAATGTGAGGACCTCTAATCGACACACTTAGTTTTAGCTCCTACAATGGCTTCTAGGAGAAGCTTCTCCACACCGGCTTCTCATAGAAAGCCCCGATCAAGAATTCGTTTCGTCTTATATTTTAGTTTGGGGCAAACAAGATTATAACTCGGAACAAATTTGAGATCTGGGCTTCTGGAAGAAGCTGGTGCGGAGAAGCTTCTCTTAAAAGCCGTCACAGAAACCGAAAGGATTGGGTCTTTATAGGTTGCATAAGACTTCACTATTTAACTATATTAATAGCTAAAAGGTTCCAAAGAACACCAGATGAACTCCACCTTGCTGCTATAATATGAACAACATAAATGTGGAAGGCACCAGTCCAATGTCTTGCGCTGATATCGCTATAGGGGCGAATGCATAGTTTTAAAAATCGGACCGGTTTGACGGTTTAACCAGAAAAAACATGAACTGGTGGACTCACCGTTTTTTAAGAGGCATCGGCCCAAACAGCAAAAAATCAGAAAAACTAATGTTTACTAGAGGAATCGAACTCGTGAACCTTATGCTAGGCATAAATAGCAAAAGGTAAAGCCCAATACCACTTGGACACGCCATGTTTTGTGATTACATACTTAAATATATAGTATATATCTTTTATGGTCATTTTGTTCTATTTGCTTAAATTTTGATAAAAGGGGATGGTTTTTTGTCGCCATCGAACCGAATGAACTGGTGGTCCGACCAGTAAACTAGTGAACCAGTCGTCTCACCGGTTCACTAATCGGTCCAGTTTTTAAAACTATGGGCGAGTATTGGAAATATGTCCTAGATACAATATTAATATTCTTATTATCATATTTCATTGTTCATGATAAACGTTTATAATCCAGGCTAGAATTGTATTAACTGAAAACATAATACATGTGTGATTTCATAAACAACACTGTGTCGCTACTAGGCGTCTACTAAACTAGCCCATTGATTAATGATGGTTAAGGTTTACTAACCATGGACATGTATTGTTCATTAATAATGGGGTCATGTCATTAGGAGAATCAAGTGATGGATAGACCTAACTAAGCAAAGAAAAAAGATTGTGTCACTATGTTTAAATTGCTGCATTTTTTCAATCTCAAGTATCCCAATCCTTAAACCATGAGATTATGTTATTCCCTAGTACTAGAAGAATAATTTGGGGGCATAAAATGGGTGATCTGATGCATCCCGTCCTACTGACGTCACTCCATCTACAACGTAAAGTTCCCCAAGTTGACTAATGACCTATGCTCGAGCCAAGCCCCTATGTGATAAGGTGAACTCACTCCTCTCGATGTGTGACTTTGACTCTCCTTTAAATGGCCTGCTACTTCATGCCAATACCTTGTGTATCCTCAACCATGAATCCCAAGAAGGAACGTCAAGAGAAGACAGATCCAAACGCACACGATAAGAAGATGAAGCGCTTTTCGGTACTAGTTGCGGCTTGCCAAGTCTGCCGCCGAAATCTCCTGAACAACCCAGTGCTAGACCCGGCAGAACCCGGTGCCCCGGCCGATACACTCCTCTCCCTACCAATTCGGCGACCGCCAGAACCATCCTAGATAGCTAGAATCATCCCAGTGCTAGACCCCATGGCCGACCTCCAATCCCGGCGCCCTGCCAAAATTACTCCTATTACACCTGTTCAGCGCCAATCGGAACCACCCGGCGACCATCCCGGCACCGCCGGACTTACCACCGAAAATGACCGTCCGAGCATAGATCTAGGTTTGATGCCCTGTTGATAGCTGTGAAATTCGACACATTTTTGATGGTTTTCATTGATGGTTTTCTCCCAAATTTGATCGTTTTCTAGCTTTACCTAACGCTAATACTTCGGTAGCAAAGAAAACTTGGTTTTTAATGTGTGTTTTAGGTTCTAAACGTCAATAGAAGGTTTTAACTAGAGAAACGAAATATTCGGGCGAAACCAAGCAAGTCTCTCTTTGGAAGCAATCGAGGGAAGCATATAGAGGCTTTAACGAGCAACTATACGGCGGGAACATTTTTTCGGCCGTATAGTTCCCGCCGTATAGCTGCCGCTGCCTCCGTATTGTCAAAAGGGACAACTTCGGTGAAGAGGCCAGACACGAAATCATAACACAGCAGCCACCATCCCATCCAGAAAGGGGAAAGAATATATCCGGAGAAGAAGGAGAGGATGTTCTTCATCTCGTTCCACGATCTTCGATCTCCTAGCCAATACACCCCTATAGCCATTACTTGTACTTGAGAGAGAGATCTTCACCTTGCAAGACTAGGGTTTGAGATTGTTTCTTCCTATCTTGAATTGTGTTGGTTTACTTTTCTATTCTTATTGTGGATCTCCACAGTAATATCGAGAAAAACTTCCTTTATTTAATTATATCGATGATGATTTCTTCTCTCATGTGTGAGTAAGTTCCTTGGGCATGGGAGATGTAAGGGATTGGTGAGATGTGACTTGCCTCCATATATTTTCCATTAGTTTCTGATTGATTCTAATTACTATATTATGTGTGCTTGACTATCTGTGGGATGTCTAATGCTTGTTGTCCAATTAAGGGCCCAAACAACATGATGCTTTGTTCTACATGGATAGGATCTTGTTCGCTAGCAGACCGGCGACCCCCAAGTGAAACGGGGATATCAATGGAAAACTAGTAGACTCGAGGATAACGAGTAACCACCGTTCTTATTGCATTATTCTGATCCAAGGAGCTTAATTGCTAAGCAACCTGAAGGGTCTTAATTGTCTAGTGTCTAACCATGGTTTTGGTAACAGACTAGTAGGATTATTGAAGTTGGGACGAAATCTACCAAGAGGAGTTTTGGCTAATTATGGGTTACTCGCCTACACATATACTTATAAGATTATAATTGTTACACTTATCATTCGTCCACCTGGCATAGTCACTATCACCATGAATTGTATCTCCACGCACCTTCTTTGTCATCTGCGGAAAACAACAAACAACCAAGTCGTTCTTTACTTTTATGCTTTTTATTTCTGAAGTTTACATTTTAGTTTTATTTAAATACAGCCAGTTTAATCCAAATTCCATTCTCATTTCAACACTTGAAGTCAATTCATTCGAAGACATGTGACAACTTTGGGTGTGACAGAGACTTCACTCATAAACACTTACCTTTGGGCTCCCTGTGGGATCGATATCTATACTTCAAAACTAGCTACAAAGATCTGTGCACTTGCAGACATCAAGCTATTTTCTGGCCCCATGCCGGGGAGCTAAGCGCTAAGTGTTTGTCTCTTGACATTTCAGGTGTTACTACTATACAATGTTCTCCCTAGGAGACAAAGGGTCTACACGCTCTGGTAGGACCTATTTACCAGATTATATTGAGTGCGTGCCTGCTCAAAGGCGCGAAGAAATTATTGAAAAAAATTTAAGATTAAATAAAGTTGAAGTTGAAAACCTGAGTGATATTATGGAAATCATGTCTATTACAGGACAACTCCCATAAAACCCGAGAAAACTCTTAGAGAATACAGTGCTCCAAGTTTTGAATTTCTTAAGCAACCAATAGAATTCCCTAATCCTTGAGTTAGAGAATATCGATTTTATGGTGGAATTATTAAAATTTTGTAGGAAAAACCTTTTAGTGGAAGGGAAGATGAAGACCCAGGAAGACAACTTAGAGAGTTCGACGATGTGATAACATCACTTGGACCAAAAGGTTTTCCAAGAGACTTCTCTCGTCTAAAATTATTTCGTTGGTCTCTTAAAGGTAAGGCTCTAGACTGGTTATATTCTCTCCCTCGCCATTACATTAAATGTTGGGAAAACTGCATTGTTAAATTCATAAACAGGTTTAATCCTTTTAAAAAGGTAACTGAAATAACAAAGAATATAGTCAACTTTAGTCAGGACGTGGGAGAAAACTACCCACAAGCCTGGGATAGATTCTTTGAAATGATCAATAGTATTCCTAATCATGGCTATTCTGAATCAACTATTTGCCATTTATTTTACCATGGTCTTAATACTCAATGTAGAGAGTTGCTTGATTTCTCAGCAGGAGGATCAAGAAATACTTTAACTATTAAAGAATGTTTGGAATTGATGTCTACTAGGGCTAAGAATGATTCTTTATATAATCCTGATTTCGGCACTAAGCTGGAAAAAGGGATACTTCGGATAACTCATGGTCTTATGCCTAAAGTATGCAAAACAATGAAACAAAAAAGGTATACCTTCTAAACTTGTTAAGGAAAACAAAGTAGACTTATTACAAGTTTTAACTGAAGAAGATGAAACTACAAAAGTCTTTCAAGAATTAAAAACATATACAAGCAAAATCTCATAATAACCTGCATAAGCACTTTCAAAAACATAAAAAGATTTTGGCAGAACTCATGGAAAATTTGATGAGATTGGCCAAGAAATAAAATTATTTCAGTATCTTAGTATGATTGAAACCCAGTGTGAACAAATAGCATCTAGTTATCAAATTTTCTTCGAGATGATATAGATATTCCTGTTTCTACTAATGTTGTTACAAGAAGAGTACAGTTGTTACATGACCATTAGGACCACCAGAATATGAAGCTGGAAAGAGCAAAAGGAAAAAGCCTTACTCAAAGCAAGCCAAGAAGATGATACACTGGTGGATCCTCAAGATGAAACTGCTCAAGAAACACAAGATCAAACCAAGGAGGACCAAAATGATGCACAGGATGACCGTTATGACTCTGATGAAGACACGATTGATCCAAGAGAATAAAAAGAGATAAGCAATGAAGATAAAGTTGTTGTAGTAGACAAGAAGAAAAGCGAGAAGCAACACCAAAAGAAAACAACAAAATAGCCTGACCCCCCCTCCCACAAAAGGTAAAAGACAAGAATAAGAAAGGTGAGCAAAAGCTTCCTTATCTGGATCGAAAAAGAAAGCACCAGATCAGGTAATCTATGATTCTTTTACAAAGGCACTTGGTGACCTTCGTCTGGAAATTCTATTTGTGGATGCAATCAAAGTTCCTACCTATTCTAAATTACTCTATGATATTCTTAGTAGAAAGAAAGAGATAACTGAAACTATTTGCCATGGTGACTAGTTATCCTGCTAATGGGAAGCTGTTGTCTAAATCGGGAGATCCCGGAATACCAACTATTTCATGCTCAATAGGCAAAACTGATATTTACAATGCCTTGTGTGATCTAGGTGCATGAGTTAGTGTAATGCCATACTCCCTCTATAAAAGGTTAGGATTAGGGGAGTATTCTCCTACTACTATCACTTTATAGATGGCTAACAAGTCCACTAAACAACCCATTGGTATGATTGAGGATGTTCTACTTAGAATAGATGAGCATGTTATTCCCACTAACTTTATTATTCTTGAGATGCCAGAAGATGAAAACTTATCCATAATACTTGGAAGACCTTTCCTTAGTACTGCAGGGGCATCGGTTGATTGTGATGAAGGAAAAATAATCTTCAATGTTAATGATGCTGAAATCATCTGGTATTTTCCAAAGAAGCTAGAAGTAGGAGAAAGATATATTCCACTAGCAAAACGAGTTCATGTGGTAAGTGCCTTTGATAAGGGGCAACCCAATGTAAGAATTCGGGAACATAGAAGGGGTTGAGTTATTCAACCATTCTTAATAAAATGCTTAATGGGAGTCAAGCCATTGTATCAATAAAATAAACTAAAGAATAAAAAGTTCATCGCATTCTATAACTTTTTCACAGACATTCTTGCGGAAGCGCGCCCGTGAAGATGCAGCTGTCAAAAAGTAGGAGAAACATCGATTGAACAAGTGTAGAATAAGTATAAAAATAAAAGTTTGAGTTTTATATACAAAGACTAGCTCCATCATTTAGTTCAGACTAATAAGTAAATCTCCAGTTAAGGAGAAGAAATTAGGTTGTACTAAAATTCTACTCTTCATATGCTAATGTTGGTCGACAATTTCTGCTGTCATTTCTCTGTCAAAAACAAGGTATTTCGCTAAGTTTCGAGATAAGAAGGTATTCTCAAAGAAATAGAATTTTTTTATGACTACTAATGGTTTAACGACCAACTATACGACAGGAATAAAAAATTTGGTCGTATAGTTTTGCCGTATAGATATGCTTGCCATAAACAAATTTTCTTTCGAAGGAACAGAGAATTTAACGACCAACTATACGGCGGGAATAAAAATTCCGGTCGTATAGATATCGATGCCTTCCTACAATTTCTTCTCAAAGGTACTAACAGTTTAATGACCAACTATATGGCGGGAATAAAAACTCCGGCCGTATAGCTCCGGTTGTATAGATGTCGATGCCTTCGTACAATTTCTTCTCAAAGGTACTGATGGTTTAATGACCATCTATATGGTGGGAATAAAAATTCTGGCCGTATAATTTTGGTCGTATAGATATCGATGCCTGTTTTAGAAAATTTATCTCGAGGGTACAGACGGTTTAATGACCAACTATACAGCGGGATCATTATGATCCGGTCATATAGTTGCGTCCATATAGATGTGTTCTGCATAAAGAAACCCTAGTTGGTGGCGCCGTCGTAACTATACGGCGGGAACTACATATCCTGCATGTCTAGTTCTGGCCATATAGTTCGGCGCGACCACAAAATTGCGTCGGGGCAACTAGGTTTCTTCTCATCCTCACTTTTTCTCTCATATTCTCTCTCCAAACCTCTCAAAACCCACCTAGAACTCTTGATTCTTCGTAGATTTTGTTTGTTTGAGTTGGGGAATCAACATATCGGTATGTTTCTCTCCCTATCCATGCTTTATTTCTATATTTCCATGGTTGAAACTCTCACATTGATCTAGTGGATGAACTCAAGCTTGTTTCGTTTTCCCTATTGATTTCTCACGTTGGGATTAAAAAAAATTCATGTAGAATCGTTTGTATATCATGTAGAAACTATATGCCTAAGGTTTTATGGTGAAATTTTTTAGTGCATCAAGATGAACAAAATCGGTAATGTTTTTCACAAGAGCAAGCGTCAAGGTGGCGAGGGCTCGGGGTCCCGAGACGAGCCCAACCCCAAGTTGGCCATGGTTTTATCAAGGAGGGTGATGCCCACACGTTGGGCTAACCATAGCTTTCTCACCGCAGCGGGGTTGAAGGCGGACTTCGACCTCATGTGTAACAAGTCCAGGCTAACAATACTCGGCTATGCAAGCCACAACACCTACGCTGAGCTTACCTATGAGTTCCTTGCCTCCTTCTACGACGACCGCATGGAGAAAGGTAATGCGTGCACGGTAATATTCACCATTAACCGGCAGCAGTATGAAATAACTTTTGAACAATTTTGTGATGCTTTCGGCTTCCCTCATGTTGGGGAGCCAACTGTTACTAACCTCTATAGCGTGACAAGTGGAGAAACTTAGGAGGTTATTTCTGTTAATGGTGGCAGCGAATTCTACCAGAAGAAGATGTCCACCATTCAGAACCCAACAATTCGCTACTATGCCTTTTTCCTCGCCAACACACTACTGGGAAGAGGAGATACAGGTTCCATGGCCAATACGGACATGTCAATGATCACCAAGGCTCTCTTCCCCGATGCACCGCAAAGCCCCAATTGTTGTCGGATTGATGACAAGTACGCCACGAGGGAGTCCTCGAGGCATGCGGAAGATAGGGGTGTGAGATGTGTGGTGTTCCGGGACGGTCAGCACACAAGTTTTACCTAGGTTTGAATCCACCGGCTTTGGATGGATCCTACTCCTGCTAGCAATCCAGTAATACGGCAGAGCTAGAATATGGGTTACAAGGGTTTCACCTATGCGAGTTGAGATTGTAGACTATTGTGGGGTTGCCTAAAGACTTACCCTAGGATGGCTTATATAGATATTCGTATTAGGGTTTACAGGAGAGACCTATTCGGCTATGACTAAGAGGCGGTTATAGAGTACATCTTGAACTACAAGTAACACTATAGGCCTATGTCGGTAAGTATTCTAGGCTTTCCCGTAGCCGGACTGGACTCCGTCTCTTCTCCATGACTGGGCGCCTGTGAATCAAAGCTCTAACCCGAAGTGGGCCACCCTGGTCAGTGAGGCAAAGTGAGGATACCCGGAAAGTAGATCCCCAATGCTAGCCCCCGGAAGCCTCTAAGATCCATAGTCAGATTTCACCATCGCCTAGCTTGACTCATCTTTGGCTTGAAGAATCTTGAAGGGTTCCTGAAACTTAGAAAGAAAGGATAGGATCCAAGTCTTAAAGTGAGTCGGACCTATCAGTACATTATTTGAGTTTCCAACCTGAAATTCAAACTTAAGCCAGAACTTGGCCTCTGACGTAACCTGGCATCAGTCAAGGTCAAGTCATTTCACTGACAAACATTCCTGTTAGCACGATCGTTCGTGGGTCCGCCTTTCACAGAACTGAAGCATTGTTTTAATGCGTTCCTAGAGATTGAGGTGGTGTAATCCTCATGAGGAGGTTACCCATCTCCTTCCACGACGCGTGGTCTAGTTATTGTTTATCTTTGCACAAATCTCAGCGCATGTGAGGGATATAAGGGGTCAAGATCTCTTCCTTCTTCCTTACCAGCGCTGGTGCTTCTTCCTTCCCTTCGACGCTTCCTGCAAAAAAGCTCCCCAGCCTCCCCAAAAACACACAGCGCCGCCCATCCTAGGTCACCACTGCTCGTAGAATGTGTAACACCCCTAGTAATTAGGATTTGTTTTGTGCATCATGAGCATAGCATGCATCTCATGGTTTGATAAATCTTGCATTAAGAGAAAGAAGAAAACCCTAATTTCCTTCCCCTCTTTTTGAAATGAATTCAAATGCTTTTATATTTTGAAAATTATCAAAACTTCTGGAACCCAAATGGATTAATAGGGCCCCACAAGTATTTTAACACTTTTACAAAGCCTAGTATTTTTCAACCTATTTAAAACAGAAACGAAATGGAAATACAAAAGAATAAAGTGAGAAAACTAAATAGAAAAAGGTTTTCAAAATAAAAACTGATCCTAACCTACCCTGGGCCGAAGCCCATCTTTCCCCTCATCCCTCTCTGCCGCTCAGTGCAGCAGCCAGCAGGCCGCTTCAGAACCTTTCCCGTAGCCCAGGTCCGGCCCAAGCGTGGCCCACCTCATCCTAGTCGGCCCGTACCCCTTCAGGCATCTTCTTCTTTTCTTCTTCCTCGCCGACGATCGAAGCAGCTGCGTGCCCTTGCATCATCTGTCGATCCTCGCTGCGTCACGATGCCCGCTGCCGACCGCCGAGCTGAGGATAAGAACCGCCGCATCGTGCTCTCTCTCCCCATCCCCATTTCTCTCTGTCTCATCCCTTTGTTGTTTTCCCCTCTCTAGCTGAACCCTAGCCCCGGCCAGAGCCGGTCGTTTCCGACCTCGCCAAGAACCGCCGAGATGCCCAGGAGAACCGCCATGATCTCCTTGTCACCCTACTGGAAGGAATCGAGACGGGGTGATCTGAGTCGAGCCCCACGACATCATCTTCCCCATCACCGACGGAGCTCGCCACCATCCGTGTCGTCGCTCTCGACCTCGCCTTGCCTCCGTGACCCCTCTGCTAGATCGCCGGTGAGCCCGCGGTCCTCATGGACCTCTTTGATTTGCCCCTTCCTCTCTGGTTCACCACAGCATCGTGCACCGCCCCTCGCCGCCGCTGTCCGCCGTCGCAGCCACTACTCCGGTGACCATTTGAGGGCGGCGCCACCACTAATCGGTCCGTGTCGGCCTCCTCTCTCCAACGAGCCCACTCGCGTATCCTGGCGTGCCCCAATCGGTAGATTCGTCGTCAACCTGGAAGCTCGCCATTGCTGACGTCAGCATGACGCAGTAATCCTTTTTGTTTTTGTTTTAATTGTTTTGTAATTATTTTCTGTAAATATTAATATGACAGGTGGGTCCCGGTTGTCAGCGTTTTATTAATTTCCTAAATCATTTATGAAATGAATAAAATCCTGACATGTGGGGCCAGCTAGAAAATAATTTAATAACTCCAAAAATGTTTAAAAATGGGAAAATCATAACTAATTCATTTTAAATCAGAAAATATGTATAATATTTCAAAATGTTCAGAAAAATGAGATCTATCCAATAGACTCATAATCATGCATTATTCAACAACTTAAACTGCAAATTTAATTAGAAGAACAAAATAACCCCTCTCATATGCATCTAGGGTTTCTCAGAATCAGGGTTTGTACCCCTCGAACCGTGTTTAAAATGAACAAGCATGTTCTAGGGTTTCAATTCAATGATATTTAACTTGTCATATCATCATCCCTGCTTGAGCATTGCATCGATGCCACGTGTTGATTGTTTTTCCATTTCTTTCCGGTGTTTGGTTCTTTCCGGTAGAATACGCTACCGACTCTGAGATCGAAGACCGAGATCAACACCATCAAAGGATATCGGTGAATGACGCCAAGAAGATGAACCTGAAGTTCTATATCTGAGTATCAACCTGCAAAGGCAAGCGTAACCCCACACATGATAAAATCCTATGCTTTCAAAGTATTTCATTCTTTCCATGTGCACACGATTCCAAAGTCTTTTATCGATAGATATAGTAATCCTATCTGATGCATGTTACCTTTGTAGCCTATACTCCCTGATCCACTCCTTCTAGCATAACTAGGGTTTGGCTTATGAGCATGGCTAGAGCTATTTATACTTGTTGTGCTTAGCCCTGCTTAGTTGTTACTGCTGGTCCATCCGGTTGATGAATCAGAGCTGCGAATGAACCTAGTTGGGCAGGATGACGTGGTATGATCAGAGATGAAGGTTAAACATGCTAAGGCTTGTATGGGAGGCCACGGTGGGTTGTGGTTTTTGCAGTCCCATACTTTCCACTACTAGGACCCGAGTTCTTGCCTCTTGAACCAAGACGAGCGTACAGCCACATGGGGGCTTGGAAACCCCCTCGACCAACTAACTTGCCTAGTAGATTCCATGAGTCACATAGTTCGGGCGTTCCATTCGACATATGCATTCTGGTTGTTCTTGAAGGCGGTGGAGGAGGTGTATTCATACAGGTAGGTAAGCATGGCCGAGAGCAAGAGAGGCACGGCCTCCGTAATCTTGTTCCCCGCACACATCTCTAGGGACCGGCTTCGGGACTTGACCCGTTACGGCGGCATCTCCTTAGGGCGTGACTCATGGTCTCGGTGAAAGCAAGGTAAAGGTAGTGTCCAACTGCTCTCTGCTGGCCTTCCAAGGAAGAGGGCCAACGATATCTGGCATTAAGAGAAGGTTGGTACGTGTGGGTAAAGTTGTGCACCCCTGCAGGGTAATAATCTTTTCGAAAAGTCGTGTCCACGGTTATGGATGACTTGGGAACGGACGTGATGATCATAGAGAACTTGAACCTAATCATAAAATTTGGCAAGATAAGTGAGGTGTGCTTAAGGATGCTTCCTCGGGGATCGAGGGGTGATCCTAATTAGTAGGTTCAGATGACAAAGTTTCGGTGGATATCAAAGATGATCAAAGCTAGAGATATCGCTTTCTTATCCCTTTTTAAAAGGTCCTATTAGTCAAGCTTCTCCTCTCTCTCTTTTAGAAAGAAAGTTAGATTTATGCAAAATAGCTCTACCAGCCATAAGTCTTGCGGAGTACACCCTATACTCAGCCTTGCTTTGTTGATGCTTTTGCAATAGGTAAGTGTAGCTTGGGGTTCCCGGTCGGCAACCTAGAATCTATGGATTGGGACATCATTGTTATGCTTCAGGCCTCTTAGGCCATTTGTTAAGTTTGCTATACTTAATAACATAATTTGCCTTCCGTTGTTTGATGTTTGTGGTCAGTGACCTCTATTTGTAATATTTTGGTTCTTTGCTGAGTTATGAGCTTGGTGTAATAATTTTTGTGTCATAGGGTCACTGTAATGTTACCGATTCTTCCTCTGTATGCTTCCGAGATTTAGGTTAGGCTTATATCAGACGAAGGTCTAGGATTTGTCTACCCTAATCCTAGGGGTGTCACAGGTTTTGGTACCAGAGCAGTACCGACTGTAGGAAAGCCTTTCTACTGGTCTATGTTGAGTCTAGTACTTGCGAAAAACTATTTCGAAAGTGATACGTTGCTAACGTATCCATAATTTTGATGTTCCATGCTTGGTTTTATCTACTTTCTTATGTTTTGTCCACACTTTGGAGTACTTTCTATACACTTTCTTGGACTAACCTATTAACAAGATGCCATAGTGCTAGTTGCCCGTTTTCCGTTGTTTTTGGTTCCAGAAAGTCAGAAAATGAATATTCTTGGAATTGGACGGGACAAAAGCCAAATTTGATATTTTACTGGAAGACTCATGGAGCCAGAAGACGAGACGGAGTGGGGCCATAGGGCGGCCACACCATGTGGTGGCGTGGGCTACCCCGGCCGCACCACCAGGTGGTGTGGGCCCCCTGTCCACCCACTGACCTTGCCTCTTCGCCTATAAGATGCCTCCTGATGCAAAAACCCTAAATCATCAAGCCTCCAGCCATGAAAAGTTCTGTAGCGCTGGCTCCACCGAAGGGGAGATTTGGGGGGATAGAAAGTCTCTGTTCCGGCACCCTGCCAGAACGGGGAAGTGCCCCCAGAGCCATGTCCATCGATCTCCACCACCATCTCCAGCAACGTTGCTGATTCCCATGATGAGGAGGGAGTCATTCTCTCTCGAGGCTAAGGGTTCTACCGGTAGCTATGTGTTCATCTCTCTCTCTATGCATGATCTTATTGAGATCATGAGCTTGTAATCTATAGATCTACCTTGCTACTCAATTGCTTTAATAGATCTCTGCTCTCCCCATGTGTGTGAAGTTGACAGTGTGCACACCATGGTGGCAGTTAGGCTAGAGATTACAAATACTTGTTATGAGTTATATTTGGAGTTGGATGTCTTTCTGAAATTGTGGTGTTTGTTTGAACCATCTAGTGCTCAAGGTGACAGTGTGGGGTTATCTAGATGCGGAAAGATGAACTTTAAGGTGTGCTGTTATAGCCCTACCAACGATTAGAGTGTCCAACCGGAGAGTAGTTCCGCATAGTATCATAAAGAAGAAGATATTTATATGAGAGTGTTCTCTAGTGAAAGTATGATCCCTAGGCCTTGTTTCTAAGCACTAAAACACCGTTTGCTATTAGATCTACTACATGTTTGCTTGCTTCTATCTTTATTTCAGTTTTACTTTAGTCTTTTCCATGCCATCAAGCTATTTTCTATCACCATTACCACTTATAATTATCCATACCACTTGTATTTCACTATCTCTTCGCCGAACTAGTGCACCTATACACCAGGCAAGTGTATTGGGTGTGTTGGGGACACAAGAGACTTCTTGTATCTTGATTGCAGGGTTGCTTGAGAGGGGATACCTTTGACCACTTCCTCCCTGAGTTCGATAAACCTTGGGTGATCCACAAGGAGTCCCAACAACTGTCTACAAGAATAGAAGTGCGTCGACATCAAGCTATTTTCTAGCGCGGTTGCCGGGAGGTAAGGTAAAAGGTACTCACATCCTCTGGTGTGAGTGCTCGAAGTTATTTCCTTTAGATTCTGCAATTTTGTCTTTTTGTTTCTTGTTTTCACTAGTTAGGCTTAATGGAAAACAACAACAAAATTAGGGAGCTTTTTAGTATTTTTCCTAGGATAGAACATGAATTTTCTGAAAAGAAAATTAAAAAACCCATGGAACTTTCTTTGCATGCTAATAGCAATGTTATTATTATGAATCTTTTGAACACCTTTGTTACTAATGCTATGGAAATGTCTAAGCTTAGGGAAGTTGGTTTTTATGAAAATGATCTTTTTAGTTCCCCAGCTTTAACGAAGAAAGTTTGCTTTGATGATACTTTATCTTCCATATGTGGTAATTCTAATGATACTTGTGATATTTTAAATCCACATACTGAAAGCATCCCTTTTAAAATACCTATAAAAATTGTTGAACATGTTATGAATAACTGTTATTTTGGAGATGGAACTGTCCATCCTGGTGATCATTTACTCTTTATACATGAATTATGCGAGTTGTTCAGGTGTGCAGGTATTTCAATGAACCAAGTTAATAGGAAGCTATTCCCTATTTCACTTAAGGGCAAAGCAAGGGAGTGGTATGAGCTACTAGATGATCCTCATCATTTGGAGTGGAAGGAACTTGAATCTTTCTTTTACTCTAAATTTTATCCTCCTCATGAAATTCATAAAGATAGGAATTACATTTATAATTTTCATCCACATGATGGAGAAATTATTGCACAAGCATGGGGGAGATTGAAGTCACTAATGCTCAAATGTCCCATTCATGAGCTCCCCAGTAATATTGTTATTAATAATTTCTATGCAAGGCTTTTAGGACATTACAAGGACTATCTAGATACTTGTTTAGAGGGATCCTTCACAAGTAAGGAGGTTAAAGCTAAGTGGGATCTTCTTGAAACAATTCAAAGCAATACCGAAGATTAGGATAACAACAAAGGTAAAGAACCAGGTATAAATTATGAGTATGATTGCATTAAGTCTTTCACTGAAACTGCTGATTTTCAAGAGCTTAGTGCTAATTATAGTCTTGATCCTCAAATTCTTATTGATTGTTTTAGATCCTTTACTTCTCATGTTAATGCTCCTAAAGAAAAATGGGACATGTATCATGAGCCATTTAAAGACACTTGCATGGAAAATGAAATTGTTATTAATGATAGCAATAAACATGGTCAAACCTCTGAAAGTACTACTTCTTATAAGCATGTTAATTTTTGTGGAATAGATAGACCTTGTGAGAATAATCAAATTGAAGAAGAATATTGTATCACCCACAGGAATGAAAAAACTAGAACGTGGTATAGGGCTCTAAATGATCTTGGTAAAAAAGTGTGTGCCCTCTATCCTTTTATTTGTGAACTTTGCTTTGAAGTGGGTCATTTAAATTTTCAATGCTCAGGCCATAATAATAGCCCTTCTAATCCAATGAGTACTGCAAGCTTGTATTATGATGACATGATCACTCCTAATCAGCATGATGAACTTACATTATTTTTGGGGTGTGAAGAGTTATCAAGAAAAACTTCTTTGGTAGATATGAGTGCTTTTGGTATGAATAGCGTCATGCATGGTTGTCATCTTTATTGTGTTGATAATTGCCACACAAATACTTACATACAAAATATTATAAAAGATGAGATTTTACCAAAATATGATAGGACTAATATGTGTTTTGTTCTTATTAATGAAAAGGAGGAATCCTCCAAAGTTTCTTATATTGTCACTAACGATAAACCAGGGTATATGGAGAAGCTTCCTTTCAAGACTCTCCCTCCTAAAGAGAAGAAGAAAAAGAAGAAGAGGAGGAGTAAAAGGAGAGAGGAAACGGTATTTTTCCCTAAGCATGTTGCTCCTATTATAGTTTTTGATGAGTCTGAACTCGATGATGTTCCTATGCCTATTATCTATAGTAGTGATCATGATTGGGAAAAGCACACTACCTTTGATATTGAAAATCTCTTCGGTACCAATTCTTAAAATGATGATATTAATAATTGCTATAATATTAGTGCTATCCATGATCCTTCCAATGATGATACGTTTACAAATGAACACACATTGGAAGATAACAATTCTATTGCTTATGATGATACTATACCTCCAATATATGATGATTGCAATGATGAATATGATATTTTTAGTCCACCTACAATTGAGGAGGAAATTAATTATGATTACAATAAGCCTCTTATATTTGATGATTATGGTGATGAGAATAATAATGATAGCTATTTTGTTGAATTTGCTCCCACTATAATTAATAAGAATGACTATGTTTATGTGGGGAGTATTAATTCTTTTATGCATGTGGCTCATGATAAGAATGTTTCATGTGATATTTATATTGTTAATTTCATTCATGATGCTACTGAAAGTTACTATGAGAGAGGGAAACATGGTTTTATGTATCTCAACATTATTAAGTTTCCCCTCTTTATGTTGAAAGTCTTGAAGTTGCACTTGTTTTGCTTTACTATGCTTGTTGCTTTGTGCTTTCATGACTTGTTTCTTTACAAGATTACTATGCATAGGAAGTGGGTGAGACTTAAATGTGCTTTGAATTTGCTTCTTGATGCTCTCTTTTACTTCAATTCATATTTCTTATGTGAGCATCTTCTCAAACTATCAAGCATAACTTAAAGGCGTTAAAGAAAAGTACTTATTGGGAGATAACCCAAAAGTTTTAGATGAGTCTTGGAAGTTATTACTTCAGTAATAACCGCTCCTTATCCTTTTTATTTGCTTTTTGTGCCAAGAGTAACCTCTAATGAGAGATAAGTAATGCTTGGGAAAGTTGCTGTCCCGAAACAGATTTTTGTGCTTCACCGTAAATATTTGTGTAAAATCTCTGTATGTCCTTTTGAGGCGTGAATTTTTGTGCTTCTGCCCCAGGTTGTTATCTAACTTTCGTTAGTTCAACACTTTCCGATTTGAGCAACAGAAGGTCTTCGAAAAATTCGTCTTTACCTGCTAGTCTGTTTTGACAGATTTCTGCCATTATTTGCATTTGCTTCTTGTTGGTTCCTTTTTGAGTTCTTTTGGGGAATTGAGATTTTTGAGGGAAGTGATACAGTAGCTTGTGTTTTAATGGATGTTTTATTGGTGTTGGAACTGAACCTAAAGACCTATTATCTTGAGTGCACTAATGTTGCTAATAAAGA
Source organism: Avena sativa (assembly GCA_916181665.1). Lineage (NCBI taxonomy): Eukaryota > Viridiplantae > Streptophyta > Magnoliopsida > Poales > Poaceae > Avena > Avena sativa. The sequence continues at coordinate 523,501,466 of OV702287.1, read as the reverse complement.
TTGTGTGAAGTTTTGTATGAAGGGAAAATTTTAGTTGTATGGAAGGAATGAGTAATGAGATAAAGAATGGACTAAAGCTCAAGCTTGGGGATGCCACACGTGTCACCCCAAGAAATATCCAAGAAGTACAAGCGTCAAAGCTTGGGGATGCCCAAGGCATCCCCTTCTTCATCAATAAAAATCCCAGGTTTCTTCCAAACGCTTCATTTTTATTGTTTCATGCACAGTTATGTTGTTCTTAGAGCGTCTTCTTTTTCGTTTTCGTTTTGGTTTTTCGTTTGCTTAGTTTGCTTAGTTTGCTGAATAAATTGGTTGGACCCCCTATTTCATACATTGGTTTTCAAATAGTTTGGTTTAGTTTGGAAAAGAGTAGGAAAGTTCATGCTTAAGTGGTAAACAGAGCTTGTTTTTGACTGTGGCCTATGCTTTTTCATGCCATGCTCGATATTGTTTTGGCTTTATGCTTAGAATTCTTTGCTGTAGCATGAATTGTTATAAACAATTGAGATTGCTTAATGTGCCTTGGATGAATCATGCGTTGTTTTAGCATATTAAAGCATAGTATTGTGGTATTCTCCTTTGATGCTTTATTTGGGTTGACTTGGCGCATGCTCACACCATGTTATGACTATACCAAGTCACCATAAGCCTTTATGATCCTTTAGTTTTCAACTTGTAGTATCACTTTATGCTTTGATTAATGATGTTTTGTCGCTCTGCATGATTATGGCCATTATTGCTCTCTTAGTTTGTCACTCCCAATCTTTTGCTAGCCTCCGCAACCAAGTATGAGTTCCACTCATGCATCCAACTCCCTAAACCAAGTTATTACAAAGAGTCCACCATACCTACCTATTAGCATATGCTATTTCAAGTATATTTATGTTTTTGTTTACCTTCCAAATTAAACTTGTTATGAGAAAACTAGTGATTAAAGCTCTCACGAACTTGATGGCACACTTTACTTTTCCTGCCCTTAATAAACTTGAACCATTGTGTCGTCTATGTTGTATATGCTTGCACTTATATGTTGGGGATTAGCAGAACCATGTTGTCATGGGGAACGCTTTCAACATAGCACTTGTACTTTGTACCTAGTTGATATCAAGCTCTTTTGTCTATGAATGTCATCGGTGTGAAATGAAAGGGGAGCTTGTAAGTCCATGGATTTATGTATATGTGTTAGAGAAACGCCTGGGCCGCTGGTCTAATCCATGCTGTCATGGTGGAAACCTGTAGCGTAACCATAATGAGCTGTCTATGAAGCATTCTTCTTATAAAAAAGAGTCAGATATTGAGAAAAAAGAGAAAAAAGAAAAAAGAGATATGAGAAAAGAGGAAAGAGAGAAAAAACACCATATTCCCATGGTAAATAAGAAGATTGTTGAGATGCTCGTTGTCTGCTTGCCTTGTCATTTTGATATGGGGATTCTTCCGTATCATCGGGCAAGGGGTACCCCGTTGGCGGTTCTCTATGATACACATGTACTTACTATGACAAGAACTTACCGGTAACTAAACTTGAGTAGCATGAGGAGCGACCCTCGTATTCAAGGGACATGAGATTTCCAACTTATATTTTGTCAAGCATATACTCCATAGTTTGTTCACTTTAACCTTAATCACTTCAAGATGCTTATGATAGGGGCAATGAGAGCTGAAAGCTAATATCTACCATAATTTTTGGAAGCTCTTTATGAGACTTGAATCCCTACTTCCTTCTATATTGAGTCTCCACCTTCTACCTTTATGCACTTACTTTGAGAGCATGGTGGTCATTCTTAGTTCTATATGCATTGTCCCAAGACTAGTTGATTGATGCATAACTTGATATTGCTTGTTTTAAACTATTTGTATTTAGTCACTCTTATGAACTTTGAAGGTGTCCTATGCATTTTTATTTGCTACTCTATGAGGGACAAGCTGAATACTACTATGCTATGTTTTCTTTATGTGAAATAAACAAACATCTTGCAAAGCATTATTATTCATGAATCTTTTGTTTGTGCCTTTTCATGTTACAACATAGTTTCTTTGTCTTATTGCTAGAACTTTGTCTTTCATGTTATGATTGAAGTACTATGATCCCAGCTTTGAATGTTTTACAAATACTTTGATCAAGTTTATGATGGTGCATGTCACCTCAAAAATTATTCTTTCTTTTTATCACTTACCTACTCGAGGACGAGCAGGAGTTAAGCTTGGGGATGTTGATTGATACATTGCAAATGTATCTATAATTTTTGATGTTCCATGCTTGGTTTTATCCACTTTCTTGTGTTTTGTCCACACTTTGGAGTACTTTTCATATCATTTCTTGGACTAACCTATTAACAAGAGTCACAGTGCCAGCTGCCTGGTTTCTGCTGTTTTTGGTTCCAGGAAAGTTAGAAAATGAATATTCTCGGAATTGGATGGGACAAAAGCCAAAGGGCCTATTTTTCCAGAAGTCATCAGATGCTAGAGTACGAGACGGAGAGGGGCCAGGGGTCCACCACACCACCTGGCCGCGCGGCCCAGCCTGGCCCACGCTAGGGGGTGGTGAGGCCAGCCCTGGCACCCCCTCGGCCTCCCCTTCCGCCTATACGATGCCCTCGGGACGTAAACCCTAAGTGCCCGATCAAAAATCCACGAAAGAGTCTATAGCTGCCGTCATCTCCATCCCTAGATCGGGAGGGATCTGAAGCTCTTGCCGGCACCCTGCCGGAGAGGGGAATTCACCCTGGAGGCCTTCTTCATCATCATGCAAGCCTCCGGTGTGATGCGTGAGTAGTTCATCCTTGGACTACGGATCCATGTAGTAGCTAGATGGCTGGTTCTCCTCCTTTGTGCTTTCATGTCTAGATCTTGTGAGCTTCGTTCATGATCAAGATCATCTATTTGTAATTCTGCATATTGTGTTTGCAGGGATCCGATGGATATTGAGATGCTATTTGATACATTGCAAATGTATCTATAATTTTTGATGTTCCATGCTTAGTTTTATCCACTTTCTTGTGTTTTGTTCCAACTTTGCAGTACTTTTATTATGATTTCTTGGACTAACCTATTAACAAGAGCCACAATGCCAGCTGCCTATTTTCTGTTGTTTTTGGTTCCAGAAAAGTCAGAAAATGAATATTCTCGGAATTGGACGGGACAAAAGCCAAAGTGCCTATTTTTCCGGAAGGGATCAAGTGCCAGAATACGAGACGGACAAGGGCTGGGGCCGGCCACACCACCTGGCCGCGCGGCCAGGCCTGGCCCACACCAGGGGGTGGTCTAGCCACCCCTAGCACCCCCTCGGCCTCTCCTTCTGCCTATAAGTTGCCCTCGGGACGAAAACTCTAGGTACCCGATCAAAAATCCATGAAAGAGTCGGTAGCCGCCGTCATCTCCATCCCTAGATCGGGGGGATCTGAAGCTCTTCCCGGCAACCTGCCGGAGAGGGGAATTCACCCTGGAGGCCTTCTTCATCACCATGCAAGCCTCCGGTGTGATGCGTGAGTAGTTCATCCTTGGACTACGGATCCATGTAGTAGTTAGATGGCTGGTTTCTCCTCCTTTGTGCTTTCATGTTTAGATCTTGTGAGCTCCGTTCATGATCAAGATCATCTATTTGTAATTCATACATGTTGTGTTTGCGGGGATCCGATGGATATTGAGATGCTATTTCAGATTGATTGTTGATTCTATCATGTCTTTGTTATTTGTGATCTTGCATGCTTTCCGTTGTTAGTAGCTATCTTGGCCAAGTAGATGCGAGCAACTCCAAGAGTTAGTATTTATGCTCGATAGTGGGTTCATGCCTCTGGTAATCTGGGGAAGTGATAGAAATCTCTAAGGTACTAGATGTGTTGTTGCTACTAGGGAGAAAACAACGATCTTTTGTTCATAGAACAATCGTATTGTTTACTTTACACGCAGTTCGTAAAGCAATAATATGTTGCTTGCAACTTTATACTGGAGGGGGTTCGGATGATAACCTGAAGGTGGATTATTAGTCATAGATGCAGTTGGATGGCGGTCTATGTATTATGTTGTAATGCCCAATCAATTCTCGGAGGAGTCAAGATGATTAGTAGATGCATGTATTGCTTTCTCGGTGTTTGTCAATTGCCCCGCTATAATTTGTTCACCCAACATGTTATCTATCTAAGGAGAGCCACCTCTAGTGAACTATGGATCCCGGTCCTTTTTCTTTACATACAATCTATAAACTGTTTCTACTTTGTGTTTACTTTCTGCAAACTTTCACTCCTTTCCATTCGATACGTTTAATCCTTTGTTTTCCACAAAACACGGTGATATTGACAACCTCATCGCAAGTTGGGGACAAAGTTCTGTGGTTGTGTTGTGCAGGTATCCACGTTGCTACTAGCACCGGTAGTGCGCCCTGCCAAAGCTCATCTAGTAACACCTTTGTGGTGTTTCCTTGCTCCTACTGGTTCGATTAAACCTTGGTTTCATAACTGAGGGAAACTTGCTGCTGTGCTCATCATACCTTCCTCTTGGGGTTGCCAACGAGCTCTACATCAACACCGCCATCAAGCATTTTTCTAGGCACCGTGCATTGAGCCATCACTATTTCATATTGATTATTGATTATATCATGTCTTTGTTATTTGTGATCTTGCATGCTTTCCGTTGTTAGTAGCTATCTTGGCCAAGTAGATGCTAGCAACTCCAAGATTTAGTATTTATGCTCGATAGTGGGTTCATGCCTCTGGTAATCTGGGGAAGTGACAGAAATCTCTAAGGTACTAGATGTGTTGTTGCTACTAGGGAGAAAACAACAATCCTTTGTTCATAGAACAATCGTATTGTTTACTTTACACGCAATTCGTAAAGCAATAATCTGTTGCTTGCAACTTAATACTGGAGGGGGTTCAGATGATAACCTGAAGGTGGATTATTAGTCATAGATGTAGTTGGATGGCAGTCTATGTATAATGTTAGAATGCCCAATCAAGTCTCAAAGGAGTCAAGATGATTAGTATATGCATGTATTGCTTTCTAGATGTTTGTCAATTGCCCCGCTATAATTTGTTCACCCAGCATGTTATCTATCTAAGGAGAGCCACCTCTAGTGAACTATGGATCCCGGTCCTTGTCTTTTACATTCAATCTACAATCTTTTACTATTTTGTGTTTACTTTCTGCAAACTATTACTTCTTTCTATTCGATACGTTTAATCCTTTGTTTTCCGCAAAACACGGTGAGATTGACAACCTCATCGCAAGTTGGGGACAAAGTTCTATGGTTGTGTTGAGCAGGTCTCCACGTTGCTACTAGCATAGGTAGTGCGTCATGCCAAAGCTTAGGTAGTAACACCTTTGGGGTGTTTCCTTGCTCCTACTGGTTCGATTAAACATTGGTTTCATAACTGAGGGAAACTTGCTGTTGTGCTCATCATACCTTCTTCTTGGGGTTCCCAACGAGCTCTACATCAACCACGCCCGAGCATTTTTCTGGCGCCATACTCAGAGCCATCAAGCATTTTTTGGCGCCGTTGCCGGGGAGTCAAGGACATCTTCACAAGGGGAGTCCCTCATAACCTATCTATTTACTTTGTTATTTTTGTTTTGCTTAGTTTTTTTTGCTTTGTTTGCTTGTTTCTTATTCAAAAACACACAAAAAAAATAGTTTTACTAGTTTGCTTTCTTATTTGAAAACCCAAAAAAATGGCTACTCTTGAAAACACTAAGTTGTGTGATTTCACTAGCACCAACAACAATGATTTTATGAGCACACCTGTTGCTCCACCTGTGCCTGAAGACACTTTCTTTGAGATAAAACTTGCTTTGCTCAATCTTGTTATGAGAGAACAATTTTTTAGTATTGGTAATGAAGATGTGCTTCCCATCTAAATAACTTTGTTGAACTTTGTGAGATGCAAAAGCATAGGGATATAGATGGTGATATTATTAAGCTGAAATTGTTTCCTTTCTCTTTGAGAGGAAAAGCTAAAGAATGGTTGAATTCCTTAACTAGGAGTAATATTGATTCTTGGACTAAATGCAAGGATGCTTTCATTGGAAAATACTATCCTCCTGCTAAGATTATATCCATGAGAAGTGAAATAATGAAGTTTAAACAACTTGATAATGAGCATGTTGCTCAAGCTTGGGAAAGAATGACATCTTTGGTAAAGAATTGTCCCACTCATGGAATGACTGCTTGGATGTTCATCCAAACTTTTTATGCAGGATTGAACTATTCTTCAAGAACCTATTGGACTCTGCTGCTGGAGGCACCTTTATGACCATCACTTTGGGTGCTGCAACAAAACTTCTGGATAATATGATGGTTAATTATTCTGAATGGCATACTGAGAGAGCTCCACAAGGTAGGAAGGTAAATTCTGTTGAGAAACCTCCTCCTTGAGTGATAAGATTGATATTATTATGTCTATGCTTGTTAATGGGAAAGCCCATATTGATCCAAATAATGTTCCTTTAGCTTCTTTGGTTGCTCAAGAAGAGCAAGTTGATGTGAACTTCATAAGAAATAACAATTTGGGCAACAATGCTTATGGTAATAATGCTTATAGGAACAATTTCGGTAACAACAATTATAAGCCATATCCTCCCAACAATGGTAATGCTGATGGAAATTCTTACAACAATAATAGGAGTGCTCCCTCTAAACTTGAAGTTATGCTTAAAGAGTTTATTAGTAAACAAACTGCTTTCAATAAAACTATTGAGGAAAAACTCTCTAATGCTGAAACAAATATAGCATATTTGGCTGAAGCTCAATCTTCTTTGAATAAAATGGTTGCTAAACCTGAAACTAATGATAATCCCTTTGCAGCTACCAATTCTATACAAGTAAGAATTGATGAAAATGTTAGATTATTAGCTGAATTACATGCTAAGTGGGAAAGAGAAGATGAAATTGCTAGAAACATTAGTGTTTCTACTATCACCACCACTAGTGTTGAGGATAGTAATAGTTATACTACTTTAGATGATAAATTTGATTTTGATCTTGATGGTTGCAATATCTCTGAAGTTATTAAGTTCCTACAAAAGCTTGCTAAAAGTCCTAATGCTAGTGCTATGAACATGGCCTTTACAGAACACATTACTGATGCTTTCATAAAGATTAAAGAAGAAAAGATGAAACATAAAGCTTCTATTCCTATAAAACAAGAAGATGGTTGAGAACCCATCATTAATATGAAAGTGAATGACTTTGATTTCAAAGCTTTATGTGATCTTGATAGTAGTGTTTCTATTATGCCTAGAAGGATTTATGATATGCTTGATTTGCCTCCACCTGAAGATTGTTATTTGAATGTCCCACTTGATGCTAATTCTAAAAGGAAACTCATGGGGAGTCTTAATGATGTTCTTATTATGGTTAACAATGCCTATGTCCCCGTTGATTTCTATGTTTTGGATGTTGAATGCAATGCTTCTTGTCCTATTACTTTGGGAAGACCTTTTCTTAGAACTGTTGGTGCCATCATTGATATGAAAGAAGGCACCATTAAATATCAACTCCCACTCAAGAAAGGTATAGAACACTTCCCTAAGAGGAGAGAGAAGATTTCTTTTGCTTCTCCTATGATTTTTTTTTGGTTTTAATGCTTCTTCATTTGAGAATACTTGATTCTTTTTCTTGCTTCTTATGCCTAACTTAAAGGCGTTAAAGAAAAGTACTTATTGGGAGATAACCTAAAAGTTTTAGATGAGTCTTGAAAGTTATTACCTCTGTAATAACTGCTCCTTATCCTCTTTATTTGCTTTTTGTGCCAAGAGTAACCTCTAATGAGAGAGAAGTAATGATTGGGAAAGTTGCTGTCCTGAAACAGATTTCTGTGCTTCACCATAAAAATTCGTGTAAAATCTCTGAATGTCTTTTTGAGGCGTGAATTTTTGTACTTCTGCCCCAGGTTGTCATATAACTTTAGTTAGTTCAACACTTTTTGATTTGAGCAACAGAAGGTCTTCGAAAAAATTCGTCTTTACCTGCTGGTCTGTTTTGACAGATTTCTGCATTTGCTTCTTGTTGGTTCCTTTTTGAGTTCTTTTGTGGAATTAAGCTTTTTGAGGGAAGTGCTACAGTAGATAGTGTTCTAATGGAAGTTTATTTGGTGTTAGAACTGAACCTTAAGACTTATTTATTTTGAGTGCACTAATGTTGCTAATAAAGATTGTGTGAAGTTTTGTATGAAGAAAAACAATTCAGGTGTTTGGAAGGAATGCGTAATGAGATGAAGGATGGACTAAAGCTCAAGCTTGGGGATGCCACGCGTGTCACCCCAATAAATATCCAAGAAGTACAGGCGTCAAAGCTTGGGGATGCCCAAGGCATCCCTTACTTCATCAATAAAAATCCCAGGTTTCTTCCAAACGCTTCATTTTTATTGTTTCATGCACAGTTGTTGTTTTCTTGGAGCGTCTTCTTTTTCATTTTCGTTTTGTTTTTTTCGTTTGCTTTGGTTTTCTTAGTTTTCTGAATAAATTGGTTGGACCCCCTCTTTCATACATTGGTTTGCAAATAGTTTGGTTTGGTTTGGAAAAAAGTAGGAAAGTTCATGCTTATGTGGTAAAAAGAGCTTATTTTTGAATGTGGCCTATGCTTTGTCATGCCATGCTTGATACTGTTTTGGCTTTATGCTTAGTATTCTTTGTTGTAGCATGACTTGTTATAAACAATTGAGATTGCTTAATGTGCCTTGGATGAATCATGCGTTGTTTTAGCATATTAAAGCATAGTATAGTGGTATTATCCTTTGATGCTTTTTTGGGTTGACTTGGCACATGCTCATACCATGTTATGATCCTTTAATTTTCAACTTGTAGTATCACTTTATGCTTTGATCAATGATGTTTTGTCGCTCTGCATGATTATGGCCATTATTGCTCTCTTAGTTTGTCGCTCCCAGTCTTTTGCTAGCCTCCACAAGCAAGTATGAGTTCCACTCATGCATCCAACTCCCTAAACCAAGTTATTCCAAAGAGTCCACCATACCTACCTACTAGCTTATGCTATTCGAAGTACATTCATGCTTTTGTTTACCTTCCACTTGTTATGATAAAACTAGTGATTAAAGCTCTCATGAACTTGATGGCACACTTTACTTTACTTGCCCTTAATAAACTTGAACCATTGTGTCTTCTATGTTGTATATGCTTGCACTTATTTGTTGGGAATTAGCAGAACCATGCTTTCATGGGGAACGCTTTTAACATTGCACTTGGTACTTGTACCTAGTTGATATCATGCTCTTTTGTATATGGATGTCGTCGGTGTGAAATGAAAGGGGAGCTTGTAAGTCCATGGAGTTATGTATATGTGTTAGAGAAACGCCTGGGCTGCTGGTCTAATCCATGCTGATATGGTGGAAACCTGCAGCGTAACCATAATGAGCTGTCTATGAAGCATTCTTCTTATAAAAAACAAGAGTCCTATATTGAGAAAAAAAGAGAAAAAGAAAAAAAAGGTATTATGAAAAGAGGAAAGAGAGAAAAAAGCACCATATTCCCATGGTAAATAAGAAGATTGTTGAGATGCTCGTTGTCTGCTTGCCTTGTCATTTTCATATGGGGATTCTTCCGTATCATCAGGCAAGGGGTACCCCGTTGGCGGTTCTCTATGATACACATATACTTACAATGACAAGAACTTACCGGTGACTAAACTTGAGTAGCATGAGGAGCGACCCTCGTATACAAGGAACATGAGATTTCTAACTTATACTTCGTCAAGCATGTACACCATAGTTTGTTCACTTTAACCTTAATCACTTCAAGATGCTTATGATAGGGGCAATGAGAGCTGAAAGCTATAAGTACCATAATTTTTGGAATATCTTTATGAGACTTGAATCCCTACTTCCTTTTATAAAAGGACTTTCTTCCACCATTATATTGAGTCTCCACCTTCTATCTTTATGCACCTACTTTGAGAGCATAGTGGCCATTCTTAGTTCTATGTGCATCGTCCCAAGACTAGTTGATTGATGCATAACTTGATATTGATTGTTTTAAACTATTATATCTAGTCACTCTTATGAACTTTGAAGGTGTCCTATGCATCTATATTTGCTACTCTATTGAGGGACAAGCTGAATACTATTATGCTATGTTTTCTTTATGTGAAACAAACAAACGTCTTGCAAAACATTGTTATTCATGAATCTTTTGTTTGTGCCTTTTCATGTTGCATCATAGTTTCTTTGCTTATTGCTAGAACTTTGTCTTTCATGCTATGATTGAAGTACTATGATCCCAGCTTTGAATGTTTTACAAATACTTTGATCAAGTCTTTGATGGTGCATGTCACCTCAAAAATTATTCTTTCTTTTATCACTTACCTACTCGAGGACGAGCAGGAGTTAAGCTTGGGGATGTTGATACATTGCAAATGTATCTATAATTTTTGATGTTCCATGCTTGGTTTTATCCACTTTCTTGTGTTTTGTCCACACTTTGGAGTACTTTTCATATGATTTCTTGGACTAACCTATTAACAATAGCCACAGTGCCAGCTGCCTGTTTTCTGATGTTTTTGGTTCCAGGAAAGTCAGAAAATGAATATTCTCGGAATTGGACGAGACAAAAGCCAAAGTGCCTATTTTTTCGGAAGTCATCAGATGCCAGAGTACGAGACGGAGAGGGGCCAGGGGGCCCCCACACCACCTGGCCGCGCAGCCCAGCCTGGCCCGCGCCAGGGGGTGGTGAGGCCAGCCCTGGCACCCCCTCGGCCTCCCCTTCCGCCTATAAGATGCCCTCGGGACGTAAACCCTAAGTGCCTGATAAAAAATCTACGAAAGAGTCTGTAACCACCGTCATCTCCGTCCCTAGATCGGGAGGGATCCGAAGCTCTTCCCGGCACCCTGCCGGAGAGGGGAATTCACCCTGGAGGCCTTCTTCATCATCATGCAAGCCTCCGGTGTGATGCGTGAGTAGTTCATCCTTGGACTACGAATCCATGTAGTAGTTAGATGGCTGGTTCTCCTCCTTTGTGCTTTCATGTCTAGATCTTGTGAGCTCCGTTCATGATCAAGATCATCTATTTGTAATTCTGCATGTTGTGTTTGCGGGGATCCGATGGATATTGAGATGCTATTTCAGATTGATTGTTGATTCTATCATGTCTTTGTTATTTGTGATCTTGCATGCTTTCCGTTGTTAGTAGCTATCTTGGCCAAGTAGATGCGAGCAACTCCAAGAGTTAGTATTTATGCTCGATAGTGGGTTCATGCCTCTGGTAATCTGGGGAAGTGATAGAAATCTCTAAGGTACTAGATGTGTTGTTGCTACTAGGGAGAAAACAACAATCCTTTGTTCATAGAACAATCGTATTGCTTACTTTACACGCAATTCGTAAAGCAATAATCTGTTGCTTGCAACTTAATACAGGAGGGAGTTCGGATGATAACCTGAAGGTGGATTATTAGTCATAGATGTAGTTGGATGGCGGTCTATGTATAATGTTGTAATCCCCAATCAAGTCTCAAAGGAGTCAAGATGATCAGTATATGCATGTATTGTTTTCTCGATGTTTGTCAATTGCCCTGTTGTAATTTGTTCACCCAGCATGTTATCTATCTAAGGTGAGCCACCTCTAGTGAACTATGTATCCCGGTCCTTGTCTTTTACATTCAATCTACAATCTTTTACTGTTTTGTGTTTACTTTCTGCAAACTATTACTTCTTTCCATTCGATACGTTTAATCCTTTGTTTTCCGCAAAACACGGTGAGATTGACAACCTCATCGCAAGTTGGGGACAAAGTTCTGTGGTTGTGTTGTGCAGGTCTCCACGTTGCTACTAGCACAGGTAGTGCGCCCTGCCAAAGCTTAGCTAGTAACACCTTTGGGGTGTTTCCTTGCTCCTACTGGTTCGATTAAACCTTGGTTTCATAACTGAGGGAAACTTGCTGCTGTGCTCATCATACCTTCCTCTTGGGGTTCCCAATGAGCTCTACTCAACCACGCCCCAGCATTTTTCTGGCGCCATACTCAGAGCCATCATTGATACGTTGCTAGTATCCATAATTTTTGATGTTCCATGCTTAGTTTTATCTACTTTCTTATGTTTTGTCCATACTTTGGAGTACTTTCTATACACTTTCTTGGACTAACCTATTATCAAGATGCCACAATGCCAGTTGCCTGTTTTCTGCTGTTTTTGGTTCCAGAAAGTCAAAAAATGAATATTCTCGGAATTGGACGGGACAAAAGCCAAAGTTGATATTTTACCGGAAGACTCACGGAGCTAGAAGACGAGACAGAGAGAGGCCATAGGGCGGCCACACCATGTGGTGGCGTGGGCTAGCCCTGGCCGCGCCACTAGGGGGTGTGGGCCCCCTGGCCACCCACCGACCTGGCCTCTTCGCCTATAAGATGCCTCCCGATGCAAAAACCCTAAATCATCAAGCCTCCAGCCACGAAAAGTTTCGCAGCGCCGCCGCCAATGAAGGGGAGATTCGGGGGACAGAAAGTCTTTGTTCCGGCACCCTGCCGGGACGAGGAAGTGCCCCGGGAGCCATCTCCATCGATCTCCACCACCATCTCCATCGACGTTGCTGATTCCCATGATGAGGAGGGAGTAGTTATCTCTCGAGGCTAAGGGTTCTACCGGTAGCTATGTGTTCATCTCTCTCTCTATGCATGATCTTATTGAGATCATGAGCTTGTAATCTATAGATCTACCTTGCTACTCAAGTGCTTTAATAGATCTCTGCACTCCCCATGTGTGTGAAGTTGACAGTGTGCACACCATGGTGGCACTTAGGCTAGAGATTACAAATACTTGTTATGAGTTATATTTGGAGTTGGATGTCTTTATGAAATTGTGGTGTTTGTTTGAACCATCTAGTGCTCAAGGTGATAGTGTGGGGTTTTCTAGATGGGAAAGATGAACTTTGAGGTGTGTTGTTATAGCCCTACCAATGATTAGAGTGTCCAGCTGGAGAGTAATTCAGGGTAGTATTATAAAAAAGAATATATTTATATGAGAGTGTTCACTAGTGAAAGTATGATCCCTAGGCCTTGTTTCTAAGCATTGAAACACCGTTTGCAACTAGATATGTTACATTTTTGCTTGCTTCCATCTTTATTTCAGTTTTACTTTAGTATTTTCCACGCCATCAAGCTATCTTCTATCACCGTTACCACTTATAATTATCCATACCACTTGTATTTCACTATCTCTTCGCCGAACTAGTGCACCTATACACCTGACAAGTGTATTGGGTGTGTTGGGGACACAAGAGACTTCTTGTATCTTGATTGCAGGGTTGCTTGAGAGGGGATACCTTTGACCACTTCCTCCCTGAGTTTGACTGGTACTAAAATTCTAGCCTTCAAGCTTGTGGTTATTGTCGCGATTGAATTGCGGCAACATAGGACTTCCCCTACCACATGTTATGGCAGATGTTCTTTAATGGAACCAAATAGATCACGACAAAAGTACTCCTCGAGAGTCTCACATCTATATTCGTGACTCTGCCACATCTCTCCCATCTATGCATTGGTTACTGGAAGATTGTTAATCTATGCATCCATATCTCGGGATTTTATCCTGAGCATGTTCTTTTCCCTTGTTGTTTTCCGATCTTTATCTACCAGTTGGTAGCCAAGTAGTAATGCGCATTGGCGTATTCCAATGCAAATTACTCTTGAGGTCCTTCATGAAAAACCATTTCGGGATGTCAGGAGAAACAAACTCTTGTACCTCGTCATATCTAGGACCAAGTCAAAGTGTTGTAGTTCACAGATAAAGAGGCATTGATTAGCTTCTGTCTGTTCCACCTTAGAGTATCACACTCTTATACACTAAGAGGTTGTGCTGAGTTTCATGACCCCTTAATGAAGTGATGCTCTCACACATATTTACCCACCCTTCCTCCGAACCTTCATGTTCGTGAATGATGTGTGTGCGTAATAATGTGGCCATTTGAGATTCGTAGCAACCAATATTGCTTTGGACCTTAACAACGACATTTGTATCATTCTTACCGTGATGGTTAATCTATCACTAAGCAAAGTTTGACTATGCTACCAAGTCCGTTATTCTGGTACGCTCTCTTTAGTCAAGGAGTTAGGCTCGTGCCGAAACTCTGAGACTATGTCTTCTTGCCTCACAAAGAAAATTTCCTCTCGAACTAAGTGGCATATCGGTGGTTCATAATATTCTAGATGTCTACTAGAAGTATTGCCATGTTGCCACATGACCGTGTTGTCAAGTTCTTGAGCAAGAAAGATCTCTTAATTTCTCCTTTTTCTCCAAGGATATGTACTAGATACCCTAGAACTAGTTGGTTGAGCTTAAACAACAACTTGGAGAGTTGTAAAGACAAAAGTTCTATCCGACTTAGTTTATCTTAAAGGGATGTCTAGTTTTGTTCGTGCTGAAGAAAGATAGTATCTCCTTCGTGGATATGTTATCTCCCCTATCTTTGATTTGATTTGGGTTATCGTCAAATCAAACTTAGTTCCAAGGACTATCTTGATGATGTTGTTACTTGTGATGTTTCACTTGAGTACATCTTCATGTCCCTTGGTATGACCAATATTCTTCCTCGTTCATACCACATATGATTCTAATGTCTTGGAATACCTCGATAAGTTTGTTGTTGAGCCCATCGATAACATCATTATCTTCTCCATGCTAGAATAGATTCATATGACACATTTGGCATTAATGTTGGAAAACTTCCGAGAACATCCTTCGTGTTATCTCGAAGTGTGTGTTCTGGATGTTAGAAGTAACTTTCTCCAATTCACGCGCAATGGTAGAAAGATGTTGCCGTGGATTCGAGTAGAGTTAACTCTGTATCTTAAGGACACAGCTGTATTTCATTGCAAGTACTCAATGTATGAGAAGTTGTCCTTAGACAAGTTGTTGATACATGGATCTAGCAATAGCTCAGTCTATTGGATCTTAACACTATAGTCCATGTCTTGAGAGTCCAGTAACTTTACCTTCGTGGTAAATGTTGCAAACTTTCTATTCGGACACACTGAGTCTGAAGTATCTTCACACCTCACCAAATCTGAATCTCAAGTAGATATCATGGTTAGTGTTTTTCAAGGTTTTGACATAGTTCTCTTTGTAAATCCGGCAAGATTGATGTAATGGTTAACACAACTAGTCGGAAAGCCTATTGTCAAATTCTCTTGAATCAGCAAATATCAACCACTCTTCATGAGGCTCCTTCTATGATTTTATAATAGGAGTTGTGCTTATGTTTCCTTTGTATCCGAAGTCCGACCTTTACTTAATGTTTGGTGTCTCAAACATTAAGGAGAACATTTAAAGTAGTGTTGCTAAATGTCTCTCGGTCGATCCTCCAGACCCTTTTTATGTTGGTAAGCATTTTGTTGTGCCAAGTAATTGAAGTCTGAGAAGGAAGTTTCTTTTTCCTCGTGTCATCAGGAATATACTTATATATTCATCTTAGTGGTGTAAAGTGATATCACGAACTTTGGCAAAGATTTTGATAAAGCTGGATGAATAAAGAGTTTCCTTCGGTTCCTCTAATGTGTTTGAAGAGCGACTATGATGTTGGTAATCAGAAGTTCCTCTTGTTATATGTTCCTTGTGACTCTTATGAGTCCTCTCCGCCAAAACCACCCTTCTGTCCCGACCTTCTGTTGAACGAAGAGTGATCCTTCTGTATCAAAAGTAGTTCAACAGCTTGGTCATCCATATCTTTGTACCCGTGAAATCTCTACTTAAGCCATTAGTAGAGGTTCATCTTTCGAAGTCTGTGGTCGTGTTCTTTCCATTGTATGCTCTCCTCTTCAGAAGCTCAAACTCTTCTAAAGCTCCATGGTCTCAATCCTTATGAAGACCATAAATAACACCTTGAAACCTTCTCCTTTTGTTTCATCCATTACCTTGACATGGTTCATGCTCGTTAGCTCTAGAGATGTTATGAAACATCTATCCATGAGTTGACCATGAGATACTCAGTTGTGGGTTGTGTCTTTCCCTCTCCTCTTTAGTATGTGCAGCTACCTCAAAGAAAATGAAGCGCTTCATTCATTCAATAATGGTGGCATGGATCAACCTCTTCGAAAAGATCGTTTAAGTTTAGTGTAACCCTGTTCTTCTATCTTCCTACCTAGGAATCTCGGGACGAGATTCTATTAAGGGGGATATAACTGTAACACCCCTAGTTTTACTAATATTAATTAGGATTTGTTTTGTGCATCATGAGCATAGCATGCATCTCATGGTTTGATAAATATTGCATTAAGAGAAAGAAGAAAACCCTAATTTCCTTCCCCTCTTTTGAAATGAATTCAAATGCTTTTATATTTTGAAAAATATCAAAACTTGTAGAACCCAAATGGATTAATAGGGCCCCACAAGTATTTTAACACTTTTACAAAGCCTAGTATTTTTCAACCTGTTTAAAACGGAAAAGAAATGGAAATACAAAAGAATAAAGAGAGAAAACTAAATAGAAAAAGTTTTTTGAAATAAAAACTGATCCTAACCTACCCTGGGCCGAAGCCCATCTTTCCCCTCATCCCTCTCTGTCGCTCAGTGCAGCAGCCAGCATGCCGCTTAGGAACCTTTCCCGTAGCCCAGGTCCGGCCCAAGCATGGCCCACCTCGTCCTAGTCGGCCTGTACCCCTTCAGGCGTCTTCTTCTTTTCTTCTTCCTCACCGGCGAGCGAAGCAGCTGCGTGCCCTCGCATCGTCCGTTGATCCTCGCTACGTCACGATGCCCACCGTCGACCGCCGAGCTGAGGATAAGAACCGCCGCGTCGTGCTCTCTCTCCCCATCCCCATTTCTCTCCGTCTCGCCCCTCTCATGTTTTCCCCTCTCTGGCCAAACCCTAGCCCCGGCCAGAGCCGGTCGTCGCCGTCGTTTACGACCTCACCAAGAACCGCCGAGACGCCCAGGAGAACCGCCGTGATCCCCTCGTCACCCTGCTGGAAGGAATCGAGCCGGGGTGCTCTGAGTCGAGCCCCACGACATCATCTTCCCCATCACCGACGGAGCTCGCCGCATCCGTGTCATCGCTCCTGACCTCGCCTCCACGACCCCTCTGATAGATCCCTCGTGAGCCCGCGGTCCTCATGGAACTCTTCGATTTGCCCCTCCCTCTCTGTTTCACCGCACCATCGTGCACCGCCCCTCGCCACCGCTGTCCGCCATCGCATCCACTACTCCGACGACCATTTGAGGGCGGCGCCACCACTAATCGGTCTGCCTCAGCCTCCTCTCTCCAACGAGCCCACTCGTGCATCTTGGCGTGCCCCCAATCGACAGATTCAGCGTCAACCTGGAAGCTCGCCATTGCTGACGTCAGCATGATGCAGTAATCCTTTTTGTTTTGTTTTAATTGTTTTGTAGTTATTTTCTGTAAATATTAATATGAAAGGTGGGTCCCGGTTGTCAGTGTTTTATTAATTTCCTAAATCATTTATGAAATGAATAAAATCCTGACATGTGGGGCCAGCTGGTAATTTAATAATTCCAAAAATGTTTAAAAATGATTTAAAAAGGGAAAAATCATAAATAATTCATTTTAAATCAGAAAAATATGTATAATATATCAAAATGTTCAGACAAATGAGATCTATCCAATAGACTCATAATCATGCATTATTCAACAACTTAAACTTCAAGTTTAATTAGAAGAACAAAATAACCCCTCTCATATGCATCCGGGGTTTCTCCGAATTAGGGTTTGTACCCCTCAGACCCTGTTTAAAATGACCAAGCATGTTCTAGGGTTTCAATTCAATGATATTTAACTTGTCATATCATCATCCCTGCTTGAGCATTGCATCGATGCCACGTGTTAATTGTTTTCCCCTTTCTTTCCGGTGTTTGGTTCTTTCCGGTAGAATACGATACCGACTCTGAGATCGAAGACCGAGATCAACACCATCGAAGGATATCGGCGAATGACGCCAAGAAGATGAACCTGAAGTTCTATATCTGAGTATCAACAAGGAAAGGCAAGCGTAGCCCCACACATGATAAAATCCTATGCTTTCAAAGTATTTCATTCTTACCATGTGCATATGATTCCAAAGTATTTTATCGATAGATACAGTAATCATATCTGATGCATGTTACCTTTGTAGCCTATACTCCATAATCCACTGCTTCTAGCATAACTAGGGTTTGGCTTATGAGCTTTGCTAGAGCTATTTATACTTGTTGTGCTTAGCCCTACTTAGTTGTTACTGCTGGTTCGTCCGGTTAATGAATCAGAGCTACGAACGAACCTAGTTGGGCAGGATGACATGGTATGATCAGAGATGAAGGTTAAACATGCTAAGGCTTGTATGGGAGGTCATGGTGGGTTGTGGTTTTTGCAGTCCCATACTTGCCACTACTAGGACTTGAGTTATTGCCTCTTGAACCAAGATGAGCGTACAGCCACATGGGAGCCTAGAAACCCCCTCGACCAACTAACTTGCCTAGTAGATTCCATGAGTCACATAGTTCGGACGTTCCATTCGACATATGCATTCTGGTTGTTCTCGAAGGCGGTGGAGGAGGTGCATTCATACAAGTAGGTAAGCATGGCCGGGAGCAAGAGAGGCATGGCCTCAGTAATCTTGTTCCCCGCACACATCTCTAGGGACCGGCTTCGGGACTTGACCCATTATGGTGGCATCTCCTTAGGGCGTGACTCATGGTCTCGGCGAAAGCAAGGTAAACGTAGTGTCCAACTGCTCTCTGTCGGCCTTCAAGGAAGAGGGCTAATGATATCCGGCATTAAGAGGAGGTTGGTACGTGTGGGTAAAGTTGTGCACCCCTGCAGGGTAATAATCTTTTCGAAAAGCCGTGTCTACGGTTATGGATGACTTGGGAACGGACGTGATGATCATAGAGAACTTGAACCTAATCGTAAAATTTGGCATGATAAGTGAGGTGTGCTTAAGGATGCTTCCTTGGGGATCGAGGGGGTGATCCTAGTTAGTAGGTTTAGATGACAAAGTTTCGGTGGATATCAAAGATGATCAAAGCTAGAGATATCGCTTTCTTATCCCTTTTTAAAAGGTTCTATTAGTCAAGCTTCTCCTCTCTCTCTTTTACAAAGAAAGTTAGCTTTATGCAAAATAGCTCCACCAGCCATAAGTCTTGCGAAGTACACCCTGTACTCAGCCTTGCTTTGTTGATCCTTTTGTAGCAGGTAAGCGTTACCATAAGAGATGAGTTCTTTACAGCATCGACATCGACGAGTAGCTTGGGGTTCCCGGTCGGTAGCCTGGAATCTATGGATTGGGACGTCATCGTTATGCTTCAGGCCTCTTAGGCCATTTGTTAAGTTTGCTATACTTAATAGCATAATTTGCCTTCCATTGTTTGATGTTTGTGGTTAGTGACCTCTATTTGTAATATTTTGGTTCTTTGTTTAGTTATGAGCTTGCTGTAATAATTTTTGTGTCGTAGGGTCACTGTAATGTTACCGATTCTTCCTCTGTATGCTTCCGAGATTTAGGTTAGGCTTATATCAGATGAAGGTCTAGGATTTGTCTAGCCCTAATCCCGGGGGTGTCATAGAATGGCTGAAGCTTCATCCTCTGTCACGGCGACGATAGTGGCGACGGCCTCCGTAGCAACGAAGAGGGAGAATTTCCACATGATTTGGATCCCCTGCACCCTCGACGATGCCATGCTTTGCATCGTCGAGAAGGAAGATCTCCTCCGTGCTGTTGATTGGTGGAGCGGCTTCGGACAAACCATCCCCACCCCCAGCACCGACGAGCGAGTGCACTTCGGCACCCACCTCGACAGAGGTTTGAGATTTCCTCCCTTCGATTTCTTTCCTGAGGTTATCGATCACTATGGAGTGCAACTCCACAATCTCCCCCCAAATTCACTTTTAGAAATGAGCGCATATGCATCTTTGTGTGAGGGTTATCTCGGCATTCGTCCAAGTCTTCTTCTTTTCCGGTATTATTTCCATACCCGGAGAAATTCCATTACTGCCGGTGTTCCTTACATCACTGGGACTCTTAGCTTTTCTGTTAGGAGAGAGTGAGTCTATCCTAGGATTAAGGCTAGTGAGTCTATGAAAAAGTGGTTGTCCATGTTCTTTTACCATAAGGATAAACCGGCTCCTGGCAAAGCCACCGCTTTGTCGGCTTTTGTTGATGGTGCCGCCACGCCCCAAGAGTCCTGGGACGCAGATGCTCCGGCTCTTACTGACGATCCGCTTCTTGCTAAGAGGCGGGTCGAATATTTGATGAAGCACAAGGGTCTGAAAGGATCCGATTTGGTCCACTGCTGGCTGGCATGCCGGATCCAACCTCTCCAACATCATGGTGACCGGCTTATGCACTCAATCACCAAGAGCAAGATAGACTCTCTTTGGATATGCTCCAAGTCTTATTCGGATAAGGACTACGAGTCCCAAATCAAATGGTTAATTAAGGAGCGGATTGAGAGGAAATTTTCTGAGCTTTCCTTGGATATGCATATGGCTGACGATCCTGTGACACCAGTAAGTTTTCCAGTAATTACTCGAATATGTGTTCAACTTTACATTGTTGTGTCCTTTTGCAATACTGAGGTATTTCTTATTTTCAGCTTGCTGACCTCCCCGAGTCAGAGCTTGCTCCTCTTGAGGGATATCCTCCTGACCTCTCTCAGGACGATGGAGAACTGATTGCACTGTTGGATGCGCTTACTCGAAAGCGTAAGACTCCGACAGTGTCTATCAGCACAAAGGAAGTGCCCGTTGTGAAGAGGTAACTTTCCTCACAAGGTCTTTGTATTTTATTTTTCATTCTTTCTGAAGTGTAACGATCTTTGTTCTATTACCTCTTCAGAGCTAAACAGCTCACCAAGGGCAAGGGGAAGGGAAGCTCGGCAAAGCCCCTGCACCAGTCAAAGTTAAATTTGACTTCTCCTGCCACAGCACCTCCGACTCCTTCCCCAAAGCCTTCTACAATGTCGTAGATTACTCCATCTCTATTTGTTGCGGAAGATCTGGATCAACCTTCTGAGCCAGTGAACCTTGGTTCACAGACCGACGTCACCATGGGTGACTCGGCGCTTGATAAGGGTGAACCCATACAGGGTAATGATCCCTTGGCAGAGGTTTTTGTAGATAACCTTCTCAGCAACCCGGGTATCACCAAACTTGGCATTACTCGGAAAACTGCATAAGAGATACAAAAGCTGGCTCAACAATGTTTGGAGAGCTGGAATATCACCGCCGAGGAAGAGGCATAAGAGGACGTCAACAATGTTCATGACGAGAAACTGAAGGCCGAGAAGGTTACAATTGAGGTGAACATGAGGCTAAGCATGCTTACTCATGAACAATATGTAAGTCAGAATTCCAACTCACTTTTTTACTTTATTTCATATCATATCCCCTAACCCCGAAGCATGAAGTTGGATAGACAATCTGGATTTATGCTTTCATAGGATGCTAAAGAACGAACTAGTATAGCCCCCAAGGCTCGTGCTGATATTAGTTAAAATATTAGCCTGAGTCTTTAGTAGACTTCTGACTCTGGGTATTATTCTAACTTATAGAAAGTTAATGCTTATAACCAGGAATTATTGAAGAATATTTGCAATAAGCGGAGAAAGATCAGAGCTCTCCGTCTTGAAAATGCTCAATTGAAGATATCTAAGGATGAGGCTGAAGGTAATCATTTCAGTCCTTTACCTAGCTATTTTTGCTTTCATAGTCGAATTTCCTATTCAACTATTTTCTTTTGTTTACATAACTGGTCAAACAGTCATGTAAAATGATTGAAGAGGCCGAGAACTTCAAGACCTTGGAGGTGGAGAACGCCGACTTACGGCGAGAGCTGAATAAGCTTAAGGCGGATCACGAGCGCATCATTGCTAGCATTCTCGAATGCTCTTCCATGGCCATAGAAGAACATGATCAAAAGATCACAATCCAGGATCAGAAAATCTCAGATCTTAATGATGATTTATTCAGAGAAAAGGACATCACTCCAGCTCTCCGGGATGAACTCCAGAGTCTTCGCGGAGAAGACCAAAGTTGATGATTCCATCTTCGGTAATTTTCCTATCTTTTACTTTTAGTTCTTTCCGATTCCTAAGAATCTGGATATATTTATGACTTTGCTTTTGTATATGTAGCTCCTTTGAACTTACTGGAGTCTTCCTCCACCGAGTCTCGCACCAGCCGGCTTATAGAAGTCGGCGATTTGCTTCACGATTTCCACCAGTCATTGGAGGATATTGGTGAAGTTCTCAAAGTTCCAGATATGAATACAATGTCCGCCTTTGAGGTGCGAGATAAGGCAAAGGAGATGCCCCAGCTCATCCAAGATTGGAACATGTCCTATGCGCGGACCGCAACACAGAATGCCCTTACCATGGTTATGAGCCACCCTAGAAGAATGTAAATCTGGCAAGTAACCAGGGGTTATTCAACTATGGATGAAGATGGACAGGAGGAAGACATCAAGGCCATCATGGACACCTGCACCGATTATGGATGTCATGTAGCTGATCTGACCAGCTACAATACTCCTTTCTTCACTCGCATGGAAACGCCTCCTCCGCCTGGCAAGAAACAGTCGAAGTTTCCAACGATGAGCAAACCGTATCCGATTTGCATGTCTCGGAAAGATATCAAGGTGAAGGCGATGTCTCTAGTGAGCCGACAGCTCCTACCTCTTCTCCTGCATCATAAAGTGCCAGAAAAAACAATGTGTTATCCTAAAACAATCAGATTGTAATAAGTAGTATAATATTTTCCTAGTGCTAAGATTTGTAAGAACGGATGCTTCTATTTAGCACTTTTGGCTTTATTTTGACGTGCTTGAAATTTTTACATAAGCACCTTTTGTTTTGTCTATACTTATTGCTTATCTGGCTTTCTGCCTCGTCCCTTTCATGAGCCGACCAACCTTCAACACGGAAACTTTGCCGAGCAACGGAGCTCAATTGCTAAACCAGTTTAAACTCGGAAACAAAGTCAGCTTCCAGTACCAACAATTCTCTACTCGGAAAATGCCCGCATCCGGCAATCAGATAGAACCCAAGTACAAACTAGAAAATTTAGATTTATACCCGAAGGTAGCATTTTTAGAATCGCAAATCTAACCAGAACAAACATGAGCATAACATACTTTCAAGTATTCTGGGATTTTCGATTGTGACATGATCATGTTGGAAATAAGATGGTAATATAAAACTTCTCAGAAAATACTGAGGCAACTAATACTTTATTTCTTATTGAACATGTACACATATATGATTACAAAGAAAGAAATTTTAAGAATAAAAGGGACGTAGCTGAGCAATATTCCACGGTCTATCTAATTCTTCCGGGTATGTACTGCCTCCATCTCTCTTTCTCTTCTTAATAGCAGGTCTTTCTTTGACTGGGCGCATATCAGTTAGATAGTAAGAACCAATGTGCAATACTCGGCTAACTAAAAAGGGCCCTTCCCATACTGGGGAAAGTTTGTGCTTTCTTTTCTGCACAAGCCATAGAACCAAATTGCCTTTATTAAAAGACCGTTTTCTGACTCTCTGTCTATGATACTTGCGTAACTTCTGCTGATAGGCTGTTGATCTCATCTCAGCAACGACGTGAACTTCTTCGATTAAATCGAGATCATTTTGTCAAGAAATTTCGGCATCCTATTCAATATACGCAACAACTCGGGGAGAAGTATGAATCAAATCACTAGGAATAACTACTTCTGCACCATAGACCAAGAAGAAAGGTGTGTATCCGGTTGACCTATTTGGAGTTGTTCCCAAGCTCCATATTACAGACGGTAATTCATCTGCCCAAGCCCCTGCAGCATGACGAAGTGGTGCTTCGGGTCTTGGTTTGAGGCATTGTAGGATTAAACCATTTGCTCTCTCAACTTGTCCATTAGCTTGTGGATGTGCGACTGACGCAATCTCAAGCCGGATATTTGTTCATCGTAGAATTCGGCAAGTTCTCCCATAGAAAAATTGCTCCCGTTGTCTATGATAATACTATGCGGATAACCGTATCGGATTATAACATCCTCGACAAATCTTCTGGTTGTTGCTCCATCACAACTTGTGACGGGTTTAGGCTCAATCCATTTTGTGAACTTATCCACCATTACTAAGAGGTGAGTAAATCCACTTAGAGCCCGTTTAAATGGTCCTACCATGTCAAGCCCCCAGACCATGAAGGGCCATGTTATAAGTATTGTTCACAGCTGATCAGCCAGAACCTGAGCTTGTTCGGCGTATTTTTGGCAGCCTTTGCACGTCTTGACCAGCCGTTCGGCATATGCCTTGGATGTAAGCCAGAAAATTCCATGTCTGAAAGCTTT
Organism: Avena sativa; assembly: GCA_916181665.1. Taxonomy (NCBI): domain Eukaryota; kingdom Viridiplantae; phylum Streptophyta; class Magnoliopsida; order Poales; family Poaceae; genus Avena; species Avena sativa. The sequence goes on along the minus strand of OV702287.1, from coordinate 523,477,221 downwards.
TCCCACTAAAGATTTGGCTGCAGCATGATAACCGCATTCACCTTCGTGAATTTCCCTTAGGATTTCCACTCCTTCTTCCGGAGATACGCAACGCTGAAAGACCCCAGATACACTCCGCTTATAGAGCTCCCCACTTATTATTGTATAGGTTTTTGCTCGTCGGACGATCTGCTGGCTCAGAACCTCGTCTTTGGGTAATTTTCCGTCTACCAAGAAATCTAGATAGGGTTGAGTCAAGCTAGGAATTACAGCTAAAACTGCTACTAAAGGTGAGTCGGACTTGGTCGGATACTCCATGCTTGGTTTTATCTACTTTCTTGTGTTTTGTTCCACCTTTGGAGTACTTTCTATATGATTTCTTGGACTAACCTATTAACAAGAGCCATAGTGCCAGCTGCCTGTTTTATTCTGTTTTTGGTTCCAGAAAAGTCAGAAAATGAATATTCTCGGAATTGGACCGGACAAAAGCCAAAGTCGATATTTACTGGAAGACTCACGGAGCCAGAAGACGAGACGGAGAGGGGCCACAGGGTGGCCACACCATGTGGTGGCACGGGCTAGCCCTGGCCGCGCCACCAGGTGGTGTGGTCCCCCTGGACGCCCACCGACCTTGCCTCTTCGCCTATAAAAAGCCTCCCGATGCAAAAACCCTAAATCATCAAGCCTCCAGACACGAAAAGTTCCGCAGTGCCGCCGCCACCGAAGGTGAGATTCGGGGGACAGAAAGTCTCTGTTCTGGCACCCTACCGGGACGGGGAAGTGCACCCGGATCCATCTCCATCAATCTCCACCACCATCTCCATCACCATTGCTGATTCCCATGATGATAAGGGAGTAGATCTTCCTCGAGGCTAAGGGTTCTACCGGTAGCTATGTGTTCATCTCTCTCTCTATGCATGATCTTATTGAGATCATGAGCTTCTAATCTATAGATCTACCTTGCTACTCAAGTGCTTTAATAGATCTCTGCTCTCCCCATGTGTGTGAAAGTGACAACATGCACACCATGGTGGCACTTAGGCTAGAGATTACAAATACTTGTTATGAGTTATATTTGGAGTTGGATGTTTCTATGAAATTGTGGTGTTTGTTTGAACCATCTAGTGCTCAAGGTGACAGTGTGGGGTTATCTAGATGCAGAAAGTAAACTTTGAGGTGTGATGTTATAGCCCTACCATGGATTAGAGTGTTCAACCAGAGAGTAGTTCAGCGTGGTATCATAAAGAAGAAGATATTTATATGAGAGTGTTCACTAGTGAAAGTATGATCCCTAGGCCTTGTTTCTAAGCACTGAAACACTGTTTGCTATTAGATCTATTACATGTTTGCTTGCTTCTATCTTTATTTCAGTTTGCCTTTAGTCTTTTCCACGCCATCAAGCTATTTTCTATCACCATTACCACTTATAATTATCTATACCACTTGTATTTCACTATCTCTTCGCCGAACTAGTGCACCTATACACCTGACAAGTGTATTGGGTGTGTTGGGGACACAAGAGACTTCTTGTATCTTGATTGCAGGGTTGCTTGAGAGGGAATACCTTTGACCACTTCCTCCCTGAGTTCGATAAACCCATAGGTGATCCACTTAAGGGAAAACTGGTTGCTGTTCTACAAACCTCTGCACTTGGAGGCCCAACAACTGTCTACAAGAATAGAAGTGCGTAGACATCAAGCTATTTTCTGGTGCCGTTGCTGGGGAGGTAAGGTAAAAGGTACTCACATCCTCCGGTGTGAGTGATCGAAGTTATTTCCTTTAGATTCTGCAATTTTGTCTTTTTGTTTCTTGTTTTCACTAGTTAGGCTTAATGGAAAACAACAACAAAATTAGAGAGCTTTATAGTATTTATCTTGAGTTAGGACATGAAGTGTTTGAAGAGAAAATTTAAAAACCTATGGAACTTTATTTGCATGCTAATAGCAATGTTATTAGTATGAATTCTTTGAATACCATTATTGCTAATGCTATGGAAAAGTCAAATCTTGGGGAAGCTAGTTTTGATGAGCATGATATTTTTAGTCCCCCAAGCATGGAGGAGAAAATTTACTTTGATGATACTATGCCTCCAATATATGATGATTACAATGATGAATATCATATTTTCAGTCCACCTACTATTGAGGAGAAAATTATTTATGATTACAATATGCCTCCTATATTTGATGATTATGGTGATGAGAATAATAATGATAGCTATTTTGTTGAATTTGCTCCCACTACAATTAATAAGAATAACTATGTTTATGTGGAGAGTATTAATTATTTTATGCATGTGGCTCATGATAAGAATGTTTTATGTGATAGTTATATTGTTAATTTTATTCATGATGCTACTGAAAGTTATTATGAGAGATGGAAACATGGTTTTATGTGTCTTAACAATATTAAGTTTCCCTTCTTTTTGTTGAAATTTTTGAAGTTGCACTTGTTTTGCTTGCTTATGCTTGTTGCTTTGTGCTTTCATGACTTGTTTGTTTACAATATTCCTATGCATAGGAAGTGGGTTAGACTTAAATGTGCTTTGAATTTGCTTCTCGATGCTCTCTTTTACTTCAATTCATATTTCTTATGTGAGCATCTTCTCGAACTATCAACCCTAACTTAAAGGCGTTAAAGAAAAGTACTTATTGGGAGATAACCCAAAAGTTTTAGTTGAGTCTTCGAAGTTATTACTTCAGTAATAACCGCTCCTTATCCTTTTTATTTGCTTTTTGTGCCAAGAATAACCTCTAATGAGAGAGAAGTGATGATTGGGAAAGTTGCTGTCCTGAAACAGATTTTTGTTCTCCACTGTAAACATTCGTGTAAAATCTCTGTACGTCGTTTTGAGGCGTGAAATTTTGTGCTTCTGCCCTAGGTTGTTATCTAACTTTCCTTAGTTCAATACTTTTTGATTTGAGCAACATTAGGTCTTTGAAAAAAATGGTTTTTAACTGCTGGTCTGTTTTGACAGATTTCTGCCATTATTTGCATTTGCTTCTTGTTTGTTCCTTTTTGAGTTCTTTTGGGGAATTGAGATTTTTGAGGGAAGTGCTACAGTAGCTTGTGTTTTAATGGAATTTTTATTGGTGTTAGAACTAAACCTAAAGACTTATTATCTTGAGTGCACTAATGTTGCTAATAAAGATTGTGTGAAGTCTTGTATGAAGGAAAAATTTCAGGTGTATGGAAGGAATGAGTAATGAGATGAAGGATGGACTAAAGCTCAAGCTTGGGGATGCCACGCGTGTCACCCCAAAAAATATCCAAGAAGTAAAAGCATCAAAGCTTGGGGATGCCGAAGGCATCCCCCTCTTCATCAATAAAAATCCCAGGTTTCTTCCAAACACTTCATTTTTATTGTTTCATGCATCGTTGTGTTGTTCTTGGAGCATCTTCTTTTTCATTTTCGTTTGCTTGGTTTTCTTAGTGTGCTGAATAAATTGGTGTACCTCCTCTTTCATACATTGGTTTTCAAATAGTTTGGTTTGGTTTGGAAAAAGAGTAGGAAAGTTCATGCTTAAGTGGTAAAGAGAGCTTGTTTTTGACTGTGACCTATGTTTTGCCATGCCATGCTCGATATTGTTTTGGCTTTATGCTTAGTATTCTTTGCTGTAGCATGACTTGTTATAAACAATTCAGATTGCTTAATGTGCCTTGGAAGGATCATGCGTTGTTTTAGCATATTAAAGCATAGTATAGTGGTATTCTCCTTTGATGCTTTATTTGGGTTGACTTGGCGCATGCTCACACCATGTTATGACTATCCCAAGACACCATAAGCCTTTATGATCCTTTAGTTTTCAACTTGTAGTATCACTTTATGCTTTGATCAATGATGTCTTGTCGCTCTGCATGATTATGGCCATTATTGCTCTCTTAGTTTGTCGCTCCCAGTCTTTTGCTAGCCTCCACAACCAAGTATGAGTTCCACTCATGCATCCAACTCCCTAAACCAAGTTATTCCAAAGAGTCCACCATACCTACCTACTAGCATATGCTATTCCAAGTATATTCATGTTTTATCTACCTTCCGAATTAAACTTGTTATGAGAAAACTAGTGATTAAAGCTCTCATGAACTTGATGGCACACTTTACTTTTCTTGCCCTTAATAAACTTGAACCATTGTGTCGTCTATGTTGTATATGCTTGCACTTATTTGTTGGGGATTAGCAGAACCATGTTGTCATGGGGAACGCTTTCAACATTGCACTTGTACTTTGTACCTAGTTGATATCATGCTCTTTTGTCTATGGATGTCATCGGTGTGAAATGAAAGGGGAGCTTGTAAGTCCATGGAGTTATGTATATGTGTTAGAGAAACGCCTAGGCCGCTGGTCTAATCCATGTTGTCATGGTGGAAACCTGCAGCGTAACCATAATGAGCTGTCTATGATGCATTCTTCTTATAAAAAAAGAGGCAAATATTGAGAAAAAAAGATAAAAAGAAAAAAAAGAGATATCAAAAAAGAGGAAAGAGAGAAAAAAGCACCATTTTCCCATGGTAAATAAGAAGATTCCCGAGATGCTTGTTGTCTGTTTGCCTTGTCATTTTGATATGGGGATTCTTCCGTATCATCGGGCAAGGGGTACCCCGTTGGCGGTTCTCTATGATACACATGTACTTACTATGACGAGAACTTACCGGTAACTAAACTTGAGTAGCATGAGGAGCAGCCCTCGTATTCAAGGGACATGAGATTTCCAACTTATACTTTGTCAAGCATATACTCCATAGTTTGTTCACTTTAACCTTAATCACTTCAAGATGCTTATGATAGGGGCAATGAGAGCTGAAAACTAAAAGGTACCATAATTTTTGGAAGCTCTTTATGAGACTTGAATCCCTGCTTCCTTCTATGAAGGCCTTTCTTTTACTTTGATGTTGAGTCTCCACCTTATTTCTTTATGCACCTACTTTGAGAGCATAGTGGCCATTCTTAGTTCTATATGCATTGTCCCAAGACTTGTTGATTGATGCATAACTTTGATATTGCTTGTTCTTAAACTATTTGTATCTAGTCATCCTTATGAACTTCGAAGGTGTCCTATGCATTTATGTTTGCTACTCTATGAGGGACAAGTTGAATGCCAGTATGCTATGATTTCTTTGTTTGAAACAAACAAACGTCTTGCAAAGCATTGTTATTCATGAATCTTTTGTTTGTGCCTTTTCATGTTGCAACATAGTTGCTATGTCTTATTGTTAGAACTATATCTTTAATGCTATGTTGAAGTACTATGATCCCAACTTTGATTGTTTTACAAATACTTTGATCAAGTTTATGATGGTGCATGTCACCTCAAAAATTATTCTTTCTTTTTATCACTTACCTACTTGAGGACGAGCATGAGTTAAGCTTGGGGATGTTGATTCATTGCAAATGTATCTATAATTTTTGATGTTCCATGCTTGGTTTTATCTACTTTCTTGTGTTTTGTTCCAACTTTGGAGTACTTTATATATGATTTCTTGGACTAACCTATTAACAAGAGCCATAGTGCCAGCTGCCTATTTTATTCTGTTTTTGGTTCTAGAAAAGTCAGAAAATGAATATTCTCGGAATTGGACCGGACAAAAGCCAAAGTCGATATTTTACCGGAAGACTCACGGAGCCAGAAGACGAGACAGAGAGGGGCCATAGGGTGGCCACACCATGTGGTGGCACGGGCTAGCCCTGGTCGCGCCACCAGGGGGTGTGGGCCCCCTGGCCGCCCACCGACCTTGCCTCTTATCCTATAAGAAGCCTCTAGATGCAAAAACCCTAAATAATCAAGCCTCTAGCCACAAAAAGTTCTGCAGCGCTGCCGGCACCGAAGGGGAGATTCGGGGAACAGAAAGTCTCTGTTCCGGCACCCTGCCGGGATGGGGAAGTGCCCCCGGAGCCATCTCCATCGATCTCCACCACCATCTCCATCACCTTTGCTGATTCCCATGATGATGAGGGAGTACATATTCCTCGAGGCTAAGGGTTCTACCGGTAGCTATGTGTTCATCTCTCTCTCTATGCATGATCTTATTGAGATCATGAGCTTCTAATCTATAGATCTACCTTGCTACTCAAGTGCTTTAATAGATCTCTGCTCTCCCCATGTGTGTGAAAGTGACAACATGCACACCATGGTGGCACTTAGGCTAGAGATTACAAATACTTGTTATGAGTTATATTTGGAGTTGGATGTTTCTATGAAATTGTGGTGTTTGTTTGAACCATCTAGTGCTCAAGGTGACAGTGTGGGGTTATCTATATGCGGAAAGCAAACTTTGAGGTGTGCTGTTATAGCCCTACCATGGATTAGAGTGTTCAACCAGAGAGTAGTTCAGCGTAGTATCATAAAGAAGAAGATATTTATATGAGAGTGTTCACTAGTGAAAGTAAGATCCCTAGGCCTTGTTTCTAAGCACTGAAAAACCATTTGCTATTAGATCTATTACATGTTTGCTTGCTTCTATCTTTATTTCAGTTTGCCTTTAGTCTTTTCCACGCCATCAAGCTATTTTCTATCACCATTACCACTTATAATTATCTATACCACTTGTATTTCACTATATCTTCGCCGAACTAGTGCACCTATACACCTGACAAGTGTATTGCGTGTGTTGGGGACACAAGAGACTTCTTGTATCTTGATTGCGGGGTTGCTTGAGAGGGAATACCTTTGACCACTTCCTCCCTGAGTTCGATAAACCTTGGGTGATCCACTTAAGGGAAAACTTGCTGCTGTTCTACAAACCTCTGCACTTGGAGGCCCAACAACTGTCTACAAGAATAGAAGTGCGTAGACTTCACTCCTCATCAACTCCTGCGATAGAGGGAACTCTAAGGTGCTCCAAAGAAGCACCATCCGGGACCTTTTTCCGCACAGAACCTATCCGAGATAGTGCGTCTGCTTCCTCGTTTTCTGTTCGAGGGATGTGTTGAATTTCAAACCCTTCGAACGATTTAGCTAGTTCATCCACAACGACCATGTATGTTGCCATGTGTTTATTTGCATTATAGATATCCAACACTTGTTGAGCAACAAGATCTGAATCTCCATAACACATTAATTGTCGGATGCCGATATCTTTAGCAATCCGGATTCCATGCAGCAGTGCTTCATATTCGGCAATGTTATTTGTTACTGTGAAGTGGATCCGCAACACATAAAAGAGTTTATCACCTTGGGGTGATTTGAGCTCCACGCTAGCCCCCGAGCTCCCGAGCGCCTTAGACCCGTCAAAATGCAAGGTCCGGTATTCCGACTCTGGAGATTTATATTTTCCATTGTCTCTGCCCAATCAGTGACAAAGTCAGCAAGGATTTGGGATTTGATTGTTGTACGACGTTGTACTCAATGTTGAAAGCTGAAAGCTCTATTCCCCATTTTGCGACACGTCCAGTAGCATCGCTGTTGTTAATTATATCTCTCATGGGAGCTGTGCTCACCATGGTAATTGGATGCTCCTGAAAGTAATGTCGTAGCTTCCGAGATGCGAAAAACACACTGTAAGCTATCTTTTGATAGTGCGGATACCACTGCTTCGATTCAGTTAGGACTTCACTGAGGTAGTAAGTCGGATGCTGCACCAGGTGTTCCTGTTTTTCCTCTGGTCTTTCCACCACCATGACGACACTGACAACTCTGTTTGTTGCAGCGAGATAGAGCAACATCGGTTCACGAGGTTCTGGCGCTGCAAGGATAGGAGCGGACGAGAGTATTGCTTTCAGTTCTTGTAGTGCAGCTTTAGCTTCATCAGTCCAAACGAACGTTTTGGTCTTTTCAGGAGCTTGTAGAGTGGTGCGTCTCTTTCACCGAGCCGGCTTACAAACCGACCGACTGCAGCAATGCAACCAATTAGTCTTTGAACATCCTTCAGGCGAGTTGGCCTAGAAATATTGAGTATAGCCTTGATTTTGTCACGGTTCACCTCTATGCCTCTTTGCGACATGATGAAGCCTAACAATTTTCCAGCTGGTATTTCGAAGAGGCACTTCTTCGGATTAAGCATTATGTTGTATTTGCGTAGATTGGCGAACGTTTCCTCTAAGTCAGAAATTAAAGTTTCCTTCTTTTTGGACATCACCGTTGTGTCTTCCACATATGCATGTACATTGCGTCCGATTTGATCATGGAGGCAAAGTTGCATAGTGCGCTGGTACGTAGCTCCTGCGTTCTTGAGCCCAAAAGGCATCATAAGGAAATAGAAGGTTCCGAAGGGGGTTATGAATGAAGTTTTGACTTTTTCTGATTTCTTCATCCGGATTTGGTGATAACCGGAATATGTGTCAAGAAAACATAGGAGTTCCGAGCCTGCCGTAGAATCGATAACTTGATCAATTCTAGGCAGAGCGAACGGATCTTTGGGACAAGCCTTGTTCAAGGAGGTATAATCAACACACATCCTTAAATCAGTGGTGTCCTTTTTAGGGACCATTACAGGATCGGCCGACCACTCAGTGTGGATTGCCTCTTCTATGAATCCGGCTAACTCAAGCCGGGCTAGTTCCTTAGCTATTGCTTTTCTCTTTTCATCGCCAAAATGTCATAAGGACTGTTTGACGGGTTTAGCATTTGGGTTTACATTTAGAGAGTGCTCAGCAAGTTCCCTAGGTACTCCAGTCATGTCAGATGGCTGCCATGCGAAGATATCTTGATTTGCTTGGAGGAACTTGACGAGAACGCTTTCCTATGCGCTATCTAAACCTACACCTATCTGGGTCACCTTGGAGGGGTCATCATCCTTCAATGATGTCGTCTTCGTCTCTTCCGATGCCTTGAACTTCGGAGTCGTCTTTGTAACCTCCTTCTTCGTCGCGGGCATCTCGAACGGGTAGATGGTCTTCTTGATCTCCTGGTACTCCGGGCGTGCAACACGACTTCAGCAAAGGCGGCATTTCCATCCTTGCACTCTCGCGTTTTCTTGGGGCTCCCCTGATGGTGATCACGTCATTGGGACCTAGAATTTTCATCATATTATAAATGTAACACGGACGAGCCATGAAAGCCCACTAAGCCGGCCGTCCTAATATAGCGTGGTATGCGCTCTTGAACGGGAGCACTTCGAATGAAAGTGCTTCCATCCGGTAGTTCTTTGGAGTTCCAAAGAAAACATCCAAAGTGATCTCTCCTATGGAATTTGCTTGTCTTCCTGGGACAACTCCGTGAAAGATCACAGAGATGTGATTCAGCTGAGTTTTCGAGATCCTCATCCGATGCAGCGTTTCAACGTAGAGAATGTTGATGTTGCTGCCGCCGTGCATGAGAGTCTTGGAGAAACCATAGCCGTCAATAAGTGGATTGACGACTAAGGCGTATTTTCCTCGCCTGTGCAACTTAGGCGGATGATCAGCACGATCAAAGGTGATTGTCACTTCTGACCAGTCCAAGAATTGAGGGACAGCCGGAACAGTTGCGTTGAGCTCATGCAGAACTGCTTTCTTGACCTTAGCTGGTTGAAACCCAAGAAAAGTGACATAAGTGTATTTCTTCGTTGGGAAGTTCTTCTTTCCATCCGACTTGGGATTTGAAGGCTCTGCTTCCTCCATGTCGGAATCTCCTTGGTCTCATTTTCTTTTTCGGGGTTCTTCTTTCCCTTCTTCCACTTAGCCCTGTAGCTAGCGGAATCATCTTTCTTGATGTCATCGTTGAAACGACACTTAGTGTTCATGTGGGACGAGCCCCCGTTGGCATCTAAATGATGCACACATGGATTGTTGGCAACATCGGCCCAAGAGTAGGTTTTGCCAGGTTGCAGGTCTCCTCCACCTTAGACCCTTTACGTCCCACGACCGTGTCCACGGCCGCCTCCTGATACCTTCGATCCAGATTACGGATGTAGTGTAGCTTCTTTTTCCCTAGTAGACCTAGGTTATCGAATCCTCGGGAAGCGAATGTGTAGTGAAGTTACTTGAACGGACCTTTAGGAGTTTTAGAATTCCTTTTGTGTTTTTACCGGACCAATAGCTTGCATCTTTTTGTTGTTATTGATGATGGAGAGAGAGGGCCTAGGGCATTCGGTTTCACCTGTAGCTGTGCAAAACATCTGATGGAAATAAAAGATAGAAATAAAGTATGCGTGTACTTGTTAGAGCAAGATAAATTATATGTGGGTAGTGTATCCATAATTGCTATTGCCTCTACAACCGCTTATAGCAATAACCTACTAGTCTCATCCATAGAAGAAAGAGAACTAATGATATGCATAGTGATGTCACCGTTAATCCCAAGCAAATCCCTCACATACAGGCGTACTACCCCTTCTGTCATTGGGGTTCCCAACCTGCAGATTAGTCATCACTCATACTCCCTATACCTGGCTCAACCCTCGGGGTCTTGGGTACCTGACAAGTCCTTGGATTGAGGCAAGAGAGGATACAATAATCATCATGTCATACAAACTAATACACGATCCCATCTATGATAAATAGCATGCACAATTGCTACATGGCTAGGCCGAAGCCGTTAGCCCAAGGAGAATTACTCACACATAGAGATGAGATCAACAATCACAAACATTGTAATGAAAATCATAAGATTGATAGCAATAGTCTTACAATGTCACCAATCGGAGAAGAGATCTACTATTACAAGTGGTGGAATATGGCTATGGAGATGGAGAAGGGTTTGGAGATCTGGAGGCAGATGGTGATCTATGACAGAGGCTTTTTGGCGAGGTCTGGCTTTTTTTCTAGTCGCCTGAGGCTTCTTTATATAGGGGTCCCTTCATGAAAGTTGTTCTGTTTGACCTAACGGTGGCTGCGCCAACTATACGACCAGAGTGTGGCCGGAATTTTTGCTCTGGTCGTATAGTTGGTCGTTAAAGCGTCTGCCTCCGTCGTATGGCTCCTGGTTTCTTCTGGTTGTTGGAAATCTCGTATATTTGACTTTAATGTAGTGATTCCCTCCTTTAAACGACATTATCTGTGCAGGAAAAATATAAAAGAAAGGATTGCATACCCCTCTGAATATTAGCATTAGTGGCAGGGTTTAGAGAGATATTTCATCAAGAATATGAGTAATATCTAGTTTAAATGTGGACGTAGATGGCTATATTTCAGAGCCATCAACCTCCCCAAGCTTAAACTTGATCTTCCCCGAGCAAGAAAACCAAAATCAAAAAGGAACTCAGCATTTAAACTAAAATAACGAGATGGTAATCTTACTCATGATTAGTAGTCTCATGTTTCCTCCACTTCATAAGTCTGAAAAACTTCAGCATAGATAGAGTAATGGCAAGCATATCATACAGGTGTCATGCATCTTTATAGTGCAGCAAAATTATTGTAAACATGGATGATTCAAATGAGCAAACTTTATTCCATGTGAAGTAATCAACTCATAGGCTTGCCTTTGAACAGTAAAGTATAATCATGTAAATTAAGAGTGTGAGAGTTGTCATGAAAAGCATATATACTAGAGTATCTCAATTTTCCCACATCAATAAATCAAGACTTTTCAAGCACTACTTTTCTATTCATTGTCCTTTAAGAATTTTTGTTTTTAAGTAATTGAGAGCATGCCAAAAAATATATTAGTTTATCAGGCTGTGATGGACACTCGTGGCATCACTAAGGTTTTTGTTCCTTTTGCATAATGATTTCTCATGAAATCCAGAGGAGTGGTTCCATCATGATTACAGCCATCCGGGAGTGCCAAGAATCTTACCCACTATAGCATTGCTACTACAAGTGTTTAATCAACTCATAGCTGAAATCTAGGAGTTTCCTCCATTAAGATCGTTCGTAGTCCAGCGGAGTTGTTGGCATCCCATGAAGTTTGACACACATAAAGCTATATCATTCTTATGACTACCAAGTCAAACTTTGGCATGCTCACAAAAACCACTAAACCTTAATTCAATCAAACACATCTTTTTCAAAGAGAGCTATCAAGTCAATCAACATTTTTAGTAGTGTTAAGTGTCTCTAGAAATAAGTTTTCAAGACTAAGCACTACAATACCCAAGCCTTTAATTGGGAGACTTTTTCTTATTACAATTGTTTAGCAATTTTTAGGCAAGACTTGGTTAATTACGAGAGCTGGAACAAAACGTACCCAATTAAAAACCCATGCAAACTAAAATCTCACTACAATACAAATACTCACTCCACCAATATAATATCTCAACATTTACTACTAACCCACATGGGTTTCTCAAACTTAAAAGTGAGGAGTCATAAGGCATACCTCTCATGTTTGGTTCCACTTCTCTCTTCCTTTTTTATTTGTTTCTTAGAAACTCGAAGTCGACCACTCTCCTGCAAATATATGAAGACCTCGAGGTGGAAAGAAAAGAAAGAGGGAAAATAAGGAAAAATGGAGAAATCATTTTGTGGTTTTTAAGAGAGAAACTTTAAAGAATAGAAAATTGGTGGCAAAGCTCGGCTAGAAGATTTCGAAAGCAAATAGAAAGAACTAAAAATAAAGTGTTGGGGAAGCCAACATAAGTGCTTATAAACTCAAATAAAAACACAACCTCTAAATAGAAGCAAATAAACGCCAAATAAAGATACATGAGGAAACTTCCCCAAGCTTAGGATTTTGCAAGCCCTTCAAATCATTGTGGTGGTGAGGAAAAGTCGTTACTCCAGTTTGCAAATTGAGTTGAGAGGTTACTTGTTGATTCTCGGAGGTTCAAAGAGAGGCTATGCATCCTCTACACAGTCCCTCCAAGTCCTTGGAAATCTTGGTATGTAGCGAACCAGGTTTGTGGTTGCTCCTCTTGATAAGGAACTTCTTGCTCCTCCTCTTGGTCCTCCTCCTCCTCCGGAATCTCTTCCTCGGGTTGGTTTTGCTCAACCTGCAAATCATATAGCAAACGTCCTTCCTCGATAGAGAAAATACCATTAGGCATATGAGCGGGGTAGATACGCCTAGCTCCAGTAATATGCAGATAATAAACACAACCTCTCCTAGTGAGCATTCCACAGGATCTCAAAGTGGAGAAACCAACACGTGTCTCACCTAGTACGGGTTGCAACTCACCTAGGTTGAGGCTTAGGGCAGTGGCAAGTATGGTGATGACGCCTCCACCTGTGATTGGCCCTTGGCTTTGGGAGGCTTGGTGCCCCGAGTAACGCACAAGGATGGCGCCCAAGTTGAGTGACAAGCCACAGTTGATGTAAGCAGCCTTTGCAAGGACTAAGATGTCCTCCTCATTAGGTCTCGTGAACTCATTACATGCCTACAAGGTGTTAGCAATAACATAGAACAAATAGCGAATTGCAGGATGTTGAATAGTCTTCCCCTTGTTCATTCTATTAGTGAAACTCATTCCATTATAGTATTGTTTAGGGGTAGGTTCTAAGCCTGTAAAGGATGCGTGTAAAGCATGAATATCATTGTTTGGCAAATTAAAACATGCGCACATCTAATGTTAAAGTGTAGTTGTTGTTCATCAATAATGTCCTCTCCTTGCCATTGTTTTACGGTGCTTTGCAACGAACTTAGAAATTCAATGGTTAAGCGGCGATAAGTAGGTACATCATTGTACACAAAGTTTTGCAGGCCAGCTCTATTGCAAAGTAAATTAAAGTCATCAGAAATAACGAGTTGGTTCAATATGATGGGGCAAGCCCACTTTGTGGCCTTCACTTCGCGGTTCTTGATCCTGTTGAAGCGATCACGATGGGCCGCATCCCTGAACCGTATCCCCATGCGTTCCTGAGTGACAGCCCGAGAAGCGCTAGAGGTGGCACGAGCACGAGTTTGGATCCTTGTGTTCATCATCTAAAACATTTAAGAAAGTCAAAAATAAAACTTTTGATCCAACAACAGTAAGTGCATCATATTCCTCATCATGGCACACTAAAGAATTATCCTCTAAACAGTAACTAGGCAAGAAAATCATGGCAATTGGTTCATAGTAGGTATCACCCTAGATTGATAATGACAATAGATCGAAGATGAATTTGCAAAAAGTAATTGGAGGATTGGAGGAGAAACATACTGTAAATCACTTGTGTGCAAGGAAACCGAACGAAATTGAGCAAAGATGAAGATCTCTTGAGGTTTTGAGAAAGTTTGGAGGTAGAAGAAAGAAAAAGAATTGAAGTTTTGGAGTTGGAAGTACCTTCCCGTGCAATTTTGTGGTCGGACGCAACTATACGGTCGGAACAATGTGTTCCGGCCGTATAGTTGGCCTTTTATCAAATTTAGGGTTTCCTCCGGGCAACGCAACTATACAGACACAACTATACGGGCAGAACAAAATGTTTTGGCCATATAGTTGGTCATTAAACTGTCTGTCCCTGCGAAAGAAAATATACAAAGGCATCGATATCTATACGGCCGGAATTTTTATTCCCGCAATATAGTTGGTCGTTAAACTCTCAGTACTTTAGAAAAGAAATTGTACGAAGGCACTGCTATCTATACGACCGGAGCTTTATTCTCGCCGTATAGTTGGTCATTAAACTCTCAGTACATATTGCAGAAAAAAATTGATGGCAAAGATATCTATACGGCCGTAACTATACAGCCAGAATTTTTATTCCCGCCATATAGCTGGTCGTTAAACTCTCAGTGTGCATCAAAAAAATTATATTTCTTCAAAGACTATTTCTTTTCCTGTAACTTAGTGATATACCTTGTTTTTGACAGAAAATTGACAGTAAATATTGTCTACCAACAATAGCATGAATAGAGCAGAATTTCAAGTACTACCGAACTTCTTCTCCTTAAATGAGGTTTTCTAGCACTCTTTATTAAACATAAACTTAAAATAAAACTAAAATCTTAACTCAAACCTTTATTTCACATGGGTTTCCTCCCATGGAGCGCTCTTTTATGGTCAATAGCTTGACCTTGATGATATTCACTTGGTCCAGATGAGTGGAATACCCACTCCAAAGTAGTTGGCCTTCAAAGTGATAGCCTCCTTTTCATCATGGTTGGCTTTCTTCTTCTCGGGGAAATGAATAACAAAAGAATCCCGCGAAGGCAATTGCAGCATCACGTTCCCTTCATATAGATTAATCAAAGCCTTAATAGTTCTTAAGAAAGGATGGCCTAATATGATAGGAGCAGTAGCATCTTTAGGCATGTCAACAATAACAAAATCAATGAGAGCGGGACAGCGTTTAATGTATACTAATGTGTTCTCCTTAATTCCTATAGCTTGTTTGTAGGTAGAATCTGCTAGATGCAATTTTAACTCGGTAATTTCAAAGGAGCCTAGATTTAACTTGTTAAAGACTCTTCGGAATTGTTGAGACGCTTGCATCTAGATCACAAAGTGCAGCTATCTCATTGGTTCCATTTTTAATCTTAATAATAGGCTCAAATATATCATCTAGTTTAACAGGTAATTTTTCAGCAATTTGCTTGTATTCTTCCTCAAGCTCGCGTACCTTTATTGCTACTTGATTGACAAAGTGTTGATACATAGCTTACTAACTATCTTCACTTAGTGGAATCTTGACGTTGATCCTTTTTACGAGATCTTCAACGGTGTAACTTGGTGAAGGAGCATTACTATAGTCAAGTTCTTTAGGCTCCTCCCTTTGGATCCTCATCATTTTGAGTTCTTCAACTGGATTGGGCTCAGCTTTACCTGCAAATTTAGCTAGAATGAGAGTTTGACTCTCGGTTATCTTACCTAGTTGTGCCTCAATGATCCTTGTTCTTTCTTGGAGGGCTTGCAAATCATTTCTCAAACTAACAGCTTGGTTAGATAATTTACCAAGAATGGCATCATGGTTCTATGTAATTTTAACAAGAATATTATTTTGTTCATTTTGTGAGTCTATGAAAGACTTAAGTGTTTCTTGGAGACTACCATTACTAGTTCCCATATTATTATTAGAGTTACCTGCAGGACTAGCATAATGTTTCTAAAAGTTAGGATTGTAACTCTTCTTCCAAGCAGGGTTATAATCATTATGAGCTACAAAGTTTATTTTTTCAATATTTGTTTCAGGGGTGGCTCTTACCTGAGTTTCCTTACCTTTTACGGCTAGTATGAGCTCATAAAACTTAGCATTGAGATCTTCGTTTTCTTGTGGTGAAATAGAGTTCACCTTCTTCGTGTTTGATCTTTCCACATGTCATTGGGCATGGTTGTCTTGCATATTGTCTAGCAGCTGCTTTGCTTCGGTAATATGTTTAACCATGCATGTTCCTCCAGCTGCAGTATCAAGCATAGACTTAGACACATGATTAAGAGCATTATAAAATAAATGGAGGATTAACCAATCTTCCATCCCATGACTAGGACAGTTTCTTAAGCATTCTTTCATCCTCTCCCATGCAAGCGCTAGTGGCTCACGCTCTTCCTGTCTAAAGCCAGTAATATTAGATCGGAGTTGCATAGTCTTTGAGGTGGGAAAATTTTAGTCATAAATAAATAAGTACATCCCACCCATGATGTAATAGTATTTTTAGGCAAAGATAGCAACCATTCTTTTGCTCTCCCTCTTAGAGAGAAAGTAAATAAACGTAATTTGACCGCATCAGGGTCAACGTCTTTTATACGCATCATATCACATATTTTAGTGAAAGTATTCAAGTGCATACCTGTGTCTTTAACAGCAGAGCCTCCAAATTGATTCTGGTGAACCAAGCTTAAGTAATGGGGATTAATTTTATAGTCATTAGCAGCGATTGCTAGCTGAATAATAGGAGTACGCACATAATCATTATTGGGAGTAGCAAACTCCCCAAGTTTCTTTTCAGCCATACTTCCTATGTTTTTGGGTTTTCTTAGACAAAGAATTATAATAGTAAAAGCAAGAATTTAAAGGTTAACTAATTTTTGTTGGTTTATCAAATAAAGACTTAAAGCAAACTAAAAAATTAAAAACACGAATTAAAACTAGCAAGGTTCCTAATAACCTCACCAGGGTAGCTATTGCTTCCCTGGCAACGGCGCTAGAAAAAGGGTTGATACCTTCGATCCGGATTACGGATGTAGTATAGCTTCTTTTTCCCTAGTAAACCTAGGTTATCGAATCCTCGGGAAGTGAATGCGTAGTGAAGTTACTTTAATGGACCTCGGGAGTTTTAGAATTCCTTTTGTGTTTTTACCGGACCAATAGCTTGCGTCTTTTTATTGTTTTTGATGATGGAGAGAGAGGGCCTAGGGCATTCAGTTTCACCTATAGCTGTGCAAAACATCTCATGGAAATAAAAGATAGAAATAAAGTATGCATGTACTTGTTAGAGCAAGATATATTATATGTGGGTAGTGCATCCATAATTGCAATTGCCTCCACAACAGCTTATAGAAATAACCTACTAGTCTCATCCATAGAAGAAAGAGAACTAATGATATGCATAGTGATGTCACCGTTAATCCCAAGTAAATCCCTCACTACAGCCATACTACCCCTTCTTTCACTGGGGTTCCCAACCTGCAGATCAGTCATCACTCATACTCCCTATACTTGGCTCAACCCTCGGGGTCTTGGGTACCTGACAAGTCCTTGGATTGAGGAAAGAGAGGATACAATAATCATCATGTCATACAAATTAATACACGATCCCATCTATGATAAATAACATGCACAATTTCTACATGGTTAGGCTGAAGCCCTTAGCCCAAGTAGAATTACTCACACATAGAGATGAGATCAACAATCACACACATTGTAATGAAAATCATAAGATTGATAGCAATAGTATTACAATGTCGCCAATCAGAGAAGATATCTACTATTACAAGTGGTGGATTATGGCTATGGAGATGGAGAAGAGTTTGGAGATCTAGAGGTGGCTGGTGATCTGTGGTAGAGACTTTTTGGCGAGGTATGGAATTTTTTCTCGTCACCCGAGGCTTCTTTATATAGGGGTCCTGATACGTCGTAAACGTATCTATAATTTTTTATGCTCCATGCTTGTTTTATATAAACTTTCTTATGTTTTGTTCACACTTTAAGGTATTATTATACCTTTTCTAGAACTAACCTATTGACAAGATGCCACGGTGCCAGTTGCATGTTTTCTGCTGTTTTTGGTTTCAGAAAAGCTAGTAAAGAAATATTCTTGGAATTGGATGGAACAAAAGCCAAAGTAAATATTTTACCCGAAGCAACACGGAGTCCAAAGGGAATCCAAAGGGGGGCCATGAGGTGGCCACACCCTGTGGCGACGCGTCCAAGGGCACGCCACCAGGTGGTGTGGGCCCCTCAGGCCTCCACCAACCTTGCCCCTTCGCCTACAAAAGTACCCCGGGACGAAACCCCTAGGGATGAGATCAGAATTCCACGAAAAGTTTCACAGCGCCGCCGCCACCAGAGAGGAGATTCGGAGGACAGGAGTCTCTCTTCCGGCACCCTGTCGAGATGGGGAAGTGCCCCCGAAGCCATCTCCATCGACTCCATCTCCATTGCCGTTGTTGACTCCCATGATGAGGAGGGAGTAGTTCTCTCTCGAGGCTAAGGGCTCTACCGGTAGCTATGTGTTCATCTATGTCTATGTGTGATCTTATTGAGATCATGAGCTTTGTAATCTAGATCTATTCTGCTAATCAAGTGCTTTAATTAATCTATGCTTATCCCACGTGTGTGAAGTTGACAGTGTGCACACCGTGTGGCACTTAGGCTAAGGTTACAGAAATACTTATAATGAGTATAATTTGAGTTGGATGTCTCTATGAGATTGTGGTGTTTATTGGAACCATCTAGCGCTTAAGGTGATAGTGAGGGGTTATCTAGATGGGGAATGCGAACTTTAAGGTGTGTTGTTATACCCCTACATCGTCCAACCGGAGAGTAGTTCAGGGTATAATAATGAAGAGAAGATATTTATATGAGAGTGTCCACTAGTGAAAGTATGATCCCTAGGCCTTGTTTCTAAGCATTGAAACACCATTTACAATCAGTCCTGTTACATGTTTGCTTACTGCCACTCTTATTTCAGATTGCAATTACCACTCATAATCATCCATATTACTTGTATTTCACTATCTCTTCGCCGAATTAGTGCACCTATACACCTGACAAGTGTATTGGGTGTGTTGGGGACACAAGAGACTTCTTGTATCTTGATTGCAGGGATGCTTGAGAGGGATACCTTTGACCGCTTCCTCCCTGAGTTCGATAAACCTTGGGTGATCCACTTAAGGGAAACTTGCTGCTGTTCTATAAACCTCTGCACTTGGAGGCCCAACACTGTCTACAAGAATAGAAGCATGCGTAGAGATCAAGCTATTTTCTGGTGCCATTGCCAGGGAGGTAAGGTAAAAGGTACTCACATCTTCTGGCTACTTAGCTATCTTCTAGTACTGTTGCTAGTGTGTGAGTGCTCGAAGTTATTTCCTTTAGATTCTGCAATTATATCTTTTTGTTTCTTGTTTTTATTTTCACTAGTTAGGCTTAATGGAAAACAATGACAAAAATAGAGAGCTTTATAGTATTTATCTTGAGTTAGGACATGAAGTGTTTGAAGAGAAAATTAAAAAACCTATGGAACTTTATTTGCATGCTAATAGAAATGTTATTAGTATAAATTTTTTGAACACCTTTGTTACTAATGCTATGGCAACGTCTAAGCTTGGGGAAGTTAGTTTTTATGAAAATGATCTTTTTAGTTCCCCAGCTTTAGAGGAGAAAATTTGCTCTGATGATACTTTATCTCCCATATGTGGTAATTCTAATGATACTTGTGATATTTTAAATCCACATACTGAAAGCGCCCCTTTTAAAATACCTATGGAAATTGTTGAACGTGTTATGAATAATTGTTAGTTTGGAGATGGACCTGTCCATCCTGTTGATCATTTACTCTTTATACATGAATTATGCGAGTTGTTCAAGTGTGCAGGTATTTCAATGAACCAAGTTAATAGGAAGTTATTCTCTTTATCACTTAAGGGCAAAGCAAGGGAGTGGTATGAGCTACTAGACGATCCGCATCATTCGGAGTGGAAGGAACTTGAATCTCTCTTTTACTCTAAATTTTATCCTCCTCATGAAATTCATAAAGATAGGAATTATATTTATAATTTTCATCCTCATGATGGAGAAATTATTTCCCAAGCATGGGGGAGATTAAAGTCACTAATGCTCAAATGTCCCATTCATGAGCTCCCCAGTAATGTTGTTATTAATAATTTTTATGCAAGGCTTTCAGGACATTACAAGGACTACCTAGATACCTGTTTAGAGGAACCCTTCACAAGGAAGGAGGTCAAAGCTAAGTGGGATCTTCTTGAAACAATTCAAAGCAATACCAAATATTGGGATAACGACAAAGGTAAAGAACTAGGTATAAACTATGAGTATGATTGCATTAAGTCTTTTGCTAAAACTGCTGATTTTCAAGAGCTTAGTGCTAAATATGGTCTTGATCCTCAAATTCTTGTTGATTATTATAGAGCCTTTGCTTCTCATATTAATGCTCCTAAAGAAAAATGGGACATGTATCATGAACCTTTTAAAGACAGTTGCATGAAAAATGAAATTGTTATTAATGATAGAAATAAACATGCTCAAACCTCTGAAAGTACTATTTCTTATAAGCATGTTAATTTTTATGGAGTACATAGACCTTGTGAAAAGAATCAAATTGAAGAAGAATATTGTATCACCCACGGGAATGAAAAAACTAGAACGTGGTATAGGGCTCTAAATGATCTTGGTAAAAAAGTTTGTGCCCTCTATCCTTTTATTTGTGAACTTTGCTTTGAAGTGGGTCATTTCAATTTTCAATGCTCAGGCCATAATAATAGCCCTTCTAATCCAATGAGTACTGGAAGTTTGTATTGTGATAACATGATCACTCATAATCAGCATGATGAACTTACATTATTTTTGGGGTGTGAAGAGTTATCAAGAAAAACTTCTTTGGTAGATATGAGTGCTTTTGATATGAACAGCGTCCTACATGGTTGTCATCTTTATTGTGTTGATAATTACCACACAAATACTTACATACAAAATATTATAAAAGATGAGATTTTACCAAAATATGACAGGACTAATATGTGTTTTGTTCTTATTAATGAAAGGGAGGAATCCTCCAAAGTTTCTTCTATTGTCTCTAACAATAAACCAGGGTATATGGAGAAGCTTCCTTTTAAGCCTCTCCCTCCTAAAGATAAGAAGAAAAAGAAGAGGAGGAGTAAAAGGAGGGAGGAAACAATATTTTCCCCTAAGCATGTTGCTCCTATTATAGTTTTTGATGAGTCTGAACTCGATGATGTTCCTATGCCACTTACCTATAGTAGTGATCATGATTGGGAAAAGCACACTACTTTTGATACTAAAAATCTCTTCGGTACCAATTCTGAAAATGATGATGTTAATAATTGTTGTACTATTAGTATTATCCATGTTCCTTCCAATGATGATATGTTTATAAATGAACACACTTTGGAAGATAACTATTCTATTGCTTATGATGATACTATACCTCTAATATATGATGATTACAATGGTGAATATGATATTTTCAGTCCACCTACTATTGAGGAGAAAATTAATTATGATTACAATATGCCTCCTATATTTGATGTTTATGGTGATGAGAAAAATAATGATAGCTATTTTGTTGAATTTGCTCCCACTATGATTAATAAGAATGACTATGCTTATAGGGAGAGTAATAATTATTTTATGCATGTGGCTCATGATAAGAATGTTTTATGTGATAGTTATATTGTTAATTTTATTCATGATGCTACTGAAAGTAATTATGAGAGAGGGAAACATGGTTTTATGTATCTCAACAATATTAAGTTTCCTCTCTTTATGTTGAAATTTTTGAAGTTGCACTTGTTTTGCTTTCCTATGCTTGTTCCTTTGTGCTTTCATGACTTGTTTCTTTACAAGATTATTTTTCATAGGAAGTGGGTTAGACTTAAATTTGTTCCATATTTTATTCTTTATGCTCCCTTTTACTTCAATTCATATTTCTTATGTGAGCATCATCGAAACTATCATGTCTATCTTAATGGCTATAAAGAAAGAGCTTTTGGGAGTCAACCCATTATATTTTTACTTTCAGTTTTTTTTTGTTGAGTCTTGGAAGTTATTGCCTCTGTAATAACCTCTCCTTATCCTTTTTATGTGGTTTTTGTGCCAAGAATAACCTCTAATGAGAGAGAAGTAAGACTTGGGAAAGTTGTTGTCTCGAAATAGATTTTTGTGCTTCACTATAAACAATCGTGAAAAATCCCTGTACGTCGGATTGAGCTGTAATTTTATGTGCTTATGCCTCAGGTTATTATCTAACTTTTGTTAGTTTATCACTTTTTTGATTTGATCAACATAAGGTCTTATAAAAAATCGGTTTTTACCTGCTGGTCTGTTTTGATAGATTTCTGCGATTATTTGCATTTGCCTCTTAATCTCTTTCTCTTTGAGTTCTCTTTGATCACTTGAGATTTTAGAAGAAATTTCTATGGTATCTTATGTTTTAATGGATGATTTACTTGAGTTGAAACTGAACCCAAAGGATTATTATTTTGAATACACAAATGTTGCTAATGAAGATTGTGTGAAGTTTTGTATGAAGGAAGTTTTCAAGTGTAGGGAGAGAATGATGTGATGAAATGAAGTATGGACAAAAGCTCAAGCTTGGGGATGCCACCCGTGTCACCCCAATAAATATTCAAGAAGTACAAGCGTCAAAGCTTGGGGATGCCCAAGGCATCCCCTTATTCATCAATAATCTCAGGTCTTCTTTCAAGACACTTTATTTTTATTACCTTATGCACTATGTGTTGTTCTTGGAGCGTATTTGTTTTTAGTTTTATTTTCTTTCTTTGCCGCAATAAGTTGGTTGGATCCCAACACACTTCTTTTGGAGAGAGACACACCCCGTTATTCATTGCCTAGAACACTCTAGTTTTCAGTCTTCTTGTTATGTGAGTGTTCTCCTTTGCTAGCACTGCGTTTAGCTTTAGTTTTCTTATTCTTTTGGCTTAGAACTTTTTAGTTCTTCTTTGTAGATCGGTGAGACATGCTCTCTGGTCTTTATTGATTATTATCTTTGAGAGTTGTTTCAAATAAGTCGATTGGTGTTGAAAAAGAGTAGGAAGTTTCATTCTTATAGTGGTACAAAAGGAAGCTTGTTTTAACTGTGACTTAGACTTTATCATGTCATGCTAGATGTTGCTTTGACCATATGCTTAGTGATTATTGTTGTAGCATGACTCGTTTCAAACAATTGAGATTGCTTAATGTGCCTTGAAAGAATCATGCGTTGTTTTAGCATACAAAAGCATAATATTGTGGTATTCTCCTTTGATGCTCTATTTGGGTTGACTTGGCACATGCTTACACCATGTTAAGACTATGAACCAGTCACCATAGCCTCTCTGCTCATTTAGTTTTTGACTTGCAATATCACTCTATGCTTTAATTAATAATGTTTTGTCGCTTTGCATGATTATGGCCATTATTGCTCTCTTAGTCAGTCGCTCCCAGTCTTTTGCTAGCCTCCACCCGTACTAAGTATGAGTTCTACTCATGCATCCAACTCCCAAGAAACCAAGTTATTCCAAAGAGTCCACTATAAATTCCTATGCATGGTGTGTTACACCATTCCAAGTATATTCATGTGTTTATCTATCTTCCAAATTAAACTTTTGTTATGTGAAAATTAGTGATTAAAGCTCTCACAAACTTGATGGCACACTTTATTTTCTTGCACTTAATAAACTTGAACCATTGTGTCCATCTATGTTGCCTATATGCTTGCACTTTATAAGTTGTGAATTAGCAGAACCATGATACCATGGGGAACGCTTTCAACATTGCACTTATTATTCAGTTGATATCATGTTCTTTTGTTTATGGATCCCTGCAGTGTGAAATAAAAGGGGAGATTGTAAGCTCATGTAGTTGGTATGTGTGTTAGAGAAACGCCTGGGCAGCTAGCCTAAGCCATACCTAATCATGGTGGAAACTTGCAGCATAACCATAGTGAGCATTCTGTGAAGCATCCTCAATAAAAACCTATGCAAATAGCAAATAAAAAGATCGCCGAGATGCTCATTGTCTGTTTCCTTGTCATTTTGATATGGGATAGCTCCTGTGTCATGGGGCAAGGGGTACCCCGTTGGCGGTTCTCTATGATACACATGTACCTAAAATGACAAGAACTTACTTGTGACTAAAGTTGAGTAGCATGAGGTTCGGTACTCGTAAGCAAGGGGTATGAGATTTTCAACTTATAACTTGTCAAGCATATCCTCATATTTGTTTCACTTTAACCTTAATCACCTCAAGATGCTTATGATAGGGGCAATGAGAGCTGAAAGCTAATAAGTACCATAATTTTTGGAAGCTCTTTATGAAACTTGAAATCCCTGCTTCCCTTTGTGAAGGGCCTTTCTTTTTTACTTTTATGTTGAGTCTCCATCTTCTATCTTTATGCACCAATTGAAAGAGCATAGTGGTCATTCTTAGTTTAATGTGCATTGTCCCGAAACTTGTTGATTGATTCATAACTTTGATATTGCTTGCTCTTCAATTATTTGTATCTAGTCACCCTTATGAACTTTGAAGATGTCCTATGCATTTATGTTTTGCTATACCACGAGGGACAAGCTGAATACCACTCTTATTTTGTTTTCTATATGTTTAAAAAACAAACTTCTTTCATTGCATTATTATTCATGATCTTTTGTTTGTACCTTTTCATGTTACAACAGAGTTTCTATGTCTTATTGTTAGAACTCTATCTTTCATGCTTATGTTTAGAGTACTTTGATCCCAGCTATCAATGCTTTACGAATACCTTGATCAAGATTGTGATGGTGCATGTCACCTCAAAAATTATTCTTTTTATGACTTACCTACTCGAGGACGAGTAGGAGTTAAGCTTGGGGATGCTTGATATGTCATAAACATATCTATAATTTTTGATGCTCCATGCTTGTTTTATATCAACTTTCTTATGTTTTGTTCACACTTTGAGGTATTTTTATACATTTTCTGGAACTATCCTATTGACAAGATGCCACAGTGCCAGTTATGTTGCCTGTTTTCTACTGTTTTTGGTTTCAGATGAGATAGTAAAGAAATATTCTTGGAATTGGACGGAACAAAAGCCAAAGTCAATATTTTACCCAAAACAACAATGAGTCCGAACGGGGCCATGAGGTGGCCACACCCTGTGGCGGCACAGCCAGGGGGCGCCACCAGGTGGTGTGGGACCCTCAGGCCTCCACCGACCTTGCCCCTTCGCCTATAAAAGTACCCCGGGACGAAAACCCTAGGGACAAGATCAAAATTCCACGAAAAGTTCCACAGCGCCGCCGCCACTGATGAGGAGATTCGGGGGACAGAAGTCTCTATTTCGGCACCCTGTCGGGACGGGGAAGTGCCCCCGAAGCCATCTCCATCGAGTCCACCACCATCTCCATTGTCGTTGCTGACTCCCATGATGAGGAGGGAGTAGTTCTCTCTCGAGGCTAAGGGCTCTACCGGTAGCTATGTGTTCATCTATATCTATGCGTGATCTTATTGAGATCATGAGCTTTGTAATCTAGATCTATTCTGCTACTCAAGTGCTTTAATTAATCTCTGCTTATCCCCACGTGTGTGAAGTTGACAGTGTGCACACTGTGTGGCACTTAGGCTAAGGTTACAGAAATACTTAACATGAGTATAATTTGAGTTGGATGTCTCTATGAGATTGTGGTGTTTGTTGGAACCATCTAGCGCTCAAGGTGATAGTGAGGGGTTATCTAGATGGGGAATGCGAACTTTAAGGTATAGCTCTACATCGTCCAACCGGAGAGTAGTTCAGGGTAGAATAATGAAGAGAAGATATTTATATGAGAGTGTACACTAGTTAAAGTATGATCCCTAGGCCTTGTTTCTAAGCATTAAAACACCGTTTACAATCAGTCCTATTACATGTTTGCTTGCTGCCACTCTTATTTCAGATTGCAATTACCACTTATAATCATCCATATTACTTGTATTTCACTATCTCTTCGCCGAACTAGTGCACCTATACACCTGACAAATGTATTGGGTGTGTTGGGGACACAAGAGACTTCTTGTATCTTGATTGCAGGGTTGCTTGAGAGGGATACCTTTGACCACTTCCTCCTTGAGTTCGATAAACCTTGGGTGATCCACTTAAGGGAAACTTGCTGCTGTTCTACAAACCTCTGCACTTGGAGGCCCAACACTGTCTACAAGAATAGAAGCGTACGTAGACATCAGGTGCCTTCACGAAAGTTGTTCTGTTTGACCTAACGGTGGCGGCGCCAACTATACGACCGGAGCTATACGGCCGGAATTTTTGCTCCGGTCGTACAGTTGGTCGTTAAAGCGTCTTCCTCCGTTGTACGGCTCCTGGTTTCTTCTAGTTGTTGGAAATTTCGTATCTTTGACTTTAATGTAGTGATTCCCTTCTTTAAACGACATTATCCACGCAGGAAAAATATAAAAGAAAGGATTGCATACCCCTCTAAATATTAGCATTAGTGGCAGGGTTTAGAGAGATATTTCATCAAGAATATGAGTAATATCTAGTTTAAATGTGGGCATAGATGGCTATATTTCAGAGCCATCACCTCTGTGCCCTCCTCCTCGTCTAGACCCGAAAGTAGCAGTGACAACCGCTGTTTCTGCGTTGGGATTTTCTTCTGAGGTATTCTTGCGCTTCTGGGCTTGTTGCTTTGGCTGTTGTGCCGACTACGGTATAGCCAGGACGTTCAATAGTCCTTCTGCATCGTCGTTGGTGTCTGCATACTTGCTCGACGTTTCTATCATCTCTCCCAAATTAGTGACCTTGTCGCACTTCAAGCGATGACGTAGTAAACCAATTGGGAGTCCTGCAATGAAAGCGCCAATCACAGTTTGATCGTTTACTCCTTCACAGGAGTTCTTGGTGTCGATCCATCATCCGAGGTAATCTCGACAAGTTTATCTGGCTTTTTGGGTGCAACGTTGTAGGTCTCCTACCATACAGGGCCTTCGAAATGTGCCTTCGAAATTCCGAAAGAACGCGTTTTGCATGTCATACTAGTTATGGATGGTGTTTTTCGGAAGTTCATTGAGCCATGATCGTGCCATCTTCCTGAGCATAAGAGGGAGATACCGGGCCGCGACTAGGTTGTTTCCTCCTTTGGTGATGCAGCAAGCTTGGAAAAAATCCTAGAGCCAAGTATCTGGCCGAGCCACACCGTCGTAGGGCTGGATGTGTCTTGAGATGGCGAATCCTTCTGAAAATCTTGTTTCTCGGATGTGCGGTCCGAAGCATTTTGTACCCACATAGACGTTTTCCGACTCATAGCATCGTGCCTCTATGTTAGAGTTGATCCGGTTCCTCGCATCACTTGGTGATAGAGAACACCATCTTGGTTGATCGTTATGGCTGCGGTGCCTTCGAGCCAGACTTCTACTTCTACCACCACCTCATCCACATATCCAACATATCCGAAAAAGTGCGACGCATGCGTCTTGAGGTAGTTGCGGCTTTCCTCGTGGGCTTCCTCGAAACGGCTGATGGTCTCGAGAACCTCATCCATGCTTGCGCCTTGCAGCATTATACGCCTCAACATGTGCCTCAGGAAAGGTTGATCTGTTCCGCCGTTGGAAGAGCCGGAACCAGAGTTGTTGTCTTGCTCCTCCTGGATTTCGACCTCAACAGGAAAATTGATGACCCACAAGTATAGGGGGTGTATCGCAGTATTTTCGATAAGTAAGAGTGTCGAACCCAACGAGGAGCAGAAGGTGCTGGCTAGTGGTCTGGATTAGGAATTCTCTGCAAATACTTAGCAAATGGATTTTTAGGGGATTTTGATAAAGCAAGTAAACAAAGTACGAGTAAATAAAAGACAGTAGGAATAAATGCAGCAAGTGGCCAAATCCTTTATGCAGCAAAGGACAAGCCGGTTGTACTTAAGATGACCAAACGTTCTCGAGGACACATGGGAAGACTGTCAAGTGCTTTCGCTTCATATAGTTGATTAATCTTCTTTAGCTTGCTAAGTGTTGTGTGGGTGAACCTGTGCTAATGTACCGACCTTCCTAGGACTAATACATACTTGTGATTATACCCCTTGCAAACATCCGTAAGTACAAGAAAGTAATTAAGGTAGAAACCTAACCACAACTTTAAACTCTAATACCCTTACGTCCCTTGTGCAATGGTTTCCTAACAGGGGTTCAGGTTTCTGTCACTCCGGGAACCCCTATGATTAGTAGCCAAATACACAATGCATTCCCCTAGGCCCATATAGGTGAAGTGTCATGTAGTCGATGTTCACATGACACCACTAGAAGAAGTACACCACAACTTAAATAACAATCTATTGAATCTTTCTCAACATAACTCCACTACTAACAACAAGACTTCTCCCATGTCCTCAAGAACAAAACGAACTACTCACAAGACATCATATGGATCATGATCAGAGATGGAATAATGATGTATAACAATCTGAACATAAACAATAATTCAATGGTTCACTCAATAGCATCAACTAC
Organism: Avena sativa; assembly: GCA_916181665.1. Classification (NCBI taxonomy): domain Eukaryota; kingdom Viridiplantae; phylum Streptophyta; class Magnoliopsida; order Poales; family Poaceae; genus Avena; species Avena sativa. The sequence goes on along the minus strand of OV702287.1, from coordinate 523,448,858 downwards.
AAAGAGTAATCAACACCGAGAAAGTTTCCCCTAAGAACTATGCAAGGTTCAACCCAATTGTTACAGCAATATGGAGATGGTGATGAGGGTGCTGATGGTGATGATGATGATAATGATCCCGATGAAGTCCATCTTGATGGTGGTGTTGATGGCGATGATCTCCCCTCTCCGGAAGGAATTCCCCGGCAGAAATCTGTCTCCTAGAGAGATCTTTCTCTCTCGGTGTTTTCCGCCCCGCAGAGGCGGTGGAATCTTTCTGTGGTCGCTCCCCGAGTCTTAGGGTTTCGGGAGGATAATATACGCCAGAGGGGAGTGCCAGGGGTGGACCAGGGCGGCCACACCACCTGGTGGCGTGGCCCAAGGTGGCCCGCGCCAGGGGGTGTGGGCCCCCTGTGGCCCATCTCAAACCCCCCTTCTGGCTTCCTTTGTCTTCTGGAAAAATAGGATTTTCTGTATATTTTCCAGGATGTCGTCGGATTAATGACAAGTACGCCATGAGGGGGTCCTCGAGGCGTGCGGAAGAGAGGGGTGTGAGACGTACGGTGTTCCAGGACGGTGAGCACACAAGTTTACCCAGGTTCGAATCCGCCGGCTTTGGACGAATCCTACTCCTGCTAGCAATCCAGTAATACGGCAGAGCCGGAATATGGGTTACAAGGGTTTCGCCTGTACGAGTTGAGATTGTAGAGTATTGAGGTGTGCCCTAAAGGCTCTCCCTAGGACGGATTATATAGATACCCAGCCTAGGGTTTACAGGAGAGATCTATCCGGCTACGACTAAGAGTCGGTTACAGAGTACATCTTGAACTACAAGTAACATTATGGGCCTAAGTCGGTAAGTCTTCTGGGCCTTCCCGTAGCCGGATTGGACTCCGTCTTTCTCCCTGACTGGGCCGCCCGTGAAGCAAAGCTCTAATCCGAAGTGGGCCACCCTGGTCAGCGAGGAACTGTGAGTATACCCAGAAAGTATATCCGCAACAGCAGCCCCCGGAGGCCTCCAAGATCCAAAGTCGGATTTATCATCGTCTACCTTGATCTTCGGCTTGTAGAATCTTGAAGGGTTCCTGAAACTTCACAACAAAAAATACGATCCGGGTCTTAAAAATAAGTCGGACCTATCAACAGGTTACTCGGATTTTCCAGCTTGATTTCAAACTAAGCTGGAACTTGGTTCCCAACACCACCTGACACAAGTCATGGTCAAGTTACGTCATCTGACAGGCATTCCGTCAGCACGACCGTTGGTGGGTCCGCGGTTCGTGGAACCGAGGCGCTGTTTCAATGCGTGCGTGGAGATCGAGGCAACGTAATCATCGCATGGGTCCTTCCCGGTTCCTTCCACGACGTGTGGCGGTTACACTGTAGCATTTGCACGAATCTTGGCGCAGTTAGGTGGATATAAGGGGTTATGATTTTCTCCTTCTCCTTCCACCAGTCCTTTGCCTTTTCCTCTCCTCCCAATCTCCCTGCGCACACAGAGCTCCCCCGTTCCTCCCCCACAGAACTCCCAGTGCCGCCCCTTTTAGGTCAACTGCTCGCCGAAGAAATGGCTTCATCTTCTTCCTACGGCTTGGCGGCAGCTGCGGCGGCGGCGACGACGGCAGCGACGGCGGAAGCGGTGGCGGAGAAAGAGAGCTTTCGCGGGCTCTAGATTCCCTGCGCGCTCAACGAAGAGGGCCTCAAGAACGTGGAGAAGGAGGGGCTTCTTGCCGCCGGCGACTGGCGGAGCGGGTTCGATGAAACCGTCCCCAACCCGCGCGACGGCGAGCGGGTCCACTTTGACACCCACCTCGACAGAGGTTTGTCGTTTCCTCCCTCGGAGTTCTTCTCTGAGGTGATTGATCATTACGGAGTTCAACTCCATCATCTTCCTCCCAACTCTCTCTTGGAGATGAGCGCGTATGCTTCGTTGTGTGAGGGCTTTCTCGGCATTAGGCCGAGTTTGACTCTTTTCCGGTACTATTTTCATGTCCGAAGAAACTCCATTACCGTCGGTGTTTTTTATACCACCGACACTATTAGTTTTTCGCTTAGACGCGAGCGCGCGTATCCCAAAATTCTAGCTAGTGACTCGGTTAAACAATGGCCAGCCACGTTTTTCTATCATAGGGATATTCCAGCTCCCGTCAAAGCCACTGCTTTGCCGGCTTTCATCGACGGAGCCGCCACGGCCCAACCATCCTGGGACGAGGCTGCTCCGGCTCTCACCGACGATTTGATCCTCGCTAAGAGGCGGATCGAATATTTGATTAAACACAAGGGTCTGAAGTTTGATCCGACTTGGTCCAGTGCTGGGTCTCACATCGGATCCAGCCCCTTCAGTACCACGGGACCTGACTGATGCACTCCATCACCTCGTCCAAAAAATACTCCCTCCCTATCAGCCCCAAAGCCTACACCACTCAAGGCTACATAAGCCAGATCAAGTGGCTGATCCGGGAGCGGATCGAGAGGAGAATCCCGGAGGTTTCTCTGGATATGCATACGGCGGATAACCCCGTAGTGCCGGTAAGCTTCTAATAGTACACCTTTTTATGTGTTTCAATCTTTGAGTTATATTGCAATACTGATATGTTTTCTTCTTTTCAGCTTGCTGACCTCCCCGAGTCAGAACTTGCTCCGCTCGAAGGATATCCTCTGGAGTTCTCTCAGGAGGTAGAGGTGGTCCCATTGCCGGATCTTGCGCTCAAGAAGCGCAAAGCTCCGACAGTGGATGTTGGCACAAAGGAGGTGCATGTCAAGAAGAGGTAACATTCAATCACAACTTCCGCCTTTGTACTTTACTCAAATTTCTTTCCGAGATGTAATGTTTCTGACTTTACTACATTCTCAGAGCAAAACCGCTCGTCAAGGGCAAGGGGAAGGGGATTCCTTCGAAGCCGCTGCGGCAGACGAAGCTTACCATAGCTTCTCCTGCCGTGGCTCCTCCAACTCCTGCCCCTCAACCCACAACGCTAGTGATCTCCCCGGACGCCGCAGAAGATCCGGCTCCTTCAATGGAGCATGCGAACCTTGAGTCACAAACTGATGTCACCATGGGTACGTCAGATCTAGATAAGGGTGAACCCTCTTTGGGTAATGATCCCTCGGCAGAAACCTTCGCCGAAAACCTTATCAGCAATCCGGGACTTGCCAAGTTTGGCCTGTCTCGGAAATCTGCTGAAGAAATCCAGCGGCTCGCCAAGCAATGCTTGGAGAAAAGAACCTTATCTGCCGAGGAAGAAGCGCAAGAAGCAGAGGACGTCAAGTTCTCCAATCTTCTCGGCCAGGTGCGCCTTCCGACGAGAGGATTAGGACTGGTGAGCTTCCAACAGCCCTAGTGATTCCTCTGACTCTCGCCGAGAAGGTCGCCGTTGATGTGAACGCGAGTTTGGATAAACTCACTCGCGAACAATATGTAAGTCAGAATTCCAACTCCTGTTTTTCCTTTATTTGTATTTTATATCATATCCTCTAGCCCCCAAGCATGAAGTAGGATAAACAATCTGGGTTTATGCTTCATTAGGATGCCAAAGAATGAACTAGTGGAGCCCCCAAGGCTCGTGCTGATATTAGCAAAAATATTAGCCCGAGTCTTAAGTAGCTTTCTGACTTTGGGTATTCTGACTTACAGAAAGTATGTTCCTATAACCAGGATTTATTGAAGAATGTCTGTGATAAGCGGAGAGAGATCAAAGCTCTCCGGCTTAAAAATGCTGAACTTAAAGTTGCCAAGGATGAGGATGAAGGTAAACATTCCGAGACTCAAACCTTGTCTTTGTTATTTTCAATGTCAAATTTTTCCTGAACTGTTGTTCTTTTTGACTTACAGTGCTGGTGAAACAATCTGTCGCCATGATTGAAGAGGCCGAGAACCTCAAGACCTTGGTGGTGGAGAACAAGGAGCTTCGTCAAGAGTTGGATAAGCTCAAGGTGGATCATGAAAAGAGCATTGCTCAAATCCTTGAGTCCTCCTCCATGGCTACTGATGAGCGTGATCGCAAGATCGCCGCTCAAGATAAAACAATCTCGGACCTCAAAAATGAGCTTAGCAGAGAGAAGGACATGTCCCAGGCACTCCGGGATGAACTCCAGAGTCTCCGGGAGGAGAAGACCAAAATTGACGATGTCATTTTTGGTACGTTCCATCTATCTGACTTGTCTCTTTCTTTGACTTTTATCAATGTCGGATTTTTCTTAACTTGTTTTGTGTATAGGTCCTCTGAACTTGACGGACTCTTCCTCCTCCGAGCCCCGCACCCACCGGCTTACCCAAGTCGGTGACTTGCTTCATGACTTCCGCCAGTCCCTTGAGGACATCGGCGAAGGTCTCATTCCGGACATGCCAAGCATGTCGGATTTTCAGGTGCGGGACAAGGCAAAGGAGATGCCGCAACTTGTTCGGGATTGGAACATGTCCTACGCGCGGACTGCTGTGCAGAACGCTCTCACCATGGTCATGAGCCACCATGGAAACATGGAAATATGGCAAGTGACCAGAGGGTACTGCAAAGTAGATGAAGACGGCCAGGAGCAGGACCTTCAAGCTATCATGCACTCCTGCGCCGGATATGGGTGTCACGTGGCTGACCTGACCAGCTATGAGATCCCCTTCTTCACCTGCGTGGCTACTCCGCCTCCTCCTCCAGAAGAATCAGCAGAAGTTTCCGACGATGAACGCACCACCTCGGATGCGGACATCTCGGAACGATACCAAGGCGGCGTAACCAGCGAGCCGGCAGCTCCTTCATCTCCTCCTGCATCATAGATCAGAATTTTTTGTATTATTCCGGAAAAACATGATGCATCTGTAAATATGCAGTACTTTAATTTTGCTAGTGCTAAGCTTTTGAGCTATTCAACACTTTTTGGCTTTAAACTTTTTGCGTGCCTGAAATGTTTACATAAGCACTTGTATTTTTTTGTCTCTACTTATCGTTTATCTGGCTTTCCGCCTCGTCCCTTTCGTGAGTCGGCTAAACCTTCTGCCGGAAACTTTGTCGAGCAACGGAGCTCAATTGCTAAACCAGTTTAAACTCGGAAACAAAGCCGGCTTCCAGTACCAACAATTCACTACTCGGAAAATGTCTGCATCCAGCAATCAGACAAATAACCAAAGTAAAGACTAGAATTTTTTTAGAGTTATACCCGAAGGTAGCAGTTTTTAGAATCAGAAATCTAAACCAGAATGAACATGAGCATAAAGTACTTTCAAGCATTCTGGGATTTTCGACTATGACATGATCATTCGGAAATAAGATGGTAAAAACTTCTCAGAAAAACTTGAGGCAACCAAAACTTTTATTTCTCACAGAATCATGTACATATATATGTTTACAAAGAAAGATAAACTAAGAATAAAAGGGACGTAACTGAGTAATATTCCACGGCCTGTCTAACTTATCTGGATTTGTACTACCTCCAGCTCTCTTTCTCTTCTTAGTAGCAGGTCTTTCTTTGACTGGCCTCATGTCAGTTAAGTAGTACGATCCATTGTGCAATACTCGACTAACTAAAAAGGGCCCTTCCCATACTGGGGAAAGTTTGTGCTTTCTTTGTTGCACAAGCCGGAGAACCAAATCACCTTTAATGAAAGATCTATTTCGGACTCTCTGGCTATGATACTTGCGTAACTTCTGCTGATAGGTTGTAGATCTCATTTCAGCAACGACGCGAACTTCTTCGACTAAGTCGAGATCATTTTGTCGAGAAATCTCAGCATCCTCTTCGATATACGCGGCCACTCTAGGAGAAGTATGAATCAAATCACTAGGAAGAACTGCTTCTGCACCATAGACCAAGAAGAAAGGTGTGTATCATGTTGACCTATTTGGAGTTGTTCGTAAACTCCAAATTACAGAGGGTAATTCCTCTACCCAAGCCCCCGCAGCACGTCGTAGTGGTGCTTCGAGTCTCGGTTTTAGGCCTTGTAGAATTAAACCATTTGCTCTTTCGACTTGTCCGTTAGCCTGTGGATGTGCGACTGACGCAATGTCAAGCCGGATATTTTGCTCATTGCAGAATTCAGCCAATTCTCCCATAGAAAAGTTACTCCCGTTGTCCGTGATAATGCTATGCGGATAACCATACCGGATTATAACATCCTCGACAAATCTTTTGGCTGTTGCTCCATCACAACTAGTGACAGGTTTAGCCTCAATCCATTTGGTGAATTTATCCACCATTACTAAGAGGTGAGTAAATCCACTTAGAGCTCGTTTAAATGGTCCTACCATATCAAGCCCACAGACCGCAAAGGGCCATGTTATAGGTATTGTTCGTAGCTGATCAGCCGGAACATGAGCTTGCTTGGCGTACTTTTGGCAGCCTTTGCACGTCTTGACTAATCGTTCGGCATCTGCCTGAGCTGTAAGCCAGAAAAATCCATGCCTAAAAGCTTTTGCCACTAAAGATTTGGCTGCAACATGGTGACCACACTCGCCTTCGTGGATTTCTCTTAAGATTTCCACTCCTTCTTCCGGAGATACATAGCGCTGAAACCCCCCAGAAACACTCCGTTTATGGAGCTCGCCTTTAACAATAGTATAGGCTTTTGCTCGTCGGATAATCTGCCGGCTCAGCACCTCGTCTTCGGGTAATTTGCCATCTACCAAATAATTGAGGTAGGGTTGAGTCCAGCTGGGAATTACAGCCAGGACTGCTATCAAAGGTGAGTCAGATTTGGTCGGATATTCCTCATCTACTCCCTTTATTGAGGGAACTTTGAGGTGCTCTAAAAAAGCGCCATCCGGGACCTCTTTCCGCGCAGAACCTATCCGAGATAGTGCGTCTGCTTCCTCATTTTCTGCTCGAGGGATGTGTTGAACTTCAAACCCTTCGAACGATTTAGATAGATCATCCACGACAGCTTTATATGCTGCCATGTGTTTATTTGCATTACAAATATCCGACACTTGTTGAGCAACAAGATCCGAATCTCCGTAACACTTCAAACGTCGGATGCCAATATCCTTAGCAATCCGTATTCCATGCAACAGTGCTTCATACTCGGCAATATTGTTTGTCGCTGTGAAGTGTATCTGCAACACGTATAAAAGTTTATCTCCTTGGGGTGATTTGAGCACCATGCCATCCCCCGAGCCCCCTTGAGCCTTAGACCCATCGAAAAAGAGGGTCCAATATTCCGACTCAGGGAGGATCATATTCTCCTTCGTCTCTGTCCAATCAACAACAAAGTCAGCAAGGATCTGGGATTTGATTGCTATCTGAGGTTTGTACTCAATATCGAAAGCTGAAAGCTCTATGCCCCATTTGGTGACGCGTCCTGTGGCGTCACTGTTGTTGATTATATCTCTCATGGGAGCTGTGCTCACCACGGTAATTGGATGCTCCTGAAAGTAGTGTCGTAACTTACGAGATGCTATAAAAAACACCGTAAGCCAACTTTTGATAGTGTGGATACCGCTGTTTTGATTATGTCAGGACCTCGCTGACAAAGTAAGTCGGACGTTGCACCAGGTGTTCCTGATTTTCCTCTGGTCTCTCCACCACCATGACTATACTACGACCTTATTTGTCACAGCAAGATAGAGCAACATCGGTTCCTTAGGTTCCGGTGCTGCAAGGATAGGAGCAGATGAGAGTACTTTCTTCAGATCTTGTAGTGCAGCTTCAGCTTCGTCAGTCCAAACAAAATCCTTGGTCTTTTCAGGAGTTTGTATAATGGTGCAGCTCTTTCACCAAGCCGACTTACAAATCGACTGACCGCAGCGATGCAACTAGTTAGTCTTTGTACGTCCTTGAGGCGAGTTGGCCTGGAAATTTTGAGTATAGCCTTGATTTTGTCTCGGTTCACCTCTATGCCTCTTTGAGACACGATAAAACCTAACAATTTTCCGGCAGGTATTCCAAAGAAACATTTCTTTGGGTTAAGCATGATGTTGTATTTTCGTAGATTGGCAAATGTTTCCTCCAAGTCGGAAATCAGCGTTTCCTTCTTTTTGGACATTACTGCGATATCATCCACATATGCATGTACATTGCGTCCGAGTTGGTCATGGAGGCAACGCTGCATCGTGCGTTGGTACGCAGCTCCTACGTTCTTCAGACCAAAAGGCATCGTAACAAAACAGAAGGTTCCGAAAGGGGTTATGAATGAAGTTTTGACTTTGTCAAATTCCTTCATCCGAATTTGGTGATAACCGGAATATGCGTCGAGAAAATAGAGGAGTTCCGAGCCTGCTGTAGAATCGATAACTTGATCAATTCTAGGCAGAGCGAACGGATCTTTTGGACAAGCCTTGTTCAAGGCAGTATAATCAACACACATCCTTAAATCAGTGGTGTCCTTTTTAGGGACCATTACAGGATTGGCCGACCACTCAGTGTGGAAGACCTCTTCTATGAATCCGGCTAACTCGAGCCACGCTAGTTCCTTAGCTATTGCCTTACGCTTTTCATCGCCAAACCGTCGTAAGGACTGTTTGACGGGTTTAGTGTTCGGGTTTACATTTAGAGAGTGCTCGGCAAGTTCCCTAGGTACTCCGGTCATGTCAGATGGCTGCCATGCGAAGATATCTTGATTTGCTTGGAGGAACTTGACGAGCGCGCTTTCCTATGTTCTACCTAGGCCTATGCCTATCTGGGTCACCTTGGAGGGGTCATCATCCTTCAACGGTGCTTTCTTCGTCTCTTTTGATGCCTTGAACTCCGGATTTGGCTTTGTCACCTCCTTCTTCGTTGCGGGCATCTCGGACGGATCTATGCTCTTCTTGATCTCCTGGTACTCTTGGCGTGTAGCATGGCTTCGGCAAAGGCGGCATTTCCATCCTCGCACTCTCACGCTTTCTTCGGGTATCCCCTGATGGTGATCACGCCGTTGGGACCTGGAACTTTCATCATATTGTAAATGTAACACGGACGAGCCATAAAAGCCCAGTAAGCCGGACGTCCGAATATAGCGTGGTGTGCGCTCTTGAACGGGACCACTTCGAAGGAAAGTGCTTCCGTCCGATAGTTCTTTGGAGTTCCAAAGGTAACATCCAAAGTAATCTCTCCTAGGGAATTAGCTTGTCTTCCTGGGACAACTCCATGAAATATCACAGAGCTATGGTTCAGCCGTGTTTCCGAGATCTTCATCCGGTGTAGTGTTTCGACATATAGAATATTGATGCTGCTACCACCGTCCATGAGGGTCTTGGAGAAACCATAACCGTCAATAAGTGGGTTGACGATTGAGGCGTATTTTCCTCGCCTGTGTAACTTAGGCGGATGATCAGCATGGTCAAATGTGATTGCCACTTCTGACCAGTCCAGATACTGGGGGACAGCCGGAACTGTTGCATTGAGCTCGTCTAGAACTGCTTTCTTGACCTTTGCTGGTTGAGATCCGAGGAAAGTGACATAAGTGTCCTTCTTGGTGGGAAAAGTCTTCTTTCCTTCCAGCTTGGGATTTGAAGCATCAGCTTCCTCCATGTCAGAATCTTCCTTGGTCTCCTTGTCCTTTTCGGGATTTTTCTTTCCCTTCTTCCGCTTAGCTTTGTAGCCTGCGGTGTCATCTCTTTTGATCTCATCATTGAAACGACATTCAGCGTTGGTGTGGGACGATCCCCCATTGGCGTCTAGGTGATGCACACATGGGTTATTGGCAATGTCGGCCCAAGAGTAGGTTTTGCCTGGTTGCTGTTCTCCTCTACCTTGGACCCTTGAAGTCCCACGGCCACGCCCGCGGCCTCCGCCACGTCCTCCTCGTCCTCCAGACCCGGACACAGTAGTAACCACCACTGTTTCCGCGTTGGGTTTTTCTTCTGGGGTATTTTTGCGCTTCTGAGCTTGTTTCTTTGGTTGTCTTGCCGACTGAGGCACAACTAGGATGTTGAGCAGTCCCTCTGCATCGTCGTCAGCATCTGCATACTTGCTCGCTGTTTCTATCATCTCTCCCAAATCAGTGACCTTGTCACACTTCAAGCGGTGACATAGTAGACCAATTGGGAGCCCTGCGATGAAAGCTTCAATCGCGGTTTGATCGTTTACTCCTTCACAGGAGTTCTTGGTGTCGATCAATCGTCCGAGGTAATTCCGGCAAGTTTCTCCGGCTTTCTGGGTGCAACGTTGTAGGTCTCCGACCGAACAGGGCCTCCGATATGTGCCTTCGAAATTCCGAAAGAACGCACTTTGCATGTCATACCAGTTATGGATGGTGTTCTCCGGAAGTTCATTGAGCCATGATCGTGCCGTCTTCCGCAACATATGTGGGAGATATCGGGTTGCGACCAGGTTGTTTCCGCCTTTGGCGATGCAGCAAGCTTGGAAAAAATCCTATAGCCAAGTATCTGGCCGAGCAATGCTGTCGTAGGCTTGGATGTGCCTTGAGATAGCAAATCCTTCCGAGAATCTTGTAGCTCTGATGCATGGTCTGAAGCACTTCGGGCCCACGTAGATATCATTGTTTTCATAGCACCGCGCCTCTATGTTGGAATTGATCCTATGCCTTGCGTCGTTCGGGGATAGAGATCGTCCCGAATGCCGGCTGTGGCTGCGGTGCCTTAGAGCCGGACTTCTGCTTCTGCCGCCACCTCCTCCGCCTCGTCGTCCTCCTTGCCCTCCTTGGGAGCCATTGTGATGAATGCTTGGTGGAGAGGGTGGGGCAGCTGAATTGTTTCCGGCTGATCGCCGGCCTCCGTCCGGAGCATCATTATTCCGGTTCCGAGGAGGATCTTGACTACGACGAGCCCCCTACCGGCTTGTCCTAGCATGGTTTCCGTCGTTCCTTCGTCCGTCGTTCCCACCATGGTGAGGCTCAGCCGGACGGCTTGCATGTCTAGGAGGTGGTATTCTCTGGCGATCCTCCTCCCGACGTTTCTCTTTATATTCTCCCCTTCGATTGTTAGACTCTCGTCAGGGAGGGTTCCTCAGATTCAATGCAGCAATGGCATCTTTTTCGGCCGCTGGAGCGACGTTGCTCCAGTTACGCATAGTTCTATAATGCTGTTCTGATGATCCGGTTCTTGAATAATTGTCTTCCCAGCGTTCGGGGCGATGATACTGCTCCCGGACGTGATGGGGTCTTACGTCAGCCCATGCCGGATCTGTGCGACATTGGTCGGAATCTGAGACCAGTTTTGGACTTCTGGACAGGGCGACCTTTTGCTGCTCCAGTCCCTTGTTGAGTAGTTTGATACCCAAACGCATCTCCTCCGGTCCTGGATTAGCCGATAGAATTTCTCGGGCGGGGTTGGGTATACCCAATCTCCTTTGCTATCTTTCCGTGGCTTCCCCATCTCATCTCCAAAAAGGACGGCATAGACATGTGGGAATTGGTCGTCATTGGTGTGACGCTTCCGTGTCTTCTGATGCAACCGAGACATGTAGTCCTTAGTTGCCGTGTGTTTCTTCTCCACCTCGATGTTTTTGGCTTCATCGAGGAGTTGTTGACGACGCGCTTCTAGGGCTTGGGCCCTTTCGTCTAGCTCTTCAGTAGTAAGTTCTGCAGCTGTAGGGATAGGTGTGGTTAATGCAGCATCGATGAGTTTACACGCACCTTCGGTGATCACGTGTCCATCCACCGATTCTTCTTTTTTCGGCTCTTCTGGGATAAGTGCTCCATCCGAGTCTTCTTCGTATTCCTTGGCAATCACCTCCTCTGTCAGAGGGTCTTTTGCCGGGGTTTTGTTCTTCTTGTTCTTCTTCTTTGCCTTCTTGGCAGCGCCGGTAGAAAAGACGACTTTGGGTCCGTTTCCTGGAGTCAAGCTCTGATCGGTACTTTCGGACATCTGGACCTCGGGATTATCTCCGACGTCCATGTCATCCTGCGCTTTGGGAGAGTGTTCCCCGGATCCTTCTTCCATGGCTTCTCCTTCTTCTGCAGCTTTGGAGTTATACTCCTCTTCATATTCCGTGGAGAACTTTCGGAAATCCGCTGACGTCATCGATTCATCCGAGGATGCGGGTACGTCGGCGTTTGTTCCAATTGCCTCTAGCACAGAGTCGGTGTTTTCTCCAGCATCGCCAGAGCCGGATCCGGATCCCACGTATCCGACGAAGTGCGACGCGTGCTTCCTGAGGTACCTGCGGCCTTCGCGATCAGCCATGTCGAAACTCTTAATTGTATCGAGGATTGTATCCATGCTTTCGCCTTGCAGTATCATGCGTCTGAGTATATACCTCAGGAAAGGCCTGTCTGTCCGGGTGTCATCGGAGCCGGAATCAGTGTCGTTGTTATGCTCCTCCTGGATTTCGACTTCCACGGGTGGGTCGATCTGGGATCCGGCTTCTCCAAGGAGATCCACTCCAGATTCGACTTGGGCCGCTAGGTCTTCTTCAGGTTTGGATTTCTCCACTATCTCCGCTACTGGTGCGGGCTGGGTGGGTTTAGGGTTTGCTGAGATCCGGAACTCTGCCGCCTCCGTGGACAAAGGGGACCCAGAAGATTCTTCTGCCTCTATCATCACCACTGGGGTGGGTTGGGCAGGTTCAGCGAAACCGATGTAAACATTGATCTCGCCAAAAGACATGATTGTGTAGGCAATCACAGCCTCCCTAGCCGGAATCTAGGTCTCGTCGAGAATGATGAGAGGGACGTCGCTGGCGTAGAGGATGCGACCGACGGCGATAGTCTCGCCGATTCCGATTCTTGCAGATTCCGCTCGGAACGCAGATTCGAAGCTCACTTGCCCCACGATGGGCGCCAACTGTCGTCGGATTGATGACAAGTACACCATGAGGGGGTCCTCGAGGCGTGCGGAAGAGAGGGGTGTGAGACGTACGGTGTTCCGGGACGGTGAGCACACAAGTTTACCCAGGTTCGAATCCGCCGGCTTTGGACGGATCCTACTCCTGCTAGCAATCCAGTAATACGGCAGAGCCGAAATATGGGTTACAAGGGTTTCGCCTGTACGAGTTTAGATTGTAGACTATTGAGGTGTTCCCTAAAGGCTCTCCCTAGGACGGCTTATATAGATATTCGGCCTAGGTTTACAGCAGAGATCTATCCATCTACGACTAAGAGTCGGTTGCAGAGTACATCTTGAACTACAAGTAACATTATGGGCCTAAGTCAGTAAGTCTTTTGGGCCTTCCCGTAGCCGGATTGGACTTCGTCTTTCTCCCTAACTGGGTTGCCCGTGAAGCAAAGCTCTAACCTGAAGCGGGCCACCCTGGTTAGCGAGGAACTGTGAGGATACCCGGAAAGTATATCCCCAACACCGGATTTTCTGATCTTCGCGAATTTTGCCTCCAAACAGCACTTTTTCCATCAGAATCCTGACTGCAGCGGTCCATGCTCCAAAAGTCATCAACCATGCAAAAACAGATGAAATAACATAAGTATCACCTCTCAATATGAAATATGTCAATGAATAACAGTGAATTATGATATAGAATAGTGATGCAAAATGGACGTATCAACTCCCCCCCAAGCTTAGACTTCGCTTGTCCCCAAGCGAAACTGAGCTCAATAAACATGGCCTCAGGTTTATGGAGTGAAGAGTCGATAAAAGAATACGGACAAGAAGCATCACATTCATCAAATACATAGATCATAATAGAAGACAACTCACTATTATATAACTTAACTTGCAATGAGCAAAGGAAACACAATAAAGATACATAAAGTAAATCATAATTGGTAATGGCAAACTTAGCTCTTGGTCGAAGAATAGTTGATAATTTGCTGGAGTTCACAAATAACTGGTTTTCAATGATAGCTTTCAAAGTAGTAAACATCAAGATAAGAGCAATGTGCAAAACAAGGAACATAAGAAACATGATTGAATAAATCATCATATGAATGAATGAAACACAACAACTCAAAATACTTGCTGAGATAGAAGGGAGTAGGTTTACTGACTCAACTACAAAGTAAAAGAAAGGCCCTTCATAGAGGGAAGCAGGGATTGCAAGTTTCATAAAGAGCTCCCAAAAATTATGATACTTACTAGCTTTCAGCTCCCATTGCCCCTATCATAGGCATCTTTTGGTGATTAAGGTTAAAGTGACACAACTAAGAGGATATGCTTGGCAAGTTATAAGTTGAAATCTCATGCCCCTTACTTATGAGTACCGAACCTCATGCTACTCAACTTCAGTCACGAGTAAGCTCTTGTCATTGTAAATACACGTGTATCATTGAGAACCGCCAACGGGGTACCCCTTGCACATGACACAGGAGCTATCCCATAATCAAAATGACAAGGCAAGCAGACAGTGAGCATCTCAGCGATATTTTTATTTGCTATTTGCATAGGTTTTTATTGAGGATGCTTCATAGAATGCTCACTATAGTTATGTTGCAAGTTTCCACCATGATTAGGCATGGCTTAGGCTAGCGGCCCAGGCGTTTCTCTAACACACATATAAACTGCATGATCTTACAAGTTCCACTTTTATTTCACACCGCCGGGATCCATAAGTAAAAGAATCATGATACCAACTAGGTAGAAAGTACCAGTGCAGTGTTGAAAGAGTTCCCCATGGTACATGGTTTTGCTAACTTCAACTCATAAAGCGCAAGCATATACGCAACAAAGAAGGACCCAATGGTTCAAGTTTATTAAGTGCAAGAAAATAAAGTGTGCCATCAAGTTCGTGAGAGCTTTAATCACTAATTTTCACATAACAAGTTTAATTTGGAAGGTAGATAAAAACAAGAATTTACTTGGAATAGCAATAATGCTAATAGGTAGGTATGGTGGACACAAAAGTCATAGGTTTTGGGTTCAAAGGAAATGGATGCACGAGAAGTATTCCCTCTCAGTACAGGTTTTTGGCTAGCAAGACTGGGTAGCAAGTATAAGAGTTGAAGGAAACAAACAAACATACAAGTGATAAAAACAAACATGCAATCTTCCTTGGAAGCACAAAAGATCTTAACTAGAGAATACTAAACTTATGAGCAAATCAAGAAAGAAAGATGATGAAATTATTTTTCTTTAGAGTACTTTTATCTTTTCATTCAACTCTCAAAAATAGTGTTGCTACTGACCGAGCCAGGTTTGCCAAAACCAACTAAATTAACTCAATGATCCCAGAGTGATACCAATACTAACAACAAGATCAATCATATAACCACGAATTGAAAACTAAAATAAGCTATGCAAAAGAGTAAATGATAGAACTTCTCATTAATATTCCATAACGGCAACTCACACCAAGGGATACATATCTAACGAGAGAGGGGACACTTCCATAATGCAAACCATCCTACATGATAACTTCTCTATTCATGATATGACTCTACTAAAAAGGTAAAAAGATAGAAGATAGTGATGTGATACCGCGGCACTCCCCCAAGCTTGGAACAAACCAAGGGGATGCCAAAACCTGATGACGAATTACTCCTTCGGTGGTGGTGGTATCCTCTCGATGAGCTCTTTGATCATTTTCCCCAAGTCCTCGATATCAAAGGTGAGATTGCGAATAAGCTGCGAGTTTTGCTCAATGCGGCTCATGATCACGTCGGGTTGTGAATTCCAGATCTCGTGATTCTTTCTCCACTCTTCCTCCTTGAAGTCTTCTTTTCCTGCATGACTAGAACGAGGCAAATCCCAATTGGAGGGTAATTTCCCCTTGGGCATATTCTGGTATTGATGCTCATGGATAAGAGTATGGAAAGGATTCTTGCTGCGCGGAGGAAGTGACCAGGGATATGAACGGTGATGAGGAGGCTTCCCTCCAATTGACATAGTCCTGGCAGGGTTTGCCACCACTCCAATGCTCGCAATGGTAGTGCCAGTGTGCTTTGTCTCCTCTTCACCTTCACTCTTGATCTCCTTCTCCTGCCCGGGGTCTTGGAGGTCTTCCTCCATAGGCTCCTTTCCTTTATCCTTGGCGGACACCATTGTGCTTCTAAGCTTTCAAAGATAGTTCTTGGCAGAAACAGATCAAAACAAAAACACGACGAAAACACGATATACGAACCTCGGGGGATCAGGGGGATTATATATTACGAAGTTTCACAACAAAAGGAAGGTACTGGGAGAAAACGGGTCGGAGACAGAGTCCGGAGTGGCCACACCACCTAGTGGCGCGACCAGGGGTGGGCCCGCGCCAAAGGGTGGTGTGAGCCACCCTGGCTCTGTTTCAGTCCCTCTTTCGCTTTGTAGCTTCCCTTATTGACTAAAAACTGCAAACATATAGTTGGATAGTATTTTCACGGAACTTTTCTTACCAGAACTGTTACCTATTAAAACGGACTCTGTAGGTCTCTGAATTTGGTATCTAGTAGATTCTTCCGGAGTCACCACTTGAATAACATCAATACCTTCATCTTCATACACTTATTGCTTGAGTCATAAAACCTTTCACTTCCTTACTACACCATTTTCTCCACTACCTGGAAATTTCTTTCACACAAAACTTCACATAGTTCTCATTAGCAACATTAGTATAAGTGAAGTGATAAAACCTTTTGAGTTCAACTTCAACTAAAAACCATCAAAACATAAGCTACTATAGCAGCTCCTTCCGAAAACCCAAAAATAATTCAAAAACGAAATCGAATAAAGAAGCAAATGCAAGAGTGGCAAAATCTATCAAAACAGACCAGCAGGTAAAGATCAATTTTTTTGAAAATCTTCTGTTGCTCAAATCAAAAAGTTCAAAACTAACGAAAGTTAAATAACAACCTGGGCCAGAAGCACAAACAATTACACCTCAATCCGACAGACAGATCTCTCTCACGAATTTTTACGGGAAGCACTAAAATCTGTTTTGGGACAGCAACTTCCCCAAATCTTACTTCTCTCTAATTAGAGGTTGATCTTGACACAAAAACCAAACACAAAGGATAAGGAGCGGTTATTACTGAAGTAATAACTTCTAAGACTCAAATAAAAAAACTGAAAGCACAAATAAATTGGGTTGTCTCCCAAAAAGCTCTTTCTTTATAGTCATTAAGATGGGCATGATAATTTTGATGATGCTCACATAAGAATATGAATTGAAGTGAAAGAGAGCATTAAGAAGCAAAAATACACATGTTTAAGTCTAACCCACTTCCTATGCAAGGGAATTTTGTAAACAAACAAGTTGTTGAAACCAGAGGCTACTTGCATAAGAAGGCAAAACAAGTGCAACATAAAAACTTTCAGCATAAAGCGAGGAAACTTGATATTATTGAGATACATAAGAACACTTTTCCCTCTCTCATAGTAACTTTCAGTATCATGCATAAACTTAACAATATAACTATCACAAGGACCATCGTAGCAACGATCACTTATTCTAACAGAAAACACAGGAATACTAGCTCTCATAACACTACTATGTGAAACAATATTAGAGGTATCCTTACAAAGGATAGTGTGTCCCTCTTCTTCATATTTAGTAACAAAGTCTTTCACATTTGCTATTATAGGTTCATCAACCATTTGTTTATCAGGTTCAATAGCTTTATGTGTACTTTCATTAACCATACTAGCTATCATAGAATGTTGCTTTATCTTAACTAGGAAAGGCATTTTCTCAATGTAAGGTTCAGGTAAAACATGATTAGCAGTATAAACTTCAGTATTTCTTGCAGTAACACTCTTAGCAATATTTCTTATAAGGTTCATGATACTTATTCCACTTCTTTTTAGGCACTTCAATGTAGGAAGCATAAGCCTTAAAATAAGTAGCAATAGCTTGAGAGTCTAGACCATAAGCATTTTTAATATTTTGAAAGTCATCAGTTCCCATAAAAGATTCAATGAATCATAATCATAATTTATACCTGACTTTCTACCTTTGTCATTCTCCCAGGCTTCAGCATTGTCTTGAATACGGTCCAGAAGGTCCCATTTAGCTTCTTATTTCATGCGAGTGAATGATCTAGCACAAGAAGCATCCAATAAATCCTTGTTATGTAGAGGGAGCCTTGCATAAAAGTTATTGATAATAATATTGTTGGGGAGCTCGTGAATGGGACATTTTAGCATTAGTAACTTCAATCTCCCCCAAGCTTGAGCTGTACTCTCTCCATCAAGAGGCCAAAAGTTGTATATTTGATTCCGATATTTATGAATCTCACTAGGAGGATAAAACTTTGAATAAAAGAGAGGCACTATTTCCTCCCATTCCAGAGCTTAACCATTCTTCAGCAGCTTATACCATTCCTCGGCTCTTCCTTTCAACGATAATGAGAATAAATTCTTCTTAACTTGATTTGTAGTAATACCTGCACACTTGAACAACCCGCATAATTCGTGTATAAAGAGTAAATGATCACCGGGATGGACAGTTCCATCCCCAACATAGTAGTTATCCATAACACGATCAATAATTCTTGTAGGTATTTTAAAAGCATCATTCTCAGCAGGTGGTGGTTCATCTACTACCTTAGCAGTGGTAGTAGCTTTACCAGATAAGAAACTTAGCAAATTATCCATAACAAAAATAAAGCAAGTAACAGAAATAAACAATACTCACAGTAGACGTTTCCTTTACCAGTTCCACTCTCCAATAGCGCTTCACTCCCCGGCAAGGGCGCCAGAAAATAGTCTTGATAACCCAACAAGTATAGGGGGTGTATCGCAGTATTTTTGATAAGTAAGAGTGTCGAACCCAACGAGGAGCAGAAGGTGCTGGCTAGTGGTATGGATCAGGAATTCTCTGCAAATACTTAGCAAACGGATTTTTAGGGTTTTTTGATAAAGCAAGTAAACAAAGTACGAGTAAATAAAAGACAGTAGAAATAAATGCAGCAAGTGGCCCAATCCTTTATGCAGCAAATGACAAGCCGGTTGTATTACTTAAGATGACCAAACGTTCTCGAGGACACGTGGGAAGACTGTCAAGTGCTTTCGCTTCATATAGTTGATTAATCTTCTTTAGCTTGCTAAGTGTTGTGTGGGTGAACCTGTGCTAATGTACCGACCTTCCTAGGACTAATACATACTTGTGATTATACCCCTTGCAAACATCCGTAAGTACAAGAAAGTAATTAAGGTAGAAACCTAACCACAACTTTAAACTCTAAGACCCTTACGTCCCTTGTGCAATGATTTCCTAACGGGGGTTCAGGTTTCTGTCACTTCGGCAACCCCTACGATTAGTATCCAAATACACAATGCATTACCCTAGGCCCATATAGGTGAAGTGTCATGTAGTCGATGTTCACATGACACCACTAGAAGAAGTACACCACAACTTAAATATCAAACTATTGAATCTTTCTCAACACAACTCCACTACTAACAACATGACTTCTCCCATGTCCTCAAGAACAAAACGAACTACTCACAAGACATCATATGGATCATGATCAGAGATGGAATAATGATGTATAACAATCTAAACATAAACAATAATTCAATGGTTCACTCAATAGCATCAACTACAAAGAGTAATCAACGGGAAAGTTTCCCCTATGAACTATGCAAGATTCAACCCAATTGTTATAGCAATATGAAGATGGTGATGAGGGTGCATATGGTGATGATGGTGGTGGTGATGATGATGATCCCGATGAAGTCCAGCTTGATGGTGGTGTTGATGGCGACGATCTCCCCTCTCCGGGAAGGAATTCCCTCGGCAGAAATCTGTCTATCGGAGAGATCTTTCTCGCTCGGTGTTTTCCACACCGCAGAGGCGGCGGAATCTTTCTGTGGTCGCTCCCCGAGTCTTGGGGTTTCAGGAGGATAATATACACCAGAGGAGAGTGCCAGTGGTGAACCAGGGCGGCCACACCACCTGGTGGCGCAGCCTAGGGTGGCCCGCGCCAGGGGGTGGTGTGGGCCCCCTGTGGCCCATCTCCAGCCCCCCTTATGGCTTCCTTCGTCTTCTGGAAAAATAGGATTTTCCGTATATTTTCCTGGATTTTCTGATCTTCGCGAATTTTTCCTCCAAACAGCACCTTTTCCATCAGAATCCTAACTACAGCGGTCCATGCTCCAAAAGTCATCAACCATGCAAAAACAGATGAAATAACATAAGTATCACCTCTCAATATGAAATATATCAATGAATAACAGTGAATTATGACATAGAATAGTGATGCAAAATGGACGTATCAAAGATCGATCTGGGATTCGACCTATCTAGGGAGATCCACTCCAGATCTGACGTTCACCATAAGATCTTCTTCAGGCTCAGCTTTCTCCACCATCTCCGTGTTAGGTTCGGGATGGGTGGGATTGGGGTTTTCTAGGATCCGGAACTCCACCGCCTCCATGGACAAAGTGGACCTAGAAGCTTCTTTTGCCTCTATCATCACCGCTAGGGTGGGTGGGGCAGGTTCAGCAAAATCGATGTAGACATCGATCTCACCAAAAGACATGATGGTGTAAGTAGTCATGGCCTCCCTAGCCGGAATCTAGGTCTCGTCGAGAACGATGAGAGGGACGTCGCTAGCGTAGAGGACGCGGGCGACGGTGATTGTCTTGCCGATTCCGATTCTTGCAGATTCTGCTCGAAACATAGATCCGAAGCTCACTTGCCCCACGGTGGGCGCCAACTATCGTCAGATTGATGACAAGTACGCCATGAGGGAGTCCTTGATGTGTGCGGAAGATAAGGGTGTGAGACGCGCGGTGTTTCGGGACGGTGAGCACACAAGTTTTACCCAGGTTTGAATTCGCCGATTTTGGACGGATCCTACTCCTGCTAGCAATCCAGTAATACGACAGAGCCAGAATATGGGTTATAAGGGTTTCCCCTGTCCGAGTTGAGATTGTAGACTATTGTGGGGTGCCCTAAAGGCTTACCCTAGGATGGCTTATATAGATATCCGGCCTAGGGTTTACAGGATAGACCTATCCGGCTACGACTAAGAGTCGGTAACAAAGTACATCTTGAACTACAAGTAACACTACAGGCCTATGTCGGTAAGTCTTCTGGTCCTTCTTGTAGCCGGACTGGACTCCGTCTCTTCTACCTGACTAGGCCGCCCGTGAAGCAAATCTCTAACCCGAAGTGGGCCACCCTGGTCAGTGAGGCACTGTGAGGATACCCGGAAAGTATATCCCCAACACAAATCCTATAGCTCTACTCATCCAACATTTTCGTCACCAAAGCAACAAGACGAAAGGTGATATCCGCATTGGTGGATTGGTAACCCACTTTGTCCATGTATTAAATATTACATTACCTGTCATGCAACGTGTTGACAGCTCCATGCTTATGGACATCAAGTATCTAACTGCTTGTGGCTTCCTTGGTGTTTACCAAGCTAACAGGAGGCTCTGAGCATATCAGTTTAGTTATCTTGGTGATGCACAGGGTGAGAAGGTTCTGTTGCTCTATCCACAAGCCTTCTCGATTGTGGAGAAGGATACTTGGATCCTTACCAAGGATCAAGTGATGGAGATCATGGCTGAACTCCACCCTGATCAAGAGGAAGATGAAGAAGGAGAGCAGCAGGACAAGGATGAGCAGAAGCATGAGGATGAGCAGGGATATAACCCTGTTTGGGAGGGACAGCAGCAGTAGTAGCAGGGGGCCTTGGGACCCATGGCCCAACCAGGCGCATCAGGGGTACAACTACGTCCCCTATCAAGAATTTCAGCAGCTCAACCAGCGTGTTGGGGAGATTGATCACACTATACAAGGAGTGAATGAATATGTGAGTGCCTTAACTCAAAACTTCAGTCACTTCATGACCAACTTCCCCAACTACTACCAGCAGTATCCGCACCAGCCACCGAATGACGGCAACAACTAAGCCTATCAATAGCCTAATCTTAGGGGAGGTTTGCAAACCTCCAAAACTTGCATTCATATTTTTATTTTTCTTTTGATTTATTTTATTTCTTCAAAATTGCATGTTTACTTCCAATTTGCATTACTAAAACAAAAATACAAAAAAATAGTTGTAACTTTTATTGCAAGTTCGTTTCTTTGTTTCTCTCTAAGATTGCTCAATTTCAGGTGACTTGGCAATATGGAAATACAGAGGAGGTTTGACTCAAATACGAGAATGAAGCAAGCAAGAGGAGGTATCACATTCCTTTAATCACCCTTTCTGCAACCTTAAATTGATCCTACAATTATTTACTCGCTTGCACTAGAGTCACTCCCCAATTAGCTTGTTATCCTATAAATTCCATTCCTTTGCTAGTGTCTCCTTTTTAGCTTTGAAACAATGAGCAATGAACTTGGTTAAAAATATTTCCTACATTTTTACAACAAGAAAAAGCATCCAAAAGATGACTTGAGTCCATGTTTATCCCAAATAATTTGATTTTAGAACTACTCCATCCCATTTGAGCTTAATATAAATAGACTCAATAGTGCCCTTAAATGAAATTGTTTGATAAAATGGATACTTTGAAGTAGTAGAGATTATGCCACTGCTTTTTCTAATAATTACCGTAAGATATTGCTTTACGCGTGTCATTACAACACTGTCGTGCTCCATGGGGAACTATTAACTCCGATGGCCAATGAACGATCTAAATGTGGGAAACCACTTGATTTCGGCTATTGAGTTATGTAAACGTCTGTAGCAGCAATGCTATGATGGATAAAATTTCAGTCTCCTCATGGTTTTACATTCCAAGTGAAGTTATAGTGCTCCTCTGACCCATTATTGCTCAAAATTATTTATTGGCATGGTCACGAGTGCACAACACAGTCCCAATTAACATGTTAAAAACAGTGGCATGATTTCTCTATGAAAGAGCTAAAGCTTTTGAAAGGCAAAGAAAGGAAAAAGGTGCTTTGAGAGTCTTGAAATTTTGACGTGGAAATAGATGAGTTGTTCTTAAATTGAATGTTTTGGTGCCAACTTTAGTGCTCTTAATTGATTAAAGAAACAAGAGCAAAAAGTTTTCATCTCTCAACAAAGAGAGACACCAAAAGAATTTGTCTCACTTTCCTAGCTAAACTTTTGACACTTGCTCGGGCATAAGATTTATATGCTAACAAGATATACGTGGTTAGGAAGTGGACTCAGTACAATCTTGTGAATACTTGTATGATCATGTTTAAGATTGCAAGGATTATGAGGAAAAGAATTTGACACCAATTCAAACTTGTAAGTTCTTTTATTTTAGTCTCGAATCTCCGCTATTATTCCTTATTTCCTTGTCACTCGAGGGCGAGCAACATCTAAGCTTGAGGGAGTTGATAGTTGTGAGATTCGACACATTTTTGATGATTTTATTGATGGTTTTCAATTGGATTTGATTGTTTTCTAACTTTACCTAACGCTATTACTTTAGTAGCAAAGAAAACTTGGTTTTTAATGTGTGTTTTAGGTTCTAAACATCAACAAAAGGTTTTAACTAGAGAAACACAATATTCAGGAGAAAACAAGCAAGCCTCTCTTTGGAAGCAATCGAGGGAAGCATACAGAGGCTTTAACGAGCAACTATACGGGAGGAACATTTTTCTGGCCGTATAGTTCCCGCCGTATAGCTACCGCCGCCTCCGTCTTGTCAAAAGGGACACCTTCCGTGAAGAGGCCAGACGCGAAATCATAACACAACAGACGCCATCCCATCCAGAAAGGGGAAAGAAGAGATCTGGAGAAGAAGGGGAAGACGTTCTTCATCTCGCTCCACGATCTTCGATCTCCTAGCCAATACACCCTCATAGCCATTACTTGTACTTGAGAGAGAGAGATCTTCACCTTGCAAGACTAGGGTTTGAGATTGTTTCTTCCTATCATGAATTGTGTCGGATTACTTTTCTATTCTTAGTGTAGATCTCCACGGTAATATCGAGAAGAACTCCCTTTATTTAATTATATTGATGATGCTTTCTTCTCTCATGTGTGAGTAAGTTCCTTGGGCATGGGAGATGTAAGGGATTGGTGAGATGTGATGTGCCTCCATATATTTTCCATTAGTTTGAGATTGATTCTAATTACTATATTATGTGTGCTTGACTATACGTGGGATGCCTAATGCTTGTTGTCCAATTAAGAGCCCAGACAACATGATGCTTTGTTCTACATGGATAGGATCTTGTTCGCTAGCAGACCGGCGACCCCCGAGTGACACGAGGATATCAATGGAAAACTAGTAGACTCGAGGATAACGAGTAACCACCGTGCTTATTGCATTAGTCTGATCCAAGGAGCTTAATTGCAAGCAACCTGAAGGGTCTTAATCGTCTAGTGTCTGACCATGGTTTTGGTAACAGACTAGTAGGATTATTGAAGTTAGGATGAAATCTACCAAGAAGAGTTTTGTCTAATTATGGGTTGCTCACCTACACATATACTTATAAGATTATAATTGTTACACTTATCATTCGTCCACCTGGCACATTCACTATCACCATGAACTGTATCTCCCCGCGCCTTCTTTGTCATCTACGAAAAACAACAAACAACCAAATCGTTCTTTACTTTTATGTTTTTTATTTCTGAAGTTTACATTTTAGTTTTATTTAAATACACCCAGTTTAATCCAAATTCCATTCTCATTTCAACACTTGCAGTCAATTCACTCGAAGACCTGTGACAACTTTGGGTGTGACCGAGACTTCACTCATAAACACTTACCTTTGGGCTCCCTGCGGGATTGATATCTATACTTCAAAACTAGCTACAAACGATCTGTGCACTTGTACACGTCACCTGTAATATTCCCTTTACCTACCCAATCGCCCCAAGCACTATAAATATCCCGTATGGCTCACCCTTAGAGTTTACAAGATCTTTACTTGAGTGGTCTCTTATAAAGCTATCAAGATCTCACCAAGATTCTTACACCTCGTAGAGAAGGTTGAGAGAGAGTTTTTATTAACACCGATCCTAGGGATTGTGTTAAACCTAAAAGGGTTCCATGGCAAAAAAAATCCTATGGTGAACACATCTAGCTAAGATCTATCTATGAAGATGTATAATAACAAGCGGGAATTTGGTGTCCGTACCTTTGAACAATGAAAGTGGTTAACGTTCTAAGGGAAACATGGATGACGTAGTCAAACTCGTCCAACCTCAAGGTCGCGAAGCTCCTCGCAAGTCACCCCATGTCCTTGTAGCAGATCTCATGGTCGTGTCAGCGTCCAAGCTCCAAGCAAAAGCACCACAAGTGGTAATGCCTCGTGTCTTTACACATATATGGTGTAGAGACGTCTCCGAGCTTCGGTCCAGCAAAACAGCGGAAGAATATTGATCCAGATCGTGTCTAGCTGCACGATGGCGTGCATATGGTAAAGAAACCCCAATCCCGCAATGCAATTCCAATCTTGGGAACCACACATAAGGGAGAGGGAGAGGGAGAGAGAAAGGTAATAGACAATTGATGGAATGGATTTGGGGAGAGGGGTGCCCCTCTTTATATAGGTGGAAGGGAGGTACTACCTCCCTCAAAGTTCGAGGATGGGACCAATCAAGGGAGGAGGTGGAGGAGGCGGTGACGGCCAGCCCCACGCGGTTGCCAGTGGCCCCTCCTTGGTCATCCCTAGGGCACAACCCCCTCCCAGGCCTCCTCCGGTGAGGCCCAATTAGGTGGGCTGCCCCAAAAATCCATTTTAAATAATATTTTTAGTATTAATTCATTTAATTAATATTAAATACATATTATTTAATACCTATCATTTCGAAACACTTTCAGACCCCTCTGATCATCATCGAATATCTCCAAAACACTTTCAGTATCTCCCTAGAACAATTTCGGAGTTCTCTCTCTTTTCTCGTATGATCTTGAGTCAATCCCTAAGCGTCTCTACCCTTAAGTGTGATAATCTATGGTTCGGGAATACATAGACATGATCAAGACACCTCTCCGATCAATGACCAATCGCGGTATCTAGAAACACACAATGACCCCTATGCATTCCATGATTAACTTGATCGCTTGAACCTTGAACGTCGAATATCATTCCCTTTTCTCTACAGTACCACGTTTGTCCAAGATCTGATCTTCGGTATCTATATACCTAGTTCGATCTTGTTACCAATAAACACATTTACTTGTTCCCGTGATATTACATCCTCGTGACCTAGTCACATGTTTGCAAACTTGTAGATGTAATCTCACCGAGTGGGCCCAGGGTATCTATTCGTCACTCGGATGGGCAAATCCTGATATTGATACTTAGGTGTCAAAAGTTCTTCTGGAATACCTGACACACACATTTATAGTCACCCAGTCACGGTCATAACGGATGATGTGATCAAAACAGCCTCGGGAGACAATGATTAATATAATCTCACGGTCAAAGGACTGAATCACCACACTTTGCTAGATATTGCAATGTTGAACTATGTGACTAGATCATATTGGAAAACTAGTGGTTGGGTGTTGTCCATCACTTCATAAGTGACCTTGTTGTCAATTGACGTGGTAAAGTTCATGATCATCAAACCTCGATCATCAGCTGCAAAACGAACTAGTCTAGAGGATACTAGGGACCTGGTTTGTTTATATATCATACTTGTATTAATGTTTCCACTTACTATATTATAGCATGATACACAATTGTTCCTACCTCTGAACCAAGGCTTAAGGCCTATAATTTTTTTTAAAGTCAAGCTACGAAAGTTTGACCAAACTTCTTGAAAAAACTATAAAAAACTATGATATTATATAGATATCATATAAAAATATGTCTCATGATGTATCAAATGGTATATATTTCATACTGTAAATATTAATATTTTTCTAAAAACTTGGTCAAACTTTACATAGTTTGACTTTTTCAAAAAAACTATAGGCCTTAATCCTTGGAACGGAGGTAGTATGAACTAGTGAGATATATCAATAAAAACATCTTTATTATTGGCCTATTAGGCATATCTCCTTCAAAACCTATGTCCACCAGAGTGAGCCAATGGTCTTGTATTGTGTTTGTGTTCCGTGTGTTTTGTCGTG
This sequence comes from Avena sativa, assembly GCA_916181665.1. Classification (NCBI taxonomy): domain Eukaryota; kingdom Viridiplantae; phylum Streptophyta; class Magnoliopsida; order Poales; family Poaceae; genus Avena; species Avena sativa. Next base: position 523,422,174 of record OV702287.1, on the reverse strand, counting down.
TTCATCGTGTGTGAGTTTGATTGGATTTTCCTCCCCCTCTTCCTTCGTGAATCCACCGCTATTCTACGAGAATCATGAAAGATCGGGCCACCCTAGAGGGTAACCCTTAACATATGTGTATCAAGAGCCAAGGTTTCTCACGAATTTCTCCCCAGATTTTCTTTTCCACCATAAATTTGAAAATTTCCTAAAAAAGAGTCCAAGATACCTTTGGATCAATCTCTAGTTTTGGTGAGTTTTCTATGGTTTTGGTCCGTAGATTTGTTGCATCTGGTGTTGACCTTTCCTAGCCTGAATTTTGGACAATTACTCACCGAATCGATGGATCAGAGTTTTGGAGTTCGTCATGAACTCAAACCGGCGGAAATCCCGGTGAGCTAGAACTACCGCCGAATTTTTCCGAAGAAAAAACTGGCCAATCGGAATTATCACCGGCCTCAGCTGGACACTAGGGATGTAGTCTGCCAGCTCCAGCACAAGGGTGTTGTCCCGGCCGCGGACTCGCAGTTCTGCAACACAGCAAAACACATTAGAGTTCTTTTTACAGTAGTGGGGTTGGAAAGTAAGAAAAGTCAAGCCCAATGATGGAATCACGGTGATCACCGACATGGCATGGTTGTTAATGGTAGTTTACATATTGATTCTAACAGTGGAATGATCGGCTCTAACACTACCCGGAAGAATCTAACACTAGAACAATCAAATCTAAGTACTAAGAACGAAATCGGATAATCTACAAAACCCTAACCAAGAAGGGGATATCGAATGTTACCACGAGCATCAAAGATAATGTGTCACGGAGAGGTCGTAAAGTCGTCAATGAACATGCTCTGGACCCATGTAGTCCAGTACATGTCGATGTAGGAGCGGGAGGCAGTGACACCATGGCGGTCAGGGGCAAAAATGCGGGCGGTGGCACCGTGGAGGTCGAGGGCACAAATGCGGGCAGAGGCGATGTTGGAGAGAACCTCGACAACGGATCAAATCTTGGCGGGAACGAAATTTCCTGGCTTGTGTCGGGGACCCCGCTGCCGTGGTGGCCGTTCTGCTTGAAGCGAAGAAGCGTGAGAGGTCCAATGTTCCCATCAGAAGCTTTTCATGTCCCTTGTAAAAAGGACAAATTTCGATTCTCCAATATAACTATTCATGGTATTTTTATCATTTTCACAGGAGCCACATGAAATATTTCTTTTTTCTAAAAACTCGTGTTGTGTAATGTACGTGCAATTTAATTCAGAATTTTTAAAAACGGATTTGCTAATTTTCGGACGTCTAAATTTTTTTATGTCTAAATCACCTCTATCACAATTTGATTACCCCACGATTCGTGCAATGTGAGAGTACATATGAGTTGCTATTAGGTTGTAATTGAGAATTTAGTAGTGCAAATTCTTCTATAAGTTGCAACAACTCAGAATTAACACAGTTAGTAGAATGACGAGAGCCGATTGAAAAAGTTCTCGCGCGCTTGATATCTAGAGGCTCCCTTTTAAAAATTATAAAATTTGATTTTATAATTTTTCACATGCAGGCCAAAACATCACCTCCGTAGCACTTTCTCGGTTTCTTATAACGATCGGTGCCCCTAGCTAGGTTCTAAATATAAACAAACACGTAAGCTAGCTAGGTAGACGCGTCCACACCCATGTACATATCGGCGGGCGGTTGTTGCCGCCCTCGCTCGATCGAGTTTGCCAGTAGCCATCTTTGCCCAACCAGGCACAGATCATCTTTAAGCAATAGCTAGGGTTGTTGGGTTAGCTGGAGATGGATACCTCTACATGTACCTGCCCGGTTAGCTTCCCGTGCGCATATGTATCCACGTATGACGTATCAATGTTGGTAATTCGACGTTCTGTTCTTCCATATGATCACCAACGCACGCAAATCCACATAGTAGCTGGCCATTTGGATTATCCCACGCAAGAAAATTCCTCTTATTATTTCCTCTCTTTCTCCTTTCCAAAGAACATCTCGAGAAGTAGCTAGTAGGACATTTCAGATGACACGTCAATGCTGACTAGTACTGTCTTGTGGCATGCTGCAAACGGAAAGAAGATCAAATTAAAAATAGAGAAAAGGAAGGGGATTAGATGCGGCTAAACCCAAGCTGACGGCTTGATAAGGACCAAGAGAGTGAAGAAACGCAGACATCGCCCGCGACTACAACGACTCACTTCAGGCTACATCGATATCGGCATCCATGGACTCATCGCGTCATTACCGATCCGACTAGGCGGGCGTATAAACATCCCACGAGGTTCAACACAATACAATTAATGTTTTCACTATTGTGTACCAAGATCAAATTAAAAAGAGAGAAGATAAGGGGATTAGACGCGGCTAAACCAAAGCTGACGGCTTGACCAAGGCCAACCGAGAGAAGAAGAAAGAAACACAGCCAAAGGTGTCGACCGGCTTGTTCTGGTGTGATGACTAGGTAAAAGAAAACACGCCGTACGCCCGCCCAAGGGGACCCAAGAATAGAGTGAGACGCAGCGAGTAGCAGGCTAGCAGCAGCAGCATGTTAGGTGCAGTGCATCGAACGGTTTCCCTGCATTCTTTTTACGAACCACCCCGTTCATGGCAAGCAGCAGTCACCGCCGCTGCCATGTCCAGCGCTTGCCGGTGCCCAAATCTCTCAAGAAATGAAGAATGTACTGTTGCCAACAAATCAAAGAATGACGACGATGTACTGTTGCTACGGAGTACAGTACTACCTTTGCAGATTTTATTACTGCGGTGAAAAGATAGAGAGAAATGGAAGCGGTGAGTCGTGACAAGGGACGGATGGATCTACCATGAATTCCAGCAAGGAAAAGATATTACACAAGGAAATCGGTGTGATGCAGCGGCGGCGACGCGCCCGCTTGCAGTAGAGCTACGGCCTACGGGCCTAGAGGCCCAGGCCTAAGTAGTAGACATTTATGATTACACAGACGCCACATCAGAATACGCACTAGTACTGTACTAGTATTTTTTTTGAATGTCAGAATACGGCTCACTTTTATTGGAGGACGACCATGTAAAGAGAAAAAGAATTGAATGAAAAAAAAGGAAAAGAGAAAAGAAGAAAATGTCATGAGTCCTGGACCAGTGGCACTGTGCGAGAAACGTCCAGACAGAAGAGAGAGGTAGAATCACCGAAAGATAATACGAAAGTCAGCAGACAAAAGCAAATTCGCGACATCTCATTTGATGCTAATTGTGTCTCTGAATACGATGCTACTTGTAACATTTTCTGATGCTACGAAAACGAAATACTGTACATTTTTATAATTTCTCGTCATTCTTGCCAGGTTCGATGGAGCCGTGGGTTACCGTGATAAATAAAATTCCATATTTTGGGTGCTGGTTCCAAATCTGGCGATGGTGGTGGTGATGGGGACGGACGACGGGGACCCCCGCCCGCCAGTGCCAGCGCCCCGACTCCATCCACGTCCCCTAATAAATCCCTCCCATCTCCGATTCGTCACCTCCTTTTTCTCTTCAATCTTTCCGCCTTCTCGTCGATTCCAATCCACCACCACCCCCATTTGCGCCATGCTGCCGGCGACCACCCAAGAGCAACGCGCGCGTCACCACCGCTGAGGAGGAGGACGACGACGCAGGAGGAACGATACCTTCCTTGGGTCACGATTCCCCCAGCGCGGCGCGGGCGCGCCAGTTTCTCCCTTGGGTCCAGGTGAGCTTCTCCTCCCCGGCCAGGAAATTTTCTATTCCCCCCACACCCCGTCGGCAAAATCCTATCGAGATAAGTGTCCCGGAATTCGCCGCCCGTTTCTTCATCTTCAACACGAAAAAAAAAACTTCCATTTTTCGTTGGTTCTCGCCGGGCAACGCTTCCTTCTTCCCCTGGGAGTCTCTCCGCTTTTTTAACAATGGGCTGGGTTTCGCTCGCTGAGGCGGTGGCGAGGGGCAGATGCATTGTTCGGAGGTAGGGGGTGATTTGGGCGCGGGAGGTCCGGGATTTGATGGGAGATACGGGGCAATTGAATACTTGGGATTTGGTGCTCTAATTGGGTTTTGTTTATTGCTTTCCCTTTCCTCCTCCTCCTCCTCCTCCTCCTCCTCTGATTAATCACGCCCGTAAATTTCTCCCTCCGCGTCCGTCCGCGCTTTGTTTCTCGTCCCCAGTTGCCGCCGAGCCAATTCAGCGCCACCCCTCGTGCCCTGCCTCCCTCCCTCTCCCCCTCTCGCTACTGTTATATAAGCGCCTGTCCTGGATGTGTTTGTTTGCCCACTGTTCCTCATCCGCAACTGTATATTCCTCCTGCAGCGTCGTGCCTGCCCTGTCCCAACAACAACAACGATCCATGGCGTCCTGCCAATTAGTACCCGAGAGTTCTTGCAGTAGTAGTACTAGGATGGAGGCGGAGGAGGAAGCCTTCTTCGACACGCGAGAGGAGTTGCTGGCCTCGCCGGCGACCAGCCCGGCGCCGGCATTGCCGTGGTCAGCAGCCGGCCTCGACAGCGTGCAGGACAGGAAGGAGCGGTTCCTCAGAAGCATGGGTCTAGAGTGCAGCCCAAGCCCCAAGAAGGCGACGGATCCCGTCTCCGCCGCCGTCCAGGAGGAAGAGGAAGACGAGGAGGAGATTGTGCCGGACACCGGGAGATTCTCGTCGCACTCTGAAGAGAACGACTGCTCCATGTCGAGTTGGTCCACGGAGGAGACCACCAGCTACGGCGACGGCGCGTCGGACGACAATTCCGCCAGTGGATCCAGCAAGGACGACGGCAGCAAGGTCAGCAGGAGTTCGAGTTCCTTCTCCTTCATCCGGAGGCTTATGAGTCGAAGTGGTAAGCCTTCCGGTGCTCCAAGGACAGTGGAGAGGAGGAGAAGCGGGTGGCTTGAGAGGTTGGGTGTGGCCGCCTGTGTTGTGGATTATGGAGGGGATGAACCTAGCACCAGCTCCTCCGACAGCGAGCAGGTTCAGAGTGGAAGGTATGAGAGGGTTAAGGTCCGCTCCTACCGCAAGAGATCCAAGGAATTGTCTGCCATGTACCAAGGCCAAGTGATCAGGGCACACGAAGGTGCCATCCTGACGATGAAGTTCAGTCCTGATGGGCAGTTCCTTGCAAGCGGCGGCGAAGATGGAGTCGTCAGGGTCTGGGGTGTTTCGCAGTCTGATGACTGTAAAATTCCTATGGATGATCCATCTTGTGTCTACCTCAAAGCACGAGGCAAGGTTGGGTTGGCTCCCGTGAATGTTGACAGTGGCAAGATGTGCAAAGTCAAGAGCATGAAGAAAACAGGGGACTCTGCTTGCATTGTGATTCCAGCAATGGTTTTCCATATATCAGAGGAGCCTCTCCATGAGTTCCATGGGCACTCTGGTGATGTGTTGGATCTATCATGGTCAAACAACAAGGTCAGTTGACGAATATGCATTTCTATCAACCTTATTATTATGGGACTGTTCTTTGTTTCTCTTCTACCTTCTTATTCATGATGATTAAAAATTTCCGTACCTTGCAGCATCTGTTGTCCGCATCAACCGACAAGACTGTCCGCTTGTGGGAAATTGGATCAGCAAACTGCATCAGTGTTTTCCCCCATAGCAACTTCGGTAGGCTTATAAATTCATATCTTCTCTGTTTCAAAGCTTGTGTGCTTACTTATGGATTGATGCTGACAGTCTGCTTTCCTTGTTCTGCAGTGACCTGTGTCCAATTTAATCCGACAGACGACAATTGCTTCATCACTGGATCCATTGACGGCAAAGTCCGTGTATGGGACATTTCTAGAGGCAGTGTTGTCGACTGGGTGGATGTTCGCGACATAGTTACAGCGGTCTGCTACCGACCTGATGGAAAGGTAGATTTTTAGTGCTCTGCTGTTGTTACTTCGGTTCATTTCTTACCTCAATAGTTTGTGGAACTGATCTCCTTTTTTTCTTTGGCTTCTTGTAGGGTGCAGTGGTTGGAACCATGACTGGAAATTGTCGCTTTTATGATCTATCATCAGGTAAATAGATCGTAAATGTCTAGCATTTCAAAAAAAGTTTTAATATTTCCATGTATGTGATTGCTAAGAACCACTGTTTTGCATTTATCAGATGACCTGCTGCGGTTGGAAACTCAGATTGCACTCAGTGGCAAGAAATCCTCTCTTAAGAGAATCACAAGTTTTCAGGTAAATATCTACAAGAAAAGGATGACTGCTGCTGCAATATGTAACTTCGTTAGTACTACATTTTCATGAAGAATGCTTCTTACTATTGGTCTTCTATTTTCATGGCAGTTCTGTCCAAGCAGCCCAAGTAGACTAATGGTAACATCTGCTGATTCAAAGATCAGAATACTGGAAGGAACCAATGTGATTCAGAATTACAGTGGTACGTCTCAGTTACTTGCCTTTTTCCCCTTTTACTCTCTCCTTCAATAATTACCCTTGTACTAGTTTTTTTAATCTCCCGAAAAAATATGACTTCAAATGGACTCTAAACTCATGATATGTCTAAACCATCAGGACTCCGAAGTGGTTCATGCCAGATGTCAGCATCGTTCACTCCAGACGGGCAGCATATAGTTTCCGCTAGCGAAGACTCCAACGTATATGTCTGGAACCGTGAGAACCAAGATGAATCAGTATGGCGACAAGCAAAAACCACATATTCTTCAGAGCGCTTCCAGTCCAACAACGCAGCCGTTGCCATCCCATGGAACGGCATAAAACCAAGAAGCAGCCATGTTTCTCTGGGCTCTCAGATACAGTTCAAGTACAGTTCGAGTTGCCGCGGAGACTACGCTTCCAGCAACAGTGTTGTTACTCCAAGATCCCCTGCTCCTGGCATCTTCAGCCTGAACCAGGAGCTGCTCAGCGAGCCCTCGTGCAGAGGCGCATCAGCGACCTGGCCGGAGGAAATGCTGCCGTCCTGCTCGATCGGCGCAACAACGCTGGACGAGTCGCAGTACAAGCTCCTGAGGAGCTCCTCCCAGAGCGCGTCGAGCTCCTGGGGTCGGGTGATCGTGACCGCGGGATGGGACGGCCGGATTCGGGCGTTCCAGAATTATGGCCTGCCGGTGCATCATCAGTGACTGACTGGCTTGTTCTTGGTGAAAGCAAACGGCAGCTCACATGGCCATGGAGGAAAAGCACCCGTGCACCGCACCCCAGCTATGCTGGTCCAGCGCGGCGCGGTTTCTTGGTACGTACTTACAAGACATCACATGCTCTCGTTGGTGTGCTCCTGCTGAACCGCGCATGGACTGGACCAGTGTTGTACATAAATCAACCCGGCCGGTGGTCCTCCTCGGACGAGATCTCTACATCAGCGGTTGTTGTTCGTGGCAGGTCCTGTAGCTCCTTGTACTACCTCTTTTTTTTCCTTGTAGAGTAGAAATCTTTCAGTTTAGATCAGATTTGTTCCTCTTTCGATTGCTCTATTGGTAATTTGGTACGCCACGGAAAATGTTAGCCTGAGATGAGTGTACATTTTCCTCCCGTTGAATGTGTTGGGGAGGTCGATGGAACTGTCTGATGCAGATCGTTCCATCCGAGTATATGAGAAATTCGTTCATTTGTTGAGAAATTCAGTGTCCATTGTGGTTTAGCTTGTGTGCTTGTGGTTAATCTGTTTTGTGTGGACCTTGTGTGCGGCTCCTCAAAAGGTTTATTTATTTATCATTGTCCCAGTAATATGGGACCTTAGGTGGTTCATCTCTTGATTGATTTCCCATGTTACGCGTACGTCCCATAAATAAGCTGGTCCTGAACCCGTCGAGGTCGGACCTGCAGGCGAAGCGCGCATCTGATCTGATCTGATCTGATCTTTTCTCGTGTCTGCCTGTTCCCAAAATGCTCGGTTTCCTCTGCTGCGCTCCCTGCTATGTTCGTGAATATGTTGCAGTGAGGTAGTAGGTATCATATGCTCCTGCCACTGGCATTGTTGTTTTCTACTACTACGAGTCCTGAAAGGGTTCTCTTCTGGAGCATGTGTCTCTGGTGCCATTCGTCAGGACTTGTGCAGGTTCAACTCACTAAAAAACATTTAGCGTGCAATTGAATACTCAGACGCCGCGCTTAGCTCGAGACAGGGCCGAATGATTAGTGCCTCTAAACATTTTGAGAGTCGCGACGTGATTAGTTGAGCCTGGGTGTCAAATATTAGGTTACTACTAGTACTTGCTCGGTCTGGATGATTGACATTTGGCGAGACAACGCAAGTAGCAGCAGTGTCAAATGTCATGGCACTACTACTGTAGTATTACTTCTGTGCCAATGGTGGTCCTGGTAATAAGATGCTGAGAAATCTAGGTCACCGCTGCTGCCGTAACCACTCTCTGCTCAGCACATGATGACCCAGTACGGTGATTGTAGAGCTTCTGACAGAAACCAACCACAATGTTACGTGAACTGAACTGCGCAAGTGGTCGGTATGAGCAGTGCATTGCATTTCGCCCTGGAGAGAAGCTTCACCCGTGCGCTTCAGCAAGGTGTCTGTCTACCATTAGTTTCCAATAAGGATTAACGTTGACAGAGCTATCTAGTCTAGGTAAAGCATGAACAGCCAGCCTGGCCACCTTCTGCTTACAGGTCAGACTGACTGATTGGTATTTTTAATCACGCACTTGTGTTACCGTGCACTGTTGCTATCCATCGTTAGATCGCGGCATGGTTATAATAAAACTACTACTACGAGAGTCAGAAGAAGGTTGCTTAAGCCCGGCTGGTACCATTGAAACAGTCAAATTTGTAAGCTCCCGTCGGTCTGGCACACTCACTCAAGCTCTGACCATTTTTAACTTGCTGTGTTTTTTAACCTGCCGCGCGCACACTGGTTTTCAGCTCTTTGTTTTTTAATCAGATGTTTATGTTAATTAAGTAGCGCCGCGCGCGGAACAGTAGAAAGGAATTTAGTAACTGCCATGTATAGCTTGAGTTATCGGTCGAGCCGTGCAGCGCAGCCTTGCGGTTGCAGGCAGGGTGGTACTCTGTCCGAATCTGAACATTCTGGCGAATTACTGCGCCGGTTCCGGTCATACGCTTCTTGGGGTGATTTGCGGTGCACTCCACCAGCTCACTGCGCAGGTCAGCAACGTGCGAATGCAAGCGCTCGCCTAGCAGTACTGCCAGCCACTGTTTGACATGTTTCTCCAGCACCGCTGTTCGATGCCGTACGTACGCCGTGACCTCACCCTTCGTCTTCGTCTTCGTTTCGTTTCGTTTCGTTTGCAGTGACAAATCACCGGCGAGTGGATAACCAGCGGTGGTAGTCAAATCGGCGGTCGCGTTATCCCGTATATGCACGACGACGACACACGGACCGCCGGGTGTTACGTGTTGAGTACGTCGCAAACAAAGACCCCAGTCATAAATCGGTGTCGATCTGAGCTGAAGCTGCTGCGCTGCGCGGAGTTCCGTCAGACCAGACCAGAGAGATGCTTGTACGCTGTGCGCGGGATGGAATCTTGTGCCATATGGAAGGTGTCTTGCGCTGTAGCAGCAGTGGGAGACATGCTGGTACTACTACAAGATCCACCGCTCGTACGTACGCGGCGGTACGTCCAGCCAATTGCCAAAGGTATCTTTGCCCCTTCGGGCTCTCTCGCTCGTCTCCAGCGGGAATCCGTTCGTGTGTGTGTGCGCTTGTATGTACGCGGCGGTACGTCAATGCCCAGCCAGAGGTATCTTGCCCTCTCGTGGCTCTGCAGGTTCGTTGGTTGGAACAGTAACCGCAAAATGATTCAGATAATGTCATCGTCTACATCCTACCGCCCTGAATATGCGCGTTTTCAAGAGACAAGCGTGTCGTGGTTTCACGTGATTAGGACTTGGGAGTAGGTTAGGCCAATAATTTCCGGAGACGCTGGAGGGTGCATCATCATCATCATCATTATCATCGCATTGTGGTCAACTAGCTACCGAGAGTGGTTGGTTAGCATAATTAGCTGTTGGCCTTGCTAGATTAGCTTGAGATTCAGAGCGGAGAAAACAAATAATAGGCTCTGAAGGCGGGAAGCATCTTGACCACGAGAGAGGTTCAGTTGCTCTAAAAAGACTCATTTCAACCACGATATAATTCACCTGCGCTGCGGGGCTTCTAGATGCATCTAGGCGTCAAATTAATTGGTTAGACGCTGGTTTAAGCAAATCGTTTCTGCTGTTGCATTGCACCCAAGGTTTGGGAGCTGGAACTGACTCACCGAGGCGTGCCGGTCAACAGAGGCTGCCTTTAACTTGTTGCCTTCAGTCACTGCTCATCAGATTCCGTGAACTGCAGCAGATCGAGGAGGACAGTTACTGTTGCTTCCTTGTCTGTTCAGTTCCCTTGATTCTGCCGCATCCTGCTGCTCATGTCATCTTGTTGCCTACTGCAGTAGAATTCCTCAGCTTTTGCCTGTCAGAGCGAGCGAATGTAACCAACTTCTCTGGGAGGCATGACGATACTGTCAGACTGAGAAGTGACAAGGTATAGCACATCTCGCTTCCGCTGGTGCCTTTGTGCCAGCATGATTCCTTCCTTCTTTTTAGCATGTCCCTTCTGACCACGGCCTAATCATTGTGTTAATTAGCCCTCATGCATAATTGAGTAGGCATGTCTTTAACAACTCACTCACACACACGATCGTGATCTGTGCTACTCCGTAGTATTGTATATTGATCATCGCCTTCGAGACTCGACGTACTCCGTGACCTCATTCGCATCGCAAGTTGCAAATGAAAACGATCCATTCAGAGGCATAATGCAGAAGCTCTCCATGTGCAAGTGTGCAACTAGAGGTGGGTGCGTTGTTAGCACCACCTTGTTAGTCAATTAGTCATTAGCACCACCTTGTTAGTCAATTAGTCATTAGCAAGATGCATTCATTCGCAAAAAAAATAAATAGCAAGATGCATTGTGCTGTCTCTTAATCTGCTCGCTGTACATCTTCGCAGCAGAAAGGAGGAGACCACACCGCCCTCTAGATTCACTGCTGTGCGCCCAGATTTGGCAAGCTGCCATTTGTTTGTTTATCCCTCTTGATTCCCGACGCTGTATAGCAGGCTTTGCCAAAAAAGATACTAACAAAACTACACTTGTTCTGGGATCTAGATAGATCCTGTGAGAGATACAGTCTGTCTGCGAGTAAAATGCCCGGCGAGTTGGGTCTGGGATGAAATGGTCTCGGCGCTGTGGCGGCAGCGGGAGACACCCGCTGTACGGAGATGGAGGTATGGAACGCTCATGGCGATTGGAAAATGTTGGATCTGCGTGGTCCGGTCACGCGGGGCCCTCCAGTCTTGGATCTGATCTGGGCGGACAGTTTCGAGTTTCTGCCCATGGGCTTCGCCGAGTCCCACCGGCACTCCCCAAATGCGCTAGGTGTGTGGCACTCTCACATCGGCCGGCCCCAGCCCACAAGACCAGCCTAGGGCGCCTGCATGCAGGGAAAACAATCCTACCTGACCGGGTCGATTTTCCATCATGTAGGATTTTAATGGCGTCCCTACCCACCTCTCTCATGAACTCGCCTCTTCTCCCTCACCCCTCGAAATCACCACCTCCGTTGTCGCCGCCCCGCATCGGCGCAAACAATTCAGCAGCAGCCGCCCCACACTCGCCATTGTTCGGAGCCACCGCTGTGTCACATCATGGTCTAGAAGCCGTCGCTTCTACGATCTGTCGTCGAGTTACCACATGTTCTACAAACGCTATCGAACGCTGTTACTGGCCTCCCTTTTCATCTCGTGTGTGTCGATCGGTAGGTCATCTTCTACCGCGGCTCGTCGACTCACCGACACGCAGGGACGACCGGGCCACCGTGTGCCGCCTCGCACACAAGGTGTGTCGGGTCGTTTGCCTAGGTATACTTTTTCTACATTCTTTGCCTTGAGAAATTAGATAGAGTGGTCGGTTGTTTGATTGCTTCGTTCTTTGATGCATGTGCTATCGATAGCGACGATGAGATGAGAAGTAAGAGGAAGCAGATGCTGCCATCGAAGATGATGAGAAGTTGTGGATCGTGTCAGCTCTTCGTCATTTCTGAGAGCGGCTAAATGACGTTCCTCAATCTAGAGGTTCAAGGGTTGGAAAAGCAAAGAACAAAGATCGGCGATGGATGCTGGGTGCTGTGATCTCGAGGTCGACTATTCTGCTCATGAGTGATGCATGCAAAATGCATGCATGGACTTTGTAGTTTGTTGATATTCTAATATATTTGCATCTTACATACTATTATATACATGTGTTACATTGATTTTGGGGATTTTCCAAAATATTCCTTTTTGGGTAACTCTCGAGGACAGAAAAATCTTGTTTGACATTTGTGGACCTTGGCGAACTCACTAGAACTCAAAAGGACCTTCGAAACTCGGGATCGGGGACAGAGCGACATGGTAGGACTGAGGGAGCAAGTGGCGGTTCTGACAACCCAGCACACCACTACAGGTTGTAGTGCGCAAGTCGTTGACATATAATTCACGAAGTACCATTTTATAAATATCACATCGTTCGGAGTGGTACAACAAAAACATTGTAGGTTCACAACTTTTACATGTTCACAAATTCAAAAAAAATGTACAAAGGCTTTGAAATCCTCATCGGCCATTGAGGACTTTTATGAATAATGAAATTCAAACTACTAATTTGGTTAGCAATGGCATAACTAGATGAAATGCCACTGGAGCTTAGCAACTTATTTAAGTAATTATATGTTGCTTGGATCATCTATTTTATCCTAATGACTACTCTTCTGTTTCCATGTCTTCAGGTTCTGCTCCATATTCTATACCGTAGTGTACTCCTTCAATTCCTTCAGAAAGATCTGATTCCTTGTAATAGACCTCTCCGTCTTCACTGTTTGTACTAGTTTCCTCTATCTCGATATTCTTATAGTCTAGAAAGAACTAAGAAGATAATTTGAGTATGAGCGTACTAAATAAGTTCTAAAGTTGGTCGGGTAACCGTGGACCAATCATCCAGGTTCATGTTTTGGTGTTCAAGTTGGTTTCACTATAAAAATATCCCATACCCAGAGGATTTTTCAGGTGACACAAGCAGAAAGTACCTACAATAGTTAGATGCGCAGCGGATGAGGGTTCATAGTGGCTTTCGAGGGTGGCACAAATATTTACACCATGGTATTATCGATACCGATACTAAATTGTGCCGTGATACGTGGTAGACAAGTGTGGCTATTTTTGCCGTGGTTGACTAGGTGCATGCACATTCGCTGACGCCATGGATTATACTTGCGTAGTGGGACATTCTGGGATGGCAGGTTAACCCTGTCCCACTGACCGCTGAGCCCCACCATGAAAGGAAAAAGTCGACCAGGCGGTTAAAAATAAATTATCTCTTCCGTACTCTTCATTGTCTCCCCATCCCGATCCTCAGTTATCTTCACCCTCCCTCTGCACGAAAGCTTTAGCTGGAGGCAGGGCGAATCCGACGAGAGCTAGGCAGCGTGCTACAGAGATCGACTATGAGATGGACTTAAGACTTTTTTCTTGATTTTTATTTTGATTTAGCGGATATTTTGGGTTTCCTGGTCGAGATCGATCTACGTTTTTACATTTGGAGGGAAATATGGTTTCTTAACATTTCATCACCCATCCTACAGATTCTGTCTGGATTACCTCCTGATGCTATTAATGACGACCCGCAATGAAATCGGGTTGAGTGTGTGCATGTGCAGACTTCCACCGCGTCGCATAGTTATGTATGACCGTCGCTGGACCAATCACACGGGCCGCATGTTCCTTGGATGCGGTTAGGAGGTTCCTAATTGCAGTGCCATTGTATGGGATGGTAGGGAGCACAAGTTGGGGCACCTTGTGCGGATGTTGTACTATCTATGGAATCAAGTTAATCATAATGAAGCGCTGTGCGAGCAACGAAAGATGTTCCAGATTGAGAAAATGAACACCATAACTCAACAAGAGGCAGCCAACTTTCTCCGTGAGCAGAGGGAGGAATGTCATGAGCTCTCCTACGAGATGCTCGACGTCATTACTAGAATGATACAGATAGTTCAAACTGATAATGTGCTGGACCTGCGGGATGAAGACGCAGACTCTGTTACCTCTGATGAGTCTATTGAGGAGGATTAGTTTGAACATGTTCTCTATAATTGAGTAGTAATTCGTGTGTTTATTTTTTGGATCTGTATTGTACAATTATTATCTAAGTATAAGTACTTTATTTCCTTTTGTTATTATTGTCTCCCTATCTAGTTTAATGGGCCAGAACGACCAAGCCCACCAAACTTCAGATCTCAACCTCATATGAAAGAAATCGTTCAGTTTCAGATCTCACTATTACTCCCCACCTCTAGATCTTAGTTTCCCCCATCACCTCTTCGGCGACCTCGACTGGGGTTGCTCGAACCGCTCCGCGCCCTCGACCGCGGCTGTGCAAACCTCTCTGGCTCCCTCGATCGCGGCTACGTGAACCGCTCTAGCGCCCTCCATGGTACCTCCCGTTGATCGGAATGGTACCTGTATCTTAGGAATTTTTGTTCTAATTATTCTAAGAGAATAAGGTAGTGTTGTTGGACTCTGTAGGTTAGGAATGTCTAATGCAGAGAACAATTCTAACAAGGTATCTAGCTCTTGTTCGGCCATGCCCTCGACCATGCAAGGTAAAATGGTGAGACTAGATCAATAACATACATGTATATATGTGTGTAAAGTAACATAAGTTCATTTCAGGATCAAATGCCCGAGTTGTAGATAAGTACGGCCCTTGCTATAGGTTTGACAATGTTGTCTACATGGCTAGATTAAGAAGGAGAAACCCGAGTAATATATAAGCCAACAATTCCTTTACATTTGCACCATGAACAAGAACAACATCTTCAAATAAAATATGGTAGCTTTCTTACCATAACTACTAGTTGTTTTTTATTCCTATTGATGTTCATACTTATCACGGCCATAATTATTTCTTCCTTCATATGCAATACTTTTTATGCCCTTTTCCCATATATTTCCCATTTCTCATATTCATGAAGATCACGGTGGCAATGAGATCATCAAAAAAGTTCATGTGAAGCATGAAAATGATGGCACTGTTATCTTGACTTTAAATTAGGCAGACTTTCATAAGAAGCTGGAGGATGTTTGTGCCTTCGAGTTTAAACCAAAGGAGGGTTATCTGATCATGACGGTGCATAAAATCTAAGTTAGGTGTTATGAAATAGTTAGTTAGTTTTTTAGACATGTATGTGAACTAGATTAGGGTGACGAACATGCATCTGAACTATATATGTGTATCACTGTCGTGGTTTTCTGTATATTATGAGTTTTCTGTATTTTTCTATATGTGATCTATATACAAAACATTCTAGATTAGTTATCAATTTAATTATATTACTATGCACTAACGCATCCGCCCACATATACCACACCAGGAAGTATCTTTGTGCTATCATATCACAGCTGACATGATATATACGCAGTGCCTCCCTACATGGACTGCGACGTAAACGCTTTGCTTTCGTGGAAGCGCTAGTTCGGCGAATCATGTTGTGCTGCGCCAAAAAAATCTACTACTATTGCACAATCCCCGACACAGTTATCCCTAGCGGGTTTTATTGTCGCGCTAGCACGAGCATAGCGACTAAGACTATGCCTCGACGTCTATAAGCACCAGCGCCCGAGATCCGTGTTATAGTGTTTCTTATCAAATATTGATTTTAATATAGAAAAACTATGTCCGTCAGTTTTCATCGGTTCTCAGAACTTTCTTCAGTTTCTTTCCACGCTGCGTTCGCAATTCATTTCTCGGATAAGGAGTATCAAGGAGATGCTCTATGACTACTCACAATGTGCCATCGGCTACCCCAAAGGAGGTGCCTTCTACCCCGGCGACTGATCTTGCCATCTGATTTCCGCGGCTATGTAATGTGAGACCGGCCAGCATGTGCCCTTTTTTGTTCGCTAGACTTTGATTCACAGCGATTTGCATCGACGTGATCGTCGAGACTATGTGATCAATTTGTAGACGCCAAAACTATGTGATCGGCGGTTATGATTTGAATTTTTCAACTTATTTGGAGCTTCGGCCGGGAGCCAGCGCCTCCCCAATTGACGAACTGGCACCGGATGCTTTAGGACTACTCACAATGTGCTATCATAGGTGGTGGTATAGGATGTAGGATAGAGTGTTGAATCAAGCATGAATCTTGATTTGACTCACTAAGACTACTAGATACCGTATCTTAGTACGTAAAACTAAAAAAAAAATGCCAAATCAATCATGCATTAAAATTCTACAAATAAATAAATAAATAAATAAAATGAGACCATGATACTGATACTACATGATATCATATATCTTAGAGGTTGTATCATATATACTGATATCATATGCATAATAGTACATTATACTCCAGTCTAATTCATTCAACATGCAATTGAACACTGATATGCTGCACTTAGTTCGAGACAGGGTGACTGATCATTGCCTGTGATCATTTCCAGAACCTCGACGTGATTAGTTTTGGGCCTGTTTGTCAAACATTACGTTAACTCGGTCCAGATGATTGACATATGGCAAGCCAACGCAAGTTGCAGCTATCTCCATGGCCACACGATTACTTTTGTGTCACTGGTCCTGGCACTAAGATGCTGTGAAATCTCGGTGACTCTCCGCTCGGCACGGTAGGCTGCTCAACATAGTACTCCGCATACCCCGCAAAAAAAAAACATAGTACTCCGCATGGTGACTTAGTACAGTGATTGCAAAGCTTCTTACAGACCGAACCACAATCTTACGCGAGCTCAGTCACTGGTCAGTACATGCATTTTCGCTGAGGAGAGAACTTGAGCTGTGCTCTTCAGCAAGGTAAAGCATGAACAGCCTAACCACCATTACGGCACTGCAGCCTCTGCCGGATAGGCATGTGTTTTAAACGCCCAGTTGCGTTATACTAGTACACTGGTTCTATCCACCGTGATCAGGGCATTGTTTAAAATACCACGAGAGTCAAAGAAATGTTGCTTAAGCCAGAATAGTGTCATTGAAACGGTCAAATTAGTTAGCTCCCGTCCGCGACACTCATGCTCCGACCATTTCGAACTGTTTCTCTTAACCTGCCGCACACTGGTTTTCAGCTCGTCACTGCCTCGGTCTGTCAGAAGAAGGCGTTTGAGTGAAAAGCGGAGAAGAGTCCTCGCTAGCTGCAGATTCAGGTTCAGATGCTATGTTAAGTAGTGCCGCCGCGGAACAGTAAAAAGGAATTTAGTAACCGACATATTATACTCTATATAGGTTGAATTATTGATCGAGCGCAGGCTTGCGGTTGCCGTTGCAGAGGGGTGGTGCTCTGTCGGCTCCGATCGTAAGTGGGGTTATTTGCGTTGCACTCAACCAGCTCATTAGACAGGTCGGCACTGGAGTGCGACTGTTTGACATGTTTCTTCCACCAATATTTAGCACCGTCCAGGGGGGCGTCTCGTCTACGTACGTACTCCGTGACCTCACCCGCTAACTGAAACCAGTCAACGCAGCAGTCGGCACCACCATATGCATGACGATCGAGTTGGTGACGCGCCACAGCCACTGAACCAAGAAATGTTGAGGACAGCAGCGCGTCGTAAAATCATGCAGTATCACATATAGGGCGTGTCCAGAACTCTTCCAGCTTCCAGGAAATCCAGAGAGGAACACCACTGAACATCCAAATTTGGCGGAGCTAGATCGTCAGAGAAGCCAGACCTTTTTGATTTACAGTTTGTCAGCGCCGTGGTGTGGGTCTGAACTGAAGCTGAAGATGGGACGTGTAGTCGTGTGTGCCTCGTCAGACAAAGAGAGATGCTCGTAACGTTGTGCATGCACGGAATCCTCCCGCGGAGGAGGAGGGCTCGCTATATGGAAAGTGTCTTGTGCTGTAGCAGCAGTGGGAGACATGCTGGTACAAGATCCAGCGCTGGGGTGCCCCGACAGCACGGGAGACGATGCTATCTTGCCCCTTCGATCGGCTTTGCCCTTTTTGGTTCCCAGCAAGAAATCCGTTCGTGCGTGCGATGCGATGCCGATGGGATCTCGCCAGTTCGCAGGGTTTGTTGGTTGGAACCATCAAGGACTTGTCATTCCTATCAAAAGCGGTTCACATAATGTGTCCGTTTACTACCCGAATAAGCTCATTTCTTCCAGATAAGTAAGTGTATCATGGTTTCACCCTACCACAGTAGCAGGTTCGGCGAATAATTTCCAGATATGGTGGTTAGTGTGTGACGCTTCACTGCATGCTGGTCAACTACCAAGAGTGGTTAGCACTATTAGCTAGTATTTCCTGGTTAGATTAGCTTGGGATTCAGAGCGGAGAAAACAAACAGCATGTTGGAGCCAAGAACAGCAGGTTCAGTTTCAATAACGCTTCACGTGCTATTATAATGCGGTGCTTCTAGTTCTAGAAGGCATGCATTAGAGGTCAAATTAGCCGCTGGTTTAAGCAAATCGTTTCTGCTGTTGCGCAGTTCCTCCCACAGTCCCATTATTGGAAGCCAGCCATGGAGGTTGGTACTGACCAAAACATGCAGGTCAACAGAGTAGAGCTTCTAGCTTAAACCCGCCTGCATCCTTGACTAACCAAGAACCGGCAGTGACTCAAGTACACGTTCCTTGGGCTACTGCTCGATCAGATTCTGCGAACTGCAGCAGCTTGACCAGTCACTGTTGCTTGCAAGCTTGTTCCCTTGTGCATGTCGCATCCTGCTCGCGCCATCTTTTCTGCCTACTGTGCTAGAATTCCCTCGACATATGTATGTCAGTGTCAGAGGGACAAGGTGACAAACCCTTTCCGAAAAGGGCATATATGTCTGTCAGATTCAGAAATAACTAACTTTGCTAAAAAAGATCTACGCTTGTTGTAGAATCTAAATCGTGTGGGAGATCGATACTTTCTGCGAGCGAGGTGCAACGAATGTGGTCCGGGGGCAAATGGTCTCGGCGCTGTAGCGGTAAAGGGAGACAACCGCGGTACGAGGATGCGATACTACTCTCCCGGTCTACTGGGCGCTTCGAGTTTCTGCCCATGGCCCTCTTCCGGTCCAGGGAGGTAAAATACAGCCTGACGCGGCATCGGGCTGGGGACGCATATGGGCATCACGGATGGGCCAGCGCATTGTGGCCAGTGTTTGTTTTTTCTATTCTATATTCTATTTTTTTTCTCTTTTTCTGGTTTTTAAAAGACTCGGAATTTGATAAATTGTTCATGATTTTTGAATATTATTGTTTTTGCATCCATGGATTTTTAAATTAGTTCATATTTTCAAAACTGGTTCTTTTAAAAAAAAAATCTTAATTCTTTTGTAAAACGTTCACTTTTTTTAAAAAAGTTCTCAATTTTGTTTAATTTAGTTCATGATTTGTCAAAAAATATTCATGTTTTTAAATTATTATTTAACAAAAATGTTGAAAGAGAAAAAGTTGAAAGAAGCAAAAAGGAAAAATGTCTCAACTACGCCGGCCCATCGGAGATGTCCCCCTTGGGCGCCAACCACCCATGCCGTAGTGGATGACATATAGCACCGTACCTAGGACGAAACCGTGCGGGCAAGCGAGACACGTAACTGAGACGGAAACATGGGCAAGGGCAGGAGCGGATCCAGGATTTGACCATAGGGGGCGAGATGATAGTGATGATAAAATAGGTATATAACAGAATAAAATCTTAAATATATATAGTTTTGTTGTCCGAATGCATGTACTATAACCAGAAGTTTCATTTTATTTGCTTTATGATTACAAACCCATCAAACAAGTCTACGGTCTCATGAACGATCAAATAAATCAATAACTCAATAGTTAGTTAATCACTAAATAATTTATAAAAAGTACTGGTCTATATAATCTGCAATTGATCCGACAAAACAATTTCTACTAGAGGAGGTAATCAAACTAACAATTATAGTAGCCAACATGCAATATATTTAGGATCATGCCTAGGGCGATCAATTTATTGATTGGGCTTGACGAGTGTGGTGGCAGAATGGTATTTGATAGTCCTAGACATACCAGAGTTGTGCTTTGTTCCTTCTCTAATCGGTAATCACGAACAAGACGATGCTTGAATACAAAATCCTGATCCTAGTGACATGCTCAATCAACGATACCCTGACCCTGGGTAGGCAACGCCACATCGGATGTGGAGAAGGGAAAAATAAGCCGACTAGATCGTTTAGGGAAACCAAGTAGAGCACAAATTTAGATGCGTCTCATGGATCAGTTGCCCGATCTTTGGTCTTGCTGATGCTTCAATATGTATGTATTATTTTTTGATGGCTAATTTTTTAAGCTTGGCCCATAAAGTTTTAGCAATCAACACATGGCACACATTGATCTAGGCTAGACAGAGTATTACGATTAGAAGTATAACATCAAAATTAGTGCTTGCCCCCGCTACATATCCTTGAAAGGGGTTGAGCCATAGGGGGCCTGGTCACCCCTCGTCCCTCCCTGGATCCGCCTCCGGGCAAGGGACCTACCACTAGGGTGGTGTCAAGTTAGATTCCGTCAAAATTCTACTCTCTCTGTTTCAAAATATAAGATGTTTTAGCTTTATGAAAGAGCATGAACCTACACATGTAAGATTTGCTAAAATCTTATATTTTCAAATGGAGAAAGTATTTCTTAATTCATTTGCTAAAATCTAGAGGTAAGATTTTGACGAAATCCCTTACCTGTCATGGCTCCTTGTATTAAGAGCATCTCTAACAAATACCCTAAATGCTAGTACTGCAAAAGTGGTTTGCAGTTTACCGCAAACCACATTTGCATTACCAAATTCATCGACGCAGAACAGATACCGAATCAAATACTGCAAATTAAAAAAATAGTTTGGTGTCAGATCGATCACAAGTTCATATATAGAGGGGATAGTTTGATCTTACAAATCATCATATTTACAAAACAAATCGATGCCACTACGGCATCGATGCAAACCGTAGCGCAGGCCTAACCGTACCGGTGGTAACTACTCACCGGAGCGCGTTGTCGCAGCGCCGCGCCTACTCGATGTCGTCGGAGGAGGAGTCGGAGTCATCGGAGTAGTCCAGGACGAAGAAGCCGAGGCGCGCTTGGTGCTCATGCAGGGAGCAACGCATCACACGGCGGACCTAGCGCTGCTCCGCTTCATGCTCGACGCGGCGGCGCTTGGCGTGGTCCCACACATTGGACACGACCGTCCCGAGCGAATTAAACTTCGCCTCGCGGACGTCGTCTCCTCCGTGGATGCGCCTTCGCCGGAGGAGTCAGAGGAGTCAGAATTGGCGACGACATGGGCCACACGAAGCGGAGAGGGCGCGCGCGCGGGCATGGAAGTCGGACCTGGCTGCGGCGCACGGACGGCGGCCGCGCAAGGCCCCTCGCATCCGCGTCGTTGCGACTGGGCCCGAAAAGCCCGAAGCCGGCCCAATCCGCCGACGAAGCGCGGCTACGGGCCAGAGCTCCGCGAGCTCGCGCGGCCTCCGAGCGACGGCGAGTGGCCTCCTCCGTGGAGACCGGTGGCGCGCGAGCTCGGCCGCTCGAGCTTCCGCCGCGGCGCGGAGAAGCTCCACCACGGCCGGCCACATTGCGACACAATTGGCCGGCCATGCGTGTGGGGAGGGCTGATGCGGCAGTGGTTGGCGGTGATTTGAGTTGGGGTGACGGACGGCGGCGGAATCGGTGTCGGTGGCGCGACCGAGGCAGGGTTTCTGCGTGTGGGGAATGCGAGGAAGACGATCCGGTTTACCGCATCCAAGGACTCTCATCCCAAATATATGCGGGACGGACGAACCCCTCGCGTCGTAACCCCTCGTGTCGTCCCTAGGAGACGCCAGGGGCGACAAAACGCATCGCCGCCAAAGCGCCCTCTGCTGGATCCGATCGCCGCCGCTGCCGCCGGCTCACGCACGGTGGCGGCGGGCCTAGCTGCCGAATGTAGCTGGATGGGCGGTACGTCGGAAGCGGAAGCTGGAGCTGCTGAGGCGGCGGCGGTGGAGGCTGAGGTGCTGCGACCTAGGCGGCATCCTTGGTCGGGGTGGAGGCGGTGGTCCCCCATGGCGGCGATCTGGTGGAGGAGGCGCTGGTGTTAGGATTCCGCTTGGAAGACCTAGATCGACCCTCTAACCCTATTTTTCGGCGGGATCCAGGCGAGGCCATAGACCTTCTGGCCATGGTAGGCGCGATCCGGAGTGGCAAAGTGTGGTCGTGGGGCACGCTGAGAGATGAGTTCGATCTGGACTTTGTTCCGATCTGGTACTCGTCTCTGGCGTTGCCTTGCCTTCTCCTTTGCTGTTCTGATCGGCGGCGTGAGGGCCTGCTGGTGTGCTTGAATAATGGAGGCGGTCCTATGGTTTCACTCCCGCCAAGATGGAGTTCTGCTTGATGCTTGCCCTCGGTGATCTGGTTGGAATGGTGAGTTCTGGAAGGCTCCGCCCCGGCGAACTTCCATGGGCGAATAATGCCTGGAGATTGTCTGATTGGAGGGATTAGGTCGTGCGCACCCATGTTTTACTCTGACCATTTGGGTTCAGAGGGAGCGCTTCGAAGCTCTGTTGGCTGTTAATATCACGGGGCATGTTCTCGTTCTATGGTGCTGACGGAGAATGTCATGGAGACCGAGAGCTGAGGACCGACTATGGTGGTTCGAGTCTGGATAGTGACAAGGAATTGGCTTCGTGACTCGTGACTTGGAGCAGTGGCATGCAAGTGGGGGTTCACAGTCTTACCTTTCAGGACGAAAACCCAGTGTCTGGCCTTAATTGAATGTGCCTGGCAATGGCCTTGTTGAAGATATTGTTTTGAGAGCGTGGATTTTCTTGAGGGTAAAAACCTAAGATCTATGATCGGGCAATAACGGGTTTGTGCACTGTTCCCTTCTTGGAGGTGTCGTTTTTTAAGAAACTGGACTTCTGGTGTTGTCTTGGTGGTGGTAGTACTGCTGTTTCAACGAATGGATCACTATAGCGAGACTTTTCTTTTTTGTAATTTTTCTTTCTTTTTTGCTATGTGCATCCGTATGGCCGCTAGGACAATGCGTTGTTGCAGAGGTTGGGTGTAATTGATATCTTCTGATATTAATATATGTTCCTTTCAAAAAAAAATGGTGGACGGACGGACCATTTTGCGGTTTCTGGACATGACAGTTTCTAGACGCGATACCGTATATCAAACCGAAATTTTATGGACCGAGATATGTGGTATCTGTTAGAGATGCTCTAGCAGACCTGGATGCTCTCTATGTCGTGTGCTATGTGGTGTGCGTGCGACGGGGGAGCCCTGTCTCTCTTCTTCTGAAACGATATTACTCGAACGACATACTAGTTCGTATGTCTGGTCGTCTCTAGCGAGTACACGGGGCCTAGCCACGAGAGTCAAAGGAAGGTTGCTTAAACCTGAATAGTGCCATTGAAAGAGTCAAATTAGTTAGCTCCCGTCCGCGACACTCATGCATGCTCCGACCATTTCGAACTGTTTTTTTCTTAACCTGCCGCACACTGGTTTTCAGCTCGTCACAGATTGTTGAGTGAAAAGCGGGGAAGAGGCCACGCTAGCTGCAGATGCAGATTCAGATTCAGATGCTATGTTAAGTAGTGCCGCCGCGGAACAGTGGAAAGGAATTTACTAACCAGTTACGTAGTGTTGACTTATTGATCGCGCAGGCTTGCGGTTGCCGTTGCAGAGTAGTGGTACTCTGTCCGACGAATCTGAATATTCTGACGAATTATTGGCGTCGGCTCCGGTCGTAGGCTGGTAACTGGTTTGATTTGCGTTGCACTCAACCGGCTCATTACACAGGTCGGCACTGGAGTGCTAGTGTTTGTCATGTTTCTTCCAGCAATATTTATTTTAGCAGCATCGTGTCCACCGTCCAGGGGGCGTCTCAGTCTACGTACTCCGTGACCTCACACAGTCACACGCTAACTGAAAGTAGTCAACTCGGCAGTCGGCGTGCTTCCGAGTCGAGTAAACCCGGTTTTCCCCTCGCGCCGCTAGGGAGAGGAAAAAAGAGATCTGGTCAAAGAGCCGAAGCCAGGGTACCTGTAGACCAAAGTAGCTTCGTTTTTACGCCGTCCATCGTCTTTTCCGGGGTGATGATGACGACGCCGAATGATTTTTCTTTTTCAGATCCTTCCTCTATGTATTTGGAGATCATTCTATTCAAGTAAGGATGATGTGACGGTGGTGGCATCCTCGTGGTGGATTTGTGTCCTCAAGCTTCGCTGCTGCGGCGACATATGCTCCAACGTCGGCATGGAACTTGGGAGTAGTCCAAGAGCGGATACAGATTGTGGTACGCATCGGCGGCATCTGGAAGATGGTGGATCGTGTGTTGGGTCCGTGGTTCGTGGATGACAGGTGTGGTTTCCCTTCGACGTCTTAGTCGTGCGAGAATGTTAGATCTAGAGCTCGATGGCGTATCCAGAGTGATGCCCTGGTCTGATTCGTTCAACGACAATAATTTCACTTTGGGTGAACTACCTTGTAGGTCCGCAAAGCTACATGTCGGATATGGAGCCGCATCAAGGTCAGGTGAGGTGGTGTCATTTTTTACTTTGGTGGCTAGTGTGGTGCCAAAGGCAGATGACAGGCGTTGCATTAAGTTCAGAGGTGTCTCCAGTCTAGATTGTATTTTTTTTCTTGGCTGGTGGTCTTTTACGCAAAGGCTAGCGTTCTGCTGTCTTTTGAGTTTTGTCACGTTGGTGTGCCTTGTACTTTATGATACAACAAATGAGACACATATTATCGTGGAAAAAAAACTTGGCAGCCCCGTATGGATGACGAGGTATGGCTGACGAGTTCGTGACGCGCCTTAGCCACTGAACCACGAAATGTTGAGTAAAGTAGTGTGTCGTAAAATCATGCTAGTTTGTGAGTGTCGTGGTAAGCTGAAGCTGGCGGCGTGTGTGTTTCTTCAGACAAGATAGATGCCTGTAGCGTTGTGCATGCACGGAATCCTCCCACGGAGGAGGACGTGCCTCGTGCCATATGGAAGTGGTCTTGGGCTGTAGCAGCAACGGGAGACATGCTGGTACTACAAGATCCAACGCTCGTACGCCCCGGCAGCACGGGGGACAATATGATGCTATCTTGCCCCTTCGTTCCGTTCGTGCGTGTGATGCAATGCGATGCCGATGGGATCTTGCCAATTCACAGGGTTTGTTGTTGGACAGCTCATTCTTATAAAAAAAAGGGATAAACGGTTCAGATAATCACTACAAGAATGGCGTGGTGCGCCGACGGCCGACCCGTACGCCAATGGCCAATTATCAGGACCGTCGGCGTAGCACCGTGCCAGGCCAGCTCCGCTTCCGAGCCATCGGCGTAGTCTCGCCGTCTGCGTAGCCACGATACGCCGACGGTGGCCCTCGGCGTACGGGGTGTCCGCGTGGCACTTGCCGGCCTGGCTGGGACGGATCCCTAACGGCGCCATCAATACGCCGAGGGTTACCGTCGGCGTACCGTCATACGTTTTTTTATTCATACTCCGAGGGTCACTGTCGGCGTACCGCCGTACATTTTTATTTATTTTTTCCACCTAATTATAAATTTATTTTATATTTGTATTTATTTATTAGTATCAATTATTTAGGTTCTATTTTATCAAATCGACGGATTTGTAGCCTCCAAATAATAGTCTCCACGCCCATATGAAATGTCGAATCTTCTCACACCTTGAGAAATTTGCATGTTTGTAAGTGTTATTATCACATGTGTGTGAAATTTATATATCACACTTTTAGTGAAGTTGTTCAGAGATTCAATCCTTATTACTAGGGGGTAGACGATCCGAGGCCCACAGATCAGGGTTCCGCGGTAAACCGCGCTCCGGGTCATAGGAAACCCTTAAGAACTTGCATGTGGCCCTTGCACATGCATGGAGGTGCGGCGTTGTGTTGAAACATACAAAACCTAGTCCCCGGGTTGCATGAATGTGTTCCCCTTCGCATGCATACGCTGTGACCTAAAAGAGAAGGTTCTGAACTTATATAAGGGGGAAACTCCCCGTTCCGGTGAAACCGGGTAGGATACTGCCGCACCTTGTGAAACAACATGGTTTTACATCATCATATGACCTAAACAAACACAAAACAAGAGAGAGCTACGCCGGGCTACCCCTGTCAGAGGAACGTTTAGAGGGGTAGACGATCCGAGACCCACAGATCAGGGTTCCGCGGCAAACCGCGCTCCGGGTCGTAGGAAACCCTCAAGAACTTGCATGTGTCCCTTGCACATGCATGGAGGTGTGGTGTTGTGTTGAAACATGCAAAACCTAGTCCCCGGGTTGCATGAATGTGTCCCCCTTCGCATGCATGCGCTGTAACCTAAAAGGGAAGGTTCTGGACTTATATAAAGGGGAAACTCCCCGTTCCGGTGAAACCGGGTAGGATACTGCCGCACCTTGTGAACCAACATGGGTTTACATCATCATATGACTTAAACAAACACAAAACAAGAGAGAGCTACGCCGGTCTACCCCTGTCAGAGGAACGTTTAGGGGGATAGACGATCCGAGACCCACAGATCAGGGTTCCACGGCAAACCGCGCTCCGGGTCGTAGGAAACCCTCAAGAACTTGCATGTGGCCCTTGCACATGCATGGAGGTGTGGTGGTGTGTTGAAACATGCAAAACCTAGTCCCCGGGTTGCATGAATGTGTCCTCCTTCGCATGCATGCGCTGTAACCTAAAAGGGAAGGTTCTGGACTTATATAAGGGGGAAACTCCCTGTTCCGGTGAAACCGGGTAGGATACTGCCGCACCTTGTGAATCAACATGGTTTTACATCATCATATGACCTAAACAAACACAAAACAAGAGAGAGCTACGCCGGGCTATCCCTGTCAGAGGAACGTCTAGGGGGGTAGACGATCCGAGGCCCATAGATCAGGGTTCCGCAGCAAACCGCGCACCAGGTCGTAGGAAACCTGTCAGAGGAACGTCTAGGGGTAGAATATAAAAAAGTATATAGTAATAATATAGTAATAATATATAGTAATAATATAGTAATAATATAATATAGTATAGTAATAATATAATATAATAATAATATAATATAGTATAGTAATAATATAAAAAAAGTATAAAGTATATACTAATAGTAGAAAATTAAAAAAACGTCTAGGGGGTAGAATATAAAAAAGTATATAGTAATAATATATAGTAATAATATAGTAATAATATTATATAGTAATAATATAATATAGTATAGTAATAATATAAAAAAGTATAAAGTATATACTAATACTAGAAAATTAAAAAAAGCGTCTAGGGGTAGAATATAAAAAAGTATATAGTAATAATATAATAATAATATAGTAATAATATAATATAGTAATAATATAATATAGTAATAATATAATATAGTATAGTAATAATATAAAAAAGTATAAAGTATATACTAATACTAGAAAATTAAAAAAAACCTAGCTACGCTGACGGCAGCCCTCGGCGTATCCTGGCCGTCGGCGTAGCGTTATCCCTTTTTTTGCCCGCGGCCCACCTGGGCCACTCACCCCGACCCTATCCCCAATCCGCCCCCGTCCCCGCCGCCACTCAACCTGTCCCGAACCCCGCCGCCACCAGCCGCTGCTCCCCGAGCTCGGGGCCGCCGCCGCCCCTCCTCCTCTCGACCCCGCCGCCACCCCTCCTCCTCCCGACCCCGCCGCCGCCCCTCCTCAATCGAAGCTCGCCGCCCCTCCTCCTCCCGACCCCGCCGCCACCAGCCGCTGCTCCCCGAGCTCGGGGTCGCCGCCGCCGCCTCCTCCTCCCCCATCCCCTCAGCCCTGACCCCGCCGCCACTCATCCCGCCCCCGGCCCCGCCGCCACCAATCGCCGTCCCTCCTCCTCCCGGAGCCCCGCCGCCTCCTCCCTACGTCGCCTCCTCCTCCCCGAGCTCCTCCCAGAGCCCCTCCTCCTCCCCGAGCTCGCGGCCACCGCCCCTCCTAGTCCCGGAGCTCGCCCCTCCTCCTCCCCGAGCTCGCCCCCTCCCTATGTCGCCTCCCCCGCGCAGCAGCCGCCTCGCTGCATCGCCCCCCTCCCTGTCCCGTCCCTCCGTCGAGCCATCGCCGGAGCTCCGGTCTCTCGTAGGTACATCGAGAATTTTAAAGATTAGAGCTAAATCCTACACTTGGCTAAAATAGATGAAATTTGCTAAATAGATGTTGCATATTTAACCATTTGTTCATGTTTTTTGCAGTTACCGGAGGGTGAGCGGGGGGTGTTTCAACGGCAGGGTCCCGGATCATCTTCGACGATTTGATCACGCTTCGAGGGTGAGAATCCGTTCTCCTCTCTTGTACCTAGGTTTATTTTCGTGTCTAGATCACCAAGTATGTCACGTCACCTAGGCGTCATCCCGACCGTAAGCGTTACGCGACTTAATATGCATTAGTGGTCTCGCATATTTTGAACCGTAACGCATACGGCTTTTATCGGGCAGTCGGCGAATTCGTAGTTGGGTATGGTTCTCCCTGGCTCTACCTCGATTCGAGACAGGATTTCGGTGACGCCTCCTCGTTGTTCTCCGGATGCACATCCTCTTGGCTTTTTGTCGAGACATGTATCGGGAGAGCAGCAGGGAGGTGCTGCTGAAATTCTGCTCGGATCGGGGTAGAGCCAGGGAGAACTTACCCAATCTACGGATCCGGCGGCTGGTTAGGACCCTCTTTTCCTATTAGACATGTAGGTTGATGAATGCGTAAAAATATGAAGCATTTAATCTCCTGTTTGATATAAAATGTTATATTTGTTGTTTGGCTCCCAACAAAGCAGAAGAGGATGGCTGATAATGGGTGGATGTACAGTGGCCGTATTAGTGCGACTAATAAAACAGACGATTGGGTACGGAACACTCATTTGTTAGTGAATGAGTTAGCGCGTGGTTCGAAGGCAATGGTTCAGGCACTTTGTCCCTGTGCTCATTGCACTAAGCGTCATCGTCAGGGAAAGGATGACATGTATAAACACCTTCTGCAATATGGGTACATGTCTAACTATGTCACGCAAGTCGACTTTGCTCGATACGAACGTGACATGGGTGAGGTGATGCGTGAGCGGCTCAATGGCAATGAGCACGATGGGATTAGAAACTTTCTAGATGATCTCATCGATACTGACCAGCCGGATTCGCCACCTCGATGGGAGGAACCACCAGAACCAGAGGAACCACCAGAACCAGAGGAACCAGAGCCAACCGCGAAGGCCTTCCTTGATATGATGGCCGCGGCTAAGAGGCCTCTGTATGAGGGTGCAAAGATTTCTCAGCTCGGTGCCATCTCTCAGTGTCTAGCCGACAAGTGCTAGTACTCCGCCACCCATTCTCACTTTGAAGCTAATCTGAGAACATGTGGTAACATGTTGCCCGAAGGGCATTGTCTGCCTAAAACCTTTTACGAAACGAAGAAACTCATGAAGGAGCTGAACATGGATTATGAAAAGATAGATTGTTGTCCAAAAGGTTGCCTTTTGTTTTGGAAACAGTTTGCGGATGACAAGTACTACTCCATTTGTAGGGCCTCTAGGTATGATGAGGTAAAGGGAAAGGATGGTCAGATGAGGCAGTCGAATGTCGCTCTAAAGATTCTTCGGTATCTCCCATTCATAAAAAGAATCCATCGGCTTTACTTGAGCGAGGAGACTGCCAAACAGATGATGTGGCACAAGAAGGGGGAGAGATATGAGGACAAGCACGGACAGAAGAAGATGGGACATCCGTCTAATGGTAAGGCATGGAAGAACTTCGATGACAAATACCCCCGATGGGCAGAAGAGGCTCGGAATGTCAGAATTGCGATAGCAACAGATAGCTTCAACCCATATGGTTTGTCGACGGGCGCGTACAGCTGCTGGCCGGTGTTTGTTATTCCGCTCAATCTCCCCCCGGAGTATTAATGCAACGGAAGACCATGTTTCTATCGTTGATCATTCCAGGGCCCGAGTACCCGGGGAAAAATTTGAGTGTCTACATGCAACCGATTGTGGATGATTTGAACCACTCCTGGATACACGGGACATTGACATACGACCGAGCATCAAAGAGAAACTTCTTGATGAAAGTTTGGTTGCAGTATACCATGCATGACATGCCCGGGTATGCCCTAACGTGCAGATGGTGTACACAGGCACCGACTTGAGTTTCTTTGGCTAAAGTCGGGTCGCAAGTATGTTGCGTTTGACACGAATCGACAGTACCTCAAAAGAAAGCATCCGTTTAGACAAGATAAGAAGAACTTCAAGAAGAGAAAAGTTGTGCATGAAGTAAAAGAGGTACCAAAGTTCGATGGTTCAGTTGTTGATGCCGAGCTACGTGCTCTCGTGCCTGCGGCGCCGGGAACTGGCCATCTATTTGCGGGATATGGTGTAACGCACAACTGGACTCATGCGGCGCCGGGAAAGAATTGGTTCAAGCCGCATGCCTACTACTGCCTTGATAATGTCCAAAAGAAGGAGTCATTCAGGTGGCTCAAATATATCGTGATGTTCCCTGATGGTTATTGTTCGAATATAAGTAAGGGAGTCAATCTTTCGATGGGACAAGTCACCGGGCTCAAGAGTCACGACTATCATATATGGATTGAGCGGCCGATGCCGGTGATGGTTTGAGGGTATCTCCCCGAGAAAGTCTGGCGAGTGCTTGCGGAGTTGAGCCATTTCTTCTGCACGCTCTGGCTAAGCAGATATGTCCTCTGGTTATTGAGAAGCTGCAAGTTCAGGTGCCGGAGTTGCTATGCAATTTGCAGATGATCTTTCCGCCAGGCTTCTTTACTCCGATGGCACATCTCATTGTGCACCTCGCAAACGAGGCACTCTTGGGGGGGCGGTGCAATTTTGTTGGCAGTTTTGTATTGAGAGAGAGTTTAAGTATATTCGAAAGATAACTGGAAACAAAGCCAAGATTGAAGGATGCATAGCTGAAGCAACATGCCTTCGGGAGATGGCAGACGCCGCGACAACCTACTGGCCCGATGATGTTTCCACTATGCATAACCCGGTCTCTCGTTACAATGTCGACCTGCCCAAGAATGACCCCAATCTCGAACTATTCCAATTTCCCGGTGGCAAGGCCGGTAAAGGACTAAAATATAGCTTGCCGAAGTAAGAGAAGGATTGCATAATGCTCTATGTGCTTATGAACATGAAGGAAGTGGTCGATTTCATTAGGTAAAATGGTAAACAAGTTCTTATTTTCTCGGTCTAATGCTCTATGCAGCTAGTAACTCGGTCTAATGCTTATTTTCTCCTTAGCGACTTCACGGATGAACAGTGGTCGGGACCGACGGATCCCTCTCCCATGGAGTTGGACACTCTACTGAAAGAGGGTGCTCCTGGAAATAAAAAACTTTGTGTCATGGTTCATGGAAAAAGTAATTTCTAACCTATCCCTCTTACCTTGCAATATGTGACTTGTCCCTCTTATTCCACGTAACTAATGAACGGAACAAACCTGTAGGGAGCTGATCCCAACGTTGAGATGTCAGATGAGCTGAAATGTGTTTCCCAAGGTTGTAACCGTGACGTCATGAAGTATGAGAAGTATAATGTGAATGGGTTTCGCTTCCATACAGAGACGCACCAAAAGGGGCGACCGAATGCAAAAACGGTAAATACTGGGGTCTTCACCAGAGGAGCCGATTCCCTTGATTACGACGGAAGGTTAGAGAATGTATACGAGCTGACCTTCAATCGTACGAACGTACAACTCAATCTTGTTGTGTTCAAGTGCCACTGGTTCGACCCAAGGGGTGGACTGAGAAGTACCCCTTCTATTGGGTTAGTTGAAGTTAGGCCTTCAACCACCTATAGCGGAGCCGACGTCTTTGTTGTTGCTCACCAAGCCAACCAAGTTTATTATTTGCCCTACCCATGCCAGAAAGCAGAACTCCAGGGCTGGGAAGTCGTGTTCCAAGTATCGCCACATGGTAACCTACCGATTCCCTCCGAGGATGATTACAACAACATTAACCCTGTAACGTACGAGGGAATTTTTTATCAAGAGCAAGAGGACGTCGGGCACTTTGATTTAGAACCGGTTGATCTTGAGGACCTTGGGAACGATGCAGAAACTCGGGGTGAGTCAGTGGTGAATCTACATGATATAGATATGCTCGAGAAGTTTCATACAGAGAATGACAACGATGATGAGCCTCCACCCTTCGATGAGAATCTAGCTTTCTACTCAAAAGATAGTGATAGTGAGAACGAGAATGGGAATGAGAATCAGAATGATAGTGAGTATTTATTATGTCTTTGTGCTTAATTGTTTTCTTAATTGCATTATGCCTTTATGCTCTGTGTATACATTTTATTATGTCTTTGTGCTTAACTGTTTTCTCTTATTCAATGCAGGTGATTGAAAAATATGAGCAGCGGCAAGGCAAGCTCTTCGTCCTTGCTTAATGCGCTGAAACAGCGCAAGAAAAAAGCTACACGGAGTGGGAGACAGCCAAATCCCAATCCGCGTTACCCCGATCTTGCTGGTACGGGAGGAGGACGAGGTCGAGGAGGACGACGAGGACGAGGTGGCAGGGGAGGAGGCGTGGACTTTGACCCACCACCCTCCGCTTCTGGCGACGTGGCTCCTGAGTTCTTCCTGACAGAGCAGCCTTTTGGGGACGAGGCAGAGCCAGAGACCGAGAGGGAGGCGGAGACCGAGACGGAGTCTAGAGACGAGGCGGAGGCGGAGGCTGACACTAGCTACGAGTTGGTGCCGCCGAAGAAATTGCGGAATCGTGGGGAATCAGGAGTCCTTGAGGAGAGGTTAGAGCCTAGGACCCAGGAGGCGAAAGCCCTTATTATTCCAGATGGCCTTGAGTAAGTGTACTAATTTTGCAATTTAAAACATGTAATTTCATATTGGTCATAAATAATTTGGCATGTGTACTAATGTTTATTATTGTGCAGCAATTGGACATTTCCTCCGGGGACCAAGCCTCGCCTTCCTAACAGCCTGGTTGGACCTCTGATTAGGAAGTTCTGGCCGGGCTATCACATTTCTCCCGATGGTGTCAGGAGGCTAGCTACTACTTGGGCAGACTACCAGACTACTCGTGTCCCGGGATTTCCGACAGCTGCTAATGCTGTCATCACCAAGTTTTGGGTAAGGCATATTTCTCGAGTTAATACTTGATGACCCCACCGTGCTAACTCATGACTCTTACAATTGTTTTTATGCATGATTGAAGTGCTTTTATCGTGTGGCTGAGGAGGACCAGGAGAAGGCGGACATGACTTTGCTTGGGGCTTGTGTAAAGTTGACACCCTAGGTGTGGTACAACCAGAAGGTCACGGCCGCTAGTCACTTCTGGGCCGACAGGGGCGTGAGGATCAGGAAGGAAGACATTGTCGATAAGAAGTCTAATCCTGAGTACTCGATGACGCCAGAAGAGTACTGTCAGTGAGTAAAATGTCAAAGAGATTCTACATTGCTGCTAAGTTGCCATTGCATTGTCTGGAGTTGAGTATTGCATTTTCAGGTTGTCCCCGATTGGGCTGAGCCGCATCGACTCGCATGGGAGGAGCTGGTTAGGACGAGGTGGCTCAGTGAAGACGAAGGGTTTGCAGCCTTGTCGAGGCGGAACGCGGAGAACCGAGGCGATGGTGGAACACACTGCGTGGGAAACGACAACTTTGACCGCTTCAAGGGGAAGGTGGTATGTATATACATGGAACGACCTGCATTTATTTCTCGTCATGTTCATACTTCATATGCATAATATTTCTTTCCGCGATGCAGGTGGCCGAGGCACAACCCGGGGAGGTGATTCATGACGTCGCCGTCTATGAGATGATGCGGCGAAAGAAGCCCGATTCCTCGCAGCCTCAGCCCTCGTTACCCGAGTACTACGGCACTACCCAGAACAACTTGTCGGACTACAACACGATGGTGAAGGCTCGTCACCCCCATGTGGATGACCCCATTCACGCGGAGATCGACGAGGAGTCGTTGGTCCTGTCGGGGCACGGATTGCAGCATGGACGTCTCAAGATTCTGAATAAGAAGGTCAAGCCTACCCTCACCACGAGCTTCACGCGTCTCAAGGCTACCCACCCCGCCGATGGCCCCTCTATCCCGCCTCGTAGCCAGCCTCGTCGATCCACCTCCAGAG
Source organism: Avena sativa (assembly GCA_916181665.1). Taxonomy (NCBI): domain Eukaryota; kingdom Viridiplantae; phylum Streptophyta; class Magnoliopsida; order Poales; family Poaceae; genus Avena; species Avena sativa. The sequence continues at coordinate 523,388,151 of OV702287.1, read as the reverse complement.
ATGATGTAAGTTTTACTCATTTTCATCATCTTTATGACTTTTGTTTCTGCATGGCTAACTGCTGACGACATTCCTTGTATTTGAAATTGTAGCCTAAGTTCGAGGCGGCCTACGATGCCGCTCATGATGAATATCAGGTGGCCTTTCGGCAGTATCAGGAGGCGAATACGATCTACATGCAATACGTAAATGTAAGTTTGAACCTTTATTTTTGCAAAAGATACAAGTCCCATTTCCCCTAGTGTTGTATTACGGCCTGACATCTAAACTATCTTGCAGGCGATGTTGATGAATATTCAAACTGGACAGAATACGGATTTAGGGCTTGTGCCTCCCATGCCGGGGCAGCCGCCATGCATGCCATCGAGGGACAGTTTCGCTAGGACATACTACGTATCGACACCGGTAAGTTCTTTGCTAGCCCACTGGTTATCGCTTTACTTTGCCTCGCAAGTTGCTAACATGTAGGCAACATGTAGGGAACGGGAGCTTCTAGGAACCAGCACTTTAGCCATGCCTCACCGGATGGGCGTCAGATCACACCGCTTCATGACAATGGTCCTTCTCCTGGCCATTCTGCTGGCGGTTCTCCCAATACTCACCCCGACACTTCTCCTACTACCTCGTGAGATGGTTCTTCTGCTGCTTCTACTAGACGCCACCCTCGCCGGAGGTCGCCTCTTTTCACCAGGGGAGATCTCGGGTACACCCCGTCTCCTCCAGAGTTGTAGGGTTTTATTGTCTATGCATGTGTGACGATGTTGATACATGTATGAATGATGTGATCATGTTGATACATGTTTGAATGATGTGATCTTGTTTGATACATGTATGAATGATGTGATTTTGTTTGAATTTTTGTGAAATACATGTTCAATATTGCAGTGAATAATATTGCAAGAAATAAAACTGCAGCGAAATAGGGAAAAAAATTCTGGGCTGGGCCTACGCCGAGGGCCATGCCGTCGGCGTAGTGCCTCCTCTGTGCCAAATGGTACACGATACGCCGAGGGCCTAACCGTCGGCGTAGCTGTCTGTCTGGCACGACCAACGCCTGCCACGTGCTACAGCTATGCCGAGGGCCTAACCGTCGGCGTATGCCTAGGCCTACGCCGAGGGCCGTGGCCGTCGGCCCAGCTGCCTGCCTGGGGCGCCCACAGTCTGCCACGTGCCGACGCTACGCCGAGGACCATGCCGTCGGCGTACCGACTGCGCCGTTAGCAGCCGGTGTAACGGCGGGCTCGCCTTTCGCCGACGGCTACTACGCTGAGGGGCCTGCGACGACCGTCGGCAAAGCTTAGGCCGAGGACTAAACCATACGCCGACGGATTTTTTTGCTCCACCGAGGGAGAGGTTCGCCGAGGAGGTTACGCCGACGGTAGCCCTCGGCGTAGCGTAGGCCGACGGTCTAGCTGCCTACGCCGAGGGCTTTTAGCCGTCGGCCTAGCCGGCGCATCCTGTAGTGAAAGTTTATCTTTGCGTCCTGCTGTCACTGTTTACCATCCGAATAAGCTCATTTCTTCCAGATAAGTAAGTGTACCAATGTTTCGGCCAAATAATTTCCAGATACGGTGGTTAGTGTGCAACGCATCACTACGTGCTGGTCAACTACCAAGAGTGGGTAGCACAGTTAGCTGCTGCCTCGTTAGATTAGGTTGAGATTCAAAGCGGAGAAAACAAACAGGCTGAAAGATAATGTTGGAACCAAGATATGTGCAGGCTAGGCTGAAAGAGCAAGCATCTTGATTCTTGACCACCCTGGCAGGTTAAGTTTCAATAACACTTGACGTACGTGCTATTATAATGCAGTGCTTCTAGAAGGCATTAGGGATCAAATTAACCGCTGGTTTAAGCAAATCGTTCCTGCTGTCCATCATTGGAAGGCATGGAGGTTAGAACTGACCAAAGACGTGCAGGTCAACGGAATAGAGCTGCTAGCTTAAATCCGGCATACTTGACTAACCAAGGGCAGTGACTACTGCTCAGATTCTGCGAACTCAGCAGATTGACCAGTTAGCTTGCAAGCTTGTGCCTGTTGCCTCCTGCTAATGCCATCTTTTATGCCTACTGTGCTAGAATTCCTCAACATGTCTGCTAGAGAGACAAGGTGACAAGCTTTTCTGAAAGGGCATATATGCACGATGAGCGAGTCTGTCCGATTCAGAAATAACTTAACTAACTAATTAACTAGTATCAACCACCGTGGACAAGGCTAGATACCTTCGTGCAAGGCCTAATCATTGCGTCAATTAGCCTCATGCATAATTCTATTGGGTAGGCTAGGCCTGTCTTTAACAAATCGCTCACACGATTGCGATCTGTGTTATTGTATTCCTCATCGCTTCCGAGACTCTACGCACCCCGTGACCTCACTCTCTTGGGCCTTGGCAAGTTGCAACTGATAACGATCCACTCGGAGGCATAGTGCAGAGTTGTAGAGGCTCTCCATGTGCAACTAGAGTTGGGTGGGTGCATTGTTAGCACCACCTCATTAGCCAGATGCATTGTGCTGCTGCCTTTAATTCTCCTTGATGTACATCTTCGCAATCACGGCCCTCTAGATTCACTGCGATGCCCCCGGATTTAGCAAGGCGCCATTTGTTTAACCCTCTTGATTCCCGCTGTTTAGAACAGCTTTGCTAAAAAACATGAGGAAAAACTACGCTTGTTGTACTCCCTCCGTTCTAAAATAAGTGACGTGAGTTTGTCTAGATTCGGATGTATCTAGTCCGTAAGTGGAGGAATAGAGGCTATATCTAGCTTTCCCTGCCTGGTGAGCCTAGTCTTTCCATGCTTTCAGTGGCATATGACTATCTGAATGCCATATACCAATCTCAATCCTCCAGCTAATAACCTATCACACACAGTGTGATATCTCCCTTTTCTCCATCTGCAGAAACTCCCTTCCCTATGTGACTTCAACTTTCACCGAATGCGGAATTCTCGTTTTGTAAAGATCTCCTTGGCTACCATTATAGCTAAACCTATATATGTGACTCGATCTTTTTCAATCATGGATGCACCCCAGCAACCCTAATATTGATTCAGTGGAATTATCTCGCGAAAGGGTGGCTCGCGGAGGAAAGCATTTAGCACAATAGCATTGAGATCATCTGTAATCCAGAAGGTGACTTTCTTGTAACCTTCAACCACAGCAGTAGGGTTCAAGAACCTTCCATGTGGCTCAGGGATGAGAAAAGGTTGCGGGAAATGATTGACAAACTTATACCAGACTACTAGATACATCCGAATCTAGACAAACTCACGTCACTTATTTTAGGACGGAGGGAGTAGTACAATCTAGATACTCTGAGAGATATGGTCTGCGAGTAAGGTGTGGTCCGTGGGGAAATGGTCTCGGCGCTATAGAGGCAACAGGACAACAGCGGTACGGGGATGTGATACTCACGGACGCAGGCCTGAAAACGTCGGACCTGCCGGGCGCTTGTGGTCGGGTCATGTGGGCAGCTTCGAGCTTCTGCCCATCGGCCCTCTTCTGGTCCAGGGAAGGAAAAATGCTATTACCGCCGGACGCGGCGTCGGGGGCCGCCCCCCGTGGGCCGGTCCATTGTGGCCAGTTTTTGATTTTTCTATTCTATATTCTATTTTCTCTCCTTTTCTCGTTTATTAAAGGTGCGGAATTTGATAAATTGTTCATGATTTTTAAAATATTATTTTTAAAAAAAAATATTCACAATTTTTTAAATGACATTTGTTTCAAAATTGGTTCTTTTGAAAAAAATGTTTGTTATTCATTCGTAAAATGTTCGCGCTTTAAAAATATCCGATTTTGTAAATTTAGTTCATGATTTTTGTTAAATATTCATGTTTTTATAATTATTATTTTTAGAATGTTTAAAAGTTTCGATTTTGATCATTCAATATTAAGTAATGCTCAGAAATTAGATTTTAGGAGGATAAATGGATGGGTAATACTACCCTACGACATTGTTTGTCATAAGAGTGGTATTATCGACACGGTATTGGAATCTTTCCCACCGAATGTGACGTTTATAAGAGATCTTTTTGGTCCTAGGCTTGCATCTTGGAACGCTTTGTTACAACGTTTGGAAATGGTGTAATTGTCGCAAGGGGCTAATGAGTTTCGGTGGACTTTACTTGAGAGTGGACAATTATCTGTGGATTCCATGTATAGAGGTTTAACCCGGCTAGACATGCCAATTGATAATAATAATAATAATATCTGAAAGACGAAGATATCACTTAGTTTAAAATATTTGCATGGTATATACATCGTGGAGTCATTCTTACCAAATACGACCTTGTTAAGCGGAATTGACATGACAGTACGAAATGTGTTCTCTTTCGTCACGATGAGACAATTAAACATCTTATTCCAATATAAAATTGCACGGTCTATATGCTCAATCATTCAAGTTGCTTATGACTTGTAGCCCCCGTGTAGTGTTGCTAATCTTTTTGGCAACTGGCAATATGAGACAGATCACGAGTTTAGAATTCTTATTAGGATATGAGCGTTTGTCATTTTTTAGACGCTTTAGCTATGTAGAAATTATAAGATTTTTAACGATAAAAATTCTTGTCTTATGCAAGTTATCTACCTGTGCACATATAAGCTTCGTTTATGGTTGTCTATAAAGTGTGTGGAGAAACACGACCTGTTTACGAAGATGTCTATGCAGTTGGAGGACGCGGCGAGATATTTTTATCCAACATGGATGGCAATATGATCTAAGAATTGGTCTTCCATCACCTTAGGCATTATAATTATTTTTGATGATTACATGTACTTCGCCTTTTTTTAATTCTGGATTGAGCAGCTTTGTGTATTCTAGTTATGTAGAGGACGAGTGTAATGCTCAAACCATTAAGTAATAAAACTTCCATTATCAAAATAAAACTGCTTATATGCTAAAAATCTTAAGCTGGGAGTGGCGCAATTCAAATGACTAGGGCAGTACGTAGTACAAATTAATTTTTAGATTTTTTCCTTCAAGTATGAACAAGTTACGCTGAAATTGAGAAAATTGAGTGGGGGGCCTTGCCATTACAAGGTTGTCTCTGGTGAGGATGACTCCTCGACGAAGATACTAAGAAAATATGTTTTTATCTTTATCAGGTATATTATATTATGCTACCACTTTGGAACTTATGAAAAATAAGTTCAGATGGGATTCATGCTTTGTTGCTTTTCACTAAGGTATTGAAAGGGTTCTTCCGGGTGCATGGGGATCTGATACTATTCGTCGGGACTTCTTCGGATTCGACTAAGACTATCCACATTAGGGTATCATAGGTGGTACCATCCATTATATGCATGTAAAAATAATAGTAATATATCGTTATAATTAATGATGAGAGAGATCATGGTGGTATTATAGATAGATACTGTATCACACCATGTAAACTAAAAAGTTAGTGCCAAATAAATCTTGAACAAAAATTTGTAATGAAATTCTAAATATCAATAAATATAATAAGAGCATGGTACCGGTACCAAATGTATAATGCCATATGCATACTACTATAACTAGTCTAATTCATTTAGGATGCAATGTTTATATCTGCACTTAGTTTGAGACAGGGCGAGTGATCATTGCCTCTAAACATTTCCAGAACCTCAACGTGATTAGTTGTGCCTGTTTGTCAAACATTAGGTTAACTCTGCCCGGATGATTGGCATATGGCGAGCAACCGCAAGTTGCAGCTTTATCAAGATGCTGTGAAATCTAGGCGGCTCTCTCCCCGCTCGGCACGGCAGGCAGCTCAACACAGTGCTCCGCATGGCGACTTAATAGAGTGATTGCAAAGCTTCTGACAGAACGAACCAGTATCTTACGTGAACTCAGTCACCGGTCAGTACATGCATTTTGGCACAGGAGAAAACTTGAGCTGTGTTCTTGAGCAAGGTGCCTGTCCGCACATAGTTTCCTGTTAGGACGATTTCATTAAGAAATGATCTACTCCCACTAGTGGAAACGAGGCCTTTGGTTGAGCCTGAAAATGGGGGAGCCTGTACCAGCGTGGCCCGTGCAGCAAAAAGGAGCCCCCCTTTAACACCGGTTCGTGGCCCCTGCACCAGTAGCCCGCGCAGCCCCCCCTTTAACACCGGTTCGTGGCTTGAACAGGTGTTAAAGGGGGGGGGGCTATATAAGACACCGCAGCCCACATCCCACTCTTCTATTTTTTCACTATCTCATTTTGGAGCCTAGCAAGAGGGTGTGAAGTGTGCTAGTTTGTGTTTTTTTCGTATGTATAAGAGGTGTTCGGTGAAATGCCCGAGAGCTCAAAATAAGTTTTCTCGTTGCTCTTTCCTTCTCGGTCGAGGTCGGCAACTATCCTTTCATGTGTCATTGATGTACTATATATATAAATGGTCATCTTCCTATTATTTTTTGATATATACTATATATTAATGCAGATGAATCGGTAATGGATGTACGGTGACCGCCGCACTTCCGTGTACATTACGGGCCTCCAAAATTTCAACGTTGTGGCTAATACAAACCGTGGTCACAATGGTTTTATGTGCTGTCCGTGTGTTCACTGTCAGAACAAGAAAGACTACTCAAATACCAGAACCATCCACACCCACCTGCTTCGATCCGGTTTCATGCCCGGCTATAATTGTTGGACCAAGCACGGAGAAAAAGGGGTTGTGATGGAAGACAACGAAGAAGAAGAGGATGATGACAACTATCATAATATGTATCCTGAATATGATGATACTGCAACGGGGGTAGATAATGAAGATCAAGAGGCAGCAGATGGGCCCGCTGATGACGATCTTGGTCGGGCCACTACTGATGCAAAGGAAGAATGTGAAACTGAAAAGGAGAAGGAGAAGCTGGAGCAGATGTTAAAGGATCACAAAACATTATTGTACCCAACTTGCGAAGATGGCCACAAAAAGCTAGGTACCACACTGGATTTGCTGCAATGGAAGACAGAGAACGGTATGACTGACAGCGCATTTTCAAAATTGTTGGTAAAAATGAAGAATCTTCTTTCAAGAAATAATGAGTTGCCCGACATTACATACCAAGCAAAGAAGGTTGCCTGCCCTCTAGGATTAGACGTGCAGAAGATACATGCCTACATTAATGACTGCATCCTCTACCGCGGTGAGAAGTACGAGAATTTGGATGCATGCCCGGTATGCACTGCACTGCGGTATAAGATCAGACGAGACGATCTTGGCGATGTTAAGGGCGAGGCCCCCAGGAAGAAGGTTCCTGCCAAGGTTATGTGGTATGCTCCTATAATACCACGGTTAAAACGTCCCTTCAGAAATAAAGAGCATGCCAAGTTGTTGCGATGGCACATGGAAGACCGTAAGAAAGACGCGATGTTGAGACACCCCGCTGATGGGTCACAGTGGAGAAAAGTCGAGCGAGAGTACCCGGACTTCGCACATGACGCAAGGAACTTAAGGTTTGGTCTAAGTACAGATGGCATGAATCCTTTTGGTGAGCAGAGCTGCAGTCACAACACCTGGCATGTGACTCTATGTATCTATAACCTTCCTCCTTGGTTGTGTATGAAGAGGAAGTTCATTATGATGCCAGTGCTCATCCAAGGCCCGAGGCAACCCGGAAACGACATTAATGTGTACCTAAGGCCATTAGTTGAAGAACTTTTACAGCTGTGGGCCAAACCAGGTGTACGTATGTGGGATGAGCACAAAGGGGAGCCATTTGACCTACGAGTATTGCTTTTCGTAACCATCAATGATTGACCTGCTCTTAGTAACATTTTAGGACAGACAAACAAGGGATACAATGCATGCACACATTGTTTAGATGAGACTGAAAGTGTATATTTGGATAAATGTAAGAAGGTTGTGTACCTAGGGTATCGTCGATTTCTTCCGAACCTGCATCCAGTAAGAAAGAAAGGCAAGTATTTCAAACGTCTGGCAGAACCCCGGAGGAAGCCTGTCCTCCGTACCGGTGAGGAGGTATTTGGTATGGTCAAGGACCTAGAAGTAATCTTTGGAAAAGGTCCTGGCAGTCTATCTGTTCCGAATGACGATGCCGGACACGCGCCCATGTGGAAGAAGCAATCTATATTTTGGGACCTACCCTATTGGAAAGTCTTAGAGGTCCGCTCTTCAATCGACGTGATGCACGTGATGAAGAATGTTTGCGTGAACCTGCTAGGCTTCCTAGGAGTGTATGGGAAGACAAAAGATACACCGGAAGCACGGCAGGACCAGCAACGTCTGAAAGACCCTGAAGAGCCTATGCATCCTGGGAACGAGAAGGGTAAACGATGCCACTTAACTCTTGCCAGCTACGCTCTTACTAAAGCAGAGAAGGAAATCTTTTTTGAATGCCTGAGCAGTATCAAGGTCTCGTCTGGCTTCTCGTCGAATATAAAGGGAATAATAAATATGGCAGAGAAAAAATTCCAAAACCTGAAGTCTCATGACTGCCACATGATTATGACACAATTGCTTCCGATTGCATTGAGAGGGCTTCTACCTGAAAATGTTCGAGTACCCATTGTGAAGCTATGTGCATTCCTCAATGCAATATCTCAGAAGGTAATCGATCCAGAAAGCCTACCAGGGTTACAGACAGATGTGGCCCAATGTCTTGTCAGCTTTGAGTTGGTGTTCCCACCATCCTTCTTCAATATTATGACGCATCTCCTGGTTCACCTAGTAGAAGAGATTGCCATTCTCGGTCCTGTATTTCTACACAATATGTTCCCCTTTGAGAGGTACATGGGAGTTTTAAAGAAATATGTTCATAACCGTGCTAGGCCAGAAGGAAGCATCTCCAAGGGCTATGTAACAGAGGAGGTCATTGAGTTCTGTGTTGATTTTATTCCTGACCTTAAGGCGATTGGTGTTCCAGAATCACGACATGAGGGGAGACTGCGTGGAAAAGGCACCCTAGGATGTAAAGCAATGATATGTAGGGATGGGACCCCCCCTCAATCAAGCACACTACATGGTTTTACAAAGATCTATCTTGGTTGCCCCGTATATCAATGAACACAAGAATTTAATACGCCTCAAACACCCGGGGCAGTCTGATGAATAGATTATAAGTGAACACATGGCGAGTTTTGGCGGCTGGCTGCAAAGACTTCTCACGAATAACACCACTGTTGGGGATCAGCTGTACTTGTTGGCCAGGACACCATCTTCGACTGTATGTACTTTCCAAGGGTACGAGATAAATGGGAATACATTTTACACGATGGGCCAAGATAAAAAGAGCACCAACCAAAATAGTGGTGTTCGCTTCGATGCAGCAGAAGACAATGGGCAAAAGACCACGTATTATGGGTTCATAGAGGAGATATGGGAACTTGACTATGGACCTAATTTTAAGGTCCCCTTGTTTCGATGCAAATGGGTCAAGCTAACAGGAGGGGGGTTGAGGTAGACAAGAAGTACGGAATGACAACGGTGGATCTCAACAATCTTATGAAGGTAGACAAGAACTTAGACGAACCATTCGTCTTAGCCAATGATGTGGCTCAGGTTTTCTATGTGAAGGACATGTCTACCAAACCAAAAAAAGAAAAAATAAGCAAACAGATACATCACACGATGATCCAAAGCGTCACATAGTTCTTTCAGAGAAAAGAAACATCGTGGGAGTGGAGGACAAGACAGACATGTCAGAAGATTATAATAAGTTTGATGAAATTCCACCCTTCAGAGTGAAGACTGACCCAACCATCCTGTTAAACGGTGTTGATACTCCATGGTTACGGCCGACGCGATCATAAGATTGACTATATGTATTAATTGAGCCATTTTTGGCACACATATGTATCTCAACATGGAAATCAACGTCATATTTCTTCTGTTAACAAAAGGGGGGTGGCTAACCTTTAGTACCGGTTGGTGGGTGCAACCGGGACTAAAGGTGGTTTTTGTGTCATCTAACAAAACTGTCGGTGGGATAAGGACGCGTGGGTAAACTTTAGTACCGGGTGGGGGCTCAAACCGGGACTAAAGCTGTCGGTAGGATAAGGACGTGTGGGTGGACTACACTGCTCGATGTAGCGCACGATGCCCTGTCAGAGGAAGAAGACAAAGTAGAAGCGGCGCCGTGCCTATAAAAGGAGTATCGATACGCCATGGCAAGCAACTCAACAAGCCAACAATATGGATGGAGAGTTTCATCCCCATGGATGGAGGAAAGGGTTGGGAAATCTCCCGTGGCGGAACTTCTCGAAGATGCCCTTGGTGCACACGCCCTATGGCATCTTCGGAAGTTCCTCCTCGGAAAATATTTTCCTGCTAGCCCGTGAAAGACTACATCTCCGCCTCCCTAGGGTTAGAGGTATGGTGGAAGCCATGGGATAGAGTGGAGAGAGGCGGCAGATATGAGTGTAGATGTGCTATGGCAACGACCAAGCCAACATGGATGGAGAGTTTCATCCCCATGGATGGAGGAAAGGGTTTGGAAATCTCCTGTGGCGGAATTTCTCGAAGATGCCCTTGGTGCACACGCCCTATGGCATCTTCGGAAGTTCCGCCTCGGAAAATATTTTCCTGCTAGCCTATGAAAGACTCCATCTCCGCCTAACTGGGGTTAGAGGTATGGTGAAAGCCATGGGATAGAGTGGAGAGAGGCGGCAGATATAAGTCTTCTTCTATTAACAGTATATGTATTAAATGAGCCATTTTTCTTCCTTCTATTTCTTCCCTCCATTTTTCTTCCCGCCATTTTTTCCCGCCATTTTTCTTCTCGCCATTTTTTCTCGCCAGTTCTTCCCTCCAGTTCTTCCCGCCAGTTCTTCACTATATATATATGTAGGGTTGGCCTCCATTGTCATTGCACATCTCTACACTCATATCTGCAACCTCATCACTCTTTCCCATGGCTTCCATCGTAGCACTAACCCCCAGGGAGGCGGAGGCGCTTTGCGCCTCGAACTACCCCTGCCCGTCGGGCTACTGTGTCCCCGTCGGCTGGATGCTGAGCGCCGGAGGCGTGCCGGTTCCTCCTGTCCCTCTAGGTGTGGCGCGCCGGATGGCCATCACGAACCACTACTACTTCGAGCTCACGCCGGAGCAGCGGAGGAATCCCAGATGGCATCCTGACTATTTCCCTACTTGGGAAGCCTTCTTCGTGGATCGGCGTGAGAGGGCGCTCGCCAGGCACGAGGAGGACGGCCTACCTCCTCCGAACTTCAACGAGGCCGGCCGTCGGCTACGTTGGCGCGGTCGGACTCTTCAGAGCGTCATGGCCTATGACACTGCCGCTGACTCTAACCCCCGTCTGCGCTACCCTCAAGTCCAGCCCACGCGTACTCAGCCTTCAAGGTTCAATTACAGCGACCCCGACAACGACAACGATGACGGCGGCAGCGAGTACGACGACTACAGTGGCGAGTATTACAGGTGTAGGCAGGAGCATGACTGAATCACTCCAACATTCCAAAACAAGTTCGGCCGATTGTTACTTAATCTGGCCATGTATCTTAATTTTTCAGTTCTTTTATGTAGCTTAATTTTCAGTCGTGCTTTATGTAACTTACTATTAGTTGCATTCTGTATTTTAATTCCAGTTCTATCTCCTTCACAAAATGACTTATCTCATTCGAGGTTTCTTGGCTTTCGGATCAAATGACCAATGTTATGGCTAGAATCAAGGCATAGTTTGTGATAATATGGCCATATTGTGCATACATGTGCATCATGGCATGGCAAACAATGTTGCAAGAGGAAGTTTTCCTTTTTTATCGCACCAAAAAGGCATTTTCCATTTTCCGAGCATAAAAAACGGACGGTTTTGTGAAGCAACCACCAAACGGCTAATTCAAAAAACCACCACCACATTTTACAAAAATACTAGACCACCTTATATGGACAATGTACCAACAGGGAGATCTGAAACCTTTCCGTCCACCTCTGATGAAAAAGACAAATTCCTGCCGAATCGGCAGGAAGTGGGTCAGATATGAACTACAGGTACATGATACGATGCTCATGATTTTTTACAAAAATCATTTTTAGGTTCACAATATGCTATTTTATCAAAAATCCAATGCAAGTTGAGCGAGGCTTTGTCAGATTCAAGTGTATACAAAAGATGTGGCATTTAAATATCCAATCAATTCAAAAATGTTAATATAAAATAAAATATGATTTGCTCTAATAAAATAGGGTTTAGATTCCTTTTTAGATGCTTAATATTTCTTATGTTCAAAGTTTTAGGATTTGACAATTTATTTTTGTTTGAATTGAATAATCAAAATTTATATGTAAGTGTTTTAATCATTTTGAAAATTTTCATCTAAAGTAAATATAAAATGTTTTTACATGAATGGATAGATATTATTTTTCTGAAAATTATGATATATTATTCATATTTTTCTGAGTTGAAATGAATAAGATATGAATTTTCTAAATTCATATCCTATTTTTTGAATTATAAATGCCCCCACCCCATTAATGCATGAAATAAATGCCCCCCCTTTAACACCGGTTCCAGCCACAAACCGGTGTTAAAGGGGGGGGCGCATTTATTTCGTTTCGCGCCCGCACCCCCCCTTTAACACCGGTTCGTGGCTGGAACCGGTGTTAAAGGGGGGGTGCGGGCGTGAAACGAATTCCCCCCCTTTAACACCGGTTTCAGCCACGAACCGATGTTAAAAGGGGGGAGGGGGTTATAACGCGCGTGCCACCCCTTCCCTTCTTCCCCCAGCCAGATCGATCGCGATTTCCCCCCGCTAGCCGGTCGCCGTCGCCATCCCGCGGGAGCCGCCGCCGCCACTCACTCCAGCCGCCACCGCCCCCAACCGCCGCCGCCACTCCAGCCGCCTCGCATGTGCCCCCGGCCAGAGAGGTACACCTCGCCGCCCCTCCCCTTCGTTCTCCCCCGTCCGGATACGCGGCGGCGTGGCGCCGCCGGCCACTGTGGGCGAGCAGGCGGGCTGGCGACAGCCGTGCATGCCAGCGGCGGTGCGGGCGATGCGGCCGGGCCGGCGCCCCCGGCCCGTCCAAGTTCTCTTTTTTCCATTTTTTTATTTTATAGTATATAGTTGTAATTTTATTTGGTAGTGTTTGTGTGTAATATTATTTAGTAGTGTAATAGTAGTGTATAGTTGTAATATTATTTAGTAGCTAGTGTAATATGATTTTGTTAGTTAATTAGGGATTTAGTAGTGATTTAGTTAGGGATTTTAGTTAGGGATTTTAGTTAATTAGGGATTTAGTTAATTAGGGATTTTAGTAGTGATTTAGTTAGGGATTTTAGTAGTGATTTAGTTAGGGATTTTAGTTAGTTTATTATTAGGGCTTAGGGTTTTATTAGGGATTGGGGTTTATTAGGGATTAGGTTTAGTTAGAATACTTAGTTAATGAGGTTTAGTTTAGTTAGTGATAGGTTTAGGGTTATTGTTATTAGGGCAATATATACTTAGTGATTTAGTTACTGTTTATGTTTTATGATTGTTTATTGCTATTATTTAGTTATGCCACGTCCATCTCGTCCGAGCCTACTGGACTATGTCGGGGATGTCCGAGTCTGGGCTCCGCCAGGTTGGCACTGGGAGGTGCTACCTGTCGGGACTCGTACCTTGGTGAGGAATTCGGGTATCATCATCGACCCGGAGCTTCTTTGGTGGCGTCCATGAGGTCCAGGAGCGGTGCAGAGGGAGCCAGCCCCCGAGGAGGTGGTACGTCGTCGTATTAGGGAGGAGGACGAGCATGTACGGCGATACATGTATCTTTTGGAGACTAGGTTCTCTAATATCTGGCAGCTTCACGGATCTCACCCGAGCTATTCTCCGGTGATGGTTCCTCTTCTGTGGCTGCAGAGCTCCCGTAGCATAGAACGCGGCAGCCGCGTTCGCTAGTTTATCTTAATAATGTACTTTATCTTATACTTTATCCTATAATGCACCCGAGCTATTCTCCGGTGATGTATTAATAATGTACTTTATATTATACTTTATCCTATAATGCACCCGAGCTATTCTCCAGTGATGTATTAATAATGTACTTTATCTTATACTTTATCCTATAATGCACCCGAGCTATTCTCCGGTGATGTATTAATAATGTACTTTATCTTATATACTTTATCCTATTTGTGTATTTTTGTATGAATAATATGTATATTTGTGTATGAATCCAAGTCCACTTGAATGTTTACTCTCTTACTCTAGATAATATTATTGTTTTAGAAACTATGGATCCACTTAGTAGAAACCTTGAAGAAGAAGAAATAATGGAGAACATTATCGATGAGGACACCTCACAATATCTAGACTTGGAGGGACATGATGACAACTCAAGTAGTCATGGAGCAGATGAAGACTCCGGTGAACGCAATTTAGTGATTACAAAATCCGGCGAGGTATATGCATTGATTAAGCCTCTGCTGACTTCCACCAATAATCTTCTTCTACATGTATTAATTAACGCTTCTTTCTTCTTTTAGCCCTCTGGATCGACCAGCTAGCAACCATCTTCTTCTACGAAAAAGAGCAAGCGAGGCGCGAGCCATCGGTTGAAAGATCGTGCAAAGTTCACGATCGAAGCAGTCCGTGTTGATGGCAGGCCGATGGAGCCCAAGAATGCCGCAGACAAATTTGTACGTCAGGCTGGAGTTGTTGTTAGGAACCAAATCCTAATCACAATTGAATATTGGAATAAGCCAAAGAATGGCGACGGTACCTTTGTCGATGAAAGATCCAAAGAAACGCTTTGGAATTCACTGTTGGTAAATTTCACCCTTCCGCCAGAGGAGGATGAAAACAAACCGGTTATAAAGGAAAAGGTCAAAGAGTGGACTCTAAAGAAGATGACTGACGCTTTCCGCAACTGGAAGACAAAATTGAACAAATTTGTCAAAGCTCGCAAGACTCCAGATTTTAAAGACGCATATTATGCGAAGATAAGACCTCGCTGGCGCGAATTTGTGGCATACAAGGAAGGTTCTATAGCTACAAAGAGATCAGAAACCAATACGCTAAATGCCCAGAAGAAGGAATATCACCAGAGGACAGGGTCAGGTGGCTACATATCTCAGAGGCCTAAGTGGGAGGAAGCTGAGAAGGCCCTGCGCGACAGAGGGATCACACCCGAGACACATGGGTGGGACCTACGTGCAAAGACTTGGTTCTACGGAATCGGGGCAAGGTTGGACCCAGAAACAGGATTGTGTATCTTCCCAACCCGCCTCCTTGCCAAAACCGTCACTGAACTCATCACGGCATACAAGGAAACAGCCGCCAGGACCTTCCATCCCGACAGAGAGAATGACCAGCTCACACGCGCCATCGGTAAAAAAGAACACCCTGGACATGCACGAGGCACAGGGGGTATGACGTGGAAGGATGGGTTTGCTGAGTGGAGCGACTCTTACAGATGGCACGGCAGAAAAGAAAAAAGAGCGTACAGAGCGGATGACACAGATAGAACATGCACTTGTGGCGCTGAAGGCGCAAGTGAATGCACAACAGAGCCATCAAGCTACCGGCCCATCTCAGCGGCACGAAGAGCCTGCATTGGAAGCTGCCGGCGGCCCAGACTCTGCGTGGCTTCCACGGAGAACGTGCAGCCCACGCTTGAAATGGCGGGTCCTCCATACCCCGTGGATGAGATCACGGAGAGCGAACACGCTGAGCTGCATGTGAGATTAATGGGCTTTTCCATTAAGGTGGCTGTCGGCTATGCCTTACCTCCTGTAGCTGGTGGAACTTACCACTGCCGACCGATTCCAGATGGCTATGCTATTGTCGGGGTGGATGAGGTTGTGAAGGAATATGAGGAAGCACAGCTTGACCATGCTACAGGTGAAGGGGAAACTCAACTCAAATTTGCAGTGAAAACAACCATTCTTTGGAAGAAGGAACACATCGTGCTTCCAAATTGGAGGCCACTGGCACCCCCGCCGTCTTCGCAGCGGCAGCCATCTCCGGCGCTTCAGCCATCTCCTGCGCGGCAGCCATCTCCGGCGCTTCAGCCATCTCCTGCCCGTCAGCCATCTCCTGTGCGGCAGCCATCTCCGGCGCGCCAGCCATCTCCTGCCCGTCAGCCATCTCCGGCGCTTCAACCATCTCCTCAGCGTAAGCGAAAGAGCACTGCCACGAAGAGCATCACTAGCACTGCCAGAAAGAGTTCAAAAAACTACGTCCCGCAGCCTTCCGCCAAGCCATTGCCGGTTTTATCGTGGAATCGCAGCGACGAGGAGACCAATAGGATCTCGGAAGAAGAGGTCAAGAAATTCTTTGCACCTAGACGGGCCGAGCCAAAGGAGAAAATAGATCCGGCGGTGGTGGAGAAGTTTTACAAAAATCTTTTGAAACCTGAAACCCCACTTGTGCCGGACTATGAGCGCCAGATTTTGAAGGCGGATGCAAGGCGCCGTAGGGAGACTGAAAGTAGCAGTCGTGCGGCACCCCAGAAAATAGTTCCCATGCTCGGAGAGCAGGAAAACCAGTCATGCGCCCCGCTCCAAGTGTTTGACACATGGGACGCTCCTCCCGTAAATAATTACGAGGCAGAGCTACAAAGAAAAGGCCAATGAGATAGGGATGACTTACATTGCATACTTGAACATCATGGGAGACAACTTGCCCAAATGCGATGCCAACCCCATACAGCCATGGAAGTATGGGAAGAATCTCGTCAAGAAAGAGGAGCTCAAGAATCTACCACAAAGATGCGAAGATTTCACAAGTGGTACCTTGATTTCTGCAAGACGAGAAAGGAAGAATGGATCACGGCGCATATAAGAGATCAGATTTTCTTGTGTGGAGACGACGAGATCGCCTTCAACATTCAAGACTTGCATTTTCTATTCAATCAGAAGGAACTCGACAAAGCTGCCATCGGCCTTTATTGTGTGTAAGTACTATTTCTGTATTTTTTATCTCATCTCATTAACTTCATTAATTGCATGTATATATATATGCTCACCATATATGTATATACTATTATGCAGGAAAAAGGTTATGGAATGCATGAAAGGAGGACCTTTTGACATTGGGTTCGTTGACCCAAATAGAGTTCATGAAGAAGTGGTAAGAACCAAACCCGGGCAAACAGAAGATTTATTGCTAAGGTCTTTACTGAGACAACAAACCAAAAGGGAAATACTATTGCCTTACAACTTCTCGTGAGTACTGTTACCCTCTCTTGTACACATTCTGTTTCGGCTTACTCGATGTTAAGTGTAACTGATGATGAGTTATGCGTGCGTAGGTTTCACTTTATTCTGCTAGTCATTCAACCTGACTCAGGAAAAGTCCTTGTCATGGACTCGTTACGAAAAGAAAAAGAGCGATGGGCAGACTTTAGAGAGATGCTCCAGAGGTAATTTCAATCATATTATCGCACTAGATCGGCAACTTTCGTGACAACAAGTAATTAATTACTTCTTTATCCATTTTCTTTGCCGGACAGGGTTTGGAAAAGGTTCACGGGCAGGGCCGTGGGTGAATGGTCAGAAGAACTAAAATTTGTAGACCAAAATGTAAGTAATACTACCTAGCTAGGTCTGCGTATCTCTTTGATTCTGTTTTCAATTCCATTATATCATGTTTTATTGATTATTATTTTGATTGAACTCTCTATTCTCGTAAAGTGCGCGCATCAGGGACACGGCAATAACTTATATGGGTACTATATTTGTGAGTTCATTCGCAACACGATATGTGCGACGGGCCAAGCCGCACTAGAACAACTTAGAGTAAGTAAACAAAGTACACAACATTATTTTATTACCATCAATTGTGTTGAGTTTTATTCTTATATATATTGACCCCATTTTTCATATATATTCAGATCGAACGGATGCGGGACCAACTCCTACCATTTGACCGCATACGAGCCATTCAAGAGGAATTGGCTGGGTTCATACTTGATGAGGTCGTCACGCCTGGCGGAGAACTCTTTAGATATCCACCAAAATGAACGTTGTATATATGATTGAACGTGTTTGTCTTGTACTTAATGCCTCAACGTTTACGGAGAATACCACACAATGACGATGTTGTGTATAATAATAGTTGCTTAATTATTCATGTACTCGTATGTACCGATGACGATGTATGTGTATACCGCTCCCGATCGATTCCCCCTCCCCGTCCCCGCCGCGCCGCAGAAATACGCCCAGAACGGGACAGAAATAACTGATCTACTCCCTCCGTCTAAAAATAACTGACTTGGGTTTGTCTAGATTCGAACATATCTGAACGCATTTTAGTGTATAGATATATTTAAATCTACACAAATCCAAATTAGTTATTTCTGGACCACCATGGCGACACTGCTTACGAGTGCAGCTTCTGCCAGACAGGCGGGTGTTTTAAACGCCCAGTTGTGTTGCTGTGCTGTGCACTGGGTTCTATCTATCGTTAGATGAGGGCATTGTCAAAAATACCACGAGAGTCAAACAAGGTTGCGCTCTTAATTAAACCTGAGTCGAACCATTGAAACAGTCAAATTAGTTAGCTCCCGTCTGCGACACTCATGCTCCGACCATTTCGAACTGTTTTTCTTAACCTGCCGCACACTGGTTTTCAGCTCGTCAGAGCCTCGGTCTCGTGGGGGTCAGAAGAACGAGTTGAGTGAAAAGCTCAGAAGAGTCCACGCCAGCTGCAGATTCAGATTCAGATGCTTAGAGTATGTTAAGTAGTGCCGCCGCGGAACAGTAGAAAGGAATTTAATTAGTAACCACTCTTTAGTGTTGACTCTGTCCGACGAATCTGAACATTCTGACGAATTATTATAGGCGTCGGCTCCGGTCGTAGGCTCGTAACTGGGGTGATTTGCGTTGCACTCAACCAGCTCATCACACACACAGGTCGGCACTGGAATGCTACTGTCTGACATGTTTCTCCCAGCAATATTTTAGCATCATGGCGTCCATCGTCCAGGGCGCGGCTCGTACTCTCGTCTACGTACTCAGTGACCTCACATGCTAACTGAAAGTAGCCAACTCGTCACCCCCGTATACATAACGAGTTCGTGACTGAACCACGAAATATTGAGCAGTACAGTACGTCGTAAAATCATGGATAATCACATATATAATAGTTTGGTGTGGTGTGGATCTGAACTGAAGCTGGCTGGTGTGTGTTTCACCAGACCAGAGATATGCTCGTCACGTTGTGCATGTACGGAATCCTCCCATGGATGAGCGCGTTCCATATGGAGGTGTCTATGTCTTGTGCTGTAACAGCATTGGGAGACATGCTGGTACTGCAAGATCCAACCGCTCGGTCTCGGACGCCTCCGCAGCACGGGAAACAATATACTGTATATGATGATGCTATCTTGCCCCTTCGAACTGGCTTGGTTCCCAGCAAGAATCCGTCCGTGCGTGCGATGCGATGCCAATGGCATCTTCCCAATTCGGTTTGTTGGTTGGACAGCTCATTCTTTTCAAAACCATCTCATTTCTTCCGGATAAGTAAGGGTACCACCGTTTCACGTTATTAGGAGTAGGTTCGGCGAATGATTTCCAGATATGGTGGTTACTGTGCGACGCATCACTACATGCATGCTGGTCAACTACCAAGAGTAGTTAGCACAATTAATTAGCTAGATTGAGTTGAGATTCAGAGCGGAGAAAACAAACAGCATGTTGGAACCAAGATATGTGCAGGCTATGCTCAAGGAGCAAGCATCTTGCTGACCCTGGCAGGTTCAGTTTCAATAACACTTCACGTGCTATTATAATGCAGTGCTTCTAGAACTAGAAGGCATGCATTAGAGGTCAAATTAGCCGCTGGTTTAAGCAAATAAATCGTTCCTGCTTTCCATCATTGGAAGGCATGGAGGTTGGAACTGACCAAAACGTGCAGGTCAACAGAGTAGAGCTGCTATTAGCTTAAATCCGGCACGGCATCCTTGACTAACAAAGAACCAGCAGTCAGTGAAGTACTATGCTCCGATTCTGTGAACTGCAGCAGATTGACCTGTTACTGTTGCTTGCTAGCTTGTTCCCTTGTGCCGATTCCCTCTCTCTTCCGCCTACTGTGCTACAATTTCTCAACATGTCTGTCAGAGGGACAAGGTGACAAACCTTTCTGAAAGGCCATATGCATGATGAGCGAGTCTGTCAGATTCAGAAATAACTAAACTAACTAACTAGTACCAGCCACGGTAGACAAGGCTAGATGCCTTTGTGCAAGCCTTTTTTTCTCTTTGTCTTTCATGTCCCTGCTTGACCACGGTCTATGTATTGTGTTGATTAGCCTCATGCATGATTCAATTGGCTGTGATACTTAAAACCTTTTACATAATAAATCGCCATTTATCGAAAAATGATTTAATTGGGTAGGCATGTCTTTAACAACTCAAACCCACAGATTGTACAGATTCAGAAAGGGCGTATGCGTAACGACGAGTCTGTCAGATTCATAAATAACTAACTATACCAACCACCATAGACAAGGCTAGATGTCTTTGCGCAAGCTTTTTTTCCTTTTTCTTTCATGTCCCTTCTGACCACGGCCTAATAATCATTCTGTTAATTAGTCTCATACTCTCATGCATAATTCAGTTGGGTAGGCTAGGCCTGTCTTAAACAACTCACACACACGATCGCGATCCGTGTTAATGTATTACTCATCACCTCCGAGACTCTACGCACCCCGTGACCTCACTCTCTCGGCAAGTTGCAGATGATAACCATCCACTCAAACTCAGAGGCATAATGCGGAGGCTCTGCATGTGCAACTAGAGTTGGGTGGGGTGGGTGCATTGTTAGCATCACCACATTAGCCAGATGCATTGTGCTAACAGTCTAACATCCTTAATTCTACTTGCTGTACATCTTGGCAACTGAAAAGGAGGAGACCACACGGCCCTCTAGATTCACTGCGAATCTGCGATGCCCCCAGATTTGGCAAGGCGCCATTTGTTTATCCCTCTTGATTCCCGATGTTTTAGCACAGCTTTGCTAAAAAACGAGGAAAAGTACGCTTGTTGTAGAATCTAGATCATGTGAGAGATACGGTCTGCAAGTGAGCTGGGATGAGCTGGGTCTTTGGGGAAAATGGTCACAACGCTTTAGCGGCAAAGGGAGACAACCACAGTACGGGGATGCGATATTCGTGGGCGAAGGCCCGAAAACATCGGATCTGCTGGCCGCTTTGCGGTCCGGTCATGTGGGCAGTTTCGTGTTTCTGCCCATGGACCTCTCCGCTCCAAGGAGGGAAAATGCTATATACCGCCCGACGCGGAGTGGTCAGTGTTTGTCTTTTCAATTGCGTTTTCTATTTATTTTCTATTTTTCTCGTTTTTAAAGGTTCAGAATTTGATAAATTGTTCATGATTTTCAAAATATGTTCATGAATTTGAAAAATGTTCATGTTTTTAAAATTGTTCATGATTTTTGAAAATGTTCACGTTTTCTTAAAAATTGTCCCTGTTTTTTCAAAATTGGTTCACCTTTTTTGAAAAATGGTTGTGATCTTTCGTTAAATGTGCACACTTTATTAAAAAAAGTTCCTAGTTTTGTATGATTTTTGAAAAATCTTCATGATTTTTTTTAAAATTCATGTTTTTAAAATATCATTTTTAAATGTTTGGATTAAAAAAAATAATAAGAAGAAAAATAAAATAAAAGAGAAAATGGAAAGAAGGAAAAATGAATAAGTGCCTCAACTAGGTCGGCCCATTGAGGATGCCCATGTCTGGCGCCACGCCGCAGCGAACAATTTATAGCACCGCCCCTGGGAGGGACTATGCAGGCAAGCGATAGAGCTAACTTTGGGCAAATTGTGGCGGGTGGAAGCATAAGAAAGGGCTCTTGTGAATTGGGAAGAGTACCCTAGGTGACTAGGGTTGTTTTGCTCCGCCGGCGATCTAATCATCGGCGTGAGATTGGCCATCGCCTGCGTGATACTAACCTGGCCCTTGTTCTCGCCGATCTCTCGGGCTGATCCAGGGGGTAGCTGGTCTACCTGCCCGGCCTTGGAGATGCTTGGACGGGCCTAGGGTTTCGTTGCTTCCTTTTTTCGATCTACAGTTAGTAGATGGCGAAGTCCGGAGGGAGTTCTTCCAGCGGGAAGAGGACGGTTGAGGGAGATGAAGATCTTGTGAGAGCCTTGCAGAATCTGGAGTTGAGGGAAGGGGAATTAGATGATGTGTTCATCGATCCGCTAGAGTTGGCGTCAATGAAAAAACAAGACAGATGGTTAGCGGTTGCAAAGGTAAATACTCAGAAAACCTTCAGCTCGGAGGCGCTGTTCGAGACGCTGAAGTATGTTTGGGGACTAGCCCATGAGCCAGAACTACGAGAGGTAGATGATAACCTATTTACGTTCAAGTTCTTTTGCCTCGGGGACTGGAACAAGGTCATGCACCAAGGGTCATGGCTATTCCGTAAGCTGATGGAAGTGTTAGCGGAGTATGATGGCATGGCGAAACCTTCTGATATTCCTCTGGATAGGGTCGCAGTCTGGGCACAGATTCACTCTATACCGGAAATGTATTGTGTGTAGCCGGTGGTAGATGAGTTGGCAAGGAGGATCAGGAAAGTTCAAAGTGTAGAGATGAACCACCAGAGGTGGTATGAAGGAGATTATGTGCGAGTCCGGACCAGTATAGAAGTGGGTAAACTTTGATACGGTTTGCACCACTGAACTTGGGCGGCTCTAAGAGAATTCTGCTGAATGTTAAGTACGAAAAGATCGGATATTTTTGTGCGGTCTGTGGAATATTGGGCCATGATATGGAGGAGTGTGGGGATGGGGTTCATCCTCCCGAGGCGATTCAGTATGGCAAATGGATGATTGCAAAAAGGAGGGTGGTGCAGGCTGGGCTACGCAGTTTTCGTGCTCCGCCTGCTGGAAGATTTGGTGCTCGTGGTAGGGGAGGTAGAGGAGCCTCTGGTGGTGCGTGGAAGCGGCCTTCGGGTGACGCCTTTGAGTCTGGTGATCTGTCAGATACAGCCTCTAGCCCTATAAAAACGAACCAACAGGGTGGTGTGGGGAACTTTGGGACGGAGAAAGGAGGTTTAGGCAGAGCTCAAAAACAGCTAGAATTTGATCTAGAAAAGGAGAATGGAGAAGAGGGTGAGGATGAGGGTGAGGAGATGAATACCTAAGGGGATGTAGATGGGAAGGGAGTGCGTATTCCTCCACCTCCGCCCAGCTACAACCCACCCCGTGACAAGAAGAGAACTAAGAAATGCCAAGATGGGAATAGGAAGGAGTAAGCAAAGGACATTGTCATGGCGACAGAGGCGGCCTCCGAGGAGGACCGCCGGGCCAAATGAGTACCATGAGCTGGAACGGACGTGGGTTGGGCGATCCTGCGACCGTTCATGAGCTGCGCGATCTCGCGCGAATAAACTCGTCGTTGATACTGTGTGTTATGGAGACTCAAATCGAGAAATATAGGATTGAGGGCCTGTCCTCAACGCTGGGATTTGATCATGCTTATGGAGTGAGCAGCACGGGAAGGAGTGGGGGTCTGTGTATCTACTGGAAACACCCTCTCCAGCTTATCTTCCGAAACTTCTCGAGATATCATATTGACATGGAGGTTAGAGAGCCTGGGAAAGACCCCTGGCGGATTACAGCATGGTATGGGGAAGCGAACAGAAGTTTGAGATACCGGACGTGGGACATGATGAGGTACCTCAAGGCAGATTATGACTTACCTTGGCTGTGCATAGGGGATTTTAACGAGGTTTTAAGAAGGGAAGAACAGATGGGGCCT
The DNA here is from genome assembly GCA_916181665.1 of Avena sativa. Lineage (NCBI taxonomy): Eukaryota > Viridiplantae > Streptophyta > Magnoliopsida > Poales > Poaceae > Avena > Avena sativa. Next base: position 523,364,507 of record OV702287.1, on the reverse strand, counting down.
AATGACAGAGATATGGCCCAGATTAATCTTTTTCAAGAAGTATTTGATGCGTGCCAGCTGTGCAACCTGGGTTACATAGGCCTGGATTGGACGTTCGAGAGGAAAATTAGCGGTGGCAAGTACTGTCGGGTCCGGTTGGACCGAGCTCTAGCATCAAATGACTGGTGTGCATGCTTTCCCTTTGCGACTGTGCATCACCTGCATGCGGTGAAGTCGGACCACTCACCAATCCTCTTAATGAATGAGATGGAGGCCAACAATCAGCGTATCTCTCGAGAGAGGCCGTTTCGGTATGAGGTTATGTGGGAGCGGTATGGAGATTCAAAGAAACATTGGAGGAGACATGGAAATCATCAAAGGCACGTAACGTGCATGAGCTGCACGAGAAGCTGAGGTCCACTGCTGCCACCCTATCCAGCTGGGGGCAAGAGTCCTTTGGCGAAGTGAGGAAGGAGCTACGTGAACTGCGTAAGAAGCTTCGGTCGTTGAGAGCCGAACCTCTCCGTGTTGGACCAAGTTATGAGGAGATTAAGGTAGAGGGGAGGATTGCTGAATTATGCTATCGCGAGGAGATAATGTGGAAGCAAAGGGCTAGAGTGCAATAGCTGGCTGAGGGAGACCAAAACACAAGGTTCTTCCATCAAAAAGCCAGCAACCGTATGAAAAAGAACAGTGTGGAGCAGCTAGTCCGGGAAAATGGTACTATTTGCAATAATCCCAACGAATTGGAAGGCCTGGCCCATGACTTCTATGAGAAGCTGTACAAATCAAAGGGCACAATTGGGATACAGGAGGTATTATCGCATGTGTCAAGTAAAGTAACAGGAGAAATGAATGCCTCGCTGAACGAAAGGTATACTAATGAAGAGGTCAAAACTACACTTTTCCAGATGTTTCCCACGAAGGCTCCGGGACCGGATGGTTTCCCCGCGCATTTCTTTCAGAAACATTGGCATCTATGTGGTGATGAGATCACAGAGATTGTTATTCGGATTCTCAATGGAGATGATTCGCCAGAGGAGATAAACAAGACGTTCATCGTTATTATTCCCAAGGTAAAAAACCCAACGAATCTCTCTCAATTCAGACCGATTAGCTTGTGCAATGTGATGTTTAAAATTGCATCCAAGGTACTTGCAAATCGTTTGAAGAAATGTCTTCCTGAGATTATTTCTGAGGAGCAATCGGCTTTTGTCCCCGGTCGCCTTATCACTGACAATGTCATAACTGCATACGAGTGCTTGCCTTTTATGAAGATCAACAGGAGTAGGAAGAATGCCCATTGTGCTCTGAAGTTGGACATGACAAAGGCATATGATCAGCTTAAGTGGGACTACTTGGAGGCCACCATGAGGTAACTAGGGTTTTCAGCGAAATTTGTTGAGACAGTAATGAGAGGGGTCAGGTCTGTTACCTTCTCTGTCCTTTTCAATGGAGCGAGAACTGAGGAATTTAAGCCAAGCAGGGGTATTAGGCATGGAGACCCTATATGTCCCTACCTCTTCTTGCTGGCGGAGGAGGGGCTCTCATGCCTACTCAAGAGTGCGATGTGCTCAGGGGAGATGAATGGTATACAAATTGCAAACACGACGCCCCATGTCAACCATCTTGTTTTTGCGGATGACTGCATTTTTTCTGCAAAGCAAAGGCGGATGATGTTGCCAAGATGCAGGCTGTATTGACTACATATTATAAGGCCTCTGGCCAAAGGATTAACACAGACAAATACTCGGTGTTCTTTGGGAAAAGGTGCTCTGGAGCTATCAAAGCGAGCATCAAGAATATTCTGCAAGTGTCAAATGAGACTTTGAAGGACAAATATCTTGGGTTACCCTTAGATGTGGGCAGATCAAAAAATGGGGCCTTTGGCTATCTGAAGGACCGCATTTGGAAACGTGTCCAGGGGTGGATGGAGAAGGCCTTGTTGTATGGAGGAAAGGAAATACTGATAAAGTCTATTGTCCAAGCGATTCCAACATATTCCATGGCACTGTTTAAGCTTCCTCGCGGGTTGTGTGATCATATCACATCAATGGTAAGGAGATTCTGGTGGGGAAGCAAGAAGGGTGAAAAGAAGGTGGCATGGGTGTTTTGGGATGATATGACTATGCCAAAATACATGGGAGGTCTGGGGTTTCAGGATATTGAAATTTTTAATATTGCGTTGCTGGCCAGACAAGTGTGGAGAATAATAAACGAGCCGAGTTCCCTCAGTGCCCGAATTTTGAAGGCAGTCTACTATCCTTCCTCGAATGTCTTGGCTGCTACCCTGGGGCCCCACCCGTCCCAGATTTGGCGGTCACTCTGTGAGGGTAGAGATATGCTTAAGATGGGGCTTATCAAGCGCATTGGAGATGGTCTGAGTACTGACATATGGGAAGACAACTGGATTCCAAGGGATTTCAAGCTAAAACCGACTTGTTGCACTTCGGATGAACCTCCCAGTTTGGTGTCACACTTGATGTGTCCTGCTACGCGGACGTGGGACTTGGAAAAACTGCAGTCTTGCCTTCTGCCGATGGATGTGGATGAGATAAAACAAATTCCGCTCAGCTGGAGACGGTAGCCAGATGTTTCAGCATGGCATTATGAATGTTCTGGGATCTTTTCTGTAAGGTCGGCTTACAAGATGATCCTAGAGACGAAGAGGAGAAGAGAAAATTATATGGAGGGTAGGGCAGAACACTCAAACACGAAGAAGAATGAGCTCGGCTGGAAGAAGCTCTGGAAGACCAAGGTGCCCTCTAAGCTACGTATTTTCACCTGGAGGCTGGCTAGAGCGACGCTACCCACTGGAGAAGTTAGAGCTAACAGGCATATGACGAACTCACCGGCCTGTCCGATTTGTAATGCCTCAGTTGATACGTGGAGGAACTTACTGCTGGAGTGTCAAATGGCGCAGAGCGTGTGGGCACTAAGGGGCGAGAACTTGCTGACTCCATTGCTGGGAGATGATACTTCTGATCCCAAGCTGTGGCTTTTCACTCTCAGTTCGGTTTTGTCCCCGGAGAAATTTGTCGAGGTGCTGGTTTCATTGTGGTCAATCTGGTGGGCAAGGAGGAGACTCATTCATGAGGGTGAGCATCAATCTCCGCTCTCCACTCATGCCTTTATTGACAGATATCTAGCTGAACTTGCTCAAGTACAAGGAGCTGAGGGGACTACAAGGAGCGCTGTCTCAGTTAGACCACAGCTCCGATGGGGTGCTCCATCTGCTGGCGTCATGAAACTGAATGGCGATGGTGCGGTGGCCAAGACCTTGAACCAGGGTGCTGTCGGTGTGGTGTGCCGGGATCATCAGGGTATTTTCCTCGGAGCCTCGGCGGTTGTGTACGATGGTGTCACTAACCCGGAGGTCCTAGAAGCTTGGGCATGTGCAGCGGCTCTATCACTAGCCGAGGACTTACATGGAAGAGATCTTCTGGTTGGCTCCGACTGCTCGAATGTGATCAACGAAATAAAGACGGGCACTGCACGTGGACAACATTGCATGATTCTTGGAGAAATAAGCGCGAGAAGCAGCCGTTTCAATCAGGTGGAATTTATCCACGAACGATGAGAGACAAACAAGGAGGCACATCATCTTGCTAGGACTGCAACTACTCTTTCTTTAGGCAGGCATGCGTGGCTTAGTGAGCCCCCGGAAGGGATGGGCATTCCTGTAAACATTTTTCAGTCTGAGTAATAAAGTCTCTATCGTTCTGCTCAAAAAAGGGCTCTTGTACGATGAATGCTCCTTGTTTCTGTCGTGTGTGCATGTGGGGGCGCCATTCTCTCCTCTTCTAAAACAAGGTTTTTATTTTGACGCAAAATATAGTAAAGATCCCCACTGTGTAATTTTTATATACTTTCAAAACATATTTATAAAATATCCTACGTAGTCCTGGTGAAAAATTACAACAAGTCTAACCCCAATCTTGCATTCCCGGCTTGGTTTAATGTTATGCCTAATGAAATTGTCAAAGTTTCTAAAAGCACCATAACATACTTGATTCCTATGATCCCAGATGCTCCGACACGCCCTATAATCATGGCTTGCTTGAATAATTTATTTGTAGATCTCTCTTTAGCTCCAATCATCGTATGAATTGTATCCAGATCGTTGTTTCATTTGTAGGGGTTCGCGTATGAAAAAACAATAATATTTTACCCTACGCCCATGAATCCCTGATGCTACTAGAACCTATCTACTAATAATACAATAACGGGAGGAGCTTTTCGCGAACTTACCCTTAAAGACCGAAAAGCGTTGTCAACGCTCAGGAGAACGTAGTTGATATAGACGAGCCGAAGCCGACCTCAAGGTCGTGTTGAAGTCCTCGCGCTCCTGCGGCTCCAACGACTTCTAGTGCCTCAAGTGTGACACCTCGTAGAGAGTTACATGCATTTGGTGTCTGGCGATGACTCCCGCTTCCCCGATCCAGCAGCAGTTGCGGAAGTAGAGCTCCTAGATCTGAATCTCGCAGCGCAACGGCGCTCCGCGGTGAAGATGTCTCTCGTTCGCGCAGTCCAAACTTGGTACCATGGTCACGGGAGAGAGAGAGAATATCAATTGGAGGTCTCCCCAAAAGTGAGGAGACCTTTATTGAATATTGTGTGTATTTTCTTGTCAAAATACCCCACTATATATAGGGGGAAGGGGAGGTACTCCCTCCCTCAAAGTCCCGGGGTGGGACTAATCATAGGAGGAAGTAGGGGAGGTGCCACCGGCCACCCCCGCCATCGTCTCCACGTGGGGGGGGGGGGGGGGGTGGGGGCTGGCCCAATAGGGCCACCGGCCACCCCCTTGGCCCCTCTTGGGCCCTTTCCCCTCTGGGATTTGGCCCATTAAGCCTTTAACCATTAATTGATTTTCTTTTTTATTAAATAATTATGAATAAATGATCAAATCAATATTTAACATTCATTCACATATCATTCAATCTCCGTGGCTATGGAACACCTTCCACCTCTATTTCGTACATCCTCCGGTCTTACCGAAACCCTTCCGGTTTTCTCTCTTCTCTTCTTTGGTGATTAAACCGATCATGTAAACACTCTCTAAGCATCACCAAGCTCTTAAGCGTGATACCCCACGGTTCGGGAACACTCCATACATGGTCGGGACACTCCCGGACCAATGATCGACAGAGGGACCTGGATGGCCATGTGACCCCTATGCATTCCACGAAGATCTTTCGTCGTTTGAACCGTGATTGTCGTGTCTTATTCCTTTTGTCTCTCGATACTTGCATTGTTCGAGATCTGATCAATGACATCACCATGTTGTGTTCAATCTCATTACCGATAAATGCTACTTGACTCGTTTTGACAAGTGATATCCCTGTGATCAAATCACACGCTGCGTAGCTATTGGATATAACTTCTCCGAGTGGGCCCTCGAGTATCTTTCTGTCACGCGGATGGACAAATCCCGCTCTCAACATATATTTCCTCAAAAGTTCCTCCGAATACCTGAACACACCTTTATGATTACTGTATTATCAAGTGATGTTTGATGCTATCAAAGCACCCTCGGGGGACAGTGATTGATATAGCCTCACGGTCTAAGGAATAGTCTACTAGGTCTATTCTAATCATCATAACTTGAACTTCGTGCATGATCGGGTCACGATGTTTAGGTTGGGTATTGGTTCTCCATATCCAACTGGCATAAATACCACATGATAAGGAAACCTTGATCATCTGTTGACCAATGAACCAGTGACTAGAGTTTCATCGGGAACCCCTGGTTGTTTATATATCACATGTGTATTGATGTTTCCTTTCAATACAGTTATAGCATGATATAAAACTTAATCATAAACTTTATGAAATATGATAATAGTCCTTATTATTATTTGTCTCTAGGGCATATTTCCAAAAGTCTCCCACTTGCACTAGAGTACAAATAAACTAGCTACATTTGTTCTTCATCATTGGCACCATATATCCAGGTACCCTGAACATGCTTGCTCATGGAAGAGGTTGAGTCTTGGGCATGTACTTTACATTCCCAAATCCGTTGCAACTTACTAATGTCACCTTGATTGACATTAATACTTTATCATCACATGATAACATCTTTGTGTATGATTGATGACCCACAAGTATAGGGGATGTATCGTAGTATTTTCGAGGGAAGTGAAACCCAATTTATTGATTCGACACAAGGGGAGCCAAAGAATACTTATAAGCCTTAACAACTGAGTTGTCAATTCAGCTGCACCTGGAAACAATCTTGCTCATAGCAGTTTATCAGTAACAACTGTTCTGTAGTAGGAATAGCAAAGTAGCAGCAATAGTAAAGCAAAGACAACAGTAACAATAGCAGTAAACAGTGGGATTCGAGTGCGGTAGGCATAGGGATGGATGGACGGGCGTTGCATGGACAAGACAATTCACATAGCAATCAGAACATAGGGCAATTGCAGATAAATAAGATAAAGCATCCAAGTACTAGATAATCCTAGGCATGTGTTCCATATATAGTCATACGTGCTCGCAATGAGAACTTGCACAACATCTTTTGTCCTGCCAGCCAGTTTGCAGCGGGGCCTCAAGGGAACTACTGGCAATTAAGGTGCTCCTTTTAATAGAGCACCGGAGCAAAGCATTAACACTCCGTGAACACATGTGATCCTCACATCAAAGCCATTCCCTCCGGTTATCCCGATTTCTGTTACTTCGGGGCCATTGGTTCCGGACAACAACGTGTGTATACAACTTGTAGATAAGACCAAAACCAATACTATCATAATGAATCAATAACATGTTCAGATCTGAAATCATGGCACTCGGGCCCTAGTAACAAGCATTAAGCACAACAAGTCGCAAGAAAGTCATAAAGCACTAATAAAAGATACTAGGCACCATGCCCTAACAATCTGATGCCATTACATGAACGATCTCATCCAATCCCTACCATCCCCATAGCCTACAGCGGGGGATTACTCACTCATAGATGGGGGAAACATGGATGGTCGATGGAGAAGCGATGGTGATGATGATGGCGATGATCTTCTCCAATTCCCCATCCTGGCAGGGTGCCAGAACAGAGTTTCTAGTGCTGTTTCGTGGAATCTGGTGGTGGCGGCGGAGCGGAACTCCTTCAGGAAAAACGTCGAACCCCCCGAAGTTTTTAGGTCAGAAGGCTCCTTATAGGCGAAGAGAGAGGCCGAGGGGGGTGCCTGGGGGCCCCACACCACCCCCTGGCGTGGCCTGGCCTGGCCCATGCACCAGGTGGTGTGGCCACCCCCGGCTCTTCTCCGTCTTGTATTCTGGCTCCTGGAGTCTTCGGGTGAAATAGGATTTTGGCATATTTTCCGGGATTTTTCCTGATAGTTGGTTTTCTGCACAAAAAGTAGACACCAAGGCAATTCTGCTGAAAACAGCGTCAGTCCGCATTAGTTGCATCCAAATCACACAAGTTTAGAGGAGAAACAATAGCAAAAGTGTTCGGGAAAGTAGATACATTTTGGACGTATCAAATCCCCCCAAGCTTAGCTTATTGCTTGTCCTCAAGCAATTTAGTTGAAAACTGAGTGCGATAAAAGAACTTTCACGAACACATTTGCTTCATATGATGTAAATATTATCAGCAATGTGATCAACTATTTAGACAATTCATAATAAAGAGTATGCAACTGAGTCTGCTCAATAGTCATTGCAAGCTATGAAGAGATTCCAACTCAAAAATAATAAGTAGCATGAGGCACAAACATAAGCAACATTACAATGCTCATAGAAAGGTGTGATAGAGTGGTATCTCGCTTGCCTTTGATTATGAATGTCAAGGCACCTCTGAAGTTCAAGTGATGACTAGAAGTAAAGATATCAAGGATACAAGCATCAAAGTCATAACACAAATAATCAAGTAATGGAACAAACACAAAGAATGACAACTATGCTCTCAAGAAGGTGCTCAAAGAATATGTGGAGACTCAACAAGTAAAAGAAAGGGTTTTGAATAATTTGAAAGGCTTCCAAATGCTGAAAGTATGGTACTCATTAGCTTTGAGCTCTCATTGCCCCTATCATAAGCATCTTTAATGTGGTTAAGGTGAAAGTGAGGTCCAATCTGAGTTATATGCTTGACAGACTATAAACTAAAAATCCCAAGTCCCTTGAGTACGAGGGCCGCTCCTCATGCTACTCAACTTTAGTTACCGGTAAGTTCTTGTCATCGTAAGTATGTGCGTATCATTGAGAACCGCCAACGGGGCACCCCTTGCCCGATGATACGGAAGAATCCCTATATCAAAATGACAAGGCAAGCAGACAATGAGTATCTCAACAATCTTCTTATTTACCATGGGAAAATGATGCTTTTTTCTCTCTTTCCTCTTTTCATAAAACTCTTTTTTTTCTCAATAGCTATCTCTCTCTTTTTTTATAAGAAGAATGCTTCATAGATATCATTATGGTTACGCTGCAGGTTTCCACCATGTCAGCATGGATTAGACCAGCGGCCCAGGCGTTTCTCTAACACACATACATAACTCCATGGACTTACAAGCTCCCCTTTTATTTCACACCAATGACATCCGCAAACAAAAGAGCAAGGTATCAACTTGGTATATATTTACAAGTGTTGAAAGCATTCCCCGTGATAACACAGTTCTGCTAATCCCCAGCCTATAATTTGCAAGCATATAACTTTCATGGAGAGTTCACAATGGTTCAGGTTTATTAAGTGCAGGAAATAAAGTGTGCCATCAAGTTCGTGAGAGCTTTACTAACTAATTTTCTCATAACAAGCAAACATTTTGTTCAGAAGAAAACAAAGCATATTGAATATGCACGGAAGTAGCAAATGATGCTAATAGGTAGGTATGGTGGACACTTTGGAAATATTTGGTTTAGGGAGTTGGAAACTTGAGTAAAACACTCAGTGGAAGTGAAGGCTAGAAATAGTAAGGGAGCGACAAACGAGAGAGCAATAGCTCTCATTATCATGCTTGCAACAAAACAGGACTACTCATGGCATGAAAGTGATTCAAGATCCTCAAGGCAAAATAATTCATCGAGGCTCAACTGATTATTACAGTCATGTGCATGCGTGAGCATGTGCCAAGTCAATTCAAATGAAACATTCAGAGGAGGATACCACGGTGTCATACCAATTTATGAATAGAGCAATGCAAGCAAACATTCATAAGACATGCTACAAACTATTAGCGAGCTGGAGCTAATCATAAGAAAGCAAGAACTACTAAGCATCCAAAGATAACATACACCCTACATGAACAGACTAAGCATGCTCATAGTGATGAGTATATGTACAAAAATGAAAACAAATAGAGTTCGTTACCAGCCTCTTACCACGCCTCAAGTTGTCATTAATCCTCATTATTGCTCTTCACTTGTGTGGCTTGAATAATAATATGAGACCAATATTCCACTAAGGACTGCTGAACCCTGTAGCAAACTCACAAAACCAAAGAAGAACAACAAATATTTTTGGTGTTTTCGATTTTTAAACAAGAACCAAAAGGGAAAAACAAGCAAAGCAAAATCTTTTTGGGTTTTTCGAATAGTTCAAACAAAGCAAAAAGGGAAAAACAAACCAAGGAAAAAAGAAGAAGCAAACCAAAGAGAAACAACAGAAATATTTTTGGTATTTTTGTGTTTTAGAAAGAAAAAGCAAAAGAAAAACGAAAACTAAAAAGAGAACGAAAACATGAATATACAAAGTACCGACGCAACATGATATGGAGATGAGTGCGGTGTCGGCGTACCTCCCCCCAAGCTTAGGCTTTTGGCCTAAGTGGGTATCAATCCATGTACGAATAGGGGTTCCAAGCGGGCGGATCTTGGTAAGAATGGTCGTAGCTGGGCCCATGAGAAGAAGAAGAAGCTCCCTAATCATAAGCGGGCTGCTGATATGAAGATTCTCCCTCATTCGAGGGCTGGACCGAATCATCCGTGACCTTCCTTCTAGTGTCCTGCTCCTGTTGGGAGAGCTCTCCCAAGTATGTGTCAAGCTCCTCCTGAGTGAGGGACCATCCTTTCCTGTTATCAAGGTTAAACAAAACAGGTGCAGGCAAAAGAACAACACGCTCGGACTTGCTCTTTCTCCAACCAGCTTTGAGAAAGGTTATTTCATAAGATAACTCACTCATACTAGCCCACGAGGAAACAAATTTATGCTGTATCATGGAATTAAGATCAAGCCTTTCTATAGGAAACTGTAGGTCTAGATGATGAGGCACTAAACCATGCAATGCTAGTAAACGAGAAGCAATGAGGCCTCCACAAATTCCACCTTTCTCATGGTTAGCAGCAAGACGAAAAGCTATCAAAGCAACCAAGTTGTAAGACCTATCTCGTCTAAGAGCAGCAGAGATAAATGCTAGATCAAACAAAGATAACTTATTGGCAGTTTTCCTAGAAAGAACACACTTGGCAATAAAGTAGGCAAAGTAGAGAATGGAGGGAAGATGAATGTTACGGATTTTTCCACTCTCCTTCGAGAAGCTACTCCCTTGGAAAATTTCCGCATATAAATCCATGAGTGGTTCAGGTCTCTCCTTAATCTTCCTACATGATCCCCATTGAGGTACCTTAATAGCTGCACAAAAATCATCAAGAGAAAGGTTGACAGCAATATTGTAAATTTTGTAATGGACCATGGGGTTAGGCAAAGAGTGACTAAATTGGAAATCCTGCACCACAAACATGGTTAGCTTCACAAATTGACAAGGTTCATCTTCCAAAAAGTGCTCTAACCCTGCATTAGAAACCAAAGTGTGGAAATCTTGTAGAATTCCTGCAGCTCTCATGAACTCAGAGCATGGATAAATGGAGGGAAAAACTTCCTCCTCCCAGTGGACCTTCATGACCTCAGGTACCCAAAGCTCATGTTGGTTTAGGTGGTGTTCACTCATCTTCTATTCTGAAATTTAAACACCTATTAAACAAGTGATTGCAAAGTAAATATAATGAAGGATTATACTCATAGGGACTTGCAAGAGGCCTAAACATGCATCAAAACTATATCTCTAAGCATCAAACAAGCTTACAAGCTCTCATAACCAGTCACCTACAGCAGCAAAATACTCAATATATAATCCACTAAACACAAATCTACTTGGACAAGGGGAGGAGTCACATACCAGGGAACAAATGCTCCAAATTTCAGCAAGAGAGATGGGCTGAGCAAGGAGATCAAAAAAATCGAGAGCAAGCACAACAAGAACGCGATTTTGAGCAATGAACTGGAGCTTACTTGGGAGAGAGAAGAAAGTGGCAGGTGAGAGAGTTAGTGGGGGGCAGGGGGGCCCACACCAGGGCATGGCGTCACCCAAGGATGGCCGCGCCACCATGTGGTGTGCCTGCCTGGTGGGCCCCCTGGTACCTCCCAGGTACTCCTCTGCCCCTTTTCCACGTAAAAATTTAATATGAATTTTCTGGAATTTTTCGAGACACTTTATTTTTGGGCATTTTTCAGAATAGAAGAATGATTTTTCTGACAGACAGATTTCTTCTTCTTTTGGAAACATGATGCAAGGACAAAACAAGGCTAGAACTACAGAAGTTCTAAGACACTCTAACATGCAAGCAACTAACAACAAAAAGAAAACTAAACGAAAGCAAAAACTAAAATGCAAGGGGTAAAAATAAAACGGAGATAATCATAATGAAAACATTGTTTTGTTCAGTGGAATCTTTTTGTTAACAAGGTTGATCAAGTCTTGCTACCAAAACAATTGCATATGAGACAAAACTTTGTATTCCACTAATGAATATGTTACCTCAACCTTGATAGCAATGGTCCCAATCATAATAGTTTCAAATTTTTCTCTTGGTATGGGACAATATATTTCTCCAACTTGAATGCCTTCAACATGTTCAATTGAATTCAAACCATAAGTCCTTTCAATCTTCTTGGGGAAATAGACAGTATGTTCCTTATCATTAACATTGAAGGTCACCTTTCCTTGATTACAATTAATAACAGCTCCTGCAGTATTAAGAAAAGGTCTCCCAAGAATAATAGACATATTATCATCTTCAGGCATTTCAAGCACAACAAAATCAGTTAATATCAAGCAATTGTGAGCCACCTGAACAGGTACATCCTCACATATACCCACAGGAATAGTGGTAGATTTATCAGCCATTTGCAAAGATATATCAGTTGGTATTAATTTTTCAAGTTGAAGCCTCTTATAGAGAGAGAAAGGCATAACACTAACTCCGTCTCCCAAATCACACAAATCAGTTCTAACATAACTGTTCTTAATAGAGCAAGGGATAGTTGGAATCCCTGGGTCTCCAAGTTTCTTAGGAACCTTACCATTAAAGGAATAATTAGCAAGCAAAGTAGAAATTTCTTCATTAGGGATCTTCCTTTTATTCGAGACAATATCCTTCATATACTTTGAGTAAGGAGGCAATTTAATAGCATCCGTCAAAGGAATTTGCAAGAATAAAGGTTTCATCCACTCACAAAACTTATTATAATGTTCATCTTCCTTTGACTTGTGTTTCTTATCAGGGAAAGGCATAGGTTTTTGGACCCAAGGTTCTCTTTCACTACCATGTTTCTTAGCAATAAAACCCTCTTTAGTGTATTTGGTATTCTTAGTGTAGTTTTTAAGTTCTTCTTCAACTTTTTCTTCATTAGGAACTTCATTTTCTTCATTACCACTTTCAGTTTCAGCATCAGAGATAGATATACTATTAGGATCTATAGCAGGTTCAGAGGGTTCTACATTAGTTTTATGTTTCTTCTTCCTTTTCTTACGAGTAGAACCACTATTTTCAGCTTGTTGAGAATCCTGCTCAATGCTTTTGGGATGCCCCTCAGGATATAGAGGATCCTGGGTAGCAGCTCCACTTCTAGTTCTAATTTCATAAGTATGTTTTTCTTTAGCAGCATTAACTAGCAAGTCGTTTTGCACTTTAACGAGTTGATCTGTTTGAGTTTGAACCATTTGAAAGTGTTTAACAATCATTTTAACATCATTAGAGGTTCTTTCCACAATATCTTTCAACTCAACAATAGCTCTAGTGTTTTCCATTAGATGATTTTGCATCCTTTTATTAAAGTTATCTTGCTTAATTCTTCTAAGCATTGATCAGGAGGTTTAGAATAAGGGATATCACATTCATCAAAGTGTTGGAGAGAGTGTACCTCAATAGCGGATGAGTAGGGAATAGGCTTACATAATTCTTCTATAGGAGGTAAATTCTTGACATCTGCAGCTTTAATTCCCTTCTCCTTAAGACATTTCTTAGCTTCCTTCATCACTTCATCATTTAATTCAATAACTCCCCTCTTCTTTGATGTTGGAATAGGCACCGGAATAGATGGTTCGGGTACAATTACTTCAGGTATAGCTTGTTTAGGAGGAGTCCAATCTTCATAGTTCTTACTTATTTTAGCCATTAATTCCTCAGCTTCCTTAGGAGTCCTATTCCTGAAAACACAATCCGCACAACTATCTAGGTATGTCCTAGATTCTTCGGTTAGTCCATTATAAATATATCAAGAAGCTCATTCTTAGGTAATGGACTTCCAGCCTGTGCATGAATCAAAGGACAAAATCTTGCCCAAGATTCGGGCAATACCTCTTTTTCTCCCTGTTTAAAATCAAAAAGTTCCTACAAAATAGCATGTCTAGCACTAGGAGGAAAATATTTCTGCAGGAAAGTACTAATCAAGCACTCAGGGCTATCAATAGATCTAGGAGGTAAATTACTAAACCAAGTTTTAGCTTCTCCTTTCAGTGAAAAGGGGAAAATGTTTGCAACAAAGTAAGTATGCATCTTAATATCATCAGAAAACAAGCCACTCATGGTAGAAAGTTCATTCATATGTGCTACCGCACTTTCATTCTTAGTCCCACAAAAAGGTTCTTTCTCAACAATAGCTATGTAAGATAGATTGAGAGAGAAATCATAATCTTCATCTATAATGTTTATGGGAGAAGCAGCAAACTTAGCAACATGAGACAATTTGGGTCTAATAGTATGCCTCTCAAGGAGACTCTTAGCAGCGCTCCTATCATGGGTGTTTTTACATTCTTTAATAAATTCATCGGTCATCTCAACATAACCATCTTCAATATCATAACTCTCACTAGACTCAGGTGAGCTAACAGGTGTGGTAGTGTCTTCATTAGGAGTTTCGGTATTTCCAGCTATAGTTCTAGCAATCGTAGCATCTAGGAAAGGACCTAATGAACCACTCTTATCAAGCACAGTAGAAGCAGCATCAGAAGTTTCAGATTCAGCAGTAGTAGCAGTGTGTGTAGCATGTGTATGTGGTGGTGTAAGGAACTTACTCATAACAGACGGTGAATCAAGAGCAGCAAAGGTGTTTAGAACCGTACCTCTTCTTGTAGTGGATGGTAAAATAGGAACCTTGCCATCACGAGACTTACCCATGATGGATGGATAGCAGTGAACAATAGAGAATCCAAGTGAACTTGATAAATAAAGCTATGCTCCTCGGCAACGGTGCTAGAAAATAGTCTTAATGACCCACAAGTATAGGGGGTGTATCGCAGTATTTTCGAGGGAAGTGAAACCCAATTTATTGATTCGACACAAGGGGAGCCAAAGAATATTTATAAGCCTTAACAACTGAGTTGTCAATTCAGCTGCACCTGGAAACAATCTTGCTCACAGCAGTTTATCAGTAGCAACAGTTTTGTAGTAGGAATAGCAAAGTAGCAGCAGTAATAAAGCGAAGACAATAGTAACAATAGCAGTAAACAGTGGGATTCGAGTGCAGTAGGCATAGGGATGGATGGACGGCCGTTGCATGGACAAGACAATTCACATAGCAATCAGAACATAGGGCAATTGCAGATAAATAAGATAAAGCATCCAAGTACTGGATAATCCTAGGCATGTGTTCCATATATAGTCATACGTGCTCGCAATGAGAACTTGCACAGCATCTTTTGTCCTGCCAGCCCGTTTGCAGCGGGGCCTCAAGGGAACTACTGGCAATTAAGGTGCTCCTTTTAATAGAGCACCGGAGCAAAGCATTAACACTCCGTGAACACATGTGATCCTCACATCAAAGCCATTCCCTCCGGTTATCCTGGTTTCTGTCACTTCGGGGCCATTGGTTCCGGACAACAAGGTGTGTATACAACTTGCAGATAAGACCAAAAACAATACTATCATAATGAATCAAAAACATGTTCAGATCTGAAATCATGGCACTCGGGCCCTAGTGACAAGCATTAAGCACAACAAGTCACAACAAAGTCATAAAGCACTAATAAAAGATACTAGGCACCATGCCCTAACAATCTGATGCCATTACATGAACGATTTCATCCAATCCCTACCATCCCCATAGCCTACAGCAGGGGATTACTCACTCATAGATGGGGGAAACATGGATGGTCGATGGAGAAGCGATGGTGATGATGATGGCGATGATCTCCTCCAATTCCCCGTCCCGGCAGGGTGCCAGAACGGAGTTTCTGGTCCTGTTTCGTGGAATCTGGTGGTGGCGGTGGAGCGGAACTCCTTCTGGAAAAACGTCAAACCCCCCAAAGTTTTTAGGTCAGAAGGCTCCTTATAGGCGAAGACAGAGGCCGAGGGGGTGCCTGGGGGGCCCACACCACCCCCTGACGCGGCCTTGCCTGGCCCGCGCCACCAGGTGGTGTGGCCACCCCCTGGCTCTTCTCCGTCTCGCATTCTGGCTCCTGGAGTCTTCGGGTGAAATAGGATTTTTGGCATATTTTCCGGGATTTTTCCTGATAGTTGGTTTTCTGCACAAAAAGTAGACACCAAGGCAATTCTGCTGAAAACAGCATCAGTCCGCGTTAGTTGCATCCAAAACACACAAGTTTAGAGGAGAAAAAATAGCAAAAGTGTTCAGGAAAGTAGATACGTTTTGGACGTATCAATGATCAACGTTATGGCAGCAGAAAGAGGCCAGATTCTAGGAGCCTACATTGACTTTAGATCAACCTCATGGGCTTTCTCATGGGCACTGTGCCCTGGTACACATCATTCCACGCTAAAAGTGAACTAGCCCCGCCATAACATTATACATCACTTTAGATGGTACCCTTATCTATTATTATAAATCTAATCATCGAAACACTAGTGCACCCTGTGCAACTTTCGATGTTTTGTTCACCTCACTTCCTACTTGACTTTAGTCGATATTATTGATACAGGAGTTTACAACATATTCCCTTATAGCATAACCCTTTATGCTTTAACATATGTTATCCTTCATGGATTTAGAATTATTTCTACAGTTCTTTAATAGACACTGCGGACAATCTTAGATCAATGTTCTGTGATTCGTGCTTAATCACTTTTCAAACGTTCCTTCTTGGATCATATATTATGTTAAGTTATCATCATGGTTTTCTAAGATAGAACCTATATCTCAACATAGTGGATGATGATCATCCTTTTATTTCTTTCAACCATCAATGTCAGACTTAATTCTATTCCTAATTTGAGTTATCAAGGACTAGTTCCTTAATTAACTTCTATTCTGAAACTCTTTTTAGAATCCCTTTTAGGAATACCACATAATATCGTAATATACTTATTATTAACTTCTACTCCCTACAAATCTTTATCTATTGGTACTTGTGCTTTCATTCTTAATGTGTCGTATACACACTTAAGAATCACTCCTTAAGCTCCCACTCAAAATTTGTTCCCAACAAATTTGAGTATGAGTCTCTACTCCTACTCAAAATATGTTCCTACAAATTTGAATTCGAGACTTATATTGCTCCCACTCAAAATGTGTTCCCGACATATTTGAGTTTGAGACTTATATTGCTCCCACTCAAAAATATGTCATTCACATATTATTTTAGGAAGACTTTCATAGCTCCCACTTAATTTCATGCCAATTGCATATCCACTCACTATTTTGAACAACTTCAAAATCCTTTGATCAAATATCAAACTGAGAGATTTATTATGAGACACTAATACCTTACTAATTTTAAATCCACTATACTTTCAGCACTTTTGACTCAAATTCATTTGAATTTGTCCAATACATAATTCATGGCAAATTGTGCCTTTGTCATTCACCTTTTTCTTAATGACTTTGCAGTTGTTCGGAAAATACAATTAACCCCTTTACTTGTTAAGATTCAGCAGCAAATTGCTTTCTAATCTCAAGTGAATTTTACTTTAGGATTTCTCATAATCTTAGTTTACCATTATTTCCTTAGTAGTTCGTATGTATGTCATATTATAGTAATAATGACAAATGATTCACAAATGTCTTCCATACAAGATGTGGAGTATATTTTGAATCCTACTTTGTGTAGTGAAAACACTAGTGGGGAAACACAATGATCATTATCATTGATTCTTTCCTTTGTGAAGAGAGTCGTTCAGGAACACTTTCCGTTGCGCTTCTCAACACTCTGATGCAGGGTTTTGAATCCTCATCATGTTTTTCACTATCTCCCAAAAGCTTCATAATCGATAAATACCACTATATATAAACTTTCTCGAGAATGCACCAAAATCCAAGCAATACTAGTTTTACTTTCTTTTTGGTTCTAGCCATGGATTTTGTATTCGAAGTTACCAATGAATACTCTACAAGGACTTATTTGTTATTGTTTTGGTTATATCGAATAACCCCAAAACTTTCATGATGATCCATACTAGATATGGCGCCGATCTCACGAATTCATATGGTTCACTATATATTATAATTGAGTGCTAACTATTTCTAACTAATGGTCTTTACATCTATACTACAACAATTTATCCGACGCCATGTATTTACCCACTTTGATATCTAATATCACATTATGATGCTTTGCATTTTGACATTTCAAATGCATTGCATTCCGCAATTTCTTATGCCAATCTTATAAATTCGAATTTCATTACTATTGATCAAATCGTAGTAATTAGATTTTGTTTTATCTTTAATGCCCTTGGATGATGAAATATTTTGACCATATTAAATAGTTTCATACTCATGTTTCCTTTAGTAAACTTCTTTACACAATTCAAACAATCATATAATATAATTACCATTTTGTTGAAATACAATACATCGAATATGCATTCACTTTCAATAATTCATCAAAACACTTAGTATTCATGTAATACACGTTGTTTAAGTTATTTTGCCGAACTTTGGCATGATTTATATGTGACAAGAAATTGAATGAGTTTCACATATTATCTAATAACTTTATGAATTCAAACAATGGTTTCATTCAAAATGAACATATCATTAAGTTGGGTATTTTCAAGGCTTTTTCAATATTTTACAATGTTCGTCCATTATCAATTAGTTTCAAAACAAGGACAATTCACACATAATCGAATAAGATATGAACACGAATAGAAATCATTCATAAAAGTAGAACAACTATTTGTTACAAACTCATATGAATAACTATGTCATGAAGTGTGAGACACACTAAAAAAGTTCACATATCCATCGATTACAATAATCATCCTAAAGCCATAAACTAAGTGATAAATGTTGAGTGAGAGTGTCATTGGCCATCATCATCATGCTCGCCATCAACACACAACGTCACCTCCTCTCCAGCAAGCACCTCTCATGCAGAAGGACCTGTTTTTAGCAAAACAGAACAAGTATCAAATATACTTAACACTACAACATGTGTTTGCAAGATTATATCATTTATAAAACTGTATATCAAATATATACCTTTGTCATCGATGACCTCACCCGCAATGGGTTCAATCTTCACATTCCTGAGATGTGATATGAACCTGTGGAAATTCTGTGTTTCCGCATCGCCTCTCATGATGCAAATCGTGGCATGTGCTTGGTAGCTTGGTGGCAGCAACCGCAACACAATGCCATTTGCAAAAGAGCTCGTCATCTATTTATCCAGGAAGTATGCATGCCTCATGTACGCATCATGCATGCGCTCCAAGTGGTCTTCAAGTGAAGAGTTTTCTTCCATCTTAATTGGGAGGAAATATCCCATCAGCTCATGCTCCCATATGCACGCTTGTTCCACGAAATGTATACTAAGCTGTACAGTTACCGTAGGAGGGTCAAGATTACCCACGATTGGCTAGCGCTCATCCACCATCCCGAAATGCATCGTCACTGATATGAAGGTGGACATCTCATGACGGTAATAGCGGTCTTCCCACAGTTCTGGGGTCTCTAAGATACTGGCCTGCTCCAAATCCATCTCGTTGAGTATGTAGTTGACCATGTCGTTGTCGCTAAGGATAACATGGAGACGTGCAACCCACATAGAGAAGTTTGATCCGTCTAGCCTGAGCTTCTCTCCATCTAACCAATCGTCAATAGGGAAGGTAGCATCAGGAGAACCATTTTCTACATTTATAATTGCAAAAGGAATTTAGACTAAGTTTATAATTAAATGAGTTAATATAATAACTCCACTAAAAACACCTATCCCCTGAAGGGTTCTAGTGATTACACGACCCCTTTCCCCACATCTCCCCCGATCGTCACGGCCATCAATGTGGGTGCTAGGGTGGATGCCTAAATGTTGGTCACATCATTCATGTGACTCATGCTCGATCTTTCGACCATCCATGTTCCGAGGCCATGTCTACACATGCTAGGATCACCAACTCAACCTTAGTGTATTCGCTATGCAACATGGCTTACACCCACTATATGTGAACGTAGATATGTCTGACACCCGATCATCACGGCGCTGCCTCATAACGAAGAACTTTCTTGGTGGTGCACACTAAGGGAGAACACAATCATTGGTATTTTAATAGGGATCATCTTATTAGGCTACCGTCAAGTATCTAATACTAGCACACAATAAGATATACAAACAATAACATTGAATGTAAATGCAATGTGATATGGTCTTTCACGTCGTGATCTCCATCCGGCGTCAGCGGATTCCGGCGCTAGGGTTCCGGCGCCGTAGGCACCTGGGTACCGGTGCATTCCAGCGTGGTAGTCCGTCACCTCCGTGACCGTCTACTACTACTTAGCAACATAAAGTATGTACTTTACCTTTGCCACAACCATATCACATCATAACGCCCCCCTGCAAAACAAAGTTAGATGCCTCTACTTTATCTTTGCATGTTTTACGTGGCTCAATGGGCTTTCGCACAAGAACCGTTCTTACCTACAAACTTTCACCACAAAGCTGATCAAATAGTTGTCTATATTACATCCCTTTAGGGGCCCTCCGTTGTAGATGGCATACCAACTCATGCGAGAGAGACTGACACCCCTAGAGCCACTTTATACGGTACAAGCCGTATGTCAAGCGTGGACGAGTCTCGCGAATGAACGCGTAAAGTCGGTTGGGGGCACTTTATCAAGCATTGTTGCAGTATACACAAGTACACGTGGGAGGGTAACAACTAAAATATCAATGCCCACATGCTACATCTTGTGTGTTCTACCCGTACTAGCAATACTACACATAGATCTAGCTCTGATGCCACTGTAGGGGTTCGCGTATGAAAACAATAAAATTTTACCCTATGACCCTGAACCCCTGATGCTGCCAGGACCTATCTATTAGTAAGGTAGTAACAGGAGGGGATTTTCGCGAACTTACCCTTAAATACCGAAAAGCATTGTCAATGCTCAAGAGAACATGGTTGATGTAGACGAGCCGAAGCCGACCTCAAGGTCGTGTTGAAGTCGTCGCGCTCCTGCAGGTCCAATGACTTCTAGTGCCTCAAGTGTGACACCTCGCAGGGAGTTACATCCATTTGGGGTCTGGTGATGACTACCGCTTCCCCGATCCATTAGCAGTTGCGGAAGTAGAGCTCCTGGATCTGAATCCTGTAGCGCGACGATGCTCCGCGGTGAAGATATCTCTTGTTCGCGTAGTCCGAACTTGGGACCACGGTCATAGGAGAGATAGAGAGATAATATCAATTGGAGGTCTCCCCAAAAGTTAGGAAACCTTTATTGAATATTGTGTGTCTTTTCTGGTCAAAATACCCCACTATATATAGGGGAAGGGGGAGGTACTACCTCCCTCAAAGTCCCAGGGTGGGACTAATCATGGGAGGAGGTGGGGGAGGCACCGCCGGCCACCACCCCATGGGCCCCACGTGGGAGGCTGGCCTAATAGGGCCGTCGGCCACCCCCTAGGGGTGTGGCCCCCCTCTTGGGCCCTTTCCCTTCCGGGATTTGGCCCATTAAGCCTTTTGACCATTAATTGATTTTCTATTTTATTAAATAATTATGAATAAATGATTAAATCAGTATTTAACATTCATTCACATATCATTCAATCTCTTTGGCTATGGAACACCTTCCACCTCCACTCTGGACATCCTCTGGACTTACTGAAACCCTTCCGGTTTTCTCTCTTATCTTCTTTGGTGATTCTACCGATCCTGTAAATACTCTCTAAGCATCACCAAGCCCTTAAGCATGATACCCCACAGTTTGGGAACACTCTAGACATGGTCGGGACACTCCCGGTCCAATGATTGATAGAGGGACCTTGATGGCCATGTGACCCATGGGCATTCCACGAAGATCTTTTGTCGTTTGAACCGTGACTGTCGCGTCTTATTCCTTTTGTCTCTTGATACTTGCATTGTCCGAGATCTGATCAATGACATCACCATGTTGTGTTCAATCTCGTTGACGATAAATGCTAGTTGACTCGTTTCGAGAAGTGATATCCCTGTGATCAAATCACATGCTGCGTAGCTATTGGATATAACTTCTCTAAGTGGGCCCTCGGGTATCTTTCCGTCACGCGGATGGACAAATCCTGCTCTCGACATATATTGCCTCAAAAATTCCTCTGAATACCTGAACACACCTTTATGATCACTGTATTACCAAGTGACATTTGATGCTATCAAAGCACCCTTGGGAGAGAGTGATTGATATAGCCTCATGGTCTAAGGAATAGTTTACTAGGTCTATTCTAATCATCGTAACTTGAACTTCGTGACATGATCGGGTCACAATTTTTAGGTTGGGTATTGATTCATCATCTCATTCTCCATTTCCAACTGGCATAAATGCCACATGATAAGGAAACCTTGATCATCTCTTGACCAATGAACCAGTGACTAGAGTTTCACCGGGAACCCCTAGTTGTTTATATATCACATGTGTATTGAAGTTTCCTTTCAATACAGTTATAGCATGATATAAAACTTAATCATAAAATTTATGAAATATGATAATAGTCCTTATTACTATTTGTCTCTAGGGCATATTTCCAACATCATTCTTCACCCGTTTCCCACCCAAAGTTTTGACTTCATTCACATTGGAAGAAAAGGTATAAAATTCTCTCATTACTTCCATAATAATATAGAACACAATTGATACTCTCAACATAGATATTTTATGGACATAAGATCCTTTGTATTTAATATGTCCCGGATAGGTGCCAAAAGAAAATTCCACACCCATTTTAAATGGAGCAGGAGGAGAAGGAGGATTAGCTAGAGCTAGATAAACTCTTTTAGTGGAATATTTTCTAGAATTACACGGGAATATGCACTTATCATGCGGATTATTTTGATATAAAATAGTGCTTTCCAAACTTAAAACATTAGGCTTAATTTCATATGCTTCCGCATCAACAACGAGCTGAGTAATAGGTGCACAAATAAAATTATCAGTAGGAGTAGCATACTTCCCAAGTTTCTTTTAAGCCATGGTTCTTCTCTTTTTGGTATTCTTAAAGTAAAGGAAACAAAATAAACAAGTAACTAATTTTTTGGGGTTATCAAATAGATAACAAGAAAGCAAACTATAAATAAAAATAAAAATAATAACAAGGTCTCTAATGACCTCA
The DNA here is from genome assembly GCA_916181665.1 of Avena sativa. NCBI lineage: Eukaryota > Viridiplantae > Streptophyta > Magnoliopsida > Poales > Poaceae > Avena > Avena sativa. The sequence continues at coordinate 523,341,771 of OV702287.1, read as the reverse complement.
CCAGGATAGCGAATTGCTTCCCCGGCAACAGCACCAAAAAAAGGGTTGATACCTTTGATTCGGATTCACGGATGTAGTATAATAGTCTCTTTCCCTAGTAGACCTAGGTTTAATCGGACCTTGGAAAACAATGCTAAAAGGAATTAGAAAGGACATGTCTGCAAGACTTTGTTATTTCGTTTTACCTTCGTTTACCAGACCAATCTAGTTTACTTTATATCGTGGGTTGATTCAATGGATGGAGATAGACCAGTGTTGAAGATCCACCTGCAGCTACACATCATATGGGATAAAAGATGATAATAATAGGCACAGTCATGTGTAATGTTTTAATAAATATAATCTTTTGTGGGCAACACATCCTAATATACTAAAGCACCTACGAGCCACAGGCATAGCAATAGTCTTTTGATCCAACCAAATGCACCATGAATCACCGGGCTACAGACAATTATTAAGTGAAAAAGACAGATCAAAGCCTTAAGAAGAGATGTTGATCATCATCCTGAATGGGTTGCTAAATGAAGACCATACATCCCTTTCTGTCACTGGGTTTCCTATAAGATCACCGCTAGCCAAGTATCTCACCTCAAGCCTTTATCGATCTCGGGGGTCTTGGGTACCTACAAGTCCAAAGATCAAGGCAAGAGATAAATAAACAAAAGATACAAATCCCTTATTCAAACAATACACAATACTCCCATAGATTAGATGCACATAATTGCTATGAGGTTTCTCCCCAACCTGCAGCCCATGAGGACTACTCACTCATAACAATAATATTAAGGATAGAAAACATTCTGCAAAATACTTAGATTGAAATCAAATATTCTTACAATGGTCACCAAATCACAAGGAGATCTCAAGTACACAGTACTGACTATGTCTAATGGAGAGGATGGAAGATGGAGGGGACAAACTATGGTGTGGATCTCCTTTGGTGGTGTTGTGATGCAATCTAAGAATGGCGGCTCTCTACATGGCGGCTAGGACCTCGAAATATATAGGTATCTTCATAAAAGTTATAGGGTTTGATGAGACGAATCCACCGCCACATGGTATGGGTGGACCCTGCCCGTACCAGTGGTAGTTACGGCTGATGTCGCCTGGTAATTGCTCCAGAATTACTTGGTCGTGTGTACTTTCTCAAAATCTTCATTTATGACTCCTAATTTCGCATTAAAAAGTGTGATTTCCTGTGCAACATAATTCAAAGCAATGGTTTTCATATCTTTGTAATTATAATTCATTAGTTACAAGGATAGAGAGATTCTTGTTAATTTCTTAACTAAAAACAAAGTTTAAATGCGAGAAAAGATGGATGTTTTTAGAGCCATCAGCATCTCACGATTATTTTTGGAACCTCTAGCATTTTTGGAGGTGCGCTTCAGACTAATACCTGATTTCTTCCTGAAACAAACAAAGTATAAGTACAAGAATGAATAGTCACAAATGAAAGTCAGAGAAGGAAAGTACTTACACAACAGGAGGTGCCTCGACCAAAGGGATGCCGGTGGACTTTCTCTTCTCTGCCTCTAAGACTGCAGTGGGTTTCTTTGAGACTCCACTCTCCGGTTTCTTCTTCTTGCCGTTGGTAGTAGTGTCATAGGTGTATCTCTTCCACTTTCGTGTTGCCGGAGCTAGATGATCTTTGGAGGCTTCATCGTCAGACAAAACCTACACATCCTTTAGCTTGGGATCATAAACATGAGTGGCCATGTCTTCCTCGTCCAAGCTCGCTAGCTGATGGGATAAAAACATGTTAGATGATTGCTGCATTCAAGATGGATAACTTAGAGTATATACAAAGACAATGAAGGAAACATGGTTACCTCTAGGAATTCGTCCAATTCGAACATGTCGAAGGTGATTGCGAAGCCACACTTCCTGTCTTTCACCTTGGCAAGGTCCTTAAGCCGGAGCTTGATGGAGTCACTAGAGAAGTAGTCCTCGGAAATCCGAATTGGATCTTTCCTCTCCTTGGTGTACTCATGTATCAGCTTGGCACGATGTTGCAGAGGATGGATCTGCCTTACAAACCAGCACGTGGCTAGGTCCAGGCCAGTCAAACCTCCGTCTGTCAGCCACTCTATCCTCCTAACGGCACGAGAGGCGTCGGTATTAGAGGGGAGAATGGCGAGGGACCTCCAGGTATTGGCTTCAGCAGCAGCTCCGTCGACAAAGTTGGGGTATGAATCTTGTCGGCTGGCTAGAGGAATGTGTGGGCCATAGAAATAGGTTTTCTGCCAGTTCATGCAAGACTCGTGGCCAACGATGTTGGGGAACCGCCAGCCAGGATGGATCTTAAAGCTAATGGTTCCGAAATTCTAAAGTTCATCCTTGGAATCTCTGGACTCTCTCTTCACAGTGAACAAGTAGATAAACAGATCTAATCTAGGCCTAATTCCTAGATATCCTTCGCATAGAGCTACGTAGTTGCTAAGTGCTAAGATGTTATTGGGAGAAAGGTTGTGAGGAAGAACCTGAAAGTGATTTAGGACCTTGAGGAAGAACTCGAATACTGGGAAGGAAACGCCATGTACCAGCTATGTTTTGAGGTAGACCTTCTCTCTGGCTTGGGGAGATGGGACCACCTCGCCGGCTGACGCCAGCCACCATACCAGCCCCTTCATCGAGGGGAGATATCCCTTGTCGACGAGCTCTTTCAAGTTTGTCACGGTGAGATCGGAGACCCTCCATACTGAAGGGGATCCGCAGTAGAAAACAGAAAATTTCCTACGTTGGAACCCCAAAAACTATCTAGGATCTATCTATGTAGTAATGCGGTAACGAACGATGTGTGGAGAATACATACCCTTGTAGACCATACGCGGTTAACATTCCGAGGGGAACGTGGTTGATGTAGTCGTACTCGTAGCCGACCTCAAGGTCACGAAGCTCCTCGCATGTCACCGCTTGCTCCTTCTTCATCATGCAACAACTTCGGCTCACGACATTTAAGCGCCCCAAGTGTTGCGCCTCGTGTATTCGTACACATCCGGTGTATGATGAGACCTTGATGTCTACACACTTCTATTCTTGTAGACAGTTGTTGGGCCCCCAAGTGCAGAGGTTTGTAGAACAGCAGCAAGTTTCCCTTAAGTGGATTACCCAAGGTTTATCGAACTCAGGGAGGAAGTGGTCAAAGGAATCCCTCTCAAGCAACCCTGCAATCAAGATACAAGAAGTCTCTTGTGTCCCCAACACACCCAATACACTTGTCAGGTGTATAGGTGCACTAGTTCGACGAAGAGATACTGAAATACAAGTGGTATGGATAATTATAAGTGGTAACGGTGCCAGAAAAGAGCTTGACGGGTAGGAAAATACTAAAGGCAAACTGAAATAAAGACGGCAGCAAGCAAACATGTAACAGATCTAGTTGCAAACGGTGTTCCCATGTTTAGAAACGAGGCCTAGGGATCATACTTTCGCTAGTGAACACTCTCATATAAATATCTTCTCTTTATGATACTACTCTTAACTACTCTCCGGTTGGACACTCTAATCCATGGCAGGGCTATAACAGCACTCCTCAAAGTTCGCTTTCCCCATCTAGATAACCCCACACTGTCACCTTGAGCTCTAGATGGTTCCAATAAACACCACAATTTCATAGAAACATCCAACTCCAAATATAACTCATAACAAGTAATTGTAATCTCTAGCCTAAGTGCCACCATGGTGTGCATGCTGTCACTTTCACACACATGGGAAGAGCAGAGATCTATTAAAGCACTTGAGTAGCAAGGTAGATCTACTTGATTACAAAGCTCATGATCACAATATGATAAGGCATAGAGAGAGATGAACACATAGCTACCGGTAGAACCCTTAGCCTCGAGGAAGAACTACTCATCGTCACGGGAATCAGCAACGGCGATGGAGATGGCGGTGGAGATTAATGGAGAAGGCTCCGGGGGCACTTCCCCATCCCAGCAGGGTGCCGGAATAGAGACTTTCTATCCCCCGAATCTCCCCTTCGGTGGCGGCGGCGCGGTGGAACTTTTCGTGGCTGAAGGCTATTGATTTAGGGTTTTCGTCCCACGGGCTTCTTATAGGCGAAGGGGCAAGGTCGATGGCCGGCAAGAGGGCCCACACCATGCCCTGGCACGGCCTAGGGCTGCCCGCGCCAAGGGGGTGTGGCCGCCCTGTGGCCCCCCTTCGTCTCTCCTTCGGACTCCATGTGTCTTCCGGTAAAATATTGACTTTGGCTTTTGTCCCGTCCAATTCCGAGAATATTGATTTTCTGACTTTCCTGGAACCAAAAACAGCAGAAAACAGGCAACTGGCACTGTGACAGCTTGTTAATAGGTTAGTCCAAGAAAGTTTATAAAAATACTCCAAAGTGTGGACAAAACATAAGAAAGTGGATATAAAATAAGCATGGAACATAAAAAATTATAGATATGTTAGCAACGTATCAACATCCCCAAACTTAACTCCTGCTCGTCCTCGAGTAGGTAAGTGATAAAAGGAAAGAATAAATTTTGAGGTGACATGCACCATCACAATCAAGATAAAACCATTTGCAAGCATTGAAAGCTGAGATCATAGTACTTTAGCATAGCATGAAAGATATGGTTCTAAAAATAAGACATAGCAACTATGTTGTAACATGAAAATGTACAAACAAAAGATTTATAAATAACAATGCTTTGCAAGACGTTTGTTTGTTTCACATAAAGAAAACATAATGAGAATGGTATTCAGCTTGTCCCTCATTGAGTAGCAAACATAAATGCATAGGACACCTTTAAAGTTCATAAGGGTGACTAGATACAAATAGTTTAAGGACAAGCAATATCAAAGTTATGCATCAATCAACAAGTCTTGGGACAATGCACATTAAACTAAGAATGGCCACTATGCTCTCTCAATAGGTGCATAAAGATAGAAGGTGGAGACTCAATATAAAAGTGAAAGAAAGGCCCTCATCAAAGGAAGCAGGGATTCAAGTCTCATAAAGAGCTTCCAAAAATTATGGTACTTATTAGCTTTCAGCTCTCATTGCCCCTATCATAAGCATCTTGAAGTGATTAAGGTTAAACTGAACAAACTATGGAGTATATGCTTGACAAAGTATAAGTTGGAAATCTCATGTCCCTTGAATACGAGGGTCGCTCCTCATGCTACTCAAGTTTAGTTACCGGTAATGTCTTGTCATAGTAAGTACATGTGTCTCATAGAGAACCGCCAACGGGGTACCCCTTGCCCGATGATACGGAAGAATCCCCATATCAAAATGACAAGGTAAGCAGACAACGAGCATCTCAGCAATCTTCTTATTTACCATGGGAAAATGGTGTTTTTTTCTCTGTTTCCTCTTTTTCATCTTTTTTTCCTTTTTCTCTTTTTCTCAATCTATATCTCTTTTTTTATAAGAAGAATGCTTCATAGATTGCTCATTATGGTTACGCTGCAAGTTTCCACCATGATTAGGCATGGATTAGACCAGCGGCCCAGGCGTTTCTCTAACACACATACATAACTCCATGGACTTACAAGCTCCCCTTTCATTTCACACCGACGACATCCATAAACAAAAGAGCATGATATCAACTGGGTACAATGTACAAGTGCAATGTTGAAAGCGTTCCCCATGACAACATGGTTCTGCTAATCCCCAACATATAAGTGCAAGCATATACAACATAGATGACACAATGGTTCAAGTTTATTAGGTGCAAGAAAAGTAAAGTGTGCCATCAAGTTCGTGAGAGCTTTAATCACTAGTTTTCTCATAACAAGTTTAATTTGGAAGGTAGATAAAAACATGAATATACCTGGAATAGCAAATGCTAATAGGTAGGTATGGTGGACTCTTTGGAATAACTTGGTTTTATTTGGTGTTGGATGCATGAGTGGAACTCATACTTGGTGTGGAGGCTTGCAAAAGACTGGGAGCGACCAACTAAGAGAGTAATAATGGCCATAATCATGCAAAGCGACAAAACATTATTAATTAAAGCATAAAGTGACATTACAAGACGAAAACTAAATGATCATAGAGGCTATGGTGACTTGGTATAGTCTTAACATGGTGTGGGCATGCACCAAGTCGACCCAAATAAAGCATTTAAAGGAGAATACCACAATATTATGCTTTTATATGCTAAAACAACGCAACATTAAGTAATCTCAATTGTTTATAACATGTCATGCTATAGCAAAAATCACTAAGCATAAAGCCAAAACAATATCAAGCATGACATGATAAATCCTAAGTCACAGTCAAAAACAAGCTCCTTTTATACCACTTAAGCATGAACTTTCCTACTCTTTTCCAACACCAATCGACTTATTTGAAACAACTCACAAAGATAATAATCAATAAAGATCAGTGAGCTTGTCTCACAAATCAACAAATAAAACTAAAAAGTTCTAAGCTAAAAGCACAAGAAAAATAAGGCAAACATAGTGCTAGCAAAAGAGAACACTCATGGAACAATAAGAATGAAAACTTGAGTGTTCTAGGCAATGAATAACGAGGTGTGTCTCTCTCCAAAAGAAGCGTGCTGGAATCCAACAAACTTATTCAAGCAAACAAATCAAAATAAAACTAAAAACGAAAACTAAGACGCTCCAAGAACAACACAACTGTGCATGAAACAATAAAAATGAAGTGTCTAGAAAGACCTAGGATTTTTATTGATGAAGAAGGGGATGCCTTGGGAATCCCCAAGCTTTGACGCTTGTACCTCTTGAATATTTCTTGGGCTGACACGGGGTGGCATCCCCAAGCTTAAGCTTTTGTCCATTATTCATCTCATTACATCATTCTTTCCCTACACCTGAAAATTTTCCTTCATACAAAACTTCACACAATCTTCATTAGCAACGTTAGTGCATTCAAAAGATAATAAACCTTTGGATTTAGTTTCAAAACAGAAAAACTTTCATTAAAAACACAAGCTACTGTAGCAATTCATTCAAAAAGCTCATTTTCCCAAAGAGAACCCAAAAAGAAATCAATAAAGAGGCAAATGCAAATAATGGCAGAAATCTGTCAAAACAGACCAGCAGGTAAAAACCGATTTTTTCGAAGACCTTCTATTGCTCAAATAAAAAAGTGTTGAACTAACGAAAGTTAGCTAACAACCTGGGGGATTTATTCAGAAAATTATAGCTCAATCCGACTTACCGAGATTTTTCACGAATGTTTACAGTGGAGCATAAAAATCTGTTTCGGGACAACACTTCCCCAAATCTTACTTCCCTTTCATTAGAGGTTATTCTTGGCACAAAAATCAAACAAAAAGGATAAGGAGAGGTTATTACAGAGGTAATAACTTCCAATACTCAACTAAAACTTTTGGGTTATCTCCCAATAAGTACTTTTCTTTAACGCCTTTAAGTTAGGCTTAATAGTTTGAGAAGATGCTCACATAAGAAATATGAATTGAAGTAAAAGAGAGCATCAAAAAGCAAATTCAAAACACATTTAAGTCTAACCCAGTTCCTATGCATAGGAATCTTGTAAAGAAACAAGTCATGAAAGCACAAAGCAACAAGCATAGGAAAGCAAAACAAGTGCAACTTCAAAAGTTTCAACATAAAGAAGGGAAACTTAATATTGTTGAGATACATAAAACCATGTTTCCCTCTCTCATAATAACTTTCAGTAGAATCATAAATAAAATTAACAATATAACTATCACATAAAACATTCTTATCATGAGCCACATGCATATAATAATTATTACTCTCCACATAAGCATAGTCATTCTTATTAATTATAGTGGGAGCAAATTCAACAAAATAGCTATCATTATTATTCACATCACCATAATCATAAAATATAGGAGGCATATTGTAATCATAATTAATATTCTCCTCAATAGTAGGTGGACTGAAAATATCATATTCATTATTGTAATCTTCATATATTGGAGGTATAGTATCATCATAAGCAATAGAATAGTTGACATGGGTATACTCTACAGGTACTCGAGCTTGGTATATACGGTCTGAATACGTATAGGCCCACGGTGTCGCCAAGGCCTAGAATGAAGGATTCGAGTAATCTGCGGACTCTCGATTGCTTGAAGAACAAGAAGAAGCTAAAGATAGAAAGTTTGAAAGGGAAAAACCCTAACTTGTAACCGACTCGACCTGCTACTCGAGACCTAGCCTATCTATATAAAGGCTAGGAGGGGCGGCGAGGAGGACACACACGCAACCCTAGTTTCCACAACCCTCGCCAGATTGCATCTGCGCACCATTGTAACTTTCGACTCCTTCGATAATTCCACGAGCAGACAAGCAGGAGTAGGGACCTCTACGAGGCCTGAACCTGGGTAAATCTTGGTCCCCAGTGTGCTTGTCTGTTAGCCGATAGATGTCTCTAGCGCTCCCTCCTTCTCCAAAACCCAAGTCCATAACAATGGGCATTGACGAGTTAAACCCTCGTCAATTGGCGCCGCCTGTGGGAATTGGGAGTGCTGATGTTGCGGCTTCTTCGGCCCCATCAACTGCGATCTACAACTCCGCAACAGCGGAGATTCACTAGCTCTTTGGTGCGTTCGAATTCACCGTCCACACGCCGGCTACTCGCCCGGCCTTCGAGTCCGTGGGCAACGGAATCAGCCTGGCGATCGGGAGCTTCCGCTTCCAAGTTGGTCAGATGGACATGCTTCGCATGCCTGATCAGCCGACAGCACCGGCGATTGCCCCAGCATCGTGGTTTCCTCCATCGATCGGCACCCTCAGCGAGCTCAACACCCCGACAACAGTCGAGAACACTGTCAGCGACAACAGTCGCTACTCCGACCTGAGCGATCTGGCCACTAAAGATGGGACCTATGGTTCCGGATCTGGGAGTTGTGGAAGCAGCAGCTTCCCTAATCACTTCATGTGCGCCGTCATCAACGCAGGTGACACCTCTGCCAATCGCGACAACGGCAGCAATCGCGGCAACGGAACTGACCCGCCTAACAGCGGCAACGGTGGCAATGGCTGCAATGGCGGTAACGGTGGCAATCGCGTCCCCGTTGACAACGGAGGGGCAGTCGAACCTCCAACCATAGTAAACGAGCAAACCGGCGAACGCGTCGTAATCAAGCTCAACGAGCAAGAATGGGCTCGCTGCCGCGAGGCCCTGCGAGGCACCCCTCTACCCTTCGGATCCCCGCAGGAACTGCTGATGGGTTATCACTGGCTCCTGAAGGAAGAATTCAAGCGCCAAGTACAAACAATCGCGCAACTTGAGGCACGCAAAAAGGCGGCAGACGAGTCGAGCCTTCGCCGTGCTGGACTCTCCTCCTACGGAGGATCCTCCTCAAAGGGCAACGAGCACCTCGCCAAGAAGAGGCAATCTCGAATGGCCCACCTCACCGAGCAGGAACACATAGAGGCCGCAGAAGTCCTCGACTTCGGCTCTATGACAGTCGACACCAGGGGCAATGTGGTCCCCATAACGCCGCAGGCTGCGGTGACAGCGGCCACCATGTACCTCTTGAACAACCAACCACCAGCTGGAGACCCCCGAGCCGCCATGCACCGATCTACGATCGTGGGCTTGGGATTAATCGAGGCCGCCCTCGACAAGGAGCCGACACCGGAGCCAAAGAAGGGCAAAGTGCTAGCAAAGCGTTACTCCTCGCCCTCATCCAGCGATGACAGCCATGACTTGTCTCGACGTTGCCGCTCACGACGACATGACCACGACTACGACGCACGTGATGACATCACGCAGCGCAAGATCAACAAATCAAGAGCACGACGTGCTCGGTCGACTGACTCAGAAGAGGAGGACGTGGAGCTCTGCGGCGCCAGATGCTTCAGCAAATCCATTAGGCAGAAGCGAATGCCTAAAGGGTTCAAACTCCCATCGGAGAACCCGAAGTTTGACGGTCTACAGGACCCCAAGATCTGGCTAGAGGACCACATCTCCTCCGTCAGACTCCATGGAGGCAGTCGAAGCACTGTCATGCAATGCTTGTAGCTACAACTGCAGGGCGCCGCCCGGGCATGGCTCAATAACCTCCCACGCGGATCCATTCGCAGTTGGGATGAGCTGGTTTACAGCTTCGTGCGCAACTTTAAGGGCACGTACAAATGGGCCGCATCAATCGAAGAGCTGAGACGCTGCCAGCAAAGATCTGGTGAATCACTGTGATCCTACATCCAAAGGTGGTCCATCATCAAGAACTTCATGGAAAACATCTAGGAAGACCGCACGATTGACGCATTCAACGGTGGTGTCCGCCATCTAGAGCTCAGGGAGGAGCTGGGCCGCTCAAAGCCCCAGACCATCGACCACCTGATGGAGATCGCGAATCGTTGGGCCGATGGAGAAGATTCAGTAAAGAATCGCACTCACTCCGACGAGGAGGCAGAACTCGAATGCAGACGTGACCGTCGATGCAAGCGCCGCATGCGCATCTACGATGACCGCGACGACATCAACATGGTCGCAGCCGGCTACGCCGATAGACATGACGATAACCGCAACAGCGGATACCGCAGCGGCGGATACCCCGACTCCGGGAAAACCACGCAAGTATGGCAACGCCGCACTCGCGATGAGGCACCCACGACCTCCATCGAGGACAAACTGTCCGGGCCATCTATAGTGCACTTCTACATCGACAAGCATGATGGCAAGAAGAAGTCCAGCCACCTCCTCAAGGATTATCGCGAGTTCCTCAAGCTACATGAGGGACTTGCTCGGATGAACCGCAATGTAGTGGAAAGAGGCTACGGAGCCGCTCCAGGCGCCGTGGCACATGGCACACCGCCACCACCACCTGGGCCACCCCCGAACGGAGCCACACCAGACCAGCACCATGGAGGCGAACCGTACCCACGGGCCATGGGCACCATGATGATCCAAAAGGGACGCCCCTCCAACAGAGTGCAGAAGGCCATCACTCGCCAAGTCAACTTGGCCACGCACTCGCCACCATCCACCACTGAGTACCTCAGTGGAAGCGAGTCATGCATCACCTTCGACAAACGCGACCACCCGCCTCAGATACCCCGTCCAGGTCATTGCCCCCTCGTACTCGAGGCGCAAATTGGCGGCTTCGACATGAGTCGCGTCTTCATGGATGGCGGAAGCGGCATCAACCTCATATTCGCGAGTACCTTGCGAGCAATGAGAATCCCTCTAACCTGCCTGGAGGCATTGGACACAACATTCCACGACATCGTCCCAGGTAAAGGCGTATACCCCCTGGGCAACATCAACCTCGACGTCATCTTCGGCACGTCGAAGAACTTCCAGCGCGAGCGCATCGATTTTGAGGTCGTCGACTGGCCCTCACAATACCACTGCATCCTCGGGCGTGTCGCGTTCGCTAGGTTCATGGCAGTGCCCCACTACGCCTACCTGCAGATGAAAATGCCAGGTCCCAACGACGTCATAACGATCAACAGGAGCTTTGAGCGATCTGACAGTTGCGACAGGGAATTCAACAGAATCTCCCAGTCCTTCGGCATGCAGGAGAAACTCGCAAGATTGAAAGAGACGACAGACAACAGTCTGCCTCCCCTGAGTAGGCCAAGCTCACCTGATCTCTCCTTCGACTCATCTATGCACATAAAGAAAGTACAGGTCCATCCATCGGATCCCGCCAAGACGGCCCTCATCACCAACAACTCGAGTCCTGCATAGGAACTCGCACTCGTCGAATTCCTCCGTGAGCACTGGGAAATTTTTGCCTGGTGTCCTGCGGACATGCCAAGAGTTCCTAGGGAATTCGCCAAGCACGCACTCAACATCAACCCCAACGCAAGGCCAGTCAAGCAAACAATCAGGCGACTGTCTGAGCCACGAGCGCAGGCAGTTGGAATGGAGATCAACAGACTCCTCGAGGCCAAGTTCATACGCGAGATCAGGAAAGCACTTGGCTCGCCAATATGGTGCTGGTACCAAAAAAGGACACGGATATCCTACAGATGTGCGTGGACTTCACTTCTTTAAACAAGCACTGTCCAAAGGATCACTTCCCGCTGCCACGGATCGACCAGATCATCGACTCCACCGCGGGATGCGAGCGCCTCTGCTTCCTCGACGCCTACTCAGGCTATAATCAAATTCGAATGAAGGAGGAAGATCAGGAGAAAACAACGTTTACAACGCCCTTTGGTGTGTTCTGCTACAACACAATGCCCTTCGTGCTAAAAAACGCGGGAGCCACCTACCAGCGGTGCATGCAGGCTTGCCTCAAGGAACAACTGGGTCGCAACATCCAAGTCTATGTCGACGACATAGTAATCAAGACCAAGGAGGAAGCCTCTCTAATCAATGATTTGCACGAAACCTTCGCCAACCTCGATCGCTACCGGATCAAGCTCAATCCGGACAAATGCGCCTTCGGCGTACCATCTAGGCAGTTACTCGGGTATCTCATCTCCGCGAGGGGAATCGAGGCGAACCCGAAGAAGATAAAAGCCATACTGGCCATGGAGAAGCCGAAGAACATAAGAGGCGTCCAGCAACTGGCCAGACGAATCGCGGCTCTCAGTCGATTTATCAGTCGGATGGGTGAAAATGCACTACCCTTCTACCAGCTCCTCCGCAAAGCTGAAAAATTCAAGTGGACCAATGAAGCGCAAGAAGCATTCGAAGATCTCAAGCGCCTGCTATCCACTTCGCTAGTGCTGGTGACTCCACGAGAAAGGGAACCACTATTGTTGTACATCTCTGCCACCAACCAGGTGGTCAGCATAGTGCTCGTCGTCGAGCGAGCTGAGGAAAACAAGGTCCACGGCGTACAACGCCTGGTGTACTACCTCAGGGAGGTCCTCACACCAACAAAACAGCGGTACCCGCACTACCAGAAGCTGGCGTACGGCGTCTTTATGACCGCCCGACAACTGCGCCACTACTTCCAGGAACACCCAATCGTGGTAGTCAACGACGCCCCGTTGGGACATATCCTCAATAACCCCGATGCCACGGGGCGAGTCGCGCTTTGGGGAATAGAGCTGTCTCCACGAGACATCACATACGAAAAACGCGACGCAATCAAGTCGCAAGTTCTACCTGACTTCCTCGTGCACTGGATGGAGAACCAACTCCCGGACAAGCCAGATATGTCCTACCTGTGGACAATGCACTTCGATGGGTCCAAGCGGAAAGACGGAGCAGGCGCATGTGTCATACTGACATCACCTCAAGGGGAGAAGCTGAAGTATATCCTGCGAATGCAGTTCACAACCTCAAACAACAAGGCTGAATACGAGGCCCTGTTGCACGGGATGAGGATGGCAAAAGCTTGCGGCGCCAAGAGACTCATCATATATGGCGACTCCAAGTTGGTCGTCAACCAAACAATGCATGAGTGTGACACACTGAACGACAACATGATCGCGTACCGCAACCTCTATGATACACTCGAAGGAGACTTTGATGGTTGCGAGCTGCGACACGTAGGTCGCGAAAGCAACGAAGAGGCGGACGCACTCGCCAACATAGGCTCTACCTGCTCCCCCATACCACCTGGGGTATTTCTCAAGCGCATATGCGAACGCTCCATCAAGCCAAAGGCCGCAGAGAAGAAAGCAAGCATAGCAACGGACTCGGGGGCTACGCCACCCAATGAGCCAAGGGCACTCGATGACTCGGATCTGGACACAGGACTCGAGGGACCAATGAGCATCATGATGATCGAGCAATCCTGGACGCATCCGTACATTACGTACCTCCTCAGCAAGAGGCTACCGAACAATCCGACAGATGCGCGGCACATCGCGCGGTGCTCCAAGGCATTCGTCGTTGATAACGGCGAACTGTATAAACGCAGCATTACAGGAGTGCTACAACGATGCGTCTCCATGGCCGACGGAAGAGCAGTTCTCCTTGACATCCACGAAGGGACCTGCGGGCACCACGCCGGCAGTCGTGCCCTCGTTGCCAAAGCTCTACGAGCTAGATTTTACTGGCCCACGGCCATGCGCGACGCCAAGGACATAGTCCAAAAATGCAATGCTTGCCAGCGATTCGCGGACAAGCCACACGCGCCAGGCGCAGAGCTACGACCAATTCCATTGGCCTGGTCCTTCGCACAGTGGGGGCTCGACATGGTCGGCAAGCTTCCAAGGTCCTCGCGAGGAGGCTACGTCTACCTCTTGGTGGCAGTCGACAAATTCACCAAATGGATCGAGGCCATGCCGGTGACCAACCAATCAGGGCACAACGCAGTCAAGTTCTTCGAGTTCATCGTCTACCGCTTCGGCGTGCCGCACAACATCATCACCGACAACGGGACAAACTTCACAACCAAGGAGTTCCAAGAATTCTGCGAGAAACTGGGGATCAACATCAGCTACGCCTCAGTAGCACATCCACAGACCAACGGTCAGGTGGAAAAAGCAAACGGGCTCGTCTGCAGCGGCATCAAGAATCGACTCCTACGACCACTCGAACAAGCCGCATGTTGCTGGCCAGATGAACTGCAATCCGTACTCTGGAGCCTACGTACAACTCCAAACAGCACCACGGGCTACACGCCATTCTTTATGGTGCACGGAGCAGAGGCAGTGCTACCCACTGAAGTACGATACAAGGCACCACGCGTGGTCGCTTACAGCAAACAAGAGTCATCCCTTGCACTCGAAGACTCTGTCGACCTCCTTGACGAAGCAAGAGAAATCACCGCAAAAAGATTCACGATCTACCAGCTGAACCTGTGCAACTACCACAGTAGAAGGCTTCGCCCCAGATCCTTCGTCGAAGGTGACATAGTCTTGCGACTAAAGCAGCAGGGGCATCTCAAGCTCGAGTCCCCCTGGGAAAGACCGTACGTGATTACAGAAGTAATCCCAGGTGGCGCCTACCGCCTCCAAGATTTAGAGACAGGAGTCGCATACTCGAACCCCTAGAACGTCGCACAGCTGCGACGCTTCTACCCTTAGTCGTTTTTACTTTTACATTGCAAATAAGGCTACTCAGCCAAGGCTACTTAGCCACACATTATACCTCGCACTGTTCTTCGGATAAATAAAAGCTAAGTGCCCCAAAACTCTATGTTATCCTCTACTTTGTCAATTTACGTACTCGGGGGCTGCGCCACCCTATACATGTCTGTTCTTCGAACCAAAACGCGAGATCCTGAGTAGCTTGCACATCAATCGAACCCCTTAACACAAACTCAACCCAGCTACAATGCACCTGATAGGTTGACAAGGGACTGAGATAAAACATGGCCAAGCTAACGAAAAGGACTCGCATAGTGCAACGCACCTCATGCTAACAAAGCTCTTTGTACACATTCGACAATAAATTATCTACAACATCTATATGAACTTTACAACACAAGTACACTTATGTGCAGGATACAAACTAGGCTACTATTGCAGCAGAAGAACATTGGTTTGTTCCTCGAAGAAATCAACGATCTCCTCTGCTGGTTGATCCACCGCCTGATAGTGCGGCACCATATTCCAAGTAGATCCTGCTGGCGATGCTGGCGACCCAGACGCAATGGCGGCAACATCCATGTCAGGCTTGTGCAATCGCACCATTGAGAGAGCAGCCTTGGCACTAGCCACCAACTGTTGCCTCACGCACTCGCGAACCGCGGATAGATCTTGAAATTTAGCAAGGAGAGCCAGCAGGCTTGATGGAGTGTCATCCAGCGAGAACATCGCCCGATAAATGTTCTTCAAGCACGACTGCGACTTCTTCAGAAAGAGCAGCACTCGCGATGCACGATCCTGCAGGGTCGCCAGCGCAGTCGCATGATCACGATCTACCCAGAAGTATCCACTCTCTTGAAGTTGCTCCTGGGTGAGATCATGAAGGCGAATGGCAATTCTATCCTTCTCCTCCTGCGGATGGCGCGCGCTAACAACTACACGAAGCAGCACCAATAGCATGAGCACAACGTACCACTACAAGTGACTACAAAGGAAAAGATGAGAATAAGCAAACTAACTCTTGAACTGGTCGCCCAGCTGTGTCACCTCGCCAAGCAGATATTGCTCGCGGGCGGCGGCTTTTTCCGCCTTCGACTTCCACACGTCTGCGCTACCGCGGAGCACGGGCAACTCACGCTCCAGCTGCTTCACGCGATCACGAAGTCGCGAAAGCAAGGATAGTTCCTCTACCCTGGAGCGCGGCGGTGCCACGGTATCATCAAGAGATGGCGAGTCCTGGGTTCCCCTCACAGGATCACTTGATGTACCCTACCACAAGTCAAGATAGAAGCAAATAAGGCGATCAAATCAACACAAAGGCAAAAGGTCAGATGCATTCAAGACCAGCATAAAGTATCAGCAGATACACCCGCTAGCAGGCATGTTCTTAAACAAAAGGACATAAACTAATAAACTATTACAAAGCTAACTAAGGAGAAGTTGTCCTCTTCGACTTCGACGGCTTCGGGGGATTCATCAAGTCCGTGGCAGTATCAGACGCCACTGACTTTCCGCCGGCCCCTGAGGCCGAAGCTTTCGCCGCCTTCTTGGCACGTTGGAGCTCCTCAGAGTACTTCGCAACAGTATTTATCAAAGGATGCCCATATTTGGCACAGGCAGTTGCAAAAGGAGCGAAGACTACCTGCTGACCGTCTGCGCCAACAGGCATCGCCTTCAACACCGCGGAAGGATCGATCTCAACTCCGTGGGCCTGCACCATGGCGAGTGACATGGTCGTGCCAGCCGCGCAGAGTGAGTTCTTGTAGCTAGAAGGCACACCCCCGGCGAGTGATTCTACCAGCTCGTCCATATTATCAATCAGCTCCGCCTTAGGCATCAACTCCTCCCGAAGGCGACTGAGGGCGACCTTGGCCTTCGAAAGTGTATCCTGGACGGCGGCGCTACGGTCCTCGGCTGCGGACACTGCACCCGCCAGAGCGTCATCACGATGAAGGGCCTGCGGGTCAAAGCTCAAATCGCCAGCATCTGTACATAAACCCAAACATGGACCAAAACATCAGCGCCACCAGCAAAAACATTCGAAGCAGAGAAGGAAAACAATATCCACAAGCAAAAGTACCTAAGAGGGCCTTGGTGATTGAGAACAGTTGTTCTTCGAACAAACTTTTCCCTGGCCGCAAAGGAAGCGCGCAGATCCTCTTCACGCTTATGCGCCTCGTCACGCGCTGCGATTGCCTCGTCGTGACCCTTCACAGCCGCGACAACTGTCTTCTCCATGGTGGCGGCGTTACACAATAAGGCATTATGTTCAGCTACAGGACAAGCACAAGTTGATCATTAGTCGACTATATCAAAAGGAGCAGACGAAGGAGAATAAAGTGTAGAATACTCACTTTCAACCAAGCGGTGACGCGTCTCCAGCATTGCATGCTGGCGACCCATCGCCATTACCTGTTCTGCCAAATGCGCGGCTTCCTTCACAAGGAGTTGTAGCACAACCAAGGAATCAGAAGAGGCAACAGACAATGTCGACTGCAAACTCAAACAAAGAAAGCTATACTTACATGGTCCTCCAGTGACTCCGAAGATGTCTGTTGTGCCGTCACCCGGGCAACCATTCGATGCTCCCCTGCATGGGGAGAACTAGAAGAGTTGTGCCCGGAGTGGGCCGCCACCGGAGGGGAAGGAGCGCGCTCGACCTCTTCCTTGGCCTTCGATGTCGCGACTCCTGATTCCTTTAAAAATTGGACGTCGCTAGAAGATGACGACGCCTCTTGACTGCAAGATAACAACCATATCAACAAAATGGCAAACCTAGAGACAAGCCAAAAGGAAGCAAACAGAGAAGAACAAGTGAACTAGAAAGCTTACCAGTCAAACTTGTCAAAGTCAAACGTGGACTCCACTGACTCTGACGAAGACTACTTGGGCAATCGCATCTTCTTGCGAGAAGATGGTGCCACAGCCCTCACAGGAACGGCAGGAATTGGCGACTCTGCACCAACGCCCGTGCCTTCCGGAGTCGAAGGAGACGATGCGTCGGAGTCCTCGCTGCGCGAACGCTTGCGAGTATCCGGACTATCGGACTCGGGGGCTTCCTCCTCCATATCAGAAGGGACAGTCGACTCAGACTCATCCTCTTCCAAGGCTTCACGAGGAATAATCCCCTCAGGGAGAGGGGCATACAAGGCGACACCACCCAATCCTGCATACAAACAACAAAAGTCAGCAAAAAGCAAGTAAGCAACAGAAGAGCAAATCGACAAAAATAAAGCTACTGCGTAGCACAACTATACCTCAGGAGGAGGATTCGAAGCATCAAAGGGAGGAACAACTGGTTCACTGGGAAGCACGTCCTCGCCGGTGTACTTCGTGACCAGTCGAACCCTCTTGTCCACCTCACTCGCGGACATACCATTGGCAGACACGCGAGTGGGATCATCAGCACCAGCCCATTTAAACATGGGGTGGACTCTGGCTTGCAGAGGCTGGACGCGACGGTGTAGCCAAGATCGGATGAGAGCGCAGCCTCCCTCCTCTTTATCTATGCGACTCTCGAGGTCGCAGACGCGTTGATACAGCACGTCTGTCTCCGCGAGCTCGCCAGGCATGACTACGTTCTTCCAGGAGCGCATCCTCCTACACGGCGTCGCGGGATCGAAGGGCGTGAGTCCAAAGTGCTCATCTTTGGCCTTCTGATCGCGGATGTAGAACCATTTGTCCCTCCACCCTTGGACGGACGCCGTGAGCTTAATGTCGAAGTAGGTGGCGGATGGGTCGACGTGAATTCCGCAACCACCTACATCATAAACTAAAGAGCCAGATGTAGATTAGCACTTCAATTTGAAGATGCGCTTGAAAAGGCCAAAGTGTGGCTCGATTCCGAGCCAGCACTCGCAGAGTGTGATGAAGCAAGAGATGTGGAGGATCGAATTTGGGGACAGCTGATGGAGCTGGAGCCCGTAGAAACAAAGAAGACCCCTAAAAAAGGGGTGAAGAGGTAAGGAAAGACCGCGAATGATGAATGCAAGAAACATTACTCGAAAACTAGCGGGAGGAGCAGGAATGGTCTCACCGCTGGGGAAGCGCGCATCGGCGACTGCCGCGGATAGCACTCCGTCTTGGCGAATAAGACGGAGATCAGACACCTTGATGATGGAAGGGCGCCACGCACCATTTGTGACGCGGGTGCCCGCGACCTTTTTCTTCCCGCCGACGGCGGTGCTGGTGCCCGCAGCGGCGGAGCCGCCCTTTTTCTTCGCCGTGGCAATAGTGGTCGCGGAATCAGTGGCAGTGCCTCCCTTCTTCTTCCCCATTGCACGACGGCGATGTGAGCGAAGAAAGTAGCTCGGGAACGAACGGAGCTGGTCCAGCGTCGTGGAGGAAACGGGCGCAGGAAAAAGCAGAGGAGTAGCAGCAATGGCGATGGCAGCAAGGAAGAATGAGCACAGATGGGAAAATTACCGCCGTAGCGCCGCTACTTAACCCCTGGAAGATGCAATCCAACGGCTCAGAAAAACCCTATTGGACGCGTGGCACACATCATATTGGACACATGGAGAAGGGGAAGTGCGAACCATCCCTCCACTACTCCCATTATGCACGAAAAACTTAGGAGACGCAGTTAAAATAAAGATTACGCACGCCCAGTCAAATCAAAGTCAAGAAGTGGGACCCACTGCTTGTCAAGTCCCGTCAAACTCGCTCACGCGGGCAACTGAGGTCATAAAAGCGTCAGCACTGACGTCATCAAAGCTACAGAGCAAAAAACTTCGACTACTTTAGTCCTTGCTGGAGTCTTCGACTCCACCAAGCACTCGGGGGCTACTCCCATAGGAAGCGCTGGCCGCGCACCCTACGATTTTCTTTTTTGCAGAAATAAGGACAATAAAAAGGCGAACCCAACCACTCGAAATACGATTCGATTATGGACATGGGTTACTCCCATAGGGAGCGCCAGAAACAAATTCGACTGAAACAAGCAAAAGACGATAGCAGTCACAAAATGATTGTTTAGTCCCTGCCTGAGTCTTCGACTCAACCAAGCACAACAGTCGCAAAATGATTCTTTAGTCCCTGCCCGAGTCTTTGACTCAACTAGGCACTCAGGGGCTACTCCCATAGGGAGCACTGGTCGCAGACCCTATGATTATTTATGCAAAAACTATGTGTCGATAACATCCACACTCGAAACTCATGGCGACACTGCCTCATAATTTTCCCTACAAAGAGACTGCATCTCCTGGGTCACCCGAATCGTCTCCGTGATGATAAAATTCGGATGCCGCGCTTACAGCGTGAAGGTAAGACCTGAATAAGGCCTGGCAACGCATTTAGCTGCGCACTACCAGAAATATATCCGTGCCTACAGGTACGATCAACATGCCTTGACGGACGCGTCGAGTGCTCACACCCATATAACTGGAATTCGACTCCTGTAAGACCTCCGCGGCTTGAGTCGAATTACGCCAGCACTTTTTCGGATTCGAGTCCGGGACTCGAGTTCGAGTAGATTGCGTTGTTTCACCCTAAGGTGGTTAACTGATACCGATACTTCGGTTACATCAGGCATGCATATCGACAATCCATATGACATAAATAAAAGCAGTTGAAATATATACTCATTCAGGCACTCGAAAGACTTCAAAAGTCCCCAGTCGAATCTGCGATTCCACTGGACACTCGGGGGCTACTGACATGGGTATACTCTATAGGTACTCGAGCTTGGTATATACGGTCTGAATACGTATAGGCCCACAGTGTCGCCAAGGCCCAGAATGAAGGATTCGAGTAATCTGCGGACTCTCGATTGCTTGAAGAACAAGAAGAAGCTAAAGATAGAAAGTTTGAAAGGGAAAAACCCTAACTTGTAACCGACTCGACCTGCTACCCGAGACCAGGCCTATCTATATAGCTAGGAGAGGGCGGCGAGGAGGACACACACGCAACCCTAGTTTCCACAACCCTCGCTAGATTGCATCTGCGCACCATTGTAACTTTCGACTCCTTCGATAATTCCACGAGCAGACAAGCAGGAGTAGGGACCTCTACGAGGCCTAAACCTGGGTAAATCTTTGTCCCCTGTGTGCTTGTCTATTAGCCGATAGATTTCTCCAGCGCTCCCTCCTTCTCCAAAACCCAAGTCCATAATAATGGGAATTTACGAGTTAAACCCTCGTCAATAGTTATCTTCCAAAGTGTGTTTATTTGTAAACATATCATCATTGGAAGTAACATGGATAGTACTAATAGTGCAGCAATTATTAACATCATCATTTTCAGAATTGGTATCGAAGAGATTTTCAATATCAAAAGTAGTGTGCTTTTCCCAATCATGATCACTACTATAGGTAATAGGCATAGGAACATCATCGAGTTCAGACTCATCAAAAACTATAATAGGAGCAACATGCTTAGGGGAAAATACCGTTTCCTCTCTCCTTTTACTCCTCTTCTTCTTCTTCTCTTTAGGAGGGAGAGGCTTGAAAGGAAACTTATCCATATATCCTGGTTTATTGTTAGAGACAATAGAAGAAACTTTGGAGGATTCCTTCTTTTCCTTAATAAGATCAAAACACATATTAGTCATGTCTTATTTTTGTAAAATCTCATCTTTTATAATATTTTGTATGTAAGTATTTGTGTGGCAATTATCAACATAATAAAGATGACAACCATGCAGGACGCTATTCACACCAAAAGTACTCATATCTACCAAAGAAGTTTTTCTTGATAACTCTTCACACCCCAAAAATAATGTAAGTTCATCATGCTGATTAGGAGTGATCATGTCATCACAATACAAACTTGCAGTACTCATTGGATTAGAAGGGCTATTATTATGGCCTGAGCATTGAAAATTGAAATGACCCACTTCAAAGCAAAGTTCACAAATAAAAGGATAGAGGGCACAAACTTTTTTACCAAGATCATTTAGAGCCCTATACCAGATTCTAGTTTTTTCATTCCTGTGGATGATACAATATTCTTCTTCAATTTGATTATTCTCACAAGGTCTATGTATTCCACAAAAATTAACATGCTTATAAGAAATGGTACTTTCAGAGGTTTGAGCATGTTTATTGCTATCATTAATAACAATTTCATTTTCCATGCAAGTGTCTTTAAAAGGCTCATAATACATGTCCCATTTTTCTTTAGGAGCATTAATATGAGAAGCAAAGGCTCTACCACAATCAATAATAATTTGAGGATCAAGACCATATTTGGAACTAAGCTCTTGAAAATCAGCAGTTTCAGCAAAAGACTTAATGAAATCATACTCATAGTTTATACCTGGTTCTTTACCTTTGTCGTTATCCCAATCTTCGGTATTGCTTTGAATTGTTTCAAGAAGATCCCACTTAGCTTTGACCTCCTTACTTGTGAAGGATCCCTCTAAAAAAGTATCTAGATAGTCCTTGTAATGTCCTGAAAGCCTTGCATAGAAATTATTAATAACAATATTACTGGGGAGCTCATGAATGGGACATTTTAGCATTAGTGACTTCAATCTCCTCCATGCTTGGGAAATACTTTCTTCATCATGTGGATGAAAATTATAAATGTAATTCCTATCTTTATGAATTTCATGAGGAGGATAAAATTTAGAGTAAAAGAGAGATTGAAGTTCCTTCCACTCCGACTGATGAGGATCGTCTAGTAGCTCATACCACTCCCTTGCTTTGCCCTTAAGTGATAAAGAGAATAGCTTCCTCTTAACTTGGTTCATTGAAATACCTGCACACTAGAACAACCCGCATAATTCGTGTATAAAGAGTAAATGATCACCGGGATGGACAGTTCCATCTCCAAAATAACAGTTATTCATAACACGTTCAACAATTTTTGTATGTATTTTAAAAGGGATGCTTTCAGTATGTGGATTTAAAATATCACAAGTATCATTAGAATTACCACATATGGGAGATAAAGTATCATCAGAGCAAACTTTCTTCTTTAAAGCTGGGGAACTAAAAAGATCATTTTCATAAAAACTAACTTGCCCAAGCTTAGATGTTTCCATAGCATTAGTAACAAAGGTGTTCAAAAGATTCATACTTACAACATTGCTATTAGCATGCAAAGAAAGTTCCATGGGTTTTTTAATTTTCTTTTTAGACCATTCATGTTCTATCTTAGGAAAAATACTAAAAATCTCTCTAATTTTGTTGTTGTTTTCCATTAAGCCTAACTAGTGAAAATAAAAACAAGAAACAAAAAGATAAAATTGCAGAATCTAAAGGAAATAACTTCGAGCACTCACACCGGAGGATGTGAGTACCTTTTACCTTACCTCCCCGGCAACGGCACGAGAAAATAGCTTGATGTCTACACACTTCTATTCTTGTAGACAGTTGTTGGGCCTCCAAGTGCAGAGGTTTGTAGAATAGCAACGAGTTTCCCTTAAGTGGATTACCCAAGGTTTATCGAACTCAGGGAGGAAGTGGTCAAAGGTATCCCTCTCAAGCAACCCTGCAATCAAGATACAAGAAGTCTCTTGTGTCCCCAACACACCCAATACACTTGTCAGGTGTATAGATGCACTAGTTCGGCAAAGGGATAGTGAAATACAAGTGGTATGGATAATTATAAGTGGTAATGGTGCCAGAAAAGAGCTTGACGGGTAGGAAAAGACTAAAGGCAAACTGAAATAAAGATGGCAGCAAGCAAACATGTAACAAATCTAGTTGCAAATGGTGTTTCAATGTTTAGAAACAAGGCCTAGGGATCATACTTTCGCTAGTGAACACTCTCATATAAATATCTTCTATTTATGATACTACTCTTAAGTACTCTCCGGTTGGACACTCTAATCCATGGTAGGGCTATAATAACACTCCTCAAAGTTCGCTTTCCCCATCTAGATAACCCCACACTGTCACCTTGAGCTCTAGATGGTTCCAACAAACACCACAATTTCATAGAAACATCCAACTCCAAATATAACTCATAACAAGTAATTGTAATCTCTAGCCTAAGTTCCACCATGGTGTGCACGCTGTCACTTTCACACACATGGGGAGAGCAGAGATCTATTAAAGCACTTGAGTAGCAAGGTAGATCTACTTGATTACAAAGCTCATGATCACAATATGATCATGCATAGAGAGAGATAAACACATAGCTACCGGTAGAACCCTTAGCCTCGAGGAAGAACTACTCCCTCATCAGCATGGGAATCAGCAACGGCGATGGAGATGGCGGTGGAGATCGATGGAGATGGCTCCGAGGGCACTTCCCTGTCCCGGCAGGGTGTCGGAACAGAGACTTTCTGTCCCCCGAATCTCCCCTTCGGTGGCGGCGGCGCTGCGGAACTTTTCGTGGCTGGAGGCTATTGATTTAGGGTTTCCGTCCCAGGGGCTTCTTATAGGCGAAGGGGCAAGGTCGGTGGCCGGCCAGGGGGCCCACACCATGCCCTGGCGCGGCCTAGGGCTGCCCGCGCCAAGGGGGGTGTGGCCGCCCTGTGGCCCCCCTTCATCTCTCCTTCGGACTCCATGTGTCTTCCAGTAAAATATTGACTTTGGCTTTTGTCCCGTCCAATTCCTAGAATATTGATTTTCTGACTTTCCTGGAACCAAAAACAGCAGAAAATAGGCAACTGGCACTATGGCATCTTGTTAATAGGTTATTCCAAGAAAGTGTATAAAAATACTCCAAAGTGTGGACAAAATATAAGAAAATAGATATAAAACAAGCATGGAACATCAAAAATTATAGATACGTTAGCAACGTATCAGACCTCCGTCTCCCTGATCCCGCCGGGAGTGCGAAAGTTGATATCCGGCTAGGAATCCCTGCAGTGCAACGACGTGTTGCATGTATGCCTTGTTCGCATAGTCCAGACTTGGGGCCATGGTCACAAGGGCTAGAGAGAGAGGGAAGGAGAAAGTCAACCAAAGGACTTCTCCAAATATTAGTGTATTGGTGTGTGTTAATCCCACCCATGGGCATCCCTTTATATAGGCGGAGGCGGTGTGCCCTCCCCATTAGGTTAGCCATGTGGGACTATTAGTAAAGGAAAAATCTCAGGAAAATTCGTCCTGGCCGAATTGGGACGAAACCCCACAGCCCAACAACTCACTACAGCAGCTGGCGAGCCAGCACCGGCCGGATGGACCTTTGGTGTGGCCCACCCCGCGCCCAGTAGCTTCTCACGGTGGTGGCCTGGTGAGGCCACCCCGGGTGGGCCGGCTCGTCCACGCGGCCTGCGAGTGGAGGCAGCCTGCCTACTACCTGCTCCCTGCTGTGCCCACTTGGGCCGGTTGAGCCACAGCCCAGCGGTGGCCTGCTTGGGCAGGGTTGAGCCGGCCTGGCTGCGGTGGCGGCTAGCTAGTGCTCTGCCCTGTGCGGTGGCGGTTATCTGCCGCCCACGTGGGCTGGGCTGGTTTTCTTTTTTCCTTTCCTTTTTCTGCAGCTTTTCTTCTAGGCCTTTTCCCTCTGGGATTTGTCCTAATATAAAGGTTGCTTTTATAAATCTTAATTTAAATATTATTTAGAATATATTAATTCATAATTAACATATAATAAATGTATATTTAAATTCCCATTTATCGGAAAACACTTTTCCGGTCTTTTCCTTTATTCTTTCTCTAAACAACTTCGGATCTCTCTACGTAACATTTCCGGCTTTCTCTTTCTCTACTGTGATTCCGTCTTACGAATGATCTCTCTCATCGTATCCTTAAGTGTATCCTCTCATGGCTCGTGAATGCTCTAGACATAATCTGTATCAATGATCAACAGAGGGACCAGGGATATCCATGTGACCCCTATGCATTCCTGATTACAATGTCATTTGAACCGGTAAATGTAGCATCCAATTTCCTTTTATTTCTCAATACGACTTGTTCGAGATCCGATCATTGGTATCACATACCTCGTTCAATCTCGTTAACAACAAGTTCTATTTTCTTGTTACCGTGATATTACATCCCCGTGACCGAGTCACATGTTGCAACATATATGGATGTAATCTCACCAAGTCGGCCGTATGTATCTTTTACCTGTCATGTGGGCGAACAAATCCCGCTCTTGACATATATTGCCTCTACGGTTCCTCCGAGTACCTGAACACACCTTTATAACCACTGTATTACCAAGTGGCGCTTGATGCTATCTAAGCACTCTCGGGAGACTGTGATTGATATAGCCTCACGGTCTAAGAAATTAGGAGTCTAGATTTAGCTGTTGCAACAATGAACTATATGACTTGATCGCGTTGCAATCCTTCAAGGAATGTCCATCACATCATTCTCCAATGATATGACCCTGTTGTCAATTGGCATAAATGCCCATGATCTTGAAACCCAGATCATCCTCATGACCAATGAACTAGTATGAATAGAGGCTACTAGGGACTTGGTTGTTTCATACCACACCTGTACCAATGTTTCTACTTGGCACAGTTATAGCACAATATGAAACTATTATAAACTAATTGAGATATGACAATAAAAACCTATTTATTATTTGCCTCTAGGGTATATCTCCTTCACATACTCCCTTGTGGGAGTCCAGCTCTTACTCAACGGCTTCGAGCGCCCCCCCCCTCCCGTTTTCGGTCATGCTAGTGATTTCCACCATGACGAAGACCGGTATAACCAATCCCTCCGGCAGGACAAACATGACCCTTGATGGCTCCTTGGAAGCCTCAGGAGCCGCTGACGTTGATGGGGTGTTACTGCTGCTCGCCATTGACTTTGATTAGAAGAAAGAGGGGATGTGATTTTCTCTGTTAGGGTTTTCTCGCTGGGAGCTCGAAGGGTCTCTCGTCGCGAGGAAGAAGAAGACACAGGGAGAATGCGGGTAAATGAATTGTCTCATGCGCAATAAATGTTTATAAGCCCTGGCGTCAAGGTTTGTGCGCAAAGGATCTAACGGTAAAATCATTGACAACGTGTGCGCGAACGTGCACGGTAATTTCGCCATGTCCCCCTGTTTGCCACTTAACGTTTTGAATTCCACGCGCAGGAAAATCGCTATGATTAACCACTGCCATATGTGAGTTTCGAGAAAGCGTAGGCTGTAGCCTATGTCGCCCTACTAACGGTAGCAGTGGAGTAGTCACGTCTAAAGATTCCAGTGTGGGCAGATTCTAGCTAACTTTGGAAAAGAAGACTAAAGACTTGAAAATTCTTCGGCTTTAATGTTGAAGACGGAGGAGACTACAGGATTCTTTGGGAAGACTTCGAGATATTGCTTGACAAATGTTGGCATCACCTAGACGGAGCATTCAAGAATAAAAGGCAAGACGACGCAAGATCTTAAAGTCCTCCGAGGGCTACTGTTTGGGATATGCTACATGGATATCGCCATTGCATGTCTCTAATCCGGCTAACCCGGGTGGCCCACTGTTGGTAGCAAGGGCGGCCCAGTTAGACAGATCCAAAAGGGAGACCCATGCCGGGAAAAGGAATGCTATGGTACAGGCAAAGACCAACCTGGCGCCTTGGAGTACAAGACACGTAGACTATTTAGTATTAGTGTAGAATTCTGTAACATGTCTAGCAAGGATCTTTCCATGTAACCCTAGGTTCTGGTGCCTTTAAAAGTCGGACCTCGCATAGTGGAAAACTTTAGGGCATAACGATAACAAGTGCATAGCACAACCTCGCATAGTGAACCGATCTCTGTAACTCGGCGTATTGCCATTATAGTAATTTATAGCAGGATTATGGTTCCGCCACCATCGTGGGACCTGAACCTGGGTAAGATCCTCGTATCCACCAACTCACCGTCTTCCCCCACCTCTCTAAACACGCTCTGTGAGGATCCCTCCATGGCGTATTGCGGTAGTACCGCGACAAAATAAGATTAACATGAGACTATGGTGACTTCATCAATGCTGAAGCTTCATTGCAATATTTCATGGATCGAAAGATTCATCAATTTTCATCATGAGGTTGAAAAATATATACTAACGAAGCACATGAAATATACAGCAGATAAACAAAGGGCTGAAAGTGGCGTGAATAAAAAAGCAAAGAACAAAATGAAAAGGAAAACAAAACCGAAAACGCCCCCTTAGCCATTTATGGGCTAGCTAATGTTTTAAGTTGGCCTTAAGCTGTATCTTGGAATGGGCCTTTTTCGGGGATATTTCAGAGATCTAATTGGATCTGTCTTATTCTTCTCGCAGGACTGATACTCGGTGTCTTGTGAGCAAAATCAAGCCCAGGTCCAGCACATATTCAAGCAGTGCCTACCGTCTGCTGGCCGCAGTTTGGCCATGAAGAAGACGTGGTACTGATTTATCCGGGGCGAGACAGTGAACTGTCTCTCTAAAAAAACTGTGATTACATAATGATCCATCAATCCATGATCCATGCTACAGTAGAGTAGTGGAACCCTGACTACACCATACTACGGAGTACATATATGTTTGCTCTCTGGTCTAAGAAAACTGTGGCACATCAGGTTCGGGTTGTTTCCTTCACCAATGGAAAAGCGAATGACGGGTTCTAACCATGGATGCAGCTACGCTGGCAGACCTGTCTGCGCCAGCACGGTTCGGGGACCGTGATCGCACGCACGAATGTTACCGGCCGCCTCGTTCTCCTGATCGACAAAAAACAGGACACGAAGTCGCAGACAATGGGAATCGAGGTAGGCAGGCGGAGGCTGGGTGGAGAGCGGCGAGGAAGAGCCATCAACCGCGGGTCCCGGAGCGCATTAGCACCTCGAACGAATCGGTGGCCTAAAAATTCCAGCTCCTGAGCCCAACCGACGAAAAACGACGTCCACGTTAGCCTTGACCGTGTCGAACAACAGACAAGTTCAGTGCTCCGGCCGGCTCGTGCCGTACCACGTCGCCCCGCCGCGCGTCCGACGCCGTCAGGTGGAAGGGAGTGGGTGCATGGGTGGTCCTCCCGTGCGCGGCGATGAGCGTGATTCGTGCGCGCAAGTCAATCTGTTCAGGGGCGCGTGCGCGCTTGACCTGCTTGAGCCCTGAGGTGTCTCGTCTCGCGCGTGTGAGAATATGCACGCACCGGTGTGTTCACGTCAAGTCGGGTGGGATACGCGGCGGATTTGATTGGACACTTGGCGCTAGCGGCATGATTTCATATTCCTCTGGCCTCTGACTCGCGAGACTGACCGGTCGATCGAGAAACTAGGTCGTAGGACTGCTGCTGCTTCTGCGCAAATGGAAGTGGAGATGGTGAAGTCACGACGGTGACAGTTGAAGACGCCCTGCGACCCGGAGTTGAAATCCGGAGCGCGCTGTCCAATCAAATCACGGGGCAGCTCGATTTGCACGTATGAACAGGGTTTTTCTCCTGACGGGGAATCCACTCAGATTTCGATGGTAACCTTATAATCCTCCACCACTAACCATTTGTGGATATTTGTGCTGGTGATCGCGTACGTCGCCGTCTTCTTTTTTGATTAGACGAACTGACTGCTGAGAGATCAGTTATCTGAGAGACGTATCAATTCGATCTCCGCCAGAAGAAAGATGGTAATGATGCACGTACGAGGAGCCCCGGAGTACGTACGTAGAGGATGTTTGGATCCTGAGTGTGAAATCATGTTCAGATTCTAAGTTCCATCCTGCCTGCTGTAGACCAACTTGTGAACAGCGGTTTTTCTGCAGAACTACGAGCTAACATGCATGAACCGTTAAATCAGCTTTATACAATGAAAAGTTTCTTTGTTGAAAAGCAAGGGATCAGCTATTTTCTCCACATCTCTTCTTTTCACCGAGAAGTCCTAACCAGTGGAGCAATCGGGCCTGCCAGATATTTTAGGAACATTCTTCCCTCCTTCCTCTTTCGCTTTCCGATGACATGCTTGATCGGATGCCACAAAGAACCCTAGTTG
The DNA here is from genome assembly GCA_916181665.1 of Avena sativa. Lineage (NCBI taxonomy): Eukaryota > Viridiplantae > Streptophyta > Magnoliopsida > Poales > Poaceae > Avena > Avena sativa. The sequence continues at coordinate 523,312,119 of OV702287.1, read as the reverse complement.
CTTCTTCCCTTTGCATGCTTCATCAACCAACCAAGCTTATTGCTAATGCTAACTGCTGCTCACATCCAGCCAGCTGACGGTACTGCTAATTTTTCGATAAAGGAATATATTAACATCAAGAAGATACCACATACACCCACAACATTTGCAATAACAATATGTTCATAGCTAGTCTAGACATCAAGAGGGGAAAAAAGACCACGCGAGATCGATCAAAGGCTCGCAACAACATGAACAAATCACCACCATTGATGAAACCTAGACTATGTGTTGTGATTCTCCAAAGCGGCGCCTCTAAGAAGGAAACAATATACAAGTGTTGTCGTCGTTCTGTCTAACCACAACACTCAGATCATGGGTTTCACCTTGGAGAGGTCCAATCTCTAGACAATGCCTTCAACAAGAAAACTTATATTGGCGTCAGTACCAGGTACAACCAGTGAAGGCCAGATCTACAGTTTTCACCCCGAAAGTTGAGACACGGAGCTCAAAGAGCACTACCAAGAACGAAGGCATCCTCTGTTGCAATTCACCGATCATCCGACTCACAGTCATCACGTGCATGATTCCAAAGGTCCGCCTTAAATCCCCAGGTCAAAACCTTGTAATTGCGATATGTTTCCAAGTTGGCAAAAACCGTGGCTGGCAATTTCCAAACACCTCAACACACACCCTTCTGTGTAGTTGGCGATGCATCCACAACCGAGGTTCGCGTCTTGGTGGATCAAGGGGTAGGAGGTAGCGTCCTTGGCAAGCACGAGCAGACCAGGACCTTGTGCTGGCAACCAAAAGGGCACAAACCTTGCTGCCATCCACGCTGCCACAAACCTCAAGGTTCCACGGCGACATGCTTGGGGGCGGTCTTCGACGTGAACGTTGATGTCATCTAGGGTCATAGAGTCGGGAGGAGACATCGAGCGCCTCCGTCGGCACGGACGTGCTACACACCAGCAAACTCGTCGTCGTCTTCAACCAACCCGTCGTAGGGCCGCTTCCTTGGAAATCCCTGCCATTTGCATCCAACGCCCCGCACGCGATAGCCTCCTCCACAGAAGAGAACACCCCTCCACCCTTTGGTAGCCGTGGCTTAGGGTTTTCGACGGGGGTGTCTTGCGGCGGCGCTAGGGGTGGTACTGCTAATGGTTTAGTAAAATCCACGCTGACCATGTAGTATTCATCCTACAAATCCTATTTGATCTTGTTTCTTCGCTTAGACGAAAGGGCCCCACGGATACATGCATCATGCATGCCTACGGCGGCTGATAGCTGTACTCCTTTTCTTCTGAACTCGTCTGAAAGCTCCTGCTAGTGGTGACCTTGTATTTTCCTCTTCAAACAAGCTGCTAGACCAATGAACCACCTGCGGCTTGACCATCACGCGTGAGCAAACGCCAGTTTAATTTATAGTCGCCGGGGACGACAGGTAGAGAACAAAACCCAGCGTTGGCCCGTTCCCAGTTCGATCATTCTGCAACTTGCGGCCGAACCCCCGAGATTCTCCTGAGCCGCAACCTCCCAAGCGGCTAGAGACAAAGATTAAGAGAGGTAGACGACGAAGTGTGTGGTGAGCCGACGTGCAAATGGCCGATTCCGAACACCTGTGAATGACGACGAGGGGTTTGCGCGGCGCGAGCGACAGGTTATTACTACTAGTAGTTTAAAAAAATGTAAAAAAAAACTAGGGATCGTTTGAAAGCTGCAGTTGGCCTGCCTATCTGTGGAACCGAAAGGGCTGGCTGGATAGGGGGTCGTGGAATTCCACTTCCACATATTCCCTTTCCGCGGATCAGAGACGTTGGATTCTTGCGCCGGGGGCGGGCGGTCCACGTCTGGTTGCCGCGCGCGTGGAGCTGACATCAGATGGGGACGTGGAGGACCCCGTTAAATTCCATCTCCGTTCTCGGAGGCCCGCCCCCGGCCCGGCCCAGCCCCGGGGTTACCACTACCGTGAAGTAAAACGTGGACGCAGATGCCAAACCGTGGAACGGATGCATGCGTACGTCAGTACGTGCCTCAGAACTCCAGTCTCCCTGTTTTGTCTGGATCGGGCCAATCAGTGCTAAAACCCTATGCGATCAGCCAGGAGCAACCCTAATGACCGCCTGGCAGTAGCAGTTTGGCCGTATATGTCGTGGAAGAAGGCAGCGGTGGTGATCTGCTCGCAAGAGGCCATCGATCTGCAACTGCAACTGCATGCAACACATGCATCGCGTACTACCTGTCGTCAAAAGGCGATCCACTGATCACGCAATGTGACCGGCCGGTTCTCGGCTGGCGAATTAGACAGATGCCGGAGCCCGACCTGCACCCGCACCCCACCAAGTTTTATACTCCTACCGTATATACCGATGATCACTCCATGCATCTTGCACCTGCCCAACTTAATTTAGTTGAGCAGACTGCAGTGCAATGGAAGCTTTGGTTGCCCATTACCATGATGAAACAGCAAACTAGTGCAGGGATCGGATCCGATCGCAAGGATAATTGTTAAATAGAGCAGGATAGATTGATTAGGATACACCCAATGCATGCTACTAGCATGGATCTTTATCTGAAGAAAAAAGATCAATACTGTAGTAGCAGCTGTTGGGTACAGTGAGATCCGAGATGATGAGACAATCCAATCAAGTGTAAACAAACACGGCGTACCTCATGCCGCCCCCACAGATGTACACGCCATTAGCTGCCGCATTACGGGAGAAATAATTAGGGAAGGCAGCAGAGAGAGCAGATGCCTGCACGCTGTTCGTGGCTCATTGGTTCGGACGCTGCTGTACCGATCGGTCATCATACGAATACAACCTGGAGGGAGAAGGTGCACGCTAGCTGATTGGACTGCCCGGCTACTTCGCGCCACTAATAGTATGTATGTCCCACACTTCGCCAACATTTGTTCCGCTGCACTGAGTTGTGATCGACCTGGCCCAGAACACTCTACACTTGTCAATGTATAGTTGGATATACGCCACGGCAGAATTCTTTTACACTGTTCTTTCCGGCATTGGTAGTGGTAGTGTGTACTCCTACGGTCCTACCTGCAAGTACTCTATGCCAAATTCCTCCGACCTAAATCAGTTGACTTGGTTTTGTCTAGATTCGGAGATATTTAGCATTAAAATAAGTCTAAATATATTTAAATCTAAATAAATTTAAATCAATTAATTTGGATTGGAGGAAGTAAAAATAATGTTGCGAAACCTTTTTGCGCAGTGCTGCTGCATCGTGTGGACACAGAGATAGCCCAGCGAGGCGAGTAGCCTGCTGCAGACTGCAGCAGTGCGGTCGATTGGATTGGACGCAAGACAGCCGCATTATCTGCATACTGGAAGAAGCTAGGGCCCTGTGTTCCTCCTCTTGTTACCCGGGAGGCGCCTACAACTCCTATCTCGATACCATGTTGGTCTCATGATCATGTACTAGTGGTCGCAGGCAATCAAAGATATGGCATTGATGTGTTTCACTTGCAAGTCCTGAGGTTGTTTCCAAGCAATAGACAAGAGAAGAAAAGAAAAAGCAGCGCTAGTACATTGAATTGCTGGAATCAGGGACACTCTACATGTAACATGTGTGGCAGCAAAGAGATTGGTTAACCTAAGCACATTTTAAACAGATTTGGTAATGATTGTTCCACCTAACAAAGTCCATGCTTAGGAAAGACGAGGTGAAAAATTGGATGAATAATGTCGAAAACGATAACCTACGTGCTAAAAGATGTTTGTATACATTCGTTTCCCTAAAGCTAAAATATATACTCCCTCCGTTTTAAAATAGATGTCTCAAAATATGGATGAACCTAAACACTATTTAGTATATAGTTTTATCTAAATTTGGACAAATCTGAGACATCTATTTTGAGACGGAGAGAGTATTATATTTTGGAATGGAGGGAATAGCAAGGAGTGGGTCAACGCTGGTATGATGGCTCCAAGATATGCCGGAATGGGTCCTAATTTAAGCCAGTGAATAATCGGCTGCAGCTTTATTCATATTCTCTTCTGAATATTACAAGCTTTAAGACTAATCATGCACAAGTCGGCTTTAAGGTCTTTAAAAGGACATGATGGCTCCAAGAAGGCCCTTTCTTCCTCGTATTGTACCTTCAAGAGAAGTACTGGAAAAAAGAAAGCGAAGGATTTTGACTGTCGTCCAAGACACACACTTCCATCGGTGTCTCGTACTTCTTGTGCCACATTAACTATTTTGAATTTCTATTTGACTCCGGTTATTGTTTTCTTGCCATTCAGTTTACATCATCTATTCCTCATTCACCTCTTAGAGTATCTCGACAGCTCCAATAGAGTGTCCCACACCAGCACCGGATGACTGCTATTCGGGGCACTCGGACACTCATCTCACACACCGGAGCCGCTGCTCCAACAGTGCCCCCAACAGTCCCTTCCAATAGATGTTGGGGCATTTTTTCGGCAATATAATCATATTACTATCTAAGGTTATTTCCACGGGCATCCCCAAAGGGTGTCCAACAAAGACGCCGGGCAAGACGTTTGTGGGCGCCGACACAATATGCCACATGGATGGAAGGGGTTACTCAAAGGAACACCTCAATAATTCCGGCCCAATGTGTTTTCCTATTTTCTAATCATTAGATACCAAAACTAGTCTTATACAACAATATAAAAAATATTACACCTAGATTTAGACAAATGGGTTTTTAGCACACATGCTCAACAAGATCCAAGGGAAAACATCTCATTCATCACAAATTTGCTTGATCGTCTTCATCTTTTCCTTATTTGAATCACTAGCTTTCATAATATTGGATAACATGTATTCCATCCTCCTTTTCTTCTCTTTCACTTATTTCCTTTTCTCATTCTATTTCTACTTCTTCTCTAGCAGCAGATCCCTGTCCTTCATCTTGCCCAATTCAATTCCAGTTTGCTTCTCATAGTTCTTCTTTAGTTTTGCTCCAGCACATGACTCTCAATGGCATTCATTCGCTTCTATAATCCTCTAATAAACTTGCGTATTACTTATCCACCTTGTTCTTCTCTTCAAATAAATTTTACCCAACTCGGCATTCTGAATTTTCTCTTCAATTCTTTCATTGTTAATGTTCTCATACATGCCCCCACAGAGTAGATAGTGCATGTTATAGTGGTAAAGGCCATTGAGGATCAACCGAACATACAAAGCCATATTTATAACATCCTACAAATATAAATTAAGCAATAAATTCTAGTAAAAATCACACAACCACCATGTCTTAGGTTATGTCAGCATCCGCCCCCCAGTTCTTACGTGTTGTAGGAGACACATTTTATTTTCTTCCACGCATGTGAACCCTACAATAAGGCCTCCGTAGGAGCCACAAATCCGTTCCCAAACCCCTATCTCATAAAAATGGAGTCTCAAGCAACAAAAAAATGCCATACACAAAGGGAAACCATATTTGAGTTGTAGAAGTCACTCGACACTCTAACAAATGTTAGTCTCAAAAGAAAATGCCATCAATAACTAAGCACTTATATAGGATATAGTACTGTATAATGACCAGTAATCCTAGACTTGCAAACTCTTTTGTATACGGTAAATCATAAGGAATGATTGTGGAGTAAAACGGTTGGTTCAATTTGGATTATTTGTTTAAAATCAGAACTGCTCCCCTGCCTCTACGCACGATGAAATATTATTTGGAATACCATGCCTATTCAATGTAAGTCATGTGGGGATAATCCAAATGATAATAGACCACAATGGAGGGGTACTGGAAAAAAGGGAGAGGCTATTTCTCAAGGTCATTTCTCAACCGACACCTCTTGTCCCATCGCTTCGAACTCCCTAGGTTTAGTAGTTCATAGTTCTTCACCACCAATGAGTTGCGAGATCGCGTCCTTGCCCATGCTCAATTGTCTCTATAGTTCGAGCACTTCAGCCTCTTCTTCCAGCGTTGGACCATGCAAGATCAGGCTCGTCATGTTGTCGCACATACCAAGGTACACCTGGCCATTGAAGGTATCCCATCACATGTTTAGGACTGTTCCACTATTGATCATATCATGGATACCTCATGTTAGATGGATGAAATTGCATCTGAGAATTCTAGCTATGCTGAATCGGGCATTCAACGCATCAGCTTGGGTGAGCGATGTGGAAACTATCCCTCCATTGAGGGAGCTTTGGGTCCCGGAGCCGCCAATAGAGGTTTGGTCGGCTAATGAGGTAGTGCAACCAGTTCGTCGCACCAAATAACTAGACCTACTAGAGTACCGAGTTCTCATCCATGTCACTTGAGTGGAGGAGTTCATCGTCTTGGAGGATTCGGGAGTTGGGCCATCGTCTCGGGGCAGTGGCCACAACGAGTTGGTAGATCTAGGCAGTTTTGATGGCAGAGGAGGATTCTAGATATCTCACAACGTCAACTGGGTGCTGGGAGTCCCAGATTGGCGCGGCCCATTCACGTCGGGCTAGCGACCGGAGGCCAACATGGATATCGACATGGTGCGTCGTGATGTCTGCAAGTGCACTTGTTATTGTAGCTAGCTTCAAAAGTAAAGTATCGAACCACAAAGAGCTATTTGGTGATGATATTTATGCCTCGTGTCACCCTTTACCAAAGTATACTTGAAAGTTGACTTTGATTCCATGTAGGAGTGTTTTAAGGATTAAGTGTGGTTGCAGAAGAATAATGATTAAACTAAAGGATGCAAGCAGAGAGACAAATGCGATGTAAGAAGTATTGAAACTGCAATAGGGATAAAGCGTTTTCGGGGAGTGTAGGATCTACCACTAGTATTTGTAATATTTATGATCAATATGAATCTATATCTTCCTTCATGTGCATGTATGGGAAGAGATCCAAAATAAGATGTTCACCGACAATCCATTTGATGTTTACATCCCTAATAACCACTATGATGATCATAAGCAAGTCGCTTTGATCCCTCACAATAAAGGGTTTCCCCATGGATATTGATACGAGCTTAGTGAATCCCTTCTAATCCCTATTATCCATATGAATAGCATGCCAACATGTTATGTCACTTAGCACCATACTTACTACCATATGACCAATGTTAGTTCCATCTCTACTCCCGAAAGGGAAAATATTACATGGTGCTCTTCACATAATATCTAAAGAGAAACTAATACATGCTCATTGACTGAAATTATAGATCATCTTTATTTCACATCATAATATTACTAGGGTTTCTCCATCTCCCCAATAACAAGATGAACTACTCACACATAGAGGCAATCAACGACATGAATTTAAGTGCAAAATCCACCTTGGTAATTGGAATAATAACAAGATGGGGGAAACAAGATGAGAATGATGGTGATGATGGAGATGCAACGGTGGATGATGCTTTGGCCTCCAATGATCCATGTAGCAGCAAGGATGATGTCCTTATGCAAGTTCCCCCTCCAGATCCCTTCCGGAGGTGAGGTTTCTGTGTTTTTATGTATCTTTGAATGTCAGATCCCAGATCCGTCTTCGCGAGGTGAAAGTCTTTGACGAGGATAGGCGTCTGGAAAGTGGTATGGTCGGACAGTACAAATGGGATTACCCTGTACCGATGGTCGTTTACTCTCCTGTAGTCACCCTTCACGTCCCCTCTTCATCCAGGTGTGTGGAAAATCATTTATATATCTTTTATCACTTCGAAATACCATATTAATGTATAATATGACATCTATAAATGATATGTTTATCGATACCTTCATAATTTACGATCATATGGAAACAAGCATAAAAGGTGCGTACGAGCGCCGTAAAATACAAAAATCCTACTGCTACTTGTACAAAAACATAATGTAAATATACTTAAAAATGCATTCATCAACTTCCCCAAGCTTAGATCCTTGCTCGTTTCCGGACAAGATGGTAGCATAATGGAGAAGGTAATCATGTTCATTAAGCACGAGTTGTTACAATACATGAAGCATTTGAAGCAAAAATTATAATATCATATATAGAACCATATTGTGATCTTTAGCACACTTTCACATCTGAAATGACTTAAAGGCTTTCACACCTTTGTACTAATAGTCCACATGAAGATCAATAGATCATAGAATCATAAAGTTTAATTGATGAGGTTTTTAAGCCAAGTATGAAGTATTTCATGGAAATATTTTGAGCATTTATCTCAACTTTCACTTATTTTAACAAATCTTTCACTAGCACTTTGTTTTTCTCTTTCTTATAATTCTGATTATTTCCTTTCTTGGAATATTCTTTCTCTTGAAATCAAGCAAATGATTATAACATGCTATCAAAATTTATTCTCATATTCTATCAATACTATTGGTGTGGAAGACCTTAAAATCATTACAAAGTACAAGTATTATAGCACTCACCCTAATTCATATATCTAATACAAAAATCATAAACATTGAATACTTCATATATTATAATTTCTCGCAAATTCAGTGGATATAAATCTTTACTTTTCCCAAGGGAGCTGAAAATGCAACTAATGCAAAAAAATTGGAACTTAAAACTAATATGCATGCAAGAAAACCAATATGCTAAAACGTTAAGATAAATTACAAGGTTTAATAGATCTCCCCAAGCTTGGGATCAAGCAAGGTGGGATCACATAACTCCTCGTGAGTACCTATTCTTTCTTTGGGGGTGAAGACGACATTATTATCTCCCTCGTCTCTCTTTAGACTGCAAGCTTGAGGAATACAGGAAAACGAAACTCTGCAATATCAGCTTGCTGCTCTTTTATTATCTTTATTAGGAGTAGCTTCCCATCATCCGTCATCTCAAGAACAATTTTAGTTAGGGTTTTGATGGTACCATTGATATCATCGAACTTTTTCTTAAGATCCTTGCCCATCATCCAGTAGGCGTCAACTCCCTTGCTTATGGTCTCAACACATGTCATGGGGACTTGTTCAAGTTTAGCAATCTTTTCCCCAATCTCATACTATTGCGTCCTCTTTGTGGAAGGCGACGATCCAAGAGGAGATCTAAGAGAAGATTGTACCAGTAGGGATTCAGAGGATACTCTTCCTTGTTCTTTCTTTGCTCTACGTGCCTCATCATCTCCAACTTGCGTGGAAACATGTCCTCCCAGTTGGAAAGTGGCGCCACTTTAGACTGCTCGTGAGTTGAAGATGATGACGAGTCTTCTTTTGGTTCCCACTTCTGGATCAACCTGCGTGGAACATCTTTTTAAAACCAACTGAAATAAAACACATGTACAAGAGGAACGAAAATTGGATCATGAGAAAACATTTGAACACATGAGGGATAATCGGGGCTACGGTCTGAAAAAAACATACACCATTTGGAACAAAACTTAGCGCCGGTTAAAAACGTAAAATCATGCAAATAAAATCTAAATACACGAGAGAAATTAGGGAAGCGCATCCCACCGCAAAATTAACATTTCTTAGACTAATAGATCAAAAAATGTAAATTCATGAAAAATAAACATGGTTAAAAGTTAGAAGGAAAAATGCCAGACCTGCCTGCGCCAGCATGGCCAGAGACCGTGATCGCACGAAAGAAGCCGGCCGCCTCTCCTGAGTTGATCGACAAAAAACAGGACACGAAGTCGCGGACAATGAGAATCAGGTAGGAAGGCGGAGGCTGGGTGGAGAGCGGCGAGGAAGAGCCATCAACCGCGGGTCCCGGAGCGCATTAGCACCTGGAACGAATCGGTGGCCTAAAAGTTCCAGCTGCCGAGTCCAACCGACGAAAAACGATGGCGAACAACAGACAAGTTCAGTGCTCCGGCTCGTGCCATACCACGTCGCCACGCCGCGCGTCCGCAACCCTAGCAGACGCCGTCGGGTCGAAGGGGCACGCGAGGGTGGGCGGTCCTCAAGTGCCCGGCGCGTCCACCGGGAGCCGGGCGCACAATTCAACCTGTTCAGCGGGCGCGTGTCTGCACACACAAGCAAGTCGGGTGGGATACGCGGCGGATTTGGTTTGACATTTGGCGCTAGCGCCGTGACTTCATATTCCTCTGGCCTCTGACTCGCGAGACTGACCGGTCGATCGAGAAACTATAGGTAGGACAAATGGAAGTGGAGATGGTGAAGTCACGACGGCGACAGTTGAAGACACGCTGCGACCCGGAGTTGAAATTAGGAGCGCGCTGTCCAATGGGCAGCTCAGAACAGGGTTTTTCTCCTGACAGAGAATCCACTCGGATTTCAATGGCAACCGTATAGTCATCCACTAACCATTTGTGGATATTTATGCCGGTGATCGCGTCGCCGTCATATTTTTTTATTAGATCTCCTCCAGGGAAGGAAGATGCAAGTGAAGCACGTACGACTGTACGAACAGCCCGGGAGTAAGGTATGTAGAAGATGTTTGGATCCTGTGTGTGAAATCATTCCCAGATTTAAGTTCCATCGCGCTGTAGTTCAATTTGAGAACAGCGCTTACTCTGTCTTCAAGCTACCATGCACGAGCCGTTAAATCAACTTTACACGATGAACATTTCTGGGTTGAAAAGCAAGGGGCTGGCTATTTTCTCCACATCTCTTCTTTTCGCAGAAAGATCCTAACTAGCTATTGGAGCAAATCGACCCAGGTCTGCCAGGATCTTATTTTCGGAACATTCTTCCCTCCTTCCTCGCCTTCCTACGACGCGCTTGATCGGATGCCACGATGATCCACAGTTGCTTCTTCCCCTATCCACGCTTCATCAACCAACCAAGCTTATTGCTAACCGCTGCACACGGTACTGCTAATTTCAGCACGTGGGCCAGCCCGCCGGGGGCGGTGGCTTCCCTGCCGGCACGCCGCAGAAGCTCAAGAACTCACCGGCGGCCACTCTCTTCGCCGAGCAGGTCGCCACTCCGGAGAAGATGGAGCGGCGTCCACTGCTGCGGAGGGCGGGGGGTAACGGCGCCGTGGCGCTCTCCGTCAACGATGTCCGGCGGGCGGCGCTTGGGCTGCGGCGGCCGAACAAGGGCCGTGCGGCAGTTGCCGAGGAGGAAGACGCGCTCGAGTCCGTCGCGCGCGAGCTCGGCGTGGGCGCCGTCGCCGGCCGGAGCCCCGACAAGCGCAGACGCGAGGTCAATCTGCCCGAAAGGTGATCTATCGTGCGACGGCTATCCTCCGATCATGGACTACTCTACAATGTATGGAGTTTCGCGACTTATTTGTGGAGGGGTGTACGCGATTGAAGGACGTGGCGAGGGATATTTTCTTCCGACATGGATGGCAGTGTGATCTGCGAATAGATTTGCCAGTTCGAGGCGTTTCCTCATAGGTTTATTATCATTTTTGTAATGCTGGTTGACGAAGGTTTAACTCATCAATACCCATTGTTATGGACTTGGGTTTTGGAGAAGGAGAGAGCGCTGGAGACATCTATCGGCTAGCAAACAAGCAAACATGGGACAAAAGATTTACCCAGGTTCAGACCTCGTAAAGGTCCCTACTCTTGCTTGTCTGCTCGTGGAATTATTGAAGGAGTCGAAAGTTTCAATGGTGCGCAGATGCAATCTGGCGAGGGTTGTGGAAACTAGGGTTGTGTGTAATCTCCTCGCCGCCCCCTCCTAGCCTTTATATAGATAGGCTAGGTCTCGGGTAGCAGGTTGAGTCGGTTACAAGTTAGAGTTTTTCCCTTCAAACTTTCTATCTTTAGCTTCTTCTTGTTCTTCAAGCAATCGAGAGTCCGCAGGTTACTCGAGTCCTTTCATCCGGGCCTTGGCGACACCGTGGGTCTGTGCGTATTCGGACCGTATATACCAAGCTCGAGTACCTGTAGGGTATACCTATGTCAGTATCCCTCGAGTGTCTAATGGAATCGCAGATTCAACTAGGCACTTTTTGAAGTCTTCGAGTGCCTGAATGAGTACATTTCGACTGCTTTTATTTCTGTCATAGGGATTGTCGATATACGTGCCTGATATAACCGAAGTATCGGTATCAGTTAACCACCTTAGGGTGAGACAATGCAATCTACTCGAACTCGAGTCCCCGGACTCGAATCCGGAAAAGTGCTGGCGTAATTCGACTCAAGCCGCGGAGGTCTTACAGGAGTCGAATTCCAGTTATATAGGTGTGAGCACTCGACGCGTCCATCAAGGCATGTTCATCGCACCTGTAGGCACGGATATGTTTCTGGTAGTGCGCAGCTAATGCGTTACCAGGCCTTATTCAGGTCTTACCTTCACGCTGTAAGCGCGACATCCGAATTTTATCATCGCGGAGATGATTCGGTTGACCCAGGAGACACAGTCTCTTTGTAGGGAAAAAATCATGAGGCGGTGTCACCATGAGCTGCGAGTGCGGACGTTATCAACACACAATTTTCTGTACAAATAATCATAGGGTGCGCGACCAGCGCTCCCTATGGGAGTAGCCCCCGAGTGCCTGGTTGAGTGGAAGACTCAGGCAGGGACTAAATAACGTTTGCGACTGCCGTCGTCTTTTGGTTGCTTGTTTCAGTCAAAATTTTCCAGCGCTCCCTATAGGAGTAACCCATGTCCACAGTAAAATTGTGTTTTCGAATGGTTTGGGTTTGCCTTTGATTGTCCTTGTTCCTGCAAAAAAAAAATCGTAGGGTGCGCGGCCAGCGCTCCTATGGGAGTAGCCCCCGAGTGCTTGGTGTTGGAGATATGCCCAAGAGGCAATAATAAAAGTGGTTATTATTATATCTTTGTGTTTATGATGAATGTTTACATCCCATGCTATAATTGTATTATAAGGAAACTCTAATACATGTGTGTTTTGTAAACATAAAAGAGTCCCTAGTAAGCCTCTTGTTGAACTAGCTTGTTGATTAATTGATGATCATGGTTTCCTGATCATGGACATTGGATGTGATTAATGACAAGGTTATATCATTAGGATAATGATGTGATGGACACACACCCATAGTAAGCGTAGCATAAGATCAAGTCATTAAGTTCGTATTGCTGTAAGCTTTGAAATACATACTAACCTAATCCTTCGACCATGAGGTTATGTCAATCACCATCACCGGATGGGTACTTTGATGACATCAAACGCCGCTTCGTAACTGGGCGGTTATAAAGGTGTCATTGGGTATTCTGAAAGTATGTGTTGAAGCGCATAGACCAAGATTGGGATTTGTCCATCCATATGACGGATAGTTATACTCTGGGCCCTCTCGGTGGAATGTCATCTAGATAGCTTGCAAGCATGTGACTAGGTCACAAGGGATGACATAACATGGAACGAGTAAAGAGTACTTATCAGTAACGAGGAAGAACTAGGTATGAAGATACTGACGATCAAACCTCGGATAAGTAGAATATCGCGTGACAAAGGGAATTGGTTTCGTATGTTAAATGGTTCTATCAATCACGAAGTAATTGTTGAGTATGTGGGAGCCGTTATGGATCTCCAGATCCCGCTGATGGTTATTGATCGGAGAGGTGTCTTCATCATGTCTGCATATTCACGAACCGTAGGGTGACACACTTAAGGTTCGAAGTTGTTTTAAGTAGATATGGAATTTGCGTTGGAAACCGAATGTTGTTCGAAGTCTCGGAATGGATCCGGGACATCACGAGGAGATCCGGAATGGTCCGGAGAATAATATTCATATATTGGGGATCATTTTCTAAGTTAGGAAATGTTCCGGAGTGTTTGTATGGAGATTCTAGAAGGTTTCGGAATGTTCTGGAAGGTTCTAGAGGATTTCTTGGAGTTTACTTGAAAACCAAGAAAGGGATCAAGGAGTCCAAGTGGGGCAATACACGGATTCGTGGGGGAGGAGGTTTCCTCCCCCCTTCCCACCGTCGGCCCAAGGAGGGGAGTCCTACTAGGACTCCCCCTCCCCAGGCGCGCCTCCCTCCTTTAAATAGAAGGGAGGGGGCGCCCCCTCTTGCAACCTCTCTCATAATAACCAATCTCATCCGCCTCTCTCCTCCACCTTTCTTCTGCACAGGCATAGGCGAAGCCCTGCAGAATTCTCATCTCCACCACCACCACACCGTCGTGCTGCTGGGATTCCGTGGAGAAGATCTACTACCTCCGCTGCTCGCTGGAACAGGTAGAGGAAGGTCTGCTTCGACTCCGCACGTGTGACCGTCTGGGGAAGCACTGCCGGAACGCGACGCCGGAAGGATCGTCCACACGATCTTGAGATCGGCAAGTGATCGACTACATCATCCACGAGATCTAATCTCGTAACGCTTTCGGTTCTACGAGGGTTAGTACCGATCTATCTCGTTGCTCATGTCTAATAGATTAGATCTTGGCTTTTGTCTAGATTAGATCTGGGTTTTGTTCGTTCTTGCGGTAGAAATTTTTTGTTTTCCATGCTATGAACCCATCAGTGGTATCAGAGCCTTGTCTATGCGTAGATCTGTTGCACGAGTAGAACACAATGAGGTTGTGGGCGTTGGTGCTCGTGTCATCTTTTGCTATGTGTGTACTTTGCATCTTGCGGTATGGTGGGATGAAGCGGCTCGGGCTAACATTACATGTCATCGTACATGAGACTTGCTCCACGCTTGACGTGCAACTTGCTTTGCACAAGTGGCTTTGCGGGTGTCTGTCTCTCCCATCATAGTATAGATCAAATCTACACTTTGCACTTGATAGCACTTGTATCAACGTTGTGGTTCAGTTTCGTAGGTAAGATGCGTTCTTAGTCGAAAGCCCCAAGCCACGTAGAACTTGCAAAGAAAATTAGAGGCGTCTAACTTGTTTTTGCAGGGGTTTTGTGATGTGATATGGCCTACATGTGATTGTGATTGTATTTGATGTATGCAATGATCCTTGTTGTAATATGGCAACCGACAGGAGCCTAATGGTTGTCTTTAATTCTGTTAAGACCTGCGTGTTGATTCATCTTGTAATAGCTTCGTTCCAAGTAGTTGTAATAGTTGCTAGTGAAGATGAACAACCATGAAGCGGCGCCACGGACCTTGACGCAATGCTGGTAATGATGGAGATCATGTCCGTTCTTTGGAGATGGAGATCGAAGGCATAAGAAGAAAGGGCCATATCATATCACACTAATTATGAATTGCCTATGATGTTAATCCTTTATGCATCTTGTATTGCTTAGATCGCGATGGTAGCATTATAAGATGATCCCTCTCACTAAATATCAAGTAATAAAGTGTTCGTCCTTAGTTGGCACCGTTGCTAAGACTCGTCGTTTCGAAGCATCTCGTGATGATCGGGTGTGATAGACTCTACGTGTGCATACAACGGGTGCAAGCCAGATTTGCACATGCGGAAACTAAGGTTAATCTTGACGAGCCTAGCATGTACAGACATGGTCTCGGAACACGGAATACCGAAAGGTAGAGCATGAGTCATATGATTGATATGATGAACATGAAGATTGTTCGCCGATGAAGCTACATCATCTCATGTGATGATCGGACTTGGTGTAGTGGATTTGGTTCGTGTAATCACTAAAACAACTCGAGGGATGTTGTTTTGAGTGGGAGTTCACCTAGTTGATTTAAGAATTAAATTTGAACACTATTTATCATAAACTTAGTCTAAACTACTTGCAAATATGTTATAGATTATGGCGAACGTTTCCATCAATTTCAATGCGTTCCTAGAGAAAGAAAAGCTTAAGAACAATGGAAGCAATTTCATGGACTGGTTCCGTGGACTGAAGATCGTCCTCAGGGCTGGTCAGTTGACCTATGTGCTCGAAGCACCGCTAGGTGACCCACCTGCAGAAGATGCCACCGATGACATAAAGAATGTTTATGCCACTCGGAAACATCAGTACTCCACAGTTCAGTGTGCAATCCTGTACGGTTTAGAATCGGAGCTTCAAAAACGTTTTGAGCACCATGACCCGTTTGAGATCATTAAGGAGCTCAAACTCATTTTTGAGACTCGCGCGGCCATGGAAAGCTATGAAGCTTCCGAGAAGTTCTTTACCTGCAAGATGGAAGAGGGTAGCTCCGTTAGCGAGCACGTGCTCACCATGTCTGGGCACGCAAACAAACTCCGAGAGTTGGGGATACCGATTCCTAATGAATTGGGGATTCACCGTGTCCTCCAATCACTGCCACCAAGTTACAAGAACTTTGTGATAAACTACAATATGCACTGCATGAACAAGACGTTGCCTGAACTATCGTCCATGCTGAAAACTGCTGAAGTGGAGATCATGAAGGAGCACCAAGTGTTGATGGTCAATAAGACCACCAATTTCAAGAAACGGGGTAAGCCTAAGAACAAGGGCAACTTCAAGAAGGACGGCAAGAAAGCTGCCGCACCTGCTAAGAAGCCCAAGGCTGGTCCTAAACCTGAAACTGAGTGCTTCTACTGCAAGGGTGCTGGTCACTGGAAGCGTAACTGCCCCAAATACCTGGCGGATCTGAAGAACGGCAACATCAAGAAGAAAGGTATATTCGATATACATGTTATAGATGTGTATCTTACTAGTAATCGTAGTAGTGCCTGGGTATTTGATACTGGTTCGGTTGCTCATATTTGTAACTCGAAACAGGAGCTACGGAATAAACGAAGACTGGCGAGAGACGAGGTGACGATGCGCGTTGGAAATGGCTCCAAGGTTGATGTGATCGCCATCGGCACGCTCCCTCTGCATCTACCATCGGGATTAGTTTTAAATTTAAATAATTGTTATTTGGTTCCTGCGTTAAGCATGAACATTATATCTGGATCTTGTTTATTGCGAGACGGTTACTCTTTTAAGTCTGAGAATAAAGGTTGTTCGATTTATATGAGTAATATCTTTTATGGTTATGCACCAGAGATGAATGGTTTATTCTTATTGAATCTCGATAGTAGTGATACACATGTTCACAACATAGATGCTAAACAAATAAAATTGAATGATAATTCTACATACATGTGGCACTGTCGTCTTGGTCACATTGGAGTGAAGCGTATGAAGAAACACCATTCTGATGGACTTCTTGAATCACTTGAAAGATGCGAAGCATGTCTAATGGGAAAAATGACTAAGACTCCATTCTCTGGTATAATGGAGCGAGCTACAGACTTATTGGAAATAATACATACCGATGTGTGCGGTCCAATGAGTGTAGCATCGCGTGGTGGATATCGTTATGTTCTCACTTTCACGGATGACTTGAGTAGATATGGGTATGTCTACTTTATGAAACATAAATCCGAAACTTTCGAGAAGTTTAAGGAATTTCAAAGTGAAGTGGAAAATCACCGTAACAAGAAGATTACGTTTCTGCGTTCTGACCGCGGAGGTGAATATCTGAGTTATGAGTTTGGCATGCATTTAAAGAAATGTGGAATACTTTCACAGTTGACACCGCCGGGAACACCACAACGTAATGGTGTGTCTGAACGTCGTAATCGAACTCTCTTAGATATGGTTCGGTCTATGATGTCTCTTACAGATTTACCGTTATCATTTTGGGGCTATGCATTAGAGACAGCCGCATTCACTTTAAATAGGGCACCATCTAAATCCGTTGAAACGACACCGTACGAATTGTGGTTTGGAAAGAAACCTAAGTTGTCGTTCCTTAAAGTTTGGGGTTGCGAAGCATATGTAAAGAAGTTACAACCCGATAAGCTTGAACCCAAAGCGGAGAAATGCGTCTTCATAGGATACCCTAAAGAAACAATTGGGTATACCTTCTATCATAGATCCGAAGGCAAAGTTTTCGTTGTTAAGAATGGATCCTTTCTGGAGAAGGAATTTCTCTCGAAAGAAGTGACTGGAAGGAAAGTAGAACTCGACGAGGTTATTGAACCTTCTTTCAGAGTTAAGAGTAGCGCAGCACCGGAAGATGTTTCTATGCCGCCTGCACCAACTGGAGAGGAAGCTAATGATGATGATCATGAAACTTCGAACGAAGTTACTACTGAACCTCGCAGGTCAACGAGGGTCCGTACCACTCCTGAGTGGTATGACTCTGCCTTGAACGTCATGTTAGTGGACAACACTGATGACCCTGCGACGTATGAAGAAGCTATGGTGAGCCCAGATTCCGACAAATGGCTAGAAGCCATGAAATCCGAAATGGGATCCATGTACGAAAACCAAGTATGGACTTTGGTGGACTTACCGGATGGCCGTAAGGCTGTCGAGAACAAATGGATTTTCAAAAGAAAAACAGATGCTGATGGTAATGTTACCGTCTATAAAGCTCAACTTGTCGCGAAAGGGTTCCGACAAATTCAAGGAGTTGACTACGATGAGACTTTCCCACCAGTAGCGAAGCTAAAGTTTGTGAGGATTATGTTAGCAATCGCTGCATATTTCGATTATGAAATTTGGCAGATGGATGTCAAAACGGTGTTCCTTAATGGTGACATTGAGGAAGAGTTGTATATGGTACAACCCAAGGGTTTTGTCGATCCTAAAGATGCTGACAAGGTATGCAAACTTCAGCGCTCCATTTATGGACTGAAGCAAGCATCCCGGAGTTGGAATCAACGTTTTGATAAAGTAATCAAAAACTTTGGATTTATACAAACTTATGGAGAAGTTTGTATTTACAAGAAAGTGAGGGGGAGCTCTGTAGCATTCCTAATACTATATGTAGATAAAATATTGTTGATTGGGAATGATATAGAACTTCTTAATAGCGTCAAAACCTATTTGAATAATAGTTTTTCGATGAAGGATCTTGGCGAAGCGGCATATATTCTAGGCATCAAGATTTATAGAGATAGATCAAGACACCTAATAGCGCTTTCACAAAGTACATACTTAGACAAAGTTCTAAAGAAGTTTAGAATGGAAGAGAGCAAGAAAGGGTTTGTGCCCATGTTGTCAGGTAAGACCTTGAGTAAAACTCAAAGTTCGGCTACGGCAGAAGATAGAGAAAAGATGAATAAAATTCCCTATGCCTCGGCCATAGGTTCTATCATGTATGTCATGCTGTGTACAAGACCGGATATAGCACATGCTGTTAGTTTGACTAGCAGATATCAAAGTGATCGTAGAATGGAACACTGGACAGCGGTCAAGAATATCCTAAAGTACCTGAATAGGACTAAGGATATGGTTCTTTCTTATGGAGGTGATGAACAGCTTGTTGTAAACGGTTACACTGATGCTAGTTGGAACACCGATCCAGATGACTCGAAGTCACAGTCTAGATACGTATTTATTTTGAATGGTGCTGCAGTGAGCTGGAGGAGTGCCAAGCAGAGCGTTGTGGCGAAATCTTCAACTGAATCGGAATACATAGCTGCTTCGGAGGCTGCACAAGAAGGCATATGTATGAAGGAGTTCATTACTGAACTTGGCGTGGTTCCCAGTGCGTTAGACCCGATGTCCATCTACTGTGACAACACAGGAGCCATAGCTAATGCACAGGAGCCAAGGTCACATAGCAAGCTGAAGCACATCAAGCTACGTTTTCATGCTATTCGCGAGTATGTCCAAGATGGTGACATAAAGATTTGCAAAGTACACACTGATCTGAATGCTAAACCTCTCCCTAGAGCAAAGCATGACCAACACCAGAACGCCATGGGTGTTCGGTATATTACCATGTAATCTAGATTATTGACTCTAGTGCAAGTGGGAGACTGTTGGAGATATGCCCAAGAGGCAATAATAAAAGTGGTTATTATTATATCTTTGTGTTTATGATGAATGTTTACATCCCATGCTATAATTGTATTATAAGGAAACTCTAATACATGTGTGTTTTGTAAACATAAAAGAGTCCCTAGTAAGCCTCTTGTTGAACTAGCTTGTTGATTAATTGGTGATCATGGTTTCCTGATCATGGACATTGGATGTGATTAATGACAAGGTTATATCATTAGGAGAATGATGTGATGGACACACACCCATAGTAAGCGTAGCATAAGATCAAGTCATTAAGTTCGTATTGCTGTAAGCTTTGAAATACATAGTAACCTAATCCTTCGACCATGAGGTTATGTCAATCACCATCACCGGATGGGTACTTTGATGACATAAAACGCCGCTTCGTAACTGGGCGGTTATAAAGGTGTCATTGGGTATTCTGAAAGTATGTGTTGAAGCGCATAGACCAAGATTGGGAATTGTCCATCCATATGACGGATAGATATACTCTAGGCCCTCTCGGTGGAATGTCATCTAGATAGCTTGCAAGCATGTGACTAGGTCACAAGGGATGACAAAACATGGAACGAGTAAAGAGTACTTATCAGTAACGAGGAAGAACTAGGTATGAAGATACTTACAATCAAACCTCGGATAAGTAGAATATCACGTGACAAAGGGAATTGGTTTCATATGTTAAATGGTTCTATTGATCACGAAGTAATCGTTGAGTATCTGGGAGCCGTTATGGATCTCCAGATCCCGCTGATGGTTATTGATCGGAGAGGTGTCTTCATCATGTCTGCATATTCACGAACCGTAGGGTGACACACTGAAGGTTCGAAGTTGTTTTAAGTAGATATGGAATTTGCGTTGGAGACCGAATGTTGTTCGGAGTCTCGGAATGGATCCGGGACATCACAAGGAGATTCGGAATGGTCCGGAGAATAAGATTCATATATTGGGGATCATTTTCTAAGTTAGGAAATGTTCCGGAGTGTTTGTATGGAGATTCTAGAAGGTTTCGGAATGTTCTGGAAGGTTCTAGAGGATTTCTTGGAGTTTACTTGAAAACCAAGAAAGGGATCAAGGAGTCCAAGTGGGGCAATACACGGATTCGTTGGGAAGGAGGTTTCCTCCCCCCTTCCCACCGCCGGCCCAAGGAGGGGAGTCCTACTAGGACTCCCCCTCCCCAGGCGCGCCTCCCTCCTTTAAATAGAAGGGAGGGGGCGCCCCCTCTTGCAACCTCTCTCATAACAACCAATCTCAGCCGCCTCTCTCCTCCACCTTTCTTCTGCACAGGCATAGGCGAAGCCTTGCAGAATTCTCATCTCCACCACCACCACCACGCCGTCGTGCTGCTGGGATTCCGTGGAGAAGATCTACTACCTCCGCTACTCGCTGGAACGGGGAGAGGAAGGTCTGCTTCGACTCCGCACGTGTGACCGTCTGCGGAAGCGCTGCCGGAACGCGGCGCCGGAAGGATCGTCCACACGATCTTGAGGTCGGCAAGTGATCCACTACATCATCCACGAGATCTAATCTCGTAACGCTTTCGGTTCTACAAGGGTTAGTACCGATCTATCTCATTGCTCATGTCTAATAGATTAGATCTTGGCTTTTGTCTAGATTAGATCTGGGTTTTGTTCGTTCTTGCGGTAGAAATTTTTTGTTTTCCATGCTACGAACCCATCACTTGGTGGAGTCGAAGACTCCAGCAAGGACTAAAGTAGTCGAATTTTTCCACTGCGTAGCTTTGATGATGTCAGTGCTGCGCTTGTATGACCTCAGTTGCCCGCGTGAGCGAGTTTGACGGGACGTGACGAGCGGTGGGTCCCACTTCCTGACTTTGATTTGACTGGGCGTGCGTAATCTTTATTTTAACTGCGCCTCCTCGATTTCCGCGTGTAATGGGAGTAGTGGAGGGACGGTTCGCGCTTCCCCTTCTCCACGTGTCCAACACGATGTGTGCCACACGTCCAGTAGGGTTTTTCTAAGCCGTTGGATTGCATCTTCTAGGGGTTAAGTAGCGATGTTACGGCGGTAATTTCCCATCTACGCTATTTCTTCCTTGCTGCCATCGCCATTGCTGCTGCTCTTCTGCTTTTTCTTGCGCTCGTTTCCTCCACAGCGCTGGACCACCTCCGCTCGTTTCCGAGCTACTTTCTGCGCTCGCATCGCCGCCGTTCAATGGGGAAGAAGAAAGGAGGCGCTGTTGCTGATTCCGCAGCCACCATCGCCGCGGCGAAGAAGAAGGGTGGCTCCGCTGCTACGGGCACCAGCACCGCCGCCGGCGGGAAGAAGTAGGTCGCGGGCACCCGCGTGACAAATGGTGCATGGCGCCCTTCCATCATCAAGGCGTCGGATCTCCGTCTTCTGTGCCAAGATGGAGTTATCTCCGCAGCAGTCGCCGATGCGCGCGTCCCCAGCGGTGAGACTATTCCTGCTCCTCCCGCTGGTTTTCAAGTGATGTTTCTTGCATTCATCATTTGCGGTCTTTCCTTGCCTCTCCACCCCTTTCTTAGGGGTCTTCTTTGTTTCTATGGGCTCCAGCTCCATCAGCTGTCCCCAAATTCTATCCTCCACATCACCTGCTTCATCACTCTTTGCGAGTGCTGGCTCGGAATCGAGCCACACTTTGGTCTTTTCAAGCGCATATTTAAATTGAAGCGTCAGTCCGCATCTGGCTCTTTAGTTTATGACGTAGGTGGTTGCGGAATCCACGTCGACACATCCGCCACCTACTTCGACATCAAGCTCACCAAGTCCGTCCAGGGATGGAGGGACAAATGGTTCTATGTCCGCGATCAAAAGTCCAAAGATGAGCACTTTGGACTCGCGCCCTTTGATCCCGCGACTCCCTGCAAGAAGATGCGTTCTTGGAAGAACGTAGTTATGCCTGGCGAACTCGCGGAGACAGGCGTGATGTATCAACGCGTCTGCGACCTCGAGAGTCGCATAGGCGCAGAAGAGGGAGGCTGCGCCCTTATCTGAACCTGGCTGCGCCGTCGCGTCCAACCGCTTCAAGCCAGAGTTCATCTCATGTTTCAGTGGGCTGGCGTTGATGATGCCACTCGCCTGTCTGCCGATGGCATGTCCACGAGTGAGGTGGATAAGAGGGTTCGACTGGTCACGAAGTACACTGGCAAGGATGTGCTTCCGAGTGAGCCAGTTGTTCCTCCTTTTGATGCTTCGAATCATCCTCCTGAGGTACAGTTGTGCTACGCAGTAGCTTATTTTCTCGATTGCTTTTCTGTTGCTTACTTGTTCTTTTTGCTGATCTTCGCTGTCTGTATGCAGGATTGGGCGGTGTCGCCTTATATGCCCCCTCTCCCTGAGGGGATTATTCCTCGCGAAGCTTTGGAAGAGGACGAGTCTGAGTCAACTGTCCCTTCTAATGTGGAAGAGGAAGCCCCCGAGCCCGAGAGCCCGGCTACTCGAAGCGTTCACGCAACGAGGATTCCGACGCGTCGTCTCCTTCGACTCCAGAAGGCACAGCTGTTGGCGCGGAGTCGCCAATTCCCGTCGTTCCTGTGAGAGCTGTGGCACCATCTTCTCGCAAGAAGATGCGATTACCTAAGGAGTCTTCGTCGGAGTCGGTGGAGGCCACGTTTGATTCTGACAAGTTTGACTGGTAAGTTTTCGAGTTCATGTGTTCTTCTCTGTTTTCTTCTTGTTGGCTTTGCCCTGGAGTTTGCCCTTTCTCAATGTGGATATTGTCTTGTAGTCAAGAGGCGTCGTCATCTTCTGGCGACGTCGAGTTTTTGAAGGAATCGGGAGTCGCGACCTCAAGGGCCAAGGAAGAGGTCGAGCGTGCTCCTTCCCCTCCGGTGGCGGCCCACTTCGGGCACAATTCTTCGAGCTCTCCTCACGTAGGGGAGCATCGAATGGTTGATCGGATGACGGTACAGCAAACCTCTTCGGAGTCGTTGGAGGATCATGTAAGTATATCTTTCCTTCTTTTTAGTGTGGCAGTCGATGTTATCCGTTGCTTTCACTAATTCCTTGTTTGTGCGACAGCTCCTTGTAAAGGAAGCCGTGCAAGTGGCAGAGCAGGTGATGGCGATGGGTCGCCAGCATGCAATGCTGGAGACGCGTCACCGCGTGGTCGAAAGTTAGTGCTCTACACTTATTCTTTTTCGTCTTCTCCTTTTTTGGTATAGTCGACTGATAGTCAACTTTTGATTGCCGTGTAGCTGAACATAACGCTTTACTGCGCAACGTCGCCACCTTGGAGAAAACGCTTGCCACGGCTGTGAAGGGTCGCGACGAGACACTCGCAGCTCGTGACGAGGCACAGAAGCGTGAAGAGGATCTGCGTGCCTCCTTTGCAGCCAGGGAGAAGTTATTCGAAGAACAACTGTTCTCAGTCGCCAAGGCTCTCTCAGGTACCTTTTACTTGTGGATATTGTTGTCCTTCTCTTCCCTTAGTGTTTTTTGCTGGTAGCGCTAAAGTTTTTGATCCATACATGGGTTCATGTGCAGATGCTGGCGATCTGAGCTTTGACCCGCAGGCCCTTCGTCGCGACGATGCTCTGGCAGGCGCGGTGTCCGCAGTCGAGGACCGTAGCGCCGCTGTCCAAGATACACTTTCCAAGGCCAAGGTCGCCCTTAGTCGCCTCCGGGAAGAGTTGATGCCGAAGGCTGAGCTGATTGATAACATGGACGAGCTGGTGGAGTCATTCGCCGGTGGTGTGCCTTCTGCCTATAAGAACTCCCTCCGCGCGGCTGGTGCGTCCATGACACTCGCGATGGTGTAGGCCCACGGAGATGATATCGATCCTTCCGCGGTGTCGAAGGCGATGCCTGTTGGCGTGGATGGTTAGCAGGTAGTCTTCGCTCCTTTTGCGACTGCCTGTGCTAAATATGGCCATCACTTGATAAATACTGTTGCGAAGTACTCGGAGGAGCTCCAACATGCTAAGAAGGCGGCGAAAGCCTCGGCCTCAGGGGCCGGCGGAAAGTCAGTGGCGTCTGATACTGCCACGGACTTGGTGAAGCCCCCGAAGCCGTCGAAGTCAAAGAAGCCAGCTGCTCCGTAGTTATCTTTTGTAATAGTTGATTGATTGTTCTTTTGGTTTAAGAACATGCCTGCTGGCGAGTGTGTTTGTGAATACTTATGCCGATCCTGAATGCATCTGTTCCCTTCGCCTTTGTGTTAATTTGGTCGCCTTATTTGCCTCTGTCTTGACTTGTGGTAGGGTACATCAAGTGCTCCCGTGGGGGGAACCCATGACTCGCCATCTCTTGATGATACAGTAGCACCACCGCGCTGCAGGGTAGAGGAGCTATCCTTGCTTTCGTGACTTCGTGATCACGTGAAGCAGCTGGAGCGTGAGTTGCCCGTGATCCGCGGTAGCACAGACGTGTGGAAGTCGAAGGCGGAAAAATCCGCCGCCCGCGAGCAATATCTGCTTGGCGAGGTGACGCAGCTGGGCGACCAGTTTAAGTGTTAGTTTGCTTATTCTTATCTTTTCGTATGTAGTTACTCGCAGCGGTATGTTGTACTCATGCTATTGATGATGCTTTGTGTAGTTGTTAGTGCGCGCCATCCGCAGGAGGAGAAGGATAGAATTGCCATTCGCCTTCATGATTTCACCTAGGAGCAACTTCAAGAGAGTGGATACTTCTGGGTAGATCATGATCGTGCGACTGCGTTGGCGACCCTGCAGGATCGCGCATCGCGAGTGCTACTCTTCCTGAAGAATTCGCAGTCGTGCTTGAAGAACATTTATCGGGCGATGTTCCCGCTGGACGACACTCCATCAAGCCTGCTGGATCTTCTTGCCAAATTTCAAGATCTGTCCGCGGTTTGCAAGTGCGTGAGGCAGCAGTTGGTGGCTGGTGCCAAGGCTGCCCTCTCAATGGTGCGATTGCACAGGCCTGACGTGGATGTTGCCGCCATTGCCTCTGGGCCGCCAGCGCCATCAACAGGATCTGCCTGGAATATGGTACCGCACTATCAGGCGGTGGACCGTCCAGCAGAGGAGATCGTCGACTTCTTCGAGGAACAAACCAACGTTCTCCTGTTGCAAGGGTAGCCAAATTTGTATCCTGCACATAAGTGTACTTGTGTTGTAAAGTTCGTATAGATGTTGTAGATAATTTATTGTCGGATGTGTATAAAGAGCTTTGTGAGCGTGAGGTGCGTTGCACTATGTGAGTCCTTTTCGTTAGCCTGGCCATCTTTTATCTCAGTCCCTTGTCAACCTGTCAGGTGCGTTGCAGTTGGGTTGAGTTTGTGTTAAGGGGTTCGATTGATGTGCCAGCTACTCAGGATATCGCGTTTTTGGTTCGAAGAACAGATGTATGTAGGGTGGCGCAGCCCCCGAGTATAAAAATTGACAAAGTGAAGGAGAACACGAAGTTCTGGGGCATATAGCTTTTATTTATTCGAAGAACAGTGCAAGGTACAATGTGCGACTAAGTAGCCTTGGCTGAATAGCCTTATTTGCGATGTAAAAGTAAAAACGACTAGGGGTAGAAGCGTCGCAGTTGTGCGACGTTCCAAGGGTTCGAGTATGCGACTCCTGTCTCTAAATCTTGAAGGCGATAGGCGCCACCTGAGATTACTTCTGTAATCACGTACGGTCCTTCCCAGGGGGATTCGAACTTGAGA
Source organism: Avena sativa (assembly GCA_916181665.1). NCBI lineage: Eukaryota > Viridiplantae > Streptophyta > Magnoliopsida > Poales > Poaceae > Avena > Avena sativa. The sequence continues at coordinate 523,286,046 of OV702287.1, read as the reverse complement.
TGCCCCTGCTGCTTCAGTGGCAGGACCAGGTCACCTTCGACGAAGGATCTGGGGCGAAGCCTTCTACTGTGGTAGTTGTGCAGGTTCTGCTGGTAAATCGTGGATCTTTCTGCGGCAATTTTTCTTGCTTTGTCAAGGAGGTCGACAGAGTCTTCGAGTGCAAGGGATGACTCTTGTTCAATGTAAGCGACCACGCGCGGTGCCTTGTACCGTACTTCGGCGGGTAGTACTACTTCTGCTCCATGCACCATAAAGAATGGCGTGTAGCCTGTGGCGCTATTTGGAGTTGTACGTAGGCTCCAGAGTACGGGTTGCAGCTCATCTGGCCAGCAACCCGCGGCTTGTTTGAGTGGTCGAAGGAGTCGCTTCTTGATGCCACTGCAGACGAGCCCGTTTGCTTTTTCCACCTGACCGTTGGTCTGTAGATGCGCTACTGAGGCATAGCTGATGTTGATCCCCAGGTTCTCGCAGAATTCTTGGAACTCCTTGCATGTGAAGTTCGTCCCGTTGTCGGTGATGATGCTATGCGGCACGCCAAAGCGGTAGACGATGGACTCGAAGAACTTGATTGCGCTGTGCCCTGATTGGTTGGTCACCGGCATGGCCTCGATCCACTTGGTGAATTTATCGACTGCAACCAAGAGGTAGACGTAACCTCCGCGCGAGGACCTTGGAAGCTTACCAACCATGTCGAGCCCCCACTGTGCGAAGGTTCAGGCTAATGGAATAGGCCGTAGCTCTGCGCCTGGTGCGTGTGGCTTGTCCGCGAATAGCTGGCAAGCATTGCATTTTTGGACTATGTCCTTGGCGTCGCGCATGGCCGTGGGCCAGTAAAATCCAGCTCATAGAGCTTTGGCAATGAGGGCGCGACTGCCGGCATGGTGCCCGCAGGTCCCTTCATGGATGTCGAGGAGAACTGCTCTTCCATCGGCCATGGAGACGCATCGTTATAGCACTCCTGTGATGCTGCGTTTATACAGTTCGCCGTTGATAACGGCGAATGCCTTGGAGCACCGTGCGATGTGCCATGCATCTGTCGGGTCGTCCGGTCGTCTCTTGCTGAGGAGGTACGTAATGTACGGCTGCGTCGAAAATTGCTCGATCATCATGACGCTCATTGGTCCCTCGAGTCCTGTGTCCAGCTCCAGGTCATCGAGTGCCATTGGCTCATTGGGTGGCGTAGCCTCTGAGTCCGTTGCTGCGCTTGTTTTCTTCTCTGCGGCCTTTGGCTTGATGGAGCGTTCGCATATGCGCTCGAGAAATACCCCAGGTGGTATGGGGGCGCAGGTAGAGCCTATGTTGGCGAGTGCGTCCGCCTCCTTGTTGCTTTCGCGACCTACGTGTTGTAACTCGCAACCATCGAAGTCTCCTTCAAGTGTATCATAGAGGTCGCGGTACACGATCATGTTGTCATTCAGTGCGTCGCACTCGTGCATTGTTTGGTTGACGACCATCTTGGAGTCGCCATATATGATGAGCCTCTTGGCGCCGCAAGCTTTTTCCATCCTCATCCCGTGCAACAGGGCCTCGTATTCAGCCTTGTTGTTTGAGGCTGTGAACTGCATTCGCAGGATATACTTCAGCTTGTCCCCTTGAGGTGATGTCAGTATGACACCTGCGCCTGCTCCGTCTTTCCGCTTGGACCCATCGAAGTGCATTGTCTAGAGGTAGGACATATCTAGCTTGTCCGGGAGCTGGTTCTCCATCCAGTGCACGAGAAATTCAGGGAGCACTTGCGACTTGATTGCGTCGCGTTTTTCGTATGTGATGTCCCGTGGAGACAGCTCTATTCCCCAAAGCGTGACTCGCCCCGTAGCGTCGGGGTTATTGAGGATATGTCCCAACGGGGCGTCGTTGACTACCATGATTGGGTGTTCCTGGAAGTAGTGGCGCAGTCGCTGGGCGGTCATAAAGACGCCGTACGCCAGCTTCTGGTAGTGCGGGTACCGCTGTTTTGTTGGCGTGAGGACCTCGCTGAGGTAGTATACCGGCCATTGTACGCCGTGGACCTTGTTTTCCTTAGCTCGCTCGACGACGAGCACTGTGCTGACCACCTAGTTGGTGGCGGAGATGTACAACAACAGTGGTTCCCTTTCTCGTGGAGTCACCAGTACTGGCGAAGTGGACAGCAGGCGCTAGAGATCTTCGAATGCTTCTTGCGCTTCATTGGTCCACTCGAATTTTTCAGCTTTGCGGAGGAGCTGGTAGAAGGGCAGTGCCTTTTCACCCATCCGACTGATAAATCGACTGAGGGCCGCGATTCGTCCGGCCAGTTGCTGGACGCCTCTTATGTTCTTTGGCTTCTCCATGGCCAGTATGGCTTTTATCTTCTTCGGGTTCGCCTCGATTCCCCTCGCGGAGATGAGATATCCGAGTAGCTGCCCAGATGGTACGCCAAAGGCGCATTTGTCCGGATTGAGCTTGATCCGGTAGTGATCGAGGTTGGCGAAGGTTTCGCGCAAATCATCGATTAGAGAGGCTTCCTCCTTGGTTTTGATTACTATGTCGTCGACATAGACTTGGATGTTGCGACCCAGTTGTTCCTTGAGGCAAGCCTGCATGCACCGCTGGTAGGTGGCTCCCGTGTTTTTTAGCCCAAAGGGCATTGTGTTGTAGCAGAACACACCAAAGGGCATTGTAAACGCTGTTTTCTCCTGATCTTCCTCCTTCATTCGAATTTTTTATAGCCTGAGTAGGCGTCGAGGAAGCAGAGGCGCTCGCATCCAGCGGTGGAGTCGATAATCTGGTCGATCCGTGGCAGCGGGAAGTGATCTTTTGGGCAGTGCTTGTTTAAAGAAGTGAAGTCCACGCACATCCGTAGGATATCCGTGTCCTTTTTTGGTACCAGCACCGTATTGGCGATCCAAGTGCTTTCCTTGATCTCGCGTATGAACTTGGCCTCGAGGAGTCTGTTGATCTCCATTCCGACTGCCTGCGCTCGTGGCTCAGACAGTCACCTGATTGTTTGCTTGACCGACCTTGCGTCGGGGTTGACGTTGAGTGCGTGCTCGGCGAATTCCCTGGGAACTCCTGGCATGTCCGCAGGACACCAGGCAAAAATTTCCCAGTGCTCACGGAGGAATTCGACGAGTGCGAGTTCCTATGCGGGACTCAAGTTGTTGGCGATGAGGGCCGTCTTGGCGGGATCTGATGGATGGACATGCACCTTCTTTGTGTGCACAGATGAGTCGAAGAAGAGGTCAGGTGAGCTTGGCCTACTCAGAGGAGGCAGACTGTTGTCTGTCGTCTCTTTCAGTCTTGCGAGTTCCTCCTGCATGCCAAAGGACTGAGAGATTCTGTTGAATTCCCTGTCGCAACTGTCAGATCGCTCAAAGCTCCCGTTGATCGTTATGACGCCGTTGGGTCCTGGCATTTTCATCTGCAGGTAGGCGTAGTGGGGCACTGCCATGAACCTAGCGAATGCGACGCGCCCAAGGATGCAATGGTATTGTGAGGGCCAGTCGACGACCTCAAAGTCGATGCGCTCGCGCCGGAAGTTCTTCGGCGTGCCGAAGATGACGTCGAGGTTGATTTTGCCCAGGGGGTATACGCCTTTCCCTGGGACGATGCCATGGAACATTGTGTCTGATGCCTCCAGGCAGGTTAGAGGGATCCTCATTGCTCGCAAGGTACTCGCGAAAATGAGGTTGATGCGCTTCCGCCATCCATGAAGACGCGACTCATGTCGAAACCTCCAATTTGTGCCTCGAGTACAAGGGGGCAATGACCTGGGCGAGGTATCTGAGGCGGGTGGTCGCGTTTGTCGAAGGTGATGCACGACTCGCTGCCACTGAGGTACTCAGTGGTGGATGGTGGCGAGTGCGTGGCCAAGTTGACTTGACGAGTGATGGCCTTCTGCACCCTGTTGGAGGGGCGCCCCTTTTGGATCATCATGGTACCCAAGGCCCGTGGGTACGGTTCGCCCCCGTGGTGCTGGTCCGGTGCGGCTCCGTTCGGGGGTTGCCCAGGTGGTGGTGGTGGTGCGCCATGTGCCACGGCGCCTGGAGCGACTCTGTAGCCTCTCTCGACTGCATTGCGGTTCATCCGAACCAATCCCTCGAGTAGCTTGAGGAACTCGCGGCAGTCCTTGAGAAGGTGGCTGGACTTTCTCTTGCCATCATGCTTGTCGATGTAGAAGTGTACCATGCATGGCCCAGACAATTTGTCCTCGATGGAGGTCGCGGGTGCTTCATCGCGAGTGCGGTGTTGCCATACTTGCGTGGTTTTCCCAGAGTCGCGGTATCCGCCGCTGCGGTATCCGCTATTGAGGTTATCGTCGCGTCTATCGGCGTAGCCGGCCGCGACCATGTTGACATCGTCACGGTCATCGTAGATGCGCATGCGGCGCTTGCCTCGGCGGTCGCGTCTGTGTTCGAGTTCTGCCTCCTCATCGGAGTGAGCGCGATTTTTTACTGAATCTTCTCCATCGGCCCACCGATTCGCGATCTCCATCAGGTGGTCGATGGTCTGGGGCTTTGAGCGGCCTAGGTCCTTCCTGAGCTCTAGGCGGCGGACACCACCGTTGAATGCATCAATCGCGCGGTCTTCTGAGATGTTTTCCGCGGAATTCTTGATGATGGACCACCTTTGGATTTAGGAGCGCAGCGATTCGCTAGATCTTTGCTGGCAGCATCTCAGCTCTTCGACTAATGCGGGTCGTTTGTACATGCCCTTAAAGTTGCGCACAAAGCTGTAAACCAGCTCATCCCAACTGCGAATGGATCTGCGTGGGAGGTTATTAAGCCATGCCCGGGCGACGCCCTGCAGCTGTAGCTGGAAGCATTGCATGGCAGTACTTCGACTGCCTCCGTGGAGCCTGATGGAGGAGATGTGGTCCTCTAGCCAGATCTTGGGGTCCTGCAGACCGTCAAATTTTGGGTTCTCCGATGGGAGTTTAAACCCTTTAGGCATTCAATTTTGCCTAATGGATCTGCTGAAGCATCGGGCTCCGCAGAGCTCCCCATCTTCTTCTTCCGTGTCAGTTGACCGAGCACGTCGTGCCCTTGATTTGTCGATCTTGCGCTGCATGAGGTCGTCGCGTGCGTCATAGTCGCGGTCGTGTCGCCGTGAGCGGCTGCGTCGAGACAGGTCGTGACTGTCATCGCTGGACGAGGGCGAGGAGTGGCACTTTGCTAGCGCTTTGCCCTTTTTTGGGTCTGGTACTGGCTCCTTGCCGAGGGCGGCCTCGATTAACCCCAAACCCGCGATCGTAGATTGGTGCATGGCAGTTCGGGGATCTCCAGCCGGCGGCTGGTTATTGAGGAGGTACATGGTGGCTGCTGTCACCGCAGCCTGCGGCGTCCGGGGAACCACGTTGCCTCTCGTGTCGACTGTCTAGAGCCGAAGTCGAGGACTTTCGCGGCCTCTATGCGCTCTTGTTTGGTGAGGTGAGCCATCCGCGACTGCCTCTTCTTGGCGAGGTATTTGTTGCCTCTTGAGGAGGATCCTCCATAGGAGGAGAGCCCAGCACGACGAAGGCTCGATTCGTCCGCTGCCTTTTTACGCGCCTCAAGTTGCGCGATTGTTTGCAGTTGGCGCTTGAATTCTTCCTTCAGGAGCCAGTGATAGCCCATCAGCAGTTCCTGCGGGGACCCAAAGGGTAGAGGTGTGCCCCGTAGGGCTTCGCGGCAGCGATCCCACTCTTGCTCGTTGAGCTTGATTACGACGCGTTCGCCGGTTTTCTCATTGATTATGCTGGGAGGTTCGACTGCTCCTCCGTTGTTGACGGGAGCACGGTTGCCGCCATTACCGCCACCGGTGTTACCACCGTTGTCGCGATTGGCGGAGGTGTCGCCTGCGTTGATGACGGCGCACATGAAGTGATTGGGGAAGCTGTTTCTTCCACAACTTTCAGATCCGGAACCGTAGGTTCCATCTTCAGTGGCCAGATTGCTCAGATCGGAATCGCGACTGCTGTCGTTGATCGTATTCTCGACTGCCACCGGGGCGTTGAGCTCGCTGAGGGTGCCGATCGATGGAGGGAACCATGATGCCGGGGCAATCGCCGGTGCTGTCGGCTGATCAGGCATGCGAAGCGTGCCCATCTGACCAACTTGGAAGCGGAAGCTTCCAATCGCTAGGCTGATTCCATCGCCCAGAGACTCGAAGGCCGGGCGGGTGGCCGTTGTGTGGACGGTGAAGTCGAAGGCGCCCAAGAGCTGGCGAATCTCCGCTGTTGCGGAGTTGTAGATCGCAGTTGATGGGGCCGAAAAAGCCGCAACATCAGCACTCCCAATTCCCACAGACGACACCAATTGACGAGGGTTTAACTCATCAATGCCCATTGTTATGGACTTGGGTTTTGGAGAAGGAGGGAGCGCTGGAGACATCTATCGGCTCGCAAACAAACAAATAGGGGACAAAGGATTTACCCAGGTTCAGGCCTCGTAAAGGTCCCTACTCCTGCTTGTCTGCTCGTGGAATTACCGAAGGAGTCGAAAGTTACAATGGTGCGCAGATGCAATCTGGCGAGGGTTGTGGAAACTAGGGTTGTGTGTAATCTCCTCGCCGCCCCCTCCTAGCCTTTATATAGATAGGCTAGGTCTCGGGTAGCAGGTCGAGTCGGTTACAAGTTAGGGTTTTCCTCTTCAAACTTTCTATCTTTAGCTTCTTCTTGTTCTTCAAGCAATCGAGAGTCCGCAGGTTACTCGAGTCCTTTCATCCGGGCCTTGGCGACACCGTGGACCTGTGCGTATTTGGACCGTATATACCAAGCTCGAGTACCTGTAGGGTATACCCATGTCACTGGTACTTTTCATTTGGTCACTTTGTCTGTGGTTGATTGGCTGTGTGCATCCTAGCTATGCAGAAGCCGGGTGTAAACTTTATTTACTAATAAAGCGTCTATTTCCAAAAAAAAAATCAAGCAGATTAGACTCATTTAAGGATGCACACAATCGAAAAGAAAAAGCAATAAAAAAAAGAAGAAAATGACCCCGCGAGAGACTATGTGTGGGGCTTCTCCAAAGCGACGTCTTCAATAAGGTAACTATACACAAGCATTATTATCGCCCTGTCTAGCCACAAAAGTCAGATAGTGAGTTTTCACCACGGAGAGGTCCAATCTCTAGACAATGCCTTCAACGAGAAAATGGCTATAAAGTCGGTATTGCCAGGTAGAACCAATGAAAGGCAGATCTAGGGCTTTCACCCCATTAGTTGAGACGCGGGGAGCTCAAATAGCACCACACGGAATTAAGTCATCCTCTGCTGCCGTCGCCCCTACTTGCCAAGCTGCTACAATTCACCGATCGTCTGAACCACGGTCATCATGTGCACAATTCCGGAACTGTATGCACACAAAGAGCAGCGGGTCTTCATCTTCTCCAAATCCACTACGAGTACTCCCTGGGACAGCCACCGATAGTAGGCGATATCGACTCATGAAGAGCATGCGAGATAATACCTTGGTAGCCTAGCCAATCTGCAAGAACAACCACCTTAAATTCCCACGTCAAAACCTTGTAATCAGGCGGCGTAGAAATTCAGATGTTCCAAGATGGTGAAAAACTGCGGTTGACAATCTCCAAACACCTCAACACGCAACCTTCTATGGCATTGACAATGCATCCACAACCGAGGCAGGCGTTGTGGCGAATCAAGGTACAAGAGGCGTCGTCCTTGGGAAGCACGAGCAGACCAGGACCTTGTGGCGGCAACCAAAAGGTGGCGCCTCTAGGCCTAGCAAAGCCGAGTCATCCACGTCACGAAGTTCAACAGCGACATGGCCAGGGGTGGTCTTGGACGGGAACGTTGATGCGATATAGGGTCATAGAGTCAGGGAGGAGACATCAAGCGCCTCCGACGTCGCCATTGGCACGCGCACACCAGCAGCCTTGTCGCCATCTTCAGCCAACCCGTAGTAGAGCCACTGCCCCAGAAACGCCCGCCCTTTACCTCCAACACCCCCACACACGGCAACTTAGGCCCCGTTTGGAACATGGGATATGAAAATCATAGGAAAAGGAAAATTGTAGGAATTGGGATGCCATACCCTACAAATCCTATAGGAATCCAAAACAGAGGAATAAGAAGAGGTAGTCATTTGGATTGCAGGAAAGGAAAAGCATATATATATTTTTGAGCTTCAAATCATGGCGAGGCTTTGTACTCCTCTAATCAAATTCTAAACCAGGAAACTCTGCATGTCGATCAACATGTACTACATTGATCTGGCATTTGAAAAGGGTAAAGCGCATCTGAAATCGAGTTGGTTAATTGAGGAATCTTACCTTGAAAAACAAAAGTACTAATCTGACTCAAAATAATTGATAGTTAAGGTACATAGAAATAAGTAGCATTGGATCTAACTAGCCACGCACATAAAAGACCTATTCAATAGACGGAGGTGGAACCGTGGAAGCCTAGCTTCTATTGCCGCGCGACATGCGCTCGCCAGCTGCCGCGAGCTGTGAGAGCTCTTCCCCTGTTGCTTGGCTCCCGGCTAGTTTTTTTATTCTCTCATGGCTAGTTGGTATTCGGGTATATTCGTGAGGTTGCAGTTTTCATGTGTATGTGCGGGCGTTTACCCGGGCTTCTTTTGCACGTGAGCGACCAGAAAAAGACGTCGGAAGCGCTTCCTTTCGCCACGGGAAATTTTCCAATAGATCTGATCAAATGTTTCTATTCCTGTGAAACGTGAAGTGTAGGAATCGAACCCTGTAGAATTCCTATTTCTATTCCTATGTTCCAAAGGACACAAAGGGAAAATTTCCTGTAAAAATCCTATCCTTTGAGATTCCTACAAAATTCCTATGTTCCAAACGGCCCCTTAGAAGAGAACACCCCGCCTAGGGGTGGGCGCACGATTTTGATATCAGGTATTCAAAGTTTGTAAAAACTTAACACAAGAAGGTTCAAACTGTTTGTACAGATTACAAATTGTTAAAACATTAATTTATGGACTAAGTCATTTTTATGATCAAAGGCAACACATTTAGTCAGCTAGATTTATCACCTTGTGAAAATATTTTTTCTACCCGACCCTGTGAAAACATTGGGCAGACTTGATTGTCTCATGCCCTAGTCTAGCTGTCTCACCGAGAGGTCGCCACAGTGCACGTCTCGTACAGAATTGTGAGTTTCTCATGTTTATTTAGTTTATTTACTTAGCGTTAATTCGGGCTGGATGCTGGAGAAAAAAAGTTTTTTTTAAGCAACCACGTATTTTATTAATCGAAAATCAAGTTACATAGAGCAACACATGTGGAAACTAAAAGAAAACTAGGATAAAATGATTATCTTGGAAATAATGCAGATAAAACCCTAATAGACCGAGAAATATAAAACGATCCCTAGGTTTTCCTGCAACCACCGAAGCTAGTGGCCGCCACCCAACTCCAGAGCCATCGAGACACGCGCTGGAATAGACGTCGAACCTCCAACACTGCAAGATCCAAAAAAGCACAATCACCAACGAGGCTTTGTGAGTCGATGAACAAGCCTGCTGTACGCAGCGAGGCACATATCGTTGTGGCACGTCGACCGGGAGACGTCCCCGTGCTGTCTTGAACCAAGATCTGTTGCCTCTCATCGACAAAGTCAGAGAAGAACGACAGATCCACCACCTCTGGATCAACATCCTCGATCTAGAGAAACCACCTCGCATCGGCCACCACCGCTGTTGCTGAGAACGACGAACGCCGACGACACACCGAGAAACTGATCTCGCCAGATCTGATGAACGGCGAGAAGACCAAGCTGTCAATCTGAAGGAAAGACTAGCACACCTTGCCATCAACTCCGAGGTGTCGCCTTGAAGGTCTTCGCCGGTGTGGGAGTAGAGTTGAGACAGATTTATGGCCCGAGTGCCGCTCCCACCACCCCAACGATGCCCCATGGCAGACATACCCTAACCCTAACTACTAGGCGGAGAAACGAGTTTCCCCCTCCCTCCTACCGCCGGAGCAGCAAGCGGAGGGAGAGGTCATATTTTTAGATAATAATAACTTGTATTGATTTGAACAATAGTGCAAAGTTTATATAGAAGAGAGGAGGGGGGTCGGCCGGCCTAAACCGACTTAGGAACGACTTAGGACTAGAGTCCTACTCTAACTCAAACTCAATTCTAATACCCCCAGCAGTGTCAATGTCAGGCGCCACGATGTTGAGACGGGAGCGAATACCTGTAAATGCTGCAGCGGAGAGACCCTTGGTGAAGATATCTGCGAATTGAGCGCTAGTCAAAACATGAAGAACGTGAACCCCGGCATACCCAACGAGCCTTGTACCGTGCGAGAGACCCATCGGAATTATATTTGTGGCACAAAACCCACTTTCCTGAAACAACATTGGCGCCAGGAGGTTTAGGAATAAGAGTCCATATATTTTGAAGAAGGGCATCGAACTCATCACGCATGGCAGAATGCCAAAGAGGATCTAGAAGAGCTCGTTTGTAGGAGGTAGGAATTGGGGGAATATTTGGGGTGGCATTGAGGTTAAGAAAACGGCGAGGAATGTGAAAGCCCTTTTTACCACGAGTACACATGACATAATCATTAGCAGGAATAGTGACAGGAACAGTGCGAGGAGGAAGTTGTGGAGTGGGAGAGTTACTCGGAGTACTAGTATCGCTAGCAGGAGACAGGGTAGGTGTGTCTGTTCCTACAGAGGACGTGGTGGTGGTGGGCAAGGACCCGGCAGGAGATCCTGCCGCGGCAGGAGAAAGTGGTGCGGCAGGCTGCCGCTAGGCCTTGGCAGGCTGGTTGGCTGCCGCGGAAGAGGTAACCGTGGGCACGAAGGCGGTAATAAGGGAGTGTGGCGTGATCGTATGTTGGGTAGGCGGGGAAGAAGTAGGCATAGACGACTGGATTATGGAGTATGAAAAATTATTTTCGTCGAAGATGACATGACATGAGACTAGAACACGTCCAGAAGAGGGGTCAAAACATCGAGAGCCTTTGTGATCGTCGGAGGGTCCGAGATAAATACATGGTAATGAGCGAGGAGAAAGTTTGTTAGGGGCGGTGGAGGCGGTGTTAGGGAAACAAAGACAACCAAAAACACGCAATTCGGAATAGTCGGGATAATATAGGAAGAGAGACTGAAAGGGAGTATAGAGTGGACACATTTTGGTTGGTCGGATGTTAAGGAGATATGTTGCCGTGTGAAGGGCTTCAGCCCAAAACCGAGGGGGAAGAGAGGCTTGGATGAGTAAAGAACGAAGAATGTCACTGATGGATCGTAAGGATCGTTCGGCTTTACCATTTTGAGGAGAAGTGTATGGACAAGAAAAACGTAAGAGATTGCCTTGAGAGAGAAAGAAAGATCTGTTTTGGGTATTGTCAAACTCTCGGCCATTGTCGCATTGGATAAAACGTATGGGAAGGCCGAAGTGTGTAAAAACATATCGCCACAATTTTAGAAAAATTGATTGCGCATCAGATTTGGCGCGAATAGGAAAGGTGCATATGTAGTGAGAATAATCGTCAAGAATAACAAGATAGTGTTTGAAACCAGAAACACTAGGAAGCGGAGAGGTCCATAGATCATAATACAATAACTCAAACGGAGAAGTACTATAGGTATTTGATGTGCCGAAAGGTAATCTAACATGTTTGCCGCATTAACAGGCATTACAAATAGAGGGATCATGAGAAGAACTAGAACTATCAATAGGAAGATTAAATTCTTGAAGCAAAGACGACATAGTATTTTTATTGGGGTGGCCGAGTCGACGGTGCCAAAGGTCAACGGAGGTGTGAATGGCTTGAGGTGTGGAAGATGGTGTGCCATGTAGAGAGCCCGAGCTATTGTAGCGAGCGAGGACCTCCGCCGTTTTCAGATCTTTCACAGATAAGCCAAATGGGTCAAACTCTAAAGAAACATTGTTGTCGATAGTAAAGTGGCGAACAAAGATGAGATTTTTGATTAAAGATGGAGCAACAAGAATATTGCGGAGAAGAAAATTTGTGTGGGGATTAGTGATGTATGATTGACCGGCACAAGATATAGGAATTGAAGAACCATCACCAATAGTTATAGAGGAAAAAGGGGAAGAAGAACAAGCTGACAGAAAATCCATATTTGAAGACATGTGCAAAGATGCACCAGAATCAAAAATCCAATCCATACCTTCGTGGTTGTTAAGCATGAAATTGTTCATGGCAGCGATGAAGGCGGATTGGTCCTAGCTTGGTGGAGCGGTTGATGGCGATGGCGTAGGCATGTACGGTAGTGCCGGAGGAGCCCCGTACATGTAGTTCATTGGCGTAGAAGATGGCATGTAGTATTGTGGCGCGTGGGGCGCCATGTAGGCCGTCGGTGGAGCTTGGGTGATGTAGACCTACTGCGAAGGTCGAGGTCCAAGAGGCCCTAGCGATCCTATGGATGGATGAAGACTAGGATTCCATGTTCCGGTGTAGGCCGGTGGGATGCCATAGGGAGAAGGAGCCGACCAAGGCATAGGCCATGCCTGAACGAGACCCGTCCATGGATCGTGTTGCGGCTGCCAGGTTGTTGAGGGGGCCGCGACGGAGGGAGGTGTCGGCGCTAGAGGGGCCGACGTTGGAGGGGCCGACGCTAGAGGAATTTGGTAGAGAGTAGAGGTGGAGGAGGAAGATAGAGTTGCGCCGACGGCGCGGGCTTTGCCGGCGTCCAGAGTGGACTCGTCCGGCAACGGAGTTGGCGGAGCCATCTAGGTGCGGAAAAACCTAGGCGTCTGATACCATGATATTTTAAGATAATAATAACTTATATTGATTTGAACAATAGTATAAAATTTATATAGAAGAGAGGAGGGAGATCGGTCGGCCTAAACCGACTTAGGACTAGAGTCCTACTCTAACTCAAACTCAATTCAAATAAGAGGGGACCCAGGAGAAAAAAAGTTGGGCGGGATAGAACCAGTTTAACTGAGCCATGAGACCCGTGTATTGTAGACAGAGAAGTAGGCCAAGTGGCCCGTGAAGATTTGGCTGTGCCATCCAACGCTTCAGAGGCATATACAGGCTGAATATTGACTGAATACGGAAGTTATTTCATACTACATACGTTACATATCTAAAAAAATTGTGCCAAAAATAATGGGCATTCATACCTTCGAATTGAGCTGGGCCTTCACCTAACCCCGCCACCGTTTGGTAGCAGGGAGAGTCGACAGGGGGTGGCTGGTGGTGGAGCTAGGGTTTCCCCCAGATGGCAGTGCTAAGAGCATCCCTAGTGCTCGTTCAAACCGTAGTCTAAAGCTAATACTCCCTCCGTCCCAAAATAAGTGACTTGAGTTTGTCTAGATTCGCATGTATCTATATACTAAAACGTGTCTAGATACATCCGAATCTAGTCAAATCCACATTACTTATTTTGGGACGGAGGGAGTATACACCATGTGAGGCAAAAAACAGTCTCCACAAGCTCGTCTAAAGCGTCGTACAAAAATAGTTGACCTCCCAATCCCGGTACGTATCATCCAAACCTGGACTACGAGGCCACGACATCCAAACCAACCGCTCGCTTGCGAGCCTTCCCTCCCGCGTCCCTGCTCGGCTCCTGTACCGTTGTGCTACTGTCTGTCGCCCACTCCGCGAGGCCGTTGTCGCGCTCCCGTCCGCCTTCCTGAGGTATGTATCCCCTATTTTTCTTCGGAGTGAGAGCGACGGGGGAAATCCATGGCTAGATGTAGACCCAGAGATGTCGATTCTGGCCGTTGTTAGTCGCTGTTACGCTGGTAGCGAGAGATACGAGACAGGGAAGAGGCGGAAGTGCACTACAAGAAAAGTTGGCTTTTACTATACCGGACGATTTTCGTGGTTAAAGGCCCGATTTTTATGATTGAAAAAGTCTTCTGCTATGGATGAAGTATATAACATGGCAGGGCTATAGAGGCAGCACCGGGCTCTTCTATTAGTCTCGCTCTTACTAAAATCCACGCTGACCATGCCTTCCTCCTGCACCCTCTATACTACTTGAGCTTGTTTCATGATTTGGAGGAAAAGGGTCCCACGGATACATGCATCATGCGTTCCTACGACGGCTCCTAGCTACTATCTCCGTTTCATATATACTCCCTTTCATATATACTCCCTCCGTTTTAAAATATAAGATGTTTTAGCTTTGTGAATAGAGTGCATCTAGACCCCTTTTAATATATAGGTTCATCTAAATTTGGAGTGAACATAAGCACTAAAAGAGGTCTAGATACATTCTTTTTATAAAGCTAAAACATCTTATATTTTAAAACGGAGGGAGTACCTTTTTATCAGTTCAAATTAAACTGCTAAATAGTCTTACATTTTGGGTAGTACTCTTTCCGTTTCAAAATATAAGATGTTATAGTTTTATGAATGAAATATATCTAGAGATCTTTTAGTGTTTAAATTTATCTAGATTTGGAGTGAACCTAGACACTAAAAAGAGTCTAGATACACTTCTTTTATAAAACTAAAGCATCTTATATTTTGAAATGGAGGGAGCAGTAGTACTTACTCCTTTTCGTCTGAACTCGTCTGAAAGCTCCTGCCAGTGCTAGACCATGGTGACCATGTATCCTTTGCGTCTTGAGACCAGCTTGACCAATGACCACCCGCGGCTTGACCCTCACGCGTCAGCAAACACTAGTTCAACATGTTTCTAGTCGCCGGGGACGACAGGAAGAGAACAAAACCCCGCGTTGTCCCGTTCCCAGTTCGATCATTCTGCAACTTGCGGCCGAACGCCCGAGATTCTCCTGAGTCGCAACGTCCCAAGCGGCTAGAGACAAAGATTATGAAAGGGAGGGCGAAGAAGACGACGAAGTGTGTGGTGAGCCGACGTGCAAATGGCCGAATCCGAACACCTGTAAATGACTTCTAAAGTTTTGTTTACGTCAATTGAGATTTTCTAAAGTCTCAATCAACCGTCAAAAGTGCAACTAAAATCACTTGTCATTTTTTCTACTTTCTCCAATCCAAATTAGTTGAATCAAATTTGTCAAAATACGGATGTATCTACTAGTAAATCATGTCTATATACAATCGTATCTAGATAAATCTAAGTAAACTAATTTAGATCAGAGGGAGTAACAAACTGTTGCACTTAGACTTAAGAAAATAGCAAAACCGGTAAAAAAAATTAAGGAGTGTTTGAAAGCTGCAATTGGCTTGTGTAGAACCGAAAGGGCTGGCTGGATGGGAGATCGCGGAATTCTAGAGACATTGGATTCTTGCGACGGCCTGCCGTCCACATCCCGTGAAGTTAAAAAAACATAAAAAGTAAAATTTACAACACTAGCACGGCGTCGGCTCAGCGTGTGCTGATAGGGGTTTGACCGCTCAGCGTGGACCAATAGTGGTTTGTCGACCCACGCGGGCCCAACGCAACTACCGACAAGCACCTATCCGCCCACGCTGAACCGACGCCGTGCTAGTTCTATAAATTCTCTTTTTTAGATATTATTTTCGAAATTAAATAAAAAAGTTTATTATTTAAAAAAATAGTTGTGTTTGCCTGTTTTGTTTGGATCGGCCAATCAGTGCTAAAACCCTATGCGATCAGCCAAGATCCCAGTGACGGACCCAGGAAAAAACTGAAGGGTGTGCACACTTTTTATATGCGATACAAATATGTTGAATGAGTAATATATATAGCTAATTGATTCACAACATTGTACTTCAATATATATGTTTCAAGTGTGCATGATTCCAATACAAAGAAAAACGTGGCATCCTTTGCGATGCTATATTCTGGCCATTTGTATCGCTCTAACCAAATAAAGTTGGGGTGTCGGTTTTTACCATATATTTTTCTGGTTGGGAAGGCATGTACAAATGGTTTGCGTGGGCCTTTCCGATATATCCTCTCCGAACAACATCTTGATCATTAACACCATATGCTGAAATAGGAATCCTAGATCATATGGTGCAAAGTGAGCATCGTATGACGGTCCACATGACCATTGGGGTGATGGTGGATGTGGTTGTGCATCTTCAGTTTTAGTCTTACTCTCGGTATCAGATTGGGAGGGAGGTGCTAAATGAAGATAATCCAACAAAACCCCATTGTTTCGGTTTTCTCGTCGGTTGTAATCAAGGGGGTCAAGGAAGATCCAATCCTTGCTTCATGATTCCGGAAAAGAGACACGATGTAACTATCACTCTTTCACTTCATAATCAACCATGTTCCTATAGTTATAACAAACATAAGGATAAATTTGAGCGAATTTTGCAAATATATAGAGAACTACATGCTACATCCAGCCACAATAAGCGGACAGGGCATCGAGCGGTCAAGGCACAAACTGGGGAGGATTTCGTGGGTAGGCTCCCTCTTCTCCAACTCAAATTTGTAGGAAAAAATAGAGATAGGTTGGAGATTTTCACCTGCTCCGGCTGGTTGTTCCTGTTCATTCCGATTCGATCCGGTCGAGTAGCGACCAGAGCGACGGGCAAGCGTCGAGCGACCGCCGACGGGATGTTGGCAAGGGCAGGCAGGACCGCAACCTGCGGGGGGACGCGAGTGAGTGGACGCTGAGACAGTGTGTGTGGCCGGAGACGGTGGCCGCTGGAGCTGGAGGTTGAGTGATGACTTGGGGATCGATCAATAGACAAACTGCCTGGTTTGATCGCTTGGATCATTGTTTTTTTAGTACTCCCTCCGTCCAAAAATAAGTGACTTGTGTTTTTTTAGATTCGGATGTACCTACACACTAAAATATGTCCATATACATGTAAATTTAGACAAATCCAAGTCATTTATTTTCCGACGAAGAGTATATTTTTTCTGGCTAGCTAGCTAGAAGTATTGGGCCTATTCTAGAGACGGTATACTATAGTAGGTAAAAAGAAATCTTCAAAATTTCTGGGCGTGCCAGGACACACCCGGCACACCCGCTGGGTCCGCCCATGCAAGATCCTAATGACCACCTGGGCCCTGGCCCTAGCAATTTGGCCGTATATGTGTCCTGTAAGAAGGCAGCGGTGATCTGCTCGCAAGAGGCCAAAAACAAGGAGGCGGTCGATCTGCAACTGCATGCAACACATGCATGGCGTACTACCTTGTCGTGAAAAGTGTGATCCACTGATCACAAGTGTGACCAGTCCTCGGCTGGCGAAATTAGACAGATGCTGGAGCCCGACCTGCCCATCAAGTTTTTTATATCGATCACTTGATAGTTGATACTGCACCTGCCCAATGCTGCAAGGCTTCAGTGCGTCATGCAGCTTTAGCTGAGCAGATTGTAGTGCAACGGGAGCTTTGGCTGTCCGATAGCACAGGATCCGATCAAGTACATGGATAATTGCTGAATATATAGGGCAGCTTTACGTATATAGTACTCCTAAATTGCAAGGATGTATAATATATATTTATAAATAAAAGACAATACATCCAATGCTGCACGTTGCGGGCATGTACTCTTTTATCTGAAGGAAAAAAAAGATCCGAGATGACGAGACAATGCAATCAAGTGTAAACAAACCCGGCGTACCTCATGCCGCCCCCACAGATGTACACGCCATTAGCTGCCGCATTACGGGAGAAATAATTAGGGCAGACAGCAGACTGGCCCGGGCTAGGTGTATAGTATCCCTGCACGCTGTTCGTGGCTCATTGGTTCGGACGCTGCTGTATCGATCGGTCATCATACGAATACAACCTGGAGAAGGTACACGCTGATTGGACTACTGTGTCCCACACTTGGCCAACATTTGTTCCGGCTGCATTGAATTGAGATCGACCGACCTGGCCCAGAACAATCTTTCACACTTGTCAATGTATAGTTGGATATGCCAAAGAAGAATTCTTTCACACTGTTCTTTCCAGCATTGGTAGCGGTACTCATACGGTCCTACCAGTACCATACCAAGGGCAACTGCAAGCACTGTATGGCAAATCCAAGGTAACTTCATACCTACGCCGTAATTCTGCTTGAAAAATAATGTTGCCTGTGGCAGGAAACTCATGTGGCCCTTTTTTTTGTGTAGTGGATGCATACCAGCGGCTGCATCGTGTGGACACGAGATAGCCCAGCGAGGCGAGTAACCTGCAGACTGCAGCAGTGCGGTCGATTGGACGCAAGACAGCCGCCCTAGCGAGTCGAGAGACAGGTCCATTCAGGGGCGAATCTAGGAAAAAATTACCATGGTGCACAAGATTTACATTGACTTTGCGGTATATGTAGTTGAATAAAATATTTAGTAATACCATTGCGTTAAACAAGTCTTAGCACAATGATTTCAACAATGCAAAGCACAAACGATATGCTCACACATATAAGAACGATCAAGTTCTTCCTAAAATAAATAAACAGATGTTGATGTGACTCACAAAATATAGTCGATAATAGATGAAACGTCATCCAACCTCGCATCCTCCATAATCTACAAATTAGCAACATAGAATCAAGTTATCAAATGAAATATTATAACAAGATAAATTATTTTAAGCTACAGAGTTTTACCTTTTAATATTTACGGTTTCTTATTTTCATGAATCGATCAATGACTTGATCATTAGTGACTCTCTTCATTTCTACTTTCTCCACATAGCAGATGACGTTATCACTCAAACTATCATCATTGAGGCGATTACGCAAATAAGTTTTCACGAGCTTCATCGCTGAGAAACTCCTCTCAACCGTCACAGTGGCAACAAGCAACACAAGTACTAGATTCAGCAGCCGATAAACTAAAGGATAACAAAAATATGCTTCCTCGTCTCAACCATTGTCTTAGAAAGATCACCAATATCTTGTATGTTGGAGAATCTGTCATCTGCTCGCACGTCAACAATATAGAGGCGTAGATGGTGGCTTAGATCCATCAGTTCAACAGAGTCGAAATCATTAGGATATAGTTTAGCCAGGCTCATTAGATTCTCCAAATTAAAATCATGAAATGAGTCTCTCGGACTCAAAGCTGCAGACCATATAAGCAAGTTGGAGGATGTCTCATTGAAACGACTATCAAATTCTTGAATTAGCCAATCAAGCACACCATTAAAACAATCAACCTGATAGTGGTGTTGGTTGGTAATACTAGTCTTTTGTCGTTTCTTCTTGGGATTGACATAATCGTCTTCCATCTCTAACGAGACAATATCATGTTCCTCACAAAATGCTTGCACATCAGATATCAAAGAGTCCCATCCACTTTCTCTAAGATCAACCAAATGACTTCTAGTTGACTTGACACAGTTCATGGCATTCACAATATCTTGGTCCTTCCGTTGGAGAGCTAATGATAAGGTGTTGGTGACTATTAAGATAGTCAACATGAGATGCAAGAAGAAGACAAAATAAAATGATTGGAAGTACACTAGAAGACCATTTGCTTGCTCTCTGTTTGTTCTATCTGTGTCTTCTTCTTCCACAAATTCTAAAACTTTGACAACTGCTTGAAACATATCAAGCAAACTTTTCAGTGTTTTATAGTGCGAACTCCAACGAGTGTCTCCGGGTCTCTGAAGACATTGCTCTTGATTTAAGCCCGTACCAGTTTTAAGCATCCCACAACCTAAGGCCTTTTGCACTTCCTCAAGATTTATATCTCGAATCATGTCTCTTCTCTTTGAAGATCCACCCACAACATTCAACAAGACAGAGATCATATTAAAAAAACTTCCAATTCCTATGTGTTTTCTCACCACAGCAACCACAACTAACTGAAGTTGATGTGCAAAACAGTGAACATAAAAAGCCATGCTATTTTCCCTCATGATCAATGCTTGGAGGCCATTGAACTCACCTCGCATATTGCTTGCACCGTCGTATCCTTGTCCTCGAACTTGCTTGAAGCTCAACTTATATTTTTTAAAGAGAGAATCAATTGAGGACTTGAGATATGAAGATGTTGTCTCTTTCACATGAACGAGACCAACAAAACTCTCTTTAACAATTCCAAAACTATTGACATACCGCAAGATCACAGCCATCTGCTCTTTGCAAGAGACATCTCTAGACTCATCGACAAGCAAGCAAAAGACACCATGGCCAATTTCTTTGAGAATAGAACTCATTATCTGACCTGCAAAACAACTAGCAATATCTTTTTGGACCTCAGGGGACACCATAATAGAATTACCTGCAACATCTTGGCCCAGTGCCTTGCCATAAGCTGGATTATGCTCTGCTAGGACATCACGAACTTTCCGGAAGTTCCCTTTATTTGAGTGAATCTTTTGACTCATCATGGCCTCGGAATGGCAATCCTTGTTTCAGTAACAATCTAGCTGTGTCAATTGAAGAATTTAGTCGCGTAAAATAAGAAATCTTTGCAGCTTCACTTTGCACCTGTATAGCAACATCAATGTGTTCATCTCTTCTCAACAATGCATCACAATTTTTTAGGGCTTGATTGTGGACACTGCCAACTTCACCGATATGATCTTTCAGTCTATTTTTATTGTTCCATGCATTCCAGCCATTAATGACAAATGCCTCGTACCCAGCATCTTTTTTACTGCCACGGTCCCTAAATAAGAAGCAACAAAAGCAGTATGCCTTATCTTTGGACTCGCTATACTCCAGCCAACTACCAAACTCATCAAACCATTCAGGATTAAACGTTCTATTCCTACCCCCAATCAGTGTATACGGAAATTCGTAAGTGCGAGGTTGACAAGGTCCATTAATTAAGTACTTTCTTCTCACCAAGTCCTTGAGATTCAGATGATAATCTTCTATTTTTTTCCTTTGTCCTGGATCATACTTAATCTCCTCTTCCCAATTTAAATCATCTGGGTTTTGCGACGACGCTTTTCTCTTCAAAAGAAACCTGTCTATCGACATCTGTATTTGATAAAGACCGATTAAATAAATTGACTTCACCACTTCGTAACAATCAAGAAAATTGAAAAATAGATGAAAAAATCATGGAGTTGTAGTCCTGGTACCTTAGCTTTGGGTTGTGATTGGATTATAGAGCGGAGGGCGAGAGGACGGTCCTTGATCGGCTGCTGGGCAGGCAAATATCCTATACTCGGTAGTGAGCACAGAGATGCGTCGGCCGTCGGTGTGTCCGGAGGGGCTGAGCAAGTCGCGTCGTGGAGAGAGGATCAGAGGATTTCGTCTACAACACCACCGATCCAAACCAACGCGTGCGTGATTATCGCATCTACACGATCGGTTAATTGGTTTCTTCCTGTTTGCTCAGGCCTCCCATATGCCGTTAGCCCGTTAGATAAGATATATTGCCTATTGGGCTTTGTTTATTCCTAAAAGGCTGAACCGGTGAAGCTTTCTCTGTCTAAAAGGCCACGTAACACTTAAATTTGCTGGACGCGGTGCACATCTGCCGCTAGAACCTGGTGCATCGCAATTACCACATGCCTAATCGCTAATAAACAATTTTTTTGACCCAGGTGCACAGGCTAGCTCTACGTAGCTCCGCCCCTGGGTCCATTAGAGCAAGTATAATAAATCTACTCTGCTGGCTATAAGAGTTGCCACGTCATTTAAATGCCTATATGGACGAGAGAGAAAAGAAGAGAGAGAAGGAAGCGAGCGTTTGTTATAGCGCCGGCGGCAGCACATCAATCTAGAAAAGGAAGCGTTGCATGCAGCCTAGCCCAATAGCATGCGGGAATTAAAAATTAAAAATTAAAAATTAATTACAGCACACTTAAGAGCAAGGACAATAGTATAGCCAGCTGCTGGAGCTAGCATGTATAGTCAACTTGGAGCTAGCATGTATAATAGTGAGCTATAAAAATATACTAGTTTAGCACTACATGATCCATATTTCACTTTTTCAAAGTGCCTAGGAGCACGTGCTAGAGTTGACTCTTGCATGAGAGCCCACTCTTCTTCTCTCTCTTCTTCTCTCTCTTCCAACTAGACAAGAAAATATTATTTTAATCCCTATAGCCAGCTGACTAGGACTTATTGTACTTGCTCTAAGAGCCGGTCTAATAGCTAGCTTATTGTATGGCTGAGCTTTATGTTGGCTTTATATGACATGACATGGATCTAGAGCGGCAATGAGCTTTATTATTGATCTTGCTCTTAATCTGCAAAGTGGAAGCTAGGGCCCTGTGTTCGTCTCCTTGTTACCCGGAAGGCGTGCCTACAACTTCTATCTCGATACCACGTCTGTCTCATGATCATGTACTTACAAGTATATTTGAACTTCAAGTGCTAGTGGTCACAGACAATCAAGATTTGGCATCGATGTGTTTCACTTGCAAGTCCGGAGGTTGTTTTCAAGCAATAGACTAGAGAAGAAAAGAAAAGGCAAAGGAATTGATTAACCTAAGAAATGCATGGGCCACTCGGGACAATTTAAAACTGATTTGGTAATGATTGCTCCACCTCACAAAGTCTATGCTTTAGCAAGGACGAAGAGAAAAACTGGATGAATGATGGTAGTAGCAGGGAGCGGGTCAATGCTGGCTCCACGATGCCTGAATGGGTCCTAACTAAAGGTAGCGAGTAATCGGCTGCAGCTTTATTCATATGCTCTTCTGACTATTACAAGCTTTAAGACTATTACAAGGAAGTGAATATCCATTTCTTCCTCGTATTGTATCTTTAAAGGAAAGTACCGGAAAAAAAAGAGTGATTGGTGTTAAAGACACACATTTTCATCGTTGCTTCGTACTTTTGGTGCCACGTTATTAGCTATTATGAACTTCTATTTGACTTCGATTATTGTTTTCTAGCCATTCAATTTACATCACTTATTTTTTATTCATCTCCTATAGTATCTCGACGCCTACAATAGAGTGTCCAACACCTGGATGGCTAGTATTCAGGGCACCCGAACACTTATTTGACACATTGGGCAGCTGCTCCAACGGCACCCCAATAGTGCCTTCCGGTGGTATTTTTCTGAAATAATCATATTTCTACCAAAGAGCATTTCCACTGGCTCCCCATAGGGCTACCGGCAAAAGCGATAATTCTGGCCCAATATGTTTCTCCTAATTTCTAATCATTTGATACCTAAACTACAACAATATATATAATATTACACCTAGATTTACACAAATGCTTGGTTTCTTAGCACACATGCTCAACAAGATCCAAGATAAAACATCTCATTCATCACAAATTTGCATGATCATCTTCATCTTTTTCTTGCTTGCATCACTAGTTTTCGTAAGATCGAACAACATGTATTCCACCCTCCTTTTCTCCTCTTTGAGTTCTTTCCTTTCCGCATTCTATTTCTTCATCTCATCTTTGGAATATCTGCGCCTATTCAATGCAAGTCATTTGGGAAAAATCAAAATAATAATAGACCACAATCGAGGGGTGCTGAGGAAAATGGAAGTGGCTATTTCTTGATCGACTTAAAGATATAGTCATTTCTCAACCGACACCTCTAGTTCCATTGCTTTGACAGCCTAGGATGAATAGTTCATAGTGTTTACTGAGAATTTTCCCAGTTGCATGTGAAATAGGAAAACAGTTACAATATGTTGTGCATCCTCATCCCGTTATATATGATTTTTCGTCAGTTGGTTTCTGCATATATAAAACCAATGACCTGACGAAAAGTATGATTATTATATGGTTCTAATAGAGTGTGGCAGTAATATGTTTTGCTCAGTACGAGCCTATGAGGTTTCCAAATTAATTGCCATGTGACCGACTAGTTAGCTCCAAGAGAAAACCCACGGCTCAGTTTTTTTTTCCAAAAGAACAGAAAATCCACGGCTAGCGACATTCTCTTGGCACGCGCCGGCGCTGTCTACCACACGGAAAGCTCCAAGGAGCGCACGAGCGAGAACAATCCATGGTTTTGGCTTTGCATAAGCGCACAAAAGGAAGACGGGAAGAAGACAGAACAGCGCAACTTTGAACCTCGTTTCTTTTTCTTGTTTTTTTTTTTAAAACACGGTATAAACGCAGACGCTCACAATACAATATTCTGTCTTTACGCGACACCAAAAAATCAAACTTAAAGTTTGAACTTTGGTGGGCTGAAGGTACCGCTGTCCTTCTAACCATCCAACTAGAGGTTGATGTTCCTTTTTCTTGTTTCTTTCTTGGTATGTAATCCGCAATTAATGAGACTTTCTCTCCCGTTTTCACTTTCCCGGCCACTGGCAAGGTCGAACCAGGCCGAACGAGCCCTTTACGAGCGCGGCGGGGCAGACGGGGAAGCAACTGATGAGGAGGAGGAGCAGAAGCTCGTTGCCGGTGCTGCCGAGCTGCCGCTGCAAACTCATCGGAAAACCGAATGCCCGGTACTTGCCAGACCTGCCTGCGCCAGCATGGCCATTGGCCAGAGACCGTGATCGCACAAAAGAAGCCGACCGCATCTCCTGATCGAACAAAAAAAACAGGACACGAAGTCGCAGACAATGGGAATCGAGGTAGGCAGGCGGAGGCACGGTGGAGAGCGGCGAGGAAGAGCCATCAACCGCGGGTCCCGGAGCGCATTAGCACCTCGAACGAATCGGTGGCCTAAAAATTCCAGATCCTGAGTCCAACCGACGAAAAACAACCGACGAAAATTCCAGATCCTGAGCCCTTGACCGTGGCGAACAACAGACAAGCTCAGTGCTCCGGCTCGTGCCGTACCACGTCGCCCCGCCGCGCGTCCGCGACCGTACCCTCGCCGACGCCGTCAGGTCGAAGGGCCCCGGCTCGCGCGAGAATATGCACGCACTGGTGTGTGTTCACGTCAAGACGGTGACAGTTGAAGACACGCTGCGACCCGGAGTTGAAATCCGGAGCGCGCTGTCCAATCAAATCAAGGGGCAGCTCAGAACAGGGTTTTTTCTCCTGACAGAGAATCCACTCGGATTTCAATGGCAACCTATAGTCCTCCACTAACCATTTGTGGATATTTATGCTGGTGACCGCGTCGCCGTCTTTTGATTAGATGTATGGAGAGATCAGTTATCGGAGGGACGTATCGATCTCCCCCACAGAAAGACGATGGAAATGAAGCACGTACTAGGAGCCGGGGAGTATGTATATTGAAGATGTTTGAATTCTGGGTGTGAATTCATGCTCAGATTTCCGTCCTACCTACTGTAGAAACCAACTTGTAAACAACGTTTATTCTGCGGTACTCCGTCCGATCCAAATTAATTGACTTAAATTTTTCTAGATTCGATGAATCTGGATAAAAAATTGCATGGAAGAGGACGCCACTGTGGCTGAATCGCTTCCACTTCGAGACCTTTTGGCTCTAGAAGCCTGCGTTCGTGGAGGCGGTTTGGGCGAAATAGCTGGAGGCCGCTGCCGCCCCTCCCCCCTGTCGCGTGTACTGTGCAGTTGACGTCTTGCATCACTGTGCCAAACACTCCCGGCAATTCATGCGAGGATGGGGGCAAATGTAGGCGCTGCTATGCGGGAACAGAAGGCGGCTCTACTTCAGGAGATCCAGACACTAGACCAAGAGTCTGACCAGGTTGGCCTCTCGGCGAATGCTTGGTCCCATAGGTATTCTCTTGAAACCTCCATTATGGAGATCTATAAGGGGAAAGAGGCGTTGGCGGCAGTGGAGTCGTCAGAACTGGACTCTCCAGGGGAATTGAACGCCGCCTACTTCCACACCATTGCTAATGGTAGGACGAGGAAGTGCTTGATGACCCACAAGTATAGGGGGTGTATCGCAGTATTTTCGATAAGTAAGAGTGTTGAACCCAACGAGGAGCAGAAGGTGCTGGCTAGTGGTATGGATCAGGAATTCTCTGCAAATATTTAGCAAACGGATTTTTAGAGGTTTTCGATAAAGCAAGTAAATAAAATACGAGTAAATAAAAGACAGTAGAAATAAATACAACAAGTGGCCCAATCCTTTATGCAGCAAAGGACAAGCCGGATGTATTACTTAAGATGACCAAACGTTCTCGATGACACATGGGAAGACTGTCAAGTGCTTTCGCTTCATATAGTTGATTAATCTTCTTTAGCTTGCTAAGTGTTGTGTGGGTGAACCTGTGCTAATGTACCGCCCCATCCAAGACTAATACATATTTGTGATTATACCCCTTGCAAACATCTATAAGTACAAGAAAATAATTAAGGTAGAAACCTAACCACAACTTTAAACTCTAAGACCCTTACGTCCCTTGTGCAATGGTTTCCTAACGGGGGTTCAGGTTTCTGTCACTCCGGCAACCCCTACGATTAGTAGCCAAACACACAATGCATTCCCCTAGGCCATATAGGTGAAGTGTCATGTAGTCGACGTTCACATGACATCACTAGAAGAAGTACACCACAACTTAAATAACAATCTATTAAATCTTTCTCAACGCAACTCCACTACTAACAACAAGACTTCTCCCATGTCCTCAAGAACAAAACGAACTACTCACAAGACATCATATGGATCATGACCAGAGATGGAATAATGATGTATAACAATCTAAACATAAACAATAATTCAACAGTTCACTCAATAGCATCAACTACAAAGAGTAATCAACATCGGGAAAGTTTACCCTAAGAACTATGCAAGATTTAACCCAATTGTTACAGCAATATGGAGATGGTGATGATGGTGCTGATGGTGATGATGGTGGTGATGGTGGTGATGATGCTGATCCCAATGATCCCGATGAAGTCCAGCTTGATGGTGGTGTTGATGGTGAATTTCTCCCCTCTCCGGGAAGGAATTCCCCCGGCAGAAATCTGTCTGCCGGAGAGATCTTTCTCTCTTGGTATTTTCCGTCCCGCAGAGGCGGCGGAATCTTTCTGTCGTCGCTCCCCGAGTCTTAGGGTTTCGGGAGGATGATATACGCCAGAGGGGAGAGGCTGGAGTGGGCCAGGGTGACCACACCACCTCCTGGCGCGGCCTAGGGCTACCCACGCCATGGGGTGGTGTGGGCCCCCTGTGGCCCATCTCCACTCCGTCTTCTGGCATCCTTAGTCTTCTGGAAAAATAGGATTTTCCGTATATTTCCCGGATTTTCTGATCTTCGCGAATTTTGCCTCAAGACAGCATATTTTCCATCAGAATCCTGACTGCAGCGATCCATGCTCCAAAGGTCATCAACCATGCAAAAATAGATGAAATAACATAAGTATCACCTCTCAATATGAAATATATCAATGAATAATAGTGAATTAAGACATAGAATAGTGATGCAAAATGGACGTATCAACTCCCTCCAAGCTTAGACTTCACTTGTCCCCAAGCGAAACTGAGCTTAATAAACATGGCCTCAGGTTTATGGAGTGAAGAGTCGATAAAAGAATACGGACAAGAAACATCACATTCATCAAATACATAGATCATAATAGAAGACAACTCACTATTATATAACTCAACTTGTAATAAGTAAAGGAAATACAATAAAGATACATAAAGTGAATCATAATTGGTAATGGCAAACTTAGCCCTTGGTCGAAGAATAGTTGATAATTTGCTGAAGTTCACAAATAGCTGGTTTTTCAATGATAGCTTTCAAAGTAGTAAACATCAGGATAAGAGCAATGTGCAAAACAAGGAACATAGAAACATGATTGAATAAATCAACATATGAATGAATGAAACACAACAACTCAAAATACTTGCTGAGATAGAAGGGAGTAGGTTTACTGACTCAACTACAAAGTAAAAGAAAGGCCCTTCAAAGAGGGAAGCAGGGATTGCAAGTCTCATAAAGAGCTCCCAAAAATTATGATACTTACTAGCTTTCAGCTCTAATTGCCCCTATCATAGGCATCTTTAGGTGATTAAGGTTAAAGTGACACAGCTAAGAGGATATGCTTGACAATTTATAAGTTGAAATCTCACGCCCCTTACTTATGAGTACCGATCCTCATGCTACTCAACTTCAGTCACGAGCAAGCTCTTGTCACTGTAAATACATGCGTATCATTGAGAACCGCCAACGGGGTACCCCTTGCACATGACACAGGAGCTATCCCATAATCAAAATGAGAAGGCAAGCAGACAGTGAGCATCTCAGCGATCTTTTTATTTGCTATTTGCATAGGTTTTTATTAAGGATGCTTCATAGAATGCTCACTATAGTTATGCTGCAAGTTTCCACCATGATTAGGCATGGATTAGGCTAGCGGCCCAGGCGTTTCTCTAACACACATATAAACTCCATGATCTTACAAGTTCCACTTTTATTTCACACCGCCGGGATCCATAAGCAAAAGAACATGATATCAACTAGGTACAAAGTACCAAATGAAGTGTTGAAAGCGGTCCCCATGATACATGGTTCGGCTAACTTCAACTCATAAAGCGCAAGCATATACGCAACAAAGAAGGACCCAATGGTTCAAGTTTATTAAATGCAAGAAAGTAAATTGTGCCATCAAGTTCGTGAGAGCTTTAATCACTAATTTTCACATAACAAGTTTAATTTGGGAGGTAGATAAAACAAGAATTTACTTGGAATAGCAATAATGCTACTAGGTAGGTATGGTGGACACAAATGGCAAAGGTTTTGGTTTAAAAGAGGTGGATGCATGAGAAGAATACCCTCTCAGTACAGGTTTTTGGCTAGCAAGGCTGGGTAGCAAGTATAAGAGTTGAAGGAAACAACCAAACATACAAGTGATAAAGACAAATATGCAATCTTCCTTGGAAGCACAAAAGATCTTAACTAGAGAATACTAGACTTATGAGCAAATCAAGAAAGAAAGATGATGAAATATTTTTTCTTTAAAGGTACTTTTATCTTTTTCATTCAACTCTCAAAAATAGTGTTGCTACTGACCGAGCCAGGTTTGTCAAAACCAACTAAATTAACTCAATGATCCCAAAGTGATACCAATACTAACAACAAGATCAATCATATAACCACGAATTGAAAACTAATATAAGCTATGCAAAAGAGTGAATGATAGAACTTCTCATTAATATTCCATAATGGAAACTCACACCAAGGGATACATATCTAACAGAGAGGGGACACTTCCATAATGCAAACCATCCTACATAATAATTCCTCTATTCATGATATGACTCTACTAATAAGATAAAAAGATAGAAGATAGTGATATGATACCGCGACACTCCCCCAAGCTTGGAACAAACCAAGAGGATGCCAAACCTGATGACGAATTACTCCTTATGTGGTGGTATCCTCTCGATGAGCTCTCTAATCAGCTTCCCCAAATCCTCAATCTCGAAGGTGAGATTACGAATCAGCTGTGAGTTTTGCTCAATGCGGCTCATGATCATGTCGTGTTGAGAATCTCTTGCTATTATTTCCCCACTCTTCCTCCTTGAAGTCTTCTTTTCCTGCATGGTTATGGATAAAGGTATGGAAGGGACTCTTGGTGCTTGGAGAAGGTGACCGTGGAGCCAAACTGTGACGAGGAGCTTTCCCCCCAGTATGCACCCGTGCAGTCCTTCTGATCCTGGCAGGATTCGCCACCACTCCAATGCTTGCAATGGTAGTGTTTGTGTGCTTTGCCTCTTCTTCATCTTTACTTTTGATCTCCTTCCCGGGGTCTTGGAGGTCTTCCTCCATAGGCTCCTTCCCTTTATCCTTGGCGGACACCATTGTGCTTCTAAGCTTTCAAAGAGTATGTCCTGACAGAAACAGATGGAAACAAAAACACGATGAAAACACGATATACGGACTTCGAGGGATCCGGGGGTTATATATTACGAAGTTTCATATCAAAAGGAAGGTACTAGGAGAAAACGAGTCGGAGGCGGAGTCCAGGGTGGCCTCACCACCTGGTGGCGCGGCCAGGGATGGGCCCGCGCCACAGGGTGGTGTGAGCCACCCTGGCTCTGTTTTCGTCCATTTTTCGCTTCGTAGCTTTCCTTATCGACTAAAAACTGCAAAAATATAGTTGGATTGTATTTTCGCGGAACTTTTCTTACCAGAACTGTTACCTATTTGAAAACAGACTCTGCAGGTCTCTGAAATTGGTATCTAGTAGATTCTTCCAGAGTCATCTCTTGAATATCATCGATATCTTCATCTTCATACACTTATTACTTGAGTTATAAAACCCTTCTCTTCCTTATTACACCATTATCTCCACTACTTGGAAATTTCTTTCACACAAAACTTCACACAGTTCTCATTAGCAACATTAGTATATATGAAGTGATAAAACCTTTTGAGTCCAACTTCAACTGAAAACCATCAAAACATAAGCTACTGTAGCGACTCCTTCCGAAAACCCAAAAATAATTCAAAAAGGAAATCGAACAAAGAAGCAAATGCAAGATTGGCAAAATCTGTCAAAACAGACCAGCAGGTAAAGATCAATTTTTTCGAAAATCTTCTGTTGCTCAAATCAAAAAGTGCAAAACTAACGAAAGTTAAATAACAACCTGGGGCAGAATCACAAACAATTATAGCTCAATTCGACATACAGAGATCTCTCACGAATTTTTATGGTGAAGCACAAAAATCTGTTTCGGGACAGCAACTTCCCCAAATCTTACTTCTCTCTCATTAGAAGTTGATCTTGACACAAAAACCAAACAAAACGGATAAGGAGCGGTTATTACCGAAGTAATAACTTCCAAGACTCAAAGAAACAAAAACAAACTGAAAGCAAAAACAAATTGGGTTGTCTCCCAAAAAGCTCTTTCTTTATAGCCATTAAGATGGGCGTGATAATTTTGAAGATGCTCACATAGGAATATGAATTGAAGTGAAAGAGAGCATTAAGAAGCAAAAACACACACACATTTAAGTCTAACCCACTACCTATGCAAGGGGATTTTGTAAACAAACAAGTTGTTGAAACCAGAGGCTTCTTGCATAAGAAGGCAAAACAAGTGCAACATAAAAACTTTCAGCATAAAACGAGGAAACTTGATATTATTGAGATACATAAGAACACTTTTCCCTCTCTCATAGTAACTTTCAGTATCATGCATAAACTTAACAATATAGCTATCACAAGTACCATCATAGCAATGATCACTTATTCTAACAGAAAACACAGGAATACTAGCTCTCATAACACTACTATGTGAAACAATATTAGAGGTATCCTTACAAAGGATAGTGTGTCCCTCTTTTTCATATTTAGTAACAAAGTCTTTCACATTTGCTATTATAGGTTCATCAACCATTTGTTTATCAGGTTCAACAGCTTTACTCATACTTTCATTAACCATACTAGCTATCATAGAATGTTCCTTCATCTTAACTGGGAAAGGAATTTTCTCAATATAAGGTTTAGGTAAAACATGATTAGCAGTATAAACTTCAGTATTTCTTGCAGGAACACTCTTAGCAACATCTATATAAGGTTCATGATACTTATTCCACTCCTTTTTAGGCACTTCAATGTAGGAAGCAAAAACCTTAAAATAAGAAGCAATAGCTTGAGAGTCTAGACCATAAGCATTTCTAATATTTTGAAAGTCATCAGTTCCCATAAAAGATTCAATGCATTCATAATCATAATTTATACCTGACTTTCTACCTTTGTCATTCTCCCAAGCTTCAGCATTGTCTTGAATACGTCTAGAAGGTCCCATTTAGCTTCTTCTTCCATGCAAGTGAATGATCCAGCACAAGAAGCATCCAATAAATCTTTATCATGTAGAGGGAGCCTTGCATAAAAGTTATTGATAATAATATTGTTGGGGAGCTCATGAATCGGACATTTGAGCATTAGTAACTTCAATCTCCCCCAAGCTTGAGTTGTACTCTCTCCATCAAGAGGCCAAAAGTTGTATATTTGATTCCGATCTTTATGAATCTCACTAGGAGGATAAAACTTTGAATAAAAGAGAGGCACTATTTCCTCCCATTCCAGAGCTTGACCATTCTTCAGCAGCTTATACCATTCCTCAGCTCTTCCTTTCAGTGATAATGAGAATAACTTCTTCTTAACTTAATCTGTAGTAATACCTGCACACTTGAACAGCCCACATAATTCGTGTATAAAGATTAAATGATCAGCGGGATGGACAGTTCCATCCCCAACATAGTAGTTATCCATAATACGATCAATAATTCTTGTAGGTATTTTGAAAACATCATTCTCAGCAGGTGGTAGCTTATCTACTACCTTAGCAGTGGTAGTAGCATTACCAAATAAGAAACTCAGCGAATTATCCATAACAAAAATAAAGCAACTAACAGAAGTAAGCAATACTCACAGTAGAAGTTTCCTTTACCAGTTCCACTCTCCAATAGCGCTTCACTCCCCAGCAACGGCGCCAGAAAATAGTCTTCATGACCCACAAGTATAGGGGGTGTATCGCAGTATTTTCGATAAGTAAGAGTGTCGAACCCAACGAGGAGCAGAAGGTGCTGGCTAGTGGTATGGATCAGGAATTCTCTGCAAATATTTACCAAATGGATTTTTAGGGGTTTTCGATAAAGCAAGTAAACAAAGTACGAGTAAATAAAAGACAGTAGGAATAAATGTAGCAAGTGGCCCAATCCTTTATGCAGCAAAGGACAAGCCGGGTGTATTACTTAAGATGACCAAACATTCTCGAGGACACATGGGAAGACTGTCAAGTGCTTTCGCTTCATATAGTTGATTAATCTTATTTAGCTTGCTAAGTGTTGTGTGGGTGAACCTGTGCTAATGTACCGCCCCATCCAAGACTAATACATACTTGTGATTATACCCCTTGCAAACATCCGTAAGTACAAGAAAGTAATTAAGGTAGAAACCTAACCACAGCTTTAAACTCTAAGACCCCTACGTCCCTTGTGCAATGGTTTCCTAACGGGGTTTCAGGTTTCTGTCACTCCGGCAACCCCTACGATTAGTAGCCAAATACACAATGCATTCCCCTAGGCCCATATAGGTGAAGTGTCATGTAGTCGACGTTCACATGACACCACTAGAAGAAGTACACCACAACTTAAATAATAATCTATTGAATCTTTCTCAACGCAACTCCACTACTAACAACAAGACTTCTCCCATGTCCTCAAGAACAAAACGAACTACTCACAAGACATCATATGGATCATGATCAGAGATGGAATAATGATGTATAACAATCTGAACATAAACAATAATTCAACGGTTCACTCAGTAGCATCAACTACAAAGAGTAATCAACACTGGGAAAGTTTCCCCTAAGAACTATGCAAGATTCAACCCAATTGTTATAGCAATATGGAGATGGTGATGAGGGTGCTAATGGTGATGATGGTGGTGATGATGATGATCCCGATGAAGTCTAGCTTGATGGTGGTGTTGATGGCGATGATCTCCCCTCTCCAGGAAGGAATTCCCCTGGCAGAAATCTGTCTGCCGGAGAGATCTTTCTCTCTCGGTGTTTTTCGCCCCACAGAGGCGGCGGAATCTTTCTGTCGTTGCTCCCCGAGTCTTAGGGTTTCAGGAAGATGATATACACCAGAGGGGAGAGGCTGGAGTGGGCCAGGGTGGACACACCACCTCCTGGCGCGGCCTAGGGCTGCCCGCGCCATGTGGTGGTGTGGGCCCCCTATGGCCCATCTCCACTCCGTCTTCTGGCATCCTTAGTCTTCTGAAAAATAGGATTTCCCATATATTTCCCGGATTTTCTGATCTTCACGAATTTTGCCTCCAAACAGCACATTTTCCATCAGAATCCTGATTGCAGCGGTCCATGCTCCAAAAGTCATCAACCATGCAAAAATAGATGAAATAACATAAGTATCACCTCTCAATATGAAATATATTAATGAATAATAATGAATTAAGACATAGAATAGTGATGCAAAATGGACGTATCAGTGCTCGATCCCCTGCCTCTAGGAGGGGGATTCTCTTTTAGAGGACCGAACGAGATCTCCTTTCATATTTACGCCTTCTATAAGGCGTTGTTCTTGGCCTCACCATGCTCTGGGCTCTCGCTTGCCTCAATTTTGTGGTCGAAGGGGGCAAAGGTTACCCCCGCTGAGAATGCTGAGGTCACACTCCATTTCTCCTGGAGGAGGTAGGCGTTGCCCTTAAGTCCATGAAGACCAACTCAGCCCCAGGGCCAGATGGTCTTCCATTCATCTTCTTCCAGACCTTCTTGGAGCAGTTGTAGTCGATCATCATGAGGATGTTCCAGGAATTCTATATTGGAACTCTTGTGATGTCTCGTCTAAATTTTGGGGTGATTACCATGATCCCTAAAGTAGTGGGGGCCATGGATATCTACCAATTTAGGTCAATCACGGTGATCAATGTCATCCAGTGTATCTTTGTTGAAGTCTGTGCATCCAGGATCACTCCTGTGATGGAGCAGCTGACCCATCCTCTCTAGTTCGCCTTTCTGAAGGGTCCCTTGATTCATAATGGTGTTTTGCCCTTCATGAAATCATTCGTGAAGTCAAGGTATGCCATCAGAAGGGAGTGTTTTTGAAGTTGGACTTCCAGAAGGCCTATGTCATCTGGACTGGGCCTTCCTTAGGTTGGTCCTGGAGAGAAGGGGCCTCGATGACAGAATGATATGCTGGATTATGTAATTCATTATGAGCGGCAATACTGGAATTAATGTCAATGGGGAGATCGGTTCTTATTTTAGACCATCATGCGGAGTGAGGCAGGCCATCCCATTTCCCCCTTTGTTTAACTTGACAGTGGATGCCCTTACAGAGATCTGGATTGAGCCAGAATTGTTGTCCACATCTCTGGTGTGGTTGGGAATCTTATCTCCGGAGGTGATATCCCCCACCTCCAATATGTGGGTGATACCATGATTATGGTGTAGGGCTTAGAGCTTGACATCATCAACCTCAAATTATTACTCCTCTCCTTTGAATCCATGTCCGGCCTAAAGATCAACTTCGAGAAGAGCGAGTTATGATCCTAGGGTACTAAGATGAGGACAGACAACACATAGCGGATAACCTCAACTCTAGATTGGTTGACTTCCCTACTATCACCTACTTAGGGATGCCCATTCGGGAGACACGCATGTTGATTAAGGATCTTGGAGGGTTCGGTCAAAAGCTGAACCTTGGAGGGCCAGGCTCACGACTAAGGGGAGCAAGACGATCTTGATCAACTCATGTTTGTCTAGCCTTCCCATGTACCAGATGGGGCTATACCTTCTCCTGGAGGTAACCCATGCGAACTTCGCTAAAGAGCTGGCCCGGTTCGTCTGGGATGCTAGGGACAATCGTCAGAAGTACCACATGGTTAAATGGGTAGATTTGTGCGCCCCCAAGATTCTTGGGGGCATAGGTTTCCTTGACTCGTGCCGCTTCAATGTGACCTTGCTGCTGAAATGGGTATGGCGTATCCATAGGGACGATGGAGGTCTCTGGCTGCAGCTTATCAAAGCCAAATACCTCTGAGGCCTCCCTTTGCTAGCTTGTGAGCGTAGGGAGGGCTCCCAATTCTGGCAAGCCATCCAGGACATCAAGCAGTTCATTCAGTAGGGAGCTGCTTTTAGTATTGGCAACGAGGAGGGGATCCGACTATGGCTAGACCCATGGTTGATGGCTTCCCCCTTTGTGAGTTCTCCTCCCTGTTCGCCATTAGTGCTTCCCCCTTGCAACTGGTGGTTGAGGCCTTCCAAGAGGGGCGATGGAACATCTCGTTCCGCCAGACCTTTAGCTTGGTGGAGGCCACGGACTTCCAGAGATTGAGGTCCTCTCTCCCTGAGTCCCTCTTAGATGAGAGAGACTCCGTCTCCTGGAGGCTGTCCACGGTGGGAGAGTTATCAGTTAGCTCAGCATATAGGGCCCTCTTTCATGGCCCTGAACAACTAGTACAAACTCGTTACTTAGAGACGGTGCCTAGAGGCGGTTTACTCCTAAACTAGAAAGAACCGGTTGTGTTCAACAGCCTTAGGTGATCGTTATATTATGACCATAGC
The DNA here is from genome assembly GCA_916181665.1 of Avena sativa. Taxonomy (NCBI): domain Eukaryota; kingdom Viridiplantae; phylum Streptophyta; class Magnoliopsida; order Poales; family Poaceae; genus Avena; species Avena sativa. The sequence continues at coordinate 523,250,461 of OV702287.1, read as the reverse complement.
TAACAAAAGCCTCTCATGGTTATGAATTAACACCGTCTCAACAAAGGTAAACAGTGGCCATCTCCCTAGAATGTTGAACCACAACCGTTCTAAGATATTAACCAGCTCCGCGGGATATGGGTCCTTAGTCGATCGCTTTTCCCTTTGCCGGGTCCCGACTTCGACCAAATCCACTCACCTACTAGCACTGGGAAAACCCTCTTCGTCAATGACGAAATCCCCCTCCCGACAACAACCAAATCCCCTCCCCTCCCTAGCGCCAACCAAATCCCCTTCCCTCCTCGGCGATGACGACTTCATCTAGGTCACCAATGTAAGTTCTCCTCGACCTACGTAATACCCGGCCTTCACTGTGTCACCTCCTCATCTAGGTTCACCATGTCAGTACTCCATCTAGGTCACCAGCAATGGATCTTGCTCGCCATCTCACCGCCTTATTCTAGGGCAGTGGGTCAACATTGATGTCTAGGTCACTTTATGATTTTGTGGTAGTCAGCAAATTAATGCCCCGAATTGTTGTTTTTCATAGCTATGTTGGTGCTAATGGACATGCCTTATGCCCCAATTAGTGCCAATGATGAATATGTGGCACTTACAATGTTCATGGGATGATCTGCATCTACCTAGTGTCTTTGTACAACCACTATGCTTTATTACATATTCATCTCATTGATTTTGTCCAAGGATTAACCTGCCATCAAAAGACGTTAGAAAGAGAGGTTTAGAGCATCTGACAATTATGTTAGAGTCAACAAAGCTAAGAAAACTAGGATTACAACTTAGGTGTTTAAATTATAATATGTTTTATGTATATACAGTCTATTCTTTTTGAGAGTTTAGTTCCATATATCATTTATACATTCATCATTTTTGCCTAACAGGATATGGCATTGTGTCTAGTATGCAAGAGCAATTACGAATCCAGATTGTCATCGGCCAGGACCTTTTTGTATCTACTTGTCAGAGTCACGGGGTCCAAAACTCAATGGTAACAAACAATTTTCTTTCAAACTACACTATAAGTCTGTAACCATTTGTTTAATGTTTGATTCTTTTGTTTTTGGTGCACAGAATGTGCCATGCAATTCAAGGTTCATGTTTAATGTAGCCATAGATGAATGTGATAATGTGCAATTCAAGACGCTTGGGCACACCTACAAGATTGACCTCGAGAAAATAAAGAACAAGACTATCATGGGAGGTGAAGGATGGAAGCAATTCATCACACAGAACGACCTTACCCGGGATATGTTGTGTTTTTCTTTGACAAGATCATTACCGAGATAACTGTTCTCTATTTCTGTGGTCTTGGTGGCGAGGAAAATATATATGAATGTACGGTTGTCTCCAAAGATGCCACCTTAGAAACGATGAGGTGGAACACTATCGAACCCATGAGGAGCTGAATGTATTGGTTAGTAAATTTGACAAGTAAAAGAATAAAAGGGTGCAGCGGTTTTGGAGTTTTGGGTTTGTAGTTTGCAGTGAAATAAAGTACTGAAAGTAAATAGAAACAAGTAAATGCTCAAAATGAGAGAAAACCTAATCCTATATGCAGTAAGATGACAAGCTCAAATGTGTGTGTGAACTTATATGCGGTAAGCATTCCTGAGGGTAACATGGATTTACTTAGAATTCAGATTTCTACATAACATGGTGAGCTTCTTATCAAGTTTCATTCCTTTAGGCCGGAGCCTAAATTAGGTACATCCATAGATATGAGCAAGTACACCCCTTATGCTGGGTCCTAGAGACATTTTCATGAGCAAGTATAGGAATCATTAAGATATAAATGTACCACCATAACAGTTAGTTCATTGGTCCCCGACAGAAATCCCTCTAATGCAACTCAAAGTATTGGAAAATGGTTTCTGTCATTCTGTCCTTTCTAACCCTCATCATTGCATTAAAGTGTAGCCCTATGAGCCCATATAGGTGAAGTAATATGCAGTCGGCGTTCGCATAAAACCATCATAGAGCGACATAAAAGATAAAAACTTGACCAAACACCCGTTGCATACTATATGGAAATCATAGCCAATTCATCATATGCCCTCAGGAACATGGGGATCTACTCACTGACAAACATGATATGGATCAGTGGCATATGGATAACAGCACAATCTGAAAATATAATCTCTCCACCAAATAAAGACAAGTTGGCAATCACAAACATGCAAATATCACTCTAACAATATCCGGGTTTCAATCAATCACAAACTATGAGGGGAACGAGGTGGATCTTAGAGATGGAGATGGTGATGATGGACATGTTGATGGAAAGGCCTCCCCCTATGCCAAGGAGGAGTGGTGATGATTATGGTATCGATTTCCCCCTCGCCGAAGGCTCTGGTGCTCTAGGATCTACCCTCTCCAGGAGTAAGAGAGGACTTTCGCCTCTGCCGCCACCTCTATAAATCGTGGGGAAAATATGGTGTAGGTTTTCTAGCGAGACGGAGACATCTGTCAAAAGGAGGAATCGAGGCGATGCTCATGGGCCAAACGAGCATAGGTGGCACGCCCAACAGGGTAGGGGCGCCACCTGGGCTCTTTTGGGCCCAACAACTCCTCTCACTTGGTTCTTTCACTCACGGTCCTTCTCCTGGTGAAAAACTGATCAAGTATTTTTCCTTTGATTTTTAGATGTCCAGAAGGTCCTTGAAAGAGAAAAATACGAAAAAGGAGGTTTTCTGCCTCCTAGAAATTAAATACTAATGAAAAGGACTTTGTAGGGAAATCCCATAAATTAAATACTAATGAAAGGGACTTAGCATTAAGTTCTTCATTTTCTTGTGGTGAAATAGAGTTCACTTTCTTCGTGTTTGATCTTTCCACATGCCATTGGGCATGGTTGTCTTGCATATTGTCTAGCAGCTGCTTCGCTTCGGTAATATGTTTACCCATAAATGTTCCTCCAGCTGCAGTATCAAGCATAGACTTAGACACAGGATTAAGAGCATTATAAAATAAATGGATGATTAACCAATCTTCCATTCCATGACTAGGACAGTTTCTTAAGCATTCTTTCATCCTCTCCCATGCAAGCGCTAGTGGCTCATGCTCTTCCGGTTTAAAGTCAGTAATATTAGATCTGAGTTGCATAGTCTTTGTAGGTGGAAAAATTTTAGTCATAAATAAAGAAGTACATCCCACCCATGATGTAATAGTATTTGTAGGCAAAGATAGCAACCATTCTTTTGCTCTCCCTCTTATAGAAAAAGAAAATAAATGCAATTTTACCGCATCAGGGTCAACGTCTTTTATACGCATCATATCACATATTTCAGTGAAAGTATTTAAGTGCATACATGCGTCTTCCACATCAGAGCCTCCGAAATGATTTTGTTGAACCAAACTTAAGTAATGGGGTTTAATTTCATAGTCATCAGCAGCGATTGTTGGTTGAGTAATAGGAGTACGCAAATAATCATTGTTGGGAGTAGCAAACTCCCCAAGCTTCTTTTCAGCCATATTTCCTATGTTTTTGGGTTTTCTTAAACAAAGAATTATAATAGTAAAAGCAAGAATTTAAAGGCTAACTATTTTTTTGGTTTATCAAATAAAGACTGAAAGAAAACTAACAAAATTAAAAACAAGAATTAAAACTAGCAAGGTTCCTAATAACCTCACCAGGGTAGCTATTGCTTTCCCGACAACGATGCTAGAAAAAGGGTTGATACCTTCAATCCGGATTACGGATGTAGTATAGCTTCATTTTCCCTAGTAAACCTAGGTTATCGAATCCTCGGGAAGCGAATGCATAATGAAATTACTTTAACGGATCTTCGGGAGTTTTAGAATTCCTTTTGTGTTTTTACCGGACCAATAGCTTGCGTCTTTTTGTTGTTGTCGATGATGGAGAGAGAGGGCCTAGGGCGTTCGGTTTCACCTGTAGCTGTGCAAAACATCTAATGGGAATAAAAGATAGAAATAAAGTATGCATGTACTTGTTAGAGCAAGATAAATTATATGTGGGCAGTGCATCCATAATTGCTATTGCCTCCGCAACCGCTTATAGCAATAACCTACTAGTCTCATCCATAGAAGAAAGAGAACTAATGATATGCATAGTGATGTCACTGTTAATCCCAAGCAAATGCCTCACATACATCCGTACTACCCCTTCTGTCACTAGGGTTCCCAACCTGCAGATCAGTCATCACTCATACTCCCTATACCTGACTCAACCCTTGAGGTCTTGGGTACCTGACTAGTCCTTGGATTGAGGAAAGAGAGGATACAATAATCATCATGTCATACAAACTAATACATGATCCCATCTATGATAAATAACATGCACAATTGCTACATGGCTAGGCCGAAGCCCTTAGCCCAAGGAGAATTACTTACACATAGAGATGAGATCAACAATCACAAACATTGTAATGAAAATCATAAGATTAATAGCAAGTCTTACAATGTCGCCAATTGGAGAAGATCTACTATTACAAGTGGTGGAATATAGCTATGGAGATGGAGAAGGGTTTGGAGATCTGGAGGCGGCTGGTGATCTGTGGCAGAGACTTTTTAGCGAGGTCTAGCTTGTTTTCTCGTCGTTCGAGGCTTCTTTATATAGGGCTTCCTTCACGAAAGTTGTTCTGTTTGACCTAACGGTAGTGGCGCAAACTATATGACCGGAGCTATAAGGCCGGAATTTCTGCTCCGGTCGTATAGTTGGTCGTTAAAGCGTCTGCCTCCGTTGTACGACTCCTGGTTTGTTCTGGTTGTTGGAAATCTCGTATCTTTGACTTTAATATAGTGATTTACTCCTTTACATGACATTATCTATGCAAGAAAAATATAAAAGAAAGGATTGCATACCCCCTCTGAATATTAGCATTAGTGATAGGGTTAGAGAGATATTTCATCAAGAATATGAGTAATATCTAGTTTAAATGTGGACGTAGATGGCTATATTTTAGAGCCATCAGTGGCGCGCCCAGCAGGGTAGGGCGCGCCACCTGGGATCTTTTGGGCCCAACAACTCCTTTCACTTGGTTCTTTCGCTCATGGTCCGTCTCCAGGTGAAAATTGATGAAGTATTTTTCTTTGATTTTTTTTATGTCCGAAAGGTCCCCTGAAATAGAAAAATACAAAAAAGGAGGTTTTCTGCCTTTTAGAAATTAAATGCCAATGAAAGAAACTTTATAGAAAAGTCTCATAAATCAACTAAAAAGACACAAATAATGATAAATCATGGAAAATATCATTCAAAATAGATCATATAAGTCACTATATTTATGATGTAAAATGCAAGTATCAAACACTTCCTAACTACAATATCATCGGTCAACACCGTCATCGGGGTTCCATTTGTGATCCGTTTGACAAGGACAATTTTTGTCCAACATAAGATGGTATGACAACTTTATTTGGCTCCATATATAAGTTGTGGTGATGGTCGTCTGATATGGTTACTTCTTTCTTTTTTATCCATGGCGCGACATCATAGAAATTACCTATGAAAGTGGTTTCTTCCATGGACATCCCTGATGATGGCGTGGCTAGAGTACAACTAGGAGATTTTGACATCACCCTAGTTGCATACAAGACGGACTAAGATGGTCGTGTAGCCCTCAACATTTAGGGGTGGAAGAATTTCCACCAGAGTGAAGATGTTCTAAAGGTTGGACAAGTCATGCTTATCACTGGAGAAACACCACACAAAAGATGTATGGATGTGAAGTTTGTGTTCGAGACCATCTAGAGTAGTTGTGGTTGCGAATAAGTGTAACTAGTATAATGTAATATGGAACAGTTAGTTCTTCATTTGAAACTTGTTGTGAACCTATTGGTCTATATGCATGCTATGTATATATAATTTATTTGCTTGCTAGTCTAATTTGGAAGACTTTTCCTAGTATGGTTATGATTGTGTGAACTAGAAGCTTCTACAAAGAATAAACTACATTTTCATAAATCATCACTTTTTAGGAAAACTAGTTCATTTGTTGGAACTAGACTAAAATAGAGGGTATGTTAAAGGTTCTGAATTTCCATCTCTAAGTACGTCAAAAACTGTGAGAAACAACCGTGTGGCGTGTGAGACTCTGATCTCCATGAGATTTTCTATCAAACGGACTTGCATCTCTAAGGACTCCATTTCACACTCTAGCAAGCATATAAAACCACCTTCCTTTGCCTTTTTGTTCTGAATAATTCTAAAATTTTAGGATTACTAAAATCCGGAGTTCCTAATATTCACTCAATAAGACTTCCTTCAAGGAAAACATGAAAAAAGTTTAAATTGGTGGAAAATTCATATTTCCGTAACCAAATGATGTGACATCGTCTTTAAACATTTGAATTAGTCAATTTCACAACACTTGCACCTTATTGATCTGTAGAAAGCACATCAACACTATGAGTCGTCATGACTTTCAGGATAAGATCCAAGGTTTGTACTGCGCCATATATTTTCTTCAATATATGAACCTCATTTAGTCTTATGACTCAATTTCACACTAGCAAGCATGTATAACCACCTTGATTTCCCTTTTGGTTACGAATAATTCTCAAATTTTAGGATAAGCAAACTCCGGAGTTCCGAATATATTTGAAGTTCTAAATATAAGTTCTTTTCAAATTTCGAGCCGTCTGAGAGGGAAGTACTTCACGACAAAATTTGAAATATTCGGAAATCGGATGTTCTTAGAGATGTTTTCCCTTTGCAACCGTCTGAGCCTAGTACTTGGCGGAAAAGATCTAAAAATATTTGGACAAATATTTTAGATATGTGCCACATTTTTCCTTTCCTGCCTGCCCAGACCCCCATTGTCCACCGCCTCCGGTCCCCTGCCACTCGCCCCTGCTGCCTTCGGTCCCCTGCGGTGAGGATGCTCTCCCTCGCCTCCGAGGACCCCTTCATCGTCCAGGTACGTATGCGTGAAAACCAAACCCAAAAACCCTAATCTAGAGCTTTGATTTAGGAATTTTGGCATGCAATTTTCCATTTTGATTCTCGAATTTAGGGTTCAGGGTTCCTGAGCTGCAGAGACCTGACAGCGACATCAGGAGAGCCTCCCCGAACGACCTCTATCTATCCCACCTGTTTCCCCCTGTATACATTTCAAATTTACAATTCGTTATTGATTCCTCATCGTTCGTTGCCCTTCTATCAACAAGATTAATGTACGACAACAAGAAATGTGTTTCTGTTTTTTGTCTAATTCATTCCTATATTTGATTGTATTAAGATGCTCAATGTCTGTATATATTTAATTGATGGGAACCTGTAGTGATAATGCAACATTGCTCACTACCGATGACAACTTTTTCATTACCTTTGGCAGTTTTGAATTCGAGTCATCGGAAGAAGAGCCCACTGAGAGGCTTGAGTTTAGAGGTATCAAAGAACATGAAAGTTCCATTAATTTGTTTTGTATGTGTTTAGACTATAGACACGGATATTCCACTGCATTGATTTTTTAAGTGTTTTTTCATCAGGGCCTCAACACATGGGTGACACTAATTTTGATAAGTAGAGCCTTTTTGAAAACGACATGTATCTGAAGAAGTTTATGTAGACTTTCTCTTAGACTAGAGTGAACCAGACTTTCCACCAAAAATCAAGTACTATATGTCTACATGTTGTCCTATTTATCTATCGTGAAAAAGAAGTGCAAGATGGCAAGATGGTATATATATTCTTGAACATGTGATCAACAAGCTAGATTGTGATATTTAATTACTTCCAGCAATCACATGCATGTTAATTATTTGTACTCACGCAGACATTTGGAGTTGAAAATACCTAAAGAATAACCTTGATGACCCTATTGATGTCCATATTTGGCAAATGAACAACAAGAAGCCAAAGATGGTTAGGATGAAGATAATGGAGATATATATATATATATATATATATATATATATATATATATATTTGTTCAGCAACTTCCATATTATAAATGCAATGTTGGTTGTTAGAGAGTACTAATTATGCTAACTTGATTGATGTATGGATTCCACTTTGTATCTACTGCATAAAGTAATGGTTAAATTTGTATGAATATTTTCCCAACTATCCGGCTAAGGATAATTGTTAATGTAATAGTCTTCTTTGGCTACCTGCTAAGTATTTGAGCTAATCTATTTTCTGACTGCTATGATTGAGTTTGAATTAGCAGTACTATTGGAGGCGGCCATGAATAGCTACTGCTTCAAGGCGTCCTTGTTCTAGAGACGGTCTTTATTTGAATCTGTCTCCGAGTCTCTTACTATTTGAGGCGGTCCTTACTAGAAGTCGTATGAGGGTAAGGAGTTCTTCCAAACGGTCAAGACTATTAGCTGTCTCTAGGTCGTACTTCTTAGAGGCGTTTACGTTTTTGAACCGCTTGAGGTCGTGTATCTTAGAGCCAGAATGGATAACCGGCTCAGGTGGTGCGCTCTTAGAGGCTTGAGCTGGAACGAGAAACCGGTTGAGATCTATAGAAAATAACCATCTCTAAGTAACGTGTTTGTACTAGTGTAGTTTGGACCACCCCCTATGGAAGGCCCCCTCTTCCCCCTAGTATTCGTAAATTTGTTTAGCAACACCTCCGTGATCGTATTCTCAGGTGTTGAAGTATCTAAGAGTAACGGCCCTGGAAATGGCAGGTGTCCATTGTGTGGGAGACTTGCGTCCACATTATGTTTACTTGCACTGCAGCTCGATTTCTATAGAGCTTTGTCCAGGAAGCCTTAGGACCTGCTTGGCAGGCCCATGATCTCGAGGAGTTCCTAGAAATTGAGGCAAATCGAGCTGGGAGGAGACACCGTCTTATCTGGCTAGTGTTTGCGACCTTAGCCTGAACCTTATGGAACATGTGGAACAATATGGTGATTGAGAGGATCTTTTCGAGTCACGCATCTGACTCCAATTTTTTTCCTTTTGTCGCCTACCTGCAACAGTGGTACTCGCTAGCTAGACAGCGGGATCGGGAGCACCTGGACGACACCTTTCGCGCTCTGAGGGCAGCGGTCCGCCCCTTCTCGGCCCCTGCCATCACGTTGTCTAGAGTCTTCCGGCTTCCGGGCTAGCTTCTTGTGTTGTGGCCCTAGCAGGACTTTATCCGTTTTCGTTTTCTTTAGCTCCGACAGGTTATCTGTGTGAGGAAACCTGGTTGTACGTGAATATTGCTTTATTTATAAAACGGAGCATAAGCCTGTTTCGAGGAGGATTGAAGGGAATACTACAAGCTAACATGCGTAAGCCGTTAAATCAACTTCACATGATGAATATTTCTTTGTTGAAAAGTTGGCTCATTATTTTCTCCGCGTCTTTTCTTTTCGCTGAGAAATCCTAACTAGTGGAGCAATCGGTCCTGCCCGTGAGAGTATTTCCTGAACATTCTTCCCTCCTTCCTCTTTTGCCGTCAGCTTAATCGGATGCCACGACGCACCCTAGTTGCTGCTTCCCCTTTGCATGCTTGATGGACCAACCAAGCATATTGCTAACTGCTGCCCAGTCACAGCCAGCCAGCTGACGGTACTGCTAATTGTTTACTAAAAATCCACGCTGACCATTCTTTCATGCTGCACATCCGGTAAGTACAACTTCTTCGTCTGGCCGAAAGGCCCCCACGGATACATGCATCTCCTTTCTTCTGAAGTCTGAACTCGTCTGAAAGCTCCTTGCTAGTGCTAGATAATGGTGCCCATGTATTTTCCTCTTCAAATGAGCTTGACCAATGCAATGAGCACCTGCGGCTTGAGCATCACGCGTGACCAAACGCCAGTTTAATTTACCGTCGCCGCCTCGCCGGGGACGACAGGAAGAGAACAAAACCGAGCGTTGTCCCGTTCCCAGTTCGATCATTCTGCAGAAACCGGAGATTCTCCTGAGTCGCAACGTCCCAAGCGGCTAGAGACGAAGATTAAGAAAGGGAGAGCGAAGAAGACGACGAAGTGTGTGGTGAGCCGACGTGCAAATGGCCGGTTCCGAATACTCGTGAATGACGAGTGACATATTAGTAAAAAAACTAGGGATTGTTTTGTTTGAAAGCTGCAGTTGGCCTGCCTGTGGAACCGAATGGCTGGCTGGCTGGCTGGGGATCGTCGTGGAATTCCACATATTCCCTTTCCGTGGATCACAGACGTTGGATTCTTGCGTCCATCCACCCGGGTGGGGGCGTGCGGTCCACGTCTGGTTGCCGCGTGGAGCTGACATCAGATGGGGACATGCATGGAGGACCCCGTTAAATTCCATCTCCGTTCTCCCAGGGTCGCCCCTGGGTTAGGGTTACCACTACCGTGAAGTAAAACGTGGACGTGTAGAGGCCAAACCGTGGACGCATATGCGTACGTGCCTGAGAACTCCTGTCTCCCGTTTTTGTTTGGATCGGCCAATCAGTGCTAAAACCCTATGCGATCAGCCAAGATCCTAATGACCACCTGGGCCCTGGCCCTAGCAATTTGGCCGTATATGTGTCCTGTAAGAAGGCAGCGGTGATGTGCTCGCAAGAGGCCAAGAACAAGGAGGCGGCCATCGATCTGCAACTGCATGCAACACATGCATTGTGTACTACCTGTCGTCAAAAGCGCGATCCACTGATCACGCAGTGTGACCCGTTCTTGGCTGGCAATATTGTAAGAGGTTATTACATCGTGAGCCCTTAGGCTGTTTTATATAGTACTAGAAGACTTAAGAGACAAGAATACTACTAGAGATAGAATTGGATTACAAAATTAAACTACCAAATATTATCAAACCGTGACATACTCTAACAGCAAGTTAAACAGATATTGCCGGAGCCCGACCTGCCCACCAAGTTTTTATACATGTCAATCACTTGACGCTGCACCTGCCCAATGCTGCAAGGCTTTTAAAGAATGTGCTTCATGCAGCTTTAGTTGAGCAGATTGTAGTGCAATGGAAGCTTTGGTTGTCCATTAGCATGATGAATCAGCACAGGATCCGATCACATGGATAATTGCTGAATAAGCCAGCTTTCTATACTAAATTACAAGGACGTATAAATAAAACGCGATATATCCAATGATGCACGTTGCGGGCATGCACTCTGTTATTTATCTGAAGAAAAAAATATTAGTGTACATCTAGCAGCTGTTGGGTACAGTGAGATCCAAGATGATGAGACAATCCAATCAAGTGTAAACAAACCCGGCGTACCAAATGCCGCCCCCACAGATGTACTGATGTATACACGCCATAGCTGCCGCATTACGGGAGAAATAATTAGGGCAGACAACATATGCAGACCGGCCAGGGCTAGGTGTATATCCATGCAGGCTGTTCGTGGCTCATTGGTTCGCACGGTGCTGTACCGATCGGTCATCATACGAATACAACCTGGAGGCCGGTTGTAGGAGTACTGGAGAAGGTACACGCTAGCTGATTGGACTACTGTGTCCCACCCTTCGCCAACATTTGTTCCTGCTGCATTGAATTGAGATCGACCTGGTTCAGAACAATATACACTTGTCAATGTATAGTTGGATACGCCAAAGCAGAATTCTTTTACACTGTTCTTTCCAAGCATTGGTGTAGTCTCATACGGTCCTACCGGTGCCAAGGGGCCAACTGCAAGCACTCTATGGCAAATCCATGGTAGCACTCTATGGCAAATCCATGATAGTAAGGGCATCTCCACCGACTCTACCCAAATGGTCCAGCCGTGTTCTAATCAGGCCGCACGGACAGCTGGACCAAATACGGCATTCCAGCGGGGCGACCCATCCGGCAAATTCAGGCCGGATCCATCCATCCAGACATCTAATTTGGGTCCCGGATAGGTCTGTTCGGACAGACGCGGGCGCTGGTCTGTCCGATTTAAATACAAGCTGACCCAGTTGCATGCACACAATAGTCCTTCTCTCTACTCTCTTGGGCTGGCCTGTCCGATTTTGTCCGTTTTGGGTCGCACTGCTGGGCGCGGCTAGCCGGACAGGCCGGACCACGGCCCCAAAGTGACGCGGACCTACCCAAACAGATAGAAACGGACCGTTTCGGCCACGCGTTTGGGTCGGCCCGGTGGAGATGCCATAACTTCATATAGCTACGTTGTAATTCTTGTTGGAATTTGATGAGTTTTGTTGTTGGCGCATTAGACAAATTCTAAAATATTCTCTTTGGCCCATTTGTGCATGGCAGCATATGGCTATGCTAGTGGTGCCAAAGTTTAGTCCCACATTGCTAGTTGAGTGAGAGTTGCACCTCCTTATATACTAGGTTGTTCCACCACTCACTAAGGTGTGAGAAGAAGAGCAGCTTGTTGGAGATATGCCCAAGAGGCAATAATAAAAGTGGTTATTATTATATCTTTGTGTTTATGATGAATGTTTACATCCCATGCTATAATTGTATTATAAGGAAACACTGATACATGTGTGTTTTGTAAACATAAAAGAGTCCCTAGTAAGCCTCTTGTGGAACTAGCTTGTTGATTAAATGATGATCATGGTTTCCTGATCATGGACATTGGATGTCATTAATAACAAGGTTATATCATTAGGAGAATGATGTGATGGACACACACCCATAGTAAGCGTAGCATAAGATCAAGTCATTAAGTTCGTATTGCTATAAGCTTTCAAATGCATAGTAACCTAATCCTTCGACCATGAGGTTATGTTAATCACCATCACCGGATGGGTACTTTGATGACATCAAACACCGCTTCGTAACTGGGTGGTTATAAAGATGTCATTGGGTATTCTGAAAGTATGTGTTGAAGCGCATGGACCAAGATTGGGATTTGTCCATCCATATGACGGATAGATATGCTCTGGGCCCTCTCGGTGGAATGTCATCTAGTTAGCTTGCAAGCATGTGACTAGGTCACAAGGGATGACATAACATGGAACGAGTAAAGAGTACTTATCAGTAACGAGGTAGAACTAGGTATGGAGATACCGACGATCAAACCTCGGATAAGTAGAATATCGCGTGACAAAGGGAATTGGTTTCGTATGTTAATGGTTCCATCGATCACGAAGTCATCGTTGAGTATGTGGGAGCCATTATGGATCTCCAGATCCCGCTGATGGTTATTGATCGGAGAGGTGTATTCATCATGTCTACATATTCACGAACCGTAGGGTGACACACTTAAGGTTCGAAGTTGTTTTAAGTAGATATGGAATATGCGTTGGAGACCGAATGTTGTTCGGAGTCTCGGATTGGACCCGGGACATCACGAGGAGATCCGGAATTGTCCGGAGAATAAGATTCATATATTGGGGATCATTTTCTAAGTTAGGAAATGTTCCAGAGTATTTGTATGGGGATTCTAGAAGGTTTCGGAATATTCCGGAAGGTTCTAGGAGATTTCTTGGAGTTTTGCTTGAAAACCAAGAAAGGATCAAGGAGTCCTTGTGGGGCAAGACAAGGAGTCGTGGGGGAGGAGGACTTCTTCCCCCCTCCCAATCCGCCGGCCAAGGAAGGGAGGGGAGTCCTACTAGGACTCTCCCTCCCATGGCGCCTCCCTCCTTTAAATAGAGGGGTGGGGGCGCCACCCCCTTGCCCCCTCCACTTCATACCCTAGCTGTTGCCACTTTCCTCCTCCTTCCCTCTGCTCAGGCTTAGGCGAAGCCCTGCGGAATTCTCTACTCCACCACCACCACCACACCGTCGTGCTGCTGGGATTCCGTGGAGAAGATCTACTACCTCCGCTGCTTGCTGGAACAGGGAGAGGAAGGTCTGCTTCGACTCCGCACGTGTGACCGACTGCGGAAGCACTACCGGAACGCGGCGCCGGAAGGATCGTCCACACGATCTTGAGATCGGCAAGTGATCGACTACATCAACCCCGAGATCCAATCTCGTAACGCTTTCGGATCTACGAGGGTTAGTACAGATCTATCTCGTTGCACATGTCTAATAGATTAGATCTTGGCTTTTATCTAGATTAGATCTGGGTTTTGTTCGTTCTTGCGGTAGAAATTTTTTGTTTTCCATGCTACGAACCCATCAGTGGTATCAGAGCCATATCTATGCGTAGATCTGTTGCACGAGTAGAACACAATGGTTTTGTGGGCGTTGGTGCTCGTGCCGTCTTTTTCTTTGTGTACTTTGCATCTTGCGGTATGGTGGGATGAAGCGGCTCGGGCTAACCTTACATGTCATCGCACATGAGACTTGCTCCACGCTTGACGTGTAACTTGCTTTGCACAAGTGGCTTTGCGGGTGTCTGTCTCTCCCACCATAGTATAGATCCAATCTACACTTTGCACTCGATAGCACTTGTATCAACGTTGTGGTTCAGTTTCGTAGGTAAGATCCGTTCTTATTCGAAAGCCCCAAACCACGTAAAACATGCAAAGAAAATTAGAGGCGTCTAACTTGTTTTTGCAGGGGTTTTGTGATGTGATATGGCCATCATGTGATTGTGATTATATTTGATGTATGAAATGATCCTTGTTGTAATATGGCAACCGGCAGGAGCCTAATGGTTGTCTTTAATTCTGTTAAGACCTGCGTGTCTATTCATCTTGTAATAGCTTTATTTCAAGTAGTTGTAATAGTTGCTGGTGATGATGGACAACCATGAAGCGGCGCCACTGACCTTGACGCAATGCTGGTGATGATGGAGATCATGTCCGTGCTTTGGAGATGGAGATCAAAGGCATAAGAAGAAAGGACCATATCATATCACACTAATTATGAATTGCCTGTGATGTTAATCCTTTATGCATCTTGTATTGCTTAGATCGCGACGGTAGCATTATAAGATGATCCCTCTCACTAAATTTCAAGTAATAAAGTGTTCGTTCTTAGTTGGCACCGTTGCTAAGACTCGTCGTCTCGAAGCATCTCGTGATGATCGGATGTGATAGATTCTACGTGTGCATACAACGGGTGCAAGCCAGATTTGCACATGCGGAAACTAAGGTTTGTTGGAGGTATGCCCAAGAGGCAATAATAAAAGTGGTTATTATTATATCTTTGTGTTTATGATGAATGTTTACATCCCATGCTATAATTGTATTATAAGGAAACTCTAATACATGTGTGTGTTTTGTAAACATAAAAGAGTCCCTAGTAAGCCTCTTGTTGAACTAGCTTGTTGATTAATTGATGATCATGGTTTCCTGATCATGGACATTGGATGTCATTAATAACAAGGTTATATCATTAGTAGAATGATGTGATGGACACACACCCATAGTAAGCGTAGCATAAGATCAAGTCATTAAGTTCGTATTGCTGTAAGCTTTGAAATACATAGTAACCTAATCCTTCGACCATGAGGTTATGTCAATCACCATCACCAGATGGGTACTTTGATGACATCAAACGCCGCTTCGTAACTGGGCGGTTATAAAGGTGTCATTGGGTATTCTGAAAGTATGTGTTGAAGCGCATAGACCAAGATTGGGATTTGTCCATCCATATGACGGATAGATATACTCTGGACCCTCTCGGTGGAATGTCATCTAGATAGCTTGCAAGCATGTGACTGGGTCACAAGGGATGACATAACATGGAACGAGTAAAGAGTACTTATCAGTAACAAGGAAGAACTAGGTATGAAGATACTGACGATCAAACCTCGGATAAGTAGAATATCGCGTGACAAAGGGAATTGGTTTCGTATGTTAAATGGTTCTATCGATCACGAAGTAATCGTTGAGTATGTGGGAGCCATTATGGATCTCCAGATCCCGCTGATGGTTATTTATCGGAGAGGTGTCTTCATCATGTCTGCATATTCACGAACCGTGGGGTGACACACTTAAGGTTCGAAGTTGTTTTAAGTAGATATGGAATTTGCGTTGGAGACCGAATGTTGTTCGAAGTCTCGGAATGGATCTGGGACATCACGAGGAGATCCGGAATGGTCCAGAGAATAAGATTCATATATTGGGGATCATTTTCTAAGTTGGGAAATGTTCCGGAGTGTTTGTATGGAGATTCTAGAAGGTTTCGGAATGTTCTGGAAGGTTCTAGAGGATTTCTTGGAGTTTACTTGAAAATCAAGAAAGGGATCAAGGGAGTCCAAGTGGGGCAATACACGGATTCGTGGGGGAGGAGGACTCCTCCCCCCAACCCGCCGGCCCAAGGAGGAGGGGAGTCCTACTAGGACCCCCCCCTCCCCAGGCGCGCCTCCCTCCTTTAAATAGAAGGGAGGGGGCGCCCCCTCTTGCCTCTCTCTCACAACAACCAATCTCTGCCGCCTCTCTCCTCCACCTTTTCTTCTGCACAGGCATAGGAGAAGCCCTGCAGAATTCTCATCTCCACCACCACTACCACGCCGTCGTGCTGCAGGGATTCTGATGACTTCTTGAATCACTTGATTTTGAATCACTTGAAAGATGCGAAGCATGTCTAATGGGAAAAATGACTAAGACTCCATTCTCTGGTATAATGGAGCGAGCTACAGACTTATTGGAAATAATACATACCGATGTGTGCGGTCCAATGAGTGTAGCATCGCGTGGTGGATATCGTTATGTTCTCACTTTCACGGATGAATTGAGTAGATATGGGTATGTCTACTTTATGAAACATAAATCCGAAACTTTCGAGAAGTTTAAGGAATTTCAAAGTGAAGTGGAAAATCATCGTAACAAGAAGATTAAGTTTCTGCGTTCTGACCGCGGAGGTGAATATCTGAGTTATGAGTTTGGCATGCATTTAAAGAAATGTGGAATACTTTCACAGTTGACACCGCCGGGAACACCACAGCGTAATGGTGTGTCCGAACGTCGTAATCGAACTCTCTTAGATATGGTTCGGTCTATGATGTCTCTTACAGATTTACCGTTATCATTTTGGGGCTATGCATTAGAGACAGCCGCATTCACTTTAAATAGGGCACCATCTAAATCCGTTGAAACGACACCGTACGAATTGTGGTTTGGAAAGAAACCTAAGTTGTTGTTCCTTAAAGTTTGGGGTTGCGAAGCATATGTAAAGAAGTTATAGCCTAATAAGCTTGAACCCAAAGCGGAGAAATACGTCTTCATAGGATACCCTAAAGAAACAATTGGGTATACCTTCTATCATGATCCGAAGGCAAAGTTTTCGTTGCTAAGAATGGATCCTTTCTGGAGAAGGAATTTCTCTCGAAAGAAGTGACTGGAAGGAAAGTAGAACTCGACGAGGTTATTGAACCTTCTTTCGGAGTTGAGAGTAGCGCAACACCGGAAGATGTTTCTGTGCCGCCTGCACCAACTGGAGAGGAAACTAATGATGATGATCATGAAACTTCGAACGAAGTTACTACTGAACCTCGCAGGTCAACGAGGGTCCATACCACTCCTGAGTGGTATGACTCTGCCTTGAACGTCATGTTAGTGGACAACACTGATGACCCTGCGACTTATGAAGAAGCTATGGTGAGCCCAGATTCCAACAAATGGCTAGAAGCCATGAAATCCGAAATGGGATCCATGTACGAAAACCAAGTATGGACTTTGGTGGACTTACTGGATGGCCGTAAGGCTGTCGAGAACAAATGGATTTTCAAAAGAAAAACAGATGCTGATGGTAATGTTACCGTCTATAAAGCTCGACTTGTCGCGAAAGGGTTCCGACAAATTCAAGGAGTTCACTACGATGAGACTTTCTCACCAGTAGCGAAGCTAAAGTCTGTGAGGATTATGTTAGCAATCGCTGCATATTTCGATTATAAAATTTGGCAGATGGATGTCAAAACGGCGTTCCTTAATGGTGACATTGAGGAAGAGTTGTATATGGTACAACCCAAGGGTTTTGTCGATCCTAGTGATGCTGATAAGGTATGCAAACTTCCGCGCTCCATTTATGGACTGAAGCAAGCATCCCGGAGTTGGAATCAACGTTTTGATAAAGTAATCAAAAACTTTGGATTTATACAAACTTATGGAGAAGCTTGTATTTACAAGAAAGTGAGTGGGAGCTCTGTAGCATTCCTAGTACTATATGTAGATGACATATTGTTGATTGGGAATGATATAGAACTTCTTAATAGCGTCAAAACTTATTTGAATAATAGTTTTTCAATGAAGGATCTTGGCGAAGCGGCATATATTCTAGGCATCAAGATTTATAGAGATAGATCAACACGCCTAATAGCGCTTTCACAAAGTACATACTTAGATAAAGTTCTAAAGAAGTTTAGAATGGAAGAGAGCAAGAAAGGGTTTGTGCCCATGTTGTCAGGTAAGACCTTGAGTAAGACTCAAAGTCCGGCTACTGCAGAAGATAGAGAAAAGATGAATAATATTTCCTATGCCTCGGCCATAGGTTCTATCATGTATGCCATGCTGTGTACAAGACCGGATATAGCACATGCTGTTAGTTTGACTAGCAGATATCAAAGTGATCCTGGAATGGAACACTGGACAGCGGTCAAGAATATCCTAAAGTACCTGAATAGGACTAAGGATATGGTTCTTTCTTATGGAGGTAATGAACAGCTTGTTGTAAATGGTTACACTGATGCTAGTTGGAACACCGATCCAGATGACTCGAAGTCACAGTCTGGATACGTATTTATTTTGAATGGTGCTGCAGTGAGCTGGAGGATTGCCAAGCAAAGCGTTGTGGCGAAATCTTCAACTGGATCGGAATACATAGCTGCTTCGGAGGCTGCACAAGAAGCCATATGGATGAAGGAGTTCATTACTGAACTTGGCGTGGTTCCCAGTGCGTTAGATCCGATGGCCATCTACTGTGACAACACAGGTGCCATAGCTAATGCACAGGAGCCAAGGTCACATAGCAAGCTGAAGCACATCAAGCTACGTTTCCATGCTATTCACGAGTATGTCCGAGATGGTGACATAAAGATTTGCAAAGTACACACTGATCTGAATGTGGCAGATCCGTTGACTAAACCTCTCCCTAGAGCAAAGCATGACCAACACCAGAACGCCATGGATGTTAGGTATATTACCATGTAATTTAGATTATTGACTCTAGTGCAAGTGGGAGACTGTTGGAGATATGCCCAAGAGGCAATGATAAAAGTGGTTATTATTATATCTTTATGTTTATGATGAATGTTTACATCCCATGCTATAATTGTATTATAAGGAAACACTGATACATGTGTTTTTTGTAAACATAAAAGAGTTCCTAGTAAGCCTCTTGTGGAACTAGCTTGTTCATTAAATGATGATCATGGTTTCCTGATCATGGACATTGGATATCATTAATAACAAGGTTATATCATTAGGAGAATGATGTGATGGACACACACTCATAGTAAGCGTAGCATAAGATCAAGTCATTAAGTTCGTATTGCTATAAGCTTTCAAATGCATAGTAACCTAATCCTTCGACCATGAGATTATGTTAATCACCATCACCGGATGGGTACTTTGATGACATCAAACACCGCTTTGTAACTGGGTGGTTATAAAGGTGTCATTGGGTATTCTGAAAGTATGTGTTGAAGCGCATGGACCAAGATTGGGATTTGTCCATCCATATGATGGATAGATATGCTCTGGGCCCTCTCGGTGGAATGTCATCTAGTTAGCTTGCAAGCATGTGACTAGGTCACAAGGGATGACATAACATGGAACGAGTAAAGAGTACTTATCAGTAACGAGGTAGAACTAGGTATGGAGATACCGACGATCAAACCTCGGATAAGTAGAATATCGCGTGACAAAGGGAATTGGTTTCGTATGTTAATGGTTCTATCGATCACGAAGTCATCGTTGAGTATGTGGGAGCCATTATGGATCTCCAGATCCCGCTGATGGTTATTGATCGGAGAGGTGTCTTCATCATGTCTGTATATTCACGAACCGTAGGGTGACACACTTAAGGTTCGAAGTTGTTTTAAGTAAATATGGAATATGCGTTGGAGACCGAATGTTGTTCGGAGTCTCGGATTGGATCCGGGACATCACGAGGAGATCCGGAATTGTCCGGAGAATAAGATTCATATATTGGGGATCATTTTCTAAGTTAGGAAATGTTCCGGAGTATTTGTATGGGGATTCTAGAAGGTTTCGGAATGTTCCGGAAGGTTCTAGGAGATTTCTTGGAGTTTTGCTTGAAAACCAAGAAAGGATCAAGGAGTCCTTGTGGGGCAAGACAAGGAGTCGTGGGGGAGGAGGACTTCTTCACCCCTCCCAATCCGCCGGCCAAGGAAGGGAGGGGAGTCCTACTAGGACTCCCCCTCCCATGGCGCCTCCCTCCTTTAAATAGAGGGGTGGGGGCGCCACCCCCTTGCCCCCTCCACTTCATACCCTAGCCGCCGCCTCTCTCCTCCTCCTTCCCTCTGCTCAGGCTTAGGTGAAGCCCTACAGAATTCTCTACTCCACCACCACCACCACACCGTCGTGCCGCTGGGATTCCGTGGAGAAGATCTACTACCTCCGCTGCTCGCTGGAACGGGGAGAGGAATGTCTGCTTCGACTCCGCACGTGTGACCGACTGTGGAAGCGCTGCCGGAACGCGGCGCCGGAAGGATCGTCCACACGATCTTGAGATCGGCAAGTGATCGACTACATCAACCCCGAGATCCAATCTCGTAACTCTTTCGGATCTACGAGGGTTAGTACAGATCTATCTCGTTGCACATGTCTAATAGATTAGATCTTGGCTTTTATCTAGATTAGATCTGGGTTTTGTTCGTTCTTGTGGTAGAAATTTTTTGTTTTCCATGCTACGAACCCATCAGAGCTCCCGCGCACTCCTCCTCTGACGCCGCCTGTCTCGCCTCGTCATGACACGCGCGTGCCGCGGGTTACGGGAATCTCGCCGAGCCGAGCTTTATTTTTGCTAGTCGGGAAAATTAATCATAGATTAATTATGAGTCATTAACGGACACGTTATTAGTCAGCCGTTTCTAGTCTTCATGGCATGTGGGATGTTACTGACTCGGACGTGTGCTGAGTCGTCTCACGATCTCCCTGACTTGCGCTATATAAGCGTCTGCGCTAAACCTAATCGGCAAAAAAAAACTACATACGCGTCTCCTTCCAGTCTATTGCGCCGCTGCCTTCGTCTTCCCTATCCCGGCTTGCGGCGGGCACCGCAGATCGGAACAATAGGCCTCCGGAACCCTGCCTTCTTGTGAACCTGTACGGGTGAGGGGCGATTAGATTTTTGGGGAGCGCTTCCGCGCGACTACTGACGCCATCACGAACGACTCCTTCCCCGACGAGGACTTCTTTCCGGACATCAGCAGCCTCTGTATCAACGACATGGCCGACGACGCCACTGCCACCGCCGCGGCTGCTGATCCCGCTGCTATACCGTATGTAACCCTGAAATTTCTATTCTGCTAGAGTTTTTTACTCTAGCGTTTGGTGTAGATGTGATAGGTTTATCCTATTTAGATATAATCTGTTTATCTACTTTGTTGATCTGCACGATTAGTTTTGATACTATCTATATGATCATGCTTTATCACTTTATTATTCAGATTAAATCATATAGATTATTGCTTATATTTTCAACAATTCTGGTAAAAAAAATAGTGTTGCCTATGGCAGGAAACTCATGTGGCCCTTTTTGTGCAGTGCTGCTGCATCGTGTGGACACGAGATAGCCCAGCGAGGCGAGTAGCCTGCAGACTGCAGCAGTGCGGTCGATTGGATTGCACGCAAGACAGCCGCCCTAGCTAGCAGAGAGACAGGGAGAGGACAGGTTCATCAATCTGCAAAGTGGAAGCTAGGGCCCTGTGTTCTTCTCCTTGTTACTACCCGGGAGGTGCCCACAACTTCTATCTGGATACCATGTCGGTCTCATGATCATGTACCCGGAAGTATATTTGAACTGGAAATGCTTGTGGTCGCACTTCGCAGGCAATGAAGATTTGACATTGATGTGTTCCACTTGCAAGTCCTGAGGTTGTTTCCAAGCAATAGACTAGAGAAGAAAAGAAAAGGCGGCTGTAGTACATTGTGGCAGCAAAGGGATTGGTTAACCTAAGAAATGCATGGTCCACAGGGGACAATTTGAAACAGATTTGGTAATGATTTCTCCACCTAACTAATTCTATGCTCAGGAAAGACGAGGAGGAAAACTCGATGAAAAACGGCGAAAACAATAGTAGCAGGGAGCGGGTCAATGCTGGCTCCACGATGCCTGAATGCATGGGTCCTAATAAAAGGCAGCGGGTAATCGGCTGCAGCTTTATTCATGTTCTCTTCTGACTATTATTACAAACTCTAAGACTAACCTTGCACAAGTCGGCGTTGGAAGATGATGGCTCCATGAAAGTCCTGCTTTATTCCTCGTATTGTACCTTTCAGGGAAATTACTGGAATTATCGTTAAAGACACACAGTTTCATCGGTGCCTCATACTTCTCATGCCACATTAGCTATTTTGTACTTCTATTTGACTTTGATTATTGTTTTCTAGCCATTCAATTTACATCATTTATTTTTTGTTCACCTCTTATAGTATCTTGATGGATATAATAGAGTGTCCAACACCTGGATGGCTAGTATTCAGGGTGCCCGGACACTTATCTGACACGTTGGGCAGCTGCTCCATCGGCGCCCCAATAGTCTCTTCCAATAGATATTGTGGTATTTTTTTTGGAAATGATCATATTTCTACCAAAGGGCATTTTCACCGGCGCCGCCGATAGGGCTACTGGCAAAAGCGCCGAACAAGCAGTTTAGGGGCGTAGGCACTATCTCCTGTGGGAATGGGAAGGGTTGCTCAAAGGAATATCCCGATAATTCTGGCCCAATATGTTTTTCTCATTTTCTAATCATTTGATACCTAAACTAGTCTCATACAACATTATAAATATTATTACACCTAGATTTACACAAATGCTTGGTTTGTTAGCACACATGCTCAACAGGATCCAAGAGAAAACATCTCGTTCATCACAAATTTGCTTGATCATCTTCACCTTTTCCTTGTTTGCATCACTAGTTTTCATAAGAAACCATTAGTTTTGCTCCATCACATGAATCTCAGTTGGGTCCACTCGCTTCTTCACATCTGCTAGTAAACTTGTGTATTATCCACCTTGTTCTTCTCTTCAAATAAATTTCTTATCCACCTTGTTCTTATCAACTATGAGCGATAACATGCTAACAAATCTAAACTTGCACCACTAGGGTTAGATGTCACTTACGGCGAGTTGCACATTGGATGATGAGGACGACATCTCGGAGAAGTGGGCAAAGAAGACTTGTCGCAGAGGAGCTCGATCGACCGGAGTAGGCGACGCCGCTTACCTGCTCGTCGGTGAAGAAGATGATTTGGAGGAGGGGGCTAGAAAGGGGCAAATGGTGGCACGGGATTCTGCGGTGAGGGGGCGGCGTAAATAGGTGGTGCAAATCGGCGGAAGGTGACCCAATTTCTCCTGCCGGATTTTCGCGTACGCAGGCGAGCTCCCACCATCTCTCTCTTACACGCTCGCGTGCATCGTTTTCCCTAGCGAGCGCGAAAAAAGTTGGCTCTGTGAAAACGTTCGATTTGGCCGTTCCTCCGGAGTCGGATAAAGGAGTGCTTCAAACCCATGTGATGCAAAGATTCCTTTTTGCAGGAGCAACCAAACGAGCAAAAACGACTAGGTGGGCAACCAAACACGTCCTAACTAAGCTAATCACTTATATAGGATATAGAGAAGTTGAAATGTATAATACCACCTCTCAAAAAAAAGGAGTCTCGTGTGTAGATCTAGAGACGAAATATTCTTTGGAATATCTGCTGCAAGTCATTTGGGGAAAATCCAAATAATAATAGACCACAATCGAGGGGTGTCGAGGAAAATGGAAGTGGCTATTTCTTGATCGACTTAAAGATAGTCATTTCTCAACCGACACCTCTGGTTCCATTGCTTTGACCGCCTAGGTCGAATAGTTCATAGTGTTTACTGAGAAATTTTCCAGTTGCCTGTGAAATAGGAAAACAGTTACAATATGTTGTGCATCCTCATCCCGTCATATATGATTTTTAGTCAGTTGGTTTCTCCTTATATAAAACCAATGACCGGACGAAAAAGTATGATTATTATATATGGTTCTACGTAATAGAGTGTGGCAGTAATATGTTTTGCACAGTATGTGGTTTCCAAATTAATTGCCATGGGACCGACTAGTTCTTTTTGGAAGACATGGGACCGACTAGTTAGCTCCAGGAGAAAACCCACGGCTCAGTTTTTTTTTTCCAAAGGATCAGAAAATCCACGGCTCGCGACATTCTCTTGGCACGCGCCGGCGCTGTCTACGTCGCCTCGGCCGGAAAACCCGACCCGGCTGTGCAGCCACACGGAAAGCTCCAAGGAGCGCACGAGCGAGAACAATCCATGGTTCTGGCTTTGCAAAAGCACACAAAAGGAAGACCGGAAGAAGACAGAACAGCGCAACTTTGAACCTCGTTTCCTTTTCTTGTTTCTTCCTTGGTATGTAATCCGCAATTAAATGAGACTTTCTCTCCCCTTTTCACTTTCCCGGTCACTGGTAAGGTCGAACCAGGCTGAACGACGCCTTTCCGAGCGCGGCGGGGCAGACGGGAAAGCAACTGATGAGGAGGAACAGAAGCTCCTTGCCGGTGCCGCCGCCCGCACCGCGCTGCGAACTCACGAGTCACGACAGACAGGCCACACCAGTCCATGATTGCCGGGTGGGGCACGCGACGGTTGGCTCACCGGCCGGCGAGCGAGCGACACCATGATGCCAGAGTACTCATCAATCATCACGCCCGCGTCCCACACTGCGCCCTCTCTGCTAGCCAACGGCAGCCAGCCGGTTTAGCCGAGACGCGCGGCGCGGGACGTCCAAAAACTTGTGCCGGCCGCAGTGGCCAGCGACGAGAGAGAGAGAGAGAGAGGTGCCGGGTGGGGCCGGAAAGCGGCGCGGCGTGCGTTCCCTTGTCGGCGCGGGAGGGCCCCGGCCGAGCTACCGCTGAGGATTGCGACTTGCGATTATATTTCAGCGAGGCCGCCGGCGTCGTGGCATTGCGCGTATGGCGCGCGGTGGTGGGGCACGGACTCCACTACGCCACTACCGGCAGGCAGAAGGCAGCGGGAGCACCGCGCTACTGTGCTTGAGCCGTGACTCCTCACTTGCCATCGACGATAGTACAAGTGCAGCTCGGGGCTGGAGCTGAGCGTGGCCATCATTGGTGAGAAGCTAGAGAGAGGATACGGCCCGAAAGAGATGTGAGGTGTCAGCTTCCTTCACTTCTTTGCTACTCTTGGGACTTGTCGATCAGACTCAAGCTGATCCTCTTCCAGTCTTTCTCCTACCATGCACGGATTATTTTTTTAACATCACTACCATGCACCGATGATCACCGACCCGCGGACCACGTGAAGAAGTATTTTAAGTTTGATCAAACTGAATATATCTTTAAGAGCTCTAAGCTCTGTTGAATTAGAGGTCTCTCCTTGCTGGCGTGTCGTGTGTGGATTGCTAGACATGCTATGCTCCTTAAGTATATGTAGAAAATGTTTATTTAAAGATGGTTTAAAGATTGAACGGACCCCGCCTCGCGTGGATGGTGGTGTATCTGGCCGGCCGCCTCACCCAGTTATTATAGATAAGCATGATTGTCATTTTATAATTTTTTACTCGCAAAACAAGTTAGCTAATAAAAACATATATTAACCGCTTAACAAGTACACAAATACCGAGAGAGTGACTAAGAGCAAGTACAATAAGGTCCAGTCAGCAGACTATAGGACTTAAAATAATATATTTGTGCTTAGTTGGATGAGAGAGAAGAGGAGAGAGAAGAGGACTGGGTGCTTAGTTAAGAGCCAGCTGCAGCACGTGCTCCTAGGCACTATGTGAGAGTGAAAAGTAAACCATACATTAATAAAATAGTATATTTATACCTCTAACTATTGTACATGTTGGCTATTAGATTGACTCTAGATGACATGGACATGGCTTATAGTCAACAGCTGGCTCTACTATTGCCCTTGCTCTAATGTTCACATCTGACAAGAAAATTGTTCACTTGGTACAAAATAAAATATACGTATTTTTACAAAATGTTCATCGATCTAAAAAAACCTCATTTGATTGTAGATATATGTTCACGTAAAAAATATTCACAATGTTGGAAAAAATTCATCGGTACCCAAAAACTCTCACACGTCTGCAAAAAGATGTTCACATAATTTCAAAAATTATTCACAGGTTTGAAAAATGTTCAACGGTTTAAAAAAATCTTATGGGTCTGAAAAAGATATTGATATAAATCTAAAAAGTATTTGTGGCTACGAAAAAAGTTTGTCGGTTTAAAAATTGTCAGGGGTCTAAAAAAAGAAGTTCACATAATTTTAGAATTTGTTCATCGGTTTAAAGCATATTCATTGGTCTAAAAATATCCGTACTGTTCATCAGACTAAAAAGATGTTCATGTGTTCCACAAAAAATATTTATATGTTTTTTAAAAGAAAAGGTAAATAATAATATATAAAATAAAAGAGAAAGGAAAAAGACATGAAAATATTGAGAAAAATGAAGAAATAAAAACAAAACAATATAAACTAAATTTCGGTGGAAACAAAATGAAAATATTGAATAAAAAACCGTGAAAAATGAAGAGATAAGAACTCGAAGAAAATTGTAGAATGAGAAAAAAGTCAAAAAAATATAAAGAAAAATAAAAAGAAGAAGAAAACATCCTAAAACATCGAATAGAAACAAGTACTACTAGAATGAGGATGCGACACGAACTTCTGAAAGAAAATAGCTACACGATGAAAGAACTTGGGCCGATCCATGCGGGAGGCTGTTGTAGGCCAGTCGGTGCTCCACCTCACTATGCGCCATATTAGTGGTTGTGTTTTGATGCTCGGTTGACCGGTGGTTTGTGGTTGGCTGGGTCATGCCCGCTGCCTAGGGCTTGCCAGCCAGTGTGTTGTTGCTTCCCTGTCGGTGGAATTGAGTTCCTATGGTTTGTTTATGTCCTTTCGGTTGGGCCCTATGGACATCTTTGTTCGGTGCGGGTCAGCCTATCTGCGTGCCTTTTGTGTGTGTAGCGTTGCGACAGGCCGTGTGTAGCTGCATGTGTTCTAAGTTAAGGGAGTCGTGGGGCGCGAGGTCGGTTCATTATTGTTTCTCTCTTTTGCTCTTCTTTTCCATGGTGGTAGTTTTCTTTGGTGTTGTGGTGACTTCCTTGTTCTTCACCTCCTGAGCTTCATCGGTGCAGCGTGTGGTTTTGGGCGTGGGCGCTGCGCACACACGTGTTCCCCGGGGCTACCACCCGCTCGGGTTCATTTCCTCTAATCTCTACTCTGTATTTTTCTTCAATGATATTATGAGACTGGTTCCGCTGGCGTGGTTCGCTGTTTGGGTATGTGCGTGATGTGGATTTGTGGTGGTGGTCGTTGTGGCGGTTGGCCGTTGGTCAAGTCCAATGCGTGGATGTGCTGTCGGTTTCTGGATTTGAGGTTGCCTCAAACACAATTCATGGCTATTTTTTTATTGTTTTCATATTTTGTTTGCTATTGCCATTTTGGTTAGCACATCGTGTGTGGTTAGGCGTGGGTCATTGGTGGTTCAACGAGTGCGGGGTCTCGGTGCCAGCGTGCTCGAAATTTTGTTGTTGTTCCTTGTGCGATAGGTTTGAGGCTGATGTGCCTAGGGTCGTATGTTTATTGCTTCATTGAGTGGACTCTAGGGCAGTCGCACGCGATCGGAAGTGTTTTGTATTTTATTTGTCGTTGCTTGACATTTTCATATCTTTCTTGTTCTGGTTCGTTGTCTATCTTTTTTGTTGTTTATATAAATTAGTGCTTGTATGTTGTGTATGTGTCCTCGTATTTCTGCTGCTCATGGTTTTGCTGGGTTCATTGATACTTCCTTGGGCATTTTTCTTTGTGTTTTTATGCTGACGTCATTGTTTTTCCCCAATATGCTCTAGATGATTGGGGTTCGCTTGGTGGAACAAACCCATGCCACATCGAACAAAATAAGAAAAATATATATACCTCAGCAACCTGAGCATCTGCCATAAAATTAAAATGCCACTGCCAGAGGACGGCACAGCAAAGCGCGCTAGGTTCATCTAGTCTATATCTTGCAGAGGAAGGCGCGGCAAAGCGCGCTAGGTTCATCTAGTCTATATCTTAATCTCGTTGAGTTTCGGCTGATTTGAGGGCACTCGCCGCTCAGGATGCAAGTGGGAGCGGGCATCTTAAGCTCGATGAGTTTCGGCTGATTTGAGGGTACTTGCCGCTCAGGATGCAAGTGGGAGCGGGTTGTCTGCGGCGCAGCCTAATTTAGCTCACGTAAAATCGTATGCGGATGTAGGTGGATAAAATAGAAAAATATTTAGCTGACCCGCTTAGCCCACTTCTAGCTTGTATATCCCACGTGCCGAGTCGGTGGAGTCTTCCACGCCAATTTAGCGTGCGTCGCCACCAGACTTTCATTATCCTGACCGCTACACCACGACCTCATCTGCTTAGCTATCAGTACAACTTTGGTCCCCATGCACATGTACGTTTTAACCGCATATACGCTTAGCTCCTATTACAGCTTTAGACTTCCTACTTACACGAGAGCTTTTTTTTCATCTCAAGTAGGAAGTCGGGAATTGATTAATTTTAATATACTATATATTAAATAGTGTCTAGATATATAAAAATTTAGCAAATCTATGACACATGTTTCAAAATAGAATATCGGGAACTTGCTTAAATTTGAATGTACCTATATACTAAAGTGTCTACATATATCCAAATTTAGACAAATCTACGATATGTATTTTGAGACGGAAGAAGTAATACTATACGGGACTATCTAGGAAAATACACCCGCCACGGAACTTTTTGCGAGCTGCCGCGAAGTTCCGCTTATCCTTCACGAGCGCATGCAAGACCGTCCCACTTGCACCCTGACTTGCCGCGCGTGGTATCTCTGGTTGTTGGCATGTGCCGCACACCTTGTTCCTTTACACGTGAGGTTAGGCATACTTTAGCGATCAATTTGGTTTGTATCCGGCCGTTTTTCTCTCGCTGCATCAACTGCATCATATCTCCTCTTCTGTTAAAAAATGCCAGCGCCTCTCTCTCACCCTCTCGCTGGCGGCTAGGCCTAGATGGCGTAAGTGGGGGGAGGCGCCGCTGGTAGTCTACTGCGACATGGATACACGAGGGAAGGTCACCAGCGGTGCAGCATACAGACTACGTCATATTTTTCGACTCCGACCGCTAGAGCAGGAGGCTTCTGGCATGGGAAGGTGCGCTTGGATGAGCTGCTTCCCGTGCTTCAGGCCGAGCTTGGAGGCGGAGGCTGAGAAGAAGACAGGGCGGCGATGAGGACAACGCGAGGAAGCAGGATCCAACAGCTTTTCTTGAAGAATGGACATAGTTTTATTTCTCTGAGACTACTTGACCACAGCCAGCTATAATCTATCGGTGTATTTGTTTATCAACGACGCTAAAAAACCTAAAAAAAACTATATTAAAAACATTTACATGTTAACAATGCCAACAAGTGTCAGAACACACTATAGACGGCGCGGCGAAGCGCGCTTATCCATCTAGTAATATAAAAACATCAGGGCATCTCCACCAGCCGAGCGACGCAAACCGGCGCCACATCTAGTCCGTTTCTTTTCGAATGCGTCGTCCTACGGACATAATTTGGGTCGTGGTCCGACCTGGCTGGTCGGGGTGCCCAACTGCGCGACCCCTCTGATCGCGCTGACCTGTATGAAAAAATTCGTAATTTCAAACACAACTAAAAATGCTCAAAATTGAAGAAATTTTACAGTAATTCTTAGATACATAGGAAGTAAAAAAAGAAAACCCTAGAATCTATTTGGCGGTGGCGGTGGCAGCGTGGCCATCTACTTGTCGTCGTCGGAGACGAGGTCGACCCACGCCAGCGGGTTCGAGAGGTTCGCCAGCGGCAAGACATGCTGCATGGGCGCTGACGGGTTGACCACCTGCCCCCGAGGAGCCATGGCTGTTGCCGCTTCCGCCGGTCAGACCGTTGCCGCTTCTGACGGATAGTCTGATGCCACCGACCCTAGGTTGCTACCGTGTGGGCTAGCGGTCGCAGTGGGAGGACTCGCGCTCGGTCCGATTCTGTTGAGGCCGACGCATCCGCGGCCCAAATTTGATGCCCTGATGGATCGCGCCGGACGTGTCGGTCCGAATACGCCGTACCGCTGGAGAGCGCGTACATGGCTCCCGTGTCCGACTCCGATGGGTCGACGCGTTCAGACGCGTGCAGACCAGATGGGTCGACGTGCTGGAGATGCCCTATAGAAGTCTATTTTACGGATTTGCTAGTTCTCGTTGTATGTCTCAATTACCTCTCTTAGCATTGGACTTACCACGCGATTTGTGCAACGTGCTAGTACACCTAAGTTGCAACTAGGTTGTAGAGTTTGATGAGCTGCAACCTAGAATTAGTATAAATTGTAAGTTATAAGTTAGTTGCAACTGAAAATTAATACAAATATTTGGATGACGTCAGCTAATTGAGACTAAAAAATTCTCAGACACCTTAGATCTAGACGCTCATTATATTTTGAGACATCGTACCACACCTATGTTGTTGTAATAGTCAAATTCACGACTATCCAACATTCCATTGAGTCTCTTCTTAAGTACACCTCTGAAACTATGAAAAGAATTCTTTCATCTTAAATTAATTATCTTAGGTTTTTCAAAATAAGAAATATGTAGTTATGAAATATATCTAGATATATCTCTATCTACACAAATCCAAGTATAGTTAGGCATGGGCAGCCCGGCCCAAAAAAAGCCCGACGGGCCGAGCCTGGACTGCACTCTTGATGCCCGTGAGCAACTCGGGCAAGGATTGGGCCCGGGGAAAGGCAGAAATAGGGAAGGCCGGTGGTATTTTGCATAGTTCGGACCGGGTCTGGATTTTTAGGCCCGACAGGCCCGGGCCTAGGAAATGCGCGGGTGGGCTTCTTCCGGCCCGGCCTGAGAAACGTCCAGGTATAAATCCAAAACAACTAACTTGAAACAGAGGAAATAGCTTTTTTAGAAAATATAAAAGAATTTAAATACGTGAATTTTTGGCTCCTAGCAGCACGCGCGCCCTATATCCAGGGGCCGTAAGACACTGTATGATAGGTGGACAAAGTAGCAATTAAGTGGCGAAATAGATTTCACAAAATACAAGAAGGATATGTACTCCGTGGGCGTCAGCCTTGCGTCAACAGTACAACCTGCTACCTGAAAAATAGTTGTCTCCGGTCGATCTATAGGTAGTTCGAGAAAGCGAGAAAATTGATACTATAGCTTCATCTGGACCAATTGACCGAGGAGGTGTGCTTCCATGCTCTCCCATCCCACTCAAAAGTCATTAAACGTCAAGGGGTACAGAGGTCTTTTCCCGATGTAGTTATTGCACCCGTTGAGCGTGGCGTGGCGGATACTGGTTTCCCCTATATACCTAGGAATTGGTATACGGTACCTACGAATTGGTATACGGTATCGAATGTATCCACCTCTACGTACAGAATCATTCGCACGTCCTAGCTTGGTCCTGCCATTCCAACGCACCTGTCGGTGATCACCGTCAACACTGGCCACCTCCCTACAGGCCATATTAGTGCCTTTTAGCAAGCCAAGGGCGTCCACTGTGTGCATCCTCCCGCCTCTTGATCCCCACTCAACCCTAC
This sequence comes from Avena sativa, assembly GCA_916181665.1. Classification (NCBI taxonomy): domain Eukaryota; kingdom Viridiplantae; phylum Streptophyta; class Magnoliopsida; order Poales; family Poaceae; genus Avena; species Avena sativa. The sequence continues at coordinate 523,218,976 of OV702287.1, read as the reverse complement.
CATACCCACGCACCCATCGGCGATCGCCATCAGCACCGGCCACGTCCCCGTCCTATCCATATCGGTGCCTTCTCGGCAACCCAAGGGAGGCCACTGTGAGAATCCTCTGCTTCTAGATCATAGGGGCATTCAGATCATGTTCGAATCTATCAGCATGCGCCTCCAAATCTTGATCGATCTTAGGATGGCATCACCGGATCCATAGCTAGTGTTCCACCAAAAAGATCTTCCACACCCGTGAGCAGTCTCGCCACCAACACCCAGAAACAATGAGTAGTTGCACTTCGCATACCCTCTCTTCCCATATCTGTTGGCAAGGCAGCTTAGGGTTTCTGTTTTAGGTCTAAAATCAACCTCTAAGCATATTAGTTTGATTTTCGTTCTATGTTAGGTCATGAGGTCAATGAAAGAACTTGTGAGAGGTAGCATGGAAAGATGTTACAGTTAGGTGATAGATTCAGCTTCTACACTAATTGAGACAGCCATAGTATCCCTTGCAACATTGGGTTTTGATGTCAGAATTGAGGAATTTTATAGTCATTTGTGATGCACTGATTCTGTTATTGTTGTTGATCTGTAGTGTTCGAACAGATGCATGACTCTAGGCCTAGTTGGCGGATTCGAGACGCAACACGTGGTACTGCGACTGGAGCAAAGTCGGCAACGACGTCTTCAACAAAATTGCTATGCATTTGGACACTACCAACATCGTCATGCTGGTTGCATCCTCCAAGGACTTGTACCGCCAAGTCGCCAACGTAAAAGGTAGTAGATGGCCCCAACGACCATTGATGGACATTGGTCTCCTACAACGATGTCTACGACCACAAGATCTGGTGTGACTTCACCCTGTGCGGGTCCACGGAGTGAGGATGCGACTCTTTCACCCCGCCATTGCCTTTCCCTCAGCTCTTGGACCACTTGAGAGTATCCCACAAGAGGCATGTGCCTGAAATGTCCTACAACCACAACTACTGGTGAAGGGAATATGCCCGAGAGGCAATAATAAAGTGGTTATTATCTTAATCCTTGTTTATGATAAATATTTATTTTGCATGCTATAATTCTATTAGTTGAAAATGTTAATACATGTGTGTTTAATAAACAAATAACGGGTTCCTAATTATGTCTCTCTTATAAACTAGCTCGTTGATTAACAAGATGATCAAGGTTTCCTGATCATGGACATTGGATGTTGTTAATAACGAGGTCACAACATTGGTTGACTGATGTGATGAACATTCATCCGAAGTATATAAATACGATCAAAGTCATTGTGTTTAAATTTCTATAACATCGTACGGAGTAATTCTAGTCCTTAGACCATGAGATCATGTCAATCACTAATACTAGAAGAGTAACTTGATAACATCAAACGTCACACCGTAACAAGGTGACAATAAAGGTGGGCTCAGATACTCCGAAAGTGTTATGTAGAGGCTCATGGATCAAGAGTGGGATTTGTCCATCCCGATGACGGATAGATATACTCCGGGCCCTCTCGGTTATATCACATTGAGATAGCTTGCAAGCAAGTGATGTGATTACTAGAATGTTATATCACGGGAACGAGAAAATAGTGCATGTCGGTAACGAGAGAAACTAGGTATGGAGATACCGATGATCGAATCTCGGACATGTAATATATCGCGAGACAAAGGGATTTAATTACAAACGTTAAAGGTTCACATGATCACTGGAGTCATCGTTGAATGTGTGGGAGTCAGTATGGATCTCTAGGTCCTGCTGTTGATTGTTGATCAGAGAGAGGTCTCGATCGTGTCTACATTATTCGCGAACCGTAGGGTGACACACTTAAGGGATACCGACACCATTTAGGAGGAAATGTGTTTCAGATAAAGATTATGAAAGCGATGGAATCATTTCGATGGAAACCGGAATTGTTTCGAGTGAAATTGTAGAAACTGGTTCTGCATGTGATATTGAAATGCTGCAAGGGGTTTTATGTGTATGTTTGTTAATTAAATTAAATAACAAAATTATGAATAAAATAAATAAAATAGTTTTATTAAATCAGAGATGCATTAATTTTGATGGAAAATTAATGCAACTTTGAGTGGAGATGGAATTAATGGTAATGGGCTAAGTGGAAGCTCCACTCACCATTATGGAGGGACAGGTGGGGGGACACCATGCCCATGCGCATGGAGCCATGGGGTCTGCCCCTCCTCCTATAAAAAGGAGCTCCCTTGGTCTTCCACTCTCACACCTCCTCATGAAGGATCTCTCTTCCCCTCTAGAAATTATTACCATGGTCTCGGATTAGCGAGACACATGTTCCCGGTGGCTTTGTCTGGAAGGAGTTGCTACTTCCGCTGCACTGCTGGAGCAAGGACGCGGAGGTTTTCGGGGTACCCGACGTGTGTGCTATCATGGATGCACTGCTGCTTTGCGGTTCTAGACTTGATGGTGTACGACTATATCATACACGAGTACAACTTCGTAACGCTTTGTCGCTCTTCAAGGGTATGTTCTCTATGGATGTATATCCACCTGTTGATTGTATCTAGGTAGATAGATCTTGGTGCTTAGTAGTTCACATCGTAGGAATTTTTTTGTTTTCTATGCTGCGAACCCAACAGTGGTATCAGAGCCTGATCTATGCGTAGATGCTTTGCACGGGTAGAACACATTTGAATATGTGGGTGTTGATGATCATGTTATTGCATATTCTATGTATTTTGGATATTGGTGGCATAGTGGGATGAAGCGGCCCGAACTAACTTTATATGTCCTCACACATGAGACATGTTCCACGCTTGACATGCAACTGGTTTTGCATAAGTGGCTAGAAGGTGTCTTTATCTCCTACTATAGTCAATATCTAACTTACAATGAGTTGCTAATAATTCGATTATCATTATTGTGGTTCCATGTTCGTAGGTTTGAACGGTTCTATCTTCGAAAGTCCTAAGCCACGTAAAATATGCATTTGATAAATTAGAAGCGTCTAGTTTAGTTGTTGCTGGGCAAGTATCATGATATGGTGATGTTATAATTTGAAGTATAGTTGATACTCTTGAAAATTATAGCATACCTAATGTGTAAGTTCCATAGACCTTGGCCTTACACATAAAGGAATGATAAATATCATACCACAATGCACATGATAGTGATCAAGTGCAAGAACCATATCATTTCACTTTATGCATATGATGTTTGTTTGCATCTTATATTGCTTGTATGGCGCTTTAGTAGCATTATAAGATGATCCCACATTTAGATATCAAGATAAAATATGTTCTTCCTTAAGTATGCATCATTAAGAAAGTTCGTCGTTTCAAGACACCATGTGATGATCGGGTGTTTTTGACTCTAAGTTTTCATACAACGGGTGTAAGACAGTTTTACACACATGGGTACTAAGGTTCTTACTTGGCGAGCCTAGCATGTATAAACATGGCCTCAGAACACAGACCGAAATGCTAAGCATGAGTCATATGGTTGATATGATGCCCATATAGATGCTCGCCTTTGAACCTACACCGACTCACGTGATGATCGGACTTGGTGTAGTGGATTTGGTTCATATAATCACCAAAAATACATTAGGGGTGTCGTTTTTGAGTGGGAGTTCATGTAGTAATATGATTAAACTTGAACTTAATTTATCGTAACTTAATTCAAAGTGAATTTGCATATTTTGTTGTAGTCATTGGCATCCGTTTACTACCTTATGCTTAGTTTTAATTGAGACAACAAAACTATAGAATTCTGGATATTTGCTTTACGAACGGATATTATATTGTTTTAAGTGTTAATTTAAAGTTTAGAAGTCCCATTCAAACTTTCAGCAAACTCTATTTACTCCATGAAGTTTAATAAATAGTATTAAATCAAGAGTAACATTTCCCGTGTTAATATCTAAAGTATCATGTTTGCCTCCATGATTCTTGATATTCAAAAGTTGTTTTAATATCGAGGTTATCTAGGAGCTGAAAGAATTGTTTCAGAAACCATCATGTGTGAAAAATATTGAGATATCTGAAACAATGTTTAGGTTGCAACATGATAGAGTATAATTTGGCAAAATACATGTTCTCATATTGTATGAGAATTTGCGAAGGTTGGAGACGCTAGACGTCCTAATCTCCCAAAAAAGTTTTGGGAACTGACATTATACTCGTGATTCATCCTTATAGGCTATAGTAGCTTAATCATGAAAGTTGTCATGATAAGGATGAATAGAAGATATAGGTAAAATGTTTACTACCCTAAAATGATTATCAAACAATGGATTTTGAAAGAACACCAAACATTTGATGATGGGGATCAACTTCAAAGTGCAAATCCAAAGGTATTAGTATTTGACTATACACGCTTTTGACTATGTGTCATATGTATGGCACCATGATACATTGCAAATGTATCTAAATTTTTTGATGTTCCATGCTTGGTTTTATCTATTTTCTTGTGTTTTGTCCACACTTTGGAGTACTTTTCTTATGATTTCTTGGACTAACCTATTAAAAAGAGCCACAGTGCCAGCTGCCTATTTTCTGCTGTTTTTGGTTCTAGGAAGTCAAAAAATGAATATTCTCGGAATTGGATGGGACAAAAGCCAAAGTTGCTATTTTACCGGAAGACATCTGGAGCCAGAATACGAGACGGAGAAGGGCTGGGGACCGGCCACACCACATGGCAGCATGGCCAGGCCTGGCCCGTGCCAGGGGGTGGTCTGGCCGACCCCAGCACCCCCTCGCCCTCTCCTTCCACCTATATATTGCCTCCGATACCAAAACCCTAAGTACACAATAAAAAATCCATGAAAGAGTCTATAGCCGCCGCCATCTCCATCCCTAGATCGGGAGGGATCTGAAGCTCTTCCCGACACCCTGCCGGAGAGGGGAATTCACCCTGGAGGCCTTCTTCATCATCATGCAAGCCTCTGGTGTGATGCGTGAGTAGTTCATCTCTGGACTACGGGTCCATGTAGTAGCTAGATGGCTGGTTTTCCTCCTTTGTGCTTTCATGTTTAGATCTTGTGAGCTCCATTCATGATCAAGATCATCTATTTGTAATCCATACATGTTGTGTTTGTGGGGATCCGATAGATATTGAGATGCTATTTCAGATTGATTATTGATTCTATCATGTCTTTGTTATTTGTGATCTTGCATGCTTTCCGTTGTTAGTAGCTATCTTGGCCAAGTAGATGCTAGCAACTCCAAGAGTTAGTATTTATGCTCGATAGATGGGTTCATGCCTCTGGTAATCTGGGGAAGTGACAGAAATCTCTAAGGTACTAGATGTGTTGTTGCTACTAGGGAGAAAACAACAATCCTTTGTTCATAGAACAATCGTGTTGTTTACTTTACACGCAATTCGTAAAGCAATAATCTGTTGCTTGCAACTTAATACTGGAGGGGATTCAGATGATAACCTGAAGGTGGATTATTAGTCATAGATGCAGTTGGATGACGGTCTATGTATAATGTTGTAATGCCCAATCAAGTCTCAAAGGAGTCAAGATGATTAGTATATGCATGTATTGCTTTCTCGATGTTTGTCAATTGCCCCACTGTAATTTGTTCACCCAACATGTTATCTATCTTAAGGAGAGCCACCTCTAGTGAACTATGGACTCCGGTCCTTTCTTTTACTTTCAATCTACAAATTGTTTACTGCTTTGTGTTTACTTTCTGCAAACTATTACTTCCTTCCATTCGATACGTTTAATCCTTTGTTTTCAGCAAAACCGGTGAGATTGACAACCTCATCGCAAGTTGGGGACAAATTTCTGTCGTTGTGTTGTGCAGGTCTCCACGTTGCTGCTGGCACCGGTAGTGCGCCCTGCCAACGTTCAGCTAGCTACACCTTTGGGGTGTTTCCTTGCTCCTACTGGATTGATAACCTTGGTTTCATAACTGAGGGAAACTTACTGTTGTGCTCATCGTACCTTCCTCTTGGCGTTCCCCAACGAGCTCGACATCAACACGAGCCAGCAAGTATTTTTCTGGCGTCGTTGTCGGGGAACGAAGAAGAAGAAGCTCCCACGTCAACCACACGCCATCAAAAGTATTTTTTTGGCGCCGTTGGCGGGGAGACAAGGACATCTTCACAAGGGGAGTCCCTCATAACCAATCTCTTTACTTTGTTATTTTTGTTTTGCTTAGTTTCTTTTGCTTTGTTTGCTTGTTTCTTTATCAAAAACACGCAAAAAATAGTATTACTAGTTTGCTTTCTTATTTAAAAAAACACAAAAAAATTAAGTCTTTCTATAGTTGTTACCCCTTCCTTAGCACACCATGTTGATCCCTAAATTCACCCTGAAAGACCTTTCAATAGGGAGTGGTTCTATAATTGGAAAAGATAATATTGAAGAATTCTTTAATCATGTTAGTAAACATGAGGATATTGAGGATAGATCCCTTGCAGAACTTGCTCCAATCTATGAGATTGTTGCAGCTTATTTAGTTCACATGTTGGAAGCGAGGTTTGTTAACCTCAACCCCTTAATGCAAGTAATGTTTCTTAAACTTAAAGAAATTGAGGACCCTGAAAAGAGGGATTCTATTCTAGAAACTTTGCTTAACGAATTCTATGATGTTGCCAAGGAAGCTTGAAAAGTCTTTGAACGTTTTAATATGCTAGGCTCATGCGTAGATGTTATTGGTACACGAGAAAATATGGACAAAACCGAACCTAATAGGGAGGAACCTAAGATACCGATACCTTTTAAACTCGTAGCAATGCATGAAGCCATAGAAAACAATCTTGATTGGATTGTTCCTGAAAACCCTTTTGATGAAAATAGTGAACCCAAGAGCATTGAGAGAGGATCCTCTAGAACTTATTTGGATGATATACCTTGCCTTGTTGTATATATTTCTGGTATTGCTCTTAATGCTTCTTCATTTGAGAACACTTGATTCTTTTTCTTGCTTCTTATGCCTAACTTAAAGGCGTTAAAGAAAAGTACTTATTGGGAGATAACCCAAAAGTTTTAGATGAGTCTTGGAGGTTATTGTTTACTTCAGTAATAACCGCTTGTTATCCTTTTTATTTGTTTTTTGTGCCAAGAGTAACCTCTAATGAGAGAGAAGTAATGATTGGGAAAGTTGCTGTCCCGAAACAGATTTCTGTGCTTCACCGTAAAAATTCGTGTAAAATCTCTGAACGTCATTTTGAGGCATGGATTTTTGTGATTCTGCCCCAGGTTGTTATCTAACTTTTGTTAGTTCAACACTTTTTTATTTGAGCAACAGAAGGTCTTCGAATTTTTTTGTCTTTACCTGCTAGTCTGTTTTGACAGATTTCTGCCATTTTCTGCATTTGCTTCTTGTTGGTTCTTTTTTGAGTTCTTTTGGGGAATTGAGCTTTTTGAGGGAAGTGCTACAGTAGATAGTGTTTTAATGGAAGTTTATTGGTGTTAGAACTGAACCTAAAAGACTTATTATCTTGAGTGCACTAATGTTGCTAATAAAGATTGTGTTAAGTTTTGTATGAAGGAAAAATTTCAGGTGTATGGAAGGAATGAGTAATAAGATGAAGGATGGACTAAAGCTCAAGCTTGGGGATGCCACGCGTGTCACCCCAAGAAATATCCAAGAAGTACAAGCGTCAAAGCTTGGGGATGCCCAAAACATCCCCTTCTTCATCAATAAAAATCCCAGGTTCCTTCCAAACGCTTCATTTGTATTGTTCCATGCACAGTTGTGTTGTTCTTGGAGCGTCTTCTTTTTCATTTTCGTTTTGGTTTTTCGTTTGCTTTGTTTCTTAGTTTGCTGAATAAATTGGTTGGACCCCCTCTTTCATACATTGGTTTTCAAATAGTTTGGTTTGGTTTGGAAAAGAGTAGGAAAGTTCATGCTTGAGTAGTAAAGAGAGCTTGTTTTTGACTGTGGCCTATGCTTTGTCATGCCATGCTTGATATTATTTTGGCTGTATGCTTAGTATTATTTGCTGTAGCATGACTTGTTATAAACAATTGAGATTGCTTAATGTGCCTTGGATGAATCATGTGTTGTTTTAGCATATTAAAGCATAGTATAGTGGTATTCTCATTTGATGCTTTATTTGGGTTGACTTGGCGCATGCTCACACCATGTTATGACTATCTCAAGTCACCATAAGCCTTTATGATCCTTTAGTTTTCAACTTGTAGTATCACTTTATGCTTTGATCAATGATGTTTTGTCGCTCTACATGATTATGGCCATTATTGCTCTCTTAGTTTGTCGCTCCCAGTCTTTTGCTAGCCTCCGCAATCAAGTATGAGTTCCACTCATGCATCCAACTCCCTAAACCAAGTTATTCCAAAGAGTCCACCATACCTACCTACTAGCTTATGCTATTCCAAGTATATTCATGTTTTTGTTTACCTTCCAAATTAAACTTGTTATGAGAAAACTAGTGATTAAAGCTCTCACGAACTTGATGGCACACTTTACTTTTCTTGCCCTTAATAAACTTGAACCATTGTGTCGTCTATGTGTATATGCTTGCACTTATTTGTTGGGGATTAGCAGAACCATGCTGTCATGGGGAATGCTTTCAACATTGCATGGGTACTTTGTACCTAGTTGATATCATGCTCTTTTGTCTATGGATGTCATCGGTGTGAAATGAAAGGGGAGCTTGTAAGTCCATGGAGTTATGTATATGTGTTAGAGAAACGCCTGGGCTGCTGGTCTAATCCATGCTGACATGGTGAAAACCTGCAGCGTAACCATAATGAGCTGTCTATGAAGCATTCTTCTTATAAAAAAAGAGTCCTATGTTGAGAAAAAAGAGAAAAAGAAAAGAAAAAAAGAGATTATGAAAAGAGGAAAGAGAGAAAAAAGCACCATATTCCCATGGTAAATAAGAAGATTGCTGAGATGCTCGTTGTCTGCTTGCCTTGTCATTTTGATATGGGGATTCTTCTGTATCATCGGGCAAGGGGTACCCCGTTGGCGGTTCTCTATGATACACATGTACTTACAATGACAAGAACTTACCGGTGACTAAACTTGAGTAGCACTAGGAGCGGCCCTCGTATTCAAGGGACATGAGATTTCCAACTTATACTTCATCAAGCATGTACACCATAGTTTGTTCACTTTAACCTTAATCACTTCAAGATGCTTATGATAGGGGCAATGAGAGGTGAAAGCTATTAAGTACCATAGTTTTTAGAAGCTCTTTATGAAACTTGAATCTCTGCTTCCTTCTATGAAGGCCTTTCTTCCACCATTATATTGAGTCTCCACCTTCTATCTTTATGCACCTACTTTGAGAGCATAGTGGCCATTCTTAGTTCTATGTGCATTGTCCCAAGACTAGTTGATTGATGCATACCTTGATATTGCTTGTTTTCAACTATCTGTATCTAGTCACTCTTATGAACTTTGAAAGTGTCCTATGCAATTATATTTGCTACTCTATGAGGGACAAACTGAATACTATTATGCTATGTTTTCTTTATGTGAAACAAACAAACGTCTTGCAAAGCATTATTATTCATGAATCTTTTGTTTGTGACTTTTCATGTTGCATCATAGTTTCTTTGTTTTATTGCTAGAACTTTGTCTTTCATGTTATGATTGAAGTACTATGATCCCAGCTTTGAATGTTTTACAAATACTTTGATCAAGTTTATGATGGTGCATGTCACCTCAAAAATTATTCTTTCTTTTTATCACTTACCTACTCGAGGACGAGCAGGAGTTAAGCTTGGGGATGTTGATACATTGCAAATGTATCTATAATGTTTGATGTTTCATGCTTGGTTTTATCTACTTTTTTGTGTTTTGTCCACACTTTGGAGTACTTTTCTTATGATTTCTTGGACTAACCTATTAACAAAAGCCACAGTACCAACTGCTTGTTTTCTGCTGTTTTTGGTTCCAGGAACTCAGAAAATGAATATTCTCGGAATTGGACGGGACAAAAGCCAAAGTTGCTATTTACCGGAAGACATCTAGAGCCAGAATACGAGACAGAGAAGGGCTGGGGCCTGGCCACACCACCTGGCCGCGCAGCCAGGCCTGGCCCGCGCCAGGGGGTGGTCTGGCCGACCCTAGCACCCCCTCGGCCTCTCCTTCCGCCTATATATTGCCTCCGATACCAAAACCCTAAGTACCTGATCAAAAATCCACGAAAGAGTATGTAGCTGTTGTCATCTCCATCCCTAGATCGGGAGGGATCTGAAGCTCTTCCATGCACCCTGCCGGAGAGAGGAATTCACCCTGGAGGCCTTCTTCATCATCATGCAAGCCTCCGGTGTGATGCGTGAGTAGTTCATCTCTGGACTACGGGTCCATGTAGTAGCTAGATGGCTAGTTCTCCTCCTTTGTGCTTTCATGTTTAGATCTTGTGAGCTCCGTTCATGATCAAGATCATCTATTTGTAATCCATACATGTTGTGTTTGCGGGGATCCGATGGATATTGAGATGCTATTTCAGATTGATTATTGATTCTATCATGTCTTTGTTATTTGTGATCTTGCATGCTTTCCGTTTTTAGTAGCTATCTTAGCCAAGTAGATGCTAGCAACTCCAAGAGTTAGTATTTATGCTCGATAGATGGGTTCATGCCTCTGGTAATCTGGGGAAGTGACAGAAATCTCTAAGGTACGAGATGTGTTGTTGCTACTAGGGAGAAAACAACAATCCTTTGTTCATAGAACAATCGTATTGTTTACTTTACACGCAATTTGTAAAGCAATAATTTGTTGCTTGCAACTTAATACTGGAGGGGGTTCGGATGATAACCTGAAGGTGGATTATTAGTCATAGATGCAGTTGGATGACGGTCTATGTATAATGTTGTAATGCCCAATCAAGTCTCAAAGGAGTCAAGATGATTAGTATATGCATGTATTGCTTTCTCGATGTTTGTCAATTGCCCCGCTGTAATTTGTTCACCCAGCATGTTATCTATCTTAAGGAGAGCCACCTCTAGTGAACTATGGATCCCAGTCCTTGTCTTTTACATACAACCTATAAATTGTTTACTACTTTGTGTTTACTTTCTGCAAACTTTTATTTCTTTCCATTCGATACGTTTAATCCTTTGTTTTCAGCAAAACTGGTGAGATTGACAACCTCATCGCAAGTTGGGAACATATTTCTGTGGTTGTGTTGTGCAGGTCTCCACGTTGCTGCTGGCACCAGTAGTGTGCCCTGCCAACATTCAGCTAGCTACACCTTTGGGGTGTTTCCTTGCTCCTATTGGATTGATAACCTTGGTTTCATAATTGAGGGAAACTTACTGTTGTTCTCATCATACCTTCCTCTTGGGGTTCCCCAACGAGCTCGACATCAACACGAGCCAGCACACCACTGTTGATGTTGATATATTCTTTTAAAAGGAAAAGGAAATGCCGAAAAAGAATCTATAAAATATTTGGCAGAAAATAAAAGACTAGAAATGTCCAGCTAAGGTATATAGATGATATACGTGTTATGGTTATATTCTTTGCTCGTTAAACAATGTGGTTCTTGGGTATTGGATACCAAATTGGTTGGTGTGAAATGTCATTCAGAATGACGCAATTCATGAACTACAATGGCCTAAGTAACTAGCAAGAGAATGTGTCATGATGTTCATCGAAAATAAATAAAGTGTTATTGTGTTCATCATTGACATCAAAGCTTGCCTCCCAGATTTGTTTAAATAATTGTTATTTTGTTCCAGTATTATGAGAATAATGGTTGTTCAAATAATTATCGTATTTCGTAGAAGATGGATGAACTTTTACAAGTCTAGTTGGAGATATCACGTCCATAAAAACTAATGCTAAAATGTCACAAGACAAATGATTGAAAGATCACTTATGAAGTGACATCACCGTTTAAATTATATTGGAAAGAAAACATGAAGAAACACCATGTTGCTGGATTTTTGGAGTCTTTGATTTTGATCAATTGACGCTTGTGAGACTTTCCTCGAGATAATTGAAACTCTGTTCATAGGCCAAAGGGGAACGGGTGACTAACTTATTGGAAATTGTGCATGCTGATATATATATAGTCCATTATGTGTATCCATGTGCGGTGGATCTTTCAGCTTCATATGCTTTCTACAAAAATTTGAGTGAATATATCTGTATATTTACTTAATAAGAAAGAAGTATGAAACATTTTGAAAATTGTTCAAAGACTTTCAAGATGAAGTAGAAAATCATCATAACAGGAAAATAAAGAATTTATGATTCAATCATAAAGGAATATATTTGAGTTACATGTTTAGCAAAACACCTAAGATTTGAGGAATTGTTCCATGTATTTGCATTTCTCGATAAAGCATAGGAGTATGGTATGTTCGAGAGATCAAATCGAACCTTGTTTAACATGGTAAGATCAAATGTATCATTTATACAACTGCCATTATGTTTTATGGATTAAAACTTTAGAGACTACCGCTTTTACATTGAAAAGAGCACCATCACGATCCATTGAAATGACACCATAAAGGTTATGGTTTGGGATAAAACCCGAGTTGTCTTTTCTTAAATTTTGGTATGCTATTCATAAGTAAAATGTTTACAACCAAAGTCATATAAGCACGTCTTTGTAGGTTATCCCAAAGAATTTGTTGGGTATTCCTCCATAACACCGAGGACAAAAGAGTTTGTCGCTTGGAACATGAAGTTTCTTGAGAAGGAATTTTTCGCAAAAAGTTAAGTGGGAGAACAATAGAACTTTGATAAGGTTATTGAACCTTATCTATATGTGCTAAGTAGCATAGCGCTAGAAAGTGTCCTGGTGGCAGCCACAATGCTCATGGCTCCTGTGATTACAAAGGTTGTTATCTTGGAGATTAGAGTTCCTATTTGAACCGTATGCATCCGGTAACAATCAAATAGCAAGATTTCATAAACAAGTCGTTATTGTTTTGACAATGATGAACCAACTGCATGCAAACAAGCGATGATGGGCCCCAACTCCATAAAACTGACTAGAAGTCATATAATCCAAGATAGTATCCATACACGATAAATCAAGTTTTTGAACTTGGAAGACCCTCTGGAAAGACATGAAGCCTATTGGTCGTATTTGGATCTATAAAGAAATAGACATGGATGTTTGACATCTATGAAATAGTCGACATGTCAGAAAAGAGTTTACGACAATGTTCAAAGAGTTTATTACGACAAGATTTGATCTTTCATAGCGATATTTAGTCTTGAAAGATTAATATAGCAACCACTACATATAATTTGGTATATGGTAGTTGAACAAACAAAACAAAGTTCTTCTAATAGAATGGTTACCTAGGACATGTGTATGACACGATCCAAAGGGTTTTGTTAATTCAAAGGATGCTAAAAGGGCATGTAAACTTCAATGGTTGAAGTGAGCATAGCAGAGTTGGAATCTTCACCGTGATGAAAATGTTAAAAGAGTTTAAATTCATTGGAGACGATGAAGATTCTTGCATTTGGAAGAAATTAAGTGGGAGCGCTGAGACATATTTCTAATACATTATTTAGAGTACATATTGTTGATTGGAAATGATGTATCTTTTATTGACACATGTTAAGAATTTCATTAAAAATGGATTTCGATGAAAGACTTGGGAAAAACCACAATATTAGGCATCAATGTCTATATGGATAGATTGAGGCGCTAATATGGTTGTGCCAGACGTACATATATGAGATATTGAAAGGGTTCAATATGGAAATGACAAGAAAGGTTCTTGCTACATGGAAAGGAATGAATCAAGATTCAAGTGTATCGACACTTGGTGAATGAAATCACATGAATATTTTGATCACTAATACCATGATATGTTCATATCGTCCTATGCTCTAAATGTTATGAGCATATACCATAACGATTCATAAGATGATCATTGGACGATAGTAAAGATATTGAAAGTGCATGTGTGCCCCCATGTGTGGTTTTGGTAATTAATGACAATCTTTATGGACTTATGTTTGCATTGAGTTTTACTTGTAGGATCTGTCCATAGGCAATGCTTGAACCATATGTTGGCTTCAAGGTTGGGAGAAGAAGAAAGTAGAGAAGATCAAGTGTTGACCAAGGTTTCAATTAGTGATTCGGAGATTGGTCAAGTAAGAGTTGGGCCTATAGCAAGTGTGTATTGAAGAATAAAGTTGGAGTGATATCTCTTATGTACCTTCAATATACCAACATAATGAAGAAATAAGAAATGATGTGCAAGTTCAAGATGAGTCATCTCGAAGAGATCATTTGCTTGAAGCTTGCCATCCTATGGTGGTCATGGATATGGGAAGATGATATGCCCAAAAGAGAAGTTCTACCATAGTGGAGTATGGGGAGCAATTTGCAAGTCTTCCCCAAGCTAGCGCAACCAATCAAGAAAGGTGTTCCATCTTGAGGTGGAGAAGATCATCATCATCAAGCTCTAGTGGAATATGCGCAAGGCAAAGGTATGGTCTTGATAGGGTTTCCTTCTTACCGGTCTCGTGGTGCTAATTGGAGAGACCGGTTTGTAGGATAGATAACCGTTCTATCAAGAGGGGCTCCCGAGTGAGTAACTTGATGATATCCTTCGGAGAGAGAGCTCAAACCTTTGCATTCTTGGCATCATCTTTCTTGGTTGTTATTTGGATCTTATCCATGTGAGGTCCTAGAGCTTGTGGTAATATTCGTAACAAGCTTTAGTTCATCAAAAACGGATTTCCCCTTATACCTTATTGCGTTTTTAATCTTGGAGGTTTTTCCGGTTTCTCACCAAGAGAGGTATCTCACATAACCGAAATGCGCCACAGAACCTGTGGACTTAGCGAAATAAACGGTCCGGCCTTTCATTCCCCTTCTCCCCATTCGATTCAGTATCGCTCGCCGCATGCAAACTATTGAAGAGCTGAAGATGAAGGTGCAGACACTGGAGGAGAAGGCGGTGGACGAGAAAACGGTGGACAGGTTAGTGGAAGAGAAGCTCCGCTCGATGATCCCCCCGAGTTTTTCGAGGGGCTTACTGCTTGGAATGTGGGAGGTCGACAGGGGCCGATACATCTGCCCAGCTTAAGCGACAGCAACTCGGGCATCAATGTTACCGTGTCGCCGGACCTGGTGACCCCGCCGGCCGTCAACGTCGGGACGCAGCCGCTCGTTTTGGTCACACCGACGCCCCTCCCGCCAAAGATACCAATAAGGCGCGGCCGACAGCGATGGTGCTTCATGAGGCACCCGAGCGGGAGATTGCAGATGATGATCGGCCGGCTGCCGGCATCGGTCGTGTCTCTACATTAGCCGAGATCCACGCCATCACCAAGGTAACTAATTAGTTAGTGCACGACATCTCCTTTATGCCTTTGATGCATGACTGCTGCCATCTCATGACGCCCAACAACATGTTTTGCCTCAAGACACTTCTTGTGTACTCGTTCTTAACGATGTCGGCGGTGAGTTGAAGGATGTTGCCAAGGGCACTCTCATACAACCGGCGAGCCGCACGATGCACACCAATCCAATGGATGATGACGTGATGAGGGTCAGGTTGGCTCGGGTGTTGCCAGGGTGCGACGACATGGACCCCCTTTCAACCTCAGGGAGCCGACGAACACAAGACCCTTGGAGAATGCTACAACTGGCCCTTGACATGGCCGAAGACCCAGATTCGTCTTGCGGGGGGAGCACCGGCGCCACCTCTCGACCGATCGCCCGGCCACCACCTCGGAAGCCAGCAGCCGCCATCGTCACCACCACCAGCTGTCACCAGCAACTCTTGGCAGCGTGTGCACCGCCACATGGCAAAGATGTTGTGCCGCAACCGCCGTCGCCCCCGCTACCACCACCACATGATGGCACCCATGAAGATGATGATGAATTGGTCAACGTTGACGACTTCATCAACACCGGCGCTGCCAAAGGATTGTATATGCCTTCTGTGGATGAAGAACCCTTCACAGCTCGCGACGACCATCAAGCTGGTCGGCCAAATACATGCACGCAGCGCCTAGTCTTCCATGGTCTTTCTCAAGAGACGCCTCTGGCAGCCGATCACCACAAGAGAAACCAGGATTGGTTTTCAGCTCCAACACACTCGGAAAGGCGGCTGATGAGCAGATGGCAGTGGCTAACACTGTTGTGAAGAAGAAGCACTACAGGAAGAGAGGTAATAATAATAAGAAGAAGGGTGCGAGCCAGCCTCTTCCGAAGAGGATCCGGGGTCAGGACGTCGTCGTCTTACCATCCACAAAATATGGCTTGCCTCGAGTGTATGTAGCTAGTGATCCGATATTGTCTCCGGATATGATCCACATTACGGTTGGAGCCATGTTAACTTTGCACGAGGGTGTTAAGACACTAGAGGGCCTCCTTCTTAAAGACAAAGATCCAAATTACCCGGTTTTCACGGCCAAGGTGCCATTGGACGTGAGCTTCGTCGATGAACCCCCTACGGATATATTCTTCATAGCGTTCGAGGACATATTCAAGCTGTTTCTCACGAAACGGCTGGACTATAACTTGGTTCGCCTATACGCGCTCAATATGGCGATCAAGATCAAGAGAGAGATAGAGTACCTTGGAAATCGCGATAGTGGATCCCTACTACATGCGGGACAGCTAGTTGGTCGAAGGATCAGAGACACGGACGAAGGCGACGGCGTACCTCGAGAAGTTCATGGTGGACAACAAGAGGAAGGGCACACTTCTTTTGCCTTTCTTTCCCGAGTAAGTACACACACTCGCTCATCGCCACCGTAACTTATGCATTTCTTATAGATTTCTTCCTTTGCTCTTTTTCCAACATTCCGTTCCAATTGTGTTGCACAGAGACAAATACTGCACACTAATCGTCCTTGCCCCGAGGTATTCGCTAGCCACGTATTTCGACTCGGGGAGTTTAACGAAGAAGAAAGACTACACCAAAATAAGGGGTGTTCTCAATGAGGCTCTCGAGGGATACACCAAGAAGCGATGCACCTTCGTAGATAAGGGGGATGTATCAAGGATGGCAAACACGTGTTCAAGAACGTGCTCGAGTTCCCCTGCGTCAAGCAGTCGACTACTGGTGCCAAGGAGGCCTTCTACGTCCTCCATCACCTCAAAGGCTATGTTCAGGATTTCCAGAACCTAACGTTGCCATCTAGTCTCCGAGGATGGGCCGAAACTTTGGCGCGAATCAATGATGATGATCTTAGAGAAGACTTCCATCGCATTCAGATGAAGTTGTCGCAAATCATCATTGAAGATGTCAACACAAGGGGGGTGCCCTACAACAAGCCAGAGGGTTGAGTAAGAGGGAGATCGAAGAACGCCTCCGTAAGCAGGGTGACACAAGGACGTGGGTGACAAAAGAGGGCTATCTACCGTTCCCGAAGCCGAGCGAGAAGAGGAAGTCTTCATGATCGATGTGTGCCTCTAGCATGATCCAGTGTGTGTATATTCTTGATGGACGCCGGCTGTATTAGTGTGTGTGTGTCATAAACTTTACTATCTTGTGGTCGAAATGGTCATTGTTGTTAGACTTAAACTACCATGTGGTCGTGTTGTCGTTGAACTTATTGCTTCTATGATGATCTATCTTTTAGGTTTATGGATCCTTTGTTTTATATTCTGTGAACATATATATATATATATATGAATGTGAACCCTTTATTAATTCTTTTTCTTATATTTTACTAATATGCATTGTCGTCTATAGAGATGGCGACGAGGTGGTATGTGGTGTACATGGGTAGGGTTCCAGGAGTCTACGAGGAGTGGGAGGATTGTCACAAACAAGTGAACAAGTTCAGCGGCAACATCTACAAAGGATACGCGACTAGAGAGGAGGCGGTAGCAAAGTGGAGGAACCACTTGCGGAAGAAGAACCGGATGAAGATATTGGTCGGGCTAATGCGCTTGCTCACCATTATCACAATTGTATTCTATTTGATCCTAGTGTAGGCGGTGGTGACCACTTCATATTTGTAATGTGTGATGATATGAACTTTGTATTCGGCACTTGTGTAAAAATTCGGCACTTGACACTATATATGTATCTCGATCGGGCTCTAAGTGTTTGTATTATATATATGTCGGTTTTCATGCATCTACTACTTGTGCAATGTACTTTATACTCATCTGGATAAATACTATATAAATACCTGATTATATAGCAGGAACGTATTTTACTTCGAATATGTGTTACACAATCAGTGGCGCATGGGCTTTCAATGCGCCACAGAAGTTCTTCCTCTAGCGCATATGAAGAAATGCGACTTCTGTGGCGCATATCCATATGCGCCACATGAAGTAGTTATCAGTGGCGAGGTAACAGTGGCGACTAGGATATGCGCCATAGAAGTCCCATTTCCATGCGCCACAGATAGGATGTTTCCTAGTAGTGTCAGTACGAATCTCCAAGTCCCGCTGCTGATTATTGATCGGAGAGGGGTTGATACCTTCGATCCAAATTCACGGATGTAGTATACTAGCTTTTTCCCTAGAAGACATAGGTTTAATCAAACCTCGGAAAGCACTGCTAAAAGGTAATACAAAAGGACACGTCTATAAGACTTTGTTTGTTCGTTTTACCTTAGTTGTCCGGAACAATATAGTTCACTTTATAACGGGTTTGAATCAATGGATGGAGATAGGTCAGGGTTGAAGATCCACCTGCAGCTGCACATCAAATGTGATAAAAGATAATAATAAGCATAATTATGTATAATGTTTGTATTGAGATAATTTCTTGTGGGCAACACATCCCAATATTATAGAGCCCCTGTGATGCAGCAGGCATAACAATAGACTTTTAATCCAACCGAGAGTACATCAAAGCCACGGGTTAAAAACGGTTATTAAGTGCAAAACACAGATCAAAGCTTTAAGTGGTGATGTTGTTATTGATCCCGAATGGGGCTCTAAGCGAAGACCGTACTACCCTTTCTGTCACTGAGGTTCCTATGAGATTGCCGCTAGCCAAGTATCTCACCTCAAGCCTTTATCAATCTATGGGATCTTGGGTACCTACAAGTCCATATATCGAGACAAGAGACAAAAAACAAAAGATACAAATCACAATTGCAAACAAACTACAATTCTCCCATGATCTAGATGCACATAATCGCTATGACGTTTCTCCCCAACCCGTAGCCCGTGAGGAATACTCACTCATAACAAATAGATCGGAGATAGAAAACATCATACAAATAGTTAGATTGAAATCAAATATTCTTACAATGGTCGCCAAATCATAAGGAGATCTAAAGTACAAAGCAATGGCTATGGCTAGTGGATGGATGTACGGGGGAAGTGATGAACAATGGTGTGGATGTCCTTTGGTGGTGTTGTGATGCAATCTGAGAATGGTGGCTCTCTGGCCGGCGGCTAGAGCCTCAAAATACATAGGCATCTTTACAAAAGTTGTAGGGTTTGATGAGATGAAGCCATTGCCACCTAGTACGGGCGGGAGATATGGTCTGACTGCACCCGTACCAGTGGTCATTAAGCTTGCAGACGCCCTAGAACGCCTCTCCAATTACTTGGTCGTGTGTACTTCCTCAAAATCCTTCATTATGACTCCTTATTTCGCTTTAAAAGCCGTGATTTCCTACACAACATAAATCAAAGAAGGGATTTGCATATCTTTGCAATGATTAGTCATTAGTGGCAAGAGTTGAGAGTTTCTTTGGCAATTGCTTGACCAAAAATAATGTTTAAATATAGTGGAAGATGGCAAAAATCAGAGCCATCAGGGGTCTCGATCATGTTTGCATTATTCACGAACCATAGCATGACACACTTAAGGGATACCAACACCATTTAGGATCAAATGTGTTTCAGATAAATATTATAAAAGCGCTGGAATCATTTTGATGGAAACCAAAATTGTTTCGGGTGAAATTGTAGAAACTGATTCTGCATGTGAAATTGAAATGTTGCAATGGGGTTTTATGTGAATGTTTGTTAATTAAAGTAATTAACAAAATTCTGAATAAAATAAATAAAATAGTTTTATTAAATGAGAGATGCATTGATTTTGGTGGAAAATTAATGCAACTTTGAGTGAAGATGGAATTAATGGTAATGGGTTAAGTGGAAACTCCACTCACCATTATGGAGGGAGAGGTGGGGGCACACCATGCCCATACGCATGGAGCCATGGGGTCTGCACCTCCTTCTATAAAAAGGAGCCCACTTCCTCCTCCAGTCTCACACCTCCTCGTGAAGGATCTCTCTCCCCTTAAAGAAATTATTCCCCATGGTCTCGGATTAGGGAGATACATATTCCCGGTAGCTTTGTCTGAAAGGAGTTGCTGCTTTCGCTGCATCGTTGGAGTGAGGACGTGGAGGTTGTCAGGGTATCGGACGTGTGTGCGATCATGAATGCACCGCTGCTTTGCGGTGCTAGACTTGAGGGTGCTGGACCTGCTAGACTCGCTGGACTTCATCGTGATCTTGAGATCGGCAAGTGTATGACTACATCATCAACGAGTACAACCTCGTAACGCTTTGTCGCTCTTCAAGGGTATGTTCTCTATGGATGTATATCCACCCGTTGATTATATCTAGGTAGATAGATCTTGGTGCTTAGTAGTTCACATCATAGGAATTTTTTGTTTTATATGCTTCGAACGCAACAAATGGGACCTGTGTAAGCCGGTGCTCCTAGGCCCGCGGAGAAGAGAGATCATCGGCATCGAGAAAGTGGGAACATAGTTTGCTTCCAAAATTTATGGCCATACCACAGACATCGTCCTATCCGTCAGGTACGTCAGGTCGGCGGCATGCGAATCGCCATGGTACAAGGTGAAGTTTTGGTCGTTGCAGTCATGGTGTGAGCTCCATTCGATCAAAATGGTGGCGACATCTGAACTGACGAGCAGGCCTTCGTCGGCTTAAGTCGCGTTGGACGGGATCATGTCATACTTGTAGAAGCCGCGGTATTACCTGCGAGCTTCTGAATCGGTCATCGGAATTCCCTGTGGATTAGCAGTATCGCATCGACAGGTTTCAAAAGTGAGTTAACACATCTAAATCTTCTTGTGATGATCCTACTATGAATAGATGTCGTACTAATTGCTTATTTATATTGATGACAGACCCAATTTGTATGGGCATTCGTGGACGAAGGCTGGCATCAAGTCTCATTGCTAATGCTCGTTGCTGTAGTCCCGCGCATGTGTGTGGAGCCTAGCTGCGAGTTTGCCGCCACGCGGGTAGTGCTCCTCGCCCACCCTAGAGAAGCCCACTGCACAAGGGTGTGCATTTTCCACTACGGTAGGAAAGCCAGATACATCTCTAAGTCAGTGCCAGCACCGAGCTCGCAGAATGTTGATATTGTGGGATCCGAGAACAATGGGATTATCATTACCATGCTTACATCACTTGGCATTTATGCTATTGATGTGTGTGTCATCACAATCAAGATTCAATAAGGATAAACCTTTACTTTGTCGTGCATGAGCATAAAACACATTATTCATATAAATAGAACAACCATTTTTCTCTAATTTAAATGAATAATGATCTTGCAACAGGCAAGATCCACTTACAATATTCATGCTCAGGGCTGGTACATAGTAACACTTATTCAAATTCAAAACTAATCCTTAAGTAAGATGCAGAGGGAGAGTGCCAAAAGCTAGGACTGCAATTTTGTGGCTGTTGCCGACACGCATCGTCACCTCGTCCTTCACCAGGCGCCGCTTATTTCGCAACTCCTGTTGAGAGTTACAAATATCAGCAACAGAACCAATATCAAATACCTAGGTGTTGCTCCTGGAACTAGTGAGGAAAACATCAATAATGTGTCTATCATATATACCTTTATCTTTGGCGACGATCTTGCCCAGCCTTCGTATCATCCAGGTACTTGGAGCAGTTGTGCTTCTAGTGACCCTCACCCTTGCAATAGAAGCACATCACGTCGGGCTTGGCCTTGGGCACCCTGGAGGAAGCAACAACAATCTTGTCGCCCTTCTTGGGTTTGCCCCTCTTTCCCTTGCCCTTCTTGGTGGTCTTCTTGAAATCAACAGTCTTGTTGGCCATCAAGACGTTGTGCTCCTACTTGATCTCCACCTCAGCATGCTTGAGCATGGCGAAACACTTAGATAGGGTTTTGTACATACCCTACATGTTGTAGTTCGGCACAAAACTCTTGTAGCTAGGGGAAGTGACTGCGACACCCTATCAATCGCCAGCTCGTCATTGATTTTTCAATGAAGATACTTCGGGCGTTGAACATAGTCAAACATTTTGACCACATTCTCACTCAAGCTGATGTGCACTTCCATATTAGCTGAGAAGAAGAGGTTTGAAACCTCATATGTCTCAGATCGGGCCTGGGGCACAAAGATGGCCTAAAGATCATGGATGATCTCAAAGGCGTTCTTATTCTCAAAGTGCTTCTGCAGGTCAACCCCCATGGCATAGAGCATGCCACTCTAGACACAGGCGTTATCATATGCCTTCTGCTAATAAATATTTTTATCAGCCTGAGAGGCATTGGTAGTGGGTTGGTCACCTATTGTGGCTTCAGGTATGTAGGAGAGCTTCTGGGGAATGAGGAGAATCCTCAAATTGCAGGACCAGGTGGTGAAGTTCGTTCCGTCAGTTGAAGGTGGGGAGAGACATCTACAATACTATTTGCAAAGTAATTAATCTTATTTTCATAATATGGGTTCTTATTTAGTCGAACTAAAATACCAGAACTCCCACTCAAACGTACATCCCTCAACATTTGTTTGGCGACTACACGATCCCTTTGCATCACATCATCTCCGATCGTCACGGCCTTTGATGTAGCTACCATGGTAGATATCAACATACCGATCACGTCACATGTGATTCATGCTTAAAATTTTGGTAACTTGTGTTCCGAGGCCATGTATGTACATGCTAGGCTCACCAATTTTAACCACAGTGTATTTCAGTGCATAAATGGCTTGCACCCATCATATGCGAACGTCGATATGTCTAACACCCGATCATCATGTCCTTCTTCATAATGAAGGACTTTCTTGGTGTTGCAAACTTGTGGGAGAACATAAATATTGGAATTATAGTATGCGGGGTTATCTTATTATGCTATCATTGTAAGTCTAATACTAGCACAACAAGATTTCACACAACAATTAACATCTAATGTAAACAGTTTATGTGATATGTGGTGGTTGTCACGCCTAGACCTCCATCGAGTGCGCCAGCATTTGCACCAGGTTCATGGTGCCACCTTGCCTCAGTTGTTCATCCCATAAACACTTTCCTAAACCACACATATCACTTTCCCTCGTGCAAAATAAAGTTAGACGCCTTTACTTTTATCTTTGCAAGTTTTACGTGGTTGTTTGGGCTTTCGTATAAGAACCATTTCTTACCTACGAATCCAACCACAACATGGATTAACTAGTTGCCTCTTTTAATCCCTTTTCAGGGTCGTCCTTTGCAAATGCCATATCAACTAATTTCGGAAAAACAGACACCTACCAGCCACTTATATGGTACAAGCCATATGTTAGTCGTGGAACCGGTCTCACTTAAGGCTACACGTAAGGTTGGTCCGGGCCGCTTTATCCGACATTGCCGCGATATGAGAAAGTACACGTGGGAGGGTAGCAATTAGAAAACCAATGCCTACATAATCAACATGTGTTCTACTCGTACTGATACATCTACGCATAGATCGCTCTGATACCACTGAAGGGGTTCCATGGCAAAAAATAATTCCTACTACGATAACGCACCAATCCTATCTATGGAGAAGTATAGTAACAAGCTGGTACGGTGTTCATACCTTTGAATACTAGACATGGGATTATGTTCCCGCATAAACGTTGTTGATGAAGCCGAGCATAGTAGACCTTAAGGTCTAGAAGTCTTCAAGCATCCAACACCATTAATGGCAATGCCTCGTGGAGTTTTACAAACCTCTAGTGTAAAAGATGTCTCTTAGGGCCTAGTCTAGCAAGGTGGCGGGAGAAGAAGATCCAGACCGATTCCAGGTGCACAATAGCGTGTGCCTGGTGGAGAATTCTCTACCTCATAGAGCATGTTCCAAACTTGGAAACATGCATGAGAGGGAGAGAGGGAGATACAAATGTAGGCGAATAGCCAATTGTGGGATAAGATTTGGGGAGGCATGCACACCTATATATAGGAAAAATCTGGGCACTCCCACTCTTCAAGTCCCGGGATGGGACTAAACTTGGGAGAAGGTAAGAGGGGGCTGGCCGTTGGCATCAGGTGTGCCCCACCCGCGCGCCAAGCCCACCTAGGTTGGCCAGCGGGGTGGGAGCCCCCCACCTTGGCGCCTTGGCCCACCTAGGGCAGCCGCCTCCCCCTCTTAGGTCTTCTCTTCTTCGAGGAGGACCCATGTAGAGGTTTTTGCCTATTTTCCTTTCATTAAATAAATACATTTAATATTAATTCATTAATTAAATATTAAATACCTTTTATTTAATTCCTTTTATTCAAAACTCCTTTTGAATAACTTCCCAACACTTCGGTATCTCTCCGGAACGCTTCCGGATCTCTCTCTTCCTATTTCTCTTTTGGTGGCGGATCAACCCGCATCGTCTCTACCCTTAAGCGTGACACCCTTACGGTTCGGGAATGTTCAGACATGAACGAGACACCTCTCCGATCAATGACCAACATCGGTATCTAGAAACACATGATGGTCCCTTCACATTCCACAAGTTTGGTTGATCGCTTGAACCTTTTAAATGCTGAGTCTTATCCCTTTTTCACAACGATACCTGGTTTGTTCAAGACCTGATCTCATGTATCTATATACCAGTTCAATCTTGTTACCGAAAAACATATTTACTGGTTCCCATGATATTACATCCTCGTGAACTAGTCACATGCTTGCAAGCTCATTGATGTAATCTCACCGAGTGGGCCTAGAGTATATATCCGTCACTCGGATTGGCACATCCTGATCTCGATATATATGTCTCAACTATTCCTCTGGAATACCTGACTCACACCTTGGTCACCCAGTTACGATCATGACGGTTGATGTGATCAAAACAGCCATGGGAGATAGTGATTAAATATGGTCACATGGTCAAAGTATTAAGTTAATACACTTTTCTAGATATTGCAACGTTGAACTTTGTTATAGGATCACATTGCAATTCTACGGTCGGGTGTGTCCATCACTTCATGAAGTGACCTCATTGTCAGTTTGACGTTAATAAGTCCATGATCGGGAATCCTCGATCATCAGCTTCCCAACAAACTAGTACTAGACAATACTAGAGACCTAATTATTTATATACCACACATATATTAATGTTCCCACTTAACACAGTTATCACATGATATAAAACTTATTATGAACATCAGAGATATATCAATAAAACAACTTTATTATTGGCTTCTAGGGCATATCTCCTTCATGCACGGCCTAGGCGCCTGGGGGCTACTATCAGGCCAGTGGCAACTGGGGTACCAAGACCCATATGCTACTAGGCCTAGACGACGAGGCAGCTAGAGGACCTCAGAAGGGCTCCCTTTCAAAGCCCAACGCTTCATGAGAATCTGACTCTCACGGAGCCTCAAGAGACGCTCCCTTCGCGAGGCCCCTCATGAAGGACCATATCTAGAACCCCTTCACGATAAGGCACCCTCGGTGAGCCTCCTTCGTGAGGGAACAACGTGAAGCGCATCGGCATTCCAGGTGCCTAAGTCCGGGATGTCGCGCGGCATCTGCCCACGGGACCATGATGAAGATGAAGGCCATCACAGATGGCACAACTATCCAGGCGTGACTCCTCTGTGCAAGGAAGGCACCTTTCCCATCCGCAAGCAACAGGTGGCCGACATCCTCTGACACCAAGGCGGGAGCACTCCCTCTTTGGTGTATGGAGAACATGAAGGGCACTACACTAGAGAGGAGGACATTAGCTGCGTGATAAGCGGCACCCTGCCATGTACGAGATCCATGGTCAAAAGCAGCTTTACCGCACCTTCCCACTTGTTTGTCGCCATGTGGCAACCCTTTCCGCCAAGATATTAGGGAAGAGGACCGGGGCATCTATAAAATGGGCAGTGCGACACCTAGCAAGGGGGTCCAATCTTCTCCTACCTTGGACACCCTAGCCTCATCTTCCAGCTAGGAACCCTAGATCTGATCGCCTGATCGGCCCTTGTAGTGTAAACCTCGCTAAGGAGTATAAGCACTCTAGACATGCAAGAGTAGGATTTTACACCACACGATGGCCCGAACCTGGATAAAAAACTCGTTGTGTCTCTCTGTCGTGCTTGTTGTTTGATCCTCGCCGAGGTCGCCGTGGGTTTGGAGTTCGCGTGTTCAACCCCTTGTGTTCGATTCATCCTATTTTGGAGGTACCCTGGTTCGTTCTTGCAGGAGAAATCTCTGACAACATGGTCCATCACCAGATCTGGTGTTCAAGGATTACCACAAACCAAATCATAGGGATGAAGAGTGTGGGAGAGGGATGTAGCTTCGTCCTTTTGATAGCACAAGCTCCTAAAGAAGTGGACCACGTGCTCCGAGTGATGCATGCAACATCTTCGCTCGAAGAGGCACTTGAGTGACGCTTCCCACACAATCGACAACACCCCTTTTATTGAGACCTTCGCCTCGACATCCAAATAGTTATACCCTCACCGCCACTTTCTGTGCTGACCTCTTCTAGCGGCGACGAGGGGAGAACTATAGAGGAATGGCGGCCGACTATGGTTCCTTTGCAACTTGTTGGACCGTAGAGCAACACACTAGGCAGGCGAATCGCTTTTGACAATTAGCAAGGCTTTTTAGGGTTTAAGGTAGGAGCGATGAGAATTATGGCAGGAGTATGATTCTTTCAAGGTTTTGAGGAGTATTTATAATTTGTTTTTTTTTCCTTGGTCTAGGGGCTATGTTGATAATATAAATCTCCTGGAGTCCGTTTGTAAGAGTATTTTGAAACTTGTGCATCAGTTTATACCGATGTTTAATACTAGAACTTGTAGTCTTATCTTGAAATTCTACATTTGTAGCTAATTAGAAGACACCGTGTCTTGCAGTTCAGTTCGGTGCTTGGGCGTGGAAACAAACGAGTAGTACACTACTGTAGACTGAAAACAAAGAGGCAGGTGCGGTGTCTCATAATAAATAGAAAAAGGAAAAGAAACTCGAAAGGTTGCACCAAACAGTGACTCGTAGGGAATTTTAGAAGGAGGTGTTGGCGGCACGTGCCGCGCCGTCCTCCGCACGTGCGTGAGGCCCCCACGGAACCGCCATTCTCAGTCTCAGGGCTTCCTCCCCTCCCCTGGTGCCTTCCTATGGAATCCCCGCCGGTTGACTACTCGGCTCGCTCGCAGCCTCCGGTCTCACGCGTGTGCCGATCGAGCAAGAACGCAGCTCCTCCTCCTCCTCCTCCTTTCCCCTCGCAGTCGCACATCGATCCTATGTACTTGGCCTCCACACCAGCTCCAGAATTTGCTCCAATCCCCCTCGCCCTGAGTTTTGTGGCAGCTGGAGTAGCTGAGAGAGGCATATGGAAATATATTAAACAAAAAAGGAATCCACTACTGCCTTTAGCTATTTGAGCAAAACGTATGTGGGAAGAGAGGGAGAGTCAGGAGCAGCAGAGAGATAGGAGAGGAGGCACAATTCCACTCACTGGCTAGACACAGGGCCTTCTTGCTCTCCCCACCTCGCTCAAGAAATCTGCCAGAAACAGCGCCGTCTTCTCCTCATATTCAGATATCCGGAGCAAGAATTGGGAGTCCTTGCATGGATGCAGCCCACTGGCCCCAGGTAAATCTCTTTGGGAAGATCAGACTTGTATGAATTTGGGTTTTCTACTCCTTGATCTTGCTGCTGTTCATCTTCTTCCGTGCGCCTTGGTTCCCGGTTCATGTCTTGCTCGATGAGACCATGATCACTCTCTGGTATATATCCACTTGGGCCTTGTTCTTCCTCCTTTATATGTTATCCTTTGTGTAGATCTATGCATCTGCAGCATAATCAACACGCCCCCTGTCTTCTCCATAGTAGGCTTTAATCCTCTGCTGCCCTTCCTCCCCTTTTGATCCATGAAAGCACCACACACACACCATCACCTTTCTAATCCCCCTTTCCTCTCTATCATCCTTTTTATCCCCCTCCCCTCACCTTCTTTTCTCATAGCTTTTCTTCTCTCTCCTTGCCCTTGCATCAAAAGAGCGGCCATGTCCTGCTGATGTGTGGCAGCAGCAGCACAGCAGCAGTACTACAACCCTACACACAAGAGCACAAACAAAGTTGAGTTTTGTGTGGTGTGTTTCTCTTTCATCTTCCTTTTCTTCTTCCCCTTATCACCTTTTCCTTTCCCTCCTGCTTTGCCTTTCTTTTTCCTGCCTCTAATCTCCCTTTGTATCCTTTTGCTTGGTTCTTAGCTGCATCGTAGAGATTCTTCTTTCTTAGAGGAAAGGCCCCCAGCCCCAGCTCCCTGCTTCCGCACCATACGTGTGATATTTTTGTTCAGTTTGCTGTTGCTCTAGTTTGTTAGCTACCTTGGCTTGTGTGTTGATCATCGTCTGCTAGCTCCGTTCTCAGCTTCTGATTGATCAAGTGCTTCAGTACTTACCATGTGTGTATCTTCAGGGGCTAGGGCAGCTCAAGCCCATGGAGGAGATGCTGATGGGAACGAGCGCCAACCTGCAGGTTCAAGGGTCAAATCCGAATCCGACGATGCAGGCCCAGTCGTCGGCGTTAGCGCCTGGGGGCGACGTGAGGGGTGGCGCGCCGGCCATGGCAGTGGCGGGCGCCGGTAGCACGGAGCGGCGGGCGCGGCCGCAGAAGGAGAAGGCGATCAACTGTCCACGGTGCAACTCCACCAACACCAAGTTCTGCTACTACAACAACTACAGCCTCCAGCAGCCGCGCTACTTCTGCAAGACGTGCCGCCGGTACTGGACCGAGGGCGGCTCCCTGCGCAACGTCCCCGTCGGCGGCGGCTCCCGCAAGAACAAGCGCTCGTCGTCGTCGCTGTCCTCCGCGTCCGCCCCCGCGAGCACGTCCGTCGCCAGCTCGTCCATGACCGGGGCGGCGACGTCCAACAAGAACCCGAAGCTGGCGCACGACGGCGCCGCGCACGACCTGAACCTGGCGTTCCCGCACCACCACGGCGGGATGCAGCAGGCGCAGGCGGAGTACATGGCGTTCCCGAGCCTGGAGAGCAGCAGCATGTGCAATCCGGCCGGCGGTGGCGCAATGGGCGCCCGGCCCGGCGGCGCGCTCTCCGCTATGGAGCTGCTTCGGAGCACCGGCTGCTATATGCCGCTGCAGATGCCGATGCAGATGCCAGGAGAGTACGGCGCCGCGGGGTTCACGCTCGGGGAGTTCCGAGCCCCGCCGCCTCCGCAGTCGCAGTCGCAGTCACAGAGCTTGCTCGGCTTCTCGCTCGACGCGCACGGCTCCGCTGGCGCGGCTTCCTCAGCGGGGTACGGCTCCAGCACCGGGATGCAAGGGATGCAGGACCGAGCGGGCAGGCTGCTGTTCCCGTTCGAGGACTTGAAGCCGACAGCCAGCTCTGGCGCAGGTGGTGGTGGCGAGAGCGGTGGCGGCTCTGGCGCCGCCGTGGACGGCGGTCATCATCAGTTCGAGCAAGGCAACAAGGAGCAACAACAAGGCAATGGCGCCCCCGGCGGGCAAGACACGCCGGTATTCTGGAACGGCATGATCGGCGGCGGCACTTCTTGGTAACGTGCGGCGGTGCACGGTGGCGTGCGCTCATGCATGCGTGCATGCATGGCTCATGCGATCTAAGCAACGGATGTGCATGCGCTTGCAACTGGAGATAGGCACATAGGTCTAATAAGACGGTGGCATTGGTGGTGATCATCTGTCAGATGGTGTTTGATCTCTTTCTGGTCATCTTCTTCTTCTTCTTCCTGCGTTCATATGTGTGTGTTTGTTTGATCGACTTGGGGGCTAGCTATCTCTAACACATGAGAGTACACACCATTAATCTCTTGATCCGTGCGTGCCATGGTAGCCTAGCCTGTATGAAGCTTCTTTTTAGGCTGGCTTCGAGTTAGGCATGGTACATACCTAGTACATGGTGCATGTGGTGGTGTGGTTTCTTTTGTTTCGCAGGGCCAACTTTAGGTGACTTGTAGCAGTGGGGGGGTGAGACAGAGGACTGAGCTACAGTTTGTTTGGTAACAACAATGCATGCAGTGTTTCAGCTTTGTGTGTAGTAGATGCAAATCTTTTGGGGACCGAGACTTCCCAAGTTTGTAACTTTGTACTTATATTATTTGATACAAAGAGCACAAGTATCATCATATATATTTGTTTTCAACCTATATTTTTTCATTATGCTTAATGAATCATGCATAAACTCACCTATAGTTGATCAGAAAAGGTATTTAGCGCATGTAATAATGTATGTACTTTATTGTTATTTGCAGTTGAACTGATGATGTATTTCTCTTCCTGCTTGTTTCTCTACTTTTATAAGCATGTCTTTCTACCTGTCACTTCTCCCTGCCCTTCTTTTTCTTGTAACAGGCTACCTCTGAGATGTCACGTCTCACCATAGCCCCAAAACCAAGAATCTTCCAGCCATGAAAAGCACTAGCGAGAGAGAGAAAAGAGGTGCTAGCTTGGAGAACCGGATGGCATGGGAGGAAGAGAATAAGTACGTATGACAAACATCCCACTCCCTAAAAGGAACTTTACTTCTCTCTCCTCACATGGTATTATTATATCATATGAGGGCCATGTGTAGGCCCCTGAGCAGGCCATTTGTACACCCTATAATAATATTTGTAAACAACCTAAAGGTACACTGCCATGCTATCCCCTCTCCCACCATCATGCTCCTTGCATCTCTGATCTCCCTCTGCACCTCTCATCTTTCTTTCATGTCAAGTGGGTAAGTGTGCAACTTTTTACTCATTTGTTTTTGTTTGTAGTTAGGCATTCACTTGCCCAGTTCACCTGCCCACACCAAAAAGTTGTCACCGAATGATTCTTCTGTTCCACCCATTTTGTACCATTTCCTTGCTTCTACACATGCATGCATGCATGCATGGAGTATAATCTTCATTAATTTACTGCAATGGTACGCAGACTCTCCACATGCATGTTGCTACTATCGGCCTTATCTTGGGGCTTGGAAGGGCCCCAAAAACATTCTCCTAGGGATGAGGGCATCGAAGGAATATTGCTTGACGGCCTTCTTGATGCATCATTATTGGCTACTGTGTTAAACAAACTATCCAGTGGCCTTGTTGTAACGTGACACATATGCGTCTGCGCAAGCCATACACAAAAGAGACTACTAGTATTGTTTATTATCTCTTAGAGGATTGTAGTAGAATCAACCTAAGAATATGTCGTGGAGAATTATATATGCGTGCATGCTATTCTTCCCATGGTTCACACTATTGCTTCACACCCTACTCTAGCATGTTAGATTAGATCACTACTCCCTCCGTTCAGAAATATAAAATAGTTTAGCTTTGTGAATCAAATGTATTTAGACGTCTTTTAGTGTATAAGTTTGTAGAGGTTCGGAGTGAACTTATACACTAAAAGGCGTTTAGATACATTCATTTCACAAAGCTTAAATGTCTTATATTTTCAACCGGAGGGAGTAGATGGTTATTTATCTAAACTGCATGCTAGAGTATTAAACGCTGGTTCTATCAAAGTCTATCTATCTAAACTACTCCCTCTGTTTCAAATTACTCCGCCGGCGCGCTTATGTAGGTGGGCTAGTACTCCCTCATTTCTCATTCAAAAAAATCCTGGAATTTTTAAAATAGATAGTATGAAATATGTACTACGTATACCAAAAAATCTAAGAATTTTTTGATGAAAATGAAAGAATACTAGGCCACCTAGGTAAACGTGCGCGCGGAGTAATTTGAAACGGAGGGAGTAGTACTACATGATTCACACTATTGCTTCACACCCTACTCCTTGATATGATTCACACTATTGCTTCACACCCTACTCCTTGATTGATGATCAGTAATTAACCATCTCATTTCTCCAGGGGATCCACCTCTAGCTTGTTTCTTCTCTACTCTTGTGGCATGGCTTGCGCTTTGTCCGCTTGCTGTCCTTGCCCTCACTCCATGCCATTTTAAGGGATTGTTAGTGGCATGGTAGGCCACTGTTAGTTGCATGGAGCCTAGCTGCCGCTGCATTCCATTAATAGCGGTGCAGTGGCTTCCTTTCACAGTGCACATATATCTCTTTCACCCACGCAGCATTTGCATGGATACGGTTGGGGGTGTCCAAGGCCTCCTCTTTCGAGCTGGTTTACACCGACCGCCACCTAAACTTGCAGCTCGTTGCACCTCTTCATTTATGGTTGAGAGGTGAACGAAGCAGCTAGGACGACCTAGGAGTGTGCAAATGTACTACGTACCGTGCTCTTCTGGATTTTCATCCCAGCTCCCTTTCTGAACGCCCTTTCACCGAGCATACCACTTCCATGCATGACCAATGACGATGCGCCATCCACCTAGGTCTGCTTTCTGATGTGGAGAGTGCAGGTTGCCGAAATTGGCCGGTTCACACATTGCAGAGAGCACGGGTATGTTTTCCAGTAGCAGAATGGATGCTGTTTCAATGCAAATGTAATGTACCTGCGCACTTTCACCGCGGCAGTACTACTAAAGAAGTCTCACCCGCAACTTCTTGTCTTCAGCAAAGTGCCACCATCCTCACGGCGCCCACTAGTAGTTTTCTCCACAAATCTAGCAAAGGTAGTGGGCCATTGTGTGTTTGTTGTACACAAGTAGGAGGAGTCTGCAAGTATATGTATGCAACAGTATGATTGATCATTTCGAAAAAAAAAGCCGTATGGTTGATGTTAGTGATAACATGAGCTTATGCCACATCCAGTGTTGATTATTTACCATGCACATGTTATTTCTTGGAAGATGAAATGATATGGATATGCACCGCTGCAACTAGGAAAATTGTTTATATAGAGAATGGTCCGCTTTTGAAACTTGAGTTATTGTGACCTCGCACTAGTGGAAAATAGACATTTTGTCCCGGTTTGTAAGGGGATTTAGTCCTGGTTGGAGTTCCAGTTGCCCAACCGGGACGGGACAATCGGGACTAAAGCCCCAACCTTTTAGTCCCGGTTGGGCTGCGAACCAGGACAAAAGGACGGTCCACGTGGCCTATGTCTGTCGCAAGGGGGGGGGGGGGGGGGGACGAACCGGGATCTATAGGCCTCTGCCACGACAACATTTTGGGCACTTTTTGTGCCACGGTAGATATTTTTTTGTATATTTTCATTTATTTTGTTTCCCCTTTATCTATTTCCTTTTTGTGTTTTGGGCAGCATTTATTTTGTGACACTTACCACCAAAAGTGGATTCGCATGGATATGTCCCTCAAATCCGCACCATGCCTCCATGCGAATCCACTTTCGATAACATCAACCTCGCACCATCTACTATGAGGACGAGCATTCCTCACAACATAGTGCTGGGATAAGTGTCATCTACCTTAAGGGAACCATTATATTACAAAACATCTCTCGATTATATTACATAACAAGTATCAAATATATTACATTGATGCATATATACAGTATAAAGTCTTTTATGATCCCTATTACATTATCATCATCTTTCGATAGTATTCTTCTTTTGGATCTAGGACCTCTGCATCTAAGAATCCCGCAATTTCCTCTTGGATTGCTTGTATGCGATCCTTTGGTAGAAGATGGTCCCGCAACCGTTTGATCTAATTTAAAAGAAGGAGTCAACATATATGAATGAAACTAAACACAATTGATGGTAATAAAACAAAATTCTGAATATTGTTTACATACTTGAAGTTGTTCTAAATTTCTGCCCTTCTTACAGGTCGTCTGACGAATGAACTCGCAAACATAGTATCCACATAAGTTATTTCCGGCTGACTACCTCAGACACTTTACGAGAACAAAGTTCAATCAAAATAATAATAATTAAGCATGATAATGGTATCAAAACTAGAATCAAAGAGATGCACGGATCTAGCTAGTAGTACTTACATTAGTGGTTTATATGTAATCTTCTCTTTCCAGGCACCCCTAGCCTTGTTAGTGAACCATTTCCAAGCGCTGCACGGCAAAGAAAATGAATGAAATGAGTTAGTAATTACTTGATATCAGTAAATGAACGAAAGTTGCCAATATAGTGTTATAATGACTGAAATTACCGCCGGAGCATATCCTGCATGGGGCCCCACTCCTCAAGGGGTTTACATTTAGAGTCCATGACTTGTACTACTCCATTGTCAGGTTGAATGATTAGCAGAATATAATAGAATCTACGCATGCATAACTCATCAATTATACATTTAACATCGAGTAAGCGAAATAGAATGCGTACAAGACAATAACACTCACTTGAAGTTGTAAGGTAATAATATTTCCTTTTTGGTTTCTTGAAACCTTAACACCATTAAAATTTTATCCTCTGTGTCCTTGGGACTAAATTTCACAGTAAGTTCATGAACATAATATGGGTCAATGAACCCAATGTCATAGATCTGTCTTCTTCTGCATTCGAGAATCTTCAGTCTGTGTAATATAGTGAGTATGATTATACATGCGATATAAACGAGATGAGATAACTAGAGACTTAATTATTACAGAAATAATACTTAGAGACAATAGGCAATGACGATCGATTTGTCGAGGGCGTCTTGATTGAAAAACTGATGTAGTTCAGAAAATTCAATCAGTATCTAGGCATCTCCATACCCGTAATGCTCGTTTTGAACTCCGATCACTATCCAGTTTGCCCCTTCCTTTGTGGCTTTAATGTATCAATTATGCAATGTTCGCATTTTTGTTGGTAGATACATGACGTCCTCAGGTCTGACGAGAGGTTCCCCGTACTTGTATTTGTATTTTTCCTCAGCCATGGGGATCTTTAATTGGGCTACGTACTGAGCAATAGTCATACCTTGAGCAGCGACCGCTTCTCCATACAGTGCAACAAACTCCGGATCATACTGGTCGCTCGCACATTTGCTCGACTCCACCCCGGTATCAGAAATCACTTTGAGCGGGGGGCATTCCTTGTTTTTCTATAAACCGAGCTGGGGAACTAAATTCCCGCTTGCACTAGTGCTCTTCGACCGCACCATTGACTGATGTGACTTGACAATAGAGTGGTCATAGTCTGATGACAGCCTTGGCTCGGGTTGATGAAGGGCCTTCAACATTTTTTGCACTTTGGCTTTTTCTTTTTTAGTGCTGGGGAACTCTAGCTCTTTTGGCCGCTTGAGGCTATCCACTGTTGCGTTTGGGCCTTTGTGATCACCGTATTCTCCTCTTCAGTATAGTCGTAAGCTCTCTTGGGAGCAACCTTTGGTACTTTTGGGAGGGGCTCCGGTAGACGCTTCAGTGATCGGTTACTCTTTCCTTTTGGCCCTGACTCTTTTGTACTTTTGGGAGGGGCTGAGACGGCTGACGCGGCGGCGAAGACAGCCGTGCTAGAGAAAGGGCCTGTTTTGGCGGAGATGGTTGTGCTGGAGAAAGGGCATGTTGTTGCGGAGACGGCACCTGTCTCGGCGACGACAAAGATGGATGATGCGCTGGAGACGGGTGAGA
Organism: Avena sativa; assembly: GCA_916181665.1. NCBI lineage: Eukaryota > Viridiplantae > Streptophyta > Magnoliopsida > Poales > Poaceae > Avena > Avena sativa. Next base: position 523,183,514 of record OV702287.1, on the reverse strand, counting down.
CTGCGACGAAGATGGAGTTGTGCTATGAGGAGTGGCTGGCCTTGGCATCCAATTTGAAAGCATGATGTGTTCCTTTCGCCGTAGAATGGTCATGTTTTTTGCTTCTCCCAGCTCAGTCACATCCCCTTCACCTGCAGGGTAGTCAAGCTTAAGTTGCACGAATCCGTCCATAACTTCATCCACCCCGGCAATAGCGTAGCCCTATGGAACTGGACAACAATGGTAAGTTGGTACCGATCCAACTAATGGTAAGGCATAGCCGACCGCCACCTTCATGGTTATGTTGACAACTTTCACATGTAGCTCACAATGTGTCATCTCCATGATATCATCCACTGGGTAGCAAAGAGGAGCCATCGCCGGTGCATCATCACCGGGGAGCTCCGTGGAAGCCACACTGCTTTTTCGATTAGTGGATGGGCCGGTAGCATCAAAGGTAGATTCATCTACCATGTGTCGCTTAGATGCTTCGGTAGCTTGCTGGCTAAGTACATCAAGTTGATTCTGCTGCCGCTTTAATTATTCTTCTATGTTGCGCATCCGGTCTTCCTGTTTCATTACTTCAACTTCCTCCCTTTCCTTTCTCCTTCGACGGCTTCTATCAGGATATTTCTTCCGGATGTCGAGAAACCCAAGGTTCCACGGTTTGGGGCCTTCTGTGCCTCGTGTTCGTCCCTCGTGTTCCTTGTTCCCAAGGGCGAGTGCGAGCTCGTCATTCTCTCTATTGGGAATCAACTCCCCATCTTCAACAACCTTTACTGTATTACTAATGTCTTCGATGGGTATGGGAGTTTATTTATGTCTTATGTTATATATGCACTTCCCTTCTAAGTCCAACGTGCCCCCATGCCCATAAAACCAATTTCTTACCCGTTCTATCCAATTGTATGGCTCTAGGGTGATCCCTTTAGCAAACATGCCAGGCTCGAGTTTCTCCCACTTAGGCTTGCTAGCCTTGTAGCCACCTTGCCCCATAGTATGGTGATACTGCTTTTTAGCAGCATTTTGCTTATTCGTTTGAGACCTTTTCTTAGCTGGCGCCGATGTCTTGTATGCCACAAAATCAGCCCAGTAGTCTTTTAGCTTCTCAAACGCTCTAGTGAATTTTGGAGTCTTCTCTTTTACGACATAGTTAAGGTGCAATCTTTTGTTCCATTTGTTGAATTGATGGGCCATCTTCTTAAGAGCCTACTCCTTGACTTTTTCCTCGATGTGTTTTTGTAGTTCCTCTTGAGTTGGAATCACCTCATCTGGATCATACTCATCTGGATCCACCTCTAACGTCGGTAGGGTGAAATTAATCATGAGCTTTTTCCAAAGAGTATCTTTGGCTAAGTCACTGACATATAGAGATTTTGGATCCTTTGACCTATTCCATTCTCTAACTGTGATCGGGATGTAGTCTCTAACAATAACTCCGCATTGCCTTATAAATTTATGTGCAGCATCAATGGGAGCCTTCGGTTGGCCGTCTAGAGCGACTTCTTCGATCCTGTACCATTCATGGTCTCCCAACTTTCTGGCTGGGCCTCATTTATTCTTTGTAGAAGATTTGCTCGATCTGGAGGGCTAAAAGAAGAAAGAGCGTTAATATATATGTATATAGACAACAAAGGCTTAATTAATTAATATATATGCACCTCATCGGCTTCTCCCTCACCGGCGTCGTCTGTTCGGTCGAAACCCGAATCAAGTCTCAAAGGAGCCAAGATGATTAGTATATGCATGTATTGCTTTCTCGATGTTTGTCAATTGCCCCGCTGTAATTTGTTCACCCAACATGTTATCTATCTTAAGGAGAGCCACCTCTAGTGAACTATGGACTCCGGTCCTTTCTTTTACTTTCAATCTACAAATTGTTTACTGCTTTGTGTTTACTTTCTGCAAACTATTACTTCCTTCCATTCGATATGTTTAATCCTTTGTTTTCAGCAAAACCGGTGAGATTGACAACCTCACTGTAAGTTGGGGGCAAAGTTCTGTGGTTGTGTTGTGCAGGATTCCAAGTTGGGAACAACACCTTCGAGGTGTTTCCTTGCTCCTACTGGTTTGATAACCTTGGTTTCATAACTGAGGGAAAACTTGCTTATGTGCTCATCATACCTTCCTCTTGGGGTTCCTCAACAAGCTCGATATATTTTGAGCCATCAAGCCTATTTTCTGGCGCCGTTGCCGGGGAGTCAAGGACATCTTCACAAGGGGAGTCCCTCACAACCAAGCTCTTTACTTTGTTTTTTGTTTTTCTTAGTTTATTTCTGCTTTTTTGCTTGTTTTTTTTATCAAAAACACAAAAAATTAGTTGTACTGCTTTGCTTCCTTTATCAAAAATAATTTTTTTTCTTTCTATAGTTGTTACCTCGTTCTTAGCTCACCATGTTGACCCCTAAGTTCACCCTAAAAGACCTTTCAATAGGTAGTGGCTCTATAATTGGGAAATATAATATTAAAGAATTCTTTAATCATGTTAGTAAGCATGAGGATATTGAGGATAGATCCCTAGCAAAACTTGCTCCAAATTATAAAATTGCTGTAGCTTCTTTAGTTCACATGTTGGAATCTAGGTTTGTTAACCTTAACCCCATAATGCAAGTAATGTTTCTTAAACTTAAAGATATTAAGGACACTAAAAATAGAGATTTTATTCTGAAAACTTAGCTTAAAGAATTCTATGATATTGCTAAGGAAGCTAGAAAAGTCTTTGATCATTTTAATATGCTACGATCATGTGTAGATGTTATTAGTACAAGAGAAAAGATGGATAAAACCAAACCTAAAAATGGAGAGGAAATTAAAATACCAATACCTTTTAAACGTGTAGGAATGCATGAAGCCTTAGAAAAGAATTTTGATTGGATTGTTCCTGAAAACCCGTTTGATGAAAATAGTGAACCCAAGAGTATTGAGAGAGGATCCTCTAGAACTTATTTGGATGAGATACCTTGCCTTGTTGAAGGTATTTGTGGTATTGATATTAATGCTTCTTCGTTATAGAATACTTGATTCTTGCTTCCTATGCCTAGCTCAAAGGCGTTAAAGAAAAGCACTTATTGGGAGATAACCCAAATTTCTTTAGGAACCTTTTGTTGAGTCTTGGAGGTTATTACCTCTGTAATAACCGCTCATTATCCTTTTTGTGTGGTTTTTGTGCCAATAATAACCTCTAATAAGAGAGAAATAATGCTTGGGAAAGTTGCTGTCCCGAAACAGATTTTTGTGCTTTGCTGTAAAAATTCGTGTAAAATCTCTGTATGTCGGTTTGAGCTATAATTGTTTGTGCTTCTGCCCCAGTTTGTTATCTAACTTTCTTTAGTTCAACACTTTTCGCAATATAAGGTTTTCGAAAAAATCGGTTTTTACCCGCTGATCTGTTTTGACAGATTTCTACCATTATTTGCATTTGCCTCTTAATCTCTTTCTCTTTGAGTTCTCTTTGATCACTTCAACTTTTTAAAGAAAGTGCTACAGTAGCTTTTGTTTTAATGGAAAGTTTTACTTGTGTTGAAACTGAACCAAAAGACTTATTATCTTGAATACACTAATGTTGCTAATGAAGATTGTGTGAAGTTTTGTATGAAGGAAATTTTAAAGTGTAGGGAAGAGTAATGTGAAAAGATGAAGTATTGACAAAAGCTCAAGCTTGGAGATGCCACCCGTGTCACCCCAAGAAATATTCAAGAAGTACAAGCGTCAAAGCTTGGGGATTCCCAAGGCATCCCCTTCTTTATCAACAAAAATCTTAGGTTTCTTCCAAACACTTTATTTTTATTATTTCATGCACAATTGTGTTGTTCTTGGAGCATCTTCGTTTTGTTTTTAGTTTTTGTTTGCTTAGTTTGCTTGAATAAATTGGTTGGACCCCCACATTCTTAAATGAATAATTTTTTGTTTTGCTTAGTTTATCTACTTTATTTTATTTTTTTATTTTTATCAAAAATATAAAAAAATTAGTTCCTACTTTAGTTGTTATTTTTGTTGGTATGTTATTGTCTTGCTTTATCATGCTTTCTATCAATGGTTGGTTTCTTTGAAACTGAATCTTATTGGCAAGGTGGATTCATGGAAGAATAAAAATATTATTATAAGGAACACCGCTTGTCACAAAGAGGGAAACACTTATGGGAACAAATTGATAAATTGAATACCATTGCTAGAAACGTGTGCTCTACTTATAATGTTACTTATAGCTTTGATAAATCTTGTTGCTGTAGGAGGTATAAACACCTCCCTTTTCAATGTGAGTATAATGATAATGTTACCATATCTTCTTATGTTAAGGGAAATTGTGACTTTTATGATGTGGAACAAATTGAAGAATTTATTGCTTGGAAGGGTGCATTCGAACTTGCTTATTTGCTTGAAAATACTGATGATGCACCTTATAAATATGAAGTTTATGATATACTTAAATTTTGATTTGATAATTACAAGGAAGAAAATGGCTATATTCTTAAATATCTTAATAGATGTTCTCCACCAACAGAAGAGACTAATGCCTTGCAGGAGCCTATGGAAGAAGAAATTGCTAAAACTGGAAGCTCATTGGATGATTAAGAGGAGGAAGAATGGAGCAGCTACCCATGTCTACCTCCCAATAAGAGTATCTCTTTAACTAATACTTTATTTGATAGCCTCCATGCTACCCAAAGGAGGATGAGTGTGATATTTATATTGTTAAGTTTGTTCGTGATGCTACTAAAAATCATTATGAGAGAGGAAACTATGGTTGTTGGAATTCTCATGTTACTAAAACACTTCTCTTTACATTGAAAGTTCCAAAGTTGCTCTTGTTTTATCTACCCATTCTTGTTACTATGTGCTTCTTTTGTTTATTTTCTTACAAGATTCCTATGCATAGGAAGTGGGTTAGACTTAAATGTGTATCATATTTGCTCCTTTATGCTCTCTATTGCTTCAATTCATATTTCTTATGTGAGCATCTTCTCAAGTTACTGAGCGTAGGTCAAAGGCGTTAAAGAAAAGCACTTATTGGGAGATAACCCAAATTTTTTGTCAATAAAATTTTCTTTTCTTGAGTCTTGGAAGCTCTGTAATAACCGCTCCTTATCCTTTTTGTGTGGTTTCTGTGCCAAGAGTAACCTCTAATGAGAGAGAAGTAAGACTTGAGAAAGTTGTTGTCCCAAAACAGATTTTTGTGCTTCACTATAAATATTCGTGAAACATCTCTGTACGTCGATTTGAGCTATAATTTTTTGTTCCTATGCCCTAGGTTGTTATCTAACATTCGTTAGTTCAACACGTTTCGATTTGAGCAACAGAAGGTCTTCAAAAAAATCGGTGTTTACCTACTCGTCTGTTTTGACAGATTTCTGCCATTATTTGCATTTGCCTCTTAATCTCTTCTTCTTTGAGTTCTCTTTGATCATTTGAACTTTTTAAATAAAGTGCTACAGTAGCTTGTGTTTTAATGGAAGTTTTACTTCTGTTGAAACTGAATCTAAAGACTTATTATCTTGAGTACACTAATGTTGCTAATGAAGATTGTGTGAAGTTTTGTATGAATGAAATTTTTAAGTGTAGGGAAGGATAATGTGATAAGATGAAGTATGGAAAAAATCTCAAGCTTGGGGATGCCACCCGTATCACCCCAAGAAATATTCAAAAAGTACAAGCGTCAAAGCTTGGGGATGCCTAAGGCATCCCCTTCTTCATTAATAAAAATCTCAGGTTTCTTCCAAACACTTCATTTTTATTGTTTCATGCACAATTGTGTTGTTCTTGGAGCGTCTTCGTTTTGTTTTTATTTTTTGTTTGCTTAGTTTGCTTGAATAAATTGGTTGGACCCCCTCATTTCATATATGATAGTTTTCAAATAAGTTGATTTGAATTGGAAAAGAGTAGGAAAGTTCATGCTTAAGTGGTATAAAAGGAGCTTGTTTTTTACTGTGGCCTAGGCTTTATCATGTCATGCTTGATATTGTTTTGACTTTATGCTTAGTGATTATTGTTGTAGCATGACTTGTTATAAACAATTGAGAATTGCTTAATGTGCCTTTAAAGAATCATGCGTTGTTTTAGCATATTAAAGCATGATATTGTGGTATTCTCCTTTAAATGCTTTATTTGGGTTGACTTGACGCATGCTCACACCATGTTAAGACTATCCCAAGTCACAATATCCTCTATGATCATTTAGTTTTCGACTTGTAATATCACTCTATGCTTTAATTAATGATGTTTTGTCGCTTTGCATGATTATGGCCATTATTGCTCTCTTACTTGGTCGCTCGCAGTCTTTTGCTAGCCTCCATACCAAGTATGAGTTCCACTCATGCATCCAACTCCAAATAAAACCAAGTTATTCCAAAGAGTCCAGCATACCTACCTATTAGCATTTGCTATTCCAAGTATATTCATGTTTTTATCTACCTTCTGAATTAAACTTGTTATGTGAAAATTAGTAATTAAAGCTCTTACGAACTTGATGGCACAACCATTGTGCACACCTATGTTGCGTATATGCTTGCGTTTTGTAAGTTGTGAATTAGCAGAACCATGCTATCATGGGGAACACTTTCAACATTGCACTTTATTCAGTTGATATCATGTTCTTTTGCTTATGGATCCCGGTGGTGTGAAATGAAAGGGGAGCTTGTAAGGCTCATGGAGTTTGTATATGTGTTAGAGAAACGCCTGGGCGGCTGGTCTAATCCATGCCTAATCATGTAGCATAACCATAGTGAGCAATCTATGAAGCATCCTCTATAAAAAAGAAGCCTATGCAAATAGGAAAGAAAAAAAGAAAAAAAAGAGGCCTATGTAAATAGGAAATAAAAAGGATTGCTGAGATGCTCATTGTCTGCTTGCCTTGTCATTTTCATATGGGGAATGTTCTGTATCATCGGGCAAGGGGTACCCCGTTGGCAGTTCTCTATGATACACATGTACTTACAATGACAAGAACTTACTTATGACTAAACTTGAGTAGCATGAGGAACGGTCTTTGTAAGTAAGGGGCATGAGATTTTCAGCTTATAACTTGTCAAGCATATCCTCATATTTGTTCAGTTTAACCTTAATCACCTAAAGATGCTTATAATAGGGGCAATGAGAGCTGAAAGCTAATAAGTGCCATAATTTTTGGAAGCTCTTTATGAGACTTGAATCCCTGCTTCCTTCTATGAAGGTTTTTCTTCTACTTTTATGTTGAGTCTCCATCTGCTATCTTTATGCACCTATTGAGAGAGCATAGTGGCCATCCTTAGTTTAATGTGCATTGTCCCAAGACTTGTTGATTGATTCACAACTTTGATATTGCTTATTCTTAAACTACTTGTATCTAGTCACCCTTATGAACTTTGAAGGTGTCCTATGCATTTATGTTTTGCTACACTATGAGGGACAAGCTGAATACCATTCTTATTATGTTTTCTATAGGTGAAACAAACAAATGTCTTTCAAAGCATTGTTATTCATGAATCCTTTGTTTGTACCTATTCCTAGTATAACATAGTTGCTATGTCTTATTGTTAGAACTATATCTTTCATGCTATGTTAAAGTACTATGATCCCAGTTATCAATGTTTTACAAATACTTTAATCAACATTATGATGGTGCATGTCACCTCAAAAATTCTTCTTTTTTTATCACTTACCTACTCGAGGACGAGAAGGAGTTAAGCTTGGGGATGTTGATACGTAGGAAACGTATCTATAATTTTTGATGTTCCATGCTTGTTTTATATCTACTTTCTTGTGTTTTGTCCACACTTTGGAGTATTTTTGCATATTTTCTGGAACTAACCTATTAACAAGATGCCACAGTGTCAGTTGCTAGTTTTCTGCTGTTTTTGGTTTTAGAAAAGCTAGTAAGGAAATATTCTCGGAATTGGACCGAACGAAAGCCAAAGTCAATATTTTACCCGAAGCAAAATGGAGTCCGGAGGGGAGATGAAGTGGCGCACCAGGGCGGCCACACCTGGTGGCGGCACGGGCTGCCCTAGGCGTGCCACCAGGGGGTGTGGGCCCCTGGCACTCCACCGACCTTGCCCCTTCGCCTATAAAAGTCTCTAAGAACGAAAACCCCAAGCACCCGATCAAAATTGCACGAAAGAGTCTGTAGCCGCCGCCATCTCCATCCCTAGATCGGGAGGGATCTGAAGCTCTTCCCAGCACCCTGCCGGAGGGGAGAAATCACCCTGGAGGCCTTCTTCATCACCATGCCTGTCTCCGGTGTGATACGTGAGTAGTTCATCTCTGGACTACGGGTCCATGTAGTAGCTATATGGTTGGTTCTCCTCCTTTGTGCCACCATGTTTAGATCTTGTGAGCTCCGTTCATGATCAAGATCATCTATTTGTAATCTTACATGTTGTGTATGCGGGGATCCGATGGATATTGAGATGCTATTTCAGATTGATTATTGATTCTATCATGTCTTTGTTATTTGTGATCTTGCATGCTTTCCGTTGTTAGTAGCTATCTTGGCCGAGTAGATGCTAGCAACTCCAAGAGGGAGTATTTATGCTCGATAGTGGGTTCATGCCTCTAGAAATCTCTAAGGTACTAGATGTGATGTTGCTACTAGGGAGAAAACAGCAATCCTTTGTTCATAGAACAATTGTATTGTTTACTTTACACACTTTGCTTAATGCAATTATCTGTTGCCTGCAACTTAATATTGGAGGGGGTTCGGATGATAACCTGAAGGTGGATTATTAGTCATAGATGCAGTTGGATTACGGTCTATGTATAACGTTGTAATGCCCAATCAAATCTCATAGGAGTCAAGATGGGTAGTATATGCATGTATGCTTTCTCGGTGTCTGTCAATTGCCCCGTTGTAATTTGTTCAACCAACATGTCAACTATCTTAAGGAGAATCACCTCTAGTGAACTATGGACCCCGGTCCATTCTTTTACCATCAATCTACAATCTATTTACTGTTTTTCTGTTTACTTTCTGCAAGCAATTACTATCTTCCACACAATACGTTTAATCCTTTGTTTTCAGCAAACCGGTGAGATTGACAACCTCACTGTAAGTTGGGGGCAAAGTTCTGTGGTTGTGTTGTGCAGGATTCCAAGTTGGAAACAACACCTTGGAGATGTTTCCTTGCTCCTACCGGTTCAATAACCTTGGTTTCATAACTGAGGGAAAACTTGCTACTATGCTCATCATAGCCTCCTCTTGGGGTTCCCTAGCGAGCTCGATACATTTTGAGCCATCAATGGCCCAGTATGTGGTGTCCATTGTTGAGAGAGGAAGGTTTGGATGTGTGGATAGCCATGGCATGGTCGGCCTAGATATAGAGGGAAAGGGCGGGAAAACATAGTGGGAAGCGGTGGGAAATGGCGGGAAATATCTTTAGTCCCGGTTAGTGGCTCCAACTGGGACTAAAAGGCCCGGTTAGAGGAAAAGGGCAAGAAAGCATAGCGGGAAGCGGTGGGAAATGGCAGGAAATATCTTTAGTCCTGGTTAGTGGCTCCAACTGGGACTAAAATGCCCGGTTAGAGGAGAAGGGCGGGAAAGCATAGCGGGAAGCGGTGGGAAATGGCGGGAAATATCTTTAGTCCCGTTTAGTGGCTCCAACTAGGACTAAAAGGCCCGGTTTGAGGGAAAGGGAGGGAAAGCATAGCGGAAAGCGATGGGAAATATCTTTAGTCACGGTTAGTGGCTCCAACCGGGACTATCGACAAGAGTGTCGACATTATGTCGTGTCGACACTATGTTGTGCTGCTTAATCTATAAATAGGCATCTTTGTGAAGTTATCAACTGCAAACATGATGGTGTGTGAGAGCAGAGACACCACTACGGCCAGTTTGAGGGAGATGTTAACGGAGCCCAGTCCTTCGGCATCTCCAACAAACTGGCCATAGATGTACTCCCTAATATGTGAAATTAGTTAGCTCCCGGCGTATTGATCTAGTTAGAGAAGTTATAAACTGCAAGACGATGGTGTGCGAGAGTAGGGACAACACTATGGCCAACTTCAGGGAGATGCCTAAGGATCCAGTCCTCAGGCATCTCTCTGAAGCTGGCCATATAGGCACTCCCTAATATGTGAAATTAGTTAGCTACCTGGCATATTGATCTAGCTAGAGAAGTTATAAACTCTAAGATGGTGTGCGAGAGCAGGGACAATACTACGGCCAGCTTCAGGGAGATGCCTAAGGATCCAGTCCTCGGGCATCTCTCTAAAGCTGGACATACATGCACTCCCTAATATGTGAAATTAGTTAGCTACCTGGCATATTGATCTAGCTATAGAAGTTATAAACTCCAAGATGGTGTGCGAGAGCAAGTTCAATACTACGGCCAGCTTCAGGGAGATGCATACGGATCCAGTCCTCAGGCATCTCCCTTAAGTTGGCCATAGAGGATGGATCTCTGAAGAAACATCACATTATGAGTCTAAAAATGATTTTTTCAGAAAATCACGAGCATTAGATCATGTACCTATAGGTCAAACCGGACCCACTTCCTACCGATTTTGTAGACATTTGTCTTTTTCTCCAGGGATGGACCGAAAAGTTTTAAAATCCCTGGTTGGGACATTGTTCATGTAAGGTGGTCTGGTATTTTTGAAAAATGGGGTGGTACCATTTTTTTTATTTAACGTTTGGTGTTGCTTCACAAAATGCCCCGATTTTGGCATTCGAAAAATAGAAAATGGCTTTTCCATGCGACGAAAAATAAAACTTCCTCCTACAACATTGTTAGCCATCACAAGATGCACATGCATGCACAATATGGGCACAGTATCACAAACTGTGCCTCGATTATGCATATAACATTGGTCATTTGTACCGAAAGCCATGAAACCTCGAACATGATAGGTCATTTTGTGAAGGTTTTTTCGAGACATAATCAATATACCAAGTTTGGTATTTTTACATGCAGCTATGTCATATAATATGACACCACGTGAAGAATTTACATTGTTCGGATCGTTTTTCAATTTCTTATGCCTGTTTCAAAATTTACCCGTTTCCAACTATGGTCATAATGGCGGGCACGAAGATAGGGGATGAGCCTCGTTAAAACTTGCATTGGATCTCTAAAGAAACATCACATTGTAAGTCTACAAATGATTTTTTCAAAAAAAAATCATGAGCATTAGATCATGTACCTGTAGGTCAAATCGGACCCACTTCCTACCGATTCGGTAGACATTTGTGTTTTTCTCCAGGGGTGGACGGAAAGGTTTTGAAGTCCCTGGTTGGGACATTGTTCATGTAAGGTGGTCTAGTATTTTTGAAAAATGGGGTGGTACCATTTTTTATTTAACGTTTGGTGTTGCTTCACAAAACGCACCGATTTTGGCACTCGAAAAATATAAAATGCCTTTTCCATGCGACGAAAAATAAAACTTCCTCCAGCAAAATTGTTAGCCATACTAAGATGCATATGCATGCACAATATGGGAACACTATCACAGACTATGCCTCAATTATGCACATAACATTGGTTATTTGGATCGAAAGCCATGAAACCTCGAACATGATAGGTCATTTTGTGAAGATTTTTTCAAGACATAATCAATATAACAAGATTGGTATTTTTCCTTGCAACTATGTCATATAATATGACACCACGCGAAGGATTTATATTGTTTGGAACGTTTTTGAATGTCTTATGCCCGTTTATGGTTGCTTCGGCCGTAACCATGGAGCATCTTCTTTGCTTAACGGGATGCTTGGGTCAGTTTTCACTGTGAAGGGCGGAATTTCATCAAACTTATTATAATCTTCTGACATGTCTGTCTTGTCCTGGACTCCCACGATATTTATTTTCCCTGAAAGAACTATGTGACGCTTTGGCTCATCGTGTGATGTATTCGTTTGCTTATTTTTTTCTTTTTTGGTATGGAGGACATGTCCTTCACATAGAAAACTTGTGCCATATCATTGGCTAGGACAAATGGTTCGTCTCTGTAACCAAGATTGTTGAGATCTACTATTGTCATTCCGTATAACTGGTCTACCTTTACCCCTTCTCCATTCAGGTTGATCCATTTGCACTGAAACAAAGGGACATTAAAAGAAACTCCATAGTCAAGTTCCCATATCTTCTCTATGTAACCATAGTATGTGTCCTTTTTTCCATTCTCGTCGGTTGCATCAAAGCGGACACCACTATTCTGGTTGGGGCTCTTTTTATCTTGGGTGATCATGTAAAATGTATTCCCATTTATCTCGTACCCTTGGTAATTCAATATAGTAGAAGATGGTGACCCAGCCAACAAGTAGAGCTGATCTCCAACAGTGGTGTCATTTATCAGATGTGTTCGCAACCAACTACCGAAAGGCTTCATGTGTTCATCTCTAATCCAAGAGTCAGCCTTTCCCGGGTTGCTGGAGCGTACAATATTCTTGTGTTCCCCAATATACGGAGCTGCCAAGGTGGAATTCTGTAGAACCGTGTAGTGTGCTTGAGTGAAAGATTGTCCGTCCCTACATATCATTGCTTTCTTTCCCAAGGTGTGTTTTCCACTCAGTCTCCCCTCATGCCACGATTCAGGAACACCAATCGGCTTAAGGTCAGGAATAAAGTCAACACAGAACTCAATGACCTCCTCTGTTCCATAGCCCTTGGAGATGCTTCCTTATGGCCTAGCACGATTATGAACATATTTCTTTAACACTCCCATGAACCTCTCAAAGGGGAACATATTGTGCAGAAATATAGGACCGAGAATGGAAATCTCTTCGACTAGGTGAACCAGGAGATGCGTCATAATATTGAAGAAGGATGGTGGGAACATAAACTCAAAACTAACAAGACATTGGACCACATCCTTTTGTAACCTTGTTAGAATATCTTGATTGATCACCTTCTGAGATATTGCATTGAGTAATGCACATAGCTTCACAATGGGTACTCGAAAATTTTCGGTAGAAGCCCCCTCAATGCAATCGGAAGCAACGGTGTCATGATCACGTGACAGTCATGAGACTTCAGGTTTTGGAATTTTTTCTCTTCCATATTTATTATCCCATTTATGTTAGACGAGAATAGAGATGGCACCTTGATACTGTAAAGGACTTCAAAAAAGATTTCCTTCTCTGCTTTTGTAAGAGCATAGCTGGCAGGACTTAAGTGACGCCCTTTATCCGTCTTGTTCTGTGGATGCATGTTTTGTGGGTCTTTCATACGTTGTTGGTCCTCCTATGCTTCTGATGTATCTTTTGTCTTCCCATACACGCCTAGGAAGCCTAGCAGGTTTACACAAAGATTCCTCGTCACGTGTATCACGTGGATTGAAGAGCAAACACATAGGACTTTCCAATAGGGTAGCTCCCAAAATATATATTTCTTCTTCCACATGGGCGCGTGTCCGGTAGCGACATCGTTCGGAACAGGTTGACCGCCAGGACCCTTTCCAAAGATTACTTCTATGTCCTTGACCATACCAAATACATCATCACCAGTAGGGAGGTTAGGATTCTTCCGGTAATCTGCCTCACCTTTGAAATGCTTGCCTTTCTTACTTGATGATTGGTCGGAAGAAATCGACGATTCCCCAGGTACACAACCTTCTTACATTTATGCAAATATATAGCTTCAGCATCATCTAAACAGTGTGTGCACGCCTTGTATCTCTTGTTTGTTTGTCCTAATAGGTTACTAAGAGCATGCCAATCATTGATGGTACGAAAAGCAGCGCTCATAGGTCAAATGGCTCTTGTTTGTGCTCATCCCACACACGTACACCTGGTTTTCCCCACAACTGTAAGAGTTCTTCAACTAACGGCCTTAGGTAGACATCAATATCTTTATCGGGTTGCTTCGGGCCTTGGATAAGCACTGGCATCATAATGAACTTATGCTTCATGCATAGCCAAGGAGGAAGGTTGTAGATACATAGAGTCACAGGCCAGGTGTTGTGACGATAGCTCTGCTCCCCAAAAGGATTCATGCCATCTTTACTTAGAGACCAAACCATAAGTTCTTCGTGTCACCTGCAAAGTCCAGGAACTCTCTCTCGATTTTTCTCCACTATGACCCATCAGCAGGGTGTCTCAACTTCCCGTCTTTCTTACGGTCTTCATTGTGCCATCGCAACAACCTGGCATACTCTTTGTTTCTAAACAGACGTTTCAACCTTAGTATTATAGGAGCATACCACACAAACTTAGCAGGAACCCTCTTCCTGGGGGGCTCGTCATCGCCATCAACATCACCAGGGTCATCTCGTTGATCTTATACCGCAGTGCAGTGCATACCGGACATTTATCTAAATTCTTGTACTCCTCACCACGGTAGAGGATGCAGTCATTAATGCATGCATGTATCTTCTGCACATCTAATCCTAAAGGGCAGAGAATCTTCTTTGCTTCGTAAGTATCTCGGGCAATTTGTTATCCTTTAGAAGCTTCAGCTTCATTGTTTTCAGTAACTTCTCAAATCCCTTGTCAGATAAACCAGTCTCGGCCTTCCATTTTAGCAATTTCAGTGTGGTACCGAGCTTTGTGCTGCCATCTTCGCAATTTGGGTACAATAATTTTTTGTGATCCTCTAACATGCCCTCCAACTTCAACTTCTCCTTCTCTATTTCATAGTCTCGCTTCCCATCAGAAATGACTCGGCCAAGATCATCAACGGGATCATCTGATGCCCGTTCTTCACCTCCTTCTTCATTCTCTTCCATTGCAGTATCATCGTATTTAGGGAACATATCACAATAGTCGTCATCATCCTCTTCTTCTTTATTGTCTTCCATCATAACCCCTCTTTCTCTGTGCTTGGTCTAGCAATTATAGCTGGGCATGAAACCTCTCCGAACCAGGTGGCTGCGAATGATTTTCGAGGAAGAGTACTCCTTGATGTTCCAACATTGAACACATGGACAACGCATAAATCCATTCTCTTTGTTTTCCTTAGCCACATCGATAAATTTATCCACGCCTTGAATGTACACGGATTCACGTCGATCGCCGTACATCCATCCCCGCTGGTTCATCTGCATCATTATAGAACATCATGAATAGTAAGATGACCACTTTACGTCGACACATGCATTATTATATCAATGACAGATGAAGGATAAGGTTGCTAAACTCGATCAAGAAGGAAAGAAAGAGGAGAAAGGCTTAAGTGTGGCTCGGACACCTCATATCATTTTTGTTTTGTGTGAAATCAAGCGGTATCATTCTCTCAGACATTTCATCGAACACCTAATGTGCGTAGGAAAAAAACTAGCACACACACCTCACTCCTTCCACCAAGAGAAAAAACATAGGGAGGGCTGGCTGGGGCGGCGCATTTGTAGGCGGATTATTCGTCCCGGTTGGTATTACGAACCGGGACTAAAGGTGTGTTGTGGGCCACGTGTCTGGCGCATGACTTTTAGTCCCGATTCGTAATACCAACCGGGACGAATAGTCCCTGACGAACCGAGAGGTATGCCCCCCGGCCCCCGTGCGATGCTCGGGCCGCTCGAACCGGGACAAATGCGAGCATTAGTCCCGGTTCGTGGTGGAACCGGAATTAATGCTCTGGGCCGTTCCGAACGAAAGCTAGTTTTTCTACTAGTATCGGTCCAAATTTGAAAGCCCGGACAATTAAACTAGGGTATGTCTACATCTAAATCAACAAAAAATGTTCTATGTCTATCTCGGTTCTTAAGATGTAACTTTAACTTAGTGATAGGTACAACCTGCACTTTTTCAGCTGTTGCACTTTTCTGCACTATTGAAAATAATCTTTCGGAAAATTTTGGACATTACCAAAAGAAAGGGAAAAAATAAATTAGTCATATGAAAATACGAGATAATTTAAGATAAGAAAATTGGATTAATTTATTTTCCTGTAACTTCAACCCTACTATGTTGATTTAGAAATCTTGGCTGGTTTTTCTTGGTGGGTTTATTACTATGTTCAGAACCTAATGGTGGTTTTTCTACGTGGATCGATCCTTCTACATATTTAATGATGTGTTGGACATTTGGCACCTCGTCCATCCGGTCAAGAGACAAATAAATCCATACCACAAGGAGATCACCTTATTCCATGTGCTTAGACCACGTAGAAAACCTAGTTGGGCTTGAAAGGAGAAGTCGAGGAATAAGGTAGGAATAGGAAGTTTGTTTGGTTTAGAGGAAAAATGCTAGGAAAACAACTCTTTGATATCTGTTTCAAAGGAAAAACAAAAGAATTTAACAATCCACTTAGACCTTCTTTCCAAATACCTACACATCAAGAACAAAACCAATGTCTGTGTGGCCCTCCTAACTATACTTTATCATATGGCTTGGCTTTGATTTGACCATGTTTATTAGGAATCTTGTATTTTTCCTATTCATGTGAACCAAACAACCAAGTTTACAAAATTTCTGTATTTTTTAATCCTATGTTGCATTCGATCATTTTTCTCCTTTTCCCCTATTATTGTGTTTTAGAATCCCGTGAACCAAACAAGCCTTAGATTTTGCATTTTAGAACTCATAATGTGCCACAAACATTAAGGGCGTCTTTGAATCACGAGATTATAAAAACTTGGGAAGAAAAAATTACATGATTGCAATGTCATGCCTACTCCTATCCTATAGGATTTCATATACACCAAAGATTTTTTGATTCCATTATTAGGAAAAACAAAGAATTCTGGCAAAGAGGTTTGAGTGCATGTTTGATCCCATATGAAGAAATCTATTGAAAAGGATTTGAGAAAAACTCTACACCTACTTGATCCCCTTGGGCCGTGACATCATCATTGACCCACTTGGTGGAATGTATAAAATACATCCGATTAATGCTACATCATCAAAATACTCATGCAAGAGATGCTAATTAACCTGATTCTACATGTAAATATGGCCTTACAATTTGATGTTCATGGTGGATCCCAAGGTAATAGTTTGGGTTCAGAATGGACTACTTCCTAGTAAACGACTTTGAAGTAAATTTTGCCAATGTCACAATTAGTGAACACTTCTATAGGTGACATGATGCAGTTGAGATGACATAGATGATACAAGTTCTACAGTTAAGACACATATGCAGTTTCCATGATGCTTGTTGGAATGCATGACGCAATCCATTCATGGAATGTTCTCAACCACATCATTGTTGTCTGCACCGCTCTTGTTGTGGATTAAACTCAGGGGTGGTCCGATCTTTCACGGTTTCTCGAGGGGAATCATGGGGGAATAGGGAGGAAGCGGATATGAACGCATGCCACAGTGGCCCAATACAATCCTAGGGGGTCAGTATCAGAAGAAGTATTCCCTTGATCCCAATCGGAGAGTAAGAACACCTCGATGATAACCTTGACAACTTCAACTCATGACAACATAAGTGAAGGCCTTGTACAACTTGGACACCGTCTAGGAAAAATCCAAAGAGATTTGTGATGATAGGGTATCCCTTAGAAAGGGAGATGAAACACAGCTAGAAATATCCATTCTTAGGGTTCCTAGTCTATCATCTATGTCTAAGGAACAAGGAGAAGCCATAGGGTCTACTTATAGTACAAAGGCAAAATGATAGGTGAGAGGATAATATTTTGGATAATATTACAAAGATAGCATTAAATAGCAATGAAAAGGCTTCATCCGATTGAGGGCAAGGTCGGACCAGGGATGGAATTGCACATCCCGGTTAGCACCGGCCTTGGGCAAGTTGGAACCAGAGCTGGGGACACGCACAAAAAACACAAACAACAAATACAAATGCTAAAAATTGGAATTTGCTTGTCTAGTTGGTGAGCAGTTGAACCGGACGATCCGGTTGTGGAGCCGGTTGGACTGGACCGGGAACCGTACAGGTCGGTTAGAACCGAAGCTAAAACCGGGGGCCAACCGAACAGGTACGGGGTGAACACCACGAACTCCAATCTCTTGATTCGACAAGAAAATTACTAAATTGTGGATAGGAAATGAAAAGGAACATACATGCGATCCATGGACCAAAACCACTTAGAATGCACCAAATCAAGAGATTGGTCCAAGGTTGGAATTGGGGCTATTTTTTTGGGAACTTCCAATTTATGGGGGAAAAGACCAAATCAAAGAGAAATCCATGAGAAACTTAAGGCTCTGATGGTAATTGTTGGTTGGCATCAAACGAACAACTCAAATTTGTTTATTTTTATAGATTTTAAAATTTTATCAAGAAAAATTTGGTGGGGAAGAACAGGGAAGATACCATGAGAAAGCTAGGGCTCTAATGCCAATATGTTATGGATTAAACCCAAGGGTGGCCCGATCTTTCACTGTTTCTCGAGGGAGTCGTGGGGGAAATAGGGAGGAAGCATAGATGAATGCACGACATAGGAAGAACACAACGAACGCATGCAAGAACACAACATATATACAAGCCAATTGCTCACTTCGGTGGCCACCGGCCCAATACAATCCTCAAGGGGATCAGTATCAAACAAAGTATTCCCTTGATCCTAATTGGAGAGTAAGAACACCTCGATGAGAACCTTTACAAGTTCAACTCATGACAACACAAGTGAAGGCCTTTTACAACTTGAACACCATCTAGGCAAAATCCAAAGAGGTTTGTGATGATAGGGGATACCTTGGAAAGGGAGATGAGACACAACTAGAAATATCCAATCTTAGGGTTTCTAGTATATCATCTATGTCTAAGGAACAAAGGACAAGCCATAGGGTCTATTTATAATACAAACGAAAAATACTAGGTTGGAAAGGATAAGATTTTGGATAAGGTTACAAAGATAGCATTAAATAGCTCTGAAAATGCTTCGTCCGATTGAGGGCTCAGTTGGACTGGGGCTAGAGCTGGACATCTCGGTTCGAACCGACCTAGGTACCGAGCTAGAATCGGAGTGGCTCTACTTAGCCGTCCGGTTGGGCTTCGGTTATAACTGGCACTGGGCCCGAGTCGCTTAGTTGGGCTCCGGTTGGGACCGGTGCTTGGACCGGGTCTTCCGGTTGTGGACTCGGTTGGAACCGACGCTGGGACCGGCCAACCTGGGGCAACTGCTTGTCCTCGCCTTCTTGTCCATGGCCTTCTTGTCCATATTTCATGGTAGCTTGGCGTTGCTCTTGGGGTTCAAACCTAAGTATGCAAAGGGTATTGGTATGAAGTGTAAATCCGTGCAAGGTGGAATCAAAGTCATACATAGATAGGAGTGAGTTCACCTTATCATGGAGGATCTTGGCTCGAGCGCGAATCATGGGTCCACTAGGGGGACTTGGTGCTGTAGATGTAGGGACGTCCGTTGGACGGTCTGCATCAGCTCTCAGTTGCAACACTGCCATATGCATCCTTGTGAACTGAACCCTTGTCACATGTATCCCTGTGAATGGCATCGCTCTCAGCTACGTGCTTCTTAACTACACTGCTCTAAAATGTGTCCTCATTAATTCCGCCGCTCTGAACTGCACGTACAAGGAGGAGATCATTCTTTTAATCATACATCAACTACGGGTATAGGACTACACGAGAATATAATATTCGAATTTAGACAAAGGTTGTGATGTACTTGCAAGATCTTAATTGAAAAGGAGAAACATAATTGATATGGTGCAATATAGAATGAGAAGTGCAGTTGAGAAGGAGAAAAATAGCTGAAAGGATGCAATTATCAAAAAAGGTAGATGGTAAGGAATTAAAACATTGTTGAAAAGACACAATTGAGAAGGAGAAAAACAGTTCAAAGGACACATCTGAGAAAAAATATAGTAAAAAAGGAGAACACATTTGAAAACATAGAGTTGAAAAGGAAAACGCAGTTGAAATAATGTTGGTGAGAAGAAAAGGGGAAAATGTTGCCGAGAAGAAAGACTGAGTAAAAAGGATGAAATTGAGAAGAAAAACACAACCGGAAGGATGCAGCTCTGAAGAAAATGCATCTACAATAAAAAATATAGTTGAAGGGCGCAATTGAGAAGAAAAACATAGCTAAAATGATGCATTTGAAAAACGTTGTTTTAGAGTCGTAGTTGAGAAGAAGATAAAAATGAGCCAAGAAAACCATCTACCAAATACCCATGGGGTAAATGTGCACTAGTAACTGCAATTCTTACACAAATATTAATGAAAGTTGAAGGTTCCAGTAAATATTAAGATGTTGTATGTGTCCTTGAATAAGAAAGTTTTGATGGCAAAGGATAACTTGGCTAAAAGAAGACCATATGGGTTTAAAAAATGTGTCTCTGTAACTCGGAGGAGTCGGTTGCATATTTATTTTTTCTGTGTCTCTTTGTTCACTTATCCTGGAGAGTTGTTCACTTTACTTTCAACATAACTCCACTAATTAGTATTGCAAATGTGTTTTATAATTGGTTAGATGGGATAGATAAGCCTTAAATTTTCGTCGATTCAAGCCATGTGTAATCCCACCACTTAGTGTGATGTGTTTGACCAGTTAGCACGAAGCTTACCATTCATGGCGCAATCATAACAGGCTCCATCGAGCTACCACGACATTCGGTGCCGCCGAGCTTACCAATCACGTACCACTGCACCATAATCCGCTGTATGGAGTGTGTCACGGCATATAAGTGTCCGTCACGACAAAATGGTGCCGCGACAGTCCATTCCCGCGCATCCAACTATTGCAGGTACTTTTCGTTTATGCCGCTCCAAAATTCCACCGGGTATGGGGATATTTTGTAGTGAATTCCCTGGTGATAGCACCAGTTCTCGCGGTGCCGGATTTTGCAAAGCCTTTCGTTGTGGATACTGATGCGTCTGATGGAGGAATTGGGGTGATCCTGTCACACGATGGGCATCCTATTTCTCACTTAAGCCGCACTCTAGGGCCAAAGAATCGAAGCCTCTCTACCTATGAGAAGGAATTCCTAGCGATTCTTCTGGCGGTCGATCAATGGTGACCATACTTGCAAGTTCATGAGTTCACTATCTAGTCTGATCGCCACAGTTTGGCTTGCTTGGATGAGGAGCGGTTGCACACGCGGTGGCAGCGCAAGGCTCTGACCAAGCTGTTGGACCTTCGTTACAAGATTGTATGCAAGTCGGGCAAAAAAAATGGCGCTACCGACACTCTGTCTCGACGTGTCATCGATAGGGAGCTGCTGTCAATTACATTCAGCATGCCCAGCTGGTTGGAAAAGGTGATCTAGAGCTATCAAACCGATGATGAAGTTTAGGAACTACTAGGCAAGATTGCAACTAGTGATCCAGCGGTGGCTGAATTCGAGGTGCGCGATGGCCTGATTCGCAAGGAGGGGCGTGTGTGGATTGGCAATAACCCAGCACTGCGCAGTATGATCTTGAGATCAGTCCATGTTAGTCGAGTTGGGGGACACTCTGGACAGCGTGCCACTTACCACCACTTGCACCGCACTTTTGCTTGGAAAGGCACGAAGAAATCAGTGGAGGATTATGTGGAGCACTGCACGATGTGCAAACAAGCGAAGAATGAGAAGGTGAGGTACCCAGGGCTCCTTCAGCCACTGCCAATCTCTCGACTGGCCTGGCAGGCCGTGACGCTGGATTTCATCGAGGGGCTACCTCGTTCGAAAAATTGCAAGTGCATCATGGTGGTGGTCGAAAATATGACCAGGTACACACACTTTGTGGCGTTGTTTCATCCTTTCAACGCATACCAAGTGGTTATGGCCTACGTGGACAACGTGTTCAAGCTACACAGCCTTCCAGAAGTGATGGTGTTAGATCGCGACCCCATTTTCACTAGCATTTTGTGGAAGGAGTTGTTCAGGTTGACAAGGATTGAACTGGTCATGAGCTTGTATCGGCACCTGCAAACTGACGTACAGACCGAGTAGGTCAACCGGTGCTTGGAGACGTACCTTAGGTGCTTCGTGCACGCAACAATGGTGATACTGGATTCCCCTGGCAGAGTTTAGGTATAATACATCGTACCACACGGCCATCCATACTTAACCATTTGAAGTGCTCGACGTCCATCCTCTGTGTCATTTCGGCATCATCGACACGACAATCTGTCAGTCATCAGATCTTGCTCTAGGGATAGAGGACCGGGCATTGATGCAAGAGGTGCTGAAGCAACATCTGATCCGAGCTCGTCAGATTATGAAGGATCAGGCAGACAAACACCGCAGCCATCGCCAATTTGCTGTGGGGGACTGGGTTTTCCTTAAGGTACAACCTATGTGCAAACCTCAGTGGCTGAGAGAGCTAGCCACAAGTTGGCCTTCTATCTCTCTGGCTCGTTTCAGGTAGAAGCTCGAGTTGGGGAGGTTTCCTACAAGATCAAGTTTCCCGAGCAAACACTGATCCATCCTGTGGTGCATGTCTTGTTGCTACGGCCGGCACACCCACCGGCCGATGCTGACCAAGTGTGTCTTCCTCCCGAGACTACTGACGAGGCGGCACATCCATCTCCAGCACAGGACGAGCCGCTTCAGGTCTTGCAACGTCGATAGTACCTGCGGGGATCGACAGTGCGTATTGAGGCCCTGATTCAATGGTTATCACTGCTGGCATCACCGGCGACCTGGGAAGACGAGGCTCAGTTGCGAGCTTGTTTTCATCAAGCACCGGCTTGGGAACAAGCCATTCTGCTAGGGAGGGTAATGTCAGGCCCCAGTTGGCGTCACCTTCCACGACCACGTCAACCGACCAGGAGGAGACACCGACAACAAGCTCTCCAATCAGGGTCGATCGCGTCAGGAGATCAACATGGCAACGCCTGGACCCGAATGTGTAGCACCTTAAGTAGCTGCAATCCCGATAGGATCGGGGAGGGATATGAGAACTCTGACTCATTCTCTCTTTCTGTGAACTGGTATCCTGCGCAACCTCTCCTCCTCCTCGTGTACTTTACCTATCGTTGAGGAATAGAGAGAAAACATCGGACCTCACAAAAAAAAGTTACTCCAATTCCTGTATTCCCTCCGATCCAAAATAATGTTCTTTCATTTTTCTAGATTCGGACGTATCTAGCACTAAAACATGACTAGATACACCGAATCTAGACAAATCTGAGAATATTAATTTGTATCGGAGGGAGTAACAAAGAGGAAACTGGAGCAGATCGTGCATGTAGGGAAGATAAACGAAAATATCACGCCGTGCACTTGTACCCACCAAAATGAATTTGCCACCACGCGATCGGCGGCTAAACAATAACGTGGGTAGCTAGAAAATGGCGGATCCAAAAAAATATCAAAGCCCGAGAAAACAAGCCTAGTGACATTCTTTTCATCAAATTGCCATAAAATTAGATTTATCGACCGATCGGAAGTCTGGACATGTGTCCAGGTTTAGGGAGGTTTAGGGACGGTTGGGTTCACCTATGTAGGTAGGGTTGATTTTGCCAATATTCCAACCCTACAAACGTCTCTTTTCAAAAAGACGAAAACAACATGGCCAGGAAGAAAAGAACATCCCTGTCGCTCAATAAGTCAACAGATCGTGGAGGTGGGAGAGTGGGGTGGAATGCAAGAAACTAAACCAAGAAGATGTAGTCAAAACGCACACACACGAACATGCACGTATTGACCCACTTCGCGACTCCGCCGTCCGCACGCTCGGAAGTGACTATAATCGGGGGCCGGTGACCAGGACCATTCGAGAAATGCGTCAACCACCGGGCTAGCTACACCGATCGGTCGATCGTGGCCGGTACCGTAGCTAAACCCCGATGGAGATTGACGAGGGGAGATCGGTCAGGCTTAGCTAGCTGCCCCCAAGGCTCCAACCGTAGCTAGCTAGCTAGCACGTACGTGCCCACGTGCTACCTAGGCACATATTACATCCTCGTCATTCTTTTCCACACCAGATCAATCCAGGAATAGTGGTGGAGCTAGCAAGCTTGGTGTAGCTCAACGGACCATCCGTACGTACGTTCGTACATGTCGATGGGTGACAACTCAGCAAGTGTACCCGTACGTATGCGTGTGTGTTTCTACGCGGCGGCGTGCGTACGTACGTACGGCGCTTTTGGTACGTAGTAGTACAGTACAAAATAGGCCCAAAGAATTACAAAAGGAGAAGACGGGGTACGGGTGTCAGGGCTGCGGGAGCTAGCTATAGCTCCCTTGGAGCAAATAATGGCCAGCCTGAGCTGGTGGATATACATGAGGACGTACGACATCCGTGCTGCTGCTGCTATGTCTTTTCTTTTCCTCTTATCCTTCCTTCCCTGGCTTGCCAGGAGGAGGAGGAAGGCGCAGCGGGCAGCCTTTGTGACTGAAGAGGGTTTTCACTTTTCAGTTTTCACATCACACCGTGGTGGTGGAGGCATCTAGAGTGACGTCGAATGGGCCCGTATGTTGGCGCATGGCCTGCCTATGGGGGTGCCTGCTCCCAGCGCCAGCGGCGTCCCCGACAGGGTTTTTGAACTGACAAGTTTAACTTGAAGCACTGAATTTCATTCATATTTGGAAGATATTTACAAACTAGAGTGAATTTAAACTTAATTGAAACCTAAATCTAAAGGCCGTCCTCGTCGTCGGCATAGTGACTAGAGGGAACAAACCCCGTTCCTTCTCCTTCTACTTGGCATTCTTCTTGGCCCACGTCGCCATTCTATCTTTGACTGCACATCGGTGAGTCGATGCCGCTGGTGGGTGTGGAGCAGCGTGACGTTATTCGCCCCTCGCTACTGTGTGTGCCCGCCAGGCTTTCTCCTCCTCCACCATGGCAAGGCGGGTAGCCTCCTGCGTGGCAGTGTCTGCCACCGGCTGCGCGTCCATGACCTCCTCGACGACGCGAGCCTCGATCTGACGCTTGTTAGCCTACTCGAGCGGTTTTAGGAGGGCGCGTTGTAGCTCCTTCACCTTCAGCACCTCGTCCGACACCTCCTCCTCACTGCTTTAAGTTGTAAATTAAGTTTACTCGCTGCCGTTTGTAATTGAACATGTTCTTCATCGAATTTTGCCACGAGTGCACGAATTCAAAAATTTCAGTTTTAGTTTATGGTGTATGTTCCTGCGCAAGCGATTTTGGATCCGCAAGCGAGCAGGAACACGTAACGAACTGTACGTAGCTTGGAGAGTCTTTGATGCATGCACCGGCTAGCTTGCTGACGCTGTGTCTGAAACCTTAATCGTCCAGTTGATCGCGATCTCTCTGACGGGTGTTGTGCGGCCCATCGGGCAGTTGACGCGCTTGGCTTTACCAGGAACCGTATCGGGGACCAGTTCAAATTACACACGTAGACACAGTGTTGTTTCCGATGGGAAGTTGCTGACTTTGGCATCAACACTGTAGAAGCTGACTCCCGAATGTGCGGGCGGGCGATCGATCGATCGATCAAGATCACCGGAAGGGACCACGTTGGAGTAGATGGGGGTGGAGCTGGGGCCGTCTCCAACTCCAACATGCGCCGGGGCCGGGGGGACAGCGTCGCGAGCGAGCAAAGTTGTTCCGATCCGGCGAGAAAGCACTCGATCCATCGCCAACAACTTTCAACTCGCATCACGACCTCCTGCGCGCGTATCGATCTACTTCGAGGACCCTGCCCAAAATGCTGCCCGCCGTCCCATTCACCACGGTCGGTCGGTCGGTCGGTCGGTCGGCGATCGATGCTTGCCGTATAATAACGGATCGAATGCTGCGTGCACTTGCTGACACGGAGAGCACGCGTCACGGTGAAATTCTCGCCTGATCCACGGTCAACTCGCCGGATCGATACTACCGTGGTTTACTCCGTAGTGGGCTGGTGAGTGGCAACCGATTCGGCATCGCACCTCTCCTGTCCCTACGTACCAAAATCCCAGCCGATGGAGACGGTTACGAAACCCGGGCCCCGTATCTATCTATCTTGGTGGACGCCGACGGAATTCCCTCGGCCGAAAGGTGGCTCGATCGGTGGACGGCTCAGCTGAGCTGCTGACGGACGGTACACCGGAACGGGGAATAAGTGTTGGCCGGAGGCGCGTGCTGAAACAGTAGCCACGGCCTCGCGAGATCCGACGATGGTACGCTGGAGCTGTTGCTCATCTGGTAATGGGCGGCAGCGGGCACTGTTCCTCTCTTGACTCCGGGGGCTACTTTTCTTCATCTCGAAGCTAGGCCATGTAGGCCCCGACGAACGGTGCTGATGGTTACGGCCAGTGGACATGGACGGCATTCGTGACAGACATTCGTGCCGAATGGGTATGTCTGATGGCGTCAGTTTAGGGTCTAGCGATTCGATTCGAAGAAGTACTTTCTGTGTGATCAATATGACTTCACTAGCAGCAGCGATAAGCTGAATATATACTAGTCTAGTATGCTAAATAAGTGAAGACGAGAGCAATCTACTTGGAAGATTTTATTTATTTTATCTGCGTGCTGAACAGAAAACCGCAGATTTGTCAAAATTTAGATAAATCTAGACACTATTTAGATTTATCTAAATTTTGATAAACCTACGATATCTATTTTAATATCTATTTTAAGACGGAGGGAGTATATCATATCTTTGTCCGGACAAATTTTGCTACGATCAAATTGGATGTGCCAACTAATTTGAACAGTGCTTCGGTGCTCCAAACGAGAATGTCGCAGGGATAAAAAGAACACTTGATAGAATGAAAGGAAATCAGGTGCGAAGTGCAAACCCTCGGATGAAGTCTCAGCGATTTTCTTCTAGCATACAACCATTTTCCATACATACTTGAAAAGAAAATGGCATCTCAGCTAGATTACCTCTGGGGCCTGCCTGCACAGAGCGATATCTGCTCGCTATAGTTTTGCCACATTACTTGACAATTGCCTGTGGACAAGCACTGTCCACAGATGCACTCACGCGCATGTAGCTCCGTGTTCCTACCTTCACATTGTGGAATAAAAATACTCCCTCCGTCTCAAAATAAATGACTTGAGTTTGTCTAGATTCACATGTACCTATATACTAAAACGTGTCTAGATACATACGAACCTAGACAAAGCCACGTCACTTATTTTGGGACGGAGGAGGGAGTACTAGAATTTCAGAGATATAAACTGCACATGTATCCATTGGCAAATACTTGCAACAGAACATATATCAGCAAAAACGAGTCCACAGAATCGTGTGTTGACAAGTTGCAGAACAGTATCATTTCCAGGCCTTTAGCGTTTCTCTGTACAATGATCACATGTCATCTACTAACAGCTCAAACACTACATGCTGGTACTCCCATGAGCAAATTCAGAACTGTGGTGCAACACATCCAGCCATTCGAATGAAACATGATACTGAGTGCTGTCTACCCTGGGACACGCTGCCACCACCTGCCGCTTAGTTACCGGCATTGATTCCGAAAATCCGGACCTTGTGCATGTTCGGTAGTTTGGCAACAACCAGTACAGTGACAGCAATGGTGTTGAAAAAGAGCATAGGATGTTGATAGTCAGTGGTGTGTGAAGCTATCAAGTACCTGCAAAGGAACATAGACATCCCCCGTAAATAATGATGGCCGCTCAGACGTATCAAAGACAATGCAAAATGGACAAAACCCATGAAGAGGATGTGCATATATGAGAAAACAATGATTATGTTCATACTTCATACAATGCTAAAGAGTTCCGCATTTAATTGGATGATTAGGTTCACATATTTCAGCCAAGGAAACTAACATAGTTAAACTACATAACTTCATTGTTTATAATATTATTGGATAGCAAACTATTTTTTAAAGAAAACACTCAGTCCTGAAGTAATATGCCAAACAACGGGGAAGTGTTTTCAAGACATAATAGTTTGACGACAAACTATCAGCCTAGCAAAATAGTGTCTAGATACATCCAAAATTTGACAAATCTGTCACATCTATTTTGAGATGGAAGGAGAAATAACAATTGCACGTCGAAAGCATAAATGTTTCTTCTGAAGAACAGGTGCAACCTAGCAAGCCTGTTCTAAACACAAGAGAAACATGTTGAATAAACTGAAATAGAACATTAATGTTTATGGAGAAGCTCAGCTAGGTAAAATTGGCAACAGAAAATACAGAGCCCACTTGGAAAGATCATCTATCCTGCACTAATACCATGTGACAAGCAGAAATGACGCTAGTCATGACCAAAATTTATTTCGTATCTCACGAGGTGTCTCCTTTGATGGCAATTAAGATTTATAGTGCATGTTTTCCCCCCAATGAACTAAGGGGAAATATCCAGTGGTACCACCCCTCAAGTGATACCATGATACCACATGGCAAAATTCAAATTTACAAGTGTCAAAAAAATTGAAATAAAATTTTGGGTGTTTATAAGTGTGTTTACATTCTCTAAAATTTTCAGAACCAAACTCAAGGTATGCACAGAGAAGCGAAAAAGATAAAGTGCAATGTAAATAGTATCATTTTGTGTTTTCGTCTTTTTGTACACTATTTCTGTTTGCCAGTATTTTGGATTTGGTTCTGCAAATTATAGGAATTGTAAAATACGCATCTTGTGAACATCCACAAATTTATTTTGGATTTTTCTAAAACTTGCAAATTTGAATTGTGAAGAGTGGGATCATGGTACCACATGAGGCTTGGTATCACTGGATATTCTCTCTATGAACTAAACTAGAAACAGATTTCCTTGTATATGGCAAGAATGTAAGTTTCTGTCTTCACCAAAAATGATCTCTGTGTGCAAGGTATTGATTTTCCACCATACTTCGTATGGAAAAAACAATATTGTGACAGATCAATCCATTCATAAAGGAGAATCTAAAAAAGGCAGCTTAATCAAAGGGAGTGTGACCATGGGTGTATAACTATAACCATGTTCTCACATGGCAGGTGAACCATTCGAACAATTTGCAACGCTGTATCAGAAAATCAGTTGTAATCACA
Organism: Avena sativa; assembly: GCA_916181665.1. Classification (NCBI taxonomy): domain Eukaryota; kingdom Viridiplantae; phylum Streptophyta; class Magnoliopsida; order Poales; family Poaceae; genus Avena; species Avena sativa. Next base: position 523,154,866 of record OV702287.1, on the reverse strand, counting down.
TCTAATTAAGTTTTGCTATAAACACCGATCACAACTGTAAAAATGAGAAGTCACAACCAAGGACTTAACCAGTTTGTCAGAAAGTTTAGCCACGACCCACCAGCTACGTTGCACGGATACGGCAAAAAAAGTCACATATCAAGGGTGGGATACGTGTGGATACGGGAATACGTCTCCGGATACGTATCCCAGACGTATCAGGCGATTTTTCATTTTTCAAAAGACGAAAATAAATCAGATACGTGGGGGATACAACCGGGATACGTTAGGTATACGAATATTACCCTAATCCCTCGATGTATAACACGACCAGCCCCTCCCTCTCGTCTTTTCACCTCCTGACCTCTACACCTGGGTGCCGCACGCCGCCACACTAAGAGATCGCCATCGGCTGGCCACCTATTCTACTGCGCCGCCACACCGGAGAAAGGATCCAGGCGCGAGCAGCCACCTCCTCGCCTGCCGCTAGACTGTGCCGGACTGCAGGTAATTTTCCGTTCCTCCCATCTCCAATTATCCTGTTCTTCTTGGTCCAAAGTTCTTGCTGGGTTGCTATACTCCACCCGCGTCCATGCCTTACCTAGCTACTTCCTCTTCTTGAAGATCAGAAATGACCAACTCCGATGCGGGCTGCTGGAGGAGTCCAAATGTGGGATGTTGTTTTTCAGTTTGCTTTCATCCTTTTTTTATACTATACTAATTTACTAAATCGTTACTTATTAACAGCTAGGTGGAGAAGAGAGGTATGCACGGTCAGTTGTCAAGTTTTTTGTTTGGCAAACAACATGTCACGGTACTATACTCCTATAAAACAATTCTCATTCTCGTGCAACAAATCATTAATTTTTATACATTATTAATGTTTATTATATATAAACAAATGTATCCCCGTGTCCTGGTTTTTGAAAAATCGCCGTATCCATATCCGTATCCCCGTATATGTGCAACATAGCCCACCAGATGAGGATAATCCATCACAATGAGGTCAATAGTACGAATTTTTCCAGCAAATCATTTATGTATAAATATGAGGCCACAAAGAAATCACGATACATAGACATTGACACACTGAAATGCACGGGGTGGCCTCCAAATATTTAAGAACTTATGCTGATTAAATGCTGCAGTACCAAGTTATCATCATACTTCAGAGAAAAAGAACAATGCCGAATCCTTACAAATGTATAGTAGTGTGAATATGGTAGTTAGATTTAGATGTCAAATAAGCAACCAGCATAATTAATGAAGCGATGTAGTATTTGCTCTGTTAGTTGCCTAATGAAGTCCTGTAAACAGTATTAGAAAATGAAAAAAACACAAGGAAATAACACTTACAGGACAACAGGAACCACAACAAGAAATTTTCTGTTGCGAGTAAGCTGCTTGCCATTGTCCATTTGCTCCCACCAAGTCAATCTGTTATACATCCCTTGGTCATCAGCAAATGGTGTTCCCTTCTTCCAGTGGAAGAAGTGGTATGTCATCTGGAAAGAAGATTCAATTAGGCACAAGTTATAATAGAAAAGGAAATTTCTAGCTAAAGCATATGACACTACTTATGAGAAAATTAGTACTACCTCTGATCCAAATTAGTTGCCACAGGTTCGATAACCTAGACAGATTTAGCCAACATTTTTCCTAAATCTGCGACAATTAATTTGGATCGGAGAGAGTAATATCTTTTTATTTGAGGGTTAGGAAAAATTAATGAACTACAATATCTCACTCCCTTTATAAAGTAGACATTTTTTACTGGCTCATTAGCTATTATGTTAATAACGTAGCAAAAAATTACTAAATGCAAGTTGTTTATTTGGCCAAAATGTAACAGAACCAGTCGAACCAGATTGCACTTCAGGGGATGGTTAATCTCAGCGCCAATGCACACCCTGGGTAGAACTTATTCTCTAACACAACGTGCCAGCTCTGTTTGAGTTTTGAAAATGCTCCTGCTCCACAGTGAAGAGGGAAATGCTTCGGGTACAAATGATGACTTAGGGTACATTAAACAGAATATACTAAGCTTGGAACTGTGACAAATAGACTCTACTTCTGCTAACTATGTGAATTCTGAAATAAGAAGTCTTTGGGAATGTGTGTCAGCAGAAAGAAATAATAATAATACACACTTAATCCTTTATTAATATGTACACAGCTTGTCATGCACAACCCATATGTGGTACTCAGACCTGGAACACCATGTTCTTTCAAAGTTTCAATGTAATCTGGTACTCTGGTATGTTGGGTTTGCTTACGGATCGATCACATCAAAACTAGACGAAGGCACGCACGCAAAAACTTGTGGCCAGGGGGGCACGTATCGTGCCCTCTATTTTTCTCTTTATTTCTCTTCTCAAATCCCATGGTACAACTTACAATTCATGTTACGAAACGATGCTCCTGGTTTGTTTATATACCCACACGACCAAGGCAAAGCAAAATTAATAGGACCCGTATTGGACTAGACTAATACTACTCAGACTCCAAATCAGACACTACAATTACTAAGCTGACCCGAACTAGGTAACACCACGTATGGCATGCAAGATAACTACACATCTTGCTGATTGCAAGCCGGACATGAAGACTACCTAGTAGTACTAATTCGACTGCTAATCTTACTGGAGCTAGGAAACTAACCCAAACTTGTCTTTCATTTTTTGTGAGTTTAGATTAATTCCAACATGGTGTTCATCTACAATTCACCCAGCAGGGACATTATACCTGTATCTTACTACTTCAACACTTTGTAGATAGAAATGGCATGCAGGGATCCTCACTGACAATAATTAATCATGTCTGCATACCCATAAGCCCATTAGCTGCCATATATGACAGCAAAATGATGTTACTCCCTCCATGCCGGTTTATTAGGCTATTACTCATTTCAAGATAAAACCTTGACCAGTAATTTAGCCAACAAAATGTTAGTTCTATGTCACCAAAAGTATATCATTGGAAACCTATTTAAATTACTAGCCAAAGTTTTACTTCAAAATGCATAATAGCCTAATAAACCGGTACGGAGGTAGTAAGCTGAAACCTTAATGTTTAGAGCTTACAAATTCTAGGACGTTCTGATGCATGGGTTGAAATGCAGGGTACCGTGGAGGTTCGGATTTCAATTCACCTCAAGCTACTGATAGTGCTACTAGATCATGCTGCATATCCATAAGGCCATTACATGCAATACGTGACAACAAAATGATGTTAAGCTGAAACCTCATTGTTTGGAGATCACGAGTGGACATTGCGATGCATGGGTCGAATACAGGGTGCCGTCAAGGTATTTAGTTCCATTCAGCTCAAGCTATTGATGGTGCGCGAATGACCAGCTCAGCTATTGAGTAGAAGGAATGTGTCCAAGTAGGATGGGAAAGCCAAGCCAACACCGGCACAAGCTTTTAGTTGCCCGAATTGGCGCTGCTACACAGCAATTTGTAGCTAGGGGAGGCGATATGTGGGCGGATGCAGGCAATCTATTCTAATACATGGCCTCGTGCCGTGAACAGAAAAATCTAGGTAATCTGAGTCGAGCCGCCAGCCTTCAGATCCAAGGGAAGCAAGGAGCCAATCCCAATCCCAACCGCGATTCACTAATTCGAGATATAATCAAAGATGTAATAGGGGAAGTAGAGAAAGTTGCGGTACCGCGAAGTGGCCGAGGTTGACGATCGTCCAGGCCATGCCTGGGGTGCATCCGAAGACGGAGAGGACGAGGAGCCATGAGACGAATAGGATGAAGATGTAGGTGGTCCACACCCCGGGGTACATGAACCACTCCGTGTTCTTGTTCAGATCCGGCGGGGGCACCGCCTGCACGTACAGCTTCGCCATCGATCCGCCCCCCGAATCTCCGCCCTCCCGTTCCTCGCCCGCCCGCGCGCGCTCGCTGTGGCTCCGTCCGTCCTTAGGTCCGGCTCGGCGTGGCGGGGGGCTGTAGGCTGCGCGCTGCTGCGAGGGCTGACGGGAGGTCGGAATGGATTGTGGCTGGCTATGTAGGAGGGGCCGGGTTGGTTCGTTGCCGGGTAGGGGTAGGTCAGCGCGGAGGAGGAGGAAGGTTCAAAGATGGGGGACGGGAGAGTATTGGCCTGCGAGGCTGGGGATGGAGGAAGCGACCGACGGGGACGGGGGGAGGACAGGAGCCGCGGCGGGGACGAGGCGACGCAGGCCGTAGGATTGCACGGCGTGACGCCGATCGGGTCAATTGGGAGGACCGACGGCGTGGGCCGATGTGCGTCTGGGCGGAACTTGGGCCTGGCCTGGCTTACTCTTGTTTCTTACCAGGGGGTTGCCATATTCTGAGATTCTTTTCATTTTTTTATTACGCGCCAAGAGCTGTTTCAGGGAATGTTTCTGGTTGGATTTTGTTCTCTTTTTTGGGATGTTCTGGTTGGATTTTGTTCTCTTTTTTGATGTGTTCTAGATTCTCAGTCGAGTTTATTTGATATACTGTCATTTTCAGTTCATGTACATCAGTACATGTCATCTTCGGTGCTCGGTGATGTTCATCATGTCATGCCCCCTCCAAGAATATGTACTCCGTACTACTAGTACCAACGACCTCAGAAATGCTAAATTGTCTGTTCAACGGCCAGGTCACCCACATCAAAATTCGGGAGAAAGCGAGGAATTTTTTGTCTTCTGAATAACAGAAGTGAACTCTCCGTCATCCTTCAAGAAAAAAATGAACTGTCCATCAAGAACAAAACTAGAGTGCGGCAGGTTTGTGGTCTCTCTCGTGATGAATGCTGGTTAGTTAGACGTTGAGCTCATATCATCGATGCAGGCTGGCCGTTGAATCAGAATGTGTGATGAGCAGCTAGAGTACAGGCATTCCGCCGCGTTCCTTAAACAAAACTTGCCCGTGTGGACCGTGTGTGTCTGTAAACAAGAAGCAGGATGATATGCTTGTCATTTGGGATTTTTAGCATCACTATCATGTGCGTATATACTCGACCAAACAACCTTGATTGGCAGTTCCATCTCCTTTATCCGCGAATCATGACGGACACGAGTTCTGTTTCTTTTGCGCTGGTGGTTCGGTCTCCAACTCCACCGGATAGTCGGATGATTGAATTCTAGCGCGTGAGCATGCATACCGCTGAACACACGCATCATTCGTCTTGTAGACAGCGATGGCGCAGAACGAAGTACACAGGGGAACCGCGTATGCCTGATACCGGTGTTATTTATCTTGCCCTTAAGTTACATAGCTTTCTCGATCCTAAGAGCACCTCCACTTATGCTCCTTATAAATTCTCAGAGGGCTTTTTTTCCATCCGGAGGGTGAAAATCGGCCCAGCCACGCCTCGAGGTTTTCGATTTCGGCCGGATATGACCAAAGATCCATGCAGCGAACACAGGCCAAACCCAGCGCGTTGGGATTTGCCTGGGGGCACGGAATGAAGCGAAAGACGAGTGGACCAGCTCTGTCAGCGATAGAAGCCGAATTCCACTCAAAGATTCGCCCCCTGGCGCTTTGCTCACTCCTTCCCCCTCGTCGTTTCGCCGTTGGCACCACCCCTCTCTGCTCCGCCGCAAACACGCCTCCACAAAAAAGAACCAACCATCGCCCAGTTCCCCTCCCTTCTCGTCGTGCTTTTCGCGTCGTGGTTCAGCACCGCCAGCTGTTCCGAGGCCATCTGCGCGCCCAACACGCCCACTAGGTGTTCGGCATTTTGCCTCGGCCATGGACTCCAACAACGATGAGCAGATGTTTGTCACGCTGATGGAGGAAGAAAAGATTGCCATCGCCGCCGATGATGAAGAGCACGTGATGATCCTCTCCTGCATGGCCGTCCTGTACGCGCGGGGAACACAGCCATGGCGCGGCGGCTCGGCGCCAGGACACTGGAAGTGCAAGCCGAGACAGCGGATGGAGGACTATTGCATGTTGTACGCTGACTACTTTGCCGACGATCCATTGCATGGCGAGGCATTGTTTCGGTGCTAATTCATGATGGGCCGGAAGCTCTTCCTGAAGATTGTGTATGTCCTCAGGGACTTCGACACCTACTTCAGATGCAAGAAGGACTGTATCGGCATGGTGGGACTTTTCTCACTCCAGAAGTGCACAGTGGTAATGAGATTGCTCGCATACAGAGCTCCCAGTGACACACAACATGACTATCTTTGCATGGTCGAGTCCACCGCCATCGATTGTTTCTATAGGTTCTGCAGGACGGTGATTGTAGTGTTTGGACCATTATACCTGAGATCACCCACTGCTGAAGACACTACTCGAATCATAGCAATCAATGAAGCCAGATATCGAAGGGTGACCTCAGTAATGCCCATTGTTATGGACTTGGGTTGATGGGAAGGGAGAGCGCTAGTGATTTTGTTGGCCTAACAGACAAACATGGGAGGCGATTTACCCAGGTTCAGGCCCTCATAGAGGAAACCTACTTCCTGCTTGTCTGATCGTATTATCAATGGAGAGTACAAATTCGTTGAGTCGACTAGATGCGATCTCGCTGAGAGAGAGGGGTGTGTGTATCCGATGTCTATTGTCTAGATCCATTGTGCATTGTTCTCCTTGTTGGCCCCTCCTAGCCTTTATATATGGGGAGGCTAGGTCTTGAGTACCAATATGAGTAGGTTACAAGTTGTTGTTTGTATCTAGTCTAGTCTTGAACTTTCTTTGTCTTGTATCAGCAGGAGTCTGTGTCTTTGTAGCCTTTGTATATGTTGAATTGTCATGGGATTCATGGATCTTGATATATCTTCGAGTGAGCCTTTCGTTGAGCCGCACCATATATACCAATAGTGGGAACCCGAAGGGTCATGCCCATGTCACTATAGGATTTCCTGAAATGTTGGAAGTATCGACCGCATACATTGGAAATGGAAGAACTGCTCGTTTGCATAGCAAGGAATGTAAAAAAGGCCACAAAGGATATTGCAATGTGGTTCTTGAGGCAGTGGCTACACATGATCTCTGGATTTGTCACTCCTTTGTTGGTATGACAAGATCCAACAACGACATCAATGCCCTGAAGTGCTCACATGTCTTCTCCAAACTTATTGAGGGCCATGCTCCTCCGGTGGACTATGTGATCAATAGCCACCACCATAACAAGGGATACGACCTAGCAGATGGCATCTATCCAAGATGATCAACATTTGAGAAGACTATCTTAATCCCTCTTCTTGGCAAGTATTTCTACTTTGCCAAGGAACAAGAAGCTTGCAGGAAGGATGTCAAGCGGCCATTTGGTGTGCTCCAATCTCGATTTGTAGTTGTCCGGTTCTCCGCTTTGACTTGGTCGCAAGAGAAGATGTGGGGGGTGATGAATGAATGTGTGATCTTGCACAACATGATCATTGAGAGGGAGCGGGATGATAGCTCCAAATTTCATCACTTTTTACCATTGGTTTTCCTCTTGTTTATTGTTGGATTTCACTTAAGATTGCCCCTTCCCACTAATGTTAATGTCGCAATTAGCGAATCCCTAGTTTCTTGTGATGATTTTTAGGAAATGAACATTTATTAAAAATCTAATAGCATTTATGGGCTAATTACACCAGAATAAGCAAATCCCCAATTGGAGCCACTTTCATTGGAGGTGTTCAGTATGCATAACGACCACTGGTATGGTCAGGGTGCACTCGTACCGCCCGCCCGTACTACCCACCGACGCCTTCCTTATATCAATACAACTATAAGAAACTTTTGTAAAGGGGGAGAGACGAGAAGAACCACAAAACAGAAGTTACAGCCGCCGCAAGCCATATAGAGGGGAGATTAGATCTGAAAGAGGAGAAGAACTTCACCTTGTTCCTCGATGATCTCCAACCTCTAAACCACGTACTCCACCATCATTATATCATTACTTAGAGAGAAAGAGAGATTGGCACTTGTAAGATTAGGGTTTGATACTTTGATCTACCTACAGTTTGTATTTGATTGGATCTTTAATCGCTATTGTGGTTTGCTACAATAACTTTGAGATGATTTCTATTTGCAATACAATTATGCCTTTGATTTGTCTTCCTCTCATCTCTGAGTAAATCCCCATAGGCGTGGGAGATGTAGGGGATTGGTGAGATGTGTTGTGCCTCCTTTAATTCCATCCATTTGTGATCACTTTAATGTTTATTTAAATAGTGAGAATGAATGTCTATGTTTGCCTAATGCGCGTTATCTAATTTAAGGGCCTAGGTAACATGATCCAAAGATCTCATAGGTATGAACTTGTATGCTAGTAATTCGGTGACCCCCGAGTGACACGGCCGATATCAAAGAAGAGCTAGCACTACTCGAGGACAACAAGGAACCATCAAGATTAAAGCCTTGATCCGGTCGCAAGACCTTAATTAATGCGTTGACCATGGCCATGGTCACAAGCAAATGGATCATTGGGATTGGGAATAATTGGCCATGAGGACTCTGATGGCCCAAAATATATCGAGCTCGTTCGGAAACCCCAAGAGGAAGGTATGATGAGCACAGCAACAAGTTTTCCCTCAGTACGAAACCAAGGTTATCAATCCAGAGCAAGGAAACACCCCAAAGGTGTAGCTAACTGAACGTTGGCAGGGCGTACTATCTGTGCCAGCAGCAACGTGGAGACCTGCACAACACAACCACAAAACTCTGTCCCCAACTTGCAATGAGGTTGTCAATCTCACCGGTTTTGCTGAAAACAAAGGATTAAACGTATTGAATGGAAGGAAGTAATAGTTTGCAGAAAGTAAACACAAAGCAGTAAACAGTTTATAGATTGTATGTAAAAGAAAGGACCGGGATCCATAGTTCACTAGAGGTGGCTCTCCTTAAGATAGATAACATGCTGGGTGAACAAATTACAGCGGGGCAATTGACAAACATCGAGAAAGCAATACATGCTAATCATCTTGACTCCTTTGGAACTTGATTGGGCATTACAACATTATACATAGACCGCCATCCAACTGCATCTATGACTAATAATCCACCTTCAGGTTATCATCCGAACCCCCTCCAGTATTAAGTTGCAAGCAACAGATTATTGCTTTACGAATTGCGTGTAATGTAAACAATACAGTTGTTCTATGAACAAAGGATTGTTGTTTTCTCCCTAGTAGAAACAGCACATCTAGTACCTTAGAGATTTTTGTCACTTCCCTAGATTACCATAGGCATGAACCCACTATCGAGCATAAATACTAACTCTTGGAGTTGCTAGCATCTACTTGGCCAAGATAGCTACTAACAACGGAAAGCATGCAAGATCACAAATAACAAAGACATGATAGAATCAATAATCAATCTGAAATAGCATCTCAATATCCATCGGATCCCCGCAAACACAACATGCAGAATTACAAATAGATGATCTTGATCATGAACGGAGCTCACAAGATCTAGAACTGAAAGCACAAAGGAGGAGAACCAGCCATCTAGCTACTACATGGACCCGTAGTCCAAGGATGAACTACTCACGCATCACACCGAAGGCTTACATGGTGATGAAGAAGGCCTCCAGGGTGAATTCCCCTCTCCGGCAGGATGCCGGGAAGAGCTTCAGATCCCTCCCGATCTAGGGATGGAGATGACGGCGGCTACAGACTCTTTCGTGGATTTTTGATCAGGTACTTAGGGTTTTCGTCCCGAGGGCATCTTGTAGGCGGAAGGAGAGGCCGAGGGGGTTCTGGGGTCGGCCAGACCACCCCCTAGCGCGGGTCAGGCCTGGCCCCGCGGCCAGGTGGTGTGGCTAGCCCCCAGCCCTTCTCCGTCTCGTATTCTGGCATCTAATGACTTCCGGAAAAATAGGCACTTTGGCTTTTGTCCCGTCCAATTCCGAGAATATTCATTTTCTGACTTTCCTGGAACCAAAAACAGCAGAAAACAGGCAGCTGGCACTGTGGCTCTTGTTAATAGGTTAGTCCAAGAAATCATATAAAAAGTACTCCAAAGTGTGGATAAAACACAAGAAAGTGGATAAAACCAAGCATGGAACATCAAAAATTATAGATACATTTGCAATGTATCAACATCCCCAAGCTTAACTCCTGCTCGTCCTCGAGTAGGTAAGTGATAAAAAGAAAGAATAATTTTTGAGGTGACATGCACCATCAAAGACTTTATCAAAGTATTTATAAAACATTCAAAGCTGGGATCATAGTACTTCAATCATAACATGAAAGACAAAGTTCTAGCGATAAGAGAAAGAAACTATGATGCAACATGAAAAGGCACAAACAAAAGATTCATGAATAACAATGATTTGCAAGACGTTTGTTTGTTTCACATAAAGAAAACATAGCATAACAGTATTCATCTTGTCCCTCATAGAGTAGCAAAACATAAATGCATAGGACACCTTCAAAGTTCATAAGAGTGACTAGATATAAATAGTTTAAAACAAGCAATATCAAGTTATGCATCAATCAACTAGTCTTGGGACAATGCACATAGAACTAAGAATGGCCACTATGCTCTCAAAGTAGGTGCATAAAGGTAGAAGGTGGAGACTCAATATACTGGTGGAAGAAAGTGTTGGAGATATGCCCAAGAGGCAATAATAAAGTGGTTATTATTATATCTTTATGTTTATGATAAATGTTTACATCCCATGCTATAACTGTATTAACCGGAAACATTAATACTTGTGTGTTTTGTAAACATAAAAGAGTCTCTAGTAAGCCTCTTGTTAAACTAGCTTGTTGATTAATGGATGATCATGGTTTCCTGATCATGGACATTGGATGTCGTTAATAACAAGATCATATCATTAGGAGAATGATGTGATGGACACACACCCATAGTAAGCATAGCATAAGATCAAGTCATTAAGTTTGTTTTGCTACAAGCTTCTCAAATGCATAGTAACCTAATCCTTCGACCATGAGGTTATGTTAATCACCATCACCGGATGGATACTTTGATGACATCAAACATAGCTTCGTAACTAGGTGGTTATAAAGGTGTCATTGGGTATTCTGAAAGTATGTGTTGAAGCGCATGGACCAAGATTGGGATTTGTCCATCCATATGAAGGATAGATATGCTCTGGGCCCTCTCGGTGGAATGTCATCTAGTTAGCTTGCAAGCATGTGACTAGGTCACAAGGGATGACATATCATGGAACGAGTAAAGAGTACTTATCAGTAACGAGGTAGAACTAGGTATGGATATACCGATGATCAAACCTCGGATAAGTAGAATATCGCGTGACAAAGGGAATTGGTTTCGTATGTTAAATGGCTCTATCGATCACAAAGTCATCGTTGAGTATGTGGGAGTTATTATGGATCTCCAGATCCCGCTGATGGTTATTGATCGGAGATGTGTCTCCATAATGTCTACATGTTCATGAACCGTAGGGTGACACACTTAAGGTTCGAAGTTGTTTTAAGTAGATATGGAATGTGCGTTGGAGACCGAATGTTGTTCGGAGTCTCGGATTGGATCCGGGACATCACGAGGAGATCCGGAATTGTTCGGGGAATAAGATTCATATATTGGGGATCATTTTCTAAGTTAGGAAATGTTCCGGAGTATTTGTATGGGGATTCTAGAAGGTTTCGGAATGTTCCGGAAGGTTTTAGAAGATTTCTTGGAGTTTACTTGAAAACCAAGAAAGGATCAAGGAATCCTTGTGGGGTAAGACAAGGATTCGTGGGGGAGTAGGACTCTCCCCCCACCTCCTTGATCCGCCGACCAAGGGAGAGGGGAGTCCTACAAGGACTCCACCTCCCCATGGCGCCTCCCTCCTTTAAATAGAGGGGTGGAGGCACAAACCCCCTTGCCCCTTCTATTCTCTAGATCTCAAGTTGCCTCTCTCCTCCTCCTTCCCTCTGCTCAGGCTTAGGCGAAGCCCTGCAGAATTCTCTACTCCACCACCACCACCACACTGTCGTGCTGCTGGGATTCCGTGGAGAGATCTACTACCTCCGCTGCTCGCTGGAACGGGGAGAGGAAGGTCTGCTTCGACTCCGCACGTGTGACCTACTGCGGAATCACTGCCGGAACGCGGCGCCGGAAGGATCGTCTACTCGATCTTGAGATCGGCAAGTGATCGACTACATCAACCACGAGATCCGATCTCGTAACGCTTTCGGGTCTACAAGGGTTAGTACAGATCTATCTCGTTGCACATGTCTAATAGATTAGATCTTGGCTTTTATCTATATTAGATCTAGGTTTTGTTCGTTCTTGCGGTAGAAATTTTTTGTTTTCCATGCTACAAACCCATCAGTGGTATCAGGGCCTTGTCTATGTGTAGATCTGTTGCACAAGTAGAACACAATGGTTTTGTGGGTGTTGGTGCTCGTGCCGTCTTTTGCTTTGTGTACTTTGCATCTTGCGGTATGGTGGGATGAAGCGGCTCGGGCTAACCTTACATGTCATCGCACATGAGACTTGCTCCACAGTTGACGTGCAACTCGTATTGCACAAGTGGCTTTGCGGGTGTCTGTCTCTCCCATCATAGTATAGATCCAATCTACACTTTGCACTTGATAGCACTTGTATCAACGTTGTGGTTCAGTTTCGTAGGTAAGATCCGTTCTTATTCGAAAGCCCCAAACCACGTAAAACATGCAAAGAAAATTAGAGGCGTCTAACTTGTTTTTGCAGGGGTTTTGTGATGTGATATGGCCATCATGTGATTGTGATTATATTTGATGTATGCAATGATCCTTGTTGTAATATGGCAACCGGCAGGAGCCTAATGGTTGTCTTTAATTCTGTTAAGACTTGCGTGTCTATTCATCTTGTAATAGCTTTATTCCAAGTAGTTGTAATAGTTGCTAGTGATGATGGACAACCATGAAGCGGCGCCACTGACCTTGACGCAATGCTGGTGATGATGGAGATCATGTCTGTGCTTTGGAGATGGAGATCAAAGGCATAAGAAGAAAGGGCCATATCATATCACACTAATTATGAATTGCCTGTGATGTTAATCCTTTATGCATCTTGTATTGCTTAGATCGCGACGGTAGCATTATAAGATGATCCCTCTCAGTAAATATCAAGTAATAAAGTGTTCGTCCTTAGTAGGCACCGTTGCTAAGACTCGTCGTTTCGAAGCATCTCGTGATGATTGCGTGTGATAGATTCTACGTGTGCATACGACGGGTGCAAGCCAGATTTGCACATGCGGGTACTAAGGTTAACCTTGACGAGCCTAGCATGTACAGACATGGTCTCGGAACACGGAATACCGAAAGGTAAAGCATGAGTCATATGGATGATATGATGAACATATTGACTATTCGCCTTTAAAGCTACATCATCTCACGTGATGATCGGACTTGGTGTAGTGGATTTGGTTCGTGTAATCACTAAAACAACTGGAGGGATGTTGTTTTGAGTGGGAGTTCTTTTGTAATTTGGATTAGTCAAACTCAATTTATCATAAACACAATCAAAGTGAATTTGCATAGTTTGTTGTAGTCATTGGCATCCGTTCACCACCTTACGCTTAGTTATAGTTGAGATAGTAGAACTATAGAAATTCTGGATATTTACTTTACGAACTGGTATCGTATTGTTTTGAGTGTCAATCTAAAGTTTAAAAGTCATATTGCAAACTTTCAGCAAACTCCGTTTACTCTGTGAAGTTTAATAAACAGTATTAAATCAAGAGTAACAGTTCCAGTGTTAGTATCTAATGTATCATGTTTGCCTCCATGATCCTTGATACTCAAAAGATTGTTTTTAATATCAAGTTTATCTAAAGAGCTGAAAGCAATGTTTCAGAAACCATCATATGTGAAAGGTATTGCGATATCTAAAACAATGTGTTGGTTACAACATGATAGAGTATACGTACTCATATTTGATGAGAATTTGTGAAGATTGGAGACGCCAGTCGTCCTAATCCTCCAAAAGTTTTTGGAAAAGAAACATTATACTCGCAATTCACCTTTATAAGCTATAGCAGCTTGATCATGAAAATTGTCATGATAAGGATGAATAGAAGATGTAAGTAAAATGTTTACTACACTAAAAGATTACTAAAGAATGGAATTTTGAAAGAATGCCAAACATTTGATGAAGGTGATCCACTTCAAAGTACAAGTTCAAAGGTATTAGTATTTGACTATACACACTTTGTACTATGTGTCATGTGAATGACACCACTATTGATGTTGATAGATTCTTTTAAAAGAAAAGGAATTGTTGAAAGAGAATCTATAAAATATTTGGCAGAAAAGAAAAGATTGGAGATGTCAAACTTAGGTATATAAGAAGATACATGTTATGGTTGTATTCCTTGGTTGTTAAACAATGTGGTTCTGCGGTATTGGATACCGAATTGGTTGGTATGAAGTGTCATACAGGACAACACAATTCATGAACTGCAATGGCCTAAGTAACTAGCAAGAGAATATGAAGGGTTGTTGTGTTGCTCGTTAACATTAAAGCTTGCCTTCAAGATTTGTTTCAATAATTGTTATTTTGATCAGGTATTATGACGACAAAAGGTTGTTCAAATAATTACCGTATTCCATAATAGATGGATGATATACAAGTCTAGTTGGAGAAATAACGACCATAAAACTAATGCTAAAATGTCGCAAGACAAATGATTGAAAGATCACTTGCGAAGTGACATCACCGTTTAAATTATATTAGGGATACATGAAGAAACTCCAGGTTGATGGATTTTTGGAGTCTTTGATTTTGATCAAATGACGCTTGTGATACTTTCCTAGAGATAATTAAAACTCCGTTCATAGGCCAAAAGAGGAACGAACGACTAACTGGTTGGAATTTGTACATATTGATGTATATAGTCCATTATGTGTAGTCGTGGGCGATGGATTTCAACTTCATATGCTTTCTCCGAAGATTTGAGTGAGCATATGTATATACTTAATCAATAAGGAAGAAGTATGAAACACTTGAAAATGTTCAAAGACTTTCAAGATGAAGTGGAAAATTATTGTAACAAGAAAATAAAAAAGTTTATGATTAGATCATAAAGATGTTTGAGTTACAAGTTTAGCAAAACACCTAAGATTTGAGGAATCGTTCCATGGATTTGCATTTCCCAAAACACCATAGGAGTATGGAGTGTTCAAGATATGTAATGAAACCTTGTTTGACATGGTAAGATCAAAGGTGTCATTTATAAAACTGCCATTATATTTTAAAGATTAAAGCTTTAGTGACTACCACTTTTACACTGAAAAGAGCTCTATCGTGATCCGTTGAAATGATACCATATAAGTCATGGTTTGGGATAAAACCCAAGTTGTCCTTTCTTAAATTTTTGGTATGGTAGGCATAAGTAAAATGTTTACAACCAAAGTCGGATAAGCATGTCTTTGTAGGTTATTTCGAATAACCATTGGGTATTTCTCCATAACACCGAAGACAAAAGTGTTTGTCACTTAGAATGTCAAGTTTCTTGAGAAGGAATTTTTGGTGAAAAGTTAAGTGGGAGGATAATAGAACTTTGACAAGGTTGTTGAACCTTGGCTAATATGTGCTGAGTTGCGCAGCGTCGGTAAGTGTCCCGGAGGCAGCAACAATGCTCATGGCTCACGTGCCTCAAAGGATGTGGTCACGAAGATCTAAGTTCCTATTGAACCAAGTAGGTCGGGTAAGTAATCAAATGCCAAGATTTGAGAGTTAAATCATTGTTGTTTGACAATGATGAACTGACTACATGCAAATAATCAATGATGGGCCCTGACTTCGTTAAGTGGCTTGAAGCCATAAAATCCGTGATAATTCCATACACGAGAAATCAAGCTTTGAATTTGAAATACCCTCTGGAAAGGTGCAAGACCTTACAGTCGTATATGGATCTATAAAGAAATAGACATGGATGTTTCACATCTATGAAATAGTCGACATGTCGGAAAGAGTTTACGACAATGTTCAAGGAATTGACTATGATAAGATTTGATCTTTCATAGCGATATTTAGTCTGGACGGATTAATGTAGCAACCACTACATATATTTTGGTATATGGTAGTTGAACAAACAAAACAAGTTCTTCTAATAGAATGGTTACCTAGGATGTGTCCATGACACGATCCAAAGGGTTTTGTTAATTCAAAGGATGCTAAAAGAGTATGCAAAACTTCAATGGTTGAAGTGAGCATCGCGGAGTTGGAATCTTCACCGTGATGAAACCATTAAAAGGTTTAATTTCATCAGAGACGATGAAGATGTTTGTATTTTGCAAGAAATTAAGTGGGAGCGATGAGACATATTTCTAATACATTATGTGAAAGACATATTGTTGATTAGAAATGATGTATCTTTTATTGACACAGGTTAAGAATTTCATTTTGATGAAAGACTTAGGCATAACCCAAGAATTAGGCATCAATGTCTATATGGATAGATTGAGGCGCTAATATGGTTTTGCCAAATGTACATAGATAAGATGTTGAATGAGTTCAATATGGAAACAACAAGAAAGGTTCTTGACGCACGGAAAGGACTGAATCAAGATTCAAGTGTGTTGACACGAGATTCAAGTGTTTTGACACTTGGTGAAATCACAAGAATATTTTGATCAATCTTTGAGATGTACACATCCAGATATGTCCTATGCTCTAAATGTTATGAGCATATACCAGAATGACTCATAAGATGATCATTGGACAATAGTAGGGATATTCTTATGATCTTTGGAAGAACTAAGAATATATTATTTATATAGTGGTGACAAATAGTTCATTGTAAATTGTTGCATTGATACTAGTTTTGTCACAAATTAAGTTTATCTCAATTTAAACTATGGGTGGCACAATGTAATGGAAAGGAAGTTCCATAACGGATTTGGTTGAGTACCAAAGTTAAAACATTGTGACAGATACTACAACAAAAGGCTGAGTATATGACTGCTATTGTAGCTGAGGGTATTTGCGTCAAGTAGTTTGTTATCAAACTAGGTGTGGTTCATAGCGGGATAATATTATGAAGATACATTGTATGACAATTGTATCAACATGATTTAATCCCAAGGAACTAAAGGTCTCACCAAAGGACCAAATTTATACAATGTCATCTCATTGGAGAATGAGTAATGCATAGAGACGCAAGAAAATGCAAATACACACGGACCTGGAAGTGTCAGATCCGAAGATTATGTTTACCACTAGCAATAGTGTGTATACAACACCAGAAAGCCATAGGTGTTGAGTGCACAAGTTTTTTAACTAGATTATTGACTCTAGTGCAAGTGGGAGACTGTTGGAGATATGCCCAAGAGGCAATAATAAAGTGGTTATTATTATATCTTTATGTTTATGATAAATGTTTACATCCCATGCTATAATTGTATTAACCGGAAACATTAATACTTGTGTGTTTTGTAAACATAAAAGAGTCCCTAGTAAGCCTCTTGTTAAACTAGCTTGTTGATTAATGGATGATCATGGTTTCCTAATCATGGACATTGGATGTCGTTAATAA
Organism: Avena sativa; assembly: GCA_916181665.1. Classification (NCBI taxonomy): domain Eukaryota; kingdom Viridiplantae; phylum Streptophyta; class Magnoliopsida; order Poales; family Poaceae; genus Avena; species Avena sativa. The sequence continues at coordinate 523,137,488 of OV702287.1, read as the reverse complement.
CAAGATCATATCATTAGGAGAATGATGTGATGGACACACACCCATAGTAAGCATAGCATAAGATCAAGTCATTAAGTTCGTTTTGCTACAAGCTTCTCAAATGCATAGTAACCTAATCCTTCGACCATGAGGTTATGTTAATCACCATCACCGAATGGATACTTTGATGACATCAAACACCGCTTCGTAACTGGGTGGTTATAAAGGTGTCATTGGGTATTCTGAAAGTATGTGTTGAAGCGCATGGACCAAGATTGGGATTTGTCCATCCATATGACAGATAGATATGCTCTGGGCCCTCTCGGTGGAATGTCATCTAGTTAGCTTGCAAGCATGTGACTAGGTCACAAGGGATGACATAACATGGAACGAGTGAAGAGTACTTATCAGTAACGAGGTAGAACTAGGTATGGAGATACCGACGATCAAACCTCGAATAAGTAGAATATAGCATGACAAAGGGAATTGGTTTCGTATGTTAAATGGTTCTATCGATCACAAAGTCATCGTTGAGTATGTGGGAGCTGTTATGGATCTCCAGATCCCGCTAATGGTTATTGATCGGAGATGTGTCTCCATCATGTCTACATGTTCACGAACCGTAGGGTGACACACTTAAGGTTCGAAGTTGTTTTAAGTAGATATGGAATGTGCGTTGGAGACCGAATGTTGTTCGGAGTCTCGGATTGGATCCGGGACATCACGAGGAGATCCGGAATTGTCTGGGGAATAAGATTCATATATTGGGGATCATTTTCTAAGTTAGGAAATGTTCTGGAGTATTTGTATGGGGATTCTAGAAGGTTTTGGAATGTTCCGGAAGGTTCTAGAAGATATCTTGGAGTTTACTTGAAAACCAAGAAAGGATCAAGGAATCCTTGTGGGGTAAGACAAGGATTCGTGGGGGAGTAGGACTCTCCCCCCACCTCCTTGATCCGCCGACCAAGGGAGAGGGGAGTCCTACAAGGACTCCACCTCCCCATGGCGCCTCCCTCCTTTAAATAGAGGGGTGGAGGCAAGAACCCCCTTGCCCCTTCTATTCTCTAGATCTCAAGTTGCCTCTCTCCTCCTCCTTCCCTCTGCTCAGGCTTAGGCGAAGCCCTGCAGAATTCTCTACTCCACCACCACCACCACACCGTCGTGCTGCTGGGATTCCGTGGAGAGATCTACTACCTCCGCCGCTCGCTGGAACGGGGAGAGGAAGGTCTGTTTCGACTCCGCACATGTGACCTACTGTGGAAGCGCTGCCGGAACACGGCGTCGGAAGGATCGTCTACTCGATCTTGAGATCGGCAAGTGATCGACTACATCAACCACGAGATCCGATCTCGTAACGCTTTCGGGTCTACAAGGGTTAGTACAGATCTATCTTGTTGCACATGTCTAATAGATTAGATCTTGGCTTTTATCTAGATTAGATCTGGGTTTTGTTCGTTCTTGCGGTAGAAAATTTTTGTTTTCCATGCTACGAACCCATCAGAAAGGCCTTCATAGAAGGAAGTAGGGATTCAAGTCTCATAAAGAGCTTCCAAAAATTTTGGTACTTATAGCTTTCAGCTGTCATTGCCCCTATCATAAGCATCTTTAAGGTGATTAAGGTTAAAGTGACATAACTAAGAGGATATGCTTGACAAGTTATAAACCAAAATCTCATGCCCCTTACTTACGAAGACCGAACCTCATGCTACTCAACTCTAGTCACGAGTAAGCTCTTATCATTGTAAGTACATGTGTATCATAAAGAACCTCCAACGGGGTACCCCTTGCACATGATGCAGGAGCTATCCCGTAATCAAAATGACAAGGCAAGCAAACAATGAGCATCTCAGCAATCTTTTTATTTGCTATTTGCATAGGTTTTTATTGAGGATGCTTCATAGAGTGCTCATTATGGTGATGCTGCAAGTTTCCACCATGATTAGGCATGGCTTAGGCTAGCGGCCTAGGCGTTTCTCTAACACACATACAAACTCCATGATCTTACAAGTTCCACTTTTATTTCACACCGCCGGGATCCATAAGCAAAAGAACATGATATCAACGGGGTACAAAGTACAAGTGCAATGTTGAAAGCGTTCCCCATGATACATGGTTATGCTAATTTCAACTTATAAAGTGCAAGAATATACGCAACAAATAAGGACCCAATGGTTCAAGTTTATTAGATGCAAAAAAGTAAAGTGTGCCATCAAGTTCGTGAGAGCTTTAATCACTAGTTTTCTCATAACAAGTTTAATTTGGAAGGTAAACAAAAGCATGAATATACTTGAAATAGCATAAGCTAGTAGGTAGGTATGGTGGACTCTTTGGAATAACTTGGTTTAGGGAGTTGGATGCATGAGTGGAACTCATACTTGGTTGTGGAGGCTAGCAAAAGATTGGGAGCGACAAACTAAGAGAGCAATAATGGCCATAATCATGTAGAGCGACAAAACATCATTGATCAAAGCATAAAGTGATAGTACAAGTTGAAAACTAAAGGATCATAAAGGCTGTGGTGACTTTGGATAGTCATAACATGGTGTGAGCATGTGCCAAGTCAACCCAAATAAAGCATCAAAGGAGAATACCACTATACTATGCTTTAATATGCTAAAACAACGCATGATTCATCCAAGGCACATTAAGCAATCTCAAATGTTTATAACAAGTCATGCTACATCAAAGAATACTAAGCATAAAGCCAAAACAATATCAAGCATGGCATGACAAAGCATAGGCCACAGTTAAAAACAAGCTCTTTTTACCACATAAGTATGAACTTTCCTACTCTTTTCCAAACTAAACCAAACTATTTGCAAACCAATGTATGAAAGAGGGGGTCCAACCAATTTATTCAGCAAACTAAGAAAACCAAGAAAACAAAAAACCAAAACGAAAACGAAAAAGAAGACGCTCCAAGAACAACACAACTATGCATGAAACAATAAAAATGAAGCATTTGGAAGAAACCTGGGATTTTTATTGATGAAGAAGGGGATGCCTTGGGCATCCCCAAGCTTTGACGCTTGTACTTCTTGGATATTTCTTGGGGTGTCACACGTGGCATCCCCAAGCTTGAGCTTTAGTCCATCCTTCATCTTATTACTCATTCCTTCCATACACCTGAAATTTTTCGTTCATACAAAACTTCACACAATCTTTATTAGCAACATTAGTGCACTCAAGATAATAAGTCTTAAGGTTCAGTTCTAACACCAAATAAACTTCCATTAGAACACTAGCTACTATAGTACTTCCCTCAAAAAGCTCAATTCCCCAAAAGAACTCAAAAAGGAACCAACAAGAAGCAAATGCAGAAAATGGCAGAAATTTGTCAAAACAGACCAGCAGGTAAAGACGATTTTTTTCGAAGACCTTATGTTGCTCAAATCAAAAAGTGTTGAACTAACACAAGTTAGATAACAACCTGGGGCAGAAGCACAAAAATTCACGCCTCAAAAAGACGTTCAGAGATTTTACACGAATTTGTACGGTGAAGCACAGAAATCTATTTCGGGACAACAACTTTCCCAATCATTACTTCTCTCTCATTAGAGGTTACTCTTGGCACAAAAAGCAAATAAAAAGGATAAGGAGCGGTTATTACTGAAGTAATAACTTCCAAGACTCATCTAAAACTTTTGGGTTATCTACCAATAAGTACTTTTCTTTAACGCATTTAAGTTAGGCATACGAAGCAAGAAAGAATCAAGTGTTCTTAAATGAAGAAGCATTAAGACCAAATTTCGTTTTCATAGGAGAAGCAAAAGAAATCTTCTCTCTCTTCTTAGGGAAGTGTTCTATACCTTTCTTGAGTGGGAGTTGATATTTAATGGTGTCTTCTTTCATATCAATAATGGCACTAACAGTTCTAAGAAAAGGTCTTCCCAAAGTAATAGGACAAGAAGCATTGCATTCAACATCCAAAACAGAGAAATCAACGGGGACATAGGCATTGTTAACCATAATAAGAACATCATTAAGACTCCCCATGAGTTCCTTTTTAGCATTATCATCAAGTGGGACATTCAAATAACAATCTTCAAGTGGAGGCAAATCAAGCATATCATAAATCCTTCTAGGCATAATAGAAACACTACTATCAAGATCACATAAAGCTTTGAAATCAAAGTCATTCACTTTCATATTAATGATGGGTTCCTAACCATCTTCTTGTTTTATAGGAATATAAGCTTTATGTTTCATCTTCTCTTCTTTAATCTTTATGAGAGCATTAGTAATGTGTTTTGTAAAGGCCATGTTCATAGCACTAGCATTAGGACTTTTAGCAAGCTTTTGTAGGAACTTAATAACTTCAAAGATATTGCAACCATCAAGATCAAAATCAAATTTATCATCTAAAGTAGTAGAACTATTACTAGCCTCAACACTAGTGGTGGTAATAGTAGAAACACTAATGTTTTAGCAATTTCATCTTCTCTTTCCCACTTAGCATGTAGTTCAGCTAATAGTCTAACATTTTCATCAATTCTTACTTGTATAGCATTAGTAGCTGCAAAGGTATTATCATTAGTTTCAGGTTTAGCAGCCATTTTATTGATCAAAGAGGATTGAGCTTCAGACAAAGATGATATATTTCTTTCAGCATTAGAGAGTTTCAATTGTAAACTAGGAATTTCCCTATTTAGACTCTCAATTTGATGGCTAATGTTCTTCAAAATGGTAGATTGTTCCTCCATAGTTTTAGTGAATAGTTTATTTTGCTCATATTGCATTTGCATGAAGTTTTTAGTGGTTCTTTCAACTTCTAAAATTCTTCCTTCACTAGGTAATCCAGGTTTACCATTATAGCCATAAGTATTATTAGGAGGGCAGGGCCTATAATTGTTATTACCATAAGCATTGTTGCCAAAATTGTTATTTCTTATGAAGTTCACATCAACTTGCTCTTCTTGAGCAACCAAAGAGGCTAAAGGAACATTATTTGGATCAATATGGGCTTTCCCATTCACAAGCATAGACATAATAATATCAATCTTATCACTCAAGGAGGAGGTTTCCTCAACAGAATTTACCTTCCTACCTTGTGAGCTCTCTCAGTATGCCATTCAGAATAATTAACCATCATATTGTCCAGAAGTTTTGTTGCAGCACCCAAAGTGATGGTCATAAAGGTACCACCAATAGCAGAATCCAATAGGTTCCTTGAAGAATAGTTCAATCCTGCATAAAAAGTTTGGATGATCATCCAAGTAGTCAGTCCATGAGTGGGACAATTCTTTACCAAAGATTTCATTCTTTCCCAAGCTTGAGTAACATGTTCATTATCAGATTGTTTAAACTTCATTATTTCACTTCTCATAGATATAATCTTAGCAGGAGGATAGTATTTTCCAATGAAAGCATATTTGCACTTAGTCCAAGAATCAATACTATTCTTTGTTAAGGAATTCAACCATTCTTTAGCTTTTCCTCTCAAAGAGAAAGGAAACAATTTCAGCTTAATAATATCACCATCTACATCCCTATGCTTTTTCATCTCACAAAGTTCAACAAAGTTATTTAGATGGGAAGCAGCATCTTCATTACCAATACCAGAAAATTGTTCTCTCATAACAAGATTGAGCAAAGCAGGTTTTATCTCAAAGAAAGTATCTTCAGGAATAGGTGGAGCAATAGGTGTGCTCATAAAACCATTGTTGTTGGTGCTAGTGAAGTCACACAACTTAGTGTTTTCAAGAGTAGTCATTTTTTGTGTTTTCAATAAAGAAAGCAAACTTGTAAAACTAATTTTTTTGTGTTTTTGATAAAGAAACAAGCAAACAAAACAAAAGAAACTAAGCAATAGAAAAATAAGAAAGTAAAGAGATTGGTTATGAGGGACTCCCCTTGAGAAGATGTCCTTGACTCCCCGACAACGGCGCCAGAAAATACGCTTGATGGCCCAAAATATATCAAGCTCGTTGGGGAACCCCAAGAGGAAGGTATGATGAGCACAGCAGCAAGTTTTCCCTCAGTATGAAACCAAGGTTATCAATCCAGTAGGAGCAAGGAAACACCCCAAAGGTGTAGCTAGTTGAACATTGGCAGGACGCACTACCGGTGCTAGCAGCAACGTGGAGACCTGCACAACACAACCACAGAACTCTGTCCCCAACTTGCGATGAGGTTGTCAATCTCACCGCTTTTGCTGAAAACAAAGGATTAAACGTATCGAATGGAAGGAAGTAATAGTTTGTAGAAAGTAAACACAAAGCAGTAAACAGTTTATAGATTGTATGTATAAGAAAGGACCGGGATCCATAGTTCACTAGAGGTGGCTCTCCTTAAGATAGATAACATGCTGGGTGAACAAATTACAGCGGGGCAATTGACAAACATCGAGAAAGCAATACATGCATATACTAATCATCTTGACTCCTTTGGAACTTGATTGGGCATTACAACATTATACATAGACCGCCATCCAACTGCATCTATGACTAATAATCCACCTTCAGGTTATCATCCGAACCCCCTCCAGTATTAAGTTGCAAGCAACAGATTATTGCTTTACGAATTGCGTGTAATGTAAACAATATGATTGTTCTATGAACAAAGGATTGTTGTTTTCTCCCTAGTAGCAACAGCACATCTAGTACCTTAGAGATTTCTATCACTTCCCCAGATTACCAGAGGCATGAACCCACTATCGAGCATAAATACTAACTCTTGGAGTTGCTGGCATCTACTTGTCCAAGATAGCTACTAACAATGGAAAGAATGCAAGGTCACAAATAACAAAGACATGATAGAATCAATAATTAATCTGAAATAACATCTCAATATCCATCGGATCCCCGCAAACACAACATGCAAAATTACAAATAGATGATCTTGATCATGAACGGAGCTCACAAGATCTAGACATGAAAGCACAAAGGAGGAGAACCAACCATCTAGCTACTAAATGGACCCGTAGTCCAAGGATGAACTACACACACATCACACCGGAGGCTTGCATGGTGATGAAGAAGGCCTCCGAGGTGAATTCCCCTCTCCGGTAGGGTGCCGAGAAGAGCTTCAGATCCCTCCCGATCTAGGGATGGAGATGACGGCGGCAACATACTCTTTCGTGGATTTTTGATCGGGTACTTAGGGTTTTCGTCCCGAGGGTATCTTATAGGCGGAAGGAGAGGCCGAGGGGGTGCTGGGGTCGGCCAGACCACCCCCTGGCGCGGGCCAGGCCTGGCCGCGCGGCCAGGTGGTGTGGCCGGCCCCCAGCCCTTCTCTGTCTCGTATTCTGGCATCTGATGACTTCCGGAAAAATAAGCACTTTGGCTTTTGTCCCGTCCAATTCCGAGAATATTCATTTTCTGACTTTCCTGGAACCAAAAACAGCAGAAAACAGGCAGCTAGCACTGTGGCTCTTGTTAATAGGTTAGTCCAAGAGATCATATGAAAAGTACTCCAAAGTGTGGACAAAACACAAGAAAGTGGATAAAATCAAGCACGGAACATCAAAAATTATAGATACATTTGCAATGTATCAGACTCCTAGAACGGTATATGGGTTGCTTGCTTATGCTGGCCCAAAATATATCGAGCTCGTTGGAGAACCCCAAGAGGAAGGTGTGATGAGCACAACAGTAAGTTTTCCCTCAGTACGAAACCAAGGTTATCAATCCAGCAGGAGCAAGGAAACACCCCAAAGGTGTTGCTAGCTTAGCCTTGGCAGGGCGCACTACTGGTGCTAGTAGCAACGTGGAGACCTGCACAACACAACCACAGAACTCTGTCCCCAACTTGCGATGAGGTTGTCAATCTCACCGGTTTTGCTAAAAACAAAGGATGAAATGTATCAAATGGAAGGAAGTAATAGTTTGCAGAAAGTAAACACAAAGCAGTAAACAGTTTGTAGATTGAATGTAAAAGAAAGGACCGGGGTCCATAGTTCACTAGAGGTGGCTCTCCTTAAGATAGATAACATGTTGGGTGAACAAATTACAGCGGGGCAATTGACAAACATCGAGAAAGCATACAAGCATATACTAATCATCTTGACTCCTTTGAGACTTGATTGGGCATTACAACATTATACATAGACCGCCATCCAACTACATCTAGGACTAATAATCCACCTTCAAGTTATCATCCGAACCCCCTCCAGTATTAAGTTGCAAGCAACAGATTATTGCATTACAAATTACATGTAAAGTAAACAATACGATTGTTCTCTGAACAAAGGATTGTTGTTTTATCCCTAGTAGCAACAGCACATCTAGTACCTTAGAGATTTCTGTCACTTCCCCAGATTACCAGAGGCATGAACCCACTATCGAGCATAAATACTAACTCTTGGAGTTGCTAGCATCTGATGACCCACAAGTATAGGGGGTGTATCGCAGTATTTTCGATAAGTAAGGGTGTCGAACCCAACGAGGAGCAGAAGATGCTGGCTAGTGGTATGGATCAGGAATTCTCTGCAAATACTTAGCAAACGGATTTTTAGGGGTTTTCGATAAAGCAAGTAAACAAAGTACGAGTAAATAAAAGACAGTAGGAATAAATGCAGCAAGTGGCCCAATCCTTTATGCATCAAAGGACAAGCCGGTTGTACTACTTAAGATGACCAAACGTTCTCGAGAACACATGGGAAGACTGTCAAGTGCTTTTGCTTCATATAGTCGATTAATCTTCTCTAGCTTGCTAAGTGTTGTGTGGGTGAACCTGTGCTAATGTACCGCCCCATCCAAGACTAAATACATACTTGTGATTAAAACCCCTTGCAAACATCCGTAAGTACAAGAAATTAATTAAGGTAGAAACCTAACCACATCTTTAAACTCTAAGACCCTTACGTCCCTTGTGCAATGGTTTCCTAACGGGGGTTCAGGTTTCTGTCACTCCGGCAACCCCTACGATTAGTAGCCAAATACACAATGCATTCCCCTAGGACCATATAGGTGAAGTGTCATGTAGTCGACGTTCACATGACATCACTAGAAGAATTACACCACAACTTAAATAACAATCTATTGAATCTTTCTCAACGCAACTCCACTACTAACAACAAGACTTCTCCCATGTCCTCAAGAACAAAACGAACTACTCACAAGAAATCATATGGATCGTGATCAGAGATGGAATAATGATGTATAACAATCTGAACATAAACAATAATTCAATGGTTCACTCAATAGCATCAACTACAAAGAGTAATCAACACCGGGAAAGTTTCCCCTATAAACTATAGCAAGATTCAACCAATTGTTACAGCAATATGGAGATGGTGATGAGGGTACTGATGGTGATGATGGTGGTGGTGATGATGATGATGATGATCCCGATGAAGTCCAGCTTGATGGTGGTGTTGATGGCGACGATCTTCCCTCTCCGAGAAGGTATTCCCCCGGCAGAAATCTGTCTGCCGGAGAGATCTTTCTCTCTCGGTGTTTTCCGTCCCGCAGAGGCGGCGGAATCTTTCTGTGGTCGCCCCCCGAGTCTTAGGGTTTCGGGAGGTTGATATACGACAGAGGGGAGAGGCTGGAGTGGGCCAGGGTGGCCACACCACTCCCTGGCGCGGCCTAGGCCTGCCCGCGCCATGGGGTGGTGTGGGCCCCCTGTGGCCCACCTCCACTCCATCTTCTGGCATCCTGAGTCTTCTAAAAAATAGGATTTTCTGTATATTTTCCCGGATTTTCTGATCTTCGTGAATTTTGCCTCCAAACAACACCTTTTCCATCAGAATCCTGACTGCAGCGGTCCATGCTCCAAAAATCATCAACCATGCAAAAATAGATGAAATAACATAAGTATCACCTCTCAATACGAAATATATCAATGAACAATAGTGAATTAAGACATAGAATAGTGATGCAAAATGGACGTATCAACTCCCCCCAAGCTTAGACTTCGCTTGTCCCCAAGCGAAACTGAGCTCAATAAACATGACCTCAGGTTTATGGAGTGAAGAGTCGATAAAAGAATATGGACAAGAAGCATCACATTCATCAAATACATACATCATAATAGAAGACAACTCACTATTATATAACTCAACTTGCAATGAGTAAAGGAAACACAATAAAGATACATAAAGTGAATCATAATTGGTAATGGCAAACTTAGCTCTTGGTCGAAGAACAGTTGATAATTTGCTGGAATTCACAAATAGCTGGTTTTTCAAAGAAAGCCTTCAAAGTAGTAAACATCAAGATAAGAGCAAAGTGCAAAGCAAGGAACATAAGAAACATGAGTGAATAAATCACCATATGAATGAATGAAACACATCAACTCAAAATACTTGCTGAGATAGAAGGGAGTAGGTTTACTGACTCAACTACAAAGTAAAAGAAAGGTCCTTCAAAGAGGGAAGCAGGGATTTCAAGTCTCATAAAGAGCTCCCAAAAATTATGACACTTACTAGCTTTCAGCTCTCATTGCCCCTATCATAGGAATCTTTAGGTGATTAAGGTTAAAGTGACACAAGTAAGAGGATATGCTTGACAAGTTATAAGTTGAAATCTCATGCCCCTTACTTATGAGTACCGATCCTCATGCTACTCAACTTCAGTCACGAGCAAGCTCTTGTCATTGTAAATACATGCGTATCATCGAGAACCGCCAACGGGGTACCCCTTGCACATGACACAGGAGCTATCCCATAATCAAAATGACAAGGCAAGCAGACAGTGAGCATCTCAGTGATCTTTTTATTTGCTATTTGCATAGGTTTTTATTGAGGATGCTTCATAGAATGCTCACTATAGTTATGCTGCAAGTTTCCACCATGATTAGGCATGGATTAGGCTAGCGGCCCAGGCGTTTCTCTAACACACATATAAACTCCATGATCTTACAAGTTCCACTTTTATTTCACACCGCCGGGATCCATAAGCAAAAGAACATGATATCAACTAGGTACAAGTACCAATGAAGTGTTGAAAGCGGCCCCCATGATACATGGTTCTACTAACTTCAACTCATAAAGCGGAAGCATATACACAACAAAGAAGGACCCAATGGTTCAAGTTTATTAAATGCAAGAAAGTAAAGTGTGCCTTCAAGTTCATGAGAGCTTTAGATTTCTGTCACTTCCCCAGATTACCAGAGGCATGAACCCACTATCGAGCATAAATACTAACTCTTGGAGTTGCTAGCATCTACTTGGCCAAGATAGCTACTAACAACGGAAATCATGCAAGATCACAAATAACAAAGACATGATAGAATCAATAATCAATCTGAAATAGCATCTCAATATCCATCGGATCCCCGCAAACACAACATGCAGAATTACAAATAGATGATCTTGATCATGAACGGAGCTCACAAGATCTAGAACTGAAAGCACAAAGGAGGAGAACCAGCCATCTAGCTACTACATGGATCCGTAGTCCAAGGATGAACTACTCACGCATCACACCGGAGGCTTGCATGGTGATGAAGAAGGCCTCCAGGGTGAATTCCCCTCTCCGGCAGGGTGCCAGGAAGAGCTTCAGATCCCTTCTGATCTAGGGATGGAGATGACGGCGGCTACAGACTCTTTCGTGGATTTTTGATCGGGTACTTAGGGTTTTCGTCCCGAGGGCAATATATAGGCGGAAGGAGAGGCCGAGGGGGTGCCGGGAGCGGCCACACCACCCCCTGGCGCAGGCCAGGTGGTGTGGTGGCTCCCTGGCCCTTCTTTGTCTCGTATTCCGACACTTGATCCCTTCCGAAAAAATAGGCACTTTGGCTTTTGTCCCGTCCAATTCCGAGAATATTCATTTTCTAACTTTTCTAGAACCAAAAACAGCAGAAAACAGGCAGTTGGCACTGTGGCTCTTGTTAATAGGTTAGTCCAAGAAATCATATGAAAAGTACTTCAAAGTTGGAACAAAACACAAGAAAGTGGATAAAACCAAGCATGGAACATCAAAAATTATAGATACATTTGCAATGTATCAATAGCCCAATTAGGTGCCTTGATCTATCTCTATAGATTTTAATGCCTAATATATATGACGCTTCACCAAGGACTTTCATCGAAAATTTGCTGTTTAGATAACTTTTAACACTGTTTAAAAGATCTATATCATTTCCAATCAATAATATGTCAACCACATATAATATCAGAAATGCCACATTGCTCCCACTCACTTTCTTGTAAATACAAGCCTCTCTATAAGTTTGGACAAATCCAAACTCTTTGATCACCTCATCAAAGCGGAGATTCCAACTTCGGGATGCTTGCTTCAGTCCATAGATGGATCGCTGAAGTTTGCATACCTTATTAGCGTCCTTAGGATCGACAAAACCCTTCGGTTGTATCATATACAACTCTTCTTCAATATTACCATTGAGGAACGTAGTTTTGACATCCATCTGCCATATTTCATAATCGAAATATGCAGCAATTGCTAACATAATCCTAACCGACTTTAGCATCGCTACGGGAGAGAATGTCTCATCATAGTCAACTCCTTTAATTTGTCGAAACCCCTTTGCGACAAGTCGAGCCTTATAGATGGTCACATTACCATCAACATCAATTTTTCTTTTGAATATCCATTTATTCTCAACGGCCTTTCGATCGTGAGGTAAGTCCACCAAGGTCCAAACCTGGTTTTTGTACATGGATTCCATCTCGGATTTCATGGCGTCTAGCCATTTGTTGGAATCCAGGCTCATCATCGCTTCTTCATATGTCGCAGGGTCATCTATTTCATCAACCATGAAATTCACAATAGGATTGCCGTACAGTTCAGGAGCTGCACGTGTCCTACTTGACCTGCGAGGTTCGGTAGTGTCCTCTTTCGGAGTTTCATGATCAATATCATTAGCTCTCTCTTCATTAGGTGAAGTCAACTCCGAAACTATTTCTAGTGCTGCGCTACTCGCCATTTCATGAAGAGAAGGTTCAATAACCTCTTCGAGTTCTACCTTCCAACTACTCACACCTTTCGCGAGAAACTCCTTCTCAAGAAAGGATCCATTCTTGGAAACAAAAACCTTGCCCTCAGATCTGTGATAGAAGGTATACCCAATCGTTTCCTTAGGGTATCCTATGAAGACGCATTTTTCCGCTTTGGGTTCGAGTTTATCCGGCTGAAGTTTCTTCACATAAACATCGCATCCCCAAACTTTAAGAAATGACAACTTAGGTTTGTTTCCAAACCATAATTCATACGGTGTCGTCGATTTAAAGTGAATGCAGTTGTTTCTAGTGCATAACCTCAAAATGACAGTGGCAAGTTAGTCAGAGACATCATAGATCGAACCATATCCAATAAAGTACGATTACGACGTTCCGACACACCATTACGTTGTGGTGTTCCGGCAGGCGTGAGTTGTGAAACTATTCCACACTCTTTCATGTGTGTGCTAAACTCGTAACTTAGATACTCACCTCCACGGTCAGACCGAAGAAATTTGATATTTCTATTATGATGATTTTCCACTTCATTCTGAAATTCCTTGAACTTTTCAAAGGTTTCAGACTTGTGTTTCATCAAATAGATATACCCATATCTACTCAAATCATCCGTGAAAGTAACAAAATAACGATATCCACCTCGCGCCGACACACTCATTGGTCCACACACATCAGTATGTATGATTTCCAATAAATCTTTCGCCCGTTCCATTGAACCGGAAAACGACGTTCTAGTCATCTTGCCCATAAGGCATGGCTCACATGTATCAAATGATTCAAAATCAAGTGATTCCAAAAGTCCATTAGAATGGAGTTTCTTCATGCGTTTAACGCCAATATGACCTAGACGACAGTGCCACATATATGCAGATATATCATTATCAAGTTTAATCCTTTTAGCATCAACATTATGAATATGCGTAATACTACTACCGAGATCCAATAGAAATAACCATTCAACACAAGTGCATGACCATAAAAGATATCATTCTTATAAATCGAACAACCATTGTTTTCAGATTTAAAGGAATAACCACTTTGCATCAAACACGATCCGGATACAATGTTCATGCTTAGTGCAGGCACCAAATAACAATTATTCAGGTTTATAACTAATCCCGATGGCATATGGAGAGGTAGCGTCCCGACGGCGATCACATCAACTTTTGATCTATTGCCGACCCGCATCCTGACCTCATCCCTTGCTAGTTGTCGCTTGTTCCACAGCCCCTGAACCGAGTTACATATATTAGCAACATCCCGTATCAAATACCTAGGTGCTACTGCGAGTACTAGTCAAGTACACATCAATAACATGTATATCACATATACCTTTGTTTCCCTTGCCGGCCTTCTTGTCTGCCAAATACTTGGGGCAACTGTGCTTCCAATGGCCAGTCCCCTTGCAATAGTAACACTCGGTGTCAGACTTAGGGCCAGCTCGGGGTTTCTTTTCAGGTGTGGCAACAGATTTGCCACCCTTCTTTCCCTTGTGCTTGCCTTTCCTGTCCTTCTTGAAACCGGTGGTCTTATTGATCATCAACACTTGATGTTCTTTCCTAATCTCCACTTCTGTAGTCTTAAGCATTGACAGAACCTCGGGAAGAGACTTCTTCATGCCCTGCATATTATAGTTTATCACGAAGCTCTTATAGCTAGGTGGCAGAGATTGGAGAACACGATGTATGCCAAAGTCAATGGGAATCGTTATTCCCAAGGACACAAGCTTATTGGTGTACCCAGAAATTTTGAGTACGTGCTCACTAACAGAGCTGTTCTCCTCCATCATGCAGCTAAAGAACTTTTCAGAAGTATTATAACTCTCTACGGCAGCATGGGTATCGAAAATCATTTTCAATTCTCCCATGGTATCAAAGGCATTGCCATTTTCGAAACGCTTTCGAAGTTCTGGCTCTAGCCCATACAGTATGCCGCAATGAACTAAGTTGTGGTCCTTCTGACGAGTTATATAGACATTCTTTTCCCTGTTAGGGGCATCAGGAGCTGGGGGGGCCTAGCGGCGCCTCTAGCACATATTGCTTTTGTGCAGTAGTGAGGAGAATCCTCAAATTCATAGCCCAGTTGGTGAAGTTGCTATCATTTGCAGCAAGTTTCTCTTTCTCCATGAACACATTGAAATTAAAAGCAGGTGGTGCCATCTACAACAGAATTTTTAAAGTTTATTTAGACTAAGTTTATGATAGAGTGAGTTCAACTAATCCAAATTACTAATGAATTCCCACTCAAAACGACATCCCTCGTGTCCTTTTGGTGATTACATGAACCAAATCCACTACACCAAGTTCGATCATCACGTGAGTTGATGTAGCTTCGAAGGCGAGCATCTATATGGGCATCATATCAACTATATGACTCATGCTTAACCTTTCGGTCCGTGTTCCGAGGCCATGTATGTACATGCTAGGCTTGCCAAGTAAGAACCTTAGTATTTGCGTGTGTAAAACTGTCTTACACCCGTTCCTATGAAAGCTTAGATTCGAGTACACTCGATCATTACGTGATGTCTCGAAACACGATCCACAGAACGGTGCATACTTAAGGAAGAACACATTTTTTTATCTTGATATCTAAATGAGGGATCATCTTACAATGCTACAAAAAGCGCCAAACTAGCAGTATAAGATGCTAACATCTAATGTGTAAAGTGAGATGATATGGTCCATGCATTTGATCTCTATCATTTGTATCGTGGTATGATCTCTATCATTCCTTTGTGTGTAAGGCCAAGGTCTATGGAACTTACACGTTGAATGTGTTGTAAGAGTATCTATCATACATCTACTTACAACAATACCATATCAATACACTAGCCCAACAACGATCTAAACTAGACGCCTCTAATTTATCAATTACAAGTTTTACGTGGTTTAGGGCTTTCGGAGATAGAACCGTTCTTACCTACGAACATGAACCACAACGAGGATAACCAAGTTATTAGCAACTCGTTGTAAATCAGATATTGACTATAGTAGGAGAGACAGACACCCGCCAGCCACTTATGCAAAACAAGTTGCTTGTCAGTCGTAGAACCAGTCTCATGTACGATGACATCTAAGGTTGGTCCGGGCCGCTTCATCTTACTATGCCACCAATATCCAAAATACATAGAAGATGCAATAACATGATCATCATCACCCACATATAAACATATGTGTATTGCCCGTGCAAAGCACCTACGCATAGATCAGGCTCTGATACCACTATTGGGTCCGCACCATAGAAAACAAAAAATTCCTACAATGAGAACTATACACCAAGATCTATCTACTGGGTACATAGCAACGGGTGGACATATATCCATCGAGAACTTACCCTAGAAGACAACGAGTTTTGTTAACGAGTAGAAACTCGTGGTTGATGTAGTCGTACACTTGCCGATCTCAAGATCGTGTGGAAGTCCGAGTGCCGCAAATCAGCAGCGCATCCGTCCACGCACACACGTTCAAGCCACCGGACAACCTTCACCTCCTCTCTCCAGCGATCCAGCGGAACCAGCAACTCCTTCCAGACGAAATGCCACCAGGAACATGTATCTCGCTAATCCGAGACCATGGGGGAATAATTCTAGAGGGGGAGAGAGATCCTTCACGAGGAGGTGTGAGGAAGAAGGAGGAAGAGGGGGGGCCTTTTATAGGAGGAGGGGGTGCCCCTCCCCATGGCGGGCGCCTCATGGGGGGTGACCCCTCACCTCCCCCATTCATGTGGTGGTAATCCCTCCACATTAAAATGCCTCTTCACATTCCCTTTGAAAGTCTCCACTTTAAATGCATTAAAATTCTCTAAGTTTAATGCTCTCTCATTTAATAAAACTCTTTTATTAAATTTATTCAGAATTTTGTTAATTACTTTAATTAACAAACATTCACATATAACCCCTTGCAATATTTCAATATCACATGCAGAACCACTTTCTGCAATTTCACCCGAAACAATTCCGGTTTCTATCGAAACAATTCCTGCGCTTTGCAATTCTTTCGTCTGAAACATATGTGCTCCAAAATGGTGTCCGATAACTCTTAAGTGTGTCACCCTATGGTTCGCGAATAATGCAGACATGATTGAGACTCCTCGCAGATGAATAATCAGAAGCGGGACCTAGAGATCCATACTGACTCCTGCATATTCAACGATGACTTCTGTGATCGTGAGAACCTTTAACGCTAGTAATTTAATCCCTTTGTCTCATGATATAATACATGTTCGAGATTCGATCATCGGTATCCAAATACCTAGTTTGATCTCGTTACCGACATGCACTCTTTTCTCGTTCCCGTGATATAACATTCTAGTGATCACATCACTTGCTTGCAAGCTATCTTAATGTGATATCACTGAGAGGACCCAGAGTATATCTATCCGTCATCTGGATTGACAAATTCCACTCTTGATCCATGAGCCTCAACATAACACCTTCATAGCACTGAACCCATCTTTATAGTCACCCTGTTACGGTGTGACGTTTGATGTTATCAAGATACTCTTCAGGTGTTAGCAATTAACATGATCTCATGGTCTAAGGATAAAGATTACTTCGTATGATGTTATAGCAATATAAACATAATGACTTAATCGTAATGCTATACTTCGGATGAATGTTCATCACATCATTTCACAAATGTTGTGACCTTGTTATTAACAACATCCAATGTCCATGATCAGGAAACCTTGATCATCTTGTTAATCAACAAGCTAGTCTATAAGAGAGGCATAACTAGGACCTTTTTTGTTTATTAAACACACATGTATTGATGTTTCTGATCAATACGATTATAGCATGCAAAATAAACATCTATCATATACAAGGAATACATAATAACAACTTTATTATTGCCTCTCAGGACATATTTCCTTCACTGACCCCGGGGAGGTCGATCTCCATGATCTCCGCCGGGAGCTGCGCAACCCGTATGCAGGGTTCGTCCGTCGATCCGTGGTCGGCTGCCCTGTAAGTCTATTTTTCCGATCTCTTGATCGGTTTTCTTTTTTGGTTTACCGATCTTAGATCAGATTGAGTCGCCCACCGCCGTCGTCATCGCCGCGCCTCTATGATAACCTACAAGTATAGGGGATCGTGTGTAGCCTTTTCGATAAGTAAGAGTGTCGAACCCAACGAGGAGCTAAAGGTAGGATAAATATTCTCTCAAGTTCTATCAACCACTGATACAACTCTACGCACACTAAACATTTGCATTATCTAGGAAATAAAACTAGAGCAACAATACGAGTACTAGAGATAACTTTGCATGATAATAAATAACAAGAAAGTAAAGCTAGTTGCTGCAGCAATAAAATACACTAAACTAACAGAACCATGAGTGTGGAATAGTGGTGGTAATTGTGGTAGCTTTGTTCAAGTATAAATAGCGAATAGATCGGGTTCATTGTCTTCAATAAAGTTTTCTATGTGGGAGAGGCTAAATATACATGTGCTTCACTACTTGGAATTACATGTACTATAAGATTGGATTGTTAGCAAACATCCATAAGTACTAATCAATGCATTAAGGTTTCCCCAACCATAGGCTTAAGTTTAATGGTCCTCTTACTCCCATACGTGTAACGTTCCGGTTCGCGTCCTCAGGTTTCTGTCACTCCGGCAGAACTCCCTCCTTCCTTTTACACATACTACAAACCCTATGATGTTTAATCCATGCACGCACAAATATAATGGACACCAAAGGACTGTACCATATCAACATACAACTCTAATGAACCAAAGACGTTCAACCATTCAATCTAAGAATAAAGAAAATACACAAACATGACATAGATCATATGATTATAACTTATAGCATCAAACACCATGTTTACATAGGACGGTACAGAGGTGTGTGGGAGGATGAACCACTGCATACTAGGAGGATTAGGTGATGGAGATGGCGGTGAAGATGGCGAAGAAGGCGGCGGCGGCGCGGGAGACTCCTTCCCCGCCGCCGGTATCATGGGGGAGCACCGCCCCTTAGCACCCTTCCTTCATGGCTTCTTGGGAGCCTTCCCCATGGAGATGGGATCCATGGGGGAGGCAAACACGTGGCTTTGGTGGCTGCAAATTCGTGGTTGGAGATACCCTGGGCAAATCAGGCTTCCTCCCTTTATATAGCTTCTCGGATTCCCGTCAACCCATCTTGGGCTGCAGTAAATCGGTCCTAAAATGCCGTTCCGGACACGGAATCAGATAAATGTTATGTCCAGAACGTTTGTCTTGAAATTTCCAACAACTTTGTAATTGAAGAGTTTTCCGTTTGACGTTGTCTTCGACCCGAAAGTGACCATCTTCAAAAAGAGTTCTGAGACAGATTTCTGGAAAAATCCCAATTTGACTCCAACAATGTTTCCACTTGTATTCTTGGTAATTCCTACACATCAAAGTGTAAAACAAGAACATTGTGCACTTATGCAACTATTAGTAGGTTAGTCCAAATAAATCATAAACTTTATACAAAAAGGAGTGTCAAAAGCATATTATTAGCATAAAACCATCAAAAATTATAGATACGTTATGGACGTATCAACATCCGCAAGCTTAGTTCCTGCTCGTCCTCGAGTAGGTAAACGATCAAAACAATACAATTTTTGAGGTGACATGCAGACAATACAATCTTGATCATCATTATTGTAAAAGTATTGATACCTGGGATTAAGGTACTCTAAACATGAATCGTGAAAGATAGAGTTCTAACAATAAGACATAGCACTATGTTGTAACATGAAAATGCACAAACAAAAGATTCATGAATAACAATGCTTTGCGAAATGTTTGTTTGTTTCACATAAAGAAAGCATAATGAGAATGGTATTCAGCTTGTCCCTCATAGAGTAGCAAAACATAAATGCATAGACACCTTCAAAGTTCATAAGGGTGACTAGATACAAATAGTTTAGGAACAAGCAATATCAAAGTTATGCATCAATCAACAAGTCTTGAGACAATGCACATAGAAGTAAGAATGACAACTATGCTCTCTTAATTGGTGCATAAAGATAGAAGGTGGAGACTCAATATAAAAGTGGAAGAAAAGCCTTCATAGAAGGAAGCAGGGATTCAAGTCTCATAAAGAGCTTCCAAAAATTATGGTACTTATTAGCTTTCAGCTCTCATTGCCCCTATCATAAGCATCTTGAAGGTGATTAAGGTTAAAGTGACACAACTAAGAGGATATACTTGACAAGTTATAAGCTGAAATCTCATGCCCCTTACTTACGAAGACCGAACCTCATGCTACTCAACTTCAGTCACAAGTAAGCTCTTGTCATTGTAAGTACATATGTATCATAGAGAACCGCCAACGGGGTACCCCTTGCACATGATACAAGAGCTATCCCATAATCAAAATGACAAGGCAAGTAGACAATGAGCATCTCAGCGATCTTTTTATTTGCTATTTGCATAGGTTTTTATTGAGGATGCTTCATAGAGTGCTCATTATGGTTATGCTGCAAGTTTCCACCATGATTAAGCATGGCTTAGGCTAGCGGCCCAGCCGTTTCTCTAACACAAATACAAACTCCATGATCTTACAGGTTCCCCTTTTATTTCACACCGACGGGATCCATAAGCAAAAGAACATGATATCAACGGGGTACAAAGTACAAGTGCAATGTTGAAAGCATTCCCGATGATACATGGTTATGCAAACTTCAACTTATAAAGCGCAAGAATATACGCAACAAAGATGGACGCAATGGTTCAAGTTTATTAAATGCAAGAAAGTAAAGTGTGCCATCAAGTTCGTGAGAGCTTTAATCACTAGTTTTTCTCATAACAAGTTTAATTTGGAAGGTAGATAAAAACATGAATATACTTGGAATAGCAAATGCTAATAGGTAGGTATGGTGGACTCTTTGGAATAACTTGGTTTTAGGAGTTGTATGCATGAGTGGAACTCATACTTGGTTATGGAGGCTAGCAAAAGACTGGGAGCGACCAACTAAGAGAGCAATAATGGCCATAATCATGCAGAGCGACAAAACATCATTAATCAAAGCATAAAGTGATACTACAAGTTGAAAACTAAAGGATCATAAAGGCTTATGGTGACTTGTAATAGTCATAACATGGTGTGAGAATGTGCCAAGTCAACCCAAATAAAGCATCAAAGGAGAATACCACAATACTATGCTTTAATATGCTAAAACAACGCATGATTCTTCCAAGGCACATTAAGCAATCTCAATTGTTTATAACATGTCATGCTACAGCAAAAATCACTAATCATAAATCCAAAACAATATCAAGCATGACATGACAAAGCATAGGCCACCGTAACAAACGAGCTCCTTTTACCACTTAAGCATGAACTTTTCCTACTCTTTTCTAATCCAAACCACACTTATTTGAAAACTAATGTATGAAAAAAGGGGTCCAACCAATTTATTCAAGAAAACTAAGCAACCAAGCAAACAAAATCCAAAAACAAAAACAAAGACGCTACAAGAACAACATAATTGTGCATGAAACAATAAAAATGAAGTGTTTGGAAGAACCTGAGATTTTTATTGATGAAGAAGGGGATGCCTTGGGCATCCCCAAGCTTTGATGCTTGTACTTCTTGGATATTTCTTGGGGTGACACGGGGTGGCATCCCCAAGCTTGAGATTTAGTCCATTCTTCATCTCATTACATCATTCTTTTCTTATCACCTGAAATTTTTCCTTCATACAAAACTTCACATAATCTTCATTAGCAACATTAGTGTAATAAAGATAATAAGTCTTTGGGTTCAGTTTCAACACCAATAAACTTCCATTAAAACACAAGCTACTGTAGCACTTACCTTAAAAAGCTCAATTCCCCGAAGAGAACCCAAAAAGGAATCAACAAGAAGCAAATGCAAATAATGGCAGAAATCTGTCAAAACAGACCAGCTGATAGAAACCAATTTTTTCGAAGACCTTCTGTTGCTCAAATCGAAAAGTGTTGATCTAACGAAAGTTGGATAACAACCTGGGGCACAAGCACAAAAAATTACAGCTCAAACCGACGTACAGAGATTTTACACGAATTTTTACAGAGAAGCACAAAAATCTGTTTTGGGACAGCAACTTTTCCAAGCATTACTTCTCTCTCATTAGAGGTTACTCTTGGCACAAAAAGTAAATAAAAAGGATAAGGAGAGGTTATTACTAAAGCAATAATTTCCAAGACTTAACGAAAACTTTTGGGTTATCTCCCAATAAGTAATTTTCTTTAATGCCTTTAAGTTAGGCATAGGATCAAGATTCAAGTATTTTCGAATGAATAAGCATTAAGATCAATACCAGAAATATGTTTTTTTTCAAAGCTTCATGCATTTTTACAAGTTTTTAACTGAAAAGCTTCCATGGAAAGATTTGTTTTGGTTTCATACTAATGAACACAAGTGTTCAAGGTCGAACCCCACTTAACCATTACTCATCTTTCTAATCACTTTCCTTTTTGAAAACGTTCTTAGGTAACAAGTACAACTAATTTTTTTGTAATTCGCATTCCCTATCCATACTAAGATAGAGAACAACTTAAAACTGAAAGTAAAACCTACTTAGAGATAAAGCAAACAAGTGCACACAAGAATATTCATCCACACACTATTGCTCCCCGGCATCGGCGCTAGAAAAGGTCTTGATAACCCACAAGTATAGGGGGTCGTGTGTAGCCTTTTCGATAAGTAAGAGTGTCGAAACCAACAAGGAGCTAAAGGTAGGATAAATATTCTCTCAAGTTCTATCAACCACTGATACAACTCTACGCATACTAAACATTTGCATTATCTAGGAAATAAAACTAGAGCAACAATACGAGTACTAGAGATAGCTTTGCATGATAATAAATAACAAGAAAGTAAAGCTAGTTGCTGAAGCAATAAAATACACTAAACTAATAGAACCATGAGTGTGGAATAGTGGTGGTAATTGTGGCGGCTTTGTTCAAGTTTAAATAGCGAATAGATCAAGTTCATTGTCGTCGATGCAGTTTTCTATGTGGGAGAGGCTAAATATACATGCGCTTCACTACTTGGAATTACATGTACTATATGATTGGATTGTTAGCAAACATCCGTAAGTACTAATCAATGCATTAAGGTTTCCCCAACCATAGCCTTAAGTTTAATGGTCCTCTTACTCCCATACGTGCAACATTTTGGTTCGCGTCCTCAGGTCTCTGTCATTCCGGCAGAACTCCCTCCTTCCTTTTACACATACTACAAACCCTATGATGTTTAATCCATGCGCGCACAAATATAATGGACACCAAATGACTGTACCATATCAACATACAACTCTAATGAACCAAAGACGTTCAACCATTCAATCTAAGAACAAAGAAAATACACAAACATGACATAGATCATATGATTATAACTTATAGCATCAAACATAATGTTTACATAGGACGGTACAAAGGTGTGTGGGAGGATGAACCACTGCATACTAGGAGTATTAGGTGATGGAGATGGCGTTGAAGATGGTGAAGAAGGCGGCGACGGCGGTGGCGACGCGGGAGACTCCTTCCCCGCCACCGGTATCATGAGGGAACACCGCCCCTTAGCCCCCTTCCTTCATGGCTTCTTGGGAGCCTTACCCCATGGAGATGGGATCCATGGGGGAGGCAAAAACGTGGCTTTGGTGGCTGCAAATTCGTGGGTGGAGATACCCTGGGCGAATTAGGTTTCCTCCCTATATAGCTTCTCGGGTTCCCGTCACCCTATCTTGGGTTGCAATAAATCGGTCCTAAAAGGCTGGTCCGGACTCGGAATCAGCTAAATGTTATGTACAGAACGTTTATCGCAAATTTCCAACAACTTTGTAGTTGAAGAGTTTTCTGTTTGATGCCGTATTCAACCCGAAACATGACCATCTTTAAAAAGAGTTCTAAGACAGATTTATGGAAAAATCCCAATTTGATTCCAACAAGATTTCCACTTGTATTCTTGGTAATTCCTACATATCAAAGTGTAAAACAAGAACATTGTGCACTTTTGCAACTATTAGTAGGTTAGTCCAAATAAATCATAAACTTTATACAAAAAGGAGTGTCAAAAGCATATTATTAGCATAAAACCATCAAAAATTATAGATACGTTATGGACGTATCAACATCCCCAAGCTTTGTTCCTGTTCGTCCTCAGGTAGGTAAACGATCAAAATAATATAATTTTTGAGGTGACATGCAGACAACACAATCTTGATCATCATTATTGTAAAATTATTGATAGCTGGGATTAAGGTACTCTAAACATGAATCGTGAAAGATAGAGTTCTTACAATAAGACATAGCAACTATGTTGTAACATGAAAATGCACAAACAAAAGATTCATGAATAACAATGCTTTGCAAAACGTTTATTTGTTTCACATAAAGAAAGCATAATGAGAATGGTATTCAGCTTGTCCCTCATAGAGTAGCAAAACATAAATGCATAGACACCTTCAAAGTTCATAAGGGTGACTAGATACAAATAGTTTAGGAACAAGCAATATCAAAGTTATGCATCAATCAACAAGTCTTGGGACAATGCACATAGAACTAAGAATGACAACTATGCTCTCTTAATTGGTGCATAAAGATAGAAGGTGGAGACTCAATATAAAAGTGGAAGAAAGGCCTTTATAGAAGGAAGCAGGGATTCAAGTCTCATAAAGAGCTTCCAAAAATTATGGTACTTATTAGCTTTCAGCTCTCATTGCCCCTATCATAAGCATCTTGAAGGTGATTAAGGTTAAAGTGACACAACTAAGAGGATATGCTTGACAAGTTATAAGCTGAAATCTCATGCCCCTTACTTACAAAGACCGAACCTCATGCTACTCAACTTCAGTCACAAGTAAGCTCTTGTCATTGTAAGTACATGTGTATCATAGAGAACCGCGACGGGGTACCCCTTGCACATGATACAAGAGCTATCCCATAATCAAAATGACAAGGCAAGTAGACAATGAGCATCTCAGTGATCTTTTTATTTGCTATTTGCATAGGTTTTTATTGAGGATGCTTCATAGAGTGCTAATTATGGTTATTGCTGCAAGTTTCCACCATGATTAGGCATGGCTTAGGCTAGCGGCCCAGCCGTTTCTCTAACACAAATACAAACTCCATGATCTTACAAGTTCCCCTTTTATTTCACACCGCCGGGATCCATAAGCAAAAGAACATGATATTAACGGAGTACAAAGTACAAGTGCAATGTTGAAAGCGTTCCCCATGATACATGGTTATGCTAACTTCAACTTATAAAGCGCAAGAATATACGCAACAAAGATGGACGCAATGGTTCAAGTTTATTAAATGCAAGAAAGTAAAGTATGCCATCAAGTTCGTGAGAGCTTTAATCACTAGTTTTTCTCATAACAAGTTTAATTCGGAAGGTAGATAAAAACATGAATATACTTGGAATAGCAAATGCTAATAGGTAGGTATGGTGGACTCTTTGGAATAACTTGGTTTTAGGAGTTGTATGCATGAGTGGAACTCATACTTGGTTATGGAGGCTAGCAAAAGACTGGGAGCGACCAACTAAGAGAGCAATAATGGCCATAATCATGCAGAGCGACAAAACATCATTAATCAAAGCATAAAGTGATACTACAAGTTGAAAACTAAAGGATCATAAAGGCTTATGGTGACTTGGAATAGTCATAACATGGTGTGAGCATGTGCCAAGTCAACCCAAATAAAGCATCAAAGGAGAATACCACAATACTATGCTTTAATATGCTAAAACAATGCATGATTCTTCCGAGGCACATTAAGCAATCTCAATTGTTTATAACATGTCATGCTACAGCAAAAATCAATAATCATAAATCCAAAACAACATCAAGCATGACATGACAAAGCATACGCCACCGTTAAAAACGGGCTCCTTTTACCACTTAAGCATGAACTTTTCCTACTCTTTTCCAATCCAAACCACACTTATTTGAAAACTAATATATGAAAAAGAGGGTCCAACCAATTTATTCAAGAAAACTAAGCAAACAAGCAAACGAAAGCCAAAAACAAAAATGAAGACGCTCCAAGAACAACACAATTGTGCATCAAACAATAAAAATGAAGTGTTCGGAAGAACCTGAGATTTTTATTGATGAAGAAGGGGATGCCCAAGGCATCCCCAAGCTTTGACGCTTGTACTGCTTGGATATTTCTTGGGGTGACACGGGGTGGCATCCCCAAGCTTGAGCTTTAGTCCATTGTTCATCTCATTACATCATTCTTTCCTTATCACCTGAAATTTTTCCTTCATACAAAACTTCACATAATCTTCATTAGTAACATTAGTGTAATAAAGATAATAAGTCTTTGGCTTCAGTTTCAACACCAATAAAACTTCCATTAAAACACAATCTACTGTAGCACTTTCCTTAAAAAGCTCAATTCCCCAAAGAGAATCCAAAAAGGAATCAACAAGAAGCAAATGCAAATAATGGCAGAAATCTGTCAAAACAGACTAGCAGATAGAAACCAATTTTTTCGAAGACCTTCTGTTGCTCAAATCGAAAAGTGTTGATCTAACAAAAGTTGGATAACAACCTGGGGCACAAGCACTAAAAAATACAGCTCAAACCGACATACAGAGATTTTACACGAATTGTTACAGCGAAGCACAAAAATCTGTTTTGGGACAGTAACTTTCCCAAGCATTACTTCTCTCTCATTAGATGTTACTCTTAGCACAAAAAGCAAATAAAAAGGATAGGGAGAGGTTATTACTGAAGCAATAACTTCCAAGACTCAACGAAAACTTTTGGGTTATCTCCCAATAAGTACTTTTATTTAATGCCTTTAAGTTAGGCATAGGATCAAGATTCAAGTATTTTCAAATGAATAAGCATTAAGATCAATACCAGAAATATCTTTCTTTTTCAAGGCTTCATGCATTTCTACAAGTTTTTAACTGAAAAACTTCCATGGAAAGATTTGTTTTGGTTTCATAGGTATGAAGATAAGTGTTCAAGGTCGACCCCCACTTAACCATTACTCATCTTTCCAATCACTTTCCTTTTTGAAAACATTTTTAGGTAACAAGTACAACTATTTTTTTTGTAATTCGCATTCCCTATCCATACTAAGATAGAGAACAACTTAAAAATGAAAGTAAAACCTACTTAGAGATAAAGAAAACAAGTGCACACAAGAATATTCACCCACATGCTATTGCTCCCCGGCAACGGCGCTAGAAAAGGTCTTGATAACCCACAAGTATAGGGGATCGTGTGTAGCCTTTTCGATAAGTAAGAGTGTCGAACCCAACGAGGAGCTAAAGGTAGGATAAATATTCTCTCAAGTTCTATCAACCACTGATACAACTCTATGCACACGAAACATTTGCATTATCTAGGAAATAAAACTAGAGCAACAATACGAGTACTAGAGATAGCTTTGCATGATAATAAATAACAAGAAAGTAAAGCTAGTTGCTGCAGCAATAAAATATACTAAACTAACAGAACCATGAGTGTGGAATAGTGGTGGTAATTGTGGTGGATTTGTTCAAGTTTAAATAGCGAATAGATCGGGTTCATTGTCTTCGATGCAGTTTTCTATGTGGGAGAGGCTAAATATACATGCGCTTTACTACTTGGAATTACATGTACTATATGATTGGATTGTTAGCAAACATCCGTAAGTACTAATTAATGCATTAAGGTTTCCCCAACCATAACCTTAAGTTTAATGGTCCTCTTACTCCCATACGTGCAACGTTCCGGTTCGCGTCCTTAGGTTTCTGTCACTCCGGCAGAACTCCCTCCTTCCTTTTACACATACTACAAACCCAATGATGTTTAATCCATGCGCACACAAATATAATGGACACCAAAGGACTGTACCATATCAACATACAACTCTAATGAACCAAAGACGTTCAACCAATAAATCTAAGAACAAAGAAAATACACAAACATGACATAGATCATATGATTATAATTTATAGCATCAAACACCATGTTTACATAGGACGGTACAGAGGTGTGTGGGAGGATGAACCACTTCATACTAGGATGATTAGGTGATGGAGATGGCGGTGAAGATGGTGAAGAAGGCGGCGGCGGCGCGGGAGACTCCTTCCCCGCCGCCGGTATCATGGGGGAGCACCGCCCCTTAGCCCCCTTCCTTCATGGCTTCTTGGGAGCCTTCCCCATGGAGATGGGATCCATGGGGGATACAAAAACGTGGCTTTGGTGGCTGCAAATTCGTGGATGGAGATACCTTGAGCGAATTAGGTTTCCTCCCTTTATACAGCTTCTTGGATTCCCGTCACCCTATCTTGGGCTGCAGTAAATTGGGCCTAAAAGGCCGGTCCGGATTCGAAATGAGCTAAAAAATTTGTCCAGACCGTTTGTCGTGAAATTTCTAACAACTTTGTAGTTGAAGAGTTTTTCATTTGACACCGTCTTCGACCCGAAACGTGACCATCTTCAAAAAGAGTTCCGAGACAGATTTCTGGAAAAATCCCAATTTGACTCCAACAAGGTTTCCACTTGTATTCTTGGTAATTCCTACACATCAAAGTGTAAAACAAGAACATTGTACACTTTTGTAACTATTAGTAGGTTAGTCCAAATAAATCATAAACTTTATACAAAAAGGAGTGTCAAAAGCATATTAGCATAAAACCATCAGAAATTATAGATACGTTATGGACGTATCACTCTACTCCGACCATCGGCATCGATGATCTACATCGCGTCCGTACGCCTGCCCCCTCCGCTACTGTGCCTACCTCGGCAGACTGTCGCGGCCTCACGGCAGGCTGCCGCGCACCACGGACGGCTGCTACGCCTTCCTCGGAAGGCTACCGCGGCCGCCCCCTCGGATCCTCTTTGTCATCATCGTCCGGGACTTCACCGACAATGCCGCCATCGAATCCGATCTACGTGTCGTCCACGCCATGGCATGTCCCCGAGCACGCACTGTCGGTCTGATCAACCGATCCGCACCTGTCTACGCCAAGCATGTCCCCGAGCACGCACCTACCGCCGATCGAGCTATGGGCTGCCGCTGTGTCGCCCCGCCGGGCTGCAGCGCCGCCGCCTTTGGTCCATGCTATCTTCTTCCAACGCGCCTTCCTTGGCGTGTATATCGCTGGTGGTCTCCCAGCCGCTGCACCGACTTGCGCTCTGCAGCTATGCCACCCCCTCGGGTAGTAGCGTGGCTGCACGTAGTCTACTTCGCCGTCCTCATGCATCGACGGCCTCGGCTTTCACCGCGCCATCTCCTACGGCGCGGATCTCTACCGTCTGCACATGGTCTTCGTCACGTCGCCGGGTCTTCCTCGCCTACTTCGAGCACCGCCACCGCGCTTCACAAGGTAACCTGCAGGGTGCCCTCTCGTTGTCGCAGGTCCCGCCGACTACCCCATCGCCACTCCAGGCATCCAACATGACTACCCCAGGTTGCCGCTGTTTTCGCCGCCTTCTACGTCTTCGTCCACTACAACTTCGCCGCTAGCGTCATCGCCTCATCCCCGACTACACCACCTGCTACTCTACTTCGACAACCGCGGACAGCGTCGGCATCTCTCCCTTCGCCGCTCTGCGTGTCGCAACCGCTCTGGAGGTTTCCTCTACTAGTCTTTCTAACATGGCGGCAAGTTCATGATGGTCCCTGCCCCCGCACGCCTGATACTGGCAACACTGGGAGTGCCTTCGTCCCCGACGCGTTCCTGAGTCTAGCAAGCTCGGATCGGTGTCTCGTCTTCATCGGTTTTGACAATGTTTTCTTCGGCATCGACCCCTCTACGACTGCCTCGACCGTGTCACCGACGAGTTCTTCTTTGCATACTCGATTCTGGTAAAACCGGAGTGTGCGTTCGTCCTCAACGTGCGCCTAGTTCTGGCAAAACTATGGCCACACCTCGTCCTCGATGGCTCGGACTGCATCGGCTTCGGCATCGACACCCTCGATGACTGCCTCGACACGTCTCCGTCATCCTCCTCGCGCACTATGCGCATGCGGCTTCACGTGTGGCTACCTCGACACCGGCATCCCCGACCACGACATCGATCACGGCGACCCCTCGCACGGCTACTTCGACCACGACACCGCCCAACGCTCTCGGCTCCCTCGACATCGGCACAAGGGCTACCACCTCATTTGAGCATCACCAGCTTCCTCTACAGTCCAAGCAACCGCGACGCGACACCGTCCACGATGTTCCTGCTACGACTGTGAGGGGATGTCATCCTGTTGGATGCTACTTCGGTTTATCTTCAGTCTGACCGTCCGCGATGTTCCAGTTGTTCACGACGCTACCGCTATGACTGTGGGGGGATGTTAGAGTATTAGGTATATACGGTTGTTATGGTAGTTTAGATAGAGTTAGGATCTGTTTACGTATAGTCCTAATTTGACTTGTACTCCAAGATAATCCTCTGTACGGCTATATATACTCGCCTATGAGACTCAATAATATATCCAACATATTTCGCCAATATCTCTCTTTCTATCTTCTACAATTTGTAGATCGAAAGAGACTGACCTGAAAACAAACCAATAAACATGAAAACAAATAGAATCGTAGGAGATCCACCGGACAAACGATTATGCGCGCCCTCCGTTAGCGCTAGATGCACCACCGGAGCGAGGATAAAGCGTGGAACCTTATTCTGACTTCTGCCATGCCGGCCCACCAACCGTGGCTTAGTGCAAAATGATACTTACCTTATATTTTATAATTTTTGTCATGGTTTCAGATCAAATTTAAATTAAAACCATAACAAGATTTTTTTTTTGAAAGCAACCATAACAAGAAATTTGAAACAGCAGGAGTACTACGTAGCTAGTAGCGCCACTTCGTTTGGAGGAAACGCTCCCAAGGCAAGCTCATCTCAGATGTCGGTGGTAAGGCCGCGCTGCAGTTCTGGCCCAAAAGACACACATCGAAGGCGCCACGCTACTTGGATAGTTGGATTCCCCTAAAAAAAAGAGAGAACTTGGATAGTTCGCTCAAAAAAAAAAAGAGAGAACTTGGATAGTTGGATTCCCCTAAATAAAAAAAATAAAAAAAACTTGTGTACTTGGATCGTCGCAGTTTCACGCGCCGTCGGTTCGGTTGCCAGCTGCCGAGCTACCGTATACAGAGAAAACGCCCGCACAGGCACAGCTAGCTGCGACTGCAAGCGTATGTTTTGACTGCGGGTCTGCGGCGACTCCCTCCGCGATCCGGGTCTCTTGACGGGACGAAGAAGAAACCAACTCGTATCCGGCGATCTTTGCCCTGCTCGATACGCAGCTCTGCGTTTCACACCTGAACCCGGGCGGTCAGCGTAAGCTGCACCCCCTGACACATGATAACGTCACGTTGCACCACGAGACGAAAGATTGTTAGCTCACCCCGGTTTTGTGCGTACCTGGCTTACGATCTTCCACGAACTAAACCAGATCCAGTTGGGTGATAGCCTAATTCCAGTATTATTCTACAGTATCATGAAACAATAGAGCGCTCCGCGCCGTGGCAAACGCACCGCCAAGTAAACCAGATCGTGTCCACTATACAGACGGCGACGAACTACTGTCTACTGAGAGATAATTAGGCTGCCCAGCTCCCCAAAGAAGCTGTCAGACACAGATCATCTGCTCTCGCCTCTCCTCCTCACGGAACAGGCGGCGGCTCTCTCTCCCTCCAGATCTCAGCCGGCGAGAGCGCCGGTTCCCTCTCCCTCCGCTTGCCGTTCCAGCGGTAGTAGGGAGGAGGAACCTCGTTTCTCCGTCTAGTAGTTAGGGTTAGGGTATGTCTGCTGTAGGGCGTCTTTGGGGTGGTGGGAGCGACGTCCGGGCAATAAATCTGCCTCAACTCTACTCCCACACCGGCGACGACCTTCACGGCGGCGCCTCGGAGTTGATGGCAAGGTGTGTTGGTCGTTCCTTCAGATCGACAGCTTGGTCTTCTCGCCGTTCGTCAGATCTGGCGAGATCAGTTTCTCAGTGTGTCGCTGGCATTCGTTGTTATCCGCGACGGCGCTGGTGGCCGGGGCGAGATGGTTTCTCTGGAGCGAGGATGTTGGTCCGGAGGTGGTGGATCTGTCGTTCTTCTCCGACTTTGTCGATGAGAGGCAGCGGATCTTGGTTCAAGACAGCACGGGGACGTCCCCCGGTCGACGTACCACAACGACATGTGCCTCGCTACGTGCAGCAAGCCTGTTCATCGACTCACAAAGTCTCATTGGCGATGGTGCTTTTTTGGATCTTGCAGTGTTGGAGGTTCGGTGTCTATTCCGGTGTGCGTCTTGGCGTCGCTGGAGCTGGGCGGCGGCCGCTGGCTTCGGTGGTTACGGAAAACCCTAGGGATCGTTTTGTATGCCTCGGTCTCTTAAGATTTTATCTGCATAGTTTTCAGGATAATCATTTTATCCCGGTCTGTCTTTTAGTGTCCACATGTGTTACTCCATGTAACTTGATTTTCGATTAATGAAATATGTGATTGCTCTAAAAAAAAGTTGTCAGACAATCACAGTGAGAGGATTGACTTTGATCCGGTGATAGTCTTTTTTTTTTTGTTTTTTGAACGAGAACAGCCTCGAAAGGCCTGGATCCTACAATATGTTAAGGGCACTAGTGGGCGTCCCGGGGATCGGTGATTTTCATCCCCACTTCCTCCGCCAACCACGTGCCCCCTTTTTTCTCTAAATTTTCACTTTTGCTACTAAATAAATGTTTCAATTTTACTACAACATGTTTCGCTTTTGCTACATGTAACAAAAAAATGTTTGTCCACGAGACAAAAATAAAAACATAGATCTCGTTGGAGACCTCGCTAGAAATCCGCCGGAGACTATGTAGCATAATATTTAGGGTTAATTGGTTTTATGCCACTCCCCACTTCACAAGTTGCTCATATGCCATTATAAAAACACAACTTGTGAATATGCCACTCTAACTTTTTAATACCTCCTCATATGCTATTTTCTTCAATACAAGAGTAAAACGGTTCAATAAATAAGTGTATTTCAGTGTATACTTTAGTATTGACCATAATAACCGCGTGTTCAAATTCCGGTGGTCCTTTTGGGTGTTTGGGGCGCAAAAAATTAAAAATAAAATCAAATTTTGGCAAAAATTTGAATTTCTCATAAAAATCTGAAAATTTTACAGAAAATGAAAAACACTAAAACGAGTGTACTGTTCTAATTTGAGCCATTCCCGGGCAAATTTGCATCGATAAACAGACATTTTCTATACAAAAGTTGTTCGTATACAGTACAGATATTGGTAGATAGACAATATACATTGTTGTATTGAAGAAAATGGCATATGAGGAAGTATTGAAAAGTTAGAGTGGCATATTCACAAGTTGTGTTTTTGTAATGGCATATGTACAACTTGTGAACTGAAGAGTGGCATAAAACCAATTAACCCTAATATTTATACCAATGTAGTAAAACTGACTTCACTGTAGACTCGCCGGAGACTTTCACCGGAGACCTCGTAGCAAGAAGTTTGCGCAATTGTAGCAAAATCAGAAAACAACCGTAGCAAAATAATTATGCTAATATAGCAAAAACCGATTTCGCTAGAGACATCGTCGGAGACGTCGTACCAAAAAACTTGTACCATTTTAGCAAAAACGAGTAAACATTTGTACAAAAATCATTAGAACGGTTCCTCCGATGAGACTCTTATGATGCAAAACTGAAAAAGGTTCTAGCACTAAATTTCTTCTTATGGTGTAAAACCGCATAACCGTGGCAGCAGTCCGATGTTCAGCAGTCTCCCATGGCTGCATCGGCCAGAGACGTCTGCCCTAGATTGAGCCAGTGGGCGGAGCGCGGCGGCGCATTGCGCGGAGACGTCTACCTCGACGAAGCAGGTGGGGTAATGCTGCGGTGGCCCGGCGGCACAGATGCGCAGGGACGCGGCGGCCCGTTGGCACGGAGGCGCAGGGATGCGGCAGTGCGCGATGCCGCGTCGGTGCACGGCGGTGCGGAGGCACAACAATGCGGCGTGATGGCCCGATGGTGCACGGAGGCGCGGCCATGGCCCGACAGCGCGTCGGACGCAGTGAGCGGGGCTTCAGGCGGCGCAACTCGCGAGTTTCAGGCGAGCGCGTGGGTGGGTAGAAGAAAAGCGAGTGTAGGGCCCATGAGACGTGCTAGTGAGGCAACCCGCGGGGTGGATTCGTTCGATCCTCGGGGTAACAATATCATTTCCCATATATTAACGGTAGGTACAAATTATAAAGATCCCCCTTACATCTCTAACCCTACACAACCTGCTATCTGAAGATAAGGCCTCTAACTTTGAATAAAGGACCCTAGGGCAATGAGAAGAAAAGCAAGCAGGCCCTTGTCGTCTTCCTCTGCCTCTCGCCGGCGACCTCCAGTCACGGGCACCAGAGCCACCACCAGGGACTACACCACTTGGGTTGGCACCATCACTGATTCCTGTCCTGAGATCAGAGAAGATCCTCTACATCTAGAGGAAGAAGAAGCTCAGACATTCCCGAGAGTGGAGTGGCCTCACCAGTCTAGGATAGTGTCGGCACTACGGCCTTTGCTTGGGTAGTCCACCACGTGCAACATCAGGGTAGCACGAGCGAGCGCGCCACCCACCGTCTCTTGGAGCTCCAGGACGGGAAGGGGAGAGCTCGCCCTCCTTTGTTGCATCACCACCGCGACGACTTGGAAAAAGAGGAAACCAAACGTCCCGGTATTGAAGCTCCAACGAACCAGACCCCACCATAGGAGGGCAAGACAAACAAGAAGATGCTGTCGTCGCTCTGTCATCTCGACCGGCGTCACCGGAGAGAGAGGCCTCGGATCGGCCCGGTACCCTCGTGAAGCCTCTCAAATAGTGTAGCGAAGAGAGAGTGTGTGTGAAAAGATAGGAATAACTAGTCTGGGATCCGGTGATAGCCAGTCACATCGTACGGGAAGAAACAAACGACCTAAATGGTATCGGCATGCATCCACATCGATAAATATCTGAACGGAGTAGCTCAATGATAAAAAGCACCATTGTTACCAATTACAGTACTACAGTACTAAAGATCTTCCAGACACACCATTGTTTCCAGTTGCATGAGTAAAGATCCCTCTAGACACCTGTTCCATCGACAACCTGCTTATCGTCCAGTCCACCACTCTCTTTATATATATAACTAGAAAGACAAGCTGCATGACCGTAGAGGCCTAAAGTCCTTTCCTTTCCTTTTCTAGCTTGTGCGCCTACCGAACTTGACGTAATCAGATGAGGCGACTCCGGGACTAAATAAAATGAACACGAACATGCGTTTTGATTCCACACACAAGGCTAGGCACGCCACGCCACAGCATCGAGGATATGACGTGGGCGTGACTTGTCAATCAATCGTACCCTGTCTGGCTCCACGTAGGCATTGCTCATGTTGCGGGGTGATGACACGTCAGACCAACTTGGCATCAGTACTCGTGATGTACATGTAGCCATGCAGGTTTAGGTTAGGGCATAAGATTGATTCAGTGAGAGGATAACCTTGCTTTACCTAGATAGATAGCTAAAACACATTAGTATTAATACTAGTGGCTCTTCTTTTTCTGCAGGTCCACACAAAAGCTTGTGCGCTGACCGAACATAATTAGTTGGCGTAATCCGCGAAAATGGAAAAGGTGCGTGCATTTTGAGAAGATCATCGCACGATGCCACACGTCGTCGTAGTCTCACCTTTTACATTTTTGTTGCACATTATGGGCACACATATTTTTAGCAGAGTATGTTTTAGTTGTTGCATTCAGCTCATGACACACACGATGCACGCACATATTGTTCTCTAGCATGCATGCATGAAGGCGACCGAGCTAGGAATGACGCAAGAATGAAAAATACAGGACACGTTCTCGTTATGAGAGCTGATTGGACTGGCTACTTTCCTTTGTTCATACTCCCTCCGTTTTAAAATATAAGAAGTTTTATTTTTGTGAATGAAATGTATCTAGATCACTTTTAGTATGTAGGTTCACTCCAAATCTATATGAACCTACACGCTAAAAGTGGTCTAGATACACTTCTTTCATAAAGCTAAAACATCTTATATTTTGAAACGGAGAGACTATATTCTAACCGGTCAGGATATATGTTGCAATATCGCCAAAAAAGGGAGAGGATATATGTTGCAACCATTCGAAAAGAGAAGGGTATATGTTGGTTGATTAGGTCAGGCGTCATGGCGAGACGTTATATTTTCTCCTTGGATATATGTCCATAGTTCAATATTGCTCAGTGCTCACAGCTGCAATCTGCAGCCACATAACCATACCACCTGCTCGCTGGCTTCCTAATTAATCGTGCCGATCTTACACCTAATCTCTCTTATCGCCAGTTAAAATATGAGCTAATCGTCAACGCTTTTTTGTTTTTCCTGCCACTATTCTGAGAGGAAACATATAACCTAACTAAATCCGTTCCCTTTTGTAGATCTTGTTCGATCCTTGCAGGTCTATGGATATATAGATAGAGGAATGGCGTGAGCACGGGCCTCACAGGATTACCAAATTTAGAATATGTCTGCCGATTGATCTGATTGTAATAGCACTAGTTCAATCCCAACAAAAGGAACACCCAAAGCACCATAGCTAACTGCATTCTCTCCCGCTGACATAAAAGAAAAGGTAATGCACGCGGAAAAGTTTTCCAACGGATATACTAGTACTACTTTAAGCTTCTTTCCAAGTTAATATGCTCGAAAACGAAAACCATGTACAGTATGTAAGATAAAATGTAGAGACCTTTCTTACGGACGTGCACCTAGAATGTGTCGCTAACCGACCTGCACTACTATGAGAACGCACATCTGTGGCGCACCTACTTTCCTCTTCCGTGGCGCATTAGGGATGCGTCACGACTTCTGCGCTACGGCTAAAAAGTGCCCGTATCGTACTGCCGGGTGCGCTACAGGTATCTCGAGTTAGTAGTGGCGCACAACACAGTGCGCTACCACAGTTTTTTCTATGGCGCATGACAAGTGCGTTACTAGTATCTAGTTAGTAGTAGCGCACTGGCTGGTGCGCCACTACGGTTATTCCTGTAGCGCATGACGTAATGCGCTACTAGTACCTGACCAGGTGCGCCACCAACGTGGTGCGCCACGGCTTAGCTTTTCAAAAAACAAAAATACTCAATACAGATGATATTCAATACAGATTATATACAATATAGCTGATATACAGAGATATATAGTACAGAAATAAATACACAGATATACAATACAGAAATAAATACACAGACAAGATAGAAACAAATATATATAGATAAGTCACATACATAAATACACAGTATAAGTTATATTATTTCGATCTAGTTACAAAATAGCTAGTGATGACATGAATACATGTCTCAACCAAGTTAGAGCTCGCGGAAACTCGTCTAGACATCTAAAGTAGAAACATGCATGACAGACAACCAAGGACGATAACCATCACCGCGACGGAGGTATAGGTCTTCATCCGGTTCCTCGTCCTAACTCCCGCTAGATAGCGCGCGTATCTAGCTTCCACCTCCGCCATAGTATTGTACCCTTTGTAGCTATTACCGCTGAAACGGTGCACCTGTCTCCAGCAGTCTTCCCATTCATCATAGACTTCAGGAACCCGTCCCTGGTACACGACGTACCACGTCATCTAAAAGTTTGCAATAATAATTAAATGATGGTGAAAAAACAAGTAAAAGTCGCATATAAAGATATACTTATCAAATAAGATAACAAAGTAAGCAAAAAATACCAAGTAGTAGCATGTACATGTCGACACACACAAGTACACGTGGGGATAAAGAACTATAACTAGACCAACACATCAAGACTTATGGCTCGGCTCAGGAAACGGGAGGACGCCTTGTTTCGTCATGAACGCCCTATAGTCACCCTGCATCTTTAGGCGATCTACTACGTCACGGTTATTCGGGGGATTGCCTCCGTAGAAGACCCTCCCTGAAGTCATGACATCACGGCTGATGATTGCCCCAAACTATTGCTGGATGCGATACATCTCTTGTCTAATATCTGAATCATTGATCCTGGCCTTGACTTCGGTCCACCGTTTGAGATGATCTGACAGCGTAGAATTCTGTTGCTCTAGTAGAACGCCCTCATGTGATGGAGTGCATAGTAGGCTTCCTTCTGCCTGCCTGCTGGCTGCTTCACGCAGGGGAATTCCGTCACATGGGTGAAGACGTGCCTGCCAAACTTGAGCTTCTTACGCACGAAGGTGGCGCCTTCCGCTGAGGCATAGCTGGTGAGAGCATCATCCAGAACTTCCTTGATCTTGTCGTAGTTTTTCTTCTTTTCTTGACTCCTTGAGTCGAAATACATGGCTTGCAAATGTTTCGGCGACAAGCAGATGAGTGTGCAGTGTTGATCTCTGCGCAAAACAATTCAAACAGAATGTGTTGGAAAAAGAATGATGAAAATCTAATAAAGCATGTTATGGCGGCGAGTGAATAATGACTTACTCGGGAAAGAAAGGCACGAGAATGTATTCCTTTGTCTTGTTCGCCACCAAGATGCCTTGGAGGTACGAGGCCATGAATC
This sequence comes from Avena sativa, assembly GCA_916181665.1. Lineage (NCBI taxonomy): Eukaryota > Viridiplantae > Streptophyta > Magnoliopsida > Poales > Poaceae > Avena > Avena sativa. The sequence goes on along the minus strand of OV702287.1, from coordinate 523,099,151 downwards.
GTCGTTCAATGGCGCTTCCCAAGCAGCCATCACGCATGTAGTAGGGGTCCACTATAGCGATGCCCGGGGTGTTCTCTCTAATGATCTGAATGGCCAGGCTAGGAGAAAACAGGCGTACCATGGTATAGTGCAGCGAATACAGATGGAACATATTGAAGATGTCGTCAAACCGCAGGAAGAACAAATCCGTGGGGACATTATCAACGAAGCCCAAGCCTCGTGGCACCTTAACCACGAATACCGGGTGCGAGGGATCTTTCTCCGCAAAAGGCGTCTCTCTATCGTCAGCACACCGTCATGCACACTCCTCATTTCTGAAGTGGCGAGCCTGAGCAATTTCTTAGTTAGCATGGGCTCACCCGCCACATGCATCCTCCACATAATACCCTTTGGTCTTGGTGGCCCATCCTGAAACCTGATCGGATTCGTAGTTGACGCCACCGGCTGGCTCGAGCTGCAAGATTTTCTTTTCCTGGTCTTCTTGCCTTTTGGGAAGTGGGTAGGCACCGCAATCTGAGGATCGATCGCCCTATGTAGTGTGTCAGGGCTTAGAACAAAGGGTCGGTTGGATGTATCCGCTGGCTCGGTGAAGGTGCAAGCTGGAGGCGTCTCCTGAGAACCAAAGAGACGTTTGTTGCAAGTGGCTTTCTCTGCGGAGCCACCAGCTGGGTCTTCGTTTAGGTCGTCGGGGAAAAGATTAGTGTTGATGAAATCATCGAAGTAATCTTCGTCATCCTCGTTCGGATCCCGTGCCATGGTCATGTCAATATGACCATCCGAACAATCGCGTGGAGGTGACGGTGTGGGGGTCTTGCCATGGCTTGGCGCTGGCACGACAGGCAGTGTTGTTGTCTGTGGGGTGATGGCCCCAGCCGTCCCCAAACGAATCATGCTCTTTGGCCATAGCAGGAATAAGGCGAAGCAACTTCTGAGGACAACCGACTCTTCTTCATCCGCTCCCGGGGGTTGAATGGGAGGTTCCAGATCATCGCAGCCCCTTAGCACCCGGATAATTTTAACCCTATGCACGCTATCTAGCATCGGCTTTGACTGGAACGTGCGGTGCAAGGGTTGAATGATGGTACCCTTGGCAACATCCCTCAACTCGTTGTTCATGAAGCTTAAGAGAGTGCATGGAACATCCGTCTGCGAACAACATGTATGGCATTAAAAAGATGCCATAAGAGTAATAAATGGCAAGGCGGTAAAGTATTTGGTTTACCGTGATGGCGTCGAGCTCGGCTAATGTTGAGGCACCACATACAACGACGGGCGTGCAAGAGACGGAGGGGCTGCTTGATGGCACGGGCCGGCCGCCGATGTATTCTCCCTATCGGTTGCATTAAGCTCCGGCGCCGCGGTGATGCCAGGGGGAGTCACCAATGCTTCCGGCGCCGCCGTGCTAGCGGGCGGAGTCACCAATGCTTCCGGCGCCACCGTGCTAGCGGGCGGAGTCACGAACGCATAATTCACCGGGATCGCCGTCGCCGCATTGTTTGAGAGGCTACTGACCATGCTTGGAATCGGGCACGACCCTTGTCGACCACCCGCACTCCAGTTCGCTATTGACTCCGCCAAGGTAGGCAGGATGGAGGTGGGGGTGATTGCCAGGTTGTCTTGGACGATCTGCGGGATCCGCGCCACTTGTTCCTTAAGTTCCTAAACCTCGCGGTTTTCCTCGTCGCTCCTTCCCTCCACACGCGTCCTCGGGGGTGGACCAAAATGATCCACCCAATTATTAGCCCCGAAGCTGGCCAGACGGCCAGCCGACGATGGCTTCTTTGTAACCGACGTGATTTTCTTGGCCCGGTTCATCGCCCTGTTAAAAGGGTTATCCCAGCGGGTGGCCGCCGTCGACCCGTGGGATGAGGAACCATGGGATCCCTGACTAGCAATTTCCTCGTCCTGCAGAAGAAGTAACGTGAACCGTTTAGAAATTTGACTTGATCGATTATAATGTAATCGACTTGATCCGCGGTAATTAAATTACTTACCGCAAGAACCTCGAAGTCCTTCACCTTAGTTTCCGTGGTGAGTTCTTTGGTTTTGGGGTCCACATGGTAACGAGCCCTGATGAAGTTTCGAAGATGCTTGTTTTCGAATTTCGAAAAGGGGTTAGATATCCCCTTAGCTCTATACTCGTCGTCCTCCTTATCCCATTTGGGCTCCGCAGCTCTGTAACCACCAGATCCGAGATGGTGGTGACCTATATTCATTGCCTGCAAATCCTTTCCCCGCTTACTCGAGGCCTTGGCTGCTTCGGAGGTGCACTTGTCCTTGAACTCCGGGAATTGATCTTCGGTGATCTGCGGGTCAATCTTCTGGATCTCCTCGAGACTTTTCTCTTCTTTAAATATCTTCTTTATCCGGGTTCTCCAGCTGGCCAGGGCGGTGCTCATCCTCGTGAGGGTGAATTTATTTACTTCATTCCCATGATAATCTGTGTTCCGATACTGAAGGGGGAACTTGTATCTTGCGTGCAGCTTCTCGAAGAGGAGTGTGCGCAAATGGCCATTATCTTTATGCCGGAGATTCTCGGTGTTGAGCGAGATGGTGGTCCGGGTGATAGCCGCCACTTGCCCACTGTTGACCCACAAGTATAGGGGGTGTATCGCAGTATTTTCGATAAGTAAGAGTGTCGAACCCAACGAGGAGCAGAAGGTGCTGACTAGTGGTATGGATCAGGAATTCTCTGCAAATACTTAGCAAACGGATTTTTAGGGGTTTTCGATAAAGCAAGTAAACAAAGTACGAGTAAACAAAAGACAGTAAGAATGAATGCAGCAAGTGGCCCAATCCTTTATGCAGCAAAGGACAAGCCGGTTGTATTTCTATAGATGACCAAACGTTCTCGAGGACACATGGGAAGACTGTCAAGTGCTTTCGCTTCATATAGTCGATTAATCTTCTTTAGCTTGCTAAGTGTTGTGTGGGTGAACCTGTGCTAATGTACCGTCCCATCCAAGACTTAATACATACTTGTGATTAAACCCCCTTGCAAACATTCGTAAGTACAAGAAAGTAATTAAGGTAAAACCTAACCACGACTTTAAACTCTAAGACCCTTACGTCCCTTGTGCAATGGTTTCCTAACGGGGGTTCGGGTTTCTGTCACTCCGGCAACCCCTAAGATTAGTAGCGAAATACACAATGCATTCCCCTAGGCCCATATAGGTGAAGTGTCATGTAGTCGACATTCACATGACACCACTAGAAGAAGTACACCACAACTTAAATAACAATCTATTGAATCTTTCTCAACATAACTCCACTACTAACAACAAGACTTCTCCCATATCCTCAAGAACAAAACGAACTACTCACAAGACGTCATATGGATCATGATCAGAGATGGAATAATGATGTATAACAATCTGAACATAAACAATAATTCAATGGTTCACTCAATAGCATCAACTACAAAGAGTAATCAACACCGGGAAAGTTTCCCCTATGAACTATGCAAGATTCAACGCAATTATTACAGCAATATGGAGATGGTGATGAGGGTGCTGATGGTGATGATGGTGGTGATGATGATGATGATCCCAATGAAGTCCAGCTTGATGGTGGTGTTGATGGCGATGATCTCCCCTCTCTGGGAAGGAATTCCCCTGGCAAAAATCTGTCTGCCGGAGAGATCTTTCTCTCTCGGTGTTTTCCGCCCCGCAGAGGCGGCAGAATCTTTCTATGGTCGCTCCCCGAGTCTTAGGGTTTTGGGAGGAAGATATACGCTAGAGGGGAGAGGCTGGAGTGGGCTAGGGTGGCCACACCACTCCCTGGCGCGGCCTGGGCTTGCCCGCGCCATGGGGCGGTGTGGGCCCCCTGTGGCCCACCTCCACTCCATCTTCTGGCATCTTGAGTCTTCTGGAAAAATAGAATTTTCCGTATATTTTCCCGGAATTTCTGATCTTCGCGAATTTTGCCTCCAAACAGCACCTTTTCCATCAGAATCCTGACTGCAGCGGTCCATCCTCCAAAAGTCATCAACCATGCAAAAACAGATGAAATAACATAAGTATCACCTCTCAATACGAAATATATCAATGAATAATAGTGAATTAAGACATAGAATAGTGATTCAAAATAGACGTATCAACTCCCCCAAGCTTAGACTTCGCTTGTCCCCAAGCGAAACTGAGCTCAATAAACATGACCTCAGGTTTATGGAGTGAAGAGTCGATAAAAGAATACGGACAAGAATCATCACATTCATCAAATACATAGATCATAATAGAAGTCAACTCACTATTATACAACTCAACTTGCAATAAGTAAAGGAAACACAATAAAGATACATAGAGTAAATCATCATTGGTAATGGCAAACTTAGCTTTTGGTCGAAGAATAGTTGATAATTTGCTGGAGTTCACAAATAGCTGTTTTTTCAATGAAACCTTTCAAAGTAGTAAACTTCAAGATAAGAGCAATGTGCAAAACAAGGAACATAAGAAACATGATTGCATAAATCATCATATGAATGAATGAAACACATCAACTCAAAATACTTGCTGAGATAGAAAGGAGTAGGTTTACTGACTCAACTACAAAGTAAAAGAAAAGGGCCCTTCAAAGAGGGAAGCAGGGATTGCAAGTCTCATAAAGACCTCCCAAAAATTATGATACTTACTAGCTTTCAGCTCTCATTGCCCCTATCATAGGCATCTTTAGGTGATTAAGGTTAAAGTGAGGTCCAATCTGAGTTATATGCTTGACAGACTATAAACTGAAGATCCCAAGTCCCTTGAGTACGAGGGCCGCTCCTCATGCTACTCAACTTTAGTTACCGGTAAGTTCTTGTCATCGTAAGTATGTGCGTATCATTAAGAACCGCCAACGGGGTACCCCTTGCCCGATGATACGGAAGAATCCCCATATCAAAATGACAAGGCAAGCAGACAATGAGTATCTCAGCAATCTTCTTATTTACCATGGGAAAAATGGTGCCTTTTTTTCTCTTTCCTCTTTTCATAGTATCTCTTTTTTTCTTTTCTTTTTCTCAATAGCTATATCTCTTTTTTTTTATAAAAAGAATGCTTCATAGATATCATTATGGTTACGCTGCAGGTTTCCACCATGTCAGCATGGATTAGACAAGCGGCCTAGGCGTTTCTCTAACACACATACATAATTCCATGTACTTACAAGCTCCCCTTTTATTTCACACCGACGACATCCGCAAACAAAAGAGCAAGGTATCAACTGTGTATATATTTACAAGTGTTGAAAGCGTTCCCCGTGACAGCACGGTTCTGCTAATCCCCAGCCTATAATTTGCAATCATATAACTTTCATGGAGAGTTCACAATGGTTCAGGTTTATTAAGTGCAAGAAAGTAAAGTTCGCCATCAAGTTCGTGAGAGCTTTAATCACTAACTTTCTCATAACAAGTTTAATTTGGGAGGTAGATAAAATAGGAATTTACTTGGAATAGCAATAATTCTACTAGGTAGGTATGGTGGACACAAATGGCAAAGGTTTTGGTTTAAAGGAGGTGGATGCACGAGAAGAATTCCCTCCCAGTACAGGTTTTTGGCTAGCAAGGCTGGGTAGCAAGTACAAGAGTTGAAGGAAACAAACAAACATACAAATGATAAAGACAAACATGCAATCTTCCTTGGAAGCACAAAAGATCTTAACTAGAGAATACTAGACTTATGAGAAAATCAAGAAAGAAAGATGATGAAATTATTTTTCTCTCGAGTACTTCTATCTTTTTCTTTTCAACTCTCAAAAAGGATGTTGCTACTGACCGAGCCAGGTTTGCCAAAACCAACTATATTAACTCAAAGATCCCAAAGTGCTACCAATACTAACAACAAGATCAATCATATAACCACGAATTGAAAACTAATATAAGCTATGCAAAAGAGTAAATGATAGAACTTCTCATTAGTACTCCATAATGGAAACTCACACCAAGGGATACAAATCTAACGAGAGAGGGGACACTTCCAAAATGCAAACCATACTACATAATAACTCTTCTATTCATGATATGACTCTACTAATAAAGTAAAAAGATAGAAGATAGTGATATGATACCGTGGCACTCCCCCAAGCTTGGAATAAACCAAGGGGATGCCAAACCTAATGACGAATTACTCCTTCGGTGGTGGTGGTATTATTTCCTTAGTTGACGTGAGGAAATCTTCCAGCATATTGTGAAGCCTATTATTCTCCCATTGAAGCATGTCCACCTTCCTCCGCAAGTCTCGGTACTTATCGCAGAACTCCTTAGCAACTCGTAGGGCTTCTGTTGATGCAGGGCAAGAGACTAAAGGTACCAACCCCTGCTTGGGGTCTTAGAGATCTTCCTCCATAGGCTCCTTCCCTTTATCCTTGGCAGACACCATTGTGCTTCTAAACTTTCAAAGAGTATGTCCTGACAGAAACAAATCGAAACAAATAAAACATGATGAAAACACAATATACGAACCTCGGAAGATCCGGGGGGTTATATATTACGAAGTTTCATATCAAAAGGAAGGTACTGGGAGAAAATGGGTCGGATACGGAGTCCTGGGTGGCCTCACCACCTAGTGGCGTGGCCAGGGGTGGGCCCGCGCCATGGGGTGGTGTGGGTCACCCCGACTCCGTTTCCGTCCCTTTTTCGCTTCGAAACTTTCCTTATTGACTGAAAACTATTTGAATACGGACTCTGCAGGTCTCTAAATTTGGTATCTAGTAGATCCTTCCGGAGTCATCACTTGAACATCATCGATATCTTCATCTTCATATACTTATTACTTGAGTCATAAAACCTTTCTCTTCCTTATTACACCATTATCTCCACTTCCTGGAAATTTCTTTCACACAAAACTTCACATAGTTCTTATTAGCAACATTAGTATAAGTGAAGTGATAAAACCTTTTGAGTACAACTTCAACTGAAAACCATCAAAACAAAAGCTACTGCAGCAACTCCTTTCGAAAACCCAAAAAGAATTCAAAAAGGAAATCGAATAAAGAAGCAAATGCAAGAGTGGCTAAATCTGTCAAAACAGACCAGCAGGTAAAGATCAATTTTTTCGAAAATCTTCTGTTGCTCAAATCAAAAAGTGCAAAACTAAATAAAGTTAAATAACAACCTGGGGCAGAAGCACAAAAAAATTACAGCTCAATCCGACATACAGAGATCTCTCACGAATTTTTACGGTGAAGCACAAAAAATCTGTTTCGGGACAACAACTTCCCCAAATATTACTTCTCTCTCATTAGAGGTTGATCTTGACACAAAAACCAAACAAAACGAATAAGGAGCGGTTATTACCAACGTAATAACTTCCAAGACTCAAAGAAACAAAAACAAACTAAAAGCAAAAAACAAACTGGGTTGTCTCCCGTAAAGCTCTTTCTTTATAGCCATTAAGATGGGCATGATAATTTTGAAGAAGCTCTCATAGGGATATGATTTGAAGTGAAAGAGAGAATTAAGAAGAAAAAACACCCACACATTTAAGTCTAACCCACTTCCTATGCAAGGGGATTTTGTAAACAAACAAGTTATTGAAACCAAAGGCAACTTGCATAAGAAGGCAAAAGAAGTGCAACATAAAAACTTTCAGCATAAAACGGGGAAACTTGATATTATTGAGATGCATAAGAACACTTTTCCCTCTCTCATAATAACTTTTAGTATCATGCATAAACTTAACAATATAGCTATCACAAGGACTATCATAGCAATGATCACTTATTTTAACAGAAAACACAGGAATACTAGCTCTCATAACACTACTGTGTGAAACAATATTAGAGGTATCCTTACAACGGATAGTGTGTCCCTCTTTTTCATATTTAGCAACAAAGTCTTTCACACTTGCTACTATAGGTTCATCAACCATTTGTTTATCAGGTTCAACAGCTTTACTAGTACTTTCATTAACCATACTAGCTATCATAGAATGTTCCTTTACCTTAACTGGAAAAGGCATTTTCTCAATATAAGGTTCAGGTAAAACATGATTAGCAGTATAAACTTCAGTATTTCTTGCATGAACACTCTTAGCAACATCTTTATAGGTTCATGATACTTATTCCACTTCTTTTTAGGCACTTCAATGTAGGAAGCAAAAGCCTTAAAACAAGAAGCAATAGCTTGAGAGTCTAGACCATAAACATTTTTAATATTTTGAAAGTCGTCAGTTTCCATAAAAGATTCAATGCATTCATAATCATGATTTATACCTGACTTTCTAACTTTGTCATTCTCCCAAGCTTCAGCATTGTCTTGAATACGATCTAGAAGGTCCCATTTAACTTCTTCTTCCATACGAGTGAATGATCCAGCACAAGAAGCATCCAATAAATCCTTGTCATGTAGAGGGAGACTTGCATAAAAGTTGTTGATAATAATATTGTTGGGGAGCTCATGAATGGGACATTTGAGCATTAGTAACTTCAATCTCCCCCAAGCTTGAGCTGTACTCTCTCCATCAAGAGGCCAAAAGTTGTATATTTGATTCCGATCTTTATGAATCTCACTAGGAGGATAAAACTTTGAATAAAAGAGAGGCACTATTTCCTCCCATTCCAGAGCTTGACCATTCTTCAGCAGCTTATACCATTCCTCAACTCTTCCTTTCAGTGATAATGAGAATAACTTCTTCTTAACTTGATCTATAGTAATACCTGTACACTTGAACAACCCGCATAATTCGTGTATAAAGAGTAAATGATCACCGGGATGGATAGTTCCATCCCCAACATAGTAATTATCCATAACACAATCAATAATTCTTGTAGGTATTTTGAAAACATCTTTCTCAGCAGGTGGTGGCTTATCTACTACCTTAGCAGTGGTAGTAGCATTACCAAATAAGAAACTCAGCGAATTATCCATAACAAAAATAAAGCAACTAGCAGAAGTAAACAATACTCACAGTAGAAGTTTCCTTTACCAGTTCTACTCTCCAATAGAGCTTCACTCCCTAGCAACGGCGCCAGAAAATAGTCTTGATGACCCACAAGTATAGGGGGTGTATCCCAGTATTTTCGATAAGTAAGAGTGTCGAACCCAACGAGGAGCAGAAGGTGCTGGCTAGTGGTATGGATCAGGAATTCTCTACAAATACTTAGCAAACGGATTTTTAGGGGTTTTCGATAAAGCAAGTAAACAAAGTACGAGTAAACAAAAGACAGTAAGAATGAATGCAGCAAGTGGCCCAATCCTTTATGCAGCAAAGGACAAGCCGGTTGTATTTCTATAGATGACCAAACGTTCTCGAGGACACATGGGAAGACTGTCAAGTGCTTTCGCTTCATATAGTCGATTAATCTTCTTTAGCTTGCTAAGTGTTGTGTGGGTGAACCTGTGCTAATGTACCGTCCCATCCAAGACTTAATACATACTTGTGATTAAACCCCCTTGCAAACATTCGTAAGTACAAGAAAGTAATTAAGGTAAAACCTAACCACGACTTTAAACTCTAAGACCCTTACGTCCCTTGTGCAATGGTTTCCTAACGGGGGTTCGGGTTTCTGTCACTCCGGCAACCCCTACGATTAGTAGCCAAATACACAATGCATTCCCCTAGGCCCATATAGGTGAAGTGTCATGTAGTCGATGTTCACATGACACCACTAGAAGAATTACACCACAACTTAAATAACAATCTATTGAATCTTTCTCAACACAACTCCACTACTAACAACAAGACTTCTCCCATGTCCTCAAGAACAAAATGAACTACTCACAAGACATCATATGGATCATGATCAGAGATGGAATAATGATGTATAACAATCGGAACATAAACAATAATTCAATGGTTCACTCAATAGCATCAACTACAAAGAGTAATCAACACCGGGAAAGTTTCCCCTATGAACTATGCAAGATTCAACGCGATTGTTACAACAATATGGAGATAGTGATGAGGGTGCTGATGGTGATGATGATGATAATGATGATGATCCCAATGAAGTCCAGCTTGATGGTGGTGTTGATGGCGACGATCTCCCCTCTCCGGGAAGGAATTCCCCCGGCAGAAATTTGTCTGCCGGAGAGATCTTTCTCTCTCGGTGTTTTCCGCCCCGCAGAGGCGGCGGAATCTTTCTGTGGTCGCTCCCCGAGTCTTAGGGTTTCGGGAGGTTGATATACGACAGAGGGGAGAGGCTGGAGTGGGCCAGGGTGGCCACACCACTCCCTGGCGCGGCCTGGGCTTACCCGCGCCATGGGGTGGTGTGGGCCCCCTGTGCCCCACCTCCACTCCATCTTCTGGCATCTTGAGTCTTCTGGAAAAATAGAATTTTCCGTATATTTTTCCAGATTTTCTGATCTTCACGAATTTTGCCTCCAAACAACACCTTTTCCATCAGAATCCTGACTGCAGCGGTCCATGCTCCAAAAGTCATCAACCATACAAAAACAGATGAAATAACATAAGTATCACCTCTCAATATGAAATATATCAATGAATAATAGTGAATTAATACATAGAATAGTGATGCAAAATGGACGTATCACCCACCGTACCCTTTGACCACATGGTCAGGTGCCAAAGGAATCCTTGTTGGGCTCACTTCGGTAATTTCCTCTCTAACGGTGCCGACCGTGTTCGGGCGCCTTTCCTTCTTCTTCTTAGGCGGATTACTACCACTTGTTGTGCCCTCGCCGCCATCAGTGGTTTCATCATCCGCTGTTCCTTCGGCCGCTTCTTCTTCCTCCGCGTCTTCCATCTCATCGGCATCGCTCTCGGAAGGGTTGTATTCTTCATCACCCTCTGTCATTCTTTCTAGCCGCTCGACCTCCTCCTAGAATGACAAGGGGCTGTTTTGAGGTCTCACTTCTCCTTCAGCATTGATACGCTGAGAAGATCCAGCCTCGTCGTTGTCACACATGTTTGCACTAATAAAAGGCAAATAATGGTTAGTAAAGTGCGCGGAAAAATCCGGCATGACCATTGCTCATTTTTGTTAAACTAGGAGTACCCGATTTCTGCCGAAACGGAAGTTAATCAACATTTCGGCGAAAATCGGGACTCATTTCATACAAGCACCTACATACGAATACAACTAGGCAGGGTATTTTCCTGTATATAAGCCTAACAGCAGACCTGGAGCACCTGCATATAAGCCTAACAACAGACCTGGAGCTACACAAAATAATGCATTATTTCTTTTGTTATAAAGGGTCAAATATAGTAATGTTTCATTGGTAAAATACTAAAATGACCTACATTTGTTATCAGATATAGTAAGCTTCAAAGCTGTATTTCATTTAGGATCAGAAGTCTAGCATGCTAGTCAGGGACCCAATGAGAAGAATAGAACTGGTGTAGTAGTAGGAATCTTAGGAGTACTTTATTCAGGAACCTGACCATGAACAAAAAGATATTGACATATTATCTTTTCTTTCAACAAGAATCACTGTAAATATGCACATTTAGAACAGATAAATATGCACATTTAGAATTTACACTTGCCTTTTCCTTCATGTTTCACTCAAAAGAAGAAACATAGTTCCACTTAGACTTGAATTAGCGGATGCAATGCATCACTGAGAGATGCATGTTCTACTGAAAGAAAAAAGAAAGATGCAATGCATGTTCCATCTAGATTCAGCAAACTACAGTAGAGCTACTGTACATCAATTGTAACAGAATATGAATCAGTATAAAGTGTCTTAAAAATAACAGATCAGCACAGCTACTATACAACAATTATACTGATGCAATGACTGAACCCTGAACCCTGAACCATAGCATCAGCACACTACAACACAGATCAACCACCATCGACCACCATAGCATCAGCACACTACAACACATCGACCACCATAGCATCAGCACACTACAACACAGATCAACTATTGCACTGTCTGAATGACTGAACCCTAAACACTATCACTGAATCAAGCTAGGGTTCATGTGCTCGAAGGAGGAAACCCTAGAGAGGGGAGAGAGGGAGAGAGGGGAAAGGGGACGCTCACCTCAAAGACGACAACAACGAAGAGCACGCAGACGATGACGAAGAGCACGGACGGAGCTCCTCCACGGACGTGCGACGGCCTCCTCTCCTCCTCCTCGGACGCGGCGGCCTCCTCTCATCCTCCTCGGTAGGCAGCGGGCGAGCGGCGGAGGCGGCAGATCGAGCGGTGGAGGATATATGGGAGATGGGAGATGACCGTGCGCAGCACAGACGACTTGTCACGACACTTAGACGTAGCGCACCTGACGAGGGTTTAACTCGTCAATGCCCATTATTATGGACTTGGGGTTTGGAGAAGGAGGGAGTGCTGGAGACATCTATCGGCTAGCAAACAAGCACACAGGGGACAAAGGATTTACCCAGGTTCAGGCCTCGTAGAGGTCCCTACTCCTGCTTGTCTGCTCGTGGAATTATTGAGGGAGTTGAAAGTTACAACGGTGCGCAGATGCAATCTGGCGAGGGTTTGTGGAAGCTAGGGTTGCGTGTGTCCTCCTCGCCGCCCTCTCCTAGCCCTTATATAGATAGGCTAGGTCTCGGGTAGCAGGTCGAGTCGGTTACAAGTTAGGGTTTTCCCCTTCAAACTTTCTATCTTTAGCTTCTTCTTGTCCTTCAAGCAATTGAGAGTCCATAGGTTACTCGAGTCCCTTCATCTGGGCCTTGGCCACACCATGGGCCTGTACGTATTTGGACCGTATATACCAAGCTCGAGTACCTGTAGGGTATACCCATGTCAGTAGCCCCCAAGTGTCCAGTGGAATCGCAGATTCGACTGGGGACTTTTGAAGCCTTCGAATGCCTAAATGAGTACATTTTGATTGCTTTTATTCGTGTCATAGGGATTGTTGATATACGTGACTGATATAACCGAAGTATCGGTATCAGTTAACCACCTTAGGGTGAAACAACGCAATCTACTCAAATTCGAGTCCCCGAGCTCGAATCGGGAAAAGTGCTGGTGTAATTTGACTCAGGCCGCGGAGGTCTTACAGGAGTCGAATTCCAGTTATATGGGTGTGAGCACTTGACGCGTCCGTCAAGGCATGTTCATCGTGCCTGTAGGCACGGATATGTTTCTGGTATTGCACAGTTAAATGCGTTGCCAGGCCTTATTCAGGTCTTACCTTCACGCCGTAGGCACGGCATCCGAATTTTATCATCGCGAAGACGATTCGGGTGACCCAGGAGACGCAGTCTCTTTGTAGGGGGGAAATTATGAGGCGGTGTCGCCATGAGTTTCGAGTGTGGATGTTATCAACACACATTTTTTTTTGTACAAATAATCATAGGGTGCACGACCAGCGCTCCCTATGGGAGTAGCCCCCGAGTGCCTGGTTGAGTCGAAGACTCAGGCAGGGACTAAAGAACTTTTGCGACTGCTGTCGTCTTTTGCTTGCTTGTTTCAGTCGATGACTCAGGCAGGTACTAAAACACTTTTGCGACTGCTGTCGTCTTTTGCCTGCTTGTTTCAGTCGATGACTCAGGCAGGTACTAAAACACTTTTGCGACTGCTGTCATCTTTTGCTTGCTTGTTTCAGTCGAATTTGTTTCTGGTGCTCCCTATGGGAGTAACCCATGTCCATAATCGAACTGTGTTTCGAGTGGTTGGGTTTGCTTTTGTGATTGTCCATGTTCCTGCAACAAGAAAAAGAAAAGTTGTAGGGTGCGCGGCCAGCGCTCCCTATGGGAGTAGCCCCCGAGTGCTTGGTGGAGTCGAAGACTCTAGCAAGGACTAAAAATAGTCGAAGTTTTCCACTGCGTAGCCTTGATGACGTCAGTGCTGACGCTTGTATGACCTTAGTTGCCCGCGTGAGCGATTTTGACGGGACGTGACGAGCGGTGGGTCCTACTTTCTGACTTTGATTTGACTGGGCGTGCGTAATCTTATTTTTAACTGCGCCTCCTCGATTTCCGTGTGTAATGGTAGAAGTGGGGGGACGGTTCGCGCTTCCTCTTCTCCACGCGTCCAACGCGATGCGTGCCATGCGTCCAATAGGGTTTTTGTCAGCCATTGGATTGCATCTCCCAAGGGTTAAGTAGCGGTGTTGCGGCGGTAATTTCCCATCTCTGCTCTTTCTTCCTTGCCGCCAACGCCATTGCTGCTGCTTTTCTACTTTCCCCTGCGCCCATCTTTTCCACGACGCTGGACTAGCTCCATTCGTTCCCGAGCTACTTCCTTCGCTCACATCACTGCCGCGCAATGGGGAAGAAGAAGGGAGGTGCTGCCGCTGATTCCGCAGCCACCATCGCTACGACAAAGAAGAAAGGTGGCTCCACTGCTGCGGGCACCAGCACCGCCGCCGGCGGGAAGAAGAAGGTCGCGGGCACCCGCGTGACCAATGGCGCATGGCGCCCCTCTATCATCAAGGCATCGGATCTCCGTCTTCTTCGCCAAGATGGAGTTATCTCTGCGGCAGTCGCCGATGCGCGCGTCCCCAACCGTGAGACCATTCCTGCTCCTCCCGCTGGTTTTCGAGTGATGTTTCTTGCATTCATCATTCGCAGTCTTTACTTGCCTCTTCACCCCTTTCTTAGGGGTCTTCTTTGTTTCTATGGGCTCCAGCTCCATCAGCTGTCCCCAAATTTGCTCCTCCACATCACTTGTTTCATCACTCTCTGTGAGTGCTGGCTCGGAATCGAGCCACACTTTGGTCTTTTCAAGCGCATCTTTAAATTGAAGCGTCAGTCCGCATCTGGCTCTTTAGTTTATGACGTAGGTGGTTGCGGAATCCACGTCGACCCATCCGCCACCTACTTCGACATCAAGCTTACCAAGTCCGTGAAGGGATGGAGGGACAAATGGTTCTATGTTCGCGACTAGAAGGCCAAGGACGAGCACTTTGGACTCGCGCCTTTCGATCCCGCGACTCCCTGCAAGAAGATGCGTTCTTGGAAGAACGTGATCATACCTTCCGAACTCACGGAGACAGACGTGTTATATCAGCGCATCTGCGACCTTGAGAGTCGCATAGGCGTAGAAGAGGGAGGCTGCACCCTTATCAGGACTTGGCTGCGTCGTCGCGTCCAGCCTCTCCAGGCCAGGGTCCATCCCATGTTTCAATGGGGTGGCGCTGATGATGCCACTCGCGTGTCTGCTGATGGCATGTCCGCGAGTGAGGTAGATAAGAGGGTCCGACTGGTCACGAAGTACACCCTCAAGGATGTGCTTCCGAACGAGCCAGTCGTTCCTCCTTTTGATGCTTCGAATCCTCCTCCTGAGGTACAGTTGTGCTACGTAGTAGCTTATTTTCTTGATTGCATTTTCTGTTGCTTACCTGTTATGTTTGCTGATCTTTATTGTTTGTATGCAGGAGTGGGCGGTGTCGCCTTGTATGCCTCCCCTCCCTGAGGGGATTATTCCTCGTGAAGCTTTGGAAGAGGACGAGTCTGAGTCGACTGTCCCTTCTGATGTGGAAGAGGAAGCCCCTGAGTCCGAGAGCCCGGATACTCGCAAGCGTTCGCGTAGCGGGGATTCCGACGCGTCGACTCCTTCAACTCCAGGAGGCGCGGCTGTTGGCGCGGAATTGCCAATTCCAGCTGTTCCTGTGAGGGCTGTGGCACTGTCTTCTCGCAAGAAGATGCGATTGCCCAAGGAGTCTTCGTTAGAATCGACGACTGCCATGTTTGATCTTGACAACTTTAACTGGTAAGTTTGTTGGGTTATTCATTCTTTTATGTTTTCTTCTTGTTGGTTTTTGCCCTGGAGTTTGCCCTTTTCTCAATGTGGATTTTGTCTTGCAGTCAAGAGGCGTCGTCATCTTCTGGCGACGTCGAATTTTTGAAGGAATCAGGAGTCGCGACTTCAAGGGCCAAGGTAGAGGCCGAGCGCGCTCCTTCTCTCCGGGCACAATTCTTCGAGCTCTCCTCACATAGGGGAGCATTGAGTATTTGCTCGGATGACGGTTCAACAAACTTCTTCGGAGTCGCTGGAGGACCATGTAATTATAGCTTTCCTTCTTTTTTAATGTGGTAGTCAACACCTTCTGCTGCCCTCTGTTGACTCCTTGTTTTGTGCGACAGCTCCTTGTAAAGGAAGCCACGCAGGTGGCGGAGCAGGTGATGGCGATGGGTCGCTAGCATGCGATGCTAGAGACGCGCCACCGCGTGGTCGAGAGTGAGTGTTCTATACTTATTCTTTTCGTCTTCTCTCTGTTTTGGTATAATCGACTGACAGCAATTATTGACTGCCGTGTAGCCGAGCATAACGCTTTACTGCGCGATGTCGCCATGTTGGAGAAGACACTAGCCGCAGCTGTGAAGGGGCGCGATGAGGCAATCGCGGCTCGTGATGATGCCTAGAAGCGCGAAGAGGATCTGCGCGCCTCCTTTGAGGCTAGGGAGAAGTTGTTCGAAGAGCAACTGTTCTCAGTCGCCAAGGCCCTCTCAGGTACCTTTACTAGTAGATATTTTATTGATGTTCTTCTCTGCATCTGTAGTGCCGGTGGCACTAGAAGTTTGATCCATGTGTGTATTTTGGTGTAGATGCTGGCAGCTTGAGTTTTGATCCACAAGCCCTTTATCGCGATGACGCTCTGGCGAGCGGGGTATCTGCGGTCGAGGATCGTAGCGCCGCTGTCCAAAATACGTTGTCCAAGGCCAAGGCCATCCACAGTCGCATCCGGTAGGAGTTGATGCCGAAGCCGGAGCTGGTCGACAATGTGGAAGAGCTGGTGGAGTCGCTCGCTGGGGGTGTGCCTGCCACGTACAAGAACTCCCTCCGCGCAGCTGGCGCGACCATGTCGCTTGCCATGGTGCAAGCCCACGGAGTCGAAGTGGATCCTTCTGTGGTGTCGAAGACGATGCCTGTTGGCGCGGATGGTCAGCGGGTAGTATTCGCTCCCTTTGCGACTGCATGTGCCAAATATGGCCATTCCTTAATAAACACTGTTGCCAAGTATTCGGAGGAGCTCAATCGTGCGAAGAAGGCAGCGAAAACTTCGGCCTCAGGGGCCGGTAGAAAGTCAGTGGCATCTGATACTGCCACGGACTTGATAAAGCCCCCGAGGTCATCGAAGTCGAAGAAGCTAGTTGCTTCGTAGTTAGTTTCTTGTAATAGTTGATGAATTGCTCTTTTGATTGGAGAACATGCCTGTTGGCGAATGTGTTTATAGATACTTTTATGCTGATCCTGAATGCATCTGTTACTTTTGACTTTTGAGTTGGTCGCCTTATTTGCCTCTGGCTTGATTTTTGGTAGGGTACATCAAGTGTTCCTGTGGGGGGAACCTGGACTCGCCATCTCTTGAGGATACAATGGCACCACCACGCTCCAGGGTAGAGGAGCTGTCCTTGCTTTCGCGACTTCGTGATCGCGTTAAGCAACTGGAGCGTGAGTTGCCCATGATCCGCGGTAGCGCGGACGTGTGGAAGTCAAAGGCTGAAAAAGCCGCCGCCCGCGAGCAATATCTGCTTGGCGAGGTGACGCAGCTGGGCGACCAGTTTAAGTGTTAGTTTGCTCATCCTCGTCTTTTCCTTTGTAGTTAATCGCAATGGTACATTGTACTCATGCTGTTGATGCTGCTTCGTGTAGTTGTTAGCGCACACCATCCGCAGGAGGAGAGGGATAGGATTGCCATCTGCCTTCATGATCTCACCCAGGAGCAACTTTAGGAGAGTGGATACTTCTGGGTAGATCATGATCATGCGACTGCGTTGGCGACCCTGCAGGATCGCGCCTCGCGGGTGCTGCTCTTTCTGAAGAAGTCGCAGTCGTGTTTGAAGAACATCTATCGGGTGATGTTCCCGCTGGATGATACTCCATCAAGCCTACTGGCTCTCCTGACCAAATTTCAAGATATGTCCGCGGTTCGCGAGTGCGTGAGGCAGCAGTTGGTGGCTGGTGCCAAGACTGCCCTCTCCATGGTGCGTTTGCACAGGCCTGACGTGGATGTCGCCGCCATTGCCTCTGGGCCACCGGTGCCACCACTAGGATGTTCCTGGAACATGGTGCCGCACTATCAGGCGGTGGACCGTCTAGCCGAGGAGGTCGTCGACTTCTTCGAGGAACAGACTAATGTTCTTCTGTTGCAAGGGTAGCCAAATATGCATCCTACACATAAGTGTACTAGTGTTGTAAAGCTCATATACATTTGTAGATAATATACTGTTGAATGTGTACAAATAGCTTTAAGCGGGGGGTGCGTTGCACTTATGCGAGTCCTTTTCGTTAGCCTGACCATCTTTGTATCGTTCCCTTGTCAACCTGTCAGGTGCGTTGCAGCTGGGTTGAGTTTGTGTTAAGGGGTTCGATTGATGTGCCAGCTACTCAAGATGTCGCGTTATTGTTCGAAGAACATATGTGTATAGGGTGGCGTAGCCCCCGAGTATGAAAATTGACAAAGTAAAGGAGAATACGAAGTTTTGGGGCACTTAGCTTTTATTTATTCGAAGAACAGTGCGAAGTACAATGTGCGGCTAAGTAGCCTTGGCTGAGTAGCTTTATTTGCGATGTAAAAAGTAAAACTACTAGGGGTAGAAGCGTCGCAGTTGTGCAACGTTCCAAGGGTTGGAGTATGCGACTCCTGTCTCTAGATCTTTAAGGCGATAGGCGCCCCTGGGATTACTTTTGTAATCACGTACGGTCCTTCCGAAGGGGACTCGAGCTTGAGATGCCCATGCTGCTTCAGTCGTAGGACCAAGTCACCTTCGACGAAGGATCTGGGGCGAAGCCTTCTGCTATGGTAGTTGCGCAGGCTCTGCTGGTAGATCGTGGATCTTTCTGCGGCGATTTCTCTTGCTTCGTCAAGGAGGTCGACGGAGTCTTCGAGTGTGAGGGATGACTCTTGCTCGCTGTAGGCGACTACGCGTGGCGCTTTGTACCGTACCTCGGCGGGTAGTACTGCCTCTGCTCCGTGTACCATAAAGAATGGCGTGTAGCCGGTGACGCTGTTTGGAGTTGTACGCAGGCTTCAGAGTATGGATTGCAGTTCGTCTGGCCAGTAGCCCGCGGCTTGTTCGAGTGGTCGGAGGAGTCGCTTCTTGATTCCGCTGCAGACGAGCCCGTTTGCCTTTTCCACCTGACCGTTGGTCTATGGGTGTGCTACTGAGGCGTAGCTTATGTTGATCCCCAGGTTCTCACAGAATTCTTGGAACTCCTTGGATGTGAAGTTCGTTCCGTTGTCGGTGATGATGTTGTGCGTCACGCCGAAGCGGTAGACGATGGACTCGAAGAACTTGACTGCGATGTGCCCTGATTGCTTGGTCACCGGCATGGCCTCAATCCACTTGGTGAATTTGTCGACTGCGACCAAGAGGTAGACGTAGCCTCCTTGCGAGGACCTTGGAAGTTTGCCAACCATGTCGAGTCCCCACTGGGCGAAGGGCCAGGCCAATGGAATAGGCCGTAGTTCTGCGCCTGGTGCGTGTGGCTTGTCCGCGAATCGTTGGCAAGCATTGCATTTTTGGACAATGTCCTTGGCATCGCGCATGGCCGTGGGCCAGTAAAATCCAGCTCGTAGAGCTTTGGTGACAAGGGCGCGACTGCCTGCGTGGTGCCCGCAGGTCCCTTCATGGATGTCGAGGAGAATTGCTCTTCCATCAGCCATGGAGACACATTGTTGTAGCACTCCTGTGATGCTGTGTTTGTATAGTTCATCATTGATAACGGCGAATGCCTTGGAGCGTCGCGCGATGTGCCGTGCGTCTGTCGGGTCGTCTGGTAGGCGCTTACTGAGGAGGTACGTAATGTACGGCTGCGTCCAGGATTGTTCGATCACCATGACGCTCATTGGCCCTTCGAGTCCTGTGCCTAGCTCCAAGTCGTCGAGTGCCATTGGCTCATTGGGTGGCGTAGCCCCCGAGTCCATTGCTGCGCCTGTTTTCTTCTCTGCGGCCTTTGGCTTGATGGAGCGTTCACAGATGCGCTCGAGAAATACACCAGGTGGTATGGGGGCGCAGGTAGAGCCTATGTTTGTGAGTGCATCCGCCTCCTCGTTGCTTTCGCGACCTACATGTCGCAGCTCGCAACCATCAAAGTCCCCTTCGAGTGTATCGTAGAGGTCGCGGTACACGATCATGTTGTCGTTCAGTGCGTCGCACTCGTGCATTGTTTGGTTGACGACTAGCTTGGAGTCGCCGTATATGATGAGCCTTTTTGCGCCGCAGGCTTTTGCCATCCTCATCCCGTGCAACAGGGCCTCGTATTCAGCTTCGTTGTTTGAGGCTGTGAACTGCATTCGCAGGATGTATTTCAGCTTGTCTCCTTGAGGTGATGTCAGTATGACACCTGCTCCTGCTCCATCTTTCCGTTTGGATCCATCGAAGTGCATGGTCCAGAGGTAGGACATATCTGGCTTGTCTGGGAGTTGATTTTCCATCCAATGCACGAGGAAGTCAGGGAGAATTTGCGACTTGATTGCGTTGCGCTTTTCATATGCGATGTCTCGTGGAGATAGTTCGATTCCCCAAAGCGCGACTCGTCCCGTGGCGTCAGGGTTATTAAAGATATGTCCCAATGGGGCATCATTGACTACCACGATTGGGTGTTCCTGGAAGTAATGGCGCAGTCGCCGGGCGGTCATGAAGACGTCGTATGCCAGCTTCTGATAGTGCGGGTACTGCTGTTTTGTTGGCGTAAGGACCTCGCTGAGGTAGTATATCGGGCGTTGTACGCCATGGACCTTGTTTTCCTCTGCTCGTTCGATGACGAGCACTGTACTAACCACTTGGTTGGTAGCGGAGATGTACAGCAGTAGTGGTTCCCTTTCCTGTGGAGTCACCAGTACTGGCGATGTGGATAACAGGCGCTTGAGATCTTCGAATGCTTCTTGCGCTTCATTGGTCCACTCGAATTTATCAGCTTTGCGGAGGAGTTGATAGAAGGGCAGTGTCTTTTCTCCCATTCGACTGATGAATCGACCGAGGGCCGCGATTCGTCCGTCTAGTTGCTGGACGCCTCTTATGTTCTTTGGCTTCTCCATGGCTAGTATGGCCTTTATCTTTTTCGGATTTGCCTCAATCCCTCTCGCGGAGATGAGATACCCGAGCAGCTGCCCAGATGGTACGCCGAAGGCGCATTTGTCCGGATTGAGCTTGATCCGGTAACGGTCGAGATTGGCGAATGTTTCGCGCAAGTCATCGATTAGAGAGGCTTCCTTTTTGGTTTTGATTACTATGTCGTCGACATAGACTTGGATGTTGCGACCCAGCTGCTCCTTGAGGCAAGCCTGCATGCACTGTTGGTAGGTAGCTCCCGCGTTTTTTAGCCCGAAGGGCATTGTGTTGTAGCAGAACCCACCGAAGGGTGTTGTAAACGCGGCCTTCTCCTGGTCTTACTCCTTCATTCGAATTTAGTTGTAGCATGAGTAGGCATCGAGGAAGCACAGGCGCTCGCATCCAGCGGTGGAGTCGATGATTTGGTCGATCCATGGTAGCGGGAAGTGATCTTTTGGGCAGTGCTTGTTTAAAGAAGTGAAGTCCACGCACATCCGTAGGATATCTGTGTCCTTTTTTGGCACCAGCATCGTATTGGCGAGCCAAGTGCTTTCCTTGATCTCGCGTATGAATTTGGCCTCGAGGAGTCTGTTGATCTACATTCCGACTGCCTGCGCTCGTGGCTCAGACAGTCGCCTGATTGTTTGCTTGACTGGCCTTGCGTCGGGATTGACGTTGAGTGCGTGCTCGGCGAATTCCCTGGGAACTCCTGGCATGTCCGCAGGACACCAGGCAAATTTTTTCCAGTGCTCACGGAGGAATTCGACGAGCGCGAGTTCCTATGCGGGACTCAAGTTGTTGGCGATGAGGGCCGTTTTGGCGGGATCTGATGGATGGACCTGCACCTTCTTTGTGTGCACAGATGAGTCAAAGCAGAGGTCAGGTGAGCTTGGCCTACTCAGGGGCGGCAGACTGTTGTCTGTCGTTTCCTTCAATCGCGTGAGCTCCTCCTGCATGCCGAAGGACTGGGAGATTCTGTTGAATTTCCTGTCGCAACTGTCAGATCGCTCAAAGCTCCCGTTGATCATGATGACGCCGTTGGGACCTGGCATCTTCATCTGCAGGTAGGCGTAGTGGGGTACCACCATGAACCTAGCGAACGCGACACGTCCGAGGATGCAATGGTATTGTGAGGGCTAGTCGACAACTTCAAAGTCGATGCGCTCGCGCCGGAAGTTCTTCGGCGTGCCGAATATGACGTCGAGGTTGATTTTGCCCAGGGGGTATACGCCTTTCCCTGGGACGATGCCGTGGAACATTGTGTCCGATGCCTCCAAGCAGGTTAGAGGGATCCTCATTGCTCGCAAGGTACTCGCGAATATGAGGTTGATACCGCTTCTGCCATCCATGAAGACGCGACTCATGTCGAAGCCTCCAATTTGCGCCTCGAGTACGAGGGGGCAATGACCTGGGCGAGGTACTTGAGGCGGGTGGTCGCGTTTGTCGAAAGTAATGCACGACTCACTACCACTGAGGTACTCAGTGGTGAATGGTGGCGAGTGCGTGACCAAGTTGACTTGGCGAGTGATGGCCTTCTGCACCCTATTGGAGAGGCGCCCCTTTTAGATCATCATGGTACCCCGCCTCCGTGGTGTTGGTCCGGTGCAGCTCCATTCGGGGGTGGCCCAGGTGGTGGTGGTGGTGCGCCAGGTGCCATGGCGCCTAGAGCGGCTCCGTAGCCTCTTTCGACTACATTGAGGTTCATCCGAACCAATCCCTCATGTAGCTTGAGGAACTCGCGACAGTCCTTGAGGAGGTGGCTGGACTTTCTCTTGCCATCATGCTTGTCGATGTAGAAGTGTACCGTGCATGGCCCGGACAGTTTGTCCTCGATGGAGGTCACGGGTGCTTCATCGCGAGTGCGGCGTTGCCACACTTGCGTGGTTTTCCCGAAGTCGCGGTGTCCGCCGCTGAGGTATTCGCTATTGCGGTTATCGTCGCGTCTATCGGCGTAGCCGGCTGCGACCATGTTGACGTCATCGCGATCGTCGTAGACGCGCATGTGACGCTTACTCCGACGGTCGCGTCTTCGTTCGAGTTTTGCCTCCTTGTCAGAGTGAAAGCGATTCTTCATCGAATCTTCTCCATCAGCCCACCGATTCGTGATCTCCATCAGGTGGTCGATGGTCTGGGGCTTTGAGCGGCCTAGCTCCTCCATGAGTTCCATGCGGCGGACACCACCATTGAATGCATCAATCGCGCAGTCTTCCGAGATGTTCTCCACCGAGTTCTTGATGATGGACCACCTTTGGATGTAAGAGCGCAACGATTCACCAGATCTTTGCTGGCAGCATCTCAGTTCTTCGATTGAGGCGAGGCGTTTGTACGTTCCCTTAAAGTTGCGCACGAAGCTGTAGACCAGCTCATCCCAGCTGCGAATGGATCCGCGTGGGAGGTTATTAAGCCATGCCCGGGCGGCGCCCTACAGTTGTAGCTGCAAGTTGCATGGCAGTACTTCGACTGCCTCCATGTAGCCTGACGGAGGAGATGTGATCCTCCAGCCAGATCTTGGGGTCCTGCAGACCGTCAAATTTCGGGTTCTCCGATGGGAGTTTGAACCCTTTAGGCATTCGCTTTTGCCTGATGGATCTGCTGAAGCATCTGGCGCCGCAGAGCTCCCCATCTTCTTCTTCCGAGTCATTCGACCGAGCACGTCGTGCCCTTGACTTGTCGATCTTGCGTTGCGTGAGTTCATCGCGTGCATCGTAGTCGCGATCGTGTCGCCGTGAGCGGCGGCGCCGAGACAGGTCGTGACTGTCATCGCTGGACGAGGGCGAGGAGTAGCGCTTTGCTAACGCTTTGCCCTTTTTTGGGTCTGGTACTGGTTCCTTGTCGAGGGCGGCCTCGATTAGCCCCAGGCCCGCGATCGTAGATCGGTGCATGGCCGTTCGGGGATCTCCAGCTGGTGGCTGGTTATTGAGAAGGTACATGGTGGCCGCTGTCACCGCGACCTATGGTGTCCTAGGAACCACGTTGCCTCTCGTGTCGACTGTCATAGAGCCGAAGTCGAGGACTTTCGTGGCTTCTATGCGTTCTTGTTCGGTGAGGTGAGCCATACGCGATTGCCTTTTCCTGGCGAGGTGCTCGTTGCCTCTTGAGGAGGATCCTCCGTAGGAGGAGAGCCCAGCGCGACGAAGGCTTGACTCGTCCGCCGCCTTTTTACGCGCCTCAAGTTGCGCGATTGCTTGTTTTTGGCACTTGAATTCCTCTTTTAGGAGCCAGTGGTAGCCCATCAGTAGCTCCTGCGGGGACCCGAAGGGTAGAGGTGCACCTCGTAGGGCTTCACGGCAATGTTCCCGCTCTTGCTCGTTGAGCCTGATCACGACGCGTTCGCCGGTTTGCTTGTTGATTATGCTAGGAGGTTCGACTGCTCCTCCGTTGCCACCGTTACCGCCGTTGTCGGCGTTGGGCGGGTCGGTGCCGTTGCCGGTGTTACCACCGTTGCCGCGATTGGGTGGATCGGTGCCGTTGCCGGTGTTGCCACCGTTACCGCGGTTGGCGGAGGTGTCGCCTGCGTTGATGACGGCGCAAATGAAGTGATTTGGGAAGCTGTTGCTTCCACAACTTTCAGATTCGGAACCATAGGTTCCGTCTTCAGTGGCCAGATCGCTTAGATCGGAGTCACGACTGCTGTCGCTGACCATGTTCCCAACTACCGCCGGAGCATTGAGCTCACTGAGGGTGCCGATCGATGGAGGGAACCATGATGCTGGGGCAATCGCCGGTGCCGTCGGCTGATCAGGCATGCGAAGCGTGCCCATCTGACCAACTTGGAAGCGGAAGCTTCCAATCGCTAGGCTGATTCCGTCGCCCACGGACTCGAAGGCCGAGCAAGTAGCCGGCGTGTGGACGGTGAAGTCGAAGGCGCCGAAAAGCTGGCGAATCTCCGCTATTGCAGAGTTATAGATCGTGTTTGATGGGGCCGAAGAAGCCGCAACATCAGCACTCCCAATCCCCACAGACGGCGCCAATTGACGAGGGTTTAACTCGTCAATGCCCATTGTTATGGACTTGGGTTTTGGAGAAGGAGGGAGTGCTGGAGACATCTATCGGCTAGCAAACAAGCACACAGGGGACAAAGGATTTACCCAGGTTCAGGCCTCGTAGAGGTCCCTACTCCTGCTTGTCTGCTCGTGGAATTATTGAGGGAGTCGAAAGTTACAACGGTGCGCAGATGCAATCTGGCGAGGGTTTGTGGAAGCTAGGGTTGCGTGTGTCCTCCTCGCCGCCCCCTCCTATCCCTTATATAGATAGGCTAGGTCTCGGGTAGCAGGTCGAGTCGGTTACAAGTTGGGGTTTTCCCCTTCACAAACTTTCTATCTTTAGCTTTTTCTTGTCCTTCAAGCAATCGAGAGTCCACAGGTTACTTGAGTCCTTTCATCTGGGCCTTGGCGACACCGTGGGCCTGTATGTATTTGGACTGTATATACCAAGCTCGAGTACCTGTAGGGTATACCCATGTCAGCACCCTTACCTAGTAGCGCACTAGGTAAGGGTGCGCTACGGCTAAGTGTCGTGTCAAGTCAAACAAAAGGCAGCCGCCTCGTTAGTTGACACTAGCACTTGCATATCCCACTGGTTCCGCCCTAGCTATGTACGCTCACTAAACCTGGAGCACCCAGGTTCGAACCCTGGTGCCCCCATTTTTTGTTTTTATTTTAAAACTACTTTAAAATGTTAAAAAATATCCCAAAAATTATGTAAACTATATAAAATATATGTTATATGTTTTATATGACAAAAATGGTACATATATATCATCAAAAGTGGTACAAAAGTGATTCAAAGTAGAAAGAAATTAAATAATAATGTGTCCATCAATAATATGCCATCCATATGCATCAATACAATCTTTTTTGAGCTAGCGTTTTACAATCCTTTTTTCCTTCTTTGTCGCGGTTGAATAATTTAGCCCTGACACTTTTATGTTTCTTCGCTCGAACAGGCTACCTTTTTGGGTAAGGTTGTCCTTTTTCTTCTTGTGATGTATGTTTCTTCATCGTAGTCGTCGCCATCTTCAATCTTCGTATCACCGTACTGGTCGAAGTCTTGCTCGTTGGCGACTCCATCCATTCTGATGATGTTTATTTTTCCTCTCCTCACGACAACACGGCTAGGCTTTGTCGGGTCAGTAATAAAAAAACATTGGTCCACTTTGCTAGCCAGTACCCACGGTTCATTTTTCGCGGCGACGTGCGCACCGGCGGCCTTGGATTTGGCTGCTTCGGATATTAACATGGTTGTGAAATACCGGTCTTCTCTTTCAACACTCTTGGCCCATCTGACACGGAACATCGGCACCTTTTCTCCATAGTAGTCGAGCTCCCAGATCTCCTCGATCCTTCCGTAAAATCTTTCCTTCATGTTGTCATCGGTGTAGAATTCTGATGTTACGCCTGAGTTCTGATAGTCACACTTGTTGTCCTTTTCCTCCGTGTAGAATGTGTAGCCGTTGATATCATACGCCTGATAGGTCACCAGGTTGTGCATGGGTCCCTGCGACAAGGTGAATATGATGTTTTCCTCCGCAGAATGCGATTTCGGGGGATTACCTAGGAGCGTCTGCCTAAACCAACGCGTAAAATCCGAGTTGTGCTCTTTGATTATTTCTCCCTACGTCCTCTGTATGCCCCAGTCACTATACTTCTTCTCGATTGACCTTTTGTGCTTTTGTACCCAAGGATCGACCAGTTCTAAATGTTGTAGCGCGACTAGGTTTGCTCTATCAAAGTCTGCGCGTCGACAATCGTGGTCTGCATGCAATACGCGACGACCCTCTCGGTGACCCGATCCATCGAGCTTGCCAAGGTGCCTATTGACGGGAAGACCGACAGGGTTCTCGATGTCTAGATAATTCGTGAAGAAAGAGATGCACTCTTCGGCCAGAAAGCCCTTGGCTATGCTTCCATCTGGATGGGACCTGTTGCGAACATATCCTTTGATGTGTCCGTTCATCCTTTCGAACGACATCATGCTGCGGAGGAACATCGGCCCGAGTTGGATGATATCCTCCACGATATGGACCAACAGATGCACATAATGTCGAAGAATGCGGGCGGGAAGTAGATCTCGAGCTCGCATAGTATCACCATGATCTCCTCTTGTAGCCTCCCGATCTGTTTCATGCCAATTGACTTTCGAGAGACGACGTCGAAAAACTTGCAGAGCCCAAACAATGTTTCTCGGACATGCTTGTCCATTATACCTCGTAGTGCAACCGGAAGTATCTGCGTCATTAGCACGGCATAGTCATGAGACTTCATCCCACTAAACCTCTGCTTAGCCTCATCTAGGTACCTGCTTATCTTGCCAGCGTAGCCGTAAGGAAATTTGACTACTAGAAGACACTTGAAAAACTGTTTGATCTCATCCTGGCTTATTGTGAAGCACGAAGGGGGGCAGTAATATTCGTTCTTCTTGACCTTTTTACCCTTTCGAAGACCTTTTGTCGCCTCTGACTGATGATCATCGTCATCTTCCTGATCATCAGGAGTAGGGCGTCCTCCGTGAAGATCCTTCTGGATGCCCATGAATATCAAGTCGTTCCTTACTTTAGGACCATCTTTCGTCCTATCTGGCATGTTGATTAGGGTGGCGACTAGACTCTCGCACACGTTCTTCGTGATATGCATGATGTCAAGGCTGTGAGGCGTGCGGAGAAACTTCCAGTATGGCAACTCCCAGAAAACAGACCTTGTTTTCCATACCTTCATCAACGGCTTGTCTTGCTGCCTCTTTCGCTTCTTTCCCGGTTTAGGACACTCTTTCCAACTTTTCAGTAATGCATCCACTTCTTCACTGCTCCTCCGCTCTGGGATTCCTCGGGTCTCGGATTTTCCATTGAACAGATCTCCACGTTTTCTCCATGCATCATTCTTTCCAAGCCACCTTCGGTGCCCCATGAACACGGTTTTCGAAGACCCTGGATCTTTCTCTAGTTGGAGATAGGTCGTGTTATCCATGCACCTAACGCATGCGTAGAATCCTTGGATAACCTGCCCCGAGAAATATCCGCAATCTGGATAGTCTTGCACCGTAGTGACCAACGCGGCTCTCATAGTGAAATAATCTTGTGCGACAGCGTCATACGTATTGGCTCTGGATTCCCATAACATGGCTAGCTCCTCTTTCAACAGCCCGAGATATAGATTGATGTCGGTACCAGGTTGTTTTGGCCCTTGAATTAGCATACTCATTTGTATGTACTTCTTTTTCATGCACAACCAGGGAGGGAGGTTGTACATCCATACAAACATGGGCCAAGTGTTCTGCGTGTTGCTCTGGCTACCGAACGGATTGAGTCCATCGGTGCTTGCACCTAGCCCGATGTTTCTTGAATCTCCACCGAATTCTGGGAATTCGAGGTCTAATGCTTTCCACTGGCTACCATCTGAAGGGTGCGTCATCAGCTCGTCCTTTTCAGGGTCATCGTCATCTGCTGGCTTTTTTCTTTCCGCATGCCAGCGCATGAGATTTGCTTCCTTAGGGTCTGCGAAATAGCGCTGCAGACGAGGAGTGATAGGAAAGTACCATACCACTTTTCGAGGAGCTTTCTTCCCTTTCTTGTATCGACTAACGCCGCACATCGGGCATGTGGTTTTCTCCGCGTCCTCGCCCCGATAAATGATGCAATCGTTGATGCAGACGTGGTATCTAATATTCGGTAGATCAAGAGGACACACGATTTTCTTGGCGTCCTCGATACTAGTTGGACACGTGTTCCCCTCCGGGAGACGATCGTGCCAGAATGCCATCATATCGTCGAAGCTTGCGTCGGTCCATTTGTGTTTTGCCTTCATCTCCATAGCCTTGAGCGTTACATTCAACCGGGTATCATCGGGCTTGCATCCTTCATACAATGGAGTAACCGCGTCTTTCTCAAGTTGTGCAAGCTTGGCTTTCTCTCTAGCGGCAGCCCTGGTTACTCGTTTGCTTGAGAAGTAGTTCTTGAACATAAGGGTCCCGCACCCAGCCTGACGTTGTTCTATCGTCTGCTCCGGCATCTAGATCATCATCATCCTGGTCTGCTTTCGCACCTTCACCATCTCCAGGAGACTCTTCTTCATCTCGCCCGTCCTTGCCGTGATCATGATCATGTTGCCCGCCTTCCTCATTTTCTGCCGCCCCATTTACGGTCTCATCGTCTTCGTCATCACTTATCCACCGAGTGTAGCCATCCATGAAACCATGGCGGAGCAGGTGCGCTTGCAGATTTCCGGAATCTGGGTCAATCAACCAATTGAGTTTGCATCTTCTGCACGGACATCTTATCTCCGTCATGTTATTTCGTATCATGTCGGTCGTCGCGCATTTCAAAAATCTAGCCACAATGCCTTCGCTCATTATGCGGACCATGGTTGCCTGCGCGGTGTACAAGGTAGAATTAGAAGTTTATTACAACCACAGAACCAATGCATGCATGCAATGGTCGATGGAAAATTTCGGCATGACCTATCCTAAAATTAGGACCTTTGCGAAATGCCAAAGTCTTGCCAAAATGGAAATGAATCAACATTTTGGCAAAACAATGCCAATATATGAGAGAGCATACAGTGCATGCTCTCCAAACACATGAGAGCATCGATCCTCTCCATAGATATGTGACCATATCATCCATACACATAAACACATCCTCTTACATAGACAACTTACCAACATGAGAGACCGAGAAGATCTCGAAGTAGAGGTATGAGACCAAGAGGATGGTGGCCGGAAGGAGAGCTTTCCTCTATTATGTATGTAGCATCCAAGGTAAGTTTTACATGCTACAAATGGTGAAAGAGTGGAGAAATTGAGGTGGAAGGAGGAGGGGGCGAGATCCAAGGAGGAATAAGGAGGGGAAAGTGAAGTGTGAGATGGTGAGATCTAGTCAAATGTGCAAAGGTGTATCTGCCAAAAAGTAGTAGCAGAACGCACATCCGTGACGCACATGGGGGGTGCGCCACAGGAGTAAAGAACATCCGTGGCGCACATACCGGCCATGCGCCATAGACGTGTTTTCCCAGTTACACAGTACGGGTGGCCTGATCTTGCCTGTAGCGCATGGAGGCCATGTGCGCCACGACTACCGGCCACACCTGTAGCGCACTTCACAGGGGTGCGCTACGGCTATGTGGTCTACGGCCGATAGTGGCCTGGCCCACAGACGACCGTGGCGCACCAACCACATGTGCGCCACTATTATGGTAGATAGCCGTAGGGCACCTGTGGCCAGTGCGTCACGCCTATTTTAGCCGTGGGGCACCACTAGCACGTGCGCCAGCGGATGTGCAGATTACCTATAGCCATTTTTCTGGCAGTGCTGTCTCATTGATGTAGTCACACTATTGCGGCGCAACCAAATAGCCTACCAAAATTCAGTTACCTCTAAATCGAGGAAAGCATATGCAATTGTGAGTCTCGTATTGGTTTTCCATGTACTGCATGAGATGTACTTTTGCAACAAATTGATCAAACCAGATATTTCATACCATGTTCATCCTAACAGTTTGGCGCTACGGGTTAACGACAGTGAGTCCATGTTTAGTTGATAATATAGCCATTGGCCACCTAGGAGTAGTGCCGTACGAAATTTTCTGACATTGCTCGTGATGATCACACATGAGATGATTGATGATGTGGCCATTGCCCCTCAAGAACCATCTACTCACACGCTCTGATAAGCATGGTGAGGACGCACCTCGAAGGTAACATCTACTTGAAGAATATGACATCTCTATGTATTAATTTTTTTTCGAAATGGAAGATCATGTGTCCGGACGTCTGCATCAGTGGATACACGACCCGATGCTTTCAGTTTGTTTAAGCAAAACACCTACGAGATATACCCTATCAGATAGGGAGACGCCACGTCTGTGCACTGGACAGATTGATACGAAGTGGATATTTTAAAGATAAACATGAGAGAGGATACTGTCCACAGTTGATCGCGTCTCACGAGCGCACTCAACCTGCCAGCTCGGCGACCTCGTTGCGTTTCTTGATCCAACGTGTCTGATCGTTGTTGGTCCCAAACAATCCGACGTGTCATTCGCATGTGAACTTACGAGTTGCTCAAGGTTGCACACCCATGTGTTGTTGGCACTACATTGCAAACCAAGTGGGTTATTTGTGCGTCGTAGTGTACATCCATGCTCTCACACACTGACGAGGCTAGCGCGTGGCCGAGACGTCCATTTCTCTCCTCGGAATGAGATCGCGACCTCTGTGCCAAAATGGTCACGATCTTGTCCCGGTTCACCAATCACACAGCCTATACCTCCCTTTTAATAAATCACATCAGCAGACAGACCAGTTTACCAAGCTGCATCACTAAGTATATTGCTCCTTTTTAAAACATATCTTGCTCTGCTCTTGATATTTTTCAGGAAAAGTAAAATTTAACCAACTAACGGTGCAAACTTTGACATATGTTCTCTTTTGTATATTAAAAAGAGAAATAAATAAGATAAAGTCATTTTCACAACTACAACTGAATAAAGTCATTTTCAGACATAAATAAGATAGACCGCAAAATGTAGTTCTTCATAATTTTATGTCTATACTTAGACACCATTAAGCATTGAGTCATTCGTCTACTAGGAGCCATAATATTAGGGGAAATATATACTTCTCATGCATCAACTATCGGTAGAATTTAGATTTCACCCCTATAAGCATAGAAGGCGTTTATGAGTGGCATCCTTGTGGGAATGACAACCCAACCCTCATATCAAACTACTTAAAACGAGAGTTATTAGCATAAATCTACCATTTTGGCAGGCAAATTTACCGTTTGGTATAATTTCATGTTTTCGGAACCAAAATCTACCACTCTACAACATGATTTTTGTAATTCACGCAAATGACCATCTGATGGCAAATTGACATTAAAATTGACAATGATTTTTTCTTAGGCATATATATGCTAACTTTCAGAATGGGGTTTAGAGGGCCATAACTTAAGAAAATAAGAATGAAACAAGTTATTCCTATACCAGGAATGGCTTTAACCTTGCAATGGAAGGTATGAAAAAAATGAGTGTGATGAAGCATATAATTATCTTGTTCAAATTCTACCTCCAGCTTAGGCTAGGCATGCATTTTACTATAATTGCAAGACTGATCTTGTCGTGAACAATCTCAGTGAGGTTTTTAACAAAATGATCTTACATGTTAGGGCCAAGACAATCAAGCCAAGAGTTGATGGTGTAAGGTCCAAGATAATTGTGAAGTATGGTGGAGTTAGGACCAATCAACATTATGGGATATTACACCTCATTATTCAGATAAATTGCAGGAAGCGAACAATTACTCTGAAGGCTTGCACTGCTAAGAATGTTTATCTTGGTCTTTGTGAAGTTAGTAGTGGGCCAAGAATACATGTAATGGATGTGATAGCAAGAACTTTTGGGCGAAAGAAATGGGATCTGACAGCTGTTCCTTGCAATCACCCGGAAGTTTATGTGCAATTTTTTTTCAAAAAACCAATGCACAAGGAAGTATACAAAAATGTTATATACCTTTTACCTAGCCCTAATGATTGGATAAGGACCGATACAAGGGACATTGATCCTCCAGTATTTAGAGAGAAGTCTGGTAGAAAGCAAATAGTTAGAAAGAAGGGACAGTCTGGAGGTACGAGTCCTTAAGAGATTTTTCAAGGATGGGCACTACTTTCCATGAATTCTAGAACTCTTTGAAAAATTATTATGTATTTTACCCTTTTCCATGAATTTGAGAACTCTTTCAAAGTTTTGTCTATATTTTCACCTATTTTCCATGAATTTTAGAAGGCTTAAAAAATTATTTCTGTACTTTCCAACATTTTTTCCATGAATTTAGATGGCTTTAAAAATTGATTCTATATTTTTTATTATTTTTGCTTGAATTATAAAAGGATTTAAAATTGAATTTAAATTTTATACTATTTTCCATTTATTTTAGAAGGCTTTAAAAATTATTTCTATATTTTTCCATGCATTTTAGAAGGCTCTATAAATTATTTCTATATTGGAGAAATTTTCAATGATCTTTGAGAACCCTCAAGGCATTGTGAACTTCTCAATGATCACTGAGAGCCCTCGAAGGTCATCGAGAACTTCTGTATGATCATCGAGAACTATAAAGGAAGCAACAATTGCATATGCCAAAAAACAGAGCTCCAACTACACCACAACACTAAATATGCTAACCAACAACAAATAAGCTAACATTAACTGGTTCACACATACACATTGGTTCAACACAAACACATACATATTACATTACTAGTATTAGGGTTACAACTAAAATGACCGAGTTCACTAAATTGTTCAACGTTAACACATTCCAACTAAAATGAGAGAGTGTCTCTCCTTGTAAGGGCATCTATAACCGATGCCCAATAGTTAGAGGAGTAAAATGGCTCCCTAAAACTTGGAGGAGTAAAACTGCGATCGCAGCGAAATTCAATCAAATTCAACCGAATTTTGCATGATTCAAACCAAATTTGATAAGAACTAGTTGTATTCACTATATATGTACACAGTACAACCAAAAGACGACCAAATTTCACTCGAATTCGGCCGAATATCACCGAAAACTAACCTAATCCTCCTCCCAGTCAAAGGAGGAGGAATCGTTGTCGAGCTCGATGACCGTCATCGCCATCGACGGTCGCGCGTCCTTCTCCACCTTCATCCTTTCCGGTGATGGCGCTGTCGACGGCCTCGCAGCGTCGGTGACCTCCTTGTTTCTCGCCACGTTCACCATCTCCTTCGTTGCAGCGTATTCCTCGAGACGGTGTCGCTCTTCCTCGATGAGCTCCTGGTTGGCCTGCGCGAGCTGCTCCACCATCTCCGCGTTGCGGAGGTCCGCGTCGAGACGCTCGCGGGCCTCCCTTTCCTCCTGCCGCTCGCGGTCGGAGACCAAGCAACGGACGACTGGCTCCGGGTCCGGCACCGAGCCGCACCCTAGCGGGAATTTGAGCTCGACGTAGTCCGCGCCGTGGAGCTCAACGTTCTTCATGCTATACGCCGACACCGCCTGCTCTGCCGATTGGAAGCTTCCAATCCACACCTTGTTTCATGTGTTGCGGTCGGTGATCTCCGCCACCCACGAGCCCCATGACCGCTGGTGAACACCGCAGTAGACCGGCACCGCCGGATCGAGGAGGTTGTGGGGGCGAGGGGTTGCCGATGTTGTTTAGGTGACGCCAATCGTGGAGGGAAACAACGGCTGGAAAAAGAAGTGGCAGAGGGCTGTGGTGGCAGCGAGCGCTAGGAATGGGTGGCGGGGAAGGCCAGCGAGAAGATCCGGTCATCGCGGGGCTGTGGTGGTGGATGGGGTGGCGGAAGGGGGCGCCGGCGGTCGTTGGGAGTGGAGGAGATGCCGAGGTGGAGGGGGAAATGGGAGGGGAATCTTTTACTCATCCACCCTTCGGAGGAGTAAAAATAAGAGTCGACGAGACCGACTCCTAAGATTTTTACTCCAAAGGTGACAGGAGATCAGTTAGGATTCTTTTACTCTTCTAACCATCTTTTGTACTTCGGTTAGAGATGCCCTAATGAGTCAGCTCCATGGGTTCCTTGAGCGGCGTGATCTGAACCGAATTTGGGAGATGGAAGGGGAAACGCATAGGCCTCTCGCTCAGCGACGTCCGGTGCCTGACGGCGGGTTGATTTGCTGCTTTGCAGGGGTTCTGCATTTCCCACCAGACCAGGTGCGCCTGAAACATCTGACGTTGCTCTGCCCTTTTGCGAAGGAGTTGCAAGCTGCCGTTGACTCCAGCCTGGACATTCAGAGAACGGTGGGAGGAGCCGGCCGGCCGCTGTGGACCGTATATGCATGCACCATGCATGGATGCATGACATCGTTGTCCTAGCTTGCACGTACGTGTACGTACGGTGTGACATCTATATATGGGAAGGAACGTAGTATTATAGGTATCTCCGAATTGAGCATGAGGTATATACTCCTTTACATGCTTTTGTTGCCTAGGAATAGGATGTCAAGGCACTCTCGCTATCTTTCTATATCTAGGACCGTTTGGTTGTACTTATTTCTTTTGTATTCTGGCTTATACTAAGTCACAAAAACACATACATGGATGTTTTTGGCTTTGGTTTTGGCTTTTGACTAGATATATGTTAGATAATGAATACTCGAAAAGCCAAAATCAATAGCACATATTTGTGTTTCTTTGTGGTTTATAAGCTAAAATCTAAAAGCTATAAATAAACCCAACCAAACATTTCTTAAGTTGTGTTAAGTGGATTCTTTGTTGTTGTACTCTTTCTTCTCAAATGCACATGCGGAGGTCCTACCTTTTCCTCAGTAATATCGGAATCAACTGACTTATATTTGTCGAGATTCACGTGTATTTAAATGCTAAAACGTGTCCGACATATATATACGAATCTAGACAACTGTGAGTAAGTTAATTTTGGACGGAAGAAATACTAATATATTTTTTTGCGGGTAAGAAATACTAATATTAATGTGCAGACATCTTTTTCAAAAAGCATACGTGCATGGAAGGTACATCATTTTGTATGGAGCTCTTGTGCGCAAGGTTCGGTCAGCTTTGATGTCCACCCTGACACGAGCGTGACCTAACATCTGGGTCCCAGTTCCCAGCCAAAAACAACGTTCCTCTCTCTATATATAGTTCACAGGCCCAGATCCTTGTTGCACTCCAAGACAGGAGGAAAGACGATCAGCTTGCATTCCTTCTCGCGTTCCACTCTCACCGTTGTAGCTGGACGCAGCACACAGAGGTCAGCTACGCCTGCACAATTAGAGCAGGCTCAATTCTTCATTGCCTAGCCGCAGATTCCGGCTGGTCGAGATCAGACAGCAAGTAATGGAAATGGCGGCTACGGCGAAGAATGGCGGGGCACCGGAATGGCGGGTGACGGTGCCGGAGGGCGCGTCGGTGACGGTGGAGCACGAGCGCTGCCGGGCCGCCCGGGCGTGGGCGTGGCTGGTTTCCTGCGTGGTCGCGCTCGGGGCCAAGGTGTCCGGGTTCGGCAAGCGGTTGTGGAAGATCGGCGCCGACGACCCCAGGCGGGCGGTGCACGGCCTCAAGGTGGGCCTCGCGCTCTCGCTGGTGTCCCTGTTCTACTACATGAGGCCCCTGTACGACGGCGTCGGCGGCACCGCCATGTGGGCTATCATGACCGTCGTCGTGGTCTTTGAGTACACCGTTGGTGAGTCGCACGTTACGTCTAGCATTATTCCAGCATAAGAATGTCGTTTGCAGTCAGCGTACGGCTGGACGTACGTACGTACTTGGCCTGATTTTTCTGACGCTGCTGTCATGCATGCACGTGCAGGTGGCTGCGTGTACAAGGGGTTCAACCGAGCCGCCGCCACGGTCAGCGCCGGCGCGATCGCGCTCGGCGTCCACTGGATCGCGGTCCACGCCGGCGACGAGCTCGAGCCGTTCATCCGTAGTGGCTCAGTTTTCCTTCTCGGTACGTCTATGTCTATGTACATCACCAGTTCACCACTCAACGCGCCTACCATAAATATGCGCATGCATTGCCCTAGCTAACGTTGTCGCGCTCTACAGCTTCCATCGCGACGTTCTCGCGGTTCATCCCGACGGTGAAGGCGCGGTTCGACTACGGCGTGACCATCTTCATCCTGACCTACAGCCTGGTGGCGGTGTCGGGGTACCGCGTGGAGGCGCTCCTGGCGATGGCGCAGCGGCGGGTGTGCACCATCGCCATCGGCATCTTCATGTGCCTGGCCGTCTGCGTGCTGGTCTGCCCCGTCTGGGCGGGGCAGGAGCTGCACCGCCTCACCGCGCGCAACATGGACAAGCTCGCCGGCGCCGTCGAGGCCTGCGTCGAGGACTACTTCGCGGACAAGTCAGCGGATGATGGCAAGCAGCAGCCGGCTTCCGGCAAGGCGGAAGGGTACAAGTGCGTGCTCAACTCCAAGGCGTCGGAGGACTCGCAGGCGAACCTGGCCCGGTGGGAGCCCGCGCACGGCAGGTTCGGCTTCCGCCACCCGTACGCGCAGTACAAGAACGTCGGCGCCGCCATGCGGCACTGCGCCTACTGCGTGGAGGCGCTGAGCGGCTGCGCTCGCTCCGAGATCCAGGCGCCCGGGCACGTCAAGCGGCGCCTCGCCGGCGGGTGCGCGAGCGTGGCGGCGCGGTGCGCGCTGGTGCTCAGGGAGGCGTCTAGATCAGTCGCCACGATG
Organism: Avena sativa; assembly: GCA_916181665.1. Lineage (NCBI taxonomy): Eukaryota > Viridiplantae > Streptophyta > Magnoliopsida > Poales > Poaceae > Avena > Avena sativa. The sequence goes on along the minus strand of OV702287.1, from coordinate 523,062,116 downwards.
ACGACCTCCCAGGCGCTGGACTTCGCCCTGGCCGACATGAACGCCGCTGTGCAGGACCTCCAGAGCGACCTGAGGGCGCTCCCGTCCAAGCTGGCCGAGGAGGAGTCGCCCGCGGCGGTGCTGGACGCCGTGCAGCTCTTCACCGTCACGTCACTGCTGATCGAGGTGTCCACGAGGATCGATGGCGTCGTGGACGCTGTTGACGCGCTCGCCAGCCTCGCGGGCTTCAGATCAGCGGACGTGGACGTGGATGATGAAGCTTCGGAAACCGAAACCAAAGTGAAACATCCAGTGAGCGACCCGGACTCGGACGAACCGGAAAAGAAACACATTGAGCAGGTTTAACCGACCGGATCTAGACCGGAATTAATCCCAGCCAGATGAGTGGAGCAGATTAAACCGGTTCTACGATGGCGTTCGCTTGCTCTGACCTACTAGCAGCATCATTCTTTATCTGCCCACGGCGCGTCATTTCAATTCCGATCGAGCGGCAACGGAGTGACGCGGAGTGGGGAATAATAAAAAACTTGAATTCCCTGGCGGCCTAGCTCAAGTCCTTGAATATTTACCGAGTGCGTAGAAAAGGTTGAGATGCACGCATCATACCACCTGGGGAGAACAGAAGCCATCTCGATATTAATAAGACATTGTGGTTTTCATGATCTGCACACTAAGTTATTTCTGAGTGATCGACACTTACTGATCGATCGTGGAACCAATACCAAAGAAGCAAGTGAGCGTATGTCATCCATGCATGTTTCGTAATCGAAGTTACCAGAATTTCTCGGTATGCTTTTTCAGTAGCACTCGTCGAATGTTGGGGTACAGCAATGCGAAACACCGCTAGTCTGTGCGTCTTACCTGATGACTCGTGTCTGCCATGGCTCGCGTTGTCAGCGTGAATTAAAATAGTTCAGCTTGGAAAGACACTTTAATCCGGTGATAAGAGTGATTAGTAGTGAAAAGGGTGATTGTGTACCGTCCCTTTTCAACCATTTCCCCTAGTGGAGGACAAAGTTCCTGCACCGATAGCGACACCGTGGTGATTAAAATATAACGAACCAGAAAAATTCGGTCATATCGGCAACAGAATGTCAAGACTTTGCAGCATGCAGAATGCAAGTCATGGATCTGACAAGGGAATGCGCAGCAACATCTCTGCATCCAAATCTGATCCTGCTCCCAAGGCAGCATCTAGATTTTCTCTTTTCTTTTTATAATCGGCTGGATCTAGATTTGTTTTAGGAAAACATAGCACTTTGTTTATTAAAATATTATTTGGAATACAAAGACGATTAGTGAGTTTTAATTTGGGGGCCTAACCTGACGTTCAGCCTTACTTGAAACAACCGATCTTATTAGTCTATGCACTTCTGAGTTCGTTCGAAGCTCTCCTTTAAGGCCTAAAGGACTGCATAGGGTTTGCATTGGTCTTCACCTCATTGAGTACTATGCTATAGCTTCCAGCAAACGGTTGTTCCATAACGTTCGCCAATGAGAGACAGTGAGTTGCCACCGTGATGCATTGGAGCTGCAAGTCCTGCGCCAACGCCAGCGCTTCCAACACCACGGGGTCACCCGCTGGTTGTGCACCACCCGAAACACATCCCCTCACAGAGCTTGCCATCTAGACACCGCGGAGATAACTCTCGAGAACAAGTGTATAGACATAGAACTTTGGAACTCGTCATGGTTGATCTTCAATCTCACATACCACATGGCCCAAAGAGTAACAACCATCCTAGCAAAATCATCCTAAGACAATGGCTCCATCATCGCAAAGAGCCACTGCTTCGCTGACAAATCCTCATTCATGCACAGATGTTCGGTCATCTTTTCATCGACGAAGGCCCAGACACACCTCCCAGCGGAGTAACTGATCAGGGAGTCTCTCCAGGATTCCGTTGTGCCAACTTAGTGCGGAGTTCCTAAAAACTCAAGATGCAAAAGAAACTAAACCTTATGCACTTGTCTTCTTTTATGCAATGGGGGGGGGTCTCCATCCATCTTTTCACACACCACCAGACTAAATCCTATGTAGAATACTTAGAAGCAAATATTAGTCCGCACTAACTCTGGTGTCATCATTAACCAAAAACAGTAGAGAGTAAAATATCCTTACACGTTGTGATGCATTAACTGTAGTACCAAATATTTGGTTTGCAACTTATTGTTTGCATGAGGGCACTAAACTTTTTTCATTTTTCTTGAGAAACAAAACATGCACTAGTGACCAACACTAAAGGCTTAAAATTGCTACATGCGACAAGGTCACACCATGAGGTGATGTGCTGAAGGAGCATTGTATGAGACCACACTATGAACATGGCATGACAAGATCCACCACACAGAAAGAGTGAAAGACCAAAAAGAAGAAGAGCCAAAGGGCTGCCACCAAGTGAAAGAGGTGGGATTCCCCCTCTCACTCTCTCTTTCTCCCTTGAGAGTCGTCTGCTACTCCCGACTCACCCCGTATCCGGTGGCCTCGCCAGCCGGAGGGAGTAGGGGGAGCCCCTCCTTGTTCATACTAGAGGTAGGTTAGTTTGTTCCCATGTGGATGCCAAAAGGGGATCGTGCTGTGAAAGCACTCGAGCTGTTCCCGGTGGCTGGTTGCGGTGGTCTTCCTACTCGTGGTGCTCTGGTGGTTAGAGTTAAAGATGAGCAGCGAGGATTTCACGGTCTACCCACTAAATAAGCTCTCGGTTGTCAGAGCTCTTCCTACTCTCCCGTCTGTGTTTCCTTGTCACCATGGAGGTGAAAGGTGGGCGGTGGATTCAGAGGCTGGAGCTCTAGGAATGGAAAGTGAAGCTCATATGCGGGAGTTCATTCACGAAGGACAAGTCTGCCGTCATGATTTGTGGCCGACGGAGGCCGCTCCGTGATGTGGTGTTTGGTTGGCACCGCAATATCTTCTTCCTCCAGGCCATGGTGTCGATGCGAAGGATCTTTGATCTCAGCACGACGCTCCATCCTGTTGGTGACCCAAGTGGTGTAGTCCCCGGTGTCATCGACAACGACCGTGCGTTGAGATCTGGCTGGAGCCACGATGACGAAGAAGGACCCAATCCTATTTTCAATTATGTTTGAAGGTATTGCAAAAGTTGAGGGCTTTTTGTCATTTTCACATTTATAAGGGTCCTCTAATGTAAACTATCTAGCCACTTAATTCACCTTCTGAGGCCTTTGAGACCCTTCCGTGTTTTAAAAGAACAAGTGAAAGAAGTGGAAAACCCAAAACCATCTCCAAGTGTGGCATGGAAGGGGTCGATTGCACGACAAGAACAAAGAGGACCATTTTTCATATGTTATTTTTAATGTACAACAAACTTGACAATTGTGAAAAACTGACCTTTGTTAGGCTAGATATAGACTAAACAAAAAGATCACATAGTTCTAATAGAACTTCTGGATATTGTCAAATCGGACCTTCTAGATTTTCCCCGTTTCCTTCATACTGGACAACTTGATCTATTTTGCCTAAACTTCAGTGAGATAGTTTTATTTTTAAAGGTTAACGAGGCAGAAATGATTCAGTGATATACGCCTCTATGTTTTTTTAACGTTAGTTTTTAAGTCTTCATAAAATCGCAATAATTAGTCTTAACTCGGTGGCCAACTATGTGGTTCCTCCCACACAAACTGTCCCTCAACGAAGATTTGTTCTCGTCACATATGAAGGTGGTGGTACATATGGACTAAAAAAAAAGAGGGAATCACTTCTTTGTAGGGTTTAGGGTTTTTTTTAGATGGGGGTTCAGGGTTTGCTAGACAACAAATGTCTCTATACATCAAAATGCCAAGAAACGTCTCAATTTCAACCAAAAGTTTGGTGCTTTAGCAAATTATAATGCCCTTTTTAAACTGATGATTAGCCCTAACGCCAGAAAAACGGCAAAATGTTCGTCTCCCCTCACTTACATATGGGACTGATACGTCAGATCAGTCCGTCTTCATCATCAGCTCTACGCGCCAATCCATCCCCAAATTCGCCTCCACGAGAACCTTGTTGGCAGCCACCGACCAGCGCCGCCCCGAGGCCAGAGCTAGGCCTCCGCCGCGTGTGCGCCCCAGGGCCAGGCTTCCGCCACAAGAACATTCGCACCGCAGCGCGCCCCCGGAGATTCCTTTTGCAAGTCCCGAGACCGCTGCCGCCCTTGCAGCCCAATCTCTTCGATCCGCCACGAGCTCGTGCTGCCCTGCTTCCTCCTCCGCTCTCCCGGATCACTCGCCGCCCCGAGACCACTGCCATCCCGCTTTCCTTCCCATGGCGTTGCGCTGATCATTTCTGCCTTAAACCCTAGCGCCGCAGATCTGTTTTTCAGCTTTTAGCCTGGCTGCCACCACCACCAGCAGAGTCCACCGCTACGACTCGCTTCTCCATCTCTTCGTCTGCGCGCGGAATTACATTTCCTATTAGACCCTAGCCAGGCTCCCGGGATGGAGGCCGCTGCCTCCAGCCTCTCGTCGCTACTCGCTACCCTCCGCGTGGATGGCCCCTGGACGCCGCCTGCAACCTGGGATTCCATCGCTCGCGAGAGCGCATTTGCCGGTGTTGCAGACCCTGTCGGGAGTCCCCCTCGGGATCCAGTTTACGAGCTCACCTCCGTTCCTGTGAGTGGTTCATGAACCCTCCTAGATTCGGTGCTATGTTCTGACCTGTTGTGCCTACCAAAAAGATTCAGTATTAAATGCAGTGTTCTGTGAAAACAAGTTGTGCAGCTTGGATTGGCCATGGTCATAATATGTAGGGAGTCGAATGTCAATAGATCAACATGAAATAGTACTTGTTATGTGCAATGGCAATGAGTGTGGGTAGTGGAGTTGGGGAATTTAGAATTTCTTGTGCTGGGCTCCTTAAAGGGAAGCTTTAATCTGACTTTGTGTCGCGTGAGCAAAGTTATGTGGAAATTGCTATGATATGATTATTAGTAACCGCATATTATAAATTGAATGCCTTTTGGAAACAATTACAGTTGTGTCTGTGTTATAACTTTAGTAGTACCGTTATATTTCGTTTTGTATTGCTGATGGGTGAGAGGATCATCTTTGTTCTGCAGGATGCAGCTTTGGTTCGTCTGGCTTTGCATGCACTGCATGGTGTCAAATCATCGTTGGATGAGATTGAGGAACTTTCTGTGCTGTTCTCCTCAAGTCCGGCAGACAGAACTTCTCATCGTGTTGCAAATGTGTGGTCACGTTTGTCCAGCACTGCCTCTGTGGGGCATATTCTCAATTCTATATGCTCTACAGGTCTCGCAGTTTTCTTCCTGTGCAAGTTTGTGCACTTTTATCTTTTCCAAAGTCGAGAAATGAAATATGGAAGTAGAGAAGGATGTGAACCTGATGTTTCTGATGATAAAGACACTGAACATGCTCCTCCTTATAGTCTAGTGAACCAAGCATTTGCTGCAGCAGTTGAAAAAGTTCTAGAAGGCTATTTCTGTTCCTTGAATACTTTACCACCATCAATTAAGCTGAGGCGTTCAGTGGGACAACCTGATAGTCCTTCCATGATCCCAGATAGAGCAAGCTGTAGTTCTAGTTCTGAAGTCACTCTTCTGGAAGTTTATCTCCACACTGAGGAGTTAAGAAGGCATATTAAGTCCCTTGGAAATATTTGTTTTCCTAAGTTTGCAGGTCTGTCATTAAGCGAGGAGGGCTTGACTACTGATGCTAAGTTGGAGTTTGAGAACTTCCCACGGGGCACTGATTTGCTTTCTTATTTGTATGTCCGTCTTCGTGTAAGTAATCATCTTATTGTTTAAATGCTAATATTTAGTTCTGATCCTATTAAATCAACCTCTTCATATATCCATTAAATGTTTGGTACTTTATGTTTATATTTCGCCAATGTTCGGTACTTGATGACAAGATCGTAGATTTACCTTATAGAATCGTGATTCTGATAAATTTGGTCACAAATATTGTTCACTTCTTGTGCTGAATAGTTTTTTCCCCCCGGATATATCCTGCTGTTCATGTATGTTCTCTACCTGATGGCAGATGTTGTGCTTCTGTACTGAAATTTGGATATATCTTGCTGTATGGTTTACCATTGAAATGTTGAATAATTTTCCTTACTTTGTTTAACTTCAACTGTAGGATGCTGATCCGGTCCACTATGCTCTTTTGAAATATCTGTTCATTCGATCCTGTGAACCATACTGCAACTTCATTAAGTTATGGATTTACCGAGCTACTGTTGACGACCCTTATGATGAATTCCTCATTACTCAGACTGCAAATAAGCAAATTCAAGGAGGTTCTTTGGACACACTGGATGACTTCACAGTATTGTCCTTCAAGGTAAAACATTACTTTTCTTTGTGAATTTTCCAAGGATAAACTTTCATTTGTTGTCCTAAACTTTTTAACACCAGAAATACAGCCATATGATATAGTCTTACATAAATCCAAGCATTTGAACGATGATAATGATGCTCCTTTTGCAGTAGATCTGTATTAATTTATCATGTACCCCTGTGAACAGGGAAGGAATCATGTCTCTGTTCCATGTTTTCTGAAAGATGTATGCAATCCACTTTTACGCACTGGGCAGCAGCTTCAAGTACTCATGAAGCTTGTAAAATCATGCAGTCTTTGTACTACTGGAGGAGATGCTCATTCCTCTAGTAAAACCATCCGCCTTGAGGAAATTCTCCCATGGTTCGATACACCAATTGGGTCCTCAGTGAATTCATTTACTTTCTCAAAAAACAGGGCTGAGGCAGTAATATGTCAAAGAGATGCTATGTACAAGTCGATGCTAGAGAAGCTCCATCATTTTTTCTCCAATATTGAGGTCTCTCTAGCACTCTCCTTTCAGTTCAGCATTTACTGTTTATCTATTTTCAGCTCTTGCAAAAGCAATAATACTTGCTTCCTCAACAGTACTTCTATGTTAGGTCAACTATTCTTTTGAAACTTACCGTGTGACACGAAGTTATATTTCAGATAATTCCTTTTGGTCCTGTGTCAAACTCCCTATATACAAGTAAAAGCCCTTTGGACACAGCAGTTTCAGATGTGGAGTTTTTCTATGGTGACACCGCTCTACCGACTTGTGATAGGTGTGTCCTTGATCTACCTTTGTTGAAATGTTAAAATCAGTACATTCATTCATTTTTTCTGTATTTTTTTGTGCATACTATATGTTTACTCATATCTTCACCATACCAGATACTAATCTGATCTTTCCTTTCTTACACTAGGGATGCAGATGAAAAATATAGTGATGCTTGTTCAACATCACAAGAGTCTTCAGATAAACTGGATCCACTGGAATCATCAGAATGCTCTTCTTCTTATAGTTCTATGGATGAAATTGAAGTTGAGAACAGTAGCGTTTGTGTTGATTTGTCTAGTTCAACGTTCTCATCATACCATGCAAGTACAGGCGAAGCAAAATGCTCCCCACAAACCAAAAAACTGCTTTCCTTTCAAACTAGTTCTTGTCAAAATGGGATAAATTGCGCAAACCCTAATGATGAGCACCACACAGATAGCGATCTGAGTTGCAGCAATTTTCCCATGCACTCAGAAAATATGGAACATAATGTGATGCCCGATGCTCGAGACCTGGATTACCAGTATAGTAAATTTTGGCCATTCGGCAAATTTCCGAAGGATTCATTTAATACTTCCCCTGGTATAATGTGTTTGGTGGATGAGTTTCTATATACTGACATTGAAAGTGCAGTAGAGCAAGTATCACATGATGTAATTTGTCCATCACATGATGAGAAGTCTGGCACGATGAATCACTCATGGAATTCTAGTGTTCCTTACAATCTCAGCAGCAATCCCATACTAAAAAATGCAGTTTATCACCATATGGAGAGTGACTCGGAAGGAAAAAGGAAGAATCAAGCACTTGCTAGCTTTGTTTTTGAATCAGTCACAAATCCATGCGAGGTTTACTGTGGAAGGAGTAGATCCTGCCTGGTTGAGTCTGAAGCCGGAGCTACAGTGGTTCCACAGTTAACTGCTCAGATCTGTAAACAATCTGATTGTTCTAGTAATCTTCCTCAAGCTAAGACAGGAAGTCAGGGATACCTTGCTTCATCAGGAGAAATAGTAGCCAGAGATAATCTTCAGGAAAATGTTTGTGGTGGAGCATTATGGGAGAAATTGTTAGAATATACTGCTAAGTCAACAGAAAAAATAGCTGGAGGTAGTAGTTCAGCATCTGATATGCCACTTGATATAGCTATTGACAAATGCATTATACAAGGAGTTTTGCTTCAGTATCCTTGTTTCCTACAACTGTATGTGTTAGTAAATTTCTATTCTACTCCCTCCGATCCATAATAAGTGTCGAGGGAGCACTATTATTATCAGCATAACATCAGAGCCTCTATTTCATGAACCTTTTGTGATGTACTGTCTTTTAAATGCTCTTTCTTGTCTAATTTTGTTGACCTTTCATGTAGTATAGGATAACCAGTATATCTACTTGTTTTATCACTAGTCTTGTTCTTCAACTGCTAAAATTGCAAAATCTACACATTATGGAGCTTGTGGTAAATGATACTGCAGCTTTAGTTATCTTGTTGGAAAATTTCTGATCTACAAGTTATGATTGTAGACCTTAGGCCACTAAATTTGTAGCTATCTTATTTCTACCTTGTTCCTTAACTATAAAAGATATAAATATGTTAGCAGCTTCACAATGAAATTGCTTGAAGAAGGTTTTGATCTCCGTGGACATCTACTAGCGCTGCGGCGATACCATTTTATGGAACTAGCTGACTGGGCAGATTCTTTTGTTGTTTCCATTCATCACAAGGTAGTCTATGCAACTATTGGTTGTTTTAGCCCGTAGGTCACACACATGTTTATCTGCACAAATCCTTACAACTCTGTACTTCCTCCATGCAGAAATGGTTTTTTGTTAAGTCTGAGCAGAAAAGAGCAGAGATCCAACGGCTCCTTGACTTGGCCTTGCAGAGGTCTTCATGTGATACCGACCCTTACAAGGAAAAATTGTTTATATACATGAAAGAACAACCAGGCGTTTCTGCTCTAGCTTCTGAATGTGGTAACGATTTAATCTTTGGATTGTCACTTGCTACTGCCCTAAAGGTTTGCTTCTCAAATTACTAACTGCCCAAATTTTGGCTGCCAGGTCTTGAGACTCTTGACATGCTGGATGATATCTTGCTGGGTTATAAAGTGGATTGGCCAGTGAATATTGTCATTACAGAAGAGGCACTTAGGAAATATGCCGAAATATTCTGTTATCTTGTTCAAGTCAGGTTTGCAGTCTTTTCACTAACTGAAGTGTGGCGGTTTCTAAAGGTAATTTTCTTCATTGATATTTAGCTGAAGTGTTTGATTCATTCAGTTGTACATGCCATGAGAACTTCTGTCGTCTTCCCTTCAAAACTGAAAAACAAATCATGGAGTGCCCATTGTTCACAACTTCACATACAAAACTAGTATGGAGGAGTTATTTGAACTAAATTTTCTTGAAGAGTAGTTAGGAGAAAATACTCTTTATTCAAGTTCTGTCAGTAACTGTACCAACATGTATGAATTACCATAATTGAGGTGATGTGAACCTTGTTTCCTTTATATATGATTGTCCTGCGCCAATTTATTACAGGAGTTGACACAGGTAATCAGTCGATCCAGCCACAGTAGACCTGATATATTGAAGGAATTAAACCCTGTGATGAAAGTTAGGTATGTATATTCACAACGTTCCTAATGATTTGTGGCATTTAACCATATATCCCTAGTAGCAGTTTGCACTGCCTCTGAAGTGTTATGAACATGATCCATTTTTCTAGTTCTTTTTTACCGTTTGATATGTTCATAATCCTTATTTCCTGTAAAATTTTCCAAACTGCAATATTTATAGGCATGTGGCACGTCCAAGTCATAAGAAAAGTAATGGTTGAGGTCATGTTTGATTGTTCATTCACTAGTATCTAGTAGTCCCCTTTGTTCCATAATTCTTGTCGTGGTTTTAGTTCATTAGAGAGTTATAGCCAATAGAGTGTAATTACTCGTAAATCCTGGAAAATAATTCCTTCAAATTGCTATAATTATTACATCAGTAATTGCCATATATTCTAGAAACGAAATCCAGATTTTTTCAATCTTTTTTAAAACATTACATCAGTACTAACTATTGAATACATTGCTGGAGCGTTTGAGCCTTTGGATGTTCTAGGAAAATAACGTTCTTTTGGATGGTTTAATTATTGGTTTGTGATTGCATAAATGAACTTTCATATTATCCGATACCATCTCCATGTGATTTTAATGTCTTGCTGAAGCATAATGAATCATCTCTACGGTCTAACGAGTTGTTAGTTGTTACTTCTAGTATGCATATGAGTAACTTCATGTCCTATTCTTAAAAAAAAGCTCCTATTAGCGACTGTTATGTTTCTGTAAAGTATCTCTGCAATATGTGTATTTAATTTGTTCGCTTCTTGACATTAGCTATTTTTTTCTTATTTAGACATCAAGTTTATCATTTTCTATCAACACTACAGCAGTACCACCATTGCAATTTATCTGATATATCATGGCGTCGTTTTCAACATTCCCTTAAGCATCAGGTATAATACTTCAGTTGGTTTATCATGTTACTTCTATTCGAGAGGAGAAAATATGCTCTCTTAGACTTCATGATTTAGCGCGATGAATTTATATTTCATAAGATAATAGTTTATTGGGTGGGTGTGTTTGTACTGATCTCTATTGTTGCGTAGGTGCAAGATATGCTGGATATCGAGTATGTGCATCTGTGCTATGTTACTGATGCACTTCACATGTAAGGCCTTTTCCCACAGATATGAAATTTGTTTGTATTTTATTACATTGATTATGTTTTCTACGTATCTCTTGAATGGGGAGAAACGGCAATTTACACAGTAGCTGTTTTTGTGGCTCATGCTTATAATGGTGTGTTTATTGCACTGCACATAATACAGATAATTTATTAGATCGCTAGTGTTTTCTCCTGTCACAACCTCACATTTGGCTGTTCAGTTGAATATCCAATGTTTTCAAGTAGGATAGACAGCAAGGGAAATCTGGTACGCCTAGCATTTCTTTTAGTTGCCAAGAGAAACTGGTTAATCCCATGTTTATTTATTTTTGCAGAGATCCCGTTTTTTTGTATATGCCTTTTGAGGATCATTTGTGTTGCTAATTGAGTACTGATTTATTTCTACTTGTATCGAGTATTATGTTTGCTTCTAAATGATCACGATGTGTTTTTCAGATGTTTCTTATCCGATGAGACAAAACCAGTTGCTGCCATAATCAAAAGCATGCTTCAACTAGCCTTGCAGTTTCGGTCATGTTTTAAGAGTCTTGGTGGCCTTTCTGAATCAACAGTGAATCAACTTAATCTGCACTCCCTTATAAACTTCTCTCAGGTACTCTCTCGATTTCACATGCAGAAAGTAGTTTGGTTAAATATTGCATCGTATTTTCTCGGTTTATCTTCCAGCTCCGGTATGCAAATAAAATTTTGCTTTTACTGATATGATTATCATTTTTGATTAATTTCCCTAGTGTGTCATATTTTGGTTCTGGGAACAAGTCATCTATGGTAAATAGGTTTTCCTTTAGCTTCCTGTTCACTATCCTTGAAACCCAGATCTAGGTCCAGTGAGTTTGATCCTAGTTTTGGACACCATAACCCGTATCGAAGCCATTAGGGTAATGCATTCAGCGTTTATCTTTTTTTCTATCCTATAAACCGTTAACTGTGGTTGAATCATATACTTTAGGATGAATGTTGGTTGAACTAAATGGATGTTCTGTTGTCACACTGCATGAACAGTTGGTAACAGATTGGCTGGTTCTATCAGTAGTTGCTGAGATCTTCTAAATATCTGTTCTTATGCACTTATACTTGTTGCAGTACTATTGATGATTTCGACCTCCTAACCATACCTAGCTCTATGCAGCATCCACTAATAGATTTTATATACATGTCCTTTTGGTAACTGTATGCCTTTCAATACAGGTGGATGCAATTGGAACAAAGTTTGAGAGTAACATCAAAGATTTGTATATTTTGCGCTCGAAGTCTTCAAAGTATGAGGAGCTCGGTCTTTCCCGTTTCTGGGGATATCTGAACTACAACGAGTATCACTCTTTGAAAACCAGCAAAGATGTTGGCTGCTTTTATTTTTGATTGGCCATCGTAAAATCAAAGTCCAGCCTTTTCTCAAGTCTGTGTTCTGCAGCCACTGGTGATGGCATTATGTGCATCTGATTGCCCTCTTATGGTGAAACAAGGAGCATCCCTTTGTCCTCCAGTTTCTGGAAGAGTTCACCTTTTGCTGCCCTTGGTGGTGTAAGTTAGTGCGTGTGATTGTGTGCTCGTTGTCTCCTTGCTTGCTTCTTCAGTGCAAGAAGAACATTCTGCTGAGGCTTACTATATATTTGTTACTGTGGCACTCTGCAAGCAGAAAGAAAAATGAGAACTTACAGGGGAGGCCAGTCCATTCGGAGATACATACTGTTTAGATAAAAAGCTCTTCTATATCCTTCCTCTAAGTAGATCTGAGCTATGGTATTGAGAATTGGTGCTTTGCGGGATTACAGTATTGGAATTTCACTGGAATTTCTCAGCGAAAAGGGGTGATTAACTTGGACAGTGAAGGTGATTGGCGTCCCCTGGCCTCCTGCAGCTGATGGTACGTTGAAAGCGTGGGGGCATCCAGGCATAGTGACTTTGTGTCCGGTGTTAGGTGTCCTGGCTCCGAACCTTGCTGGGGTCACCTTATTGCGCTCTCGGTGATCTCAACAAGTTGCGCGACTAAACTTGCAACATGACAGATTGTTTATGGGACACTGCACTTTGTGGACATTAGTTCGAGCTTACCATAAAGACATCAGAGCCCAGACACTACTAAAATCATGTCCATCTGGATCGTGGGATTTTTGTTGCTGTGCACGGTATCTTATAAAATGCTAGCCGATTGCAGTGCCTGCTGCCTTGCATGTATCTGACATTGCGGACTAGTATCTTGCTGTTGAAAATTCAATGGTGCCTGGAAGAAAGTTGACGCTCTCCTGTTGAAAGGATTCTGCTCTTCTCGACTTGAAAGTTTTGGGAATTTTTCCAATTTAAAGTTTCGTGGTTGGAGATATGCATACTCAGATAGTAAATTCGAAAGTCAAAGCTGCTGGAATTGGAAGGCCACCGCGATCTTCAATGGCCAAAGAAGGGAACCACTTGCTACAGACTTAAGAAGCGAATACCTCAACCAGAAGTTTTCAGGTACACACGCTTTCTGCGTGTATGTCTTACTAACAGCTGCAACTTATACTGTAGCATCGAGGTTAATTTGTGTGGGTTTGTGCAACCATGGGTCATCTCGATCATGGGTGGTTTTGTTAGTGTGAAGACCTTGTTTTTTTTTTTTGCGGGGAAAGGAGGTTTATATTAAGATATGACAGAGTTGCAATCATCGGATATGGCTACATGAATATCAGGGTGGTAGTTTCCTAGCCATACTGCCGTTCTCCCTTGTACTCTACCTATCTGTGCCAGCCCATGAGTGACGCTATTTGCTTCACGGCTGATTTTTACACATAATGTACCTCTTTCCCGTACTAACTCTCTGATAGACAAAATTTTAAACGCATACACTGAGCTATTGGCGTTGCCAGCTTTCATGAAGCTTAATGCTTCTGAGCAGTCCGACTCCATGACAATCGTCTCAGGGGTCCAGTGCATCACCAATTTCAGTCCCTCTTCCATAGCTTCCAGTTCCACTTCTGTCGTGTCTTGGCACACATGCAATTGGCGACAGGCAGCAAAAACAACCTGCCCCGTCTGGTCTTGCAGCACCATTCCAGCTCGGAAACTTTCCAGCTTGGTTTAAGTGTGGGTTTGAATTAGTCAGCATAATGAGCACACGAGAGCAATGTCATCTATAGTACAAATCGAGGCTAGCACGTAAGTAAACAGGGTCAGATCATGTGTGGTATTCATAATCGCGTGAAAGCTACATATCTGTCTGGCATCTCTTTCAGAAGTCATACGGAAATCACAAAATGATTTCCTAAACCTGACTGACAGATGCACAAGCACCAAACTGCATTTCTACCATACTTTTCACGCGAAACCAGTAGCGTGTACAAAGGGGCATCACAAAACTCATGTCACGGGCTAACATAAGCTTTGATTGTGAAGACTGAAAGAGTGTAGCCTAACTATTTTTAACTGCCGGCGCATGCACGCGGTGTCCCTGTCGGATAAAGAAACAAACTGGTGACGAGACAAAGGGATGCACCACACATGCAAATCTGCATGAAAATGCATCCATCTTCTTAACTACTCCACCTAGCTTATCCACCTATATTTTATCAGCTGTTAGTATAAGCTTAGCTGTTGTGTGGCACGGGCAAACTTTTGTTAAGACATTGCCAGTCACTACACTCCAAAAGGGTATCCCAGGTTGTAGCTTGACAATGTACCGTCGGATCAGAGCAGGGGGACATCTGCAGATATGACCTTAATTTTTCTGGATATGTTGGTCATTAATTTGGAATTGGCAACATAATTAAATGTGCATGAATGTATGTTTTTCAATGTTCACCTATCATCTCTAGGAGGTTGACAACAAAGCATAGGAAGAGGATTCTCTCATAATTAATTTTTTTAAATCAAATTGTATTATAAGCATGCAAGCTAAATGAGGGTATGCAAAGATGTAGGTTTGTCCTGATGTCCTATGCTATATGGGGGTTCAGATTGCAAGAATCTTCCATACCTCTTGCAGCAGCGGAGATCTTCATTGAACATACAATAAGATCCTTGCAATCACATAAACTAGCATGCTGATGTGTTTAACAGGATATGGATGCTTAACAACACTCCAACCAATGAAATGCACATGAATGTTTCAAAAGTCATCTGACAAATAGGTGGATAGCTCTTTTCCAAGACCGTGGTGCTGGAAACTGTCAACATATGATATGAGATATGGTGACAAGCTCTAACAGCTATGCCATCTTCACCTGGGATTCGTATATAGCTTGTATCATTCTAGTTAACTGCAAATGCCCATTTCTCATCTTTCTGATCGAACAAATATGTCCTAACTGCAATTCCTTAGATAGCCCTTAGTTTCCCGCACTAGATTTTTCACTGCTGTTGGTAGATCAACCTTAAGAAAATAAGTAAATCTGGCCAATTTTGGGTAACCACGCTAACAAACGAATGATAAATGCAGTAATATCTTTGGGAGTGGCATGAAAACTGTTACTCTTATAGTAGAATCCTACACAACTCCATAGCTAGGTACACGCAGCTCAAAATAGATGTGTGACTAGCAACAAAAAAAAGAATACGGAAAAATGCGAATACTTAAACTGTTGAAATTCTACATGACTAGAAAAATTAATGCAGGACAAACAGATCGGTAAGCTTCGCCTTCGCCTAGGATCTAATTGTTCGTTGTGTTGAAACAATCCTTGTTAATTTGAAGAACGGCAATTTTGCTTCAAGGATTTAACCATTGAGCATCAGAATACTTACCACGCCCGTAGATCTTCAGACTATAGGGCTGCTTGTGTGAAGGAAGAGTACATGAGTGATATTGGTTCGGCTCACATCTCATCCGACGAACAGCTCAAGAAGGACATGAGCCGGAACAATACCACGCCATGTCGTCTTCTTCGATCTCCATCCTTGTTCTCCGCCCGTTCTCCTCTCGATCGTTGCCTACTTTGCCTAGTTAGCTGGTTGCTCATCTCAAAAGTATGTCTTGTTAGGCCATGACTAGGCTGCCATATCATGGCCTTTTAATGGAGTGTGCAAAGTGTGTTAGGTGCGGCTTCGTGGACCATGGTGGAGCCACGTATGGCAATTTTCAGCAGCCTACCCCCTGTCCTCTGGAACTTCTATTGTTGGCATAGAAAACTGCAACTTGCTCACGGATATGCTACCTAACGGCCCATTGGCCAATGGAGAGGCTGGTCTACTAATGACCTTGCGATCCAACTCTCAAATTGGTTCTGTTAGCTAACAGCCTAACAATATTTATTCCATTGTGCTACAATTAGGGATGGATGTACGTACGGGAGCCATTACAAAACAGCGTTCTGGCGCTGATTTAAAATGACCTATCTAGATGCGAGTGTAGTTACTAGTCGGCATTCAGCTGTTTTTCAGTTCTGTCAGAAGTCAAATTTTCTTTCAGTCACAAGCTGACACCTGGACATTTGATTGTTTTCCATTTCATCAAAAGTCAAATTTTTACATTTTAATTTCTAATAATATACATACATGCAGTTTATAATGTATACGCATTTAATTTACAATGTATATACATATAATTTATGTTGTTACTGTTGTTACTGCCTTACTGTGCTAATAATTTACTGAAAAATACTTGTGTAAATATCCTGCAATTGTTGGCATATAGATTTGCAAGTTGCTCATGGACGATGGATATGATAAACCTAACCGGCCATCGGCCAATGGAAAGGCTGGTCCACTGACCTCGTGATCTCGCTCAAACTGGTTCGGTTAGCTAACAATCTTTATTCCATTGTGCTACAATTAGGGTAACCGCCCTACGGACGTAGGCGAGCCTTTACAAAACAGCGTTCTGACACTACCCTAAAAGATCATACTACTATATAGCTAGGCGAATACAGTAGTACTAGCTGATTTTAAAAAATCTGCAGAAGCTGCATTGAGTTTAGATATACTCCCTCCCTCCGTTCGTTTTAGCTTTGTGAAAATCTGTATATATACATCTTTTAGTGTATAAATCTGTAGAGATTCCAAGTGAACCTATATGGAGTACTAAAAAGCCTAGATATATTTATTTCACAAAGCTAAATTTCTTATATTTCTGAACGGAGGGAGTATGTATTTTGGAGAAGGGATCCAACTGTTTGATTGGGATCGAGGAGTGAGGGAACGCCGCAGGAGGGAGAAGAAGCGGTAGCACTTGCTGTCCATATTTTTCAAAATAGACCCACTGACTTCTGCAATGCATAATAAGTCTACTCGCTTGGTTTATTCCACATTCTACTTCAATACCTACGCCAACTCCCGTCGCTATGTGCAGCCAAGTTTCTTGCTTTCTCACGTATAATACCCGTGGAAAGGTATCATCTGCATCTCGTCAAGATTTGGTGTTGAGGATTTGTAGTTCATACGTAAAATTCCAATAATCAAACTCCATACGTTCAGACAATCAGGATAAAAAATATTAACTGCTGATTGCCAGCCTAGCCGTGAGTTCACATGGTTTTCTTTGGACAGTGGATCGATCGGAGCTTATTACTCTATGTTCAGCTGGCAAACCTGGCGCCCTCCCAGCTACCGTGGCTGCTATCCTGGCAGCGACACGATCATGATAAAAATAAGAATTGCGGGCTAGCTGGTACGCACTAGTGCACACCTCCCCCCTCTAACACCGGTTTGAAGGGCCCTCTAACAGCGGTTGTAGAACCGCTGTTGAGGGTTCGGTGTTAGAGGGGCCTCCCGAACCGGTGTTAAAGGGTGGCGCACGTGGGGCTGCCGCAGGGCTCAGGGCCTCCCTTTAACACCGGTTCGTAACACGAACCGGTGTTAAAGGTTCTGTGCCACGGCAGGAAAAGGAGATAAATCTCTGCCGCGGCAGAGTTCTGCCCCTGCTCCGTTCTGGGCGTATTTCTGCGGCGCGGCGGGGACGGGAAGGGGGGGGAGGGGGAATCGATCGGGAGCGTTATACGAGTACATGAATAATTAAGCAACTATTATTATACACAACATCGTCATTGTGTGGTATTCTCCGTAAACGTTGAAGCATCAAGTACAAGACAAACACGTTCAAGCATATATACAACGTTCATTTTGGTGGATATCTAAAGAGTTTTCCGCCAGGCGTGACGACGTCATTAAGTATGAACCCCGCCAATTCCTCTTGAATGGCTCGTATGCGGTCAAATGGTAGGAGTTGGTCCCGCATCCGTTCGATCTGAATATATATGAAGAATGGGGTCAATATATATATAAGAATAAAACTCAACACAATTGATGGTAATAAAATAATATCGTGTACTTTGTTTACTTACTCTAAGTTGTTCTAGTGTGGCTTGGCCCGTCGCACATATCGTGTTGCGAATAAACTCGCAAACATAGTACCCACATAAGTTATTGCCGTGTCCCTGATGCTCGCACTTTACGCGAATAGAGAGTTCAATCAAAATAATAATCAATAAAGCATGATATAATGGAATTGGAAGCAGAATCAAAGAGATACGCAGACCTAGCTAGCTAGTATTACTTACATTTTGGTCTACAAATTTTAGTTCTTCTGATCGGAGCGACGTTAACGACGACGGCCAGCGGCATCGCTTGCAGAGCAGCGAGGTGACGACCCTAAACTAATACTAACTATAAAATACACTAAATAACCCTAAAGTAAATACACTAAACTACACTAAATAAATAACCCTAAACTAATAACCCTAAACTAAATAAACCCTAAACTAATAACCCTAAACTAAATAAACCCTAAACTAATACTAACACTAAACTACACACTTATAAAATACTAATAACTAATTATATACATATATGCAACAATATATACAACATATATGCAACAATATATATATGCAATTACACACAAATAAAATTATTCATACACAACAATATATATACATATATGCAACATTTATGCAAGATACACACAAATAACATTTATCACCAATATCCAATATCTCCAAAACACAAACAGAGAGCTCTCACCGCCGGTGGCGGCAACTCTCGCGAACGGGGTCGGCGGCAGCGGTCGTGGACGCGGGGTTGGCGGCGGCGGCTCCGAGTTGGCGGAGGCTTCGGTGTTGGCGCGCGGCAGATCCGAGCGGCGGCGGCCGACACGGGCGCGCGCGGTGGCGGACGGTGCTGGCGCGACGGGGGGCGTCGACTGCGACGGCGACGCCTCGCGCGCGGGGAAGGGGGCGACGACGCTCCCGCGGGATGGCGACGGCGAGGGCGGCGACGGCGAGGGCTGGACGCCGACGGCTGGACGACGCCGGCTCTCCTCTGCTTTTCTCTGCGCGTGCGCTTTCAATCTGGCTGGGGGGAAGAAGGAAGGGGAAGGCGCGCGTTATAACCCCCGTTTAACACCGGTTCGTGGCTAGAACCGGTGTTAAAGGGGGGGCATTTATTTCATGCATTAAAGGGGTGGGGGCATTTATAATTTAAAAAATAGGATATGAATTTAGAAAATTCATATCTTATTCATTTCAACTCAGAAAAATATGAATAAATATCATAATTTTCAGAAAAATAATATCTATCCATTCATGTAAAAACATTTTATATTTACTTTAGATGAAATTTTTCAAAATGATTAAAACACTTACATATAAATTTTGATTATTCAATTCAAACAAAAATAAATTGTCAAATCCTAAAACTTTGAACATAAGAAATATTAAGCATCTAAAAAGGAATCTAACCCTATTTTATTAGAGCAAATCATATTTTATTTTGTATTAACATTTTTGAATTGATTGGATATTTAAATGCCGTATCTTTTGTATACACTTGAATCTGACAAAGCCTCGCTCAACTTGCATTGGATTTTTGATAAAATAGCATATTGTGAACCTAAAAATGATTTTTGTAAAAAATCATGAGCATCGTATCATGTACCTGTAGTTCATATCTGACCCACTTCCTACCGATTCGGCAGGAATTTGTCTTTTTCACCAGAGGTGGACAGAAAGGTTTCAGATCCCCCTGTTGGTACATTGTCCATATAAGGTGGTCTAGTATTTTTGTAAAATGTGGTGGTGGTTTTTTGAATTAGCCATTTGGTGGTTGCTTCACAAAACTGTCCGTTTTTATGCTCGGAAAATGGAAAATGCCTTTTTGGTGCGATAAAAAGGAAAACTTCCTCTTGCAACATTGTTTGCCATGCCATGATGCATATGTATGCACAATATGGCCATATTATCACAAACTATGCCTTAATTCTAGCCATAACATTGGTCATTTGACCCGAAAGCCAAGAAACCTCGAATGAGATAGGTCATTTTGTGAAGGAGATAGAACTGGAATTAAAATACAGAATGCAACTAATAGTAAGTTACGTAAAACACGACTGAAAATTAAGATACATAAAAGAACTAAAAATTAAGATACATGGCCAGATTAAGTAACAATCGGCCGAACTTGTTTCGGAACGTTGGAGTGATTCAGTCATGCTCCTGCCTACACCTGTAATACTCGCCACTGTAGTCGTCATACTCGCCGCCGCCGTCATCGATGTCGTCATCGGGGTCGCCGTAATTGAATCTTGAAGGCTGAGTACGCGTGGGCTGGACTTGAGGGTAGTGCAGACGGGGGTTAGAGTCGGCGGCAGTGTCATAGGCCATGACGCTCTGGAGAGTCCGACCGCGCCACCATAGCCGCCGACCGGCCTCGTTGAAGTTCGGAGGAGGTGGGCCGTCCTCCTCGTGCCTGGCGAGCGCCCTCTCACGCCGATCCACGAAGAAGGCTTTCCAAGTAGGGAAATAGTCGGGATGCCATCTAGGATTCCTCCGCTGCTCCGGCGTGAGCTCGAAGTAGTAGTGGTCCGTGATGGCCATCCGGCGCGCCACGCCTAGAGGGACAGGAGGAACCGGCACGCCTCCGGTGCTCAGCATCCAGCCGACGGGGACACAGTAGCCCGGCGGGCAGGGGTAGTTCGAGGCGTAAAGCGCCTCCGCCTCCCTGGGGGTTAGTGCTACGGTGGAAGCCATGAGAAAGAGTGATGATGTTGCAGATATGAGTCTAGAGATGTGCAATGACAATGGAGGCCAACCCTACATATATATATAGTGAAGAACTAGAGGGAAGAACTGGCGGGAAAAAATGGCGGGAAAAAAAATGGCAGGAAAAAATGGCGGGAAGAAAAATGGTGGGAAGAAAAATTGAGGGAAGAAATAGAAGGAAGAAAAATGGCTCATTTAATATATATACTGTTAACAGAAGAAATATGACATTGATTTCCATGTTGAGATACATATGTGTGCCAAAAATGGCTCAATTAATACATATAGTCAATCTTATGATCGCGTCGGCCGTAACCATGGAGTATCAACACCGTTTAACAGGATGGTTGGGTCAGTCTTCACTCTAAAGGGCGGAATTTTATCAAACTTATTATAATCTTCTGACATGTCTGTCTTGTCCTCCACTCCCACGATGTTTCTTTTCCCTGAAAGAACTATGTGACGCTTTGGCTCATCGTGTGATGTATCTGTTTGCTTATTTTTTCTTTTTTTTGGTTTGGTAGACATGTCCTTCACATAGAAAACCTGAGCCACATCATTGGCTAAGACGAATGGTTCGTCTAACTTCTTCTCTACCTCAACCCCCCTCCTGTTAGCTTGACCCATTTGCATCGAAACAAGGGGACCTTAAAATTAGGTCCATAGTCAAGTTCCCATATCTCCTCTATGAACCCATAATACGTGGTCTTTTTCCCATTGTCTTCTGCTGCATCGAAGCGGACACCACTATTTTGGTTGGTGCTCTTTTTATCTTGGCCTATCGTGTAAAATGTATTCCCATTTATCTCGTACCCTTGGAAAGTACATACAGTCGAAGATGGTGTCCTGGCCAACAAGTACAGCTGATCCCCAACAGTGGTGTTATTCGTGAGAAGTCTTTGCAGCCAGCCGCCAAAACTCGCCATGTGTTCACTTATAATCCATTCATCAGACTGCTCCGGGTGTTTGAGGCGTATTAAATTCTTGTGTTCATTGATATACGGGGCAACCAAGATAGATCTTTGTAAAACCATGTAGTGTGCTTGATTGAGAGAATGCCCGTCCCTACATATCATTGCTTTACATCCTAGGGTGCCTTTTCCACGCAGTCTCCCCTCATGTCGTGATTCTGGAACACCAATCGCCTTAAGGTCAGGAATAAAATCAACACAGAACTCAATGACCTCCTCTGTTACATAGCCCTTGGAGATGCTTCCTTCTGGCCTAGCACGGTTATGAACATATTTTTTTAAGACTCCCATGTACCTCTCAAAGGGGAACATATTGTGTAGAAATACAAGACCGAGAATGGCAATCTCTTCTACTAGGTGAACCAGGAGATGCATCATAATATTGAAGAAGGATGGTGGGAACACCAACTCAAAGCTGACAAGACATTGGGCCACATCTGTCTGTAACCCTGGTAGGCTTTCTGGATCGATTACCTTCTGAGATATTGCTTTGAGGAATGCACATAGCTTCACAATGGGTACTCGAACATTTTCAGGTAGAAGCCCCCTCAATGCAATCGGAAGCAATTGTGTCATAATCACGTGGCAGTCATGAGACTTCAGGTTTTGGAATTTTTTCTCTGCCATATTTATTATTTCCTTTATATTCGGCGAGAAGCCAGATGGGACCTTGATACTGCTCAGGCATTCAAAAAAGATTTCCTTCTCTGCTTTGGTAAGAGCGTAGCTGGCAGGAGTTAAGTGGCATCGTTTACCCTTCTCGTTCTCAGGATGCATAGGCTCTTCAGGGTCTTTCAGACGTTGCTGGTCCTGCCGTGCTTCCGGTGTATCTTTTGTCTTCCCATACACTTCTAAGAAGCCTAGCAGGTTCACGCAAACATTCTTCGTCACGTGCATCACGTCGATTGAAGAACGGACCTCTAAGACTTTCCAATAGGGTAGGTCCCAAAATATAGATTGCTTCTTCCACATGGGCGCGTGTCTGGCATCGTCATTCGGAACAGATAGACTGCCAGGACCTTTTCCAAAGATTACTTCTAGGTCCTTGACCATACCAAATACCTCCTCACCGGTACGGAGGACAGGCTTCCTCCGGGGTTCTGCCAGACGTTTGAAATGCTTGCCTTTCTTTCTTACTGGATGTAGGTTCGGAAGAAATCGACGATACCCTAGGTACACAACCTTCTTACATTTATTCAAATATACACTTTCAGTCTCATCTAAACAGTGTGTGCATGCATTGTATCCCTTGTTTGTCTGCCCTGAAATGTTATTAAGAGCAGGCCAATCATTGATGGTTACGAAAAGCAATGCTCGTAGGTCAAATGGCTCCCCTTTGTGCTCATCCCACATACGTACACCTGGTTTGGCCCACAGCTGTAAAAGTTTTTCAACTAATGGCCTTAGGTACACATCAATATCGTTACCGGGTTGCCTCGGGCCTTGGATGAGCACTGGCATCATAATGAACTTCCTCTTCATACACAACCAAGGAGGAAGGTTATAGATACATAGAGTCATAGGCCAGGTGCTGTGACTGCAGCTCTGCTCACCAAAAGGATTCATGCCATCTGTACTTAGACCAAACCTTAAGTTCCTTGCGTCACGTGCGAAGTCCGGGTACTCTCGCTCGACTTTTCTCCACTGTGACCCATCAGCGGGGTGTCTCAACATCGCGTCTTTCTTACGGTCTTCCATGTGCCATCGCAACAACTTGGCATGCTCTTTATTTCTGAAGAGACGTTTTAACTGTGGTATTATAGGAGCATACCACATAACCTTGGCAGGAACCTTCTTCCTAGGGGCCTCGCCCTCAACATCGCCAGGATCGTCTCGTTTGATCTTATACCGCAGTGCAGTGCATACCGGGCATGCATCCAAATTCTCATACTTCTCACCGCGGTAGAGGATGCAGTCATTAATACAGGCATGTATCTTCTGCACGTCTAATCCTAGAGGGCAGACAACCTTCTTTGCTTGGTATGTACTGTCGGGCAACTCATTATTTCTTGGAAGAAGATTCTTCATTTTTACCAACAGCTTTGAAAATGCGCTGTCAGTCACACCGTTCTCTGCCTTCCATTGCAGCAAATCTAGTGTGGTACCTAACTTTTTGTGGCCATCTTCGCAAGTTGGATACAACAATGTTTTGTGATCCTTTAACATCTCCTCCAGCTTCTCCTTCTCCTTTTCAGTTTCACATTCTTCCTTTGCATCAGTAATGGCCCGACCAAGATCGTCATCAGCGGGCCCATCTGCTGCCTCTTGATCTTCATTATCTACCCCCGTTGCAGTATTATCATATTCAGGATACATATTATGATAGTTGTCATCATCCTCTTCTTCTTTGTTGTCTTCCATCACAACCTCTTTTTCTCCGTGCTTGGTCCAACAATTATAGCTGGGCATGAAACCGGATCGAAGCAGGTGGGCGTGAATGGTTCTGGTATTTGAGTAGTCTTTCTTGTTCTGACAGTGAACACACGGACAACACATAAAACCATTGTGACCACGGTTTGCATTAGCCACAACGATGAAATTTTGGAGGCCCGTAATATACTCGGAAGTGCGGCGGTCATCGTACATCCATTGCCGGTTCATCTGCATTAATATATAGTATATATCAAAAAATAATAGGGAGATGACCATTTATATATATAGTACATCAATGACACATGAAAGGATAGTTACCGACCTCGACCGAGAAGGAAAGAGCAACGAGAAAACTTATTTTGAGCTCTCGGGCATTTCACCGAACACCTCTTGTGCATACGAAAAAAACACAAACTATCACACTTCACACCCTCTTGCTAGGCTCCAAAATGAGATAGTGAAAAAATGGAAGAGTGGGGTGTGGGATGCGGTGTCTTATATAGCCCCCCCTTTAACACCGGTTCAAGCCACGAACCGGTGTTAAAGGGGGGGGGGCTGCGCGGGCCACTGGTGCAGGGGCCTTTAACACCGATTCGTGTCACGAACCGGTGTTAAAGGGGGGCTCCTTTTTGCTGCATGGGCCACGCTGGTACATGCCCCCTCTTTAACACCGGTTCGTAGAAGAACCGGTGTTAAAGCCCATTTCCAGGCTCAACCAAAGGCCTCGTTTCCACTAGTGACGGGACCTATATATACATACGAATACCACGGCAAATCAGCAAGAATTAAGGGACAACGCCCAAATTATTTACGAGTTCGATCGTACCATGTTGTGTAGCTTGGCTAGTCCCCGGGCCATTATGCGCACGCTTGGTAGGGTGTTTTCTGTCGGGGCGGGCATTGTGGAGCAGAAGTTGAGCCGGTTGGTTGCTTGGCTGGCCTTCTTGTTGTGGTCCGCATAAAAATTAATGCACCCCTCGGGCAGGCCCACTGGGAACTGTCGATTCAGCTGTTTCTAGCAAGACACCATTTTCTTGCGCTCTCCGGTATGAAGGCGGAGTTTCCCTGCACGAGCTTGTTCACGTGGGGAGATGGCAGGACAACGCGTGTACCGCCGTGAAAATGGAAATTTGAGGCGGGAAGGATTCGGTCTCCTCCTGCCGAAACTCGTCCTCTATTTGAACTCACCATTTTCCACATCGAGATCCATTCCCTGCTCGCTCCTCACCGGTCAGCTCCCTCATATCGATCACCGGCGGCGGCAAGGACATCAGTGCATCCGTCAAAGTTGCCAGCTGGAATGACGGCGAGTCCTCAGAACTGTCCTATCTTGGGGTAAGCTCAATTTCCCCATGTTGTTCTTCATGATTAGGGTTAGCAACATATTTGGGGATTTTTGACTTGGCGTCAGTTGGACTGGTTGTTGTTTCGATTTCTTGTCTCTTAGGACCTCACTGGCATGGACTATGCTCCTGACCGGACCGAAGATCCCACATTCACCGGCATTGCAGTAGATTGTCCCCACGTGTGCCGCCTCCACAAGCTTCCGCCCGTGAATTGTTTTGCATTCGAAGGAATCAACACTGGGCTCTAATTTTGGCTCCGCCAAGTGTAGAATGTAAGTTCCCTTGTAGTGAATTTCATGTACTAGAGCTGATCCACACATTGTGAGCATAATATTTTGAATTGTAGGAAGCCACAAACTGTGGATTTATGGCATGATATTTTGAATTGTAGGAACATGGTTGGATAGTGAGTGGCCACAAACAGTAAAAAATGCGTTGGCCCAACTGGGGGGGATTGTATGATGATAGCAACAATGCTGGAATCGAGGAGAAGATTTCGAAATGCAAAGCTGCTGCAGAAGCTAACAAAGGGGAAGAGTAAGATCGACAAGAAGTACTCAACTCTCTTAATTGATGTGAAGAGATTCATGGATGAATTGGAGAAAAAGATTGTGGGGGATAATTTGTCCAGGATGAAGGAGTCAGAAAAAGAGCAGACCGTCATGTTG
This sequence comes from Avena sativa, assembly GCA_916181665.1. NCBI lineage: Eukaryota > Viridiplantae > Streptophyta > Magnoliopsida > Poales > Poaceae > Avena > Avena sativa. Next base: position 523,036,007 of record OV702287.1, on the reverse strand, counting down.
AAAAAGAAAGTGAAGATGCTTAAGCAGTTGCACAAATCGTAAGCGGACATCACGAAGGCCAAGCAGCAGCAATGGAATGATGAAAAAGTTATTCAAATAGAAGAAAAGAAGAAGCTTGAGGACACGTTGTTTGGTCCGTTCAATGCTGCCAATGCTAACAAAGGCCAGTTGAAGAGGATCAAGAAAATATGCGAGGAGTAATGTGTTATTACTATCATATCCTCTAGGTATAGTTTCATGCTGGTGGTATATTGACAACATGATCCCCTTTTGGTATCGATTTTGCTTTTGCTGTAATTTTTACCATGTTAAGCTCACCATATCGTGACCATAGTAACCGTATGTAGCCCATCACGGGTAACCAAATACCATTGTGTTGCATCATCTAAGTCAAAAGGGATATCGTCCAGCCTACCAAACATACGGGGATAATTGACCACCCCGTACAGCCAAGTGAAAAGTGAGCAACCAAACAAAATAGGCAACACGGCTGAGACCTCGTTTTCCCGTGGACAACCCCCGGTCTGCGCTCACAGTACAGGTTGCGAGCGAAGATCGAGTGCGTTTGGTTTCTGTTGATGCGTGTGCAGATTCGGTGACTGAAGCGCATCTCTCGCTCTGACGTTGCCCTCGTTTTAATCTCTCAAGGTTTGGTAGGGACGGAGGGTATAGGACGTGTTTGGTTGCTAGCAGCCAATTTGGGTTCGGTGGCAGCTAAGACTGAGGTTATTTAGTCGTTGATTAGCCAAGAACTATGCAACACACGGTTAGTTGCTAGGTAGTGATCATCGAGTAGTTAATTAGCCAGGAATGACCATACGTACGGTGGCTGCTGCTGTTTGGGCCAATGACGAAGCAAAAGGGTCGCCCTGTGGACAAACCCTTGAGAATTGTGTTGTGTGTGCTCACAAGGATGCATTAAGAATGGGACACGAGCAGTCCTCGTACGTGGTGTTACCGATGTTCATTGGAGCAGCATGATACAGTGATCGATCGGTTGCACTAGTACTACTCTACGCTAAGTCTTTGCTCTTGACCTTTCTTCGGCCGGCCGGCGTGGTTTAAAATACATTCCAGACTTGACTTGACATGACTATTTTTTTTTCTTGAGCCAGACATAGAGGTAGAGGTGTTACGCAGTGTATATACAAGGACCCACAGGAATTTCCCAAATGGAAAAGTCCATCACCCCTCGCTACAGGAAACGGTCAAAGGCGCCGCGGCCATCCGCTACGCCGACGGCCTTTTGTCGGGGCTGTCGTCGTAGGGACCGGAGCCAGCGGACCAGCAAACGGGTCGTCAGCCAAGGATAGCCGTCGGCGTAGACTAAGGCGGGTTGACGGCCCCTGTCGGCGTAGATGGGCCTCGCGTCGGCCCAGAAGGCCAGGTCACGACGGCGCGGCAATGGCGTTTGAGCTATGTCGACGGCTGTGCCGTCGGCCTAGCATGTAACACTACACCGACGGCTCGGCCGTCGGCATAGGGATTTTCCCTTTTTGCCACAATAAACCTACAAAAATCATAACTAAATCATTATAATTTAGAAAACTACATATAATATACCAAAATTTGCAGAAAAATAAGTTCTATCTATCTAAACTCAAATATTACATATTTTTGTTGAATAAAATATAAAAATAGTACATATAGTTTTAGAAAGAACTAGAGGGCTAGACCAGCAGGGCCCTCAGATTAGGGTTTTGCTGGAGAAGGCCAGCCTGAGCGCCGGAATGCCACGAGAACCTACGTGTGGCCCTAGCATACATGCACAAGTGTGGTGGAATATTTCTAGATGGAGTACCTTGCTCCCGTGTGTAACCGTCTATGGTGCATGCGATAACACTTAGAGAAGTGATGGACCTGTAGGAGAAAACTCCCGCGACGGGTCAATGGAGGGAAACCGGTTGGTTTTCTATGTAGGTATGGCCTAAACAATCCTAAAACAATAGTAAAGTACATTGGTCAACAGAGTCGCCAGAATTGGACCCTCCAGGGGGAATCAAACAAGGCCTACTTCCATGCCATTTCTAATGGTAGAAGGAGGAAGTGCTCGATCCCCTACCTCTAGGAGGGTGACTCCCTTTTGGAGACCCCGAAGGAGATATCTCCCATATTTATGCCTTCTATAAAGCGTTATTCTCGGCAACGCCGCGTTCTAGCCTCTCACTAGCTCTAGACTTCTGGTCTGAGGAGGCAACAATTTCCCCTACCGAGAACGCGGTGTAGGGGTTCCGCGCATGAAAACAATAAAATTTACACTACGCCCCTGAACCCCTGAAGTTGCCAGGACCTATCTATTAGTAATACAGTAACGGGAGGGGCTATTCGCAAACTTACCCTTGAAGACCGAAAAGCGTTGTCAACGCTCAGGAGAGCGTGGTTGATGTAGACGAGCCGAAGCCGACCTCAAGGTCGTGATGAAGTTCTTGCGCTCCTTCTGGCTCCAACGACTTGAGTGCCTCAAGTGCGACACCTCGCGGGGAGTTACACACGCCTGGTGCCTGACAATGACTCTCGCTTCCCCGATCCAGCAGCAGTTGCGGAAGTAGAGCTCCCGGATCCGAATCCCACAACGCGACAGCGCTCCGCGGTGAAGATGTCTCTCGCTCGCGCAGTCCAGACTTGGGACCACGGTCACGAGAGAGAGGGGGAGAGAGAAAATATCAATAGGAGGTCCTCCCAAAAGTGGGGATACCTTTATTGATTATTGGGTGTATTTTTCTAGGCCAAATACCCCACTTTATATAGGGGGAGGGGAGGTACTACCTTCCCTCAAGTCCCGAGGTGGGACTAAAGGAGAGGAGGGGTTGGGGTGGCCGCCGGCCAGCCCATAGTGGGCCCCATAGGAGGGGGGGCAAGGCCCAGCCGGCCTCCCCCTTGGCCCCTCTCCCCTTTCTCCTTTTCCCTAATGGGCCCTCTCCATCCAGAATTGGCCCATTAAGCCTTTTTGACCTTTAATTGATTTCCTCTTTATTAAATAATTATGAATAAATGATTAAATCAACATTTAACATTCATTCACATATTATCTAATCTCCGTGGCCATGGAACACCTTTCACCTCCACTCCGGACATCCTCCGGACTTAATGAAACCCTTCCGGTTTTCTCCCTTCTTTTCTTCGGTGATTCTACCGATCCTATAAATGCTCTCTAAGCATCATCAAGCCCTTAAGCGTGATACCCCACGGTTCGGGAACACTCCAGACATGGTCGGGACACTCCCGCACCAATGATCGACAAAGGGACCTGGATGGCCATGTGACCTCTGTGCGTTCCACGAAGATCTTTCGTCGTTTGAACCGGGACAGTCGTGTCTTATTCCCTTTGTCACTCGATACTTGCATTGCCCGAGATCTGATCAATGACATCACCATATCGTGTTCAATCTCGTTACTGAACAATGCTACTTGACTCGTTCCGACAAGTGATATCCCCGTGATCTAATCACACGCTGCGTAGCTATTGGATATAACTTCTCCGAGTGGGCCCTTGAGTATCTTCCCGTCACATGGACGGACAAATCCCGCTCTTGACATATATTGCCTCTACGGTTTCCTCCGAATACCTGAACACACCTTTATAACCACCGTTTTACCAGATGGCGTTTGATGCTATCTAAGCACTCTCAGGAGACAGCGATTGATATAGTCTCACGGTCTAAGGAATAGTCTACGGGGGTCCTTTTCTAATCATCATAACTTGAACTTCGTGACATGATCAAATCACGATGTTTAGGTTGGGTATTGAGATGACCTCATTTCCAACTGGCATAAATGCCACATGATCAGGAAACATGATCATCTGTTGACCAATGAACCAGTGACTAGAGTTTCACTAGGAACCCCTGGTTTGTTTGTATATCACACGTGTATTGATGTTTCCACTCAATACAGTTATAGCATGATATAAAACTTAATCATAAACTATATGAAATATGATAATAGTCCTTACTACTATTTGACTCTAGGGCATATTTCCAACAGTCTCCCACTTGCACTAGAGTACAAATACACTAGCTGCATTTGTTCTTAATTATTGGTACCATATAACCGGTACCTAGAACATGCTTGCTCATGGAAGAGGTTGAGTCTTGGGTCTGTACTTTATAGTCCCAAATCCTTTGCAACTTACTAATGTCACTTTGATTGACATTAATACTTTATCATCACATGATAACATCTGTGTGAATACATCATCGCTATGGCAGCAGAACGAGGCCTGATTCCAGGAGCCTACAGTGACGTTAGATCAACCTCGAGGGCTTTCTCATGGGCACTGTGCCTTGGGACACATTATTCTATGTTAAAAGCGAACTAGCCCCGCCATAACATTATACAACACTTTAGATGGTACCCTTATCTATTATTATAAATGTATTCATCGAAACACTAGTGCACCGTGTGCAACTTTCGATGTCTTTGTTCACCTCGCTTCCTACTTGACTTTAATCAGTATTACAGGAGTTTCCAACATATTCCCTTATAACATAACTCTTTATGCTTTAAGATATGTAATCCTTTATGGATTTGGAAAACATGTCTACAATTCTCTATTAGACACTATGGACAAACTTAGCTCAACGTTCTATGATTCAAACTTGATCACTTTCAAACTTTCCTTATTTGGATCACATATTATGCTAAGTTATCATCATGGTTTACTAAGATAGAACCTATGTCTTAACATAGTGGATGATGATCATCCTTTCTTTCTTTCAACCATTGATGTTAAACTTAATGCTATTCCTAATTCGAGTTATTAAGGACTGGTTCCTCAATTAACTTCTATTCTGAAACAGCTTTCAGAATCCCTTAAGGAATACTACATAATATCATAATACACTTATTATTAACTTCTTCATCTTATAAATCATTATTCATAAGTATTTGCGCTTTCATTCTTAACATACTTAAGAATTACTCCTATAAGCTCCCACTCAAAATATGTTCCTACATATTTGAATTCGAGTCTTATATTGCTCCCACTTAAAAATATGTCAATCACATATTGTTTTAGGAAGACTTACATAGCTCCCACTCAATTTTATGCAAATTGCATATCTCCTTACTATTTTGAATAACTTCAAAATCCTTTGATCAAATATCAAACTTGGAGATTTATTATGAGATACTAGTACTTTACTAGTTTTAAATCCAATTGACATTTAGCACATATGAATCAAATTCATTTGAATTTGTCCAATACTTGATAAATTGTGCTTTAGTCATTTACCCCCTTTTCCACTATGGCTTTGCAGTCATTTGGGAAAATTCCAAATAAAACCCTTTTACTTGTGAGATTCAACAATGAATTGCTTTCTAATCTCAAGGGAATTTTGCTTCTAGGATTTTTCATAATTTAGTTTACCATTATTTCCTTTATAGTTCGTAGGTATGTCATATTCCGAAAATTATGACAAGCGATTCACAAATTTTCCCATACAAGATATGGATTTACATTTCGAATCCTACTTCATATAGTGAAAAACAATAGTAGAGGGAAAAACACAATGATCAAAAATCATTGATTCTTTCCTTCTGTGAAGAGAATCGTTTAGGAACGCTGTCCGTTGCGCTTCCCAACACTCTGATGCAGGGTTTTGAATCCTCATCGTGTTTCACACTATTTTCCATTTGCTCCATAATTGAGAAACATCGCTAGAGGTGAGCTTTCTCAAGAATGCACCAAAATCCAAGCAATATGAATCTTGCTTCCTTTTTGGTTTGAGCTATGTGTTTCGTATTCAAAGTTTCCAATGAATACTCTACAAGGACTTATTCGCTATTGTTTTGGTTATATAGAATAACCCCAAAACTTTCACGAATTCAAATGGTTCACCAATTCTAGTTGAGTGCTAACTATTTCTAAACTAATGGTCTCTACATATACACTACAACGATTTATTTGGTGCCTTCTATTCAACCCCCTTTGATATCTAATATCACATTGTGATGCTTTGCATTTTGACGTTTCAAAACACTTTGCATTTCACAATTTATTTTATGCCATTCTTATAAAGTTGAATTTCATTACTATTGATCAAATCATAGCAATTGGATTCTCTTTTATATTTATACCCTTTTATTGATGAAACACTTTGATCAAATCAAATAGTTTCATATTCATGTTTCCTTTGGTAAACTACTTTACACGTTTAAACAATCAATTAATGATAATTACCATTTTTTCGTTAAAACATAATACATCGAATATGTATTTACTTTCAACAATTCATTAAACACTTTGTATTCAAGTAATACATGGTGTTCAAGTTATTTTGCCGAACTTAGGCATGATTTATATGTGACAAGAAATCGAATGACTTTCACATATTATCACATAACTTTGAATTTAAACAATGGTTTCATTCATTAATGAAATATCATTAAGTTGGGTATTTTTAAACAAGGCATTTTAATGTTTTACAAATGTTCATGCATTATCAATTAGTTTCAAACAACAATGATAATTCACACATAATCAAACAAGATATGAACACGAATAGAAATCATTCATAAAAGTGAAACAACTATTTGTTACAAACTCATATGAATAACCGTCTCTCGAAGTGTGAGACACACTAAAGGAGCTCACAATCTCTTGATTACATTAATCATCCAAAAACACAAACTAAATTATAAATGTCGAGGGAGAGCGTCATTGGACATCATCATCATGCTCGCCATCAACACGCAATGTCACATCCTCTCCAGCAAGCACCTCTCATGCAGAAGGACCTGTTTTCACCAAAACAGAACAAGTATCAGATATACTTAACACTGCAAATGTGTTTGCAAGATTATAATATTTATAAAACTGTATATCAAATATATACCTTTGTCGTTGACGACCTGAGCGACATCTGATTCAACCAACACATTCCTGAGATGTGTCATGAACCTGTGGAACTCCATTTCCGTGTCGCCCCTCATTACGCAAGTCCTGACTTGTGCTTGGTAGCTTAGTGGCAGCGACCGCAGCACAGCAGCATTTGCGAAAGAGCATGTAATCCAGACGTCCAGGAAGTATGCTGGCCTCATGTGCACATCATGCATGTGCTGTAAGTGGCTGTCCAGTGACGAGTTCTCCTCCATCTTAATGGAGAGGAAGTCTCCCATCAACTCATGCTCCCAAATGCGTGTCTGATCCATGAAATGTGTCCTAAGCTGCAACATCACCGAACGAGGGTTGACATCACCCACGAAAGGCCACAGCTCGTCCACCATTCTGAGACGCATCACAACTGAAATATAGGAGGCCATCTCCCGACGGAGATAGCGGTCTTTCCGCTCCTCTGGGGTCTCAAGGTCTGTGGATGGATCCAAATCCATCCTGTCGAGTATGTAGTCAACCATGTCTTTCTCGCTAAGGAGAACATGGATACTGGCAACCCAAATGGAGAAGTTCGGTCCATCTAATATGAGCTTCTCTCCTTCTAACCATTCAATTGTCAACACGAAAGAGCCCATCTACATTTATAATTGCAAAAGGAATTTAGACTAAGTTTATAATTAAATGAGTTAATAATAACTCCACTCAGAAACACCTATCCCTAGTGAGGATTCCTAGTGATAACACGACCCCTATCAACCACATCTCCCCCGATCGTCACGGCCATCAATGTGGGTTTAAGGGTGGACGCTAAACGTCGGTCACATCATTCATGCGACTTGTGCTCGATCTTTCGACCATCCGTGTTCCGAGGCCATGCTTCTCTAGCGTGCTAGGCTCGCTAACTCAACCTTAGTGTATTCGCTGTGCAACATGGCTTACACCCACTGTATGTGAACGTAGATATGTATGACACCCAGGCCTGTAACCCTAGATCGCCTCATATCGAAGAACTTTCTTGGTGGTGCACACTAAGGGGGAACACAATCATTGGTTATTTTAACAGGGATCATCTTATTAGGCTACCATCGAGTATCTAATACTAGCACACAATAAGACATACAAACAATAACATTGAATGTAAATGCTATGTGATATGGTCCTTCATGTCGTGATCTCCATCCGCCGTCAGCGAGTTCTGGCGCCAGGGTTCCGACGCCGTAGACACCAGGGTATCGGTGTCGTTTCGGCGTGGTAGTTTGTCATTGCCGTGACCATCTACTACTATGCAACAAAAGTTAATTACTTTACCTTTGCCACAACCATATCACAAAGCAACGCCCCCCTGCAAAACAAAGTTAGACGCCTCTACTTTATCTTTGCATGTTTTACGTGGCTGAATGAGCTTTCGCACAAGAACCGTTCTTACCTACAAACTTTCAGCACAACGCTGATCAAGTAGTTGTCTATACTACACCCCTTTCGGGGCCCTCTGTTGCAAATGGTATACCAACTAATTCGAGAGAGACAGACACCCCCCTAAGCCACTTTATACGGTACAAGCCGTATGTCAAGCGTGGACCAGTCTCGCGAATGAACGCGTAAAGTCTGTTGGGGGCCGCTTCATCAAGCATTACTGCGGTATACACAAGTACACGTGGGAGGGTAACAACTAAAATATCAACGCCCACACGCTACATCTCGTGTGTTCTACCTGTACTAGCATTACTACGCATAGATCTAGCTCTGATACCACTGTAGGGGTTCCGCGCATGAAAATAATAAAATTTACACTACGCCCCTGAACCCCTGAAGCTATCAGGACCTATCTATTAGTAATACAGTAATGGGAGGGGCTTTTCCGAACTTACCCTTGAAGACCGAAAAGCGTTGTCAACGCTCAGGAGAGCGTGGTTGATGTAGACGAGCCGAAGCCGACCTCAAGGTCGTGATGAAGTCCTTGCGCTCCTTCTGGCTCCAACGACTTGAGTGCCTCAAGTGCGACACCTCGCGGGGAGTTACACACGTTCGGTGCCTGACGATGACTCCCGCTTCCCCGATCCAGCAGCAGTTGTGGAAGTAGAGCTCCCGGATCCAAATCCCCGCAACGCGACGGCGCTCCGCGGTGAAGATGTCTCTCGCTCGCGCAGTCCAGACTTGGGACCACGGTCACGAGAGAGAGAGGGGGAGAGAGAAAATATCAATTGGAGGTCCTCCCAAAAGTGGGGAGACCTTTATTGATTATTGGGTGTATTTTTCTAGGCCAAATACCCCACTTTATATAGGGGGAGGGGAGGTACTACCTCCCCTCAAGTCCCGGGGTGGGACTAAAGGAGAGGAGGGGTTGGGGTGGCCGCCGGCCAGCCCTTAGTGGGGCCCACGAAGGGGCAAGGCCCAGCCAGCCTCCCCCTTGGTCCCTCTCCCCTTTCTCTTTTTCCCTAATGGGCCCTCTCCCTCTGGAATTGGCCCATTAAGCCTTTTTGACCTTTAATTGATTTTCTCTTTATTAAATAATTATGAATAAATGATTAAATCAACATTTAACATTCATTCACATATTATCTAATCTCCGTGGCCATGGAACACCTTCCACCTCCACTCCGGACATCCTCCGGACTTACCGAAACCCTTCCGGTTTTCTCCCTTCTTTTCTTCGGTGGTTCTACCGATCCTACAAATGCTCTCTAAGCATCATAAAGCCCTTAAGCGTGATACCCCATGGTTCGGGAACACTCCATACATGGTCGGGACACTCCCGCACCAATGATCGATAGAGGGACCTGGATGGCCATGTGACCCCTGTGCGTTCCACAAAGATCTTTCGTCGTTTGAACCGGGACAGTCGTGTCTTATTCCCTTTGTCACTCGATACTTGCATTGCCCGAGATCTGATCAATGACATCACCATGTCGTGTTCAATCTTGTTACTGAACAATGCTACTTGACTCGTTCCGACAAGTGATATCCCCGTGATCTAATCACACGCTGCGCAGCTATTGGATATAACTTCTCTGAGTGGGCCCTTGAGTATCTTCCCGTCACATGGACGGACAAATCTCACTCTTGACATATATTGCCTCTACGGTTTCCTCCGAATACCTGAACACACCTTTATAACCACCATTTTACCAGATGACGTTTGATGCTATCTAAGCACTCTCGGGAGACAGTGATTGATATAGTCTCACGGTCTAAGGAATAGTCTACGAGGGTCCTTTTCTAATCATCATAACTTGAACTTCGTGACATGATCGAATCATGATGTTTAGGTTGGGTATTGGTTCATCATCTCATTCTCAGAATGAGATGACCTCATTTCCAACTAGCATAAATGCCACATGATCAGGAAACATGATCATCTGTTGACCAATGAACCAGTGACTAGAGTTTCACTGGGAACCCCTGGTTTGTTTGTATATCACACGTGTATTGTTGTTTCCACTCAATACAGTTATAGCATGATATAAAACTTAATCATAAACTATATGAAATATGATAATAGTCCTTACTACTATTTGACTCTAGGGCATATTTCCAACACGCGGAGCTCACACTCCCGTTCCTCCCGGAAGAGGTAACCACTACGATTAGGCCATGAAGACCAACTTGGCCCCAGGGCCTCATGGTCTTCCGGTCGCCTTCTTTCAGACCTTTTGGGAGCAGCTTCAGCCGGCCATCATGCAGATGTTCCAAGATTTATATACTAGGACTCTTGTGATGTCCCGACTGAACTTTGGGGTGATTACCTGATCCCCAAAGTAGTGGGGGCCACGGATATCCGACAATTTAGGCCAATTACAGTGATCAATGTCATCCAATGGATCTTTGCAAAGGTCTGTGTAACAAGGCTCGCTCTAGTGATGGAGCGACTGACGCACCCCCTCCAGTTTGCCTTTTATAAAGAGACACTTTGAAAGGACATTTATTGTCCTAATCTGTTTTGGTGTTCGCTAACAACATGATGATCATTTTACTGTGTGTTAATATCTATAGGTCAATCTAATGAAAAGAGAAAGGGCCATAACATAGTGGGAAAATCCCTGGAGAAAACTTCCTAAAGAATCTAGACCAGAGTCTCCGGTGTGGTCCGGAGTTTCCTCGAAAGTCCCCGAAGTGGACTCAAGATGTAGCCCAGGGTCATTCTGTGTGGGGGTCCGAAGACAGACCGGATGTTGGCCGAAATCTCCGGTGTGGTTTCTTGGACCGGAGTTTCTAGTGTGGAAACACTGGAGTCTCCGGTGTCCCTGGTCCGGAGTTCCTGCTAAAGTCCTCGGAGTGAGCGACAAGTCAAGGCCCAGGTCATACAGTATGGTGGTCCGGAGACGGACCGGAGATGGGAAGAGTTTCTGGTGTAGACTGGAGTCTCCGGTCTACAAGAACGGATTCTCCTGTGTGGAAGTTCTCGAATGGGCATAAAACGGTCAGCAAAAGTGGAGGCTATAAATAGGGGACCTCATCTTCTACCTCCAGTTGCTCGTTCCAAAATAGAAAAGCATAACCATTAGAGCCACCAAAACTCCAAGATCTCTTCATCCAACCACCCAAAGTCGCTGATCTTTCGGGATTGAAGGAGGAGGCCTTGATCTACAGCTTCACCAAGAGAGATCTTCATTTCCCCCTCATTCACTTGAGGGCCCCTTGCTATAGGGTTTCATTGGAAACCCTAGGCCTTGTTTTGGTTCTTACAAGCTTGTCTTTGATTGTTGTGACAACTTGCTTGGATTCGGGAGCCTCCAATTAAGTTGTGGATATGTTCCTCGAACTTGTTGTAAGGGTGCCGGCTACCACCTTGAAGCTTGCCAATATAGTGGAAGCGTGAATCGATCCCCTTGGGGTGAGATTCACCGGAGAACAAGGGAGGCCTCTCGTGGCGTTGGTGGTTTGATACCACCCCCTCTCCAAACGTAGACGTACTTCCCCTCAAAAGGAAGGAACTACGGGAAATAATCCTTGTGTCTCTGTGTGCTTCATTTCGGTTACTTCTATCCTTTACTGCACCTTACTTGTATCTTGTTCTTGCTTAGTTAGTTGTGCTAGTGAGGCATATAGGTAAATTCACCTTAGTTGCATATCTAGAGAATTTACCTGTTGTGTCAAAACCTAACTTGAAAAAGAGTAAAATTTGAAGTAACACCTATTCACTCCTCTCTAGGTGCCCATACGATCCTTTCAATTGGTATCAGAGCCTCGACTCTTTATTCGGGCTTAACCACCTAAGAGAATATGGGCAACCCAAATGAAGGTGGAGAGGGTGAGGCTAGCACTTCGGTGACCATGATAGATCTCAAGAAGTTGGAAACAAGCTTGAGCTCTACCTTGGGCAACGAAATCCAACAGTTGTGCCAACTTGTTGAGCAACTTGTTATGGAAAAGTCAGCCTCACCACCTCCCTCTCAAGAGGAAACACCTCCTAACCCTAAGGCAAATGCTCTGGCTAAGACAATGGGTGAAGTAGTGGGGGATGAACATAATTCCACTAAATCCACCACCAAAAAGGGTGATGCAAAGGAAGAGCACCATGCGGTTCCCGGATGGTACTCTCCCGATCCTCCGATCCCTCATCCCCATATAAATAATAGAGGTGACCCACCCAAGTTAGCTGCACATATTTTTGCTCAATGGCAAGTTTTGATGAAATCTCATGTGCGTAGCTCTTGCATTGACTTGTGGAACATCATTGAAGAAGGACTCAAAATTGAGGATCCAACCAACTTGACAAGAAGAGAAGTGGTCAATAGTCAACTCAATGCCATCGCCTTGCACATGATTCAACTTGGGGTGGGACCAAAGGACTTTCCCCACATTGAGCACTACAATACCGCCAAGGAAGCTTGGGATGCTCTCATTGACTTGTTTGTTGGAAATGAGAGCATGAGAAGAAATAGATATGATGCCTTGAGCAATGAAGCTGAAGGTTTCTTTATGAAGGATGGGGAGGATCATGAAGACATGTATCGAAGACTTAAATCCACAGCCACCACCTTCAGAAATGTTGATGCCTCTCACATTGATGATGCTTGGATCAAGAGGAAGTATGTGAGTGCGCTCATGCCCTTTGAGCCCACTGACTTGAAAAGTCTCCAAGGAAGACACAACTACCATCTCATGACCTCCAATGAAGTTATGCAAGAGATGGCCGCCTTCAAGGTTGCTGCCAAGAATGCCAAAGATGCCCAAGCTCATGCCATTGGAATGAGTAGTGGTGTCAATCTTGCCTTGAAGGCCAAGGTTGTGGAGTATGATGAAGAAGAATGAAGTGATGATGCACTCACTATGAGTCACCCCAAAGATGTAAAGGTGTCTCATGGTGAATACATGGCCTTCTATGCGAGAAACTTTTGGAAAGATCCCGCTAAGGCCAAGATGGAGATGCAACGAAGAAGCAACCCAAGTGGTAGAAAAGAAAATGCTTCAAGATTGAGAACTTGCTTCAACTATGGTGACCGCTATCATTTTGTTGCCGGATATCCATATGAGAAGAGAGAACATAATGGTGGTGCACTCATATTGAAGAAAAATCCAAAGGACCCTTTCAAGAAGCCTTTTAACAAGAAGATGCCACCAACAAGAAGTCCGATCACAATGCATTGATAACACATGAAGAGTTATCTTCCGATGATGAGGAGGAGGAAGAAGAAGAACCAACGAATGGTGTGGCTGCCATTGCCACTACCTCTATATCCACCTTCTCCCTCTTTTATTCCCCAAATGAGAACATCTCCAACAAGAATGTCACTTGCCTTATGGCAAGAGCATCAGAGGTATTATTATCTCCTCTCTCCACCCCTATTGTCAATGATGAATTGAATGATGATATAACTCTTGAGGTGAAGGAGGAATTAGTTGCTTTCCATGCTTATATGACTAACTTGCAAGGGGAGCACAAGAAGCATTTTGTAAATCTCTTGAACCAACTTGCTCACACACAAGAGCTCCTTGATGAGAGATGTAAACTTGGGAGAGAGCATCTTCGTGAGATGGATGCTCTAACTAATGCTCTAGAAGAATAACAAGAGACTAGGGAGTCTCTTGAAGAAAAACTTGAAGGCCTCAATGAGGCAAATGATCGGATAGTAGCTAAACTCATTAAAGAACACGATCATGCCATTGCTAAGTATAAAAATGCTAAAAAGGACAAGATTGAGTTTGGTGTTGTTCATGACAAACTTGCCGATGATTATGAGAAGCTTAACAAGGCTCACAAGGCATTGGAAAGTGATATCGTGACTCTCACAAAGTCTTGTGAACAACTTCAAACTCAATTGACTAATGTTGCTTCACCTAGTATTTCAATTCCCTCTAGTAGTATGAACATCCTTGAAGAAAATGCTAGGTTGAAGGGGGAGCTTACAAAGGCAACCTTCCCCAAAGGTAACAAGTCTCTTGATGACCTTTTGAGTAAGCAAAGGCCAAATAATGAGAAAAGAGGTCTTGGCTATGTATCCAAAGCCAAGAAGAAGAACAAGAATAAGAAGGCTAAGCCCACACAAGCAAAAGACAAGACCATTATGGGTAGTAATACCCCAAGTGGCAAAACTATGTCAGAAGATGACTTTGCGGGAACTGCTAACCCTCACTATGTCTTAATGTGTAATTATTATGGTGATGTTTATGCATAATATGTTGGTCATTTGATGGTTATATTGCTTGGTCTATTTGGGTTCCAAAGACCCTTATCACTAACAAAAGAGGACCCATTGAAAATGGGTACCTAAAAACTAGCTTGATCTTTTGTAAAACTATGCATCTGGAGGGTCAAAGTGGGTGGTTGATAGTGGTTGCACAAGTCATATGATTGGAAGCAAGGTAATAATGACGGAGATAAGGGCAAATCAAGATCATATAACTGTCACATATGCCAATAAGTCAAAATCTCAGGTAATGGGTCTTGGCAAAGTCGTGGTTGCACACGATGTTACTCTCGTGGACGTCATGCTTGTTGAGACTCTTGGCTATAATTTACTTTCAGTCCGTGCCCTTGGCAAGATGGGTTTTGCCATCTTTATTGATAATGATAGTGCGGTTCTCTTGTGGAGCAAGACTCTAAAGGTCGCTTTCATTTGGTACGTCGAAAATGACTTGTATGTTGGTGGACTTTTCGGGAAAACCACTACAAGTGCGATGTTCTTATTCGGAAAGGCCGATGTGGGTTGGTTATGGCATCGCCGACTAGCTCATGTCAATATGAGAACTTTGCAAAGCCTCCACAAGGGTGGCCATATTGTGGTACTAAAGGACAATGTTTGTTTTGCCAAAGATCATGTTTGCAGGGCTTATGTTGAAGGAAAGATGCATGATTCTCCCCCACAAGCCAAATAACATTATAAAGTCGAAGAGAATCTTGGAGCTCCTTCATGTGGATCTCTTTGGTCCTCCATCTCATGCTATCCTTGGTGGGAAGAAATATTGTTTGGTGATTGTTGATGAATACTCAAGATATTCATGGGTATACTTCTTCAATTTGAAGAGTGAGACCCAACAATGCTTCATCGACTTCGTCAATATGGTTCAACGTCAATATAATGTGCCCATGCTAACAATAAGAAGTGACAATAACACCGATTTCAAGAACTACACATTAAATGGTTTTCTTAGTGACGAGGGGATAAAACATCAACATTTCACTGCATATACCCCTCAACAAAATGGTGTAGCTGATAGGAAGAACCGGACATTAATGGATATGGCAAGGTCCATGTTGGCTGAGTTTAAATCTCCATACAATTTTTGGGCGGAGGCAATATCCACCACATAACATGCATCAAACCGGCTCTACCTTCGCAAAGAGTTGATCAAGACACCATATGAAATAATTACCGGTAACGATCCCAACATTTCATACTTCTAGGTGTTTGGTTGTAAGTGTTTCTATCTCATTAAAGCTGTTCGTTTGCCAAATTTGATTCCAAAGCTTTAGAGGGTATTTTTGTTGGCTACGGTATCGATTCCCACACTTATAGAATCTATGATAATCTATCCAGAATTGTCATAGAATCTTGTAGTGTGGTTTTCGAAGAATATGATGGCCCCCAAGAGGGGCATGTTGATGTTTGTGATGTAGATGATGAAATACCTCAAGATGCCATAAGAAGAATGGGTGCGGGGTACATCCGCCCCATTGAGGAACCTCTTGTGGCGGATCGAGAAGAACTATGCTCTACTCAAGTGGAGCCCTCATCTTCACAACTTCAACAACCTATTTTTGAGGGCAATGATGACCCAAGCTAAAGACAAGCTGAGAACCCTCACCATGTTGATCAGGCAGGGAGCTCCAGGCTAGATAGTCCAGCCTCTCCACTGACTGCATTGTCCAGCCCTTGCAGTCTGTTGCTCAATGCAGATTTATTCAGTCGGCTACAAGATCATCTCGAAGCCTTTCAAGTAGCTTGCCTGATCAACACCAAGATCAACCTGTACCTCATGTTGATGAAGCTGAACCCATTGTTGATCAAGGTTAAAATGAAGGTCAAGACGAGGATCAGAATGATGAAGAGATCCCTGCAAGGAACAAGAAGGAGATCTAAACTCGTCGCAAAGCTAGAGTGGACATAATGTTAGAAAGAAGAGAGCACACTCTTGAGAATGTTCTTGGTGATATAAGGAGTGGAATGTCCACTTGAGCTCAATTGAAGCATTTTTGTGAGCATCAAGCTCATATATCCATGGTGGAGCCAAAGAAAGTGTGGGAAGCTCTTGAAGATTCAGATTGGCTAGAAGCAATGTACAAAGAGCTCAACAACTTCGAGAGAAACAAATTATGGAAGTTAGTAGAAAAGCCCAAGGAGTGCCGCAATGTTATTGGCACTAAATGGATATTCAAGAACAAGCAAGATGAACATGGTATTGTTGTGAGGAACAAGGCAAGATTGGTAGCACAAGGGTCTCTCAAATTGAAGGCATTGATTATGAAGAGACTTATGCTCTCATGGCTCGCATTGAGTCCATCCGTATCCTTCTTGCATATGATGCACATCATAATTTTAAATTACAACAAATGGATGTGGAAAGTGGTTTTTTAAATGGTCATTTGCATGAGTTGGTTTATGTTAAGCAACCCCTAGGTTTTGAGGATCCCACCTTCCCAAACCATGTCTACAAACTTGATAGGGCGCTCTATGGACTTAAACAAGATCCATGTACTTGGTATGAGCACCTTAGAGAGTTTTTGTTAGACCGTGGATTTGAGGTTGGGAAAATTGATCCCACTCTTTTTACTAAGAAGGTTAATGGGGAGCTTTTCGTTTGCCAAATATATGTTGATGATATTATCTTTGGCTCGGCTAACAAAGCTTTTAATGATGAATTCTAAAAGCTTATGAGTGACAGGTTTAGGATGTCTATGATGGGAGAGTTGAGGGTATTCCTTGGTTTTGAGATCAAGCAAATAAGAGGAGGAACCTTTTTCAATCAAGCCAAATATACCCAAGACATGCTCAAGAGGTTCAACATGAAAGAACTAAATGGAGCTCCTACTCCCATGGCAACCAAGACTCATCTTGATCTTAACCCAAATGGTAAATATGTTGATCAAAAGGTATACTGATCCATGATTGGTTCTTTGCTTTACCTATGTGCATCTAGACCCGATATTATGCAAAGTGTAGGAGTATGTGCAAGATATCAAGCAGCTCCTAAAGAAAGCCACTTGATGGCGGTCAAAAGAATCTTTCGATATTTGGTTCATACCTCAAACTATGGTGCGTGGTATCCTAGGGTCTCAACATTCTCTCTTTGTGGATACACTGATTCAGATTGGGATGGTGATAAGGATGATATAAAATCAACCTCCGGGGCCTGCCAATTTCTTGGTAGGTCCTTAGTGTGTTGGTCTTCTAAGAAGCAAAACTGTATATCTCTCTCCACCGCCAAGGCTAAGTATGTGGCTGCAGCTAGTGCTTGCACTCAATTGTTATGGATGAGGAAAACTTTAAAGGAATATGGTGTCCATTGTTACAAAATGCCTCTTTTATGTTACAATGAAAGTGATATCAATATTGCCTATAATCCGGTGGACCATACAAGGACAAAGCATATTGAGATTTGTCATCATTTCATTAGAGATCATGTTGCCCGAGGAGATATTGAGCTATCCTATGTGTCAACCAAAGACCAACTTGCAGATATATTCACGAACCCACTTGATGAAGCAAGGTTTTGCTATTTGAGGAATGAGCTAAATATCGTAGATTCAAGGAGTTTGACTTGAGCATCTTGCATGCACACCTATTACTTGATCATTATGTGGTTTAGGTGTAGGCATGGAGATAGGGGGAGTTCGGTCCTAATCTATTAGGCTATCCCTCCCCCATAATGCCAAAATTAATAAAATCAATTATCTTAATATCATTTTGTGATATATGAGCGTCATTGATGAGTATAGGTTATGAACCCAAGGATAATTCTTCACGGTTTCATGCCTCACACTATGACATGGTGGCCTCGACCACCGCCCCCTTCATTATGAAGGGTTGGTTCTTGGTTCTATTTGATTTGGAGTTTCACTTGTCATTTAATTGGGATTTCATTGCCTATTTGGTTCTTCACAGTTTGGAATCTAAACCCAGGCCTTATACTCTCCCCTAAACACATTCCATCTCATATATGTCCCCAAATTTGAATCTGGCTAGTTTTGGTCGAAGAGGGCCGGAGATTCTGGTGTGCAAACACCGGAGTCTCCGGTCTGTTGGACCGGAGTCTGTGGTCTGGGACAGTTTCAGGCAGTGACTAAACGGGGTCGGGGTGAAAGAGTCACTCAGGACTCGATCTTCCACCCTCGACTCACACCTTCATGACCGCTGCCTCCTCCTCCAAAACTGCCGCCCAGAGGCTGTTTTGCCATAGGGATCCGTCGTGTCGCCGACCAGCTCCACCCTCTCCACCCCTGGGACATTCCCCACTGGTGGAATTGTTCCAATAGACAGATCTGGTACACTTATTCTCACCATGAACCTAGGGATCATCCCCTTTGTTTACTTTGAGTATTGTACTAATTTAGCCCACTGGAACCTCTTGTTTGTGTGCACTCTATCACATTAGTCTCATTCCCTTGCCCGATCTGCTAGAAATAAGTCCTCCCACAACCTCCTTGTGCAACTCGAAATCTCCAAACTAGAGATTCCGGTTCATCAGACCGGAGACTCTGGTCCGTCTGACTGGAAACTCCGGTCCAGGCCAGAGATTCCAGTGTTGCACTCTGGAGACTCCGGTGTTGCTTGCTTCTAGCACATCTTGCAAAGTTTTGAGATTGTTGTGTTCATCTCCGGGACATATGTGCTTACCCCCATGCTATCCCCCTCACTCTATGTTCACAAGTGGCTCTGGTTCTCGTCTTGGTCACACCAAGGCCAAGTCCAAGAGGGTAGATCCTCGGTTTGATGAGGAAGTTGGTTAGTATGTGATCCCTCCATCCAACCGCAGGCAGCATCTCAGAGATGCTGAATATATGAGAAAGAACCAAGAGCGCATAGAGGAGGAAAACCGTGCCAAGAGGGCTAAGTATGACAATTTGCAATCCCTTGCCCACATGACCAAGAAAGAGTTATGTGACCTGTGCAAGACAGACTTCTATGAGCTGCCTAGGACCAGTGATGACCCATGTTATTGGAGGAAGTAGCAGAAAGTGTTCATGACTGATATCTATAGCAAACTCACCAAGTCTCCTGTTTTCCCTCAAAGGTATATGGAACTCGAGTACATGCGTGCCAACAACTACTTTGAAGATGCTCTGTGGATTATAGAGAAGCTTGGGCTGCATGGGCTCATAGAGCTCCGAGAAAATTATAGCATTACTCTTGTCCAACAATTCTATGCAACTGTTGTGTTTGGGACTGATCAGGCAAGGACCATGACTTGGATGACTGGCAATGTCTGCTGCACTGCTAACTTCTTTGACTTTGCCAGGGCCATCAATGAGACTTTCTAGGGTGTGCCTATTCATATTGGGCACCGGATGCATGACGCTGCTCTTGGCGAGAGCAAGACCAAGTTGGCACCTCTCTATGGTAGCAAGGGTGTCGTCGGTGAGGCCAAGGGCCTCAAGCCTCTCTATAACTTACTATTGAGGATTTTTCATCACAACATTTCCCCCAATGCTGGCAATGATGATACCATTAGGTGTGGCCTTGTCAACTTGCTCCACCATTCTCACAAGGTATACTATGCTGACCCTGTGCTGAAGGATATGCTATTGACATTATGGATTTCATTTTGAGGAGATGCACCATGATATTCTCTTCAAAAAGTCTCCCCCATATGCTGCTCTTGTGATGAGGCTTATCAATACTCAAGCCCATGGTTCACCTCTTTCCCTTCCTCCCAACTTTACGGAGCATGCCCTGGTGTGTCTCCAAAAGAAAGGGAAAATGGGTCCTGCTCCTAGGCAGCCGTTTGAGAGTGAGGATGATGAGATTTCTGAGGCTGAGCAGGCTCCCACTCCACCAAGGGGATCTCGGAGGAAGAATGCCTCCAATGTTCCCATGGCTCCTATCACACGTGAGTTTGTTCAGGAGAAGGTCAAGAAGGCGTCTTTCTAGGAGAAGACACTTTGCCGCATGAATGTGGACATCCGCAAGGGACAACATGAATCATACAAGAGCAACTGTAGAATTGAGAAGCTCCTCAAGGAAATCAAGGCTTAAGGAGAAGAAGAAGAGGAAGGGAAGTCAGAATACAATGATGAGCATGGGGCTGAACCATCTGTAGAGTTAGACCACACACTCTCCTTTGGTGCCTGGAATGCTATGTGACGTGGGCATACCTTATAGGTACTTGAGTTTGGTATATACGACCTGATCTGGCAGAAGCCCACGACGTTATCAGGGCACAATCCAGGGTTCGGGTGACCTACGGAGACTCCGACTGCTTGCGGCACAAGGCAAAGCTTAAGATAGAAAGTTTAAAGGGGCAAACCCTAAATTGTAACTGACTCGACCTGCTACCCGAGACCTAGCCTATCTATTGTAAGGCTTGGAGGGGGCGGCGAGGAGGACACTCACAACCCTAGTTTCCACAACCTCGCCAGATTGCATCTGCGCACCCCTGTAACTTTCGACTCCGTTGATGATTCCAAGAGCAGACAAGCAGGAGTAGGGACCTCTACAAGGCCTGAACCTGGGTAAACCTTGTGTCCCTGTGTGCTTGTTTGCTAGCCGATTGATACCTCCAGTGCTCCCTCCTTCTCCAAAACCCAAGTCCATAACAATGGGCATTGATGAGTTTAACCCTCGTCAATTAACACCGTCTGTGGGAACTGGGGGTGTTGATGTCGCGGCTTCTTCGGCCCCGTCAACCACGATCTACAACTCTGCAACAGCAGGGATTCGCCTCCTCTTCAGTGCCTTCAACTTCATCGTCCACACGCCGGACACTCGCCGGACTTTCGAGTCCATGGGCGAAGGGCCTGGCGATCGGGAGCTTACGCTTCCAAGTTGGTCAGCTGGGCACACTTCGCCTCCCTGCACAGCCCACGGTTTCTGCGATTGCTCCAGCATCATGGTTTCCACCACCGTTGGCACCCTGAGCGAACTCAACGCCCTGACAACAGTCGGGAACGCGATCAGCGACAGCAGTTGCGGATCCGATCTCGGCGATCTAGCCACTAAAGATGGAGCCTACGGCTCTGGATCTGAAAGCTGCGGAAGCAACAACCTCCGCAATCACTACATGTGCAACGTCATCAACACAAGCGACACCAGCGCCAGTCACAAAAATGCCGGCACTGGTCTGTCCAACGGCGGCATCCCAGTCGCGAACGGTGGTCCCGCCAATGGCGCACCCACCAACAATGGGACAGAAGGAGACCCGCATCTCACGGCGAATGAGTGCACCGAAGAGTATGTGCTGATCAAGCTCAACGACAACGAGTGGGCACGCGGTCAAGAAGCTCTGCGGGGTAATCCCCTGCCTCCTAACTCATTGCAAGACATGCTGATGGGTTACCATTGGCTTCTCAAGGAAGAGTACAAGTGCCAACAACAAGTAATCGCGCAACTCGATGCACACAGAAAGGCGGTGGACAAGTCGAGCCTTCGGCGGGCTCAGCTCTCTTTCATGGGAGGATCCTCCTCCAAGAGGAATGACTACGTGGCAGCCAAGAGGTGCTCTCGACTGGCCCACCTCACTGACAAGGAGCGAGAAGAAGATGCGAGAGTCCTCGACTTCTCGTCCATGATGGTGGATATGCGAGGCAACGTGCTTCCAAAGACACCACAAGTGGCGGTGATGGCATCCACCATGTACCTCCTCAACAACCAGCCTCCGGCTGGAGATCTGCGAGCTGCCATGCACCGATCTATGATCGCAGGCTTGGGGCTAGTCGAAGCTTCCCTCATCAAGGATCTAACGCCGGAGCCGAAGAAAAACAAGGTTGTGGCCAAACGCTACTCTTCGCCCTCCTCCAACAATGATAGCCACGACTTGTCTCGACGTCGCTGCTCACGACGGCACGACCAATGTGCATGATGACATCACACAACGCAAGGTCGATAAGATGCACGCAAGGCATGCCCGTTCAACTGACTCAGAGGACGATGGGATCGAGCTCTGCGGCTCTAGCTGCTTTAGCAGAGCCATCAGGCAGAAGCGAATGCCTAAGGGGTTCAAACTCCCATCAAAAAACCTAAAATTCGACAGCCTGCAGGACCCGAAGGTCTGGCTAGAGGACCAAATCTCCTCCGTCAGGCTACATGGCGGAACCACAAGCATGGCGATGCAATGCCTCCAGCTACAGCTGCAAGGTTCCGCCCGTGCGTGGCTCAACAATCACCTGCGTGGATCCATTCACAGCTGGGAAGAGCTAGTTTACAGCTTCGTGCGCAACTTCAAGGGCACTTACAAAAGGCCCGCATCAGTCGAAGAATTGCACGGCTGCTAAAAGAGGACGGGTGAGTCGGTGCACTCGTACATCTAGAGATGGTCCATCATAAAAAATTCTGCGGAAGACATCTCTGAGGATCGTGCAATCGACGCGTTCAATGGCGGCGTACGCCGCAGAGAGATTAGAGAGGAGCTAGGCTGCTCGAAGCCAAAGACAATCGACCACCTGATGGAGATCACGAATAGGTGGGCCGATGGAGAGGACTCAGTGAAAAACCGTGTCCACTCCGATGATGACGACGACCTCGGCCACAGACACGATCGTCGAGGAAAACATCAGATGCGCGGTTACGATGACCGCAAAGAGGTCGACATGGTCGCAACCAGCTACACCGACAAACACGACGACAACCGCAACAACGGATACCACAGCAGTGGATACCGCGATAGCAGAAAGACCACGCAAGTGTGGCAACGCCGCACTGATACCTCCAAAACGTATCTACTTTCCCGAACACTTTTGCTATTGTTTTTCCTCTAAACTTGTGTGATTTGGATACAACTAACACGGACTGATGTTGTTTTCAGCAGAATTACCTTGGTGTCTAGTTTTGTGCAGAAAATCAACTATCAGGAAAAATCCCGGAAAATATGCCAAAAATCCTATTTCACTAGAAGACTCACGGAGCTAGAAGACGAGACAAAGTAGGGCCATGAGGGGCCCACACCACCTGGCCGCGCGGGCCAGGCCAGGCCGCGCCTGGGGGTGGTGTGGCCGCCTCGGCTGCCCCTCGACTTCCCTCTTCGCCTATAATTTGCCTCTTGACCTAAAAACCAAGGGGGGTTCGGTGTTTTTCCAGAAAGAGTTCCGCTTCGCCACCACCACCAGATTCTGCGATTCGGACCCAGAAACTCCGTTCTGGCACCCTGCCAGGACAGGGAATTGGAGGAGATCATCGCCATCATCATCACCATCGCTTCTCCATCGACCATCCATGTTTCCCCCATCTATGAGTGAGTAATCCCCTGCTGTAGGCTGTGGGGATGGTAGGGATTGGATGAGATCGTTCATGTAATGGCATCAGATTGTTAGGGCATGGTGCCTAGTATCTATTATTAGTGCTTTTTGACTTTGTTGCAACTTGTTATGCTTAATGCTTGTCACTAGGGCCCGAGTGCCATGATTTCAGATCTGAACATGTTATTGATTCATTATGACAGTATTGTTTATGGTCTTACCTGAAAGTTGTATACACATATTGTTGTCCGGAACCAAAGGCCCCAAAGTGATAGCAATCGGGATAACCGAAGGGAATGGCTTTAATGTGAGGATCACATGTGTTCACAGAGTGTTAATGCTTTGCTCCGGTGCTCTATTAAAAGGAGCACCTTAATTGCCAGTAGTTCCCTTGAGGCCTCGCTACAAACGGGCTGGCAGGACAAAAGATGTTGTGCAAGTTCTCACTGCGAGCACGTATGACTATATATGGGACACATGCCTATGATTATTTAGTACTTGGATGTTTTATGTTATTTATCTGCAAATGCCCTATGTCTTGATTGCCATATGAATTGTCTTGTCCATGCAACGCCCGTCCGTCCATCCCTATGCCTACCGCGCTTTAATCCTACTATCTACTGCTATTGTTACTACTGTATTTACTTTTACTACTGCTATTACTTTGCTATTGCTACTATAAAACTGTTGCTACTAATAAACTATTGTGATCAAGATTGTTTCGAGGTGCAGCTAAATTGACAACTCAGTTGTTAAGGCTTATAAATATTCTTTGGATCCCCTTGTGTCGAATCAATAAATTGGGTTTCACTTCCCTCGAAAATACTACGATACACCCCCTATACTTGTGGGTCATCACGCACTCGCGAAGAAGGACCCGCAACATCCATCCAGAACAAACTGTCCGGACTGTGCAACGTGTACTTCTACATCGACAAGCATGATGGCAAGAAAAAGTCCAGCCACCTCCTAAAGGACTGCTGCGAGTTCCTCAAGCTCCACGAAGGCCCGGCTCAGATGAATCGTGATGCGATTAACCAAGGCTATGGAGTTGCCCCGGGCGCTGTGGCACATGGAGCTCCTCCACCACCACCAGGTCCGCCACCACCTACGGTTGCACCAGTCCAGAACCATGGAGGCGAGCCATACCCCCAACCACTAGGGAACATGGGGATGATCCAGAAGGGCCGCCCCTCAAATCGAGTGCAGAAATCGATCACTCGCAAAGTCAATCTGGCGATGAACTCTCCGCCCTCCACCATTGAATACCTCAGTGGCAGCGAGTCCTGCATCACCTTCGACAAGAGCGACCACCCACGTCAAGTTCCTCTCCTAGGACACTGTCCCCTGGTGCTCGAGGCACAGATTGGAGGCTTCAAGATGAGTCGTGTCTTCATGGACGGCGGAAGCAGCATCAACCTCATGTTCGCAAGTACCTTGCACACAATGAGGATCCCTCTGACATGTCTGGAAGTTTCAGACATGACGTTCCACGTCATTGTCCCAGGGAAGGGCGTGTACCCCCTAGGCAAGATCAACCTCAATGTCATATTTGGCACGCCGCAAATCTTCCGACAAGAGTGCATCGACTTTGAAGTTGTCGACTGGCCCTCTTAGTACCACTGCATCCTCGGACGTGTCGCATTCGCGAGGTTCATGGCGATGCCACACTACGCCTACTTGCAGATGAAGATGCTGGGCCCAAACGGCATTATCACAATCAACGGAAGCTTCGAGAGGTCCGACAACTGTGATAGGGAATTCAACAGAATCTCCTAGTCTTTCGGCATGCAAGAGGAGCTGGCGAGGTTAAAGGAGTCGACAGACAACAGTCTACCTCCCCTGATCAAGCCAAGCTCACTCGACCAATCCTTCGACACGTTGGTACACACCAAGAAAGTCCAGGTCCACCCAACGGACCCGACCAAGACGGCCCTGATCGCCAACAACTTGAGTCCCGCATAGGAACTCGCGCTCGTCAAATTCCTCCGTGAGAGCTGGGAAATCTTCGCTTGGTGTCCAGCGGACATGCCAGGAGTTCCTAGGGATTTCGCCGAGCACTCACTCAACGTGAATCCTGATGCATGGCTAGTCAAACAAACAATACGGCGACTGTCTGAACCAAGGGCAAAAGCGGTCGGTATGGAAATCAACAGACTCCTCGACACAAGATTCATACGCGAGATCAAGGAAAGCACTTGGCTCACAAATCCAGTGCTTGTGCCTAAAAATGACACAGATATCCTGCGGATGTGCATGGACTTCACCTCCTTGAACAAGCATTGCCCGAAAGATCACTTCCCATTGCCAAGAATCGATCCAATAATCGACTCCACTGCGGGATGCGAGCGCCTCTGCTTCCTCGATGCCTACTAACGCTATAATCATATTCGAATGAAGGAGGAAGACCAGGAGAAAACGGCGTTCGTAACACCCTTTGGTGTGTTCTGCTACACAACGATGCCCTTCAGGCTGTAGAATGGAGGAGCCACATATCAGCGGTGCATGCAGGCCTGCCTCAAGAACTAGCTTGGTTGTAATATCCAAGTCTATGTCGACGACATCGTTGTCAAAACCAAGGAGGAAGCCTCATTACTCGACGATCTCCGTGAGACCTTCGATAACCTCGATCGCTACCGGATCAAGCTCAATCCAAACAAATGCGCCTTCGGAGTACCATCTGGGCAACTGCTCGGGTACCTCATCTCCGCGAGGGGGATCGAGGCAAACCTAAAGAAAATAAGGCCATACTGGCCATGGAGAAGCCGAAGAACATAAAAGGCGTCCAACAACTGGCGGGGCGGATCACGGCGCTCAGTTGATTCATCAGTCGAATGGGCAAAAGGCAATGCCCTTCTACCAACTTCTCCGCAAAGCTGACAAATTCGAGTGGACAGACAAAGCACAGGAAGCATTTGAAGACCTCAAGCGTCTACCTACCACCTCGCTAGTATTGGTAACGCCTCGCGAAAAGGAGCCGCTGGTGCTATACATCTCCGCCACCAACCAGGTGGTCAGCACTGTGCTCGTGGTGAAGCGAGCTGAAGAAAATAAAGTCCACAGGGTACAACGCCCAGTCTACTACCTCAGCGAGGTGCTCACGCCAAGAAAACAGCGATACCCGCATTATCAGAAGATGGCATACAACATCTTCATGATAGCCAGGCGACTATGCCATTACTTCCAGAAGCACCCAATCGTAGTGGTGAACGACACGCCACTTGGGCACATACTCAATAATCCGGACACCACCGGACGAGTCGCGCTCTGGGGAATAGAGCTGTCTCCATGAGACATCACATACGAGAAGCGCGACGCGATCAAGTCACAAGTTCTCCCGGACTTCCTCGTGCACTGGATGGAGAACCAGCTCCCCGACAAGCCAGATATGTCCTACCTATGGACAATGCACTTCGACAGGTCCAAGCGCAAGGAAGGAGCTAGCGCAGGCGTCATCCTGACATTGCCTCAAGGCGACAAGATGAGGTACGTTCTGCGAATGCAGTTCACAACCTCCAACAACAAAGCTAAATATGAAGCCTTGCTCCACGGGATGCGTATGGCAAAAGCCTGCGGCACCAAGCGACTCGTCATCTACGACGACTCCAAACTGGTGGTCAACCAAACAATGAACGAGTGTGATGCTCTCAGCGACAACATGATCGCCTACCATAATCTCTACGACGCACTAGAGGGGCACTTCGACGGCTGCGAGCTGCGACACGTCGACCGCGAGAGCAATGAGGAGGCGACATACTCGCCAACATTGGTTCCACCTACACCCAAGTGCCACCCGGAGTATTTCTAGAGCGCATCTGTGAGCGCTCCATCAAGCCAAAGGCTACAGAGCCTAAAGCCAGCACGACAAAGGACTCGGGGGGCTATGCCACCGAGCGAGCCCATGGCACTCGACAACATGGAGCCAGACACAGGACTCGAAGGCCCCATGGAGGTCATGATGATCGAGCCATCCTAGACACAACCTTACATTACATACCTGCTTAGCAAAATGCTGCTAGATGACCCGACTGATGCACGTCACATAGCGCAACAATCCAAGGAATTCGCCCTCATCAACAGCGAACTGTACAAGCGCAGCATCACACGAGTCCTTCAGCGATGCGTCTCCAATGGGGACGCAAGAGCCATTCTCCTCGACATACACGAAGGCACTTGCGGGCACCACGCCGGCAGTCGCGCCCTCGTCGCCAAAGCTCTACAAGCTGGATTCTACTGGCCAATGGGCATGCGTGATGCTAAGGACATCGTCCAGCGTTGCAAGGCCTGCCAGCGATTCGCGGACAAACCGCACGCACCTGGCGCGGAGCTCAGGCCAATACCTGTGGCCTGGCCCTTTGCGCAATAGGGACTCGACATGGTCGGCAAGCTCCAGAAGTCCTCACCTGGAGGATAAGTCTACCTCCTCATCATAGTCAACAAGTTCACCAAGTGGATTGAGGCCATGCCGGTGACGAATCAATCAGGAGCCAACGCCGTTAAATTTTTCGAATCTATCATATTCCGGTTCTGGGTGCCACACGGCATCATCACGGACAATGGCACAAACTTCACCTCGAAGGAATTCCAAGGTTTCTGTGAAAAACTGGGGATCAACATCAGCTATGCCTCCATGGCACACCATCAGACCAACGGTCAAGTCGAAAAGGCCAATGGCCTCGTATGCGGTGGAATCATGAAAAGGCTCCTTCAGCTACTCGAAAGAGCTGTAGGATGCTGGCCCGATGATACATTGCAAATGTATCTATAATTTTTGATGTTCCATGCTTGGTTTTATCTACTTTCTTGTGTTTTGTTCCAACTTTGGAGTACTTTTTATATGATTTCTTGGACTAACCTATTAACAAGATGCCATAGTGCCAGTTGCCTGTTTTCTGCTGTTTTTGGTTCCAGGAAGTCAGAAAATGAATATTCTCGGAATTGGACGGGACAAAAGCCAAAGTTACTATTTTCCCGGAAGACTCACGGAGCCAGAAGGAGAGTCGGAGAGGGGCCATAGGGTGGCCACACCACCCCTAGGCGCGAGTCCACCTAGGCCATGCCAGGGCATGGTGTGGGCCCCCTGGCCGTCCACCAACCTTGCCCTTTGTCCTATAAGAGCCTCCCGATACCAAAACCCTAGATAGTTAATCAGAAATCCAAGAAAAGTTCCGCCGCGCCGCCGCCACCGAGGGGAGATTCGGGGGACAGAAAGTATCTGTTTCAGCACCCTACCGGGACGGGGAAGTGCCCCCGGAGCCATCTCCATTGATCTCCACCGCCATCTCCATCAGCGTTGCTGATTCCCATGACGATGAGGGAGTAGTTCTCTCTCGAGGCTAAGGGTTCTACCGATAGCTATGTGTTCATCTCTCTCTCTATGCATGATCTTATTGAGATCATGAGCTTGTAATCTATAGATCTACCTTGCTACTCAAGTGCTTTAATAGATCTCTGCTCTCCCCATGTGTGTGAAGTTGATAGTGTGCACACCATGGTGGCACTTAGGCTAGAGATTACAAATACTTGTTATGAGTTATATTTGGAGTTGGATGTCTTTATGAAATTGTGGTGTTTGTTGGAACCATCTAGAGCTCAAGGTGACAGTGTGGGGTTATCTAGATGGGAAAGGCTTACTTTGAGGTGTGTTGTTATAGCCCTACCATCGATTAGAGTGTCCAACCGGAGAGTAGTTAAGAGTAGTATCATAAAGAGAAGATATTTATATGAGAGTGTTCACTAGTGAAAGTATGATCCCTAGGCCTTGTTTCTAAGCATTGATACACCGTTTGCAATTAGATCTGTTACATGTTTGCCTGCTTCCATCTTTATGTCAGTTTGCCTTTAGTCTCTTTCACGCCATCAAGCTATTTTCTATCACTGTTACCACTTATAATTATCAATACCACTTGT
The DNA here is from genome assembly GCA_916181665.1 of Avena sativa. Classification (NCBI taxonomy): domain Eukaryota; kingdom Viridiplantae; phylum Streptophyta; class Magnoliopsida; order Poales; family Poaceae; genus Avena; species Avena sativa. The sequence continues at coordinate 523,006,434 of OV702287.1, read as the reverse complement.
ATTTCACTATCTCTTCACCGAACTAGTGCACCTATACACCTGACAAGTGTATTAGGTGTGTTGGGGACACAAGAGACTTCTTGTATCTTGATTGTAGGGTTGCTTGAGAGGGGATACATTTGACCACTTCCTCCCTGAGTTCGATAAACCTTGGGTGATCCACTTAAGGGAAAACTTGCTGTTGTTCTACAAACCTCTGCACTTGGAGGCCCAACAACTGTCTACAAGAATAGAAGTCCGTAGACATCAAGCTATTTTCTGGCGCCGTTGCGGGGGAGGTAAGGTAAAAGGTATTCACACCGAAGGATTAAAGAAGAAGAACCTCCCATGGCAAACGCCTATTTTCTGGTAAAAGGTACTCACATCCTCCGGTGTGAGTGCTCGAAGTTATTTCCTTTAGATTCTGCAATTTTGTCTTTTTGTTTCTTGTTTTCACTAGTTAGGCTTAATGGAAAACAACAACAAAATTAGAGAGCTTTATAGTATTTATCTTGAGTTAGGACATGAAGTGTTTGAAGAGAAAATTAAAAAACCCATGGAACTTTATTTGCATGCTAATAGCAATGTTGTTAGTATGAATTCTTTGGACACCATTATTGCTAATGCTATGGAAAAGTCTAAGCTTGGGGAAGCTTGTTTTTATGAAGATGATCTTTTTAGTCCCCCAAGCATGGAGGAGAAAATTTACTTTGATGATACTATGCCTCCAATTTATGATGATTACAATGATGAATATGATATTTTCAGTCCACCTACCATTGAGGAGAAAATTAATGATTACAATATGCCTCCTATATTTGATGATTATGGTGATGAGAATAATAATGACAGCTATTTTGTTGAATTTGCTCCCACTACAATTAATAAGAATGACTATGCTTATGTGGAGAGTATTAATTCTTTTATGCATGTGGCTCATGATAAGAATGTTTTATGTGATAGTTATATTGTTAATTTTATTCATGATGCTACCGAAAGTTATTATGAGAGAGGGAAACATGGTTTTATTCATCTCAAGAATATTAAGTTTCCCCTCTTTATGTTGAAAGTCTTGAAGTTGCACTTGTTTTGCTTTACTATGCTTATTGCTTTGTGCTTTCATGACTTGTTTCTTTACAAGATTCTTATGCATAGGAAGTGGGTTAGACTTAAATGTGTTTTGAATTTTCTTCTTGATGCTCTCTTTTACTTCAATTCATATTTCTTATGTGAGCATCTTCTCAAATTATCATGCCTAACTTAAAGGCGTTAAAGAAAAGTACTTATTGGGAGATAACCCAAAAGTTTTAGATGAGTCTTGGAAGTTATTACCTCTGTAATAACCGCTCCTTATCCTTTTTATTTGCTTTTTGTGCCACGAGTAACCTCTAATGAGAGAGAAGTAATGATTGGGAAAGTTGCTGTCCTGAAACAGATTTCTGTGCTTTACCGTCAAAAATCGTGTAAAATCTCTGAACGTCTTTTTGCAGCGTGAATTTTTTTGCTTCTGACCCAGGTTGTTATCTAACTTTCGTTAGTTCAACACTTTTTGATTTGAGCAACAGAAGGTCTTCGAAAAAAATTCGTCGTTACCTGCTGGTCTGTTTGGACAGATTTCTGCCATTATTTGCATTTGCTTCTTGTTGGTTCCTTTTTGGGTTCTCTTTGGGGAATTGAGCTTTTTGAGGGAAGTGCTACAGTAGCTAGTGTTATAATGGAAGTTTATTTGGTGTTAGAACTGAACCTTAAGACCTATTTATCTTAAGTGCACTAATGTTGCTAATAAAGATCGTGTGAAGTTTTGTATGAAGGAAAAATTTCAGGTGTATGGAAGGAATGAGTAATGAGATGAAGGATGGACTAAAGCTCAAGCTTGGGGATGCCACGCGTGTCACCCCAAGAAATATCCAAGAAGTACAAGCGTCAAAGCTTGGGGATGCCCAAGGCATCTCCTTCTTCATCAATAAAAATCTCAGGTTTCTTCCAAACGCTTTATTTTTATTGTTTCATGCACAGTTGTGTTGTTCTTGGAGCGTCTTTTTTTTCATTTTCGTTTTGGTTTTTCGTTTGTTTGGTTTTCTTAGTTTGCTGAATAAATTGGTTGGACCCCCTCTTTCATGCATTGGTTTTCATATAGTTTGGTTTGGTTTGGAAAAGAGTAGGAAGTTCATGCTTATGTGGTAAAAAGAGCTTGTTTTTGACTGTGGCCTATGCTTTGTTATGCCATGCTTGATATTGTTTTGGCTTTATGCTTAGTATTCTTTGCTGTAGCATGACTAGTTATAAACAATTGAGATTGCTTAATGTGCCTTGGATGAATCATGCGTTGTTTTAGCATATTAAAGCATAGTATAGTGGTATTCTCCTTTGATGCTTTATTTGGGTTAACTTGGCGCATGCTCACACCATGTTATGACTATCTCAAGTCACCATAGCCTTTATGATCCTTTAGTTTTCAACTTGTAGTATCACTTTATGCTTTGATCAATGATGTTTTGTCGCTCTACATGATTATGGCCATTATTGCTCTCTTAGTTTGTCGCTCCCAGTCTTTTGCTAGCCTCCACAACAAAGTATGAGTTCCACTCATGCATCCAACTCCCTAAACCAAGTTATTCCAAAGAGTCCACCATACCTACCTACTAGCTTATGCTATTCCAAGTATATTCATGCTTTTGTTTACCTTCCGAATTAAACTTGTTATGAGAAAACTAGTGATTAAAGCTCTCACGAACTTGATGGCACACTTTACTTTTTGCTTCTAATAATCTTGAACCATTGTGTCGTCTATGTTGTATATGCTTGCACTTATTTGTTGGGAATTAGCAGAACCATTCTTTCATGGGGAACGCTTTCAACATTGCACTTGGTACTTGTACCTAGTTGATATCATGCTCTTTTGTATATGGATGTCGTCGGTGTGAAATGAAAGGGGAGCTTGTAAGTCCATGGAGTTATGTATATGTGTTAGAGAAACGCCTGGGCCGCTGGTCTAATCCATGATGACATGGTGGAAACCTGCAGCGTAACCATAATGAGCTGTCTATGAAGCATTCTTCTTATAAAAAAAGAGTCCTATATTGAGAAAAGAGAAAAAGAAAAAAAGATTATGAAAAGAGGAAAGAGAGAAAAAAGCACCATATTCCCATGGTAAATAAGAAGATTGCTAAGATGCTTATTGTCTGCTTGCCTTGTCATTTTGATATGGGGATTCTTCCGTATCATCGGGCAAGGGGTACCCCGTTGGCGGTTCTCTATGATACACATGTACTTACGATGACAAGAACTTACCGATGACTAAACTTGAGTAGCATGAGGAGCGGCCCTCGTATTCAAGGGACATGAGATTTCTAACTTATACTTCGTCAAGCATGTACACAATAGTTTGTGCACTTTAACCTTAATCACTTCAAGATGCTTATGATAGGGGCCATGAGAGCTGAAAGCTAAAAAGTACCATAATTTTTGGAAGCTCTTTATGAAACTTGAATCTCTACTTCCTTCTTTAAAGGCCTTTCTTTTACTTTTATATTGAGTCTCCACCTTCTATCTTTATGCACCCACTTTGAGAGCATAGTGGTCATTCTTAGTTCTATGTGCATTGTCCCAAGACTAGTTGATTGATGCCTAACTTGATATTGCTTGTTTTAAACTATTTGTATCTAGTCACTCTTATGAACTTTGAAGGTGTCCTATGCATTTATGTTTGCTACTCTATGAGGGACAAGCTGAATGCCATTATGCTATGTTTTCTTTATGTGAAACAAACAAACGTCTTGCAAAGCATTGTTATTCATGAATCTTTTGTTTGTGCCTTTTCATGTTGCATCATAGTTTCTTTGTCTTAATGCTAGAACTTTGTCTTTCATGTTATGATTGAAGTACTATGATCCCAGCTTTGAATGTTTTACAAATACTTTGATCAAGTTTATGATGGTGCATGTCACCTCAAAAATTATTCTTTCTTTTTATCACTTACCTACTCGAGGACGAGCAGGAGTTAAGCTTGGGGATGTTGATACATTGCAAATGTATCTATAATTTTTGATGTTCCATGCTTGGTTTTATCTACTTTCTTGTGTTTTGTTCCAACTTTTGAGTACTTTTCATATGATTTCTTGGACTAACCTATTAACAAGATGCCACAGTGCCAGTTGCCTGTTTTCTGCTGTTTTTGGTTCCAGGAAGTCAGAAAATGAATATTCTCGGAATTGGATGGGACAAAAGCCAAAGTTACTATTTTCCCGGAAGACTCATGGAGCCAGAAGGAGAGTCGGAGAGGGGCCATAGGGTGGCCACACCACCCCTAGGCGCAGGTCCACCTACGCCATGCCAGGGCATGGTGTGGGCCCCCTGGCCGCCCACCGACCTTGCCCTCTGGCCTATAAGAGCCTCCTGATACCAAAACCCTAGATAGTCAATCAGAAATCCACGAAAAGTTTCGCAGCGCCGCCGCCACCGAAGGGGAGATTCGGGGGACAGAAAGTATCTGTTCTGGCACCCTGCCGGGATGAGGAAGTGCCCCTGGAGCCATCTCCATCGATCTCCACCGCCATCTCCATCAGCGTTGCTGATTCCCATGATGAGGAGGGAGTAGTTCTCTCTCGAGGCTAAGGGTTCTACCGGTAGCTATGTGTTCATCTCTCTCTCTCTATGCATGATCTTATTGAGATCATGAGCTTGTAATCTATAGATCTACCTTGCTACTCAAGTGCTTTAATAGATCTCTGCTCTCCCCATGTGTGTGAAGTTGACAGTGTGCACACCATGGTGGCACTTAGGCTAGAGATTACAAATACTTGTTATGAGTTATATTTGGACTTGGATGTCTTTATGAAATTGTGGTGTTTGTTGGAACCATCTAGAGCTCAAGGTGACAGTGTGGGGTTATCTAGATGGGAAAGGCTTACTTTGAGGTGTGCTGTTATAGCCCTACCATCGATTAGAGTGTCCAACCGGAGAGTAGTTAAGAGTAGTATCATAAAGAGAAGATATTTATATGAGAGTGTTCACTAGTGAAAGTATGATCCCTAGGCCTTGTTTCTAAGCATTGATACACCGTTTGCAATTAGATCTGTTACATGTTTGCTTGCTTCCATCTTTATTTCAGTTTGCCTTTAGTCTCTTTCACGCCATCAAGCTATTTTCTATCACCGTTACCACTTATAATTATCCATACCACTTGTATTTCGCTATCTCTTCGCCGAACTAGTGCACCTATACACCTGACAAGTGTATTAGGTGTGTTGGGGACACAAGAGACTTATTGTATCTTGATTGTAGGGTTGCTTGAGAGGGGATACCTTTGACCACTTCCTCCCTGAGTTCGATAAACCTTGGGTGATCCACTTAAGGGAAAACTTGCTGCTGTTCTACAAACCTCTGCACTTGGAGGCCCAACAACTTTCTACAAGAATAGAAGTGCGTAGACATCACCCGACGAGCTACAATTAGTACTATGGAGTCTGCGCACAACTCCAAACAGCGCCACAGGCTACACTCCGTTCTTCATGGTGCACGGAGCTGAAGCGGTGCTACCCGTAGAAGTACGCTACAAAGCCCCGTGGGTGGTAGCATACAGCGAGACAGAATCAACTCTCTCACTCGAAGACTCCATCGACCTCCTCAATGAGACACGCGAGATAGCAGTGGAGAGATCCACGATCTACTAGCAGAATCTCTGCAACTACCATAGCAGAAGGCTATGCCCTAGATCCTTCGTCGAAGGAGACCTGGTCCTGCGACTGAAGCAGCAAGGGCACCTCAAACTCGAGTCCCCTTGGGAAGGACCTTACGTGATTACCAAAGTAATCCTAGGTGGCGCCTATTGCCTTAAAGACTTAGAGAGTGGAGTCGCATACTCCAATCCCTAGAGCGTCACGCAGCTGCGCCGTTTCTATCCTTAGATGTTTTTATTTTACAAATAAGGCTATTCAGCTAGGCTACTTAGCCACACATTGTACCTCGTGATACTCTGTGAATAAATAAAGCTAAGTGTCCCAAACCCTGTGTTCTTTCTGTTTTACTCACACTTATATCACTCGGGGGCTGCGCCACCCTTTACACTTTGTTCTACGAACAACGCAGTATCCTGAGTACCTGACGCACTATCAATCGAACCCTTGATAAAACCAACCCAGCTGCAACGCACCTGGCAGGTTGGCAAGGTGCTAAGATGAATATACGTCAGGCTAACGAAAAGGAACTGCATATTATCCTACACTCAAAAAATTATATACAAGCTAGCAAGATCTTTGCATTAATGGGTATCAAACACACCCGGCACAATTGTATGAATTTTACAACACTTGTACATCTATGTGCAGGTCTACATTACACTACTGCCGCAAAAGGAGCACATTTGTTTGATCTTCAAAGAAATCTACAATATCCTCGGCTGACCGGTCAACCGCCTGATAGTGCGGCACCATATTACAGGTCATCCCTTTTGGCGACAGCGGTGGTCCAGCGGCAATAGCCGCGACGTCCACATCTGGCCGATGAAATCAAACAAGTGCCAATGAAGCCTTGGCACCTGTGACCAGCTGTTGGCGCACACACTCACGGACCGCGCTGATATCTTGAAACTTCACCAGCAGAGCTAACAAGCTTGAAGGCATCTCGTCTAGGGGAAACATCGCCTGAAAATATACTTAAGGTACGACTACGCCTTCTTCAAACATTAAAGCACCCGCGATGCATGATCCTGCAGCGTCGCCAGCGTGAATGCACGATCGTGGTCCATCCATAAGTACCCACTAACCTGCAGCTGCTCCTGGGTCAGGTCATTCATTCGAATGGCAACCCGATCCCTCTCATCCTGCGGATGACGAGCGCTAACAACTACAAAGAAGCAAGACCAGAGCATAAGACAGAGCATCACCGCCAATGGCTAAAGAAGAAGATAAGGAGATGGAGAGCTAACACTTAAATTGCTCGTTTAACTATGCAAATTTGTCCAGGAGATACTTCTCGCGAGCGCTGGCCTTCTTAGCCTTCGACTTCCACACGTCCGGATTACCGCAGATCATGGGTAACTCTCGCTCCAACTGCTTTATGCGATCGCGTAGTCGCGCAAGCATCGACAGCTCTTCCACCTTTGAATGTGGTCGCGCCGCAGTTGCATCAGTGGGATGAGAGTCAGGAGGACCACTTGAAGGACCCTATTATAGACAAACAAGAGGCAAACAATACCAACTATCCACCGATAAAAGGATGGAGTGCATTCAAATTCCACAAAGTATCAACAAGGGTGCCCCCACAAAATATGGTTCAGCAAAAGGAAATCTAAACTATTACATAAAGACAGCTAAGGCATGCTCTGCTTTTTTGACTTTGACTTTGACTTCGGGGGCTTCCTCGAATCTGTGGCGGTCTCTGATGCCACAGATTTTCCATTTGTAGCCCAGATGCCGCAGCCTTCGCCGCCTTCACTCGCGCAGCTCCGCAGAATATTTGGTGACTGTATCGATGAGCTGGTGCCCATACTTACTGCAACTACTAGCGAAGGGAGCGAACACTACCTTCTGGCCATTCGTGTCGACAGGCATCGCCTCAAAGATCGCGCTTAGGTCCAGCTCCACACCATGGGCTTGCACCATCGCGAGTGCCATTGTGGCATCGATAGACTGCTGCGCATTCTTGAAGTGCATTGGGATGCCTTCTATGAAGGATTCCACCAAGCCATCAAGATTTTCGATTAAGCTGGCCTTGGGAACCATATCCTCTCGGAGGCGGCTCAGCACGCCCTTGGCTTTCCCAAGCGTGTCTTGAAGGGAGGCACTGCGGTCTTCGACTACAGCCATGGCACCAGCCAAGGCATCCACGCGGGTCAAGGCCTGGGCGTCGAAGCTCATGCCGGCAACATCTGAAAAACACATGTATCAGCACAGCAAAATGAATACAAAAACAGGGGAAAATGCAAGAGAAGCAGCATAATACCTGAGAGCGCTTTCGCGATAGAAAAAAGTTGTTCTGCGAACAACTTTTCCCTCTCATCAGTGGAAGCACACAGATCTTCCTCGCGTTTTTGCGACTCCTCTAGAGCCGTGACTGCCTCGGCGCGTTTATTCTCTGCTACGACAAGTCCCTTCTCGAGGGAAGTGACGCGATGGAGAAGCTCATTATGCTCACCTACAAGGGGCAGAACACGACAACACCTGAGCTTACAAACCTCTACACAAGAAGAACGAAGAGACAAGTTTAACACAAACCTTCGACTGCACGATGGCGGTTGTCCAGCATGGCATGCTGCCGACCCAAGGACATAATCTGTTCGGCGAGGCAATCATAGTTCTTCAAGATAGGATAGGCTACATCAAAAGAAAAGAAGCATCAACATTAGCAAAAATGAACAAAGTGTGAACATCACTCAAAATTCGACTGCCAGTGGCAAAAGACACTTACATGCTCCTCTAGGGACTCCGAAGGTTCCTGTCGAGTGGGCATCCATGCAACCATCTGGTGTCCTCAGTGTGGGGGGAACTCTAAGAGTTGGCGCCATAGTGGGCCGCCACCGAAGGAGAAGGAAATTGTAATGCCACTTCTTCATCTCTAGAGTCTGCGACTCCAAAATCCTTGACAATTTGGCAGTCGTCGGATGACGATGACGCCGTTCGACTATCAAAATCAACACAAAATTAGAAGGAGAAGACTTTGAGAAATATAAGACGAACCCGCAAGGATATAACAAAAGTTACCCATAAAATTTGTCGAGGTCGAAGGAATCTCCCGACGACTCCTGCGGCAACCTTAGCTTCTTCCGAGAGGAAGGAGCCATGGCGCGTACATGCACGGTGGGGATTGGCTCCTCTGCAACAACAGGAAGACCCTCCGACATCGTCGGTGAGGAGGCATCTGAATCCTTGCTACGGGAGCGCTTGCGAGTCCCGTGATCGCTGGACTCGGGGGCCTCCTCATCTTCCCCAACGGGGACGGTGGAGCCCGACTCGTCCTATTCTTCCACCTCGCAAGGAATAATTCCTTCGGGCTGAGGAGGCAAGTTGGCAGCCACGGTCTAGTCCTACCAATAGAAAAGGCATCAATATACAAAAATAAAACACCTAACAGGCAATCGAAAATCAAGAAAAGTCAAAGAGAAATCCACCTCAGGCGGGGGATTGCTAGCGGCCTACTTCTTTGCCTATGCGCTTTTCGAGTCACATACACGCTGATACTGGGCCTCTGTCTCTTCGACTTCGGCGGGCATCACAATGTTCTTCCAGGACCTCCTCCTTTTGCAGGCCACCACTGGATCGAAGGGTGCGAGTCCAAAGTGTTATCCATCGGCCTTTTGATCATTGATCTATAACCACTTCTCCTCCATCCTTGGACGGACGTAGTGACTGATGTCTACGCACTTCTATTCTTGTAGACAGTTGTTGGGCCTCCAAGTGCAGAGGTTTGTAGAATAGAAGCAAGTTTTCCCTTAAGTGGATTACCCAAGGTTTATCGAACTCAGAGAGGAAGTGGTCAAAGGTGTCCCCTCTCAAGCAACCCTGCAATCAAGATACAAGAAGTCTCTTGTGTCCCCAACACACCCAATACACTTGCCAGGTGTATAGGTGCACTAGTTCGGCGAAGAGATAGTGAAATACAAGTGGTATATATAATTATAAGTGGTAACGGTGATAGAAAATAACGGTATATATAATTATAAGAGACTAAAGGCAAACTGAAATAAAGATGGAAGCAAGCAAACATGTAATAGATCTAATTGAAAACGGTTTTTAGTGCTTAGAAACAAGGCCTAGGGATCATACTTTCACTAGTGAACACTCTCATATAAATATATTCTTCTTTATGATACTACGCTGAACTACTCTCCGGTTGGACACTCTAATCCATGGTAAGGCTATAACAGGACACCTCAAAGTAAGCCTTTTCCATCTAGACAACCCCACACTATCACCTTGAGCACTAGATGGTTCAAACAAACACCACAATTTCATAAAGACATCCAACTCCAAATATAACTCATAACAAGTATTTGTAATCTCTAGCCTAAGTGCCACCATGGTGTGCACACTATCAACTTCACACACATGGGGAGAGCAGAGATCTATTAAAGCACTTGAGTAGCAAGGTAGATCTATAGATTACAAGCTCATGATCTCAATAAGATCATGCATAGAGAGAGAGATGAACACATAGCTATCGGTAGAACCCTTAGCCTCGAGAGAGAACTACTCCCTCATCGTCATGGGAATCAGCAACGCTGATGGAGATGGCGGTGGAGATCAATGGAGATGGCTCCGGGGGCACTTCCCCGTCCCGGTAGGGTGCTGAAACAGATACTTTCTGTCCCCCGAATCTCCCCTCGGTGGCGGCGGCGCGGCGGAACTTTTCTTGGATTTCTGATTAACTATCTAGGGTTTTGGTATCGGGAGGCTCTTATAGGACAAAGGGCAAGGTTGGTGGACGGCCAGGGGGCCCACACCATGCCCTGGCATGGCCTAGGTGGACTCGCGCCTAGGGGTGGTGTGGCCACCCTATGGCCCCTCTCCGACTCTCCTTCTGGCTCCGTGAGTCTTCCGGGAAAATAGTAACTTTGGCTTTTGTCCCGTCCAATTCCGAGAATATTCATTTTCTGACTTCCTGGAACCAAAAACAGCAGAAAACAGGCAACTGGCACTATGGCATCTTGTTAATAGGTTAGTCCAAGAAATCATATAAAAAGTACTCCAAAGTTGGAACAAAACACAAGAAAGTAGATAAAACCAAGCATGGAACATCAAAAATTATAGATACATTTGCAATGTATCATCGGGCCAGCATCCTACAGCTCTTTCGAGTAGCTGAAGGAGCCTTTTCATGATTCCACCGCATACGAGGCCATTGGCCTTTTCGACTTGACCGTTGGTCTGATGGTGTGCCATGGAGGCATAGCTGATGTTGATCCCCAGTTTTTCACAGAAACCTTGGAATTCCTTCGAGGTGAAGTTTGTGCCATTGTCCGTGATGATGCCGTGTGGCACCCAGAACCGGAATATGATAGATTCGAAAAATTTAACGGCGTTGGCTCCTGATTGATTCGTCACCGGCATGGCCTCAATCCACTTGGTGAACTTGTTGACTACGATGAGGAGGTAGACTTATCCTCCAGGTGAGGACTTCTGGAGCTTGCCGACCATGTCGAGTCCCTATTGCGCAAAGGGCCAGGCCACAGGTATTGGCCTGAGCTCCGCGCCAGGTGCGTGCGGTTTGTCCGCGAATCGCTGGCAGGCCTTGCAACGCTGGACGATGTCCTTAGCATCACGCATGCCCATTGGCCAGTAGAATCCAGCTTGTAGAGCTTTGGCGACGAGGGCGCGACTGCCGGCGTGGTGCCCGCAAGTGCCTTCGTGTATGTCGAGGAGGATGGCTCTTGCGTCCCCATTGGAGACGCATCGCTGAAGGACTCGTGTGATGCTGCGCTTGTACAGTTCGCTGTTGATGAGGGCGAATTCCTTGGATTGTTGCGCTATGTGACGTGCATCAGTCGGGTCATCTAGCAGCATTTTGCTAAGCAGGTATGTAATGTAAGGCTGTGTCTAGGATGGCTCGATCATCATGACCTCCATGGGGCCTTCGAGTCCTGTGTCTGGCTCCATGTTGTCGAGTGCCATGGGCTCGCTCGGTGGCATAGCCCCCCGAGTCCTTTGTCGTGCTGGCTTTAGGCTCTGTAGCCTTTGGCTTGATGGAGCGCTCACAGATGCGCTCTAGAAATACTCCGGGTGGCACTTGGGTGTAGGTGGAACCAATGTTGGCGAGTATGTCGCCTCCTCATTGCTCTCGCGGTCGACGTGTCGCAGCTCGCAGCCGTCGAAGTGCCCCTCTAGTGCGTCGTAGAGATCATGGTAGGCGATCGTGTTGTCGCTGAGAGCATCACACTCGTTCATTGTTTGGTTGACCACCAGTTTGGAGTCGTCGTAGATGACGAGTCGCTTGGTGCCGCAGGCTTTTGCCATACGCATCCCGTGGAGCAAGGCTTCATATTTAGCTTTGTTGTTGGAGGTTGTGAACTGCATTCGCAGAACGTACCTCATCTTGTCGCCTTGAGGCAATGTCAGGATGACGCCTGCGCTAGCTCCTTCCTTGCGCTTGGACCTGTCGAAGTGCATTGTCCATAGGTAGGACATATCTGGCTTGTCGGGGAGCTGGTTCTCCATCCAGTGCACGAGGAAGTCCGGGAGAACTTGTGACTTGATCGCGTCGCGCTTCTCGTATGTGATGTCTCGTGGAGACAGCTCTATTCCCCAGAGCGCGACTCGTCCGGTGGTGTCCGGATTATTGAGTATGTGCCCAAGTGGCGTGTCGTTCACCACTACGATTGGGTGCTTCTGGAAGTAATGGCATAGTCGCCTGGCTATCATGAAGATGTTGTATGCCATCTTCTGATAATGCGGGTATCGCTGTTTTCTTGGCGTGAGCACCTCGCTGAGGTAGTAGACTGGGCGTTGTACCCTGTGGACTTTATTTTCTTCAGCTCGCTTCACCACGAGCACAGTGCTGACCACCTGGTTGGTGGCGGAGATGTATAGCACCAGCGGCTCCTTTTCGCGAGGCGTTACCAATACTAGCGAGGTGGTAGGTAGACGCTTGAGGTCTTCAAATGCTTCCTGTGCTTTGTCTGTCCACTCGAATTTGTCAGCTTTGCGGAGAAGTTGGTAGAAGGGCATTGCCTTTTGCCCATTCGACTGATGAATCAACTGAGCGCCGTGATCCGCCCCGCCAGTTGTTGGACGCCTTTTATGTTCTTCGGCTTCTCCATGGCCAGTATGGCCTTATTTTCTTTAGGTTTGCCTCGATCCCCCTCGCGGAGATGAGGTACCCGAGCAGTTGCCCAGATGGTACTCCGAAGGCGCATTTGTTTGGATTGAGCTTGATCCGGTAGCGATCGAGGTTATCGAAGGTCTCACGGAGATCGTCGAGTAATGAGGCTTCCTCCTTGGTTTTGACAACGATGTCGTCGACATAGACTTGGATATTACAACCAAGCTAGTTCTTGAGGCAGGCCTGCATGCACCGCTGATATGTGGCTCCTCCATTCTACAGCCTGAAGGGCATCGTTGTGTAGCAGAACACACCAAAGGGTGTTACGAACGCCGTTTTCTCCTGGTCTTCCTCCTTCATTCGAATATGATTATAGCGTTAGTAGGCATCGAGGAAGCAGAGGCGCTCGCATCCCGCAGTGGAGTCGATTATTGGATCGATTCTTGGCAATGGGAAGTGATCTTTCGGGCAATGCTTGTTCAAGGAGGTGAAGTCCATGCACATCCGCAGGATATCTGTGTCATTTTTAGGCACAAGCACTGGATTTGTGAGCCAAGTGCTTTCCTTGATCTCGCGTATGAATCTTGTGTCGAGGAGTCTGTTGATTTCCATACCGACCGCTTTTGCCCTTGGTTCAGACAGTCGCCGTATTGTTTGTTTGACTAGCCATGCATCAGGATTCACGTTGAGTGAGTGCTCGGCGAAATCCCTAGGAACTCCTGGCATGTCCGCTGGACACCAAGCGAAGATTTCCCAGCTCTCACGGAGGAATTTGACGAGCGCGAGTTCCTATGCGGGACTCAAGTTGTTGGCGATCAGGGCCGTCTTGGTCGGGTCCGTTGGGTGGACCTGGACTTTCTTGGTGTGTACCAACGTGTCGAAGGATTGGTCGAGTGAGCTTGGCTTGATCAGGGGAGGTAGACTGTTGTCTGTCGACTCCTTTAACCTCGCCAGCTCCTCTTGCATGCCGAAAGACTAGGAGATTCTGTTGAATTCCCTATCACAGTTGTCGGACCTCTCGAAGCTTCCGTTGATTGTGATAATGCCGTTTGGGCCCAGCATCTTCATCTGCAAGTAGGCGTAGTGTGGCATCGCCATGAACCTCGCGAATGCGACACGTCCGAGGATGCAGTGGTACTAAGAGGGCCAGTCTACTCCCTCCTCATCATGGGAATCAACAATGGTGATGGAGATGGTGGTGGAGATCGATGGAGATGGTTCCGGGGGCACTTCCCCGTCCCGGCAGGGTGCCAGAACAGAGACTTTCTGTCCCCCGAGTCTCCTCTTCAGTGGTGGCGGCGTTGTGGAACTTTTCGTGGCTGGAGGCTTGACAATTTAGGGTTTATGCATCGTGAGGCTTCTTATAGGCGAATAGGCAAGGTCGGTGGGCAGCCAAAGGGCCCACACCACCTGGTGGCGTGGCCAGGGCTAGCCCGCACCACCATATGGTGTGGCCACCCTGTGGCCCCTCTCCGTTTCATCTTCTGGCTCCGTGAATCTTCCGGGAAAATAACGACTTTGGCTTTTGTCCGGTCCAATTCCGAGAATATTCATTTTCTAACTTTCTAGAACCAAAAACAGCAGAAAAGAGACAACTAGCAGTATGGCATCTTGTTAATAGGTTAGTCCAAGAAAGTGTATGAAAAGTACTCCAAAGTTGGAACAAAACACAAGAAAGTAGATAAAACCAAGCATGGAACATCAAAAATTATGGATACGTTAGCAACGTATCAACATCCCCAAGCTTAACTCCTGCTTGTCCTCGAGTAGGTAAGTGATGAAAAGAAAGAATAATTTGTGAGGTGACATGCACCATCATAAACTTGATCAAGGTATTTGTAAAACATTCAAAGCTAGGATCGTAGTACTTCAATCATAACATGAAAGACAAAGTTCTAGCAATAAGACAAAGAACCTATGTTGCAACATGAAAATGCACAAACAAAAGATTCATGAATAACAATGCTTTGTAAGACGTTTGTTTGTTTCACATAAAGAAAACATAGTATAGTAGTATTCAGCTTGTCCCTCATAGAGTAGCAAACATAAAAGCATAGGACACCTTCAAAGTTTACAAGAGTGACTAGATACAAATAGTTTAAAACAAGCAATATCAAGGTATGCATCAATCAACAAGTCTTGGGACAATGCACATAGAACTAAGAATGACCACTATGCTCTCAAAGTAGGCGCATAAAGATAGAAGGTGGAGACTCAATATATAAGTGGAAGAAAGGCCTTCATAGAAGGAAGTAGGGATTCAAGTCTCATAAAGAGCTTCCAAAAATTATGGTACTTAATAGCTTTCAGCTCTCACTGCCCTATCATAAGCATCTTGAAGTGATTAAGGTTAAAGTGAACAAACTATGGTGTATATGCTTGACGAAGTATAAGTTGGAAATCTCATGTCCCTTGAATACGAGGGCCGCTCCTCATGCTACTCAAGTTTAGTTACCGGTAAGTTCTTGTCATCGTAAGTACATGCGTATCATAGAGAACCGCCAACGGGGTACCCCTTGCCCGATGATACGGAAGAATCCCCATATCAAAATGACATGGCAAGCAGACAACAAGCATCTCAGCAATCTTCTTATTTACCATGGGAATATGGTGCTTTTTTTCTCTCTTTCCTCTTTTCATAATCTCTTTTTTTCCTTTTTCTCTTTTTTCTCATTATCTGACACTTTTTTTTATCAGAAGAAGGCTTCATAGATATCTCATTATGGTTACACTTCAGGTTTCCACCATGTCAGCATGGATTAGACCAGCGGCCCAGGCGTTTCTCTAACACATATACATAACTCCATGGACTTACAAGCTCCCCTTTCATTTCACACCTACGACATCCATAGACAAAAGAGCATGATATCAACTAGGTACAAAGTACAAGTGCAATGTTGAAAGCGTTCCCCATGACAGCATGGTTCTGCTAATCCCCAACAAATAAGTGCAAGCATATACAACATATACGACACAATGATTCAAGTTTATTAAGGGAAAGAAAAGTAAAGTGTGCCATCAAGTTCGTGAGAGCTTTAATCACTAGTTTTATCATAACAAGTTTAATTTGGAAGGTAGACAAAAACATGAATATACTTGGGATAGCATATGCTAGTAGGTAGGTATGGTGGACTCTTTGGATAACTTGGTTTAGGGAGTTGGATGCATGAGTGGAACTCATACTTGGTTGTGGAGGCTAGCAAAAGACTGGGAGCGACAAACTAAGAGAGCAATAACAGCCATAATCATGCAGAGCGATAAAACATCATTGATAAGAGCATTAAGTGATACTACAAGTTGAAAACTAAAGGATCATAAAGGCTATGGTGACTTGGGATAGTCATAACATGGTGTGAGCATGTGCCAAGTCAACCCAAATAAAGCATTAAAGGAGAATACCACAATGTTATGCTTTAATATGCTAAAACAACACATGATCCTTCCAAGGCACATTAAGCAATCTCAATTGTTTATAACAAGTCATGCTACAACAAAGAATACTAAGCATACATCCAAAACAATATCGAGCATGGCATGACAAAGCATAGGCCACAGTCAAAAACAAGCTCTCTTTACCACTTAAGCATGAACTTTCCTACTCATTTCCAATCCAAACCAAACTATTTGAAAACCAATGTATGAAAGAGGGTGTCCAACCAATTTATTCAGCAAACTAAGAAAACCAAGCAAACGAAAAACCAAAACGAAAACGAAAAAGAAGCGCTCCAAGAACAACACAACTGTGTATGAAACAATAAAAATAAAGTGTTTGGAAGAAACCTAGGATTTTTATTGATGAAGAAGGGGATGTCTTGGGCATCCCCAAGCTTTGACGCTTGTACTTCTTGGATATTTCTTGGGGTGAAACACGTGGCATCCCAAGCTTGAGATTTAGTCCATTCTTCATCTCATTACTCATTCCTTCCATACACCTGAAAATTTCCTTCATACAAAACTTCACACAATCTTTATTAGCAACATTAGTGCACTCAAGATAATAAGTCTTTAGGTTCAGTTCCAACACCAATAAAACTTCAATTTTAAACACAAGCTACTTAGCACTTCCCTCAAAAATCTCAATTCCCCAAAAGAACTCAAAAAGGAACCAACAAGAAGCAAATGCAAATAATGGCAGAAATCTGTCAAAATAGACAAGCAGGTAAAAACCCAATTTTTTCGAAGACCTTCTGTTGCTCAAATCAAAAAGTGTTCAACTAACGAAAGTTAGCCAACAACCTGGGGCAGAATCAAAAACATTCACGCCTCAAAAAGACGTAAAGAGATTTTACACGAATTTTTACGGTGAAGCACAAAAATCTGTTTCGGGACAGCAACTTTCCCAATCATTACTTCTCTCTCATTAGAGGTTACTCTTGGCACAAAAAGCAAATAAAAAGGATAAGGAGCGGTTATTACAGAGGTAATAACTTCCAAGACTCAACTAAAACTTTTGGGTTATCTCCCAATAAGAACTTTTCTTTAACGCCTTTAAGTTAGGCATGCTAGTTTGAGAAGATGCTCACATAAGAAATATGAATTGAAGTAAAAGAGAGCATCGAGAAGCAAATTCAAAACACATTTAAGTCTAACCCAATTCCTATGCATAGGAATCTTGTAAAGAAACAAGTCATGAAAGCACAAAGCAACAAGCATAGGAAAGCAAAACAAGTGCAACTTCAAAATTTTCAACATAAAGAGGGGAAACTTAATATTGTTGAGATACATAAAACCATGTTTCCCTCTCTCATAATAACTTTCAGTAGCATCATGAATAAAATTAACAATATAACTATCATATGAAACATTCTTATCATGAGCCACATGCATAAAAGAATTAATACTCCCCACGTAAACATAGTCATTCTTATTAATTATAGTGGGAGCAAATTCGACAAAATAGCTATCATTATTAATCTCATCACCATAATCATCAAATATAGGAGGCATATTGTAATCATAATTAATTTTCTCCTCAATAGTAGGTAGACTGAAAATATCATATTCATTATTATAATCATCATATATTGGAGGTGTAGTATCATCATAAGCAATAGAATAATTATCTTCCAAAGTGTGTTCATTTGTCATATCATCATTGGAAGGATCATGGATATCACTAATAGTATAGCAATTATTAATATCATCACTTTTAGAATTGGTACCGAAGAGATTTTCAATATCAAAAGTAGTGTGCTTTTCCCAATCGTGATCACTACTATAGGTAATAGGCATAGGAACATCATCGAGTTCAGACTCATCAAAAACTATAATAGGAGCAACATGCTTAGGGGAAAATACTGTTTCCTCTCTCCTTTTCCTCCTCATTTTCTTCTTTTTCTTCTTCTCTTTAGGAGGGAGAGGCTTGAAAGGAAGCTTATCCATATACCCTGGTTCATTGTTAGAGACAATAGAAGAAACTTTGGAGGATTCCTCCTTTTCATTAATAAGAACAAAACACATATTAGTCCTGTCATATTTTGGTAAAACCTCATCTTTTATAATATTTTGTATGTAAGTATTTGTGTGGCAATTATCAACACAATAAATATGACAACCATGCAGGACACTATTCATATCAAAAGCACCCATATCTGCCAAAGAGGTTTTTCTTGATAACTCTTCACATCCCAAAAATAATGTAAGTTCATCATGCTGATTAGGAGTGATCATGTCATCACAATACAAACTTGCAGTACTCATTGGATTAGAAGGGCTATTATTATGACCTGAGCATTGAAAATTAAAATGACCCACTTCAAAGCAAAGTTCACAAATAAAAGGATAGAGGGCATAGACTTTTTTACCAAGATCATTTAGAGCTCTATACCACGTTCTAGTTTTTTCATTCCTGTCGGTGATACAATATTCTTCTTCAATTTGATTATTCTCACAAGGTCTATGTATTCCACAAAAATTAACATGCTTATAAGAAATAGTACTTTCAGAGGTTTGAGCATGTTTATTGCTATCATTAATAACAATTTCATTTTCCATGCAAGTGTCTTTAAAAGGCTCATGATACATGCCCCATTTTTCTTTAGGAGCATTAATATGAGAAGCAAAGGATCTAAAACAATCAATAAGAATTTGAGGATCAAGACCATATTTAGCACTAAGCTCTTGAAAATCAGTAGTTTCAGCAAAAGACTTAATGCAATCATACTCATAGTTTATACCTGGTTCATTATCTTTGTTGTTATCCCAATCTTCGGTATTGCTTTGAATTGTTTCAAGAAGATCCCACTTAGCTTTGACATCCTTACTTGTGAATGATCCATCTAAACAAGTATATAGATAGTCCTTGTAATGTCCTAAAAGCCTTGCATAGAAATTATTAATAACAATATTACTAGAGAGCTCATGAATGGGACATTTGAGCATTAGTGACTTCAATCTCCCCCATGCTTGGGCAATACTTTCTCCATCATGTGGATGAAAATTATAAATGTAATTCCTATCTTTATGAATTTCATGAGGAGGATAAAATTTAGAGTAAAAGAGAGATTCAAGTTCCTTCCACTCCCTTGTTTTGCCCTTGAGTGACAAAGGGAATAGCTTCCTCTTAACTTGGTTCATTGAAATACCTGCACACTTGAATAACTCGCATAATTCGTGTATAAAGAGTAAATGATCACCAGGATGGACGGTTCCATCTCCCAAATAACAGTTGTTCATAACACGTTCAACAATATTTATAGGTATTTTAAAAGAGATGCTTTCAGTATGTGGATTTAAAATATCACAAGTATCACTAGAATTACCACATATGGGAGATAAAGTATCATCAGAGCAAATTTTCTTCTTTAAAGCTAGGGAACTAAAAAGACCATTTTCATAAAAACTAACTTCCCCAAGCTTAGACGTTTCCATAGCATTAGTAACAAAGGTGTTCAAAAGATTCATACTAATAACATTGCTATTAGCATGCAAAGAAAGTTCCATGGGTTTTTTAATTTTCTTTTCAGACAATTCATGTTCTACATTAGGAAAAATACTAAAAATCTCTCTAATTTTTTGTTGTTTTCCATTAAGCCTAACATGTGAAAACAAGAAACAAAAAGACAAAATTGCAGAATCTAAAGGAAATAACTTCGAGCACTCACACCGAAGTATGTGAGTACCTTTTACCTTACCTCCCCGACAACGGTGCCAGAAAATAGCTTGATGTCTACGCACTTCTATTTTTGTAGATAGTTGTTGGGCCTCCAAGTGCAGAGGTTTGTAGAATAGCAGCAAGTTTTCCCTTAAGTGGATTACCCAAGGTTTATTGAACTCAGGGAGCAAGTGGTCAAAGGTATCCCCTCTCAAGCAACCCTGCAATCAAGATACAAGAAGTCTCTTGTGTCCCCAACACACCCAATACAATTGTCAGGTGTATAGGTGCACTAGTTCAGTGAAGAGATAGTGAAATACAAGTGGTATAGATAATTATAAGTGGTAACGGTGATATAAAATAGCTTTATGGTGTGAAAAAGACTAAAGGCAAACTGAAATAAAGATGGAAGCAAGCAAACATGTAACATATCTAATTGCAAACGGTGTTTCAGTGCTTAGAAACAAGGCCTAGGGATCATACTTTCACTAGTGAACACTCTCATATAAATATATTCTTCTTTATGATACTACGCTGAACTACTCTTCGGTTGGTTACTCTAATCCATGGTAGGGCTATAACATCACACCTCAAAGTAAGCCTTTCCCATCTACACAACCCCACACTATCACCTTGAGCACTAGATGGTTTGAACAAACACCACAATTTCATAAAGACATCCAACTCCAAATATAACTCATAACAAGTATTTGTAAACTCTAGCCTAAGTGCCACTATGGTGTGCACACTGTCAACTTCACACACATGGGGAGAGCAAAGATCTATTAAAGCACTTGAGTAGAAAGGTAGATCTATAGATTACAAGCTCATGACCTCAATAAGATCATGCATAGAGAGAGAGATGAACACATAGCTACCGGTAGAACCCTTAGCCTCGAGAGAGATCTACTCCCTCCTCATCATGTGAATCAGCAATGGTGATGGAGATGGTGGTGGAGATCGATGGAGATGGTTCCGAGGGCACTTCCTCGTCCCGACAGGGTGCCAGAACAGAGACTTTCTGTCCCCCGAATCTCCTCTTTGGTGGCGGCGGCACTGCCAAACTTTTCGTGGCTGGAGGCTTGACGATTTAGGGTTTATGCATCAGGAGGCTTCTTATAGGCGAAGAGGCAAGGTCGGTGGGCAGCCAGGGGGCCCACACCACCTGGTGGCGCGGCCAGGGCTAGCTCGCGCCACCATAGGGTGTGGCCACCATGTGGGCCCTCTCCATTTCGTCTTCTGGCTCCGTGAATCTTCCGGGAAAATAACGACTTTGGCTTTTGTCCAGTCCAATTCCAAGAATATTCATTTTCTGACTTTCTAGAACCAAAAACAGCAGAAAACAGGCAACTAGCACTGTGGCATCTTGTTAATAGGTTAGTCCAATAAAGTGTATGAAAAGTACTCCAAAGTTGGAACAAAACATAAGAAAGTAGATAAAACCAAGCATGGAACATCAAAAATTATGGATACATTAGCAACGTATCAGTGACCTTGATGGAGAAATAGGTGACGTTGGAGTTGACATGGATCCTGTAGCCTCCTATATCGTAGACTACCGAACCCGATGCCAACTGACGTTTGAGATTAAAGAGTTTCTTGAAGAGACCAAAGTGTGGCTCGATTCGAAGCTAGTACTCGCAAAGAGTGATGAAGCAGGCGATATGGAGGATAGAATTTGGGGTCAACTAGTGCAGCTAGAGCCCATAGAAACAAAAAAGACCCCTAACAAATGGATGCAGGGGGAGAGAAAGACCGCGAATGATGAATGCAAGGAATATCACTCGAAAACCTGCAAGAGGACTGGGGATTACCTCATCACCGGGAACGCGAGAGTCATCCTACGTGGCAGAGAGCGCCCCGTCCTGGCGTTGGGTGAACAACTCAGACAGCTTGATGATGGATGGGCGCCATGACCCATTGGTGACGTGAGTCCCCGCGCCCTTCTTCTTCCTAGCTCCAGCGGCGCTGGTGTTTGTGGTGGCGGTGCCCTTCTTCTTGGCCGCCACAGCAGCAGCCATAGATCCAACGATGGAGGCTCCCTTCTTCTTGCCCATCTTGTGCTGGCGGTGCGAGCGCAGGATGTAGCTAGGGAAGGTACGGAGTTGGTCCAGTGCCACAAACGGAGATGCGAGCAATGGAACAACAAGAATAGCAAGAACAACAATGGCGGAGGGGCGCGAGCAAGAAGAGAGATGTGGGGAAATTACCGCATTGCGTGCCTCTACCTAACCTCTTCACAGATGCAATCCAACGGCTAGGAGAAAACCTATCAGATGCGTGGCACACATCGACGTCGATGTGTGGCCAGGGTAAACCACAAACTGTCGCCCCACTCCTCCCATTACACGCGAGAATCGAGGAGGCACAGTTAAACTAGAAGATTATGCATGCTCGGTCAAGTCCAAGTTAGAAAGTGGGACCCACTACTCGTCACGTCCCGTCAAAGCCGCTCACGTGAGCAACTGAGGTCATCTCATCGCACTGACGTCATCAACTCCAGCAGGAGCACATTTTGACTACTTTAGTCCTTACTTGAGTCTTCGACTCAACCAAGTACTCGGAGGCTAATCCTAACAGGAGCGCTCGCCGCGCACCCGAAGAAATTTGTGAAGATATCCAAGCATCATGAAAAAACCTTCACTCGAATCTACGATTTGATTGTGGACTTCGGGTTACTCCCATAGGGAGCGCTGAAAGCATATTCGATTGAAACAAGCAAAAGACGACAACAGTCGCAAAATACTTATAGTCCCCACTCGAGTCTACGACTCGAATAGGCACTCGGGGCTACTCCCATAGGGAGCGTTGGCCGCGCACCCTATGATTTTTCCTTATACATTACACTGTGTGTTGATAGCATCCACAATCCAATTCTATGGCGACTCCGCCTCATATTTTCCCTACAAAGAGACTGCGTCTCCTGGGTCACCCGAATCATCTCCACGATGACAAAATTCGGATGTCGCGCTTACAATGTGAAGATAAGACCTGAATAAGGCTTGGCAACGCATCTGCTGCGCTCTACCAGAAATAATCTGTACCTACAGGTACGATGAATAAGCCTTGACGGACACGTCGGGTGCTCACACTTACACACTAGGATTCGACTCTATAAGACCTCCGTGGCCTGAGTCAAATTACACCAGCACTTTTCTGAATTCGAGTCTGAGGACTCGAGTTTGAGTAGATTGCATTGTTTTGCCCTAAGGCAGTTAACTGATCCCGATACATCGGATAAATCAGGGACGTATATCAACAATTCCTATGATACAAAACAAAGCACTCGAAAATATGCTCAGTTATGCACTCGAAAGACTTCACA
The DNA here is from genome assembly GCA_916181665.1 of Avena sativa. Lineage (NCBI taxonomy): Eukaryota > Viridiplantae > Streptophyta > Magnoliopsida > Poales > Poaceae > Avena > Avena sativa. The sequence continues at coordinate 522,983,284 of OV702287.1, read as the reverse complement.
AAGTCCCCACTTGAATCTATGATTCCACCGGACACTCGGGGACTACTAACGTGGGCATACCTTACAAGTACTTGAGTTTGGTATATACGGCCTGATCTGGTAGAAGCCCACGATGTTATCAGGGCCCAATCCAGGGTTCGCGTGACCTACGGAGACATCGACTGCTTGCGGCACATGGCAAAGCTTAAGATAGAAAGTTTAAAGGGGCAAACCCTAACTTTTAACCGACTCGACCTACTACCTGAGACCTAGCCTATCTATATAAAGGCTTGGAGGGGGTGGCGAGGAGGACGATCACAACCCTAGTTTACACAACCTCGCCAGATTGCATCTGCGCACCCCCTGTAACTTTCGACTCCCTCGATGATTCCAAGAGCAGACAAGCAGGAGTAGGGACCTCTACAAGGCCTGATCCTGGGTAAACCTTGCATCCATTTGTGCTTGTTTGCTAGCCGATTGATGCTTCCAGCGCTCCCACCTTCTCCAAAACCCAAGTCCATAACAATGGGCATTGATGAGTTTAACCCTCATCACTATGAATGCCATATTGGTTGATTGGTAGACATTCTCAGATGTCACTTCTTGTTTTGCACCTCAGGGCACTTCCTCCTCTCGCCGTCATGGAAAAGGCCCATAGACTCCGGCTGCTGATGAGGACTATGATGAGGATGAGGATGACGACAATGACTCCGAGTGATCTCATTTGGGGCGATAGTGTGGTCTTTTCCCTTTTTGGCGTTTTGATGCCAAAGGGGGAGAAGATTTCCATTAGGATCATCCGAGATTTGCATGGGTTGGGTTATTTGAACATTTGCTTCATTTGGTTCTTATGAGACTTATTTGGTTCATGTGAAACTTTCTATGTGTGTGGACATGTATATGCCCGTTCCCTTATTGTAATGGTTAAACCTTCCCATGTTTAGTATCTATTACCTGACCTGCATGTATTACATGATTATCTTGCTGCACATCATCAGGGGGAGCATAGTTATGTTTTGTTAAGATTCCCATCCAAAACCTTTTGTTTTGTCATCGAACACCAAAAATGGGAGATTGGAAGTAAATTTATCGTCCTAATCTGTGTTGGTGTTCGTTAACAACATGAGGATCATTTTACTGTGTGTTAATGTCTATATGTCAATCTAATGAAAAGAGAAAAGGCCATAACATAGTGGGAAAATCTCTGGAGAAAACTAAGGTTTCCTGAAGAATCCAGACCGGAGTCTCCGGTGTGCAGCCCCCGGAGTCTTCGTGTGGTCCAGAGTTTCCCCGGAAGTCCCCGGAGTGGACTCAAGATGCAGCCCAGGGTCATTCTGTGTGGGGGTCCAAAGACATACCGGATGTTGGCCGGAATCTCCGGTGTGGTTTCTCAGACCGGAGTTTCCGGTGTGGAAACATCGAAGTCTCCGATGTCCCTAGTCTGGAGTTCCTACCAAAGTCCCCGGAGTGAGAGACAAGTAAAGGCCCAGGTCATACAGTATGGTGGTCCGGAGATGGACCGGAGATGGGCCAGATTTTCTGGTGTAGACCAGAGTCTCCGGTCTGCAAGACCGGAGTCTCCGGTGTGGAAGTTCTCCAACAGGCAAAAAGCGGGCAGCAGCAGTGGAGGCTATAAATAGGGGACCTCATCTTCTACCTCCATCTGCTCGTTCCAGAATAGAAAACCATCACCATTAGAGCCACCAAAACTCCAAGATCTCTTCATCCAACCACCCAAAGTCACTGATCTTTGGGGAATCGAAGGAGGAGGCCTTGATCTACACCTTCACCAAGAGAGATCTTCGTTTCCCCCTCATTCACTTGAGGGCCCCTTGCTCAAGGGTTTCATTGGAAATCCTAGGCCCTGTTTTGGTTCTTACAAGCTTGTCTTTGATTTTTGTGATAGCTTGCTTGGATTCGGGAGCCTCCAATTAAGTTGTGGATGTGTGCCTTGAACTTGTTGTAAGGGTGTCGGCTACCAACTTAAAGGTTGCCAATATAGTGGAAGCATGATCGATCCCCTTGGGGTGAGGTTCACCGGAGAACAAGGGAGGCCTCTCGTGGCGTTGGTGGTTTGAAACCACCCCCCTCTCCAAACACATATGTACTTCCCCTCAAAAGGAAGGAACTGCGGGAAATAATCCTTGTGTCTTCGTGTGCTTCATTTCGGTTACTTCTATCCTTTACCACACCTTACTTGTGCGGTGACCCAGCATACCACTGCATGATGTAGTACACTCTAGTCGTTGATATAACACCAATGAATATTCGTTCACTAGTATTACATCCCTCAGAGTGGTACAACAGAAACACATCAGGTCCAAGACATGACTATAGATTACAACTCGACTCTTTACAAAAGATCTAGAGAACACTCTAGGTTAAAGAGAAAGGAAGAAACTTCTTACAAAGAAGAATCAGAAATAATAACTCAGAACTAATTGAAGACCAAGACTAGCATCCAAACTAATTGGCTTGAAATTGCTACTAATGCAATGCTCTATAGAATTAGGTTTTATGGCTAGAGTATCTACTCCTATCTAATCAGGAACTTTGTCTTCACTTTGATTGATGTATATGTTGACTTCATTTACTTTACTGAAGAACTTGAGTTGTTGATGATGGTTTCTTGAGCAGAAATTGATGTTGACATTGTCTTCAATGGCTTAGAACCTAGCAAGGGTTAAGAAGGTACGGTTGAGTACGAGCGTACTCAACAAGTTCACTAAAAAGGAGTGTATGATGCACTACCTCTACAGCCACAGACCAAAGGTCATAGGCAATGTAGGTTCTCGTAAACATTTCTTCAAAGGTTGCTTTTATTCTGAAAACTATGTCCAACGGCCTTCACAGGTTGACCAGAACTTTTGTGGAGTTCCTTTCCTGCCGCGTCCATAGCTCCTTCCCATAACAGGGAGTAACATGTCACAGTTCTTACACTCTGCAGAGGTGCGCTACTTTACCCATGAGAGACCTTAGCTTTGTTGCACATCCGAGTTGCAGGCTCATCCACACTTCCTTGGTATGGGGCCTAGTCTAAGATCCAAGCCAATCACTACCCTTCTCCATGACCCCACATGAATACATGACCTCCCCAAGCAGATATACCTCCATTAACCCCATATAGGCAGATATAACCCTGGCAACCCCTTGGAGACTCCAGTGAGCAGATCATGTCCCTGGCAACCCCCATATAGGCATATATACCTCCAATAGCCCCTCACGGAAAGTCTAGACACCTATATCGCGGGGAACTAGGAGTCCCACCTATCTGTTGGATTCTCCACGAGAAATCTACAACCTCATGATAAGGTCATCCGTCCATGCGAAAGGAAGAAGATCCAGCTGACTTGTCCGTCCCATTCCAAATCTCATGGTTAACGAGTAATATACGGCACTAGAATCACTGGCGACATTGGTTGATTAAGTCCTAGATGATATATTCCTGTACAATGGCGTTTCCATTGCTAGTTATGATAGATTATCTGATCACCCTAGATCAGTAACCGATACTTCAAGTTAATTATGAAAATAGTGTTTTTGACCTTTTTGAAATGTAGGTGATGACAACAGTTGAGTTATAAGCATAGAAAATAATCAAAGGACATGAGCAAGTGTGAACTTGCGTTTTGTGATTGCAAGATTATGCACTCACGATCTTCAAGACAATAGAAGATCCAAAATCTGGAATTAACATCATTGGTCTGGTAAGGACTAATGTTTAAAGAAGCAAGATGCAATTATGCATAAGTAATGTAATGCAATTAGATAAACGCGAATCCCCAGAATAATCGTATCTGATCTAAGGTTCAGAAACTAGGGATGGTTTCTTTAGAATGTGTTTCACTTTTATACCAGCTTCACGCTTGTGCTTCTTATTAAGGCTTGTGAGAGTGTGTGTGTGAAACAGTATGTAAATACAACAAGTAGCATATAATATTAAAGCACTCAAATGTGGAATGGTATCTAAAGATTTTTTATACAGAGATTGTTAACCAATTAGAGCTTTTATGGAAATGCTTATGTCTTGCTTTATAATGTATCTTAAAATAATGGCTTTTGAGGGAAATATTACTTAAGTAAACAAAAGCATTTAAACTTTAAATTAACACTCTTAGGGTTTCTTACTAGCTATAGTTCTCCAGGAAGAAAGAATTACTTTATTTGAATTATGACCACACTAGTAGTTGAGACTTATATATCTTGGTCATTAGATGGTATTATAATTTGTTCACTTCATAATGTTTCTTTAAGGTTAATTAAGAGTGGTGAAACTTCTATTTGATTCATGTTTTCTTAACATTATAGTTGAATAGAATCTTTTATTTCCTTACAAATGAGTGGTTATAATTCATAATATGGAAACAACATTACTTAACTACTTATGAATTATCTTTTGATTTTTAGTATGTTTATAAACTTGTGGTTGGAGTAATGGTAAAAGGTTTTATTAAGTCCAAAATATCATTCTTGAAACCTTTATATTTGATAAGAATCATTTTGGAAAATAATATACACTTATTGGTGAATGGTAATTGAACAAAATTGTATTTAAAATGTTTTGAACTATTTTCACTTCATATTATCAATACTTTAATACTAGTACTATTTTTATACCATTAATGGATAATACTAGAGGTATTATCAATTTTATAATACTTTTATGCATTACCAACCAAGAAAATAGGTTTAATTAAAGTTATAATAGGATTAGTTTTTTATTTACTTCAAAAGTATAATATTATATTTTTAACTTGTAGTTATTATTTTTGTGAACATTTCGGTATATTATAAATATTTTTATGATTTATAAATAATAAGATATGATTTTTATAATCTTTATCACTTTATAAAGACTTAAATAATAATATTTAGTTGAGTGACACAAAAATGTACAAAATAAGCTTATAAATGTATTTTTTGTTTTTCTAATAATTTTGATATATTATACTTCTTTCTATGAATTTTAGATAATAGTATATGCTTTTTAAAGATTTATCCTTAATAGAATATTTGCTAATAATAATAACTATTTCATTTAAGTTGGAAAAATAAAGTATAATAATAGGTTTAAATTATAGAGTTTATTTTTCTGAACATTTTGCTATATAATATATATGTTTCTGAATTGTTAAACAAAAGATATTGAATTAATAATATTTAATCATTTTTGAAATTTCCGGAAAATATTTATATTAGAATTTATATTGTTTTACCCTTCTCTAAACAGAGAATACTTTTTACACCCAGCAGATACCTAGATATAGTCACTGACCAGTGGGGTCAGGACCACGTTTTTTTTTGAGGTGAAACAGTAGGGAAAAATCCCCACTGCAATTTTTATTATTATATATGTGTATGTTACAATGAGAAAATGATCTAAGGTAGATCATAAACAGTTACATCTAAATTTGAAACAATCTATTCTATCCCTGATCTAATTGCTGACTGAGATAGGCTTTGAATTTCTCCTTGTATTTTCCTTTGATTCTGAATTGTATCCATCTCATTTCCTGGTACAAAATTGCTTTCCATCTATCAAAAGTGGGTCTTTTGTCATTAAAAATCTTCTCATTTCTGCAAATCCAGATACCCCAGGAAGTCATGATAATGATTTCCATTGCAAATGGTAGATGTAACTTTTCTTTGATGTTTGAAATAGCTTCTAATCCTGTTAGATTTGCAGTTCTGTTTCTGGAAATATGGTCCCAACATTTTTTTGCAAATGGACAATCCCAGAAAAGATGATTTGTTGATTCTTCTGTGATGCAGTTTGATGTAACACAATTGTAATCAGGAAGGTTGAAATTCTTTCTCATTAGTAGGTTTCTTGTATTTAATCTGTCTAGTAACAAAAGCCAGAAAAAGAACTTGTGTTTATTTTGACAGGAGGTTGCCCAAACCCAGGAAAAGTGAGGTGGTGATGGTGAGTATCCAATCATGGCTGAGTAGGCCTTTTTAACTTCAAATTTATCTAATCCCCAAATATAGTTCCAATTATCATGGGTGTCCTCCTGAGTGTCATGCCTGAATTCCTGGCATCTTTCTTCCAGGACTAAAAACTCAGAGAAAGCTTGATGAGAGAGAGGTAGGTGGAAGTTATCTTCAAGGAATTCAGCATGAAGGAAATCATGAACACTGATGATTGTGGACTTAGCATAGGACAGAAGGTGAGGGAATTTATTCATCAAGCACTCCTCTTGCCAAAGGTCAGTCCAGAAATAAGAAGATTTGCCTGATTTCAGATTGCATTTAGCCATGCCTTTATAGTTATCAATTAATTTGATATGTGACTTCCACCAGAAAGATCCCTCCATGCTTCTTCCAGGTAATTTTCCATTTTTGTAATAAGTCTCCCATATGAGATGAACCCAAGGTATGTCTTGGTGGTTGTAGAATTTGTCCAAATTTTTCAGAAGGAGGGCATTATTTTGAATCTGTAGGTTCAGTACCCCTAAACCCCCTTGGTTTTTAGGACGGCAGATTTTGTCCCATGATACAAGTGCTTGTCCTTTTGCTTGCACATCATCAGTCTTCTTTCTCCATAGACAATATCTCATATATTTAATAATTTGATCCTTGATGGCTATTGGCACCTCCAAACAGCTCATATAAAATAGAGGAAGTGAGGAGAGAACAGATTTGACCAGCTGCAGTTTTCCTCCATAATTCAAGAAATCAGCAATTCCACATAATCTTCTTTCCACTCTCTGAACAATGGGAAGAAAATGCTCCATAGATGGCTTTGTAATGCTTAATGGAAGCCCAAGGTAGGTAAAAGGGAGGCATCTAGTTTGACAGTTGATTGTCATAGCAAAATGCATAAGTCTATCGTTACATGTGTTTATTGGCATCATGCTAGATTTCAGGTAATTGACTTTGAGTCCAGTGGAAATTGCAAATGTTTGAAGAAGTGCTTTCAAGCATAATAATTGAGATGCATCAGCTTTAAGAATCACCAATGTGTCATCAGCATATTGAATAACTGGGAAGTCACTGTTGGGTGGTCCCACAATAGGTGGAGTTAGAAGATTCATATGCATGGCCTTGTTTAGGATAGATTGTAGGAGGTCGGCAGTAAAGACAAATAGTAATGGTGAAAGTGGGTCTCCTTGTCTAACACCTCTCCTGCAGTAGAACTTTTTACCAGGCACACCATTGAGAAGAATTTCAGAAGTTCCAGATTCAAAGATCATTTCAATCCACCTAATCCATTTTCTCCCAAATCCTCTAGCTTTAAGGATATTTATGATGGCAGAGTGGTCAACTGTATCAAATGCCTTCTCAAAATCAAGTTTGAGAATTAAAATTTCCTCCTTTGACTTGTGGCATTGGAATAAGTATTCAAATGCCCAACCAATGCAATCTTGAATAGATCTGTTGTTGATAAAACCATATTGGTTTTTACGTACCAATTTCAGAATGATAGATTGCAGTCTATTTGCAAGAAGTTTGGTAATAATTTTGAATATACAGTTCAATAGAGAGATTGGTCTGAAATCAGCTGATGTAGATGGGCAAGTGACTTTGGGTATGAGTGTAATGTAAGAAGAGTTGATGCTCTCAAGGGACACTTTCTCATTGAAGAATTCATGAATCAGTAATTTGATATCATATCCAATGATAGACCAGCAACTTTTGATAAATTCATTATTAAAACCATCAGGTCCAGGTGACTTGTCATTTGGTAGCTCAGTGATAACCTCCTCAATTTCCTTGTCAAGAAATGGTTTTTCAAGTGAATCCTTCATCTCATCAGTCATTCCATTTCCATAGAAGTCTGCAAGATTATAGTGCATCTCAGTTTTGACTGATGTACCCATTCTTGCCCTGAAGTCATTCCAAAAGATATCATCCTTGTCATAGTGATTTGTAAATTCCTGTCCAGATTCATTCTTGATCATTGATATATAGTTATGTCTATAACTGATGGTAGCTATGGAATGGAAAAACTTAGTGTTTTCATCTCCAAGTTTTACCCATTTAATTTTCCCTCTTTGTTTCCAATAGGTGTTTTGGTTCTGAAGAAGAGAGATAATATGGGATTTCAGGATATCTCTGAGGTGCCACTCATTGATGGTTAATGTTCTAGATTCTTCAAGTAGGTCCAGGAGATCAATGGTGTCATTCACCTTAGCAATCTGATCTTTTAAGCAAGGTAACTGTTTTGCCCAAATCTTGATGCCTCTCCTCACATTTTTTAACTTGGCACAAATTCTTTTTTCCATGTCCTGATAATTCACAGGAATATTCCAAGCATTTTGTACAATCATCTTAAAATCAGAATGATGAAGCCAGTAATTTTCAAATCTAAAGATTTGAGCCTTGGGGATGTTAGTTCCAATGGATATGACACAGGGGAGATGATCAGAAGTAGGTTTGGATAGTGGAGTAACCATAGTGTATGGGTATTTGGTTGTCCAAGAACTAGATGTAAAAAACCAGTCCAGTCTTTCCAGGAGTGGATCTTTTTGCATGTTACTCCAGGTGAATTTTCTACCCTTTAGTGGCAACTCAATAAGACCCAGGTTATAGATAGCATCATTGAAGAGCATAGTTTCATTAACATCTCCCCCACTTTTATTTCTATCAGTGAGACTTCTGATAAGGTTAAAATCACCTAACACTAGCCAATCCATACTATCAGGCATAGTGATGTTTGAAAACCAGTCTAAGAAATCCATCTTTCTATCATTTTGACATGGACCATAGATATTAGTGAGAGTCTAGGTATCATTTGATAATTGAGAGGTGAAGGTAACAGAAGTTGAGAAATCATTTTGGAAAGCCCTGGTACCATTGAATAAAGTACTGTTCCAGATGGTAATAATTCCTCCAGAAGCACCAATTGATGGTAAGAAATCAAAACTGTCAAACTTGTTTGGACAATTTTTTTTAAATAATTGATATCAAAGTTTTCTCTCTTGGTTTCTTGGAGACATATAATGTCACATTCAGATTCCATGATCTTTCTTTTTAGTGCTAACCATTTTTTCTCAGAGTTAATTCCCCTGAGGTTCTAGTTCAGAATCTTCCAGTTTCTGTTGTTACTCATTTATAAACCAATTGGGTGAGCATTGGGGTGACACAAATTTTGTAGTCACACAAATAAGACTGGACATATCATAGGATACTGAATTCATAAACATGTCCAACATCAAATAGGTATGCAACAACTCATAACAGATATGAAAGGTAACTGGTCCAATCACAAAAGGAAAGGTTTTTGTAAACATTAACCACATTATTTAGGTGCTTTCTTCTTAGACCGTTGTCCATAAGATTCAGCAGCACTTCCCTTCTTCTTGCTTGTAAGGTATGGTTCTGGACCAGTCTTCTTAGGTCCAGGCTTTCCAGGTGGCTTGATGATCAAGTCATTGATCCTGCCCTTCTTCAGCAACCTTTTCTCCAGTTCCCCCTCCTTAACCTTGCAAAATGATTCAGCAAGATTCTTATCAACCTTATTACTGAGACAAGGTGGAGCAGCATTGCAAGAGAGGCAATTATGATCAGAGCAATTCATATGGCTTTTAAAACCCCCATTAAGTTCCACAATTCTGGGGCTCCTTCTCACCTCAGATTCCACCAGTGGTTCTTTACCCCTCCTCCTCTTTGCAGGAGCATTTGGTACCATCATGCTTGATGGGGAATCATTTAGGCAATGAGGAGGAATCCGTCCAACACATTCATCAGGTATAATGAAGGTGAAAGTAGTTTCTTCAGTAATTGGCTCTTTAATAATCTCCCAAAGGGGAGATGTGAGAAAATGTCTAGTCCAACTGAATTTCTCAGGTGTGATGAGCATTAGAGTGATAAAATTAAACCAACTTATAGGAATGTCACATTGCAGTTTGCCTTTGTCAGGTGAGGGATTCATGTGTGGGGCAAAGAATCTGTCCCATAGCTCAAGACCTTGCTTTGAGAAAGCATTCCTAGCAGAAAGCATCTCAGATGAGTTGACAAAAGGAATAATGGCCATTCCAAATTGAAGGTGTGCCTCATTTGGAGAAAGGAGGTTAGTGTCCTCCATCATCCAGTCATCTTGCATGTTACCCTCATCAGCTTGGTTGGTGTCCTCCTCCTCATCTTGGTAATTCTGCAGAATGTTAAGCAGTCCTTCTCCCATGCCCACATCCTGATCAGCATTAGCAATATTTTGCTCCACCTCAATATCCTCTGCACCATGGACAGATGCCTTGTCACTGTCAGATGAAACATTTGCAACAGGTATAGATCCAGTAATAGCACTGTCAGCCTTCTGAGGTGGCAAATCCTGGTTGTCAATGGGCATGTCAACACCTTCAGCAAATACAGGTCCTTGGACAGCATTCCAGTTGCCCCAGCCAACATTATTCTGAGGGGCAGGGTCAATCCATTGGTCCCATCCACCAATGTCCCCTTTAGGTTGTGGTGGAGGAGGTGGAGAAGGGGGCCCAAATATGGGTCCCACCACAGGTAGAGGGTGTGGGTCAGCACCATCATGAGGTAGTGGGTCCTCATCAGGTGGGCCCCCCTAGGAGATTGCTGTTCAATATTTCCACAGAAAAGGTCCATGATTCAGTTTCCACTAGGTCCCCAATGGTGAATCTAACACTTTTAGGAACATCTAAGAGGTCGGTGACTCTGAGCTTTGCAATGATCCTGCCCTTGTGCTCAGGGTCCCTCTCCCAGAGCAGAACTTTACCAATATCAGAGAATACAACATTCAGGTAATCATGATGCTAGTGATCAAGTGGAGGACCCAGAAGCATAACCCAACATTCATTATTAAACTGAGTCCTACTCCAGTTAATTCCTTCATTATGCCTATCAAAAGAAATAGCAACATCTTGGAAGGGAATATGACCCGCAGCAATTAACCGGTCATGGTCACTGACATTTGCAAATTGAACATATGCAGAACCAAATGGGAAATCTTGAATATCATGAAATTCGACATGTGCATCATTGATAAAGAAATCTTGCAACACATCCCTGATATTACCAAAAGGGACAGGACCAGGAGGAAGGGGATGGATGTGTGCAATGGCATATTGTTCATGAGTCCTTGGTCGGCGAGGAACCACCACCCTCTTGACTTGATTCCTGCCAACCACCTGCATAATCTCGAAGCCATGGGGAAGAAATGGCTGAGGGTCAAGTGGAATATTGGCCATTGCGTCGGTGGTTGTCACCGGCGACGAGCAGAGCAAGGCAGTTGGGGTTTCTCCAAGCGAGGGAGTTGAGGAGACAGGGGTTTGGCCGAATTAATTTTTTGGGCAAGAACAAAATCCTTAAGATAGTCGTACACCCTGGGCCGCGAAACTTGCGGCGTGACATGGGCCTTGAACCAATGCAGGTAAGATTTGTCGGGCCAGGGACAAGAAGGGAAAGTGGGGAATTTCAAATATGGTAAAAGACCAGGCAGATTAATTGTAGGAGATTTGTTGACTGCAGTTGATTTCTCCTCTTTAATACCTTTTCCATTAATCACAATTTTCGCAAATGATGCACCCGATACTACACGAGTAATGTCATCATTATTTTGATCGTTATTGCATGGTATCGGTGACGTCGAAGAACCAATACGATCAAAAACAGAGGATTTTTTTTCTTTTTGTATGAAACAATTGTCCAATCCTTCTCCAATTCTTTGTAATATTCCTTCTCTTCGAATTTCCAATTTGGGCCTCCATCACCCCAAAGTTTGATCTTCAATATGAATGATTCATCAGAGAAAGAACCAGAATTATATATTTCAAAACCCACAGCTCTTGATGCCACCAAGAATCTAAAGGTTCTGTCTTGGAGGATTTTGACTTGATATTTTGATTCATGACCCCCAAAACAACTTTGAAGAACAATGCCAATAGTATGAATATCAATCTTAAAATTTGCACGGCCAAATGAACCAACAAGGAAGAAAGGTCTTCTGTGAAATCCTCCTGAGAAATTAATGTGGTGACCAAATTTTTTGAACATATTATCCTCAAACATCCTCCCTTTAGAGAAATCCATAGAAATGTTGTTGTGTTTGGTTGATGAAATGGGCACATCAAATATTTGATCACCCACCACCACTCTTTTGACAACAAGATCGAAGATAATACCAGAGGAAACTTTCTCATCTTGAAGAAGGAATCTAGCATCAATAACCACCTTGTCACGATTTAGTAACACAATCCGCTTAGCAAGAGTATACAGGACCAGAAAACCAGGAGCATTGTCCAAAACATCAGAAGGCAAGGTAGAGCTAGTAACGTGCCACATAAGTTTCAAATCATCACTCTTGCACTCATGAACATGAGAAGTCCCAAGAAAATCAGAAGTTGGTGGAAAAATATCATTGATCCTAGCAAGATGAGAGGGGAACCTCACCACAGAACCAATCAAGAGAACCTCCGCATTTTCCAAACTTCTACCTTCCAGTGGTGAACCATTGGCATTGAGAATGACCAGCCAGCGATTATCCGAGAGAATAAGAGATCCAACAAGGAACTTACCATCGGTGGAGCTTCTAGAATAGGTGATTTTCCAGCCACCACCGGATGAATCCAATGAACGAGAGCCCATGGATATGTGTGCGATGGCGCCGGAGTGGCGCCGGCGAGTGCCGGTGGGATGGGATCAGAGAGCCATGCCTCGGAAATCATGCGGGTCAGCTTTTTTGTGATTATACCTATTGCTCTTGTGTGCGCTTCATGCACAGGCTGCGGGAGTGGCTTTGTGATTAGGACCACGTCATATGCCATGCAGGACGAAGACCCAGTCAACCCGCTGAGGTGGTCGATGGTGACGCCAGCATGGCGTCATGCTGATGCAAGCACGGCCACCACCGCTGGTTGGTGGTTGCCGGCGATGCACTACGGCCTTCTAGCTAGCACGGCTAGGTGCACTAGAAAGAGGAGAGCAAGGCAAACCATTTCGTGGTGGAGCCACCCTCTCTTGGTTGCCGGAGCTATGGCGGCGAGCTAACCCGACGGCGGAGCACGATGGCACACGACGAGCTACAGCTACAGAATGCACGCAAGCGAATGGAAGACACCGGAAGACTCGTATGCTTACCCTCGATGCACTGGCGGGCTCAGATGAAGAAGTGGATGACCGAATCAATGACGAAGTGCGCAATGATAGTCGTCGGACTTCGAGAAGATGAAGTCGATGCAGGCGATTGAGGATGCCTCAGTTTGATTCCTTCATCATGGAGACGAAGCACAACACGACAGATCTTGTGGTACCCTTGGCTAGCCTTGGGGTAGTCTCTAACAGTAGCACGAGGCAACGATGATGGTGCTAGGGTTTCGGGTTGCAGAGAGCAAGAGAGAGGAAATTAGGATAAGGATGGGAAAGAGCGTCGCGGTGGCGGTCTTATCCCCTCCCGGGCGACGACGGCGTGCATCACGGTGGTCGAAGCTTGGTGACGCTGGTGATTGGTATCAGGCGGTGCTGAAGCATCCAAGGAGATGCTTGTGGCGCACGAGAAGACGATAACACGTTTTTTGCAGAAAACCCCCTAGATTTTCTATGAATCAACCCGTGGTCCACATTGATGTCCCACCTGTCAGTGAGAGAGAGAGGGATGAATTGGGCCGGCGTTGGGCTTCTGCTGGGCTGCGTCTAAGTGAGCGAAAGATGTTGGTTGCTGCGCTAGGCGATGTGTAGGAGATGGGCTGCGGCCAAAGCTGGGCTGCTTTGCTCTCTTCTCTTTCTTTTTCTTATTCTGTTTCTATTTTCTGTTTTTGCAAAACCTTTTCCAAATTTGGTTTTCTCAATGTTTAAAGCATCCAAAATTTTATAGAACAGATAAAATACTACAGGGATCTTTTGAGACTAAGTGGTGTTTATACTTTTCATGGTTTTTTATAAATTTTAACTATTAGGAAAGTATTTTATTGATGGCCATATTTATCCCTTAGGGTTTAATATTTTGTTTATTATCCAAAATCCTTATAAAAATGATTTGTTTGCACTTGATATTTTTTAATGGTAATGATTTAATGTTGTACATAGAATCTTATTCACACTTAACCTCATAAAGGAATTATGTAAATACATTACAAGGTATTAAACCTTGTGGTTCATAATATGGTGATTTGAATTTCATGGGTCTCAATAGTTGGTGATTTCTCATATTCAAATTCTACTTGATTTATAGTATTTAGGATTACCATGGACAACCTGGTTGAAGGTAATAGGCATGAATAACAATCATTAAAGAAAATGTTCATTTCCAAATAATTGCCATGAGTTTTTGGGAAGGTTTAATGGACTCATACTCTAACATTAATATGGATAAAGATCAAGGTTTAAGAACACTACTTCTAAATGTAGGAACAGGGTTGATAACTCAACTTAGAATGAGATCTTGATAGTATAAGAGACTAAGTCTTTATTAGGGTTTAAGCCAATAAGGTGGACAAGGCTTTCATCAGTACACTCTCAATTGGCATTCTAATTATCTCTTAGAAACTTCATTTGACTAAGAGATACTATTCTTTGGCTGCCTAAAAATAGGAACTGGTTCCACTGCTAACTTAATTTTGGGGTTTTGGACAAATAGGTAGACATGGTCTTGTCATGGCTTGATATACTATTGGTTAAAGTTTTCTCAAGCACTCATATCCTCAATGCCTCACTAAGCTTATAATTATATAAGGAATTCCTTTCCTAAATATACTCTATATCTCTCCCTTATCTTATTCACAAATATCACATCTTCCTGAATAAGTCAATCATCTGACTCCACCATATCCATCATCATAAGATGACATGGTCATGCCACTTCAACCATATTCCTCCTTCATTCTTCTCCTAGTATATAAATTCCATTGCTAAACTACCCTTGAGGAAGTCATTCATCTAGTTAGTTATTTCTAACTCCATCCATAAACTCCTTTATAATAACCTTGCATCTACTTCTAAAGCTTGCAAGATTACACTTCTCTCTATATTACATGTTGTATCAATCCTCTGGAATAGGTATGGTACTACTCTCCATAATACAAGTTTGTTCTTGTATTAGCTTGGTTAAACTATTATGCCTCCAACTACTCCATACAACTTATGTTATATACTTCATCATACTCTAGCTTGACTTCTCATGATCAAGCTAGATAATTCAGCATATTAGGGTTTTGCCTAATTTGGTTTACTCACAACCTTTCTTCAGCACCTAGTCATCTATTCTCAAGTGACTTGAGAATAATGACCACCATCCTTTGATCATACTAAGCTTAGGCTTCTAATTTTCTGATCAAGATCTATAATCAACTAAGTAATATACTTGTACTACACCTGGTCTCTTTATAGGGTTTATATTGTTAATAAAGCTTACTTTATATTTGTATCTACTAAGCTTATCAAGATTATCACTTGATATTCTAACACTACTAGCTTTCTCATAGCTTCATAATCACTATCTTAACTCTTTGGTTTAGATACATCTTCTAGTTAACTCATGAGTGAGTTAACTCCTCCAACATCATATGGTTTGATCTCCACCAAGGACCACATTCCATTGATGATGGCATACTTCACCATAACTAGTTCCTTCTTCTCATTAATTTACTTAGGGTCTTTGTAAGGTCAATATAATAGGTCAAAACTAAGTGTCAATAAGTGTTAGGTCAAGAATTGATCACTCAATCATTGATGAGTAATTGACACTAAGACTTGATTAAATAGGAATGTCCTCTATTAACATGATATTAAGGATATGAGATGAATGGTCATGGCTTGACTTCCCTTTTTACTCTATTTGTGATAAGAGTTAATGTTTAAGAACCACCATGATACCCATGGTAGGAATAACTATGGCAAGCAAGTGTATCAATATTTAGTTATATATTTTCTTTACTTAAGTTATATACTTAACTTGGTATTCAGGGTTTGTGGTAGATAATACCTTCATATCATCTTTAGAATATTAAGTATTCATCCTTGAGTTGTTGTAGGGAACACCATGTCATGATCTCTAGAAGATCTACTACTCCTTATTAAGTAGTGTATTGTGACTTAGTTTTATTACATTTGACCTACCCATAGATCAAATTATATTACCCAAAGATAAGGTTTTAGGAAAGGTCATATTGAAACTTATCACAATCAACTTGATGATCTACTTCAGTTCCACCAAGTTAAGAGAATCTTCAATCACTTTGACAAGTTTTATTTAAAAGAGCGAAAATTATCTAGATTTTCTATGCATGAATGCAATGCACACACCTCATCTCAGCTTATTTCTAAGCTCTAATGTAGGGATGTTACAACTTGTATCTTGTTCTTGCTTAATTAGTTATGCTAGTGAGGCATATAGGTAAATTCACCTTAGTTGCATATCTGGAGAATTTACCTTTTGTGTCAAACCCTAACTTGAAAAAGAATAAAATTTGAAGTAGCACCTATTCACCCCCCCTCTAGGTGGCCAGACGATCCTTTCACACTTGATTCATGATGGTGTCCTTGATCTTCATGAAATCATTCATGAAGTCAAGGTACGCCATCAGAAGAGAGTGTTCCTGAAGTTAGACTTCCAGAAGGCCTATAACCACCTGGACTGGGCCTTCCTCCGGCTAGTTCTGGAGAGAAGGGGTCTAGATGACAGGATGATATGCTGTATCATGCAGTTTGTGATGAGTGGTAGCACCACGATTAATGTCAATGGGGAGATAGGTCCGTATTTTAGACCATCATGCGGAGAGCGACAAGGGGACCCCATATCTCCCCTCCTATTTAACTCGGTGGTGGATGCCCTCGCAGAGGTTTTGGATAGAGCAAAAACCACTGGCCACATCTCTGGTGTGGTTGGGCATCTGATCCCCGAAGGTGGTATATCACACCTCCGATATGTAGACGATACCATGATTATGTTATGTGGTTCGGATCGAGACATTATCAACCTCAAGTTTCTGCTCCTTTGCTTTGAATCCATGTCCGATCTTAAGATCAACTTCGAGAAGAGTGATGTTATGATCCTGGGGTACTCAGATGAGGACCAAAAGCGCATAAATGACAACCTCAACTATAGACTACCAGATTTCCCTACCACCTACCTAGGGATGCCCGTTCAGGAGACACATGTGTTGATCAAGGATCTTGCACCCCTAGTCATGAGGGTGCGGTCGAAAGTCAAACCCTGGCGAGCTCAGCTCACGACTAAGGGGAGAAAGATCATATTAATAAACTCATGCCTATCCAGCCTTCCCATGTACCAGATGGGGTTATACCTCCTTCTAGAGGGGACCCATGTGGACTTCGCGAAAGAGCTATACCGGTTCTTCTAGGCAGCTAGAGATGGGCGATAGAAGTACCACATGGTTAAATGGGCATACTTGTGCCCCCCAAGATCCTTGGGGGCATAGGTATACTCATGCCGCTTTAATGTGGCCTTGATGCTAAAATGGGCCTGGCCTATCCTTAGGGACGATGGAGGGTTTTGGCTGCAACTCATCAAAGCCAAATACCTCCGAGGCCATCCCCTACTAGCATGCAAGCGCAGGGAGGACTCCCAATTCTTGCGAGCCATTCGGGACATTGATGACCCACAAGTATAGGGGGTGTATCGCAGTATTTTTGATAAGTAAGAGTGTCGAACCCAACGAGGAGCAGAAGGTGCTGGCTAGTGGTATGGATCAGGAATTCTCTCCAAATACTTAGCAAACGGATTTTTAGGGTTTTTTGATATAGCAAGTAAACAAAGTACGAGTAAATGAAAGACAGTAAGAATGAACGCAGCAAGTGGCCCAATCCTTTATGCAGTAAAGCACAAGCCGATTGAATTTCTATAGATGACCAAACATTCGCGAGGACACATGGGAAGACTGTCAAGTGCTTTCGCTTCATATAGTCGATTAATCTTCTTTAGCTTGCTAAGTGTTGTGTGGGTGAACCTGTGCTAATGTACCGCCCCATCCAATACTAATACATACTTGTGATTATACCCCTTGCAAACATCCGTAAGTACAAGAAATTAATTAAGGTAGAAACCTAACCACAGCTTTAAACTCCAAGACCCTTACGTCCCTTGTGCAATGGTTTCCTAATGGGGATTCAGGTTTTTGTCACTCCGGCAACCCCTACGATTAGTAGCCAAATACACAATGCATTCCCCTAGGACCATATAGGTGAATTGTCATGTAGTCGACGTTCACATGACGCCACTAGAAGAAGTACACCACGACTTAAATAACAATCTATTGAATCTTTCTCAACGCAACTCCACTACTAACAACAAGACTTCTCCCATGTCCTCAAGAACAAAACGAACTACTCACAAGACATCATATGGATCATGATCAGAGATGGAATAATGATGTATAACAATCTGAACATAAACAATAATTCAACGGTTCACTCAATAGCATCAACTACAAAGAGTAATCAACACCGGGAAAGTTTCCCCTATGAACTAATGCAAGATTCAACGCAATTGTTACAGCAATATGGAGATGGTGATGAGGGTGCTGATGGTGCTGATGGTGGTGATGATGATGATGATCCTGATGAAGTCTAGCTTGATGGTGGTGTTGATGGCGACGATCTCCCCTCTCCAGGAAGGAATTCCCCCGGCAGAAATCTATCTGCGGGAGAGATCTTTCTCTCTCGGTGTTTTCCGCCCCGTAGAGGCGGTGGAATCTTTCTGTGGTCGCTCCCCGAGTCTTAGGGTTTCGGGAGGTTGATATACGCCAGAGGGGGAGGCTGGAGTGGGCCAGGGCGGCCACACCACTCCCAGGCGTGGCCTAGGCCTGCCCGCGCCATGGGGTGGTGTGGGCCCCCTGTGGCCCACCTCCACTCCATCTTCTGGCATCCTGAGTCTTCTGGAAAAATAGAATTTTCCTTATATTTTCCTAGATTTTATGGTCTTCGCGACTTTTGCCTCCAAACAGCACCTTTTCCATCAGAATCCTGACTGCAGCGGTCCAAGCTCCAAAAGTCATCAACCATGCAAAAATAGATGAAATAACATAAGTATCACCTCTCAATATGAAATATATCAATGAATAATAGTGAATTAAGACATAGAATAGTGATGCAAAATAGACGTATCAACTCCCCCCAAGCTTAGACTTCGCTTGTCCCCAAGCGAAACTGAGCTCAATAAACATGACGTCGGGTTTATGGAATGAAGAGTCGATAAAAGAATACGGACAAGAAGCATCACATTCATCAAAATCATAGATCATAATAGAAGACAACTCACTATTATATAACTCAACTTGCAATGAGTAAAGGAAACACAATAAAGATACATAAAGTGAATCATAATTGGTAATGGCAAACTTAGCTCTTGGTCGAAGAATAGTTGATAATTTGCTGGAGTTCACAAATAACTAATTTTTCAATGATAGCTTTCAAAGTAGTAAACATCAAGATAAGAGCAATGTGCAAAACAAGGAACATAAGAAACATGATTGAATAAATCATCATATGAATGAATGAAACACATCAACTCAAAATACTTGCTGAGATACAAGGGAGTAGGTTTACTGACTCAACTACAAAGTAAAAGAAAGGCCCTTCAAAGAGGGAAGCAGGGATTGCAAGTCTCATAAAGAGCTCCCAAAAATTATAATACTTACTAGCTTTCAGCTCTCATTGCCCCTATCATAGGCATCTTTAGGTGATTAAGGTTAAAGTGACACAACTAAGAGGATATGCTTGACAAGTTATAAGTTGAAATCTCATGCCCCTTACTTATGAGTACCGATCCTCATGCTACTCAACTTCAGTCACGAGCAAGCTCTTGTCATTGTAAATACATGCGTATCATTGAGAACCGCCAACGGGGTACCCCTTGCACATGACACTGGAGCTATCCCATAATCAAAATGACAAGGCAAGCAGACAATGAGCATCTCAGCGATCTTTTTATTTGCTATTTGCATAGGTTTTTATTGAGGATGCTTCATAGAATGCTCACTATAGTTATGCTGCAAGTTTCCACCATGATTAAGCATGGCTTAGGCTAGCGGCCCAGGCGTTTCTCTAACACACATATAAACTCCATGATCTTACAAGTTCCACTTTTATTTCACACCGCTAGGATCCATAAGCAAAAGAACATGATATCAACTAGGTACAAGTACCAATGAAGTGTTGAAAGCGATCCCCATGATACATGGTTTGGCTAACTTCAACTCATAAAGCGCAAGCATATACGCAACAAAGAAGGACCCAATGGTTCAAGTTTATTAAATGCAAGGAAGTAAAGTGTGCCATCAAGTTTGTGAGAGCTTTAATCACTAATTTTCACATAACAAGTTTAATCTGGGAGGTAGATAAAACAGGAATTTAGTTGGAATAGCAATAATGCTACTAGGTAGGTATGGTGGACACAAATGGCAAAGGTTTTGGTTTAAAGGAGGTGGATGCACGAGAAGAATACCCTCTCAGTACAGGTTTTTGGCTAGCAAGGCTGGGTAGCAAGTACAAGAGTTGAAGGAAACAAACAAACATACAAATGATAAAGACAAACATGCAATCTTCCTTGGAAGCACAAAAGATCTTAACTAGACAATACTAGACTTATGAGCAAATCAAGAAAGAAAGATGATGAAATTATTTTTCTTCTCTAGAGTACTTCTATCTTTTTCTTTTCAACTCTCAAAAAGGTGTTACTACTAACCGAGCCAGGTTTGCCAAAACCAACTAAATTAACTCAATGATCCCAAAGTGCTACCAATACTAACAACAAGATCAATCATATAACCATGAATTGAAAACTAATATAAGTTATGCAAAGGAGTGGATGATAGAACTTCTCATTAATATTCCATAACGGAGACTCACACAAAGGGATACATATCTAACGAGAGAGGGGACACTTCCATAATGCAAACCATACTACAAAATAACTCCTCTATTCATGATATGACTCTACTAATAAGGTAAAAAGATAGAAGATAGTGATATGATACCGCGGCACTCCCCCAAGCTTGGAACAAACTAAGGGGATGCCAAACCTGATGAGGAATTACTCCTTCGGTGGTGGTGGTATCTTCTCATCTTCGTCTGTCTTCCAGGGTAAAGGCTTCCATCAACAAAGGACATCGTGGTTTCCAACATCCTGAAACTCGCAGCAGCACTTATGCGTTTAAATCTAGCCTCATACTCACAGTTTGATTTTGAACGTCATAGAACTGTGCTTGCAGTTCGTTGGTTGTTTGGCGGAGTGAAAGGACTTCGTCTTTGAGTTCAGCAGTCTCCTTTTGGTGCTCGGTGATGAGTTCTGAGCAAATCTTATGGATGATATCCACTTCGCGCTCCACCATCTTCCTGTACCTAAAGACTTCATGCTCCAGCGCTTCCATCCTGTCCTCCAGACTTCCTTCACTTTTAGGGCCTTGAACCTCTTTAATCCGGACCTCTCCACCTTCGAGCAATAACTCCTTGGGATGAATCTTCAATTCTCTCCTGTATGGGTTGATGATATCTTCTAAGTAATCTCCCTTGGATGATCCAAAGGAAGACATTGGGGCTCCAAATCTGGGATTCTACCTGGCAGAAACAGATTGAAACAAAAACACGGCAAAAACACGATATACGGACCTCGGGGGATCCGGGGGGTTATATATTATGAAGTTTCATATCAAAAGGAAGGTACTGGAAGAAAACGAGTCGGAGGCGGAGTCCTGGGTGGCCTCACCACCTAGTGGCACGGCCAGGGGTGGGCCCGCGCCATAGGGTGGTGTGAGCCACCCTGGCTCTGTTTCCGTCCCTTTTTCGCTTCGTAGCTTTCCTTATTGACTGAAAACTACAAAAATATAGTTGGATTGTATTTTCAAAGAACTTTTCTTACCAGAACTGTTACTTAGATGAAAACAGACTCTGCAGGTCTCTGAATTTGGTATTTAGTGGATCTTTCCAGAGTCATCACTTGAATCATCAATATCTTCATCTTCATACACTTATTACTTGAGTCATAAAACCCTTCTCTTCCTTATTACACCATTGTCTCCACTTCCTGGAAATTTCTTTCACACAAAACTTTACACCATTCTCATTAGCAATATTAGTATAAGTGAAGTGATAAAACCTTTTGAGTCCAACTTCAACTGAAAACCATCAAAACAAAAGCTACTGTAGCTACTCCTTCCGAAAGCCCAAAAAAAATTCAAAAAGGAAAACGAATAAAGAAGCAAATGCAAGATTGGCAAAATCTGTCAAAACAGACCAGCAGGTAAAGATCAATTTTTTCGAAAATCTTTTGTTGCTCAAATCAAAAAGTGCAAAACTAACGAAAGTTAAATAACAACCTAGGGCAGAAGCACAAAAAATTACAGCTCAATCCGTCATACAGAGATCTCTCACGAATTTTTACGGTGAAGCATAAAAATCTGTTTCGGGACAACAACTTCCCCAAATATTACTTCTCTCTCATTAGAGGTTGATCTTGACACAAAAAACCAAACAAAACGGATAAGAAGCGGTTATTACCTAATTAATAACTTCCAAGACTCAAAGAAACAAAAACAAACTGAAAGCAAAAACAAATTGGGTTGTCTCCCATAAAGCTCTTTCTTTATAGCTATTAAGATGGGCATGATAATTTTGAAGAAGCTCTCATAGGGATATGAATTGAAGTGAAAGAGAGCATTAAGAAGCAAAAACACATACATTTAAGTCTAACCCACTTCCTATGCAAGGGGATTTTGTAAACAAACAAGTTATTGAAACCAAAGGCAACTTGCATAAGAAGGCAAAAGAAGTGCAACATAAAAACTTTCAGCATAAAACGAGGAAACTTGTTATTATTGAGATACATAAGACAACTTTTCCCTCTCTCATAATAACTTTTAGTATCATGCATAAACTTAACAGTATAGCTATCACAAGGAACATCATAGCAATGATCACTTATTCTAACAGAAAACACAGGAATACTAGCTCTCATAACACTACTATGCGAAACAATATTAGAGGTATCCTTACAAAGAATAGGGTGTCCCTCTTTTTCATACTTAGTGACAAAGTCTTTCTCAATATAAGGTTTAGGTAAAACTTGATTAGCAGTATAAACTTCAGTATTTCTTGCAGGAACACCCTTAGCAATATCTTTATAAGGTTCATGATACTTATTCCACTTCTTTTTAGGCACTTCAATATAAGAAGCAAAGGCCTTAAAATAAGAAGCAATAGCTTGAGAGTCTAAACCATAAGCATTTTTAATATTTTGAAAGTCATCAGTTCCCATAAAATATTCAATGCATTCATAATCATGATTTATACCTGACTTTCTACCTTTGTCATTTTCCCAAGCTTCAGCATTGTCTTGAATACGATCTAGAAGGTCCCATTTAACTTCTTCTTCCATACGAGTGAATGATCCAGCACAAGAAGCATCCAATAAATCTTTGTCATGTAGAGGGAGCCTTGCATAAAAGTTGTTGATAATAATATTGTTGGGAAGCTCATGAATGGGACATTTGAGCATTAGTAACTTCAATCTCCCTCAAGCTTGAGCTGTACTCTCTCCATCAAGAGGCCAAAAGTTGTATATTTGATTCCGATCTTTATGAATCTCACTAGGAGGATAAAACTTTGAATAAAAGAGAGGCACTATTTCCTTCCATTCTAGAGCTTGACCATTCTTCAGCAGCTTATACCATTCCTCAGCTCTTCCTTTTAGTGATAATGAGAATAACTTCTTCTTAACTTGATCTGTAGTAATACCTGCACACTTGAACAACCAGCATAATTCGTGTATAAAGAGTAAATGATCACCGGGATGGACAGTTCCATCCCCAACATAGTAGTTATCCATAACACGGTCAATAATTCTTATAGGTATTTTGAAAACATCTTTCTCAGCAGGCGGTGGATTATCTACTACCTTAGCAGTGGTAGTAGCATTACCAAATAAGAAACTCAGCGAATTATCCATAACGAAAATAAAGCAACTAGCAGAAGTAAACAATACTCATAGTAGAAGTTTCCTTTACCAGTTCCACTCTCCAATAGTGCTTCACTCCCCGGCAACGGCGCCAGAAAATAGTCTTGATGACCCACAAGTATAGGGGGTGTATCGCAGTATTTTCGATAAGTAAGAGTGTCGAACCCAACGAGGAGCAGAAGGTGCTGGCTAGTGGTATGGATCAGGAATTCTCTGCAAATACTTAGCAAACGGATTTTTAGGATTTTTCGATATAGCAAGTAAACAAAGTACGAGTAAATGAAATACAGTAAGAATGAATGCAGCAAGTGGCCCAATCCTTTATGCAGCAAAGGACAAGCCAGTTGTATTTCTATAGATGACCAAACGTTCTCGAGGACACATGGGAAGACTGTCAAGTGCTTTCGCTTCATATAGTTGATTAATCTTCTTTAGCTTGCTAAGTGTTGTGTGGGTGAACCTGTGCTAATGTACCGCCCCATCCAAGACTAATACATACTTGTGATTATACCCCTTGCAAACATTCGTAAGTACAAGAAAGTAATTAAGGTAGAAACCTAACCACATCTTTAAACTCTAAGACCCTTACATCCCTTGTGTAATGGTTTCCTAACGGGGGTTCAGGTTTCTGTCACTCCGGCAACCCCTACGATTAGTAGCCAAATACACAATGCATTCCCCTAGGCCCATATAGGTGAAGTGTCATGTAGTCGACGTTCACATGACGCCACTAGAAGAAGTACACCACAACTTAAATAACAATCTATTGAATCTTTCTCAACGCAACTCCACTACTAACAACAAGACTTCTCCCATGTCATCAAGAACAAAACGAACTACTCACAAGACATCATATGGATCATGATCAGAGATGGAATAATGATGTATAACAATCTGAACATAAACAATAATTCAACGGTTCACTCAATAGCATCAACTATAAAGAGTAATCAACACCGGGAAAGTTTCCCCTATGAACTAATGCAAGATTCAACGCAATTGTTACAGCAATATGGAGATGGTGATGAGGGTGTTGATGGTGATGATGGTGGTGATGATGATGATGATCCCGATGAAGTCTAGCTTGATGGTGGTGTTGATGGCGACGATCTCCCCTCTCCGGGAAGGAATTTCCCCGGCAGAAATCTGTCTGCGGGAGAGATCTTTCTCTCTCGATGTTTTCCGCCCCGCAGAGGCGGCGGAATCTTTCCGTGGTCGCTCACCGAGTCTTAGGGTTTTGGGAGGTTGATATACGCTAGAGGGGGAAGGCTAGAGTGGGCCAGGGCGGCCACACCACTCCCAGGCGCGGCCTAGGCCTGCCGGCGCCATGGGGTGGTGTGGGCCCCCTGTGGCCCACCTCCACTCCATCTTCTGGCATCCTGAGTCTTCTGAAAAAAATAGAATTTTCCGTATATTTTCCCGGATTTTATGGTCTTCGTGACTTTTGCCTCCAAACAACACCTTTTCCATCAGAATCCTGACTGCAGCGGTCCAAGCTCCAAAAGTCATCAACCATGCAAAAATAGATGAAATAACATAAGTATCACCTCTCAATACGAAATATATCAATGAATAATAGTGAATTAAGACATAGAATAGTGATGCAAAATGGACGTATCAGACATCAAGCAGTTCATCCAGCAGGGAGCCGCGTTTAGTGTCGGCGACGACAGGGGGACACGTCTATGGATTGACCCTTGGCTGATGGAGTCTCCTCTATGTGAGGAGTTCCCTTCCCTTTTCGCTATTAGTGCCTCCTCGTCGATGTTAGTAGTGGAGGCCTTCCTCGAGGGTAGCTGGAACATCTTGGTCCGCCGGAACTTTAGCTTGGCTGAGGCAGCAGACTTCCATATATTGAGGTCCTCTCTCCCTGAGTCTCTCTCTGCTGAGAGCGACATCGTCTCCTGGCGAATGACCCTGGTGGGAGAGCTCTTGGTTATATCGACATACATGGCCCTCTTCCAGGGCCCCGAGCTGGGCTAGACCACCCCCTCTGGAAGGCACCCCTTCCCCTTAGTATTCGTATCTTCCTTTGGCAACTGCTTCACGATCGTCTTCCCTCAGGAGTGGAAGTGGCTAAGCGTAATGGCCCTGACAATGTCATGTGTCCATTATGTGGGACACCGGAGACGTGCAACCACATTATGTTCACATGTATTGCGGCTCGGTTTCTGTGGAGTTTTGTCTGGGAAGCCTAGGATCTCGGGGAGTTCCTGCAGATTGAGGCGAACCAGGCTGGAAGGAGGCGTCGTCTCTTCTGGCCGGTGTTTGCGGCCTTAACCTGAACCTTATGGAATGTGCGGAATAAGATAGTGATTGAGCGGATCTTTCCTTGCCGCGCTCCTGACTTTTTTTTTCTTTCCTCGCCTACTTGCAGCACTGGTACCCGCTAACTAGATAGTGGGATCGGGAGCACCTGGACGACACCCTTTGGGATCTGAGGGCGACGGCGCATCCCTTCTCGGCCTCTGATCACACGTGATCCAGGCGTCTTCCGTGTAGCCGAGCTTGTTTCGTTGTCGGCTTTGTTTTTCTTTTGGGCGGTCTTGTGCTGTGATCCAGTAGAACTCACTCTTTTTGCTTTTTCTTTAGCTCCGATCGGCTGTGTGTAGGAATCTGCTTGTATCTATTTATAAAGCGGGACGTCAAACACACCGTTTCGGAAAAAGAAAAGAAAAGTAAGGTTTCACTCACCGATTCGAAACATTGAAACCATGTGGACTACACAAGTCCGATTGGGCCCAAACGATTGTACTCATCTTTCACTCTTCCCATGTTCCGCCCCAACCGCGACCGTCAGTAAGCGAAGCTTGCCGTCCCGCCTCGCCTCCATTCCAGAACCCTAAGCCCCAACCCGCACCGCCGCCGACGTCGCTCGCCGCGATGGCCGGCACCGTCGAACAACCCCAGAACGGCGTCCCCGGCGGCTCCCGGCGCATCTACACGCCGTACCAGCCGGAGGGCCTCAACCTCCTCTCGGCCCGCATCCTGTACGACCGGGCGACCTCGCCGGAATGCCTCTTCGAGCACCGCGAGGGCCGTAATTGGAGCGAGAACCTGTCGTTCTACACCGGCTGCGGGTACTTCCTCGGCGCGGCGGCGGGGACCGTCGCGGGGCTCAGGCGCGCGGTGAAGGAAGCGGAGCGTGGTGAGTCGTTCAAGCTTCGCACCAACCGCGTGCTCAACCAGTGCGGCTCCGTGGGGCGCGGGTACGGCAACCGGGTCGCCGTGATCGGGATGCTCTTCGTGTCGATCGAGAGCGGCGTTCCTGGGCTCCGCGACACCGACGACTGGCGCAACACCGTCGCCGCGGGGCTCGGAGCAGGCCTGCTCTACCGTGCACCTTCGGGCCCGCGATCCGCGATCTTCGGCGCCGTGGTCGGGGGTCTCATGGCTGGCGCTGCCTTCGTGGGGAAGCAGGAGCTGGAGAGATACGACTCTCCTCTGGCCGTCTAAATCGGAAGACCCCCGACCACGGCGCCCAGGAAGCCCTTATCTACATATATGTGTATGAGCGTTATCTAGATTAACAAGCTTTTTTGGTGATGCGTAGAGCACTGGAGTGCAATCTATCGAACTGGCTCAACTTGAAAATGCTAAAAGTTGTTGCCTTTTTGTCTGAATCTTCAAACTCAATGCTATTATGGTGATTGGGGATGCTATGTTGCTATATATATGGTGGGCTAATGCAATGCAGTATGTCTGATTCAGAATTATGCCTTGTTCTATTTCTTGTGTCTTCATATGGTGCATTTTGGTTGCTACTGGAAGTGATGGATTCGTGTTCAACTTGTGAAGGTGTAACATCTGTTTCTGTTCTATATTGTTTTTGATGTAAAAATACGTGCAGTGTTATTTGCACTAAATTGGATTCTCCTGCTATTCCTCTGTGTGTGAACAATCTTTTCAGAATATCAACTGTCAAATCCAATTCTGCTCCTGCCTAGGTGCTAGTTGCATCTATCTGTCAACTGTTAAGGCAAGACATACTGAAAAATGCTGCAAAATTATGATATTGTGTCAATAGTAAGATGTGTATTATCAAGGACTAAATTTTGTCACCTCATGTTTGGAGCTTTAAGCTCAAGATTGTGATGGTGATGCTATATTTCCATACATAGCATGGGTTAATGCCATGTTGTATATGTGAGTGTTGCATAATACAGTACATCCTGGTCTTATTGTTTAGTGTCTTCAAATATGGTGAATTTTGGTTGTTACTGATTTTTTTTGGTTAGTGTGGCTATTAGTATGTCAACTGAGCATAAAAGCCTATGTTTTATATTCCTTTGCAAGTTGTGGATAAGCTGTCTGAACTTGAACTGTATGTGCTGTTATGCCTTGTTTTGTGGATAAGTGACTGAACGTGAACTGTTGTAAATCCAAATATGTTGTTGGTTGGGGCATGCTAATATGATAGTAGGCTAGCAAGAACTTTAACATTGATAATTTTAGATTGTTTGTATTTTAAGGTCTGATTTTGCACAAGAGGAAGTGACATCTAGTCATCTCCCACACTCAATTATTCTTATCGTTCAGAGATATATTGAACAGGCCTGATAGATTGCATCTCAATTTCACGCGTGATTCTAGTTATCTATTGTCTGGTGTTAGTTTTTTTAATGTTCTGGGCTTCTGGGCCATACATGAGAACCTTTGGTGTTAGATTTGCTATTGCCTTTCAGAATCCTTGGGGCCCTTTCAAGCTTTAATCAGAACAGTAACTTGCATTTCATAATCTGTGGAAATTTAACTTTTTTGAGAGTACACAGACTATCATTTCCACTGCTGCCCTTTTGTTCATATGGTTACTATATCGTCAAGACATCCCAACAATGTGTTTGTGACGTACATGATGCAAATTGAGTTTGGTATAAAAAATGGAAAACATGAACACCGCTTATTTTCCTGACACCAGATCATAAGAATGTAGATTCATTTTAAGAGTAGGAAAATGATGTAGTGCTAGTACCTTCTATTTCTTCAAAATCAAAGTTATAATGTTGTAGATTTGTAATACAGTTAAGAAGATTATTGTTCAATTAAGTAAAGCAAAATCAGATGAAGATCAGTATTGCAACATGCAAAAACACCTTGGCTGATCACCACAACAGCCTTGTCCATTGATGTCCTCGAGATGAGTTATCACCCCTTTGGGAGCGCGAGTGGGCGATTCTAACTACATCGATGAAATGATCAATGTGGCGAAACAACTTACTCCCTCCGATCCATAATAAGTGTCGGTGATTTTGTACTAACTTACTACAAAGTTTGTACTAAGTCTCTGACACTTAGTTTGGATCGGAGGGAGTAATAGACATGTTCGTAGAATTGCATGAAATATAAAACGTAGGAATAAGGAATACCCTGGATTGGAATTTCATGCACTGTATTCTTACATGATTTTAGAACCCAAGTTTTTTTGTAGTGTTGGTCATAATAATGAACATGGGAGTTCTGCAGTAATTTGGGGAGAAAGTAGTGGGAGATAGAGAGAAGGTGCATTGGACTTCAAAGTAAGAAGCGAAATGAGTTTTAATTAAGATCATGTCAGATTTCCTGATATGGGTCAAAGGAATTCATTCCATGAGAATTTAAGAACCTCGATCTTTCAAAAAAAATTGGAGAGTGCTTCAACCAAAAGTGGCCCTAGAATCTGAGATCTAAGCACTATGAATCCTGATTGGGCCACAAATAATCTCTGGAATCTGAGATGTTAGGCACTACGAATCCTTTTTTATGTTTGAACTAGGCAATACGAATCCTGACTGCACCACAAATGACCTCGTCTTTACTTAAGTCCTCACAGCCACAGGTCACAGCTGACGATACTAGCACGCTCAATTGTTTCGCCAAATTGAACAAAGAAAGGGCAACTCATCTTTTGAAAAAAAAAAAGAGGGAATTTTTATCTTCTGAATCAGACATTCCCATTTCCATTAGCCAAAAGTTGGAAAGCGTATATCTTTTGAATATGAGAGCAAGAGAATCAAATTAAGGTTAACTAAAGGTAGACGACATCGACTAATTAAATAAAAGGCGTCCTGGCTGCTGAAGACTGGGTGCTGATTCTCCTGAAGAAAAACAGAGACTAAGTTCTGAGGAAACAAAAGGGCATCGAACTGTGGTGTGGGGAAGGAGACATAAGCATGAAGGAAATATCTCCCCAAGCGTGGAATCCTCGTGGCGTACTTAATCTGTATTTCAATTTGATGAGAAAATGAGTTATCAAAATAAAGTTGCTGGGAAAATGCTGCAATGCGCAGAACGACCCCACTTGGATTGAAAGTCAGAGGAGAATTCATCTAAAAATATTCAGTAGGGAATTACGCCTCCTCTTCCCGGATATGCCGTCTATAAGAAGAGTCATGCTGCCATTGCACATCTATCTAAACTTACAGACAGACAACCTAGCAATGGCGCCGGTGAAGGTGTTCGGGTCAGCGGCGTTCACGAACGTGGCACGGGTGCTGGTGTGCCTGGAGGAGGTCGGTGCTGACTACGAGGTCGTGGACATCAACTTCCCAACCAAGGAACACAAGAAACCTGAGCACCTCGCCCGAAACGTAAGACACACATTTTGATTTTTGCTGAACTTTTGGAATCTTTTCACCCAACCTTGCTGATTCTTCATTTGTGTGTCGGTGTGTTCTTGCAGCCATTTGGTGAAATCCCAGCATTCCAAGATGGAGACCTCGTGCTCTTTGGTAAACCTTTTTTTTTTGGGCCGTATGACATGTTTTATTTTGGATGTTGTGTGTGACACTTGGATTTTTTTCGTCTTTGCAGAGTCCCGTGCCATTGCAAAGTACATACTTCGCAAGTACAGGACCGACGAAGTGGACATGCTAAGAGAAAGCAACCCGCATGAAGCGGCCATGGTGGACGTGTGGACCGAGGTCGAGGCGCACCAGTACAACAAGGCGCTCGCGCCCATCATCATGGAGTGCCTCATAAACCCCACGGCCTACGGCATGCTGACCAACCAGAAGGTCGTGGACGATAGCGTGGCGAAGCTGAAGAAGGTGCTCAAGGTTTACGAGGCTCGTCTATCGGAGCACGAGTACCTGGCTGGAAGCTTCATCAGCTTCGCGGATCTCAACCATTTCGCCTACACTTGCCGCTTCATGGAGACCCCGTACGCGTCTCTGTTTGACTCGTTTCCTTCCGTGAAAGCCTGGTGGGAGAAGCTCATGTCCAGGCCTTCGATGAAGAAGCTAAGCGCCAACCTACGTGGCTAAAAAAGTTTGATCACTTGTGGTTAGGCCAATTGGTCCTTCGCAAAACAAAATAAAGAGTCGGCCACCACTTGGTGGATGATGTAACCATGATGATTTGGTAATAAAGGTTACGTTTAGTTTTGCTGCATGGTCTACGGTACCAATTGATCGATTAGGGTCAGACATGATGACAGCGGACCGTTTGGAGAAAAGAGGTTAACCGAATTGTGGGTTGTCTCCAATTTGCAAGCAAGTTATGAATTCGGTTAAACAACACATTTTCGTCGAACCGTCTAGAGAAGAGAGGTTGTCCAAATTGCGGATTGTGTTAATTTATTGTTGTTTCTCTGCTCGCCTTGGTGCTCCATAAGAGCATCTCCACTGATGCTCCCCAAATCGTAGTCGAAAGCACAACCGACACATCGCTATGGGAGCGTCGGCACATGTTTCCCAAATAGTGGGGGTGTTGTCCCACAACGGTGTGCCCAAAACCGCTGCTCCCATACGGAATTTGGACAAAACAAACCAGATATTCCACCTGTTTTAGTTATTCAAACCTTATTACATACTTTTAAATGAAAATAAGTTTCACACAAGAATTCAAAATAAACAAATAGTTTTATTTATACAAGACATAAAAATATAGCACCCAAACATGTCAATGGATCAGGCGGGGGTTTCCTTTGAGAACCCACAAATACTCCACTAGATCACTTTGGAGGTCAGCGTAAACCTATGGGTCACGAATTTGTTTATGTATGGCAATGAAGACAGCAAACTCGGCGACCGGTACCTCATCTAATTGAGCTAGAGGTCCATGGTGATCATATGGCAGCTCATCAACCACTGGTTCTGCCCGCTCACTCTCGATGATCATGTTATGTAGAATAATACAACAATGCATAACCTCCCACATCTGAGACTCTGACCAGGTGAGAGCAGGGTACTGAACAATAGCAAAACACTGCTGGAGCACACCAAAAACCGGTCGACATCCGTTCGGCAAGCTTTCTGGCACTTAGTGAACCAAGCCTTCTTCTCCGTATCAAGATCAGGAATTGTCTTCACAAATATAGCCCAAGAAGGGTAGATACCATCGGCTAGGTAGTACCCTTTGTCGTATGCGTGACCATGGATCTCATAATTGATGGCCGGAGATTGACCCTCCGTTATCCTAGCAAACACCGGAGAGCGCTGTAACACGTTGATATCATTGTGAGTTCTCACCATGCCAAAAAAAGCGTTCCATGTCCACATATCATGATCTGCCACTGCTTCAAGTATAACACTACACTCTCAAGTATGACTTTTGTACATGCCTTGCCAAGAGAATGGGTGATTTTTCCAACCCTAGTGCATACAATCGATGCTACCAAGCATCCCGGGAAATCCTCTAGCTGCATTGTGCCAAAATCTGATTTGTATCTTCTGAATTTGTTTTTCTCAAATAAACTAGGCCAAATACTACCACGACCGCTCGGTAAAACCTAAAGACGCTCTCAGAGCATGTGCTCTCATCCATACAGAGATAGTTGTCTTGCGTATCTGGTGGAGCTCCATACACAAGACAATATAGAAATGTCGTACATTTCTGAACCGACGAGAATCCCCACGGTCCAGTGCAGTCTTTCTTGCATATGATATAGTCATTGTACTCTCGGATGCCGAACACAATCTTCATGAATAACTCCTTGTTCATCC
The DNA here is from genome assembly GCA_916181665.1 of Avena sativa. Taxonomy (NCBI): domain Eukaryota; kingdom Viridiplantae; phylum Streptophyta; class Magnoliopsida; order Poales; family Poaceae; genus Avena; species Avena sativa. The sequence goes on along the minus strand of OV702287.1, from coordinate 522,950,515 downwards.
TAAATCGGTGGCAGAAATCTTTCGGAATATGTGTTGTGCCGTCCTTAAAATAGTTAGTGTCAAGCAACAAATCATCCATAAGACGATGTCGGTCCTTGTTCTTGGATTTTCCCACCCATGAACCACCGTGATACGTTGTAAACGTATCTATAATTTTTGATGTTCCATGCTTGTTTTATATCTACTTTCTTATGTTTTGGTCATACTTTAAGATACTTTTATGCATTTTCTAGGACTAACCTATTAACAAGATGTCATAGTGCTAGTTGCATGTTTTCTTCTGTTTTTGGTTCTAGAAAAGCCAGAAAATGAATATTCTCGGAATTGGACGGGACAAAAGCCAAAGTCGATATTTTACCGAAAGACTCACGGAGCCAGAAGACGAGACGGAGAGGGGCCAGAGGCTGGCCACACCATGTGGTGGCGCGGGTCCCCCTGGCCGCGCCACCAGGTGGTGTGGGCCCCTGGTCCACCCTCTGACATCGCCCTTTCGCCTATAAGAAGCCTCCGATGCAGAAAACCTAACAATGCAGCCTTCAGCCACGAAAAGTTCCGCAGTGCCGCCGCCACCGAAGGGGATATTCGGGGGACAGAAAGTCTCTGTTCCGGCACCCTGCCAGGACGGAGAAGTGCCCCCGGAGCCATCTCCATCGATCTCCACCACCATCTCCATCGCCATTGTTGATTCCCATGATAATGAGGGAGTAGTTCTTCCTCGAGGCTAAGGGCTCTACCGGTAGCTATGTGTTCATCTCTCTCTATGCATGATCTTATTGAGATCATGAGCTTTGTAATCTATAGATCTGTTCTGCTACTCAAGTGCTTTAATGAATCTCTGCTTAACCCCACATGTGTGAAGTTGACAGTGTGCACACCGTGTGGCACTTTGGCTAATGTTACATAAATACTTGTTATGAGTTATATTTGGAGTTAGAGTCTCTATAAAATTGTGGTGTTTGTTGGAACCATCTAGTGCTCAAGGTGACAGTGTGGGGTTATCTAGATGGGGAAGGCAGACTTTGAGGAGTGCTGTTAATAGCCCTACCATGGATTAGAGTGTCCAACCGGAGAGTAGTTTAGAGTAGTATCATAAAGAGAAGATATTTATATGAGAGAGTTCCCTAGTGAAAGTATGATCCCTAGGCCTTGTTTCTAAGCATTGAAACACCGTTTGCAACTAGATCTGTTACATGTTTGCTTGCTTCCATCTTTATTTCAGATTGCCTTTACTCTCTTCCTACCCGTCAAGCTCTTTTCTGGTAACGTTACCACTTATAATTATCCATACCACTTGTATTTCACTATCTCTTCGCCGAACTAGTGCACCTATACACCTGACAAGTGTATTGGGTGTGTTGGGGACATAAGAGACTTCTTGTATCATGATTGCAGGGTTGCTTGAGAGGGAAACCTTTGACCACTTCCTCCTTGAGTTCGATAAACCTTAGGTAATCCACTTAAGGGAAACTTGCTACTGTTCTACAAACCTCTCCACTTGGAGGCCAAACAATTGTCTACAAGAATAGAAGTGCGTAGACATCAAGCTATTTTCTAGCGCCGTTGCCGGGGAGGTAAGGTAAAAGGTACTCACATATTCTGGCTAGTAAGCTATTTTCTAGTACTGTAGCTGGTGTGTGAGTGCTCGAAGTTATTTCCTTTAGATTCTGCAATTATATCTTTTTGTTTCTTGTTTTTATTTTTACTAGTTAGGCTTAATGGAAAACAACAACAAAATTAGAGAGCTTTATAGTATTTATCTTGAGTTAGGACATGAAGTGTTTGAAGAGAAAATTAAAAAATCTATAGAACTTTATTTGCATGCTAATAGCAATGTTATTAGTATGAATTTTTTGAACATCATTATTGCTAATGCTATGGAAAAGTCTAAGCTTTGGGAAGCTGGTTTTGATGAGCATGATATTTTTAGTCCCCCAAGCACGGAGGAGAAAATTTACTTTGATGATACTATGTGACATGGGTATGCCTAATAGGCACTCGACTACAGCTTACCTAGTGCGGCTCGACGGAAGGCCTACTCGACGAATTGCCAAGGTCCATAACGCCTATAACGGTTCGAGTGGTATGAAGACCATATGGGTATGGATTCCCAAACGCACAAGACAAGGAAAGCTCAAAACTAGAGTTCGAATCTAACTTGTAACCTACTCATATTGCTACCTGGGACCTAGTCTCCCCATATATAAAGGCTAGGAGGGTCCAACGAGAAGGGCATCGCGACTCCCACAATACCCAATAGACAGATCTACGACTCCCACAATAGACAATAGATCTAGACATCAATCGCTCGCATACACATACGCCAGATCTAATCTGCGCATACACCGCCATCGGCAACATTGTAGTCCTTCAGATTATCATCAATCAAGAGCAGACAAGCAGGAGTAGGGTCCTCTACGAGGCCTGAACCTGGGTAAACCTTGCGTCCATGTGTGCTTGTTTGCTAGCCGATCGAGACTTCCAGCGCTCCCTCCTTCTCCAAAACCCAAGTCTATAACAATGTGCATTGATGAGTTAAACCCTCGTCAATTGGCGCCGTCTGTGGGAACTGTGAGTACTGATGTTGCGATCTTGACGGTCCCATCACCTGCGATCTATGACTCGTCCATGCCAGCATCTTCAATTTTGTCATCAATATTTCGTTCGCCATTGTGAGATCCGTTCATACCCTAATTGAAAATAGCGAAGCTGCAACCAGACGTCGGAAGAAGCCGAAGAGCTCATCCGCATAGAAAAAAGCTTGATCTGACCCGATGCTCCTCGTGTTAGTATCACGTAAGCGAGTGCATGATTTTTTGAGCGAAACGTCACATTGGTCCAGGGCATGCACCGACTGCATGTAGAAAAATAAGCAAGATGTCAGATCATGTCTCCATGGCACGCACGCGCCGCGTGTTTCCTTGACGGGACGAGACATGCTGATAGGAAAGAGCTGCGTCACGAGTTCACCAGATCAAGGCCATTGTGTAGTGAATTGACTCCAATTCAAACCGTGTTATTGCTTCAAGTCCCAAGGCAATTCAGTTCTGATGAAAAAAGAGGCGTGAAGCGATGCAAATAGGAAAAATCATCACATGGAAAGAAAAGATTAAACCTCCTCCTACGTGTGCCATAAAAAAATAATCAGATAATGTTATTCTAATCTTTTTAGAACTACTATAAAAAAAATTACTCTTAAACGGGTACTTGTAACACTCGGTTTGCAAGGCTACTTTGGAATTATTTTGCTGATTCTAATTAATATCGGCCATTGATGTATGCGAGCGAATCGAGAAAAGTCAGGTCGGAACGTATAACCGATGACATGGCAATCAAGCTCGACCTGAAAGTGGCGCGCTGTTTACGTGTGATACGATACGATTAATCAGGATACTGACGCGACGCGTCAACTCCAGATGACAAAAATCCAATGAATCGCTGCTGCGTCAACTTTGACTAGTACCGCATCGACTATGTCCGTCCGCCGCACGACTCTGTCCATAGTGTCGATTACATCCACTGCGTCAACACCGGCAACCCGCCAAAATCTTCGGCTGCACCGACTCCGCCGTGTGACCCTCTGCGGTCTTTGGCATCGGCGACTCGGGGGATCCCTCGACTGGAGCGACCCTCTATGGTCTTCGACTACGTCAACTCGATACCGTCATCGTCTTCGGCGACCCGCTGCAACGTTGATTCCGGTCCGCCATATCTGCTCTCGAGCGCCGCCTTGACTATATCGACCACATCAACTGTACACTCGGGGGCTCCTTCGACTCCACCATACAACCTGCTGCGATATTTGGCTTCAGCGACTCGGGGGCTCCCTTGGCTGCGATGATCCGCTGCGGTCTTTGACTCCGCCGACCTACTGAGTCTTCGACTCCATCACGCGACCCAGTACAATCTTCGGATGTCGCAACTCGCTAGCGTCGTTGGCCTCAGCAACCTGATGTCGCTTCGCCTTCCTCCTCCATGTGACCCGCCGATCGCATTGGATCTTGCGACTCGTTCACCACGGCAACTACCAATAAAGCTAAGTTTCTCTCTACTTAGAGCTGAGTTTTTGTAACTCGCACTCAAAACACTTGGGGGCTGCGCCATTTTCGAGTAACCTAATGTGTCGTTGACTCCACGCACTCGAGCACCTCATACGCGACAGCCCGAGTAGCTGATTCTGTCTGATCATCGAATCCTTGAACTCCGAGCGCCTCGGCAAGGTACTAAGACTAAGGGTAATTAGGCTAACGAAAAGGCCTAGCATACAGTATAAAAGTGTCAGACTCGATTGGCACTACAATCTTACTTTACAATCTAACATACAACTATTCTTTACAAGATACAAGTACTTCACAATTCTTCATGTTTTATGCAGCTTACAAGGATGTCGACTTCATCCAGCTATTCTATCAGGTCCTCCAACAGGAGTCGACAAAAAAACTGGCTACGATATATACTCAAGACCCGAGTCGAGTACCTCCTCGGATGGCTGCATGACTCCACTACACCAACTCCAACTGCATCGTTGATTCTTGGCACATTATGCGTGATACACTAACTCGATGCACTTCCGAGTTAGTGGTTTCCCCTCGCATGATTTTTGACTACCACTACAAGATACAAGTCTCGAGTCTCTGTCCGAGTCTATGACATCGCCAGACACCTACTATTGAGGAGAAAATTAATTATGATTACAATATATGATGATTACAATGATGAATATGATATTTTCATTCCACCTACTATTGAGGAGAAAATTAATTATGATTACAATATGCCTCCTATATTTGATGATTATGGTGATGAGAATAATAATGATAGCTATTTTGTTGAATTTTCTCCCACTATAATTAATAAAAATGACTATGCTTATGTGGAGAGTAATAATTATTATATGCATGTGGCTCATGATAAGAATGTTTCATGTGATAGTTATATTGTTAATTTTATTCATGATTCTACTAAAAGTTATTATGAGAGAGGGAAACATGGTTTTATGCATCTCAATAATATTAAGTTTTCCCTCTTTTTGTTGAAAGTCTTGGAATTGCACTTGTTTTGCTTTACTATGCTTGTTGCTTTGTGCTTTCATGACTTGTTTCTTTACAAGATTTCTATACATAGGAAGCAGGTTAGACTTCAATGTGCTTTGAATTTGCTTCTTGATGCTCTCTTTTACTTCAATTCATATTTCTTATGTGAGCATCTTCTCAAACTATCATGTCTAACTTAAAGGCGTTAAAGAAAAGTAGTTCTTGGGAGATAACCCAATAGTTTTCTTGAGTCTTGGAAGTTATTACTTCTGTAATAACCTCTCCTTATCCTTTTTATTTGATTTTTTTGCCAAGAATAACCTCTAATGAGAGAGAAGTAAGACTTGGGAAAATTGCTGTCGCGAAACAAATTTTTGTGTTTCGCTGTAAAAATTCGTGAAAAATCTATGTACGTAGGTTTGAGCTGTAATAGTTTGTGCTTCTGCCCCAGGTTGTTATCCAACTTTCGTTACTTCAACACTTTTCAATTTGAGCAACAGAAGGTCTTCGAAAAAATCGGTTTTCACCAGCTGGTCTGTTTTGACAGATTTCTGCCATTATTTGCATTTGCCTCTGAATCTCTTTCTCTTTGAGTTCTCTTTGATCATTTGAACTTTTTAAAGGAAGTGCTACAATAGCTTGTGTTTTAATATAAGTTTTACTTATGTTGAAACTGAACCTAAAGACTTATTATCTTGAGTACACTAATGTTGCTAATGAAGATTGTGTGAAGTTTTGTATGAAGGAAATTTTCAAGTGTAAGGAAGAATAATATGATGAGATGAAGTATGGTCAAAAGCTCAAACTTGGGGATGCCACCCATGTCACCTCAAGAAATATCCAAAGAAGTACAAGCGTCAAAGCTTGGGGATGCCCAAGGCATCCCCTTCTTCAGCAATAAAAATCTCAGGTTTCTTCCAAACACTTCATTTTTATTGTTTCATCATAGTTGTGTTGGTCTTGGAGCATCTTCGTTTTTTGTTTTTGGTTTTCGTTTGCTTAGTTTGCTTGAATAAATTGGTTGGACCCCCTCATTCATGCATTAGTTTTCAAATAAAGTTGATTTGGATTGGAAAAGAGTAGGAAAGTTCATGCTTTAGTGGTAAAAAAGAGCTTGTTTTTGACTGTGACTTAGACTTTATCATCTCATTCTTGATATTCTTTTGGCTTTATGCTTAGTAATTATTGTTGTAGCATGACTTGTTATAAACAACTGAGATTTCTTAATGTGCCTTGAAAGAATCATGCGTTGTTTTAGCATATTAAAGCATAGTATTGTGGTATTCTCTTTTGATGCTTTATTTGGGTTGACTTGGCGCATGCTCACACCATGTTAAAACTATCCCAAGTCACCATAGCCTCTATGATCCCTTAGTTTTCAACTTGTAATATCACTTTATGCTTTAATTAATGATTGTTTTGTCGCCTTGCATGATTATGGCTATTATTGCTCTCTTAGTTGGTCGCTCCCAGTCTTTTGCTAGCCACCATAACCAAGCATGAGTTCCACTCATGCATCCAACTCCAAATAAAACCAAGTTATTACAAAGAGTTCACCATACCTACCTATTAGCATTTTCTATTCCAAGTATATTCATGTTTTTATCTACCTTCCGATTAAACTTGTTATGAGAAAATTAGTGATTAAAGCTCTCACGAACTTAATGGCACACTTTACTTTTCTTGCCCTTAATAAACTTGAACCATTGTGTCATCTATGTTGTATCTGCTTGCACTTATACATTGGGAATCAGTAGAACCATGTTGTCATGGGGAACGCTTTCAACATTGCACTTATACATTGTACCCAATTGATATCATGCTCTTTTGTTTATGGATGTCGTCGGTGTGAAATGAAAGGGGAGCTTGTAAGTCCATGGAGTTATGTATGTGTGTTAGAGAAACGTCTGAGCCGCTGGTCTAATCCATGCCTAATCATGGTGGAAACCTGTAGCGTAACCATAATGAGCAATCTATGAAGCATTCTTCTTATAAAAAAGAGGTCGAGATTGAGAAAAAGAAAAAAAAGATGAGAAAAGAGGAAAGAGAGAAAAAAGCACCATTTTCCCATGGTAAATAAGAAGATTGCTGAGATGCTTATTGTCTGCTTGCCTTCTCATTTTGATATGGGGATTCTTCCATATCATCGGGCAAGGGGTACCCCGTTGGCGGTTCTCTATGATACACATGTACTTACTATGACAAGAACTTACCGGTAACTAAACTTGAGTAGCATGAGGAACGGTACTCGTAAGTAAGGGGCATGAGATTTTTAGCTTATAACTTGTCAAGCATATCCTCATATTTGTTCACTTTAACCTTAATCACCTAAAGATGCTTATGATAGGGGCAATGAGAGATGAAAGCTAATAAGTACCATAATTTTTGGAAGCTCTTTATGAGACTTGAATCCCTGCTTCCTTCTATGAAGGGCCTTTCTTTTACTTTTATATTGAGTCTCCACCTTCTATCTTTATGCACCAATTAAGAGAGCATAGTTGTCATTCTTAGTTCTATGTGCGTTGTCCCAAAACTTATTGATTGATTCATAATGTTGATATTGCTTGTTCTTGAACTATTTGTATGTAGTCACCCTTAGGAACTTTGAAGGTGTCCTTTGCATTTATGTTTTGCTACTCCATGAGGGACAAGCTGAATGCCAGTATGATATGTTTTCTATAGGTGAAACAAACAAACATCTTTCAAAGCATTGTTATTCATTAATCTTTTGTTTGTATCCTTTCATGTTGCATGCATAGTTACTATGTCTTATTGTTAGAACTTCATCTTTCATGCTCATGTTTAGAGTACTTTGATCCCAGCTTTCAATGCTTACAAATGGTTTGATCTTGATTGTGATGGTGCATGTCATCTCAAAAATTATTCTTTTTATCACTTACCTACTCGAGGATGAGCAGGAGTTAAGCTTGGGGATGTTGATACGTCGTAAACGTATCTATAATTTTTGATGTTCCATGCTTGTTTTATATCTACTTTCTTATGTTTTGTTCATACTTTGACATACTTTTATGCATTTTCTAGGACTAACCTATTAACAACATGCCATAGTGCCAGTTGCCTGTTTTCTTCTGTTTTTGGTTCCAGAAAAACCAGAAAATGAATATTCTCGGAATTGGACGGGACAAAAGCCAAAGTCGATATTTTACCGGAAGACTCACGGAGCTAGAAGACGAGACGGAGAGGGGCCAGGGGCTGGCCACACCATGTGGTGGTGCGGGTCCCCTTGGCCGTGCCACTGATGACCCACAAGTATAGGGGGTGTATCGCAGTATTTTCGATAAGTAAGAGTGTCGAACCCAACGAGGAGCAGAAGGTGTTGGCTAGTGGTATGGATCAAGAATTCTCTGCAAATACTTAGCAAACGGATTTTTAGGGTTTTTTGATAAAGCAAGTAAACAAAGTACGAGTAAACTAAAGACAGTAGGAATAAATGCAGCAAGTGACCCAATCCTTTATGCAGCAAAGGACAAGCCGGTTGTATTACTTAAGTTGACCAAACTTTCTCGAGGACACATGGGAAGACTGTCAAGTGCTTTCGCTTCATATAGTTGATTAATCTTCTTTAGCTTGCTAAGTGTTGTGTGGGTGAACCTGTGCTAATGTACCGACCTTCCTAGGACTAATACATACTTGTGATTATACCCCTTGCAAACATCCGTAAGTAAAAGAAAGTAATTAAGGTAGAAACCTAACCACAACTTTAAACTCTAAGACCCTTACGTCCCTTGTGCAATGGTTTCCTAACGGGGGTTCGGGTTTCTGTCACTCCGGCAACCCCTACGATTAGTAGCCAAATACACAATGCATTCCCCTAGGACCATATAGGTGAAGTGTCATGTAGTCGACATTCACATGACAGCACTAGAAGAAGTACACCACAACTTAAATATCAAACTATTGAATCTTTCTCAACACAACTCCACTACTAACAACATGACATCTCCCATGTCCTCAAGAACAAAACGAACTACTCACAAGACATCATATGGATCATGATCAGATATGGAATAATGATGTATAACAATCTGAACATAAACAATAATTCAATGGTTCACTCAATAGCATCAACTACAAAGAGTAATCAACACCGGAAAGTTTCCCCTATGAACTATGCAAGATTCAACCCAATTGTTACAGCAATATGGAGATGGTGATGAGGGTGCTGATGGTGCTGATGGTGGTGGTGATGATGATGATGATCCCGATGAAGTCTAGCTTGATGGTGGTGTTGATGGCGACGATCTCCCCTCTCAGGGAAAGAATTCCCCTGGCAGAAATCTGTCTACCGGAGAGATCTTTCTCTCTCGGTGTTTTCCGCCCCGCAGAGGCGGCGAAATCTTTCTGTGGTGCTCCCCGAGTCTTAGGGTTTCGGGAGGATAATATACGCCAGAGGGGAGTGCCAGGGGTGGACCAGGGTGGCCACACCACCTGGTGGCGCGACCCAGGGTGGCCCGTGCCAGGGGGTGGTGTGGGCCCCCGTGGCCCATCTCCAGCCCCCCTTCTGGCTTCCTTCGTCTTCTGGAAAAATAGGATTTTCCGTATATTTTCCCGGATTTTCTGATCTTCACGAATTTTGCCTCCAAACAGCACCTTTTCCATCAGAATCCTGACTGTAGCGGTCCATGCTCCAAAAGTCATCAACCATGCAAAAACAGATGAAATAACATAAGTATCACCTCTCAATATGAAATATATCAATGAATAACAATGAATTATGACATAGAATAGTGATGCAAAATGGACGTATCAACTCCCCCAAGCTTAGACTTTGCTTGCCCCAAGCAAAACTGAGCTGAATAAACATGGCCTCAGGTTTCTGGAGTGAAGAGTCGATAAAAGAATACGGACAAGAAGCATCACATTCATCAATACATAGATCATAATAGAAGACAACTCACTACTATATAACTCAACTTGCAATGAATAAAGGAAACACAATAAAGATACATAAAGTGAATCATAATTGGTAATGGCAAACTTAGCTCTTGGTTGAAGAATAGTTGATAATTTCCCGGAGTTCACAAATAACTGGTTGTCAATGATAGCTTTCAAAGTAGTAAACATCAAGATAAGAGCAATGTGCAAAACAAGGAACATAAGAAACATGATTGAATAAATCATCATATGAATGAATGAAACACAACAACTCAAAATACTTGCTGAGATATAAGGGAATAGGTTTACTGACTCAACTACAAAGTAAAAGAAAGGCCCTTCGCAGAGGGAAGAAGGGATTGCAAGTCTCATAAAGAGCTCCCAAAAATTATGATACTTACTAGCTTTTAGCTCTCATTTCCCCTATCATAGGCATCTTTAGGTGATTAAGGTTAAAGTGACACAACTAAGAGGATATGCTTGAAAAGTTATAAATTGAAGTCCCATGCCCCTTACTTATGAGTACCGAACCTCATACTACTCAACTTCAGTCATGAGTAAGCTCTTGTCATTGTAAATACACGTGTATCATTGAGAACCGCCAATAGGGTACCCCTTTCACATGACACAGGAGCTATCCCATAATCAAAATGACAAGGCAAGCAGACAGTGAGCATCTCAGCGATCTTTTTATTTGCTATTTGCATAGGTTTTTATTGAGGATGCTTCACAGAATGCTCACTATAGTTATGCTGCAAGTTTCCACCATGATTAGGCATGGCTTAGGCTAGCGGCCCAGGCGTTTCTCTAACACACATATAAACTCCATGATCTTACAAGTTCCACTTTTATTTCACACCGCCGGGATCCATAAGCAAAAGAACATGATATCAACTAGGTACAAAGTACCAATGCAATGTTGAAAGTGTTCCCCATGATACATGGTTCTGCTAACTTCAACTCATAAAGCGCAAGTATATACGTAACAAAGAAGGACCCAATGGTTCAGATTATTAAATGCAAGAAAATAAAGTGTGCCATCAAGTTCGTGAGAGCTTTAATCACTAATTTTCACATAGCAAGTTTAATTTGGGAGGTAGATAAAACAAGAATTTACTTGGAATAGCAATAATGCTAATAGGTAGGTATGGTGGACACAAATGGCATGGGTTTGGTTTAAAGGAGGTGGATGCACGAGAATAATTCCCTCTCAGTACAGGTTTTTGGCTAGCAAGGCTGGGTAGCAAGTACAAGAGTTGAAGGAAACAAACAAACATACAAATGATAAAGACAAACATGTAATCTTCTTTGGAAGGACAAAAGATCTTAACTAGAGAATACTAGACTTATGAGAAAATCAAGAAAGAAAGATGATGAAACTATATTTCTTTAGAGTACTTCTATCTTTTTCATTCAACTCTCAAAAATAGTGTTGCTACTGACCGAGCCAGGTTTGCCAAAACCAACTAAATTAACTCAATGATCCCAAAGTGATACCAATACTAACAACAAGATCAATCATATAACCACGAATTGAAAACTAATATAAGCTATGAAAAAGAGTGAATGATATAACTTCTCACTAATATTCCAAATCGGTAACTCACACCAAGGGATACATATCTAACGAGAGAGGGGACACTTCCATAATGCAAACCATCCTACACGATAACTTCTCTATTCATGATATGGCTCTACTAATAAGGTAAAAAGATAGAAGATAGTGATATGATACCGCGGCACTCCCCCAAGCTTGGAACAAACCAAGGGGATGCCAAACCTGATGACGAATTACTCCTTCGGAGGTGGTGGTATTCTCTTGATGAGCTCTTTGATCAGTTTCCCCAAGTCCTCAATCTCGAAGGTGAGATTACAAATAAGCTGTGAGTTTTGCTCAATGCGGCTCATGATCATGTCGGGTTGAGAATCCCAGCTCTTGTTATTCTTTCCCCACTCTTTCTCCTTGAAGTCTTCTTTTCCTGCATGGCTAGAACGAGGCAAATCCCAATTGGAGGGTAATTTCCCCTTGGGCATATTCTGGTGTTAATGCTCATGGATAAGAGTATGGAAAGGATTCTTGGTGCGTGGAGGAAGTGACCAGGGATCTGAATGGTGATGAGGAGGCTTCCCTCCAATTGACATAGTCCTGGCAGGGTTTGCCACCACTCCAATGCTTGCAATGGTAGTGTCGGTGTGCTTTGCCTCCTCTTCATCTTCACTCTTGATCTCCATCTCCTGCCTGGGGTCTTGGAGGTCTTCTTCCATAGGCTCCTTCCCTCTATCCTTGGCGGACACCATTGTGCTTCTAAACTTTCAAAGAGTATGTCCTGGCAAAAATAGATCGAAACAAAAACACGACGAGAACACGATATACGAACCTCGGAAGATCCGGGGGGTTATATATTACGAAGTTTTATATCAAAAGGAAGGTACTGGGAGAAAACGAGTCGGAGGCGGAGTCCGGGGTGGACTCACCACCTGGTGGCGCGACCTGGGGAGGGCCCGTGCCACAGGATGGTGTGAGCCACCCTGGCTCCTCTTCCGTCCCTATTTCGCTTCTTATTGACTGAAAACTGCAAAAATATAGTTGGATTGTATTTTCGTGGATCTTTTCTTACCAGAACTGTTACCTATTTGAAAACAGACTCTGCAGGTCTCCGAATTTGGTCCTTGATGAATTTCTCCGGAGTTATAACTTGAAAGGCATCAACATGTTCATTGTAAGAATGTCCAGCAATATAGTGCTTGAGTTGTTGCCCATTCACTACTTGTGTAGTATTATCTTTTAAAGAAGAAATTTTTATTGCTCCCGAACGGTACACTTCTTCAATAATGAAGGGTCCTTCCCATTTTGACAATAGCTTTCCTGCAAAAAATCTGAGATGAGACCTATACAATAGAACTTTCTCACCAACATGAAATTATCTCTTAAGTATTCGCTTGTCATGCCATCTTTTAACTTTTTCTTTAAAGAGCCTAGCATTTTCATAGGCTTCACTCCTCCATTCATCTAAGGAACTTAAATCAAATAATGTTTTCTCACCTGTGAGCTTACAATCTCTATTGAGTTCTTTAACTGCCTAGTAAGCTTTGTGTTCTAATTCTAAAGGTAGGTGACAAGCTTTCCCATAAACCATTTTATAAGGAGACATCCCCATAGGGTTTTTGTAGGCAGTTCTATAAGCCCATAAAGCATCATTCAACTTTTTAGCCCAGTTTTTTCTAGATCTATTAATAGTCTTTTGCAAGATGGATTTAATTTATCTATTTGATAACTCTACTTGCCCACTAGTTTGGGGGTGATAAGCTGAAGCAATTCTATGATTAACATCATATTTAGCAAGGGTATTTCTAAAACCACCATGAATGAAATGAGAACATCCATCAGTCATGAGATACCTAGGCACTCCAAACCTAGGAAAGATAACATCCTTAAGCATTTTTAGATAAGTCTCCCCGTCAGCACTCTTCATAGGAATGGCTTCTACCCACTTAGTAACATAATCAACAGCAACAAGAATATGAGTATAACCTTTCGAGGGAGGGAAAGGACCCAAAAAGTCAAATCCCCAACAAAGGGTTCAATAACTAGAGAGTAGTTCATAGGCATTTCATTGCGTCTAGAAATATTACCAACACGTTGACATTCATCACAAGATAAAACAAACTTTCTTGCATCTTTAAAAAGGGTAGGCCAGTAGAAACCTGATTGTAGCACCTTTTGTGCAGTTCTATCTCCTACATGATGTCCTCCATAAGCACTACCATGACATTTACCAATATCTCCTTTTGTTCGTATTCTGGAACACATCTTCGCATAATACCATCCACTCCTTCTTTGTATAAGAGTGGTCATCCCAAAAATAATGCCTCAAATCATAGAAGAACTTCCTCCTTTGCTGAGCTGTAAAAGTTGGGGGCAAATACTTGGAGACAATAAAGTTAGCATAATCGGCGCACCAAAGGCTCCCTCGCGAGCTTACCCCTACTGCGGCTAACTGCTCATTTGGGAAACTATCATTAACAGGCATAGGGTCAAAAGAGATGTTTTCCGATTGAGATAAATTATCAGCTACATGGTTTTCAGCACCTTTCCTATCCACTATATGTAGATCAAACTCTTGTAAAAGCAGCACCCATCTAATAAGCCTAGGCTTAGCGTCCTTCTTCATCATAAGGTATTTAATAGCAGCATGATCAGTATGAATGGTGACTTTTGAGTCTACTATATAGGGTCTAAACTTATCACGAGCAAAAATGACAGCTAGATATTCTTTTTCAGTAGTAGCATAATTCCTTTGAGCAGCGTCTAAAGTCTTACTAGAATAATGAATAACGTTTAACTTTTTATCAATTCGTTGCCCAAGGACAGCACCCATAGCAAAATCACTAGAATCACACATTATTTCAAAGGGTAAACTCCAATCAGGTGGTTGAACAATAGGGGCTGTAATTAAAGCCTTCTTAAGAGTTTCAAAAGCTCCCTTACAATCATCATCAAAAATGAAGGGTACATCTTTTTGAAGAAGATTAGTGAGGGGTTTTGATATCCTAGAAAAGTCTTTAATAAACCTTCTATAGAAACCAGCATGACCAAGGATACTACGAATACCTTTGATGTCTCTTGGGCATGGCATCTTCTCAATTGCCTCAACCTTAGCTCTATCAACTTCTATACCTCTTTCAGAAACTTTATGCCCAAGGATAATCCCTTCGTTAACCATGAAGTGGCATTTCTCCCAATTAAGAACAAGATTAGTTTGTTCACATCTCTGCAAAACTTTATCAAGGTTGTGCAGACAATTATCAAAAGAAGTTCCATAGACAGAAAAGTCATCCATGAACACTTCTACAATTTCCTCACAAAAACCATGAAAGATAGCAGACATGCACCTTTGAAAAGTAGCAGGAGCATTAAATAAACCAAAAGGCATACGTCTATAAGCATAAGTTCCGTAAGGGCAAGTAAACGTAGTTTTTTCTTGATCTTGTTGATTAACAGCAATTTGAGAGAAACCAGAATAACCACCAAGAAAACAAAAATGGGTCTTTTTAGACAACCTTTCCAACATTTGATCAATAAAAGGAAGCGGGTAGTGATCTTTCTTAGTAACTTTATTGACTTTTCTAAAATCGATGCACATCCTATAGCCTACTACTATTCTTTGAGGAATAAGCTCATCATTATCATTAGGAACAACGGTAATACCTCCTTTTTTAGGAACACAATGAACAGGACTAACCCATTCACTATCAGCAATAGGGTAAATAATACCAGCATCAAGGAGTTTCAATACCTCATTCCTTACCACTTCCTTCATCCTAGGATTTAAACATCATTGGTTCTCTACAACCGGCTTTGCATCTGGTTCTATGTTGATAGAATGCTGACATGTAGTAGGTGAAATCCCTTTTAAATCATCCAGAGTATAGCCCATAGCTCCTCGGTGTTTCCTCAAAACCTCCAATAGCCTTTCTTCTTCCTTTCCTAAAAGTTTAGCGCTAATAATAACAGGATATATCTTTTTATCATCAATATAAGCATATTTAAGATCATCAGGGAGAGGTTTTAGATCGAAAACCGGATCCTTTTTAGGTGGCAACGTGGTACCCAAGTCTTCTACAGGCAAGTTATGCTTGAGCATCTTAGGCTGATCACGGAGAATCTTGTCAATCTCATTCCTTTATTCCATGAAGATTTCACTTTCATGATCTTCCATAAATTGCTGCAAAGCATTGTTAGGAGCAAGAGAAATAGAAGCAAGTTGCTCAACTCTAAAATCCTCATTATGGGTTTCCTCTTCACAAGGTTCTTTAGCAAATTTCGAGAAATTAAACTCATAAGATTCCCCCGCAAACTTAGTCAAGATTTTCTCCCTTTTGCAATCTATAATAGCTCCACAAGTACTCAAGAAAGGTCTACCAAAAATAATAGGATAAGTTTTACTAGCAGCTGAACCGAGTACTAGAAAATAAGCAGGGTACTTAATCTTACCATAAAGAACTTCCACGTCTCGTACAATACCAATTGGAGAGATGATCTCTCTATTAGCAAGGTGAATAACCACATCAATCTCTTCCAATTCGTAGGGACTGATTTCATGCATAATTTCTCTGTAAAGCTCATAAGGAATAGCACTGGAACTTGCACCAATATCACATAAACCATAATAGCAATGATCACCAATTCTAACAGAAAGCATAGTAACACTAGCTTTTTTTTAGTTCTATTAGGATGTGAAACAATATTAGAAGCATCCTCACAAAAGACTATGTGTCCATCTTCTATGCTTTTAGTGACAAGGTCTTTCACAATTGCTACCACAGGTTCAACATTTATTTGTTCATCAGGTTTTACAGTTCTCTTTTCACTTTTGGTGATTACATTAGTTATCATAGGATGATCCTTTACCTTTTCTGGGAAGGGAATCTTCTCGATATAAGGTTCAGGTAAGATGGGATCAATAATGCAATACTTAGCACTCCCAATAGGAACACAGTCAACAATATCTTTGTAAGGTGCATGGTATTTATTCCATCCCCTTTTTGGAATTTCAATATAGGAAGAAAAAGCTCTAAAGCAATTCGTAATAACTTGCAAATCAAGACCGTAAGCATTACTAATATTTTGAAAGTCATCAGTTCCCATAAAAGATTCAATGCATTCATAATCATAATTTATACCTGACTTTCTACCTTTGTCATTCCCCCAAGCTTCAGCATTATCTTGAATACGGTCCAGAAGATCCCATTTAGCTTCTTCTTCCATGCGAGTGAATGATCCAGCACAAGAAGCGTCCAATAAATCTTTATCATGTAGAGGAAGCCTTGCATAAAAGTTATTAATAATAATATTGTTGGGGAGCTCATGAATGGGACATTTGAGCATTAGTAACTTCAATCTCCCCCAAGCTTGAGCTGTACTCTCTCCATCCAGAGGCCAAAAGTTGTATATTTGATTCCGATCTTTATGAATCTCACTAGGAGGATAAAACTTTGAATAAAAGAGAGGCACTATTTCCTCCCATTCAAGAGCTTGACCATTCTTTAGCAGCTTATACCATTCCTCATCTCTTCCTTTCAGCGATAATGAGAATAACTTCTTCTTAACTTGATCTGTAGTAATACCTGCACACTTGAACAACCCACATAATTCGTGTATAAAGAGCAAATGATCACCAGGATGGACAGTTCCATCCCCAACATAGTAGTTACCCATAACACGATCAATAATTCTTGTAGGTATTTTAAAAACATCATTCTCAGCAGGTGGTGGCCTATCTACTACCTTAGCAGTCGTAGTAGCATTACCAAATAAGAAACTTAGCGAATTATCCATAACGAAAATAAAGCAACTAGCAGAAGTAAACAATACTCATAGTAGAAGTTTCCTTTACCGGTTCCACTCTCCAATAGCGCTTCATTCCCCGACAACGGCGCCAGAAAATAGTCTTGATGACCCACAAGTATAGGGGTTGTATCGCAGTATTTTCGATAAGTAAGAGTGTCAAACCCAACGAGGAGCAGAAGGTGCTGGCTAGTGGTATGGATCAGGAATTCTCTGCAAATACTTAGCAAACAGATTTTTATGGGTTTTTGATAAAGCAAGTAAACAAAGTACGAGTAAACTAAAGACAGTAGGACAAAATGCAGCAAGTGGCCCAATCCTTTATGCAGCAAAGGACAAGCCAGTTGTATTACTTAAGATGACCAAACATTCTCGAGGACACATGGGAAGACTGTCAAGTGCTTTCGCTTCATATAGTTGATTAATCTTCTTTAGCTTGCTAAGTGTTGTGTGGGTGAACCTGTGCTAATGTACAGACCTTCCTAGGACTAATACATACTTGTGATTATACCCCTTGCAAACATCCGTAAGTAAAAGAAAGTAATTAAGGTAGAAACCTAACCACAACTTAAACTCTAAGACCCTTACGTCCCTTGTGCAATGGTTTCCTAACGGGGGTTCAGGTTTCTGTCACTCCGGCAACCCCTACGATTAGTAGCCAAATACACAATGCATTCCCCTAGGCCCATATAGGTGAAGTGTCATGTAGTCGATGTTCACATGACACCACTAGAAGAAGTACACCACAACTTAAATATCAAACTATTGAATCTTTCTCAACACAACTCCACTACTAACAACATGACTTCTCCCATGTCCTCAAGAACAAAACGAACTACTCACAAGACATCATATGGATCATGATTAGAGATGGAATAATGATGTATAACAATCTGAACATAAACAATAATTCAATGGTTCACTCAATAGCATCAACTACAAAGAGTAATCAACACCGGGAAAGTTTCCCCTATGAACTATGCAAGATTCAACCCAATTGTTACAGCAATATGGAGATGGTGATGAGGGTGCTGATGGTGATGATGGTGGTGATGATGATGATGATCCCGATGAAGTCCAGCTTGATGGTGGTGTTGATGGCAACGATCTCCCCTCTCTGGGAAGGAATTCCCCCGATAGAAATCTGTCTGCCGGAGAGATCTTTCTCTCTCGGTGTTTTCTGCCCTGCAGAGGCGGCGGAATCTTTCTGTGGTCGCTCCCCGAGTCTTAGGGTTTCGGGAGGATAATATACACCAGAGGGGAGTGCCAGGGGTGGACCAGGGTGGCCGCGCCACCAGGTCGCTCCCCGAGTCTTAGGGTTTCGGGAGGATAATATACACCAGAGGGGAGTGCCAGGGGTGGACCAGGGTGGCCACACCACCTGGTGGCGCAGCCTAGGGTGGCCCGCGCCAGGGGGTGGTGTGGGCCTCCTGTGGCCCATCTCCAGCCCCCCTTCTGGCTTCCTTCGTCTTCTGGAAAAATAGGATTTTTCGTATATTTTCTCAGATTTTCTGATCTTCGCGAATTTTGCCTCCAAACAACACCTTTTCCATCAGAATCCTGACTGCAGCGGTCCATGCTCCAAAAGTCATCAACCATGCAAAAACAGATGAAATAACATAAGTATCACCTCCCAATATGAAATATATCAATGAATAACAGTGAATTATGACATAGAATAGTGATGCAAAATGGACGTATCAGCCACCAGGTGGTGTGGGCCCCTGGTCCACCCTCTGACATCGCCCTTTCGCCTATAAGAAGCCTCTGATGCAGAAACCCTAAAGAATCCAGCATTCAGCCAGGAAAAGTTCCACAGTGCCGCCGCCACCGAAGGGGAGATTCGAGGGACAGAAAGTCTCTATTCCGTCACCCTGTCGGGACGGGGAAGTGCCCCCGGAGCCATCTCCATCGATCTCCACCACCATCTCCATCGCCATTGCTGATTCCCATGATGATGAGGGAGTAGTTCTTCCTCGAGGCTAAGGGCTCTACCGGTAGCTATGTGTTCATCTCTCTCTCTCTATGCATGATCTTATTGAGATCATGAGCTATGTAATCTATAGATCTATTCTACTACTCAAGTGCTTTAATGAATCTCTGCTTATCCCCACGTGTGTGAAGTTGACAGTGTGCACACCGTGTGGCACTTTGGCTAATGTTACATAAATACTTGTTATGAGTTATATTTGGAGTTGGATATCTCTATGAAATTGTGGTGTTTGTTGGAACCATATAGCGCTCAAGGTGACAGTTGGGGGTTATCTAGATGGTGAAGGCGGACTTTGAGGAGTGTTGTTATAGCCCTACCATGGATTAGAGTGTCCAACCGGAGAGTAGTTCAGAGTAGTATCATAAAGAGAAGATATTTATATGAGAGAGTTCACTAGTGAAAGTATGATCCCTAGGCCTTGTTTCTAAGCATTGAAACACGTTTGCAACTAGATATGTTACGTGTTTGCTTGCTTCCATCTTTATTTCATATTTCCTTTAGTCTCTTCCTACCCGTCAAGCTCTTTTCTGGTAACGTTACCACTTATAATTATCCATACCACTTGTATTTCACTATCTCTTCACTGAACTAGTGCACCTATACACCTGACAAGTGTATTGGGTGTGTTGGGGACACAAGAGACTTCTTGTATCTTGATTGCAGGGTTGCTTGAGAGGGATACCTTTGACCACTTCCTCCCTGAGTTCGATAAACCTTGGGTAATCCACTTAAGGGAAATTTGTTGCTGTTCTACAAACCTCTGCACTTGGAGGCCCAATAACTGCCTACAAGAATAGAAGTGCGTAGACATCACACCGCACTAAGGAGCAGCATGGAGATGCTGGCGGATATGAACAAGAGATGCAAGGATCATCATCTGCTACTCTTGATGAGCAATGGCATTAACATCCTCTTTCATCGAGAGCACCATGACCATCTCATCGTTGTTGTCCATTGAGGTAAAACGCCAAACACCTAGATGGTAAGGCGAGCAAACGACATGGATGATCGCGCTGATGTCAAGGAGGGTACATTCCATTGTCCTATGGTGGTGGTGGCAAAGGGATGCTATAGGTCCATGCGGTAGAAGGATCATTGGCTGCAGTACACGGTGAAGAAGGTGCAGCCGGTGGGGGAGCATGTTGGAGATATACCCTAGAGGCCAATAATAAAGATGTTTTATTATAATATCTCATTAGTTCGTAATAAGTTTTATACCATGCTATAACTGTATTAAGCAGAAACATTAGTACATGTGTGGTATGTGAACAAACCAAGTCCATAGTATCCTCTAGTAGACTAGCTCGTTGGGCAATCGATGATCGAGATTTCTTGATCATGGACATTTATGTCAATTGACAACTGGCTGACTTAATTGGATGAATGATGTGATGGACATAGACCTAACCATAGTATTGCAATGATATCCAATCACAAAGCTCAGCATTGCGATATCTAGTAAAGCATAGTAACTCACTCCTTTGACCGTGAGATCATACTTAATCACTACCACTCGCGACTGCTTTAACTGCATCAACCGTCACACCATAACAAGGTGATCATAAAGGTGTCTATCAGGTATTCCAAAGGGGTATGTTGAGGCGTATGCATCGAGATCGGGATTGGCCCATCCGCGTGACTGATAGATAGCTTGGGCCCACTTAGTGAGATTACATCTATAAAGTTTGCAAACATATGACTAGGTTATGGGGATGTAATATTACGGAAACAAGTAAATGTGTTTATTTGCAACAAGATCGAACTAGGTATAGAGGTACCAAAGATCAAGTCTTGGACAAACTAGGTATTGTGTTGCAAAGGCAATGAGACTCGATGTTTAAGGTTTAAGCGATCATGTTAATTCATGGAATGCATGGCTATCATGGGTTTCCAGATCCCGTTGTTAGTCATTGATCGAAGAGATGTCTCTATCATGTCTGCATATTCCCGAACCATAAGGGTGGCATGCTTAAGGGTAGATGATGCTTAGGGAATGATCCGAGATCGTAGCAGAAAAGAGAGAGAACACCAGAATTGTGCTAGGATGATACTAGAAGTGTTCCGGGGATATCCGATGATGATCGGAGGGTTCTAAAAGGTGTTTCAAAGTGAAATTAATTTATTTATATGTATTTATTATTAATTATATGAATTAATAAATAAATATTATTTTTAATTGATTAAATGGGGCAGCCCACCTTCATGGGCCCTTCCTGGAGGCTAGCTGCCCCAAGGAGCAAGGCACACGGTGTCAGCCCCCCACCACCGGCAGGCCTTGGTTAGCCGAGGCGCGCGGGTGGGTCCCATACCCACCGTCGGCCATTGCCTCCTCCTCCTTCCTGTTTATTAGTCCCACCCCGAGACTTTGAGGGAAGGGGTGCTCTCGTTTCCATATATAAGAAGGGGAGATCCTCTCCCCAAATCAATCAGTTGGTCTTTGTCTTTCTCTCTCCCTCTCCTTCACGTGTGGTTCACAAGTAGGAACATGCATACATGGATAGGGGTTTCTCTACCATACGCATGTCGTCGTGCTACTGGTTCTTTGGTCCGGATATATCTTTTTCCGTTGTTTCGCTGGACTGGAGCTCGGGTGACGTCTCTACACCAGATGCATGTAGAACATCAGAGGTACTACCAGTTGTGCTACTTGGAGCTTGGAGCTTGGACGTCTATTCAACCTTGAGGTCAGCTATGACATTCGACTACATCTTCCATGTTTCTCATGAAACGTTAAACGCTTCCAGTCTTTAGAGGTATGAATATCGAATCCCTCTATTACCTTACATCTACATAGATAGATCTTTGCTATGTCATTCGCATTGCTAGGGATTTGTTGTTTCTAATGCGGAACCCCTTCAACATGGACGGGAGTGCTTTAAAATAAGATGACATTGGGGACCACCGGTGTAGCCGTACGGGTTGTGGAGAACCTGGGAGGAAGGCGTCTAGGGTGGAAGGCGTGGCGAGATGGGCTGAGCCGGATGGGTGGGGAATGGGCGTGCTTGGCTAGCAAGGGGGCACCACGGGAAAGGAGTACCGACAATCCCAAGACAACCCTTGTAGGTAGGGGCCAGAGTGGTGTGTTGGATATTGTATTGGGATCCAAAGTGTGTCGGCAATGTTTGGGGTGTGCGGGTGGAAGCCCATTTTCTCCGCTGAGCCCATAGGCCTATTGGGGCCACTTTGGCGGCGTTGGTGGAGATCCTTTAAGAGATTGGATGGATGTCTCCCAAAATTAACCAAAGTCATGGTTGTGCCTCACCATAAAGAATTGGTGGAACATGATGACGAACAACTCCATTGCAAACTGCAAGGTCATTGCTTCCCTCATTTTCTCGTCAATCGGGAAATTTGGAATGATCACAATGCTAGGGTGTTCCAAATAAGCATGTGCCTTATAATTAAGAGGGAAGCCTATTCGTGGGTGATCGCGGGTGCTAAACGCTTGGGTACTTTGATTTCGGGAGAGCAGACCGTTGGGTTTTCCCATTTTTGTACCTTCTTGACGAACTTCTCCTAGATTAATATATTGAGGCAAAGCTTTTGCGCATGTTTAAACAAAATGATTGGAGGTTTTTTTCGTGACAATTGGATTTGAGGTAGTTTTTTTCAATACTAGTACTGTCTCAGGAACCGACACATTGACCTTCCCTTTCAGCAAAAGAGAAAGGGCAAGTAACAAAAGAGGCAACATATGTTATGCGAAGATGCAATTATATTTAGGGTAAAGGCAAACAATTCATCTGAGAGCTATCCCCCACATCCCTCCTTGAAGCTACACGAGGAAACCCTAGTTTGTGTCGACAACGACTCTCCTCCACCCTCTCATCACCTCGCCTTCGTTACGGGACATAGCCAGGTGAAGCTCGTGTCACAAAAGATGAAGGGAAGTAGGGCTCATGGCGGAGGTGCAAAGGGTGCAAGGTGGATGTTATGATGCTAAGAGCAGCGATACTGATGGTGGTTCTTAGTGACTCAGCCCGATCTGGGCCTATATAGGCCAAGGCTCCAGAGCATGGTGGCGGTACGAGAAGCTTCTTCTCCAATGTGCTCTCACAATGCACCAGTTGTGATTGACCAGCATTGGGGGATCCTACTTCGAGCCCATGCTGGTTGGTGGTGAGGCCGGCGGTGGCTGACGCTTCTATGGACTATATGGACTAATATTTCATTGAGTTATAATTTAAGGGCTTTTCCGTAGGCAATTCTCAAAAACCATATGTTGGTTTCAAGTTCAAGGTAAAAAGAATAAGAAAGTAAAGCATATCAAGCATGACCAAGGTGACATTCAATGTGTGATAAAAAGAATGGTCATATGAGAGTCGACCCTATTGGAAGTATGTCTTGAAGAAGAAGATTTTGTGAGATTTCATGGTCAACTTCAAGACATCGTAATGAAGAAGGAGATAAGGTTGATCAAGACAAAGTGCAAGTTCAAGATGGACATCTCAAAGATACTATATGCTTGAAGTTTGTCGTCCATTTGGAGATGATTGACATGTGAAGATGTATCTAAGAGTATTGATTTATGTGGGAGCAATTTGCAAGTCTTCATCAACCAAGCACGACAAAGAAACGATGTTCTATCTTGAGGAGGACAATATTGTCATCATCTATCTCAAGTGGAATGCGCAAGGCAAAGGTATGATGTTGATAATTTTTCTGTTTTACCACTCTCATGTTGTTAGTTGAGAGACCGGGTTATAGGATTGGTAGTTTTACTATCAAGAGGGGCCCTCGAAGTGAGTAACTTAATCACTATTCATAGAGATCTCAAACCTTTACATTATTGACATCATTTTTTTATGTTATTATTTGGATCTTATTCATGTGAGTATTTAGAGTTTGTGGTTAGCTTCATAACAAGCTCAAGTTCATCAAAAACAGATTTCAAATGAAAATCTTCTTGAGTTTTTTATGTTGGATACTTTACCAGTGCTTCACCTAGGGAGGTTTCACACCTCTCTATACTTGGTATTTTATCCCTTGATGGTTCTTAATATTTCCAATAAATATTGATTCCACCTATTCGGAGTTCATATTCTCAAGATATTTCAATTTTGTTTTCATTTGTTTCAACAATTTCAAATGTGGAGACTTCAGAGTGCTTAGATCGGATACTCTGGCGTGACAACACCTTGCATGAGTTCTCCACCCCCTCTACCCTAAGTTTGCCATGTGGGAACACTCCTAGTTGGTCAATTTGGGGACTATCCTAAGTCTTTGGGTACAAAGACTCTGTCGGGGTCTAGCCTGGCCGGAGACTCTGTCCGAGGCTAGAGACTCCGATGTTAAATTCCTGGAACTACTAGTTTTTGTGGGGACCTATAAATCCCCATTCTTCCCCAAGTGGAAGTGACTTCTTTGATTTATCTCTCCTCCTTATGTGACCTTGAAGCTCTTGCCCTATCTCTCTATTCCTCCTATGATTTCTTGCGTCTTTTTAAGGGAAACAAAGAGGAGATCCAGATCTACATTTTGACCAATCAATATATCTTCTTAGTGAAGGAAATCACGGGATCAAGTCCTTGAAGAATTTTTTATTCTACTCATGTGTTCTTCTTCTCTTATTATCCCATAGTTTTTGTAACATCGATGGAATTTGAAAGTGTGGGACTTGAACACTGTGTTCTTGCTATTGCATTTGGTGCATCGATTTAAGTTCTCCATGAGGATTTGTTTAGGTGAAAGTGAGAAGCTTTTTAATCTTGGTTCTTGGAACCCTAGATGGTTGGAGTAAACCTCGACGATCAATCTTTTTTTGAGAAACATAGTACAATCGTAGACGCTCACAACACTTACATGCACCCACCCCTATGAACGCACACACGCACACCCTACCCCTATGAGCACCTCCGATAGTCTGAGCCGGCGGATTGGGTCTTGAGATTGACGAAGTCACTACGGGCGCCTCGCTATCGACGGAAACATCGCCTCCCACTGAAAGAATATTCCACCTTTTATGCAACACACAACATCAAACCTGGGGTTTGAACTCTGGTGGGCTGGGGGAACAACCACCCTCCTAGCAACCCAATACTTTAGAACCTCCAATTAAGTTACGGAGATTCTCCTAAGCATGTGTAAAGGTTTCGGTCGCTGTCTTCAAGGCCACGACATAGTGGTGGTGTGCACAGGGGAGAATAATGTGACACTTTTGTGGCATTCGGTAAGTGTTGTGCCTCCCTATATTGGGGTAAATCCTTTGTGGCGTTTGGTGTGCATCGAGCAACCGATCCTCAAGGTGAGCCTTTTGTGGCATCTAGGGGTCGTTACACCGCTGCATCTCTCCCACGAAGATTAGATTCATTTGAGAAGTGAACTTCATGATACATTGTTGTCTCTGTGTGTCTTAATTATTTCTATACCCGAGCTCTTCACTTATGCACTTTATTTTGTGGTAGTCTCGTGCTTGAAATTATTTATCTTTATACCACATCATTGTTTGTGTTGTTAAGCATAAGTTATTCACGCACATAGTTGAACATAACATATTTAGATTTGTGTTTGATAAATTAAACACTGGTTTTATTTCGCATTTATTAGAGAGAAAATTGTAACAACTTTAAATCTATTCACCCCCTCTAGGCGTCATATGTGTCCTTTCACCTTCTCTACTTTGTTGGTGAGGCTGGTGGTGGATTCTTTCCTCCCCGGTGGCTACTCAAGCTGGCATGTTGCATCCCTCGCCTCCACTCGGTCAGCTCTGGCAGCATCAGATGCCACGGTGTTGGGTCGGGGCGAAAGCCCTATTTGGTGACGGCCGATGCAGACCAAGAAAACACGCGCGGGCTCTATTCCCTTCTTGGAGGCGTGGTCATGGTCCGCACCATGTATTCATCTTCTCAGGTGTCGGGGGAAACCCTAGATCTGGCTCGCCGGTCCAGGCGACGGTGTCACAACGTCATTCTCTTCCTGAAGATGTCGTCTAGGGTGCCAAGGAAGTTCCTTATGTCTTGTGGAGGTGGGCCTCTCTGGTTTCTCTCGCGAGGCTTAGGGACGAAGCATTCAACTTTCGGGGATCGACCCTTCCACAAGTTCGATCGGATCCTTCCTTTTACTCGCCACTTCCTAGGCGCACGAGGAAATGTATGTTGGTTTGAGCGGCCTTGGAGGCATTGTCGTGCTTGGTTCGTGACACGTCCTTGAGGCTTTGTGTTTAGTCTCCTCTTCGTGGGAGATCTTCAGGCAAGGTGAGGAGTTATAAACGAGACGATCCGTACAGGATGCTTTGTAAGGGGTAAACCACTTGGCATGATTTTGGACGTGTGGACTTGTAGCCGTCTATGATAAGTGCCGCTGATTTAGTAACTTTGCGACAAATCAATAACACTTGTTACGGACCGGAGGTGGTACGTCTCCGAGGGTATTCTCGGAACATGAGTTTGTGGCTACCCACAAAAAAAAAGAGTTTGTGGCTGATTAACTGTCCAAAGAAAGACGCGTCTTTCACCCGTGCCTCAGTGCAGGTCGCTCGCAGTCCGGAGAATGCTGCTGCAAGTTCCCAGCAATCAGGTTCGTGAATCCAGCGAGTAGCGCCTGCTTCTTCTGAGCGCGTTCCGTGACGATTTAGGTGCTGCAACGAAAAGGTCGCAAATCGCGCTTCAGTCTTCACGGTGCGGCGCCGCGCATGTCTCGCAAGTCCGTTTGGGCTACAGTCCGGCTACGAGCGGGGGACTTGCGCCGCTTCCGCCGTTCCGCTTGGAGATCATGACATTTCATCGGCAGGACGGTACGCGCCGGCGTGTGATGTGATGCGATGCGACGAACCACGCCGTGCCGGCTCCCTCCCCGCCTCTTCGTCATCTGCCCGTCCCGTCCATCAGTCGATCAGCGCGCGCCGCGCGTGCGAGCTCGTTAGCGACGTTAGGGTCTGCGGTTTCGTCGTACAACGACAAAGTCATTTGGTCCGATGCGTCGGTTCAGGTCAGTTTTCAGCGTCTCAAGATTGATCACCTCCGGTCTACTACGACTGAGAAATTCAGTATCACACAGGGAATCCCCGACTCTTCACTGTCGGAGCTTCTTCACGATTATTGGTTAAGAAACACAAACTAGTGCTGTCTTATTGAGGTGAGTACCTTTCTTCAGTTCTGCAGCAATTTATGCGTAGTCCAAACAAGAGGCAGACACCGGAATGGCTGAAACAACAAATCGTGTCTGATAGAGCGGAGGATCTGTCTTCCAATTCCTTCGCGATGACAACTGATGGAACTTCGATCAGGTACTCGGATGTTACCATTTGATGTTGAATTTTTGCCTAAAATATGGCTCACTCCATATATTCTTAATAATAATTTATGAAATCACAGAGACATATTTGGCCTATTCATACATGAGGTGGACAAAATTTTAGCCCCACACTGCTAGTTGAGAGAGTTTGACTCGGGAAATCAATATGGAGCACGGGTTCCGTGGTGGACATTTTTGAATTTTTCAAAAAACCTCAAATATTTTCAAAAATAATATCTTCGTCTAGCCAAAAATACAAAATACATGTCTAGAAACTTTTAATAGAAAATACTTCGTATTTTGTGCTCAGGTAAAAGATAAATATCACAAATTCTGAAAAAACTTACACCTATTCAAAATTGCATTGTTTCAGTCCAGATCTATAAAATTCTCTTTTTTTACCGAGACTGAAATACAAAGTTTTTTCACACGATTTTTTGCAGGCGTGTATTATAAATCACTATCTACATCCATGTATTGTGTTGAATATTTCAAATCTTTAAATTTGATTTTTTTTAAACGTCCACTAAATCGATGCTCTCTAGTTTGACCTCTTTATAGGAGAGGTTGCTCTATAACTTGTGAATATATGAGAAGTAGCTGAATTTCTTTTTATCAATCATGACTGGAATATGAATATGTTGCGCACGTGGATATTTAATATGCTGCCCGACTTCGTCATCTCCCTCGCGGGCTGTTTGCCTCTCCGTGCGTTTCTATATAACAACGGTCGCTCCTCTCGGCACAACACACACCAATACAATCATCGCCTCCGGTTCCAGAGATTTGTGCGTACATCAAGTCTTCCCGATCCTAGCTTGCGGCGTGCACTGCGAGTTGGGATATTAGGCCTCCAGAACTCCGCTGTTTCGAGTCATGTACGGGAGAAGGACGATAAGGATTTTAGGGAGCGCTCCCTGCAACTACTAGCTTCATCACGGACGACAACAATTGCTTCCTGGACTATGATTTCTTCCCCGACATCGACCATCTCTTGGATGACATGGCTGGCAACACCGACTACACGAATGTCAACGAAAGCGGTTCCTCTTTTCCACCGTATGCATTCTTCAATCATCTTATTCAGATCATATTTCTACTACTCCCTCCAATTCAAATTAATAGATTCAGATTTATCTAGTCATGTTTTAGTGTTAGATACATCCGAACCTAGACAAATCTAAATTCATTAATTTGGATCGGAGCGGGTATAGCAAATTATGTCTCATATATTATGCCAAGCAATTTGTTTAGAATTGCTTCTTACAATCTATTTGTTAGATTGCATGATTATGCCCCCTTCCCTCCCAAAAGATTGCATGATTATTTTTTATTTCTATTATATTAGTCATGTTTTATTTACTGTATTTATGGATTAATTCATATGATAAATTACTTATATTTCCAACAATACAAAACCTTATTATAGGAAATTTACTCCAAATGGTTTTGTTACGGCTATGAGGCCACCGATTTTTTAGAGCATGTAATATAAGAAGTGGTGTGTGAGAGCAGTCCTCCGGTTTTAAATCACGAGCTGCTATGATGCCACTCTTGGAAATCCCGAGGGAGGGCTCACTCCTATTCAGGAGGCTGACTTTTAGGAAAATGATATCCTCTTTAAGGTGACTCTGTTGAGTATTCTTGGAGACAAAATTGTTGAACCCTATATGTCATTTGATAATGGTAAGGACATATGGGCTACGCTCGAGGCTAAGTTTGGGCTCTCGGACGCTGGTAGTGAACTGTATGTCATGTAACAATTTTATGACTACAATATGATTAATGACCTCTCAGTAGTTAAGCAGGCTCACGAGAAACATTCACTTGCTAAGGAACTAGAGGACTTCACTTGTGTGTTGCCGGACAAGTTGTGGTCAGAGGCATCATTGCCAAGCTTCCTCTCTCGTGGAGGAATTTTGCTGCTTTTCTAAAACATAATGGATAAGATTTTTTCATTACCGATCTCATTAGGACACTTGATGTGGAAGAGGAGGCAAGAGGAAAATACACACGTGTTTGAGGTGTTGAGGGAGGTTCTAGTGCCAACTTGGTGAAGAAGTAGAAATCTCGTCTCAACAATTTCAATAACAAGAACAAATTTGATGGCAAAGGAAAGCTCAATGGGAAGAATAAGACAACATGGTCTACCAACTTTAGAAAGTAGACTGATAAGAAGAAGAGTGTTTGTCATGTGTGCAGTGATCCGGTCATTGGGCCCCTAGTTGTCCGAACCGTTTTGACAAGCGCTAACATGGGAAGAGCGACAAGAACGCCAATATTGTCATGGCAGATACTGAGATGAAAGATTCTGGGTATGATATATTTCCTACCATTCTTTCAGTATGTCATTTTCCTGATTAGTGGATTCTCACGGGTGCTAATGTACACATTTTCAATGATATTTTCATGTTTTCTTCATATCAGGTTGTAGGAACTTCCTCCATGTTGATGTGCAACGACTCACATGCTTCTATTTGTGGTGTTGATACGGTCGAACTGAAAGTTCACTTCGGGAAGTTCCTGAAAAACATGCATTATGTGTCCTCAATATATAAAAATCTTGTTAGCGGATCTCTTGTATGTCGAGATGGCTATAAGATTGTTTTCGAGTCCAATAAGTTTGTACTGTCTAAGTATGGAACTTTTGTTGGTAAATGCTATCAGTGCGAATGCTTGTTTTGCTTATCGTTTTCAAATGTTTGTAATAAAGTTATTAATCAAATTAGGACAAATTTTAAATCAAATCTGTCATTCACGTATTTGTCATATTAATTTTGGTTGTATGACACGGCTAGCGAAAATAAACTTAATCCCTGATTTCACTACTATCAAGAGATCTAAGTGCCAAGTTTGTGGGAAAGTAAAGCAACCTCGTAAGTCACACATAGACTATGGAGGTGAGAAATTTGGCGCTATTAGAACTCATACATTTAGATCTTTGTGAGATGAATGGTTTGTTGAGAAACGGTGGAAATAATATTTTACGACTTTGATCAATGACTCCACTAGATACGGTTATGTGTATCTTCTGAAATCAAAAGATGAGGCTTTGATTTTCTTCAAAATCTATAAAACTAAAGCAGAAAACCAACTTAATCAAAAGATCAAGAGTCTTAGGTTCGATCATGGTGGAGAGTATTTTTCAACATGTTTGATTGTTTCTGTTCGGAACATGGTATAATCCATGAGAGGACGTTTCTCTACTCACCTCAATCAAATGGGGTGACCGAAAGAAATAACCGCACTCTAACAGATTTGGTTAACGCAATGTTAGATATATTAGATCTCTATAAGGAATAGTGGGGGAAGCACTATTGACCGCGTTTCATGTCCTAAACCGAGTTCCCACAAAGAATAAAGACATTACTTCATTTGAATAATGGAAGAAAAAATATTAAAACTCTCTTACTTACGAACTTGGGGATGTTTGGCAAAGGTTCATGTGCCAATCTCTAAGAAGTGCAAGCTTGTACCAAAAATCGTTGATTGTCTGTGTATAGGCTATGATTTCCATTACCTTGGTTATAGATTCTTAATAATAAGATCTGAAGTACCTAACATGCATGTTGGTACAATCATGGAGTCGGCTGATGCGACTTTCTTTAAGGATATCTTTTATATGAAGGATATGTTTAGCTCATTAAATGAGTAGATGCCTAGTTCATCCAGTCGAGAATTTTTTACAATTTCTGAAGCTACCATTCCAATTGAACACTTTGAAAATCCTGAGGAGGATGACAATGAAATTCCTAAAAGAAATAGGAGACAGAGAACTGCAAAGTTCTTTGGTGATGATTTCATTGTGTACCTCATGGATGACACTCCCACTTCTTTTTCAAAAACCTATGCATCTCCGAATGCTGACTATTAGAAGAAAGCTATCTGTAGTGAGATAGATTCCATCTTAGCTAATAGAACTTGGGAGATCACTGATCGTCCTTATGGGTGCAGACCTGTAGGATGTAAGTGGGTGTTTAAGAAGAAGCTTAGGCCTAACGATACTATTGAAAAGTACAAAGCATGACTTGTGGCCAAGGGTTACACTCCAAAAGAAGGTAAAGACTTATTTGATACTTACTCACATGTTGCCATATTGACCACCATTTGAGTACTACTTTAATTGACCGCCTCACACGGTCTTATTGTTCATCAAATGGATGTTAATACAACTTTCCTAAATAGAGAGTTGTATGAGGAAATTTACATGGATCAACCAAATGGTTTTGTAGTAAGTGGTCAAGAAGGAAAAATGTGAAAGTTGTTGAAATCTTTATATGGCCTAAACAAGCCTCTAAGCAGTGAAATGATAAGTTTGAAATAATTTTAACTACTGCAGGCTTTGATGTGAGTGAAGCTGAAAAGTATGTGTACCATTGATGACCCACAAGTAAAGGGGGTGTATCGCAGTATTTTCGAGGGAAGTGAAACCCAATTTATTGATTCGACACAAGGGGAGCCAAATAATATTTATAAGCCTTAGCAACTGAGTTGTCAATTCAGCTGCACCTGGAAACAATCTTGCTCACAGCAGTTTTTTAGTAGCAACAATTTTGTAGTAGGAATAGCAAAATAACAATAGTAGTAAAGTAGAGACATTAGTAATAATAGCAGTAAACAGTGGGATTCAAGTGCGATAGGCATAGGTATGGATGGACGGGGGCTGCATAGACAAGACAATTCACATAGCAATCAGAACATAGGGCAATTGCAGATAAATAAGATAAAGCATCCAAGTACTAGATAATCCTAGGCATGTGTCCCATATATAGTCATACGTGCTCGCAATGAGAACTTGCACAACATGTTTTGTCCTGCCAACCCGTTTGCAGCGGGGCCTCAAGGGAACTACTGGCAATTAAGGTGTTCCTTTTAATAGAGCACCGGAGCAAAGCATTAACACTCCGTGAACACATGTGATCCTCACATCAAAGCCATTCCCTCCGGTTATCCCGATTTCTGTCACTTCGGGGCTATTGGTTCTAGATAACAATGTGTGTATACAACTTGCAGATAAGACCAAAAACAATACTATCATAATGAATCAATAACATGTTCAGATCTGAAATCATGGCACTCGGGCCCTAGTGACAAGCATTAAGCACAACAAGTCACAACAAAGTCATAAAGCACTAATAAAAGATACTAGGCACCATGCCCTAACAATCTGATGTCATATATTAACGATCTCATCCAATCCCTACCATCCCCATAGCCTACAGCGGGGGATTACTCACTCATAGATGGGGAAACATGGATGGTCGATGGAGAAGCGATGCTGATGATGACGGCGATGATCTCCTCCAATTCCCCGTCCCGGCAGGATGCCAGAACGGAGTTTCTGGTGCTGTTTCGTGGAATCTGGTGGTGGCGGCGGAGCGGAATTCCTTCTGAAAAACGTCGAACCCCCCGAAGTTTTTAGGTCAGAAGGCTCCTTATAGGCGAAGAGAGAGGCCAAGGGGGTGCCTGGGGGCCCACACCACCCCCTGGCGTGGCCTAGCCTGGCCCGCGCCACCAGGTGGTGTGGCCACCCCCTGGCTCTTCTCCGTCTCGTATTCTGGCTCCTGGAGTGTTTGGGTGAAATATGATTTTTGGCATATTTTCCGGGATTTTTCCTGATAGTTGATTTTCTGCACAAAAAGTAGACACCAAGGCAATTCTGTTGAAAACAGCGTCAGTCCGCATTAGTTGTATCCAAATCACACAAGTATAGAGGAGAAACAATAGCAAAAGTGTTCGGAAAAGTAGATGCGTTTTGGACGTATCAACCATCGTCATGGTGGGGGCGATAGAGTTATCCTTTGTTTGTATGTTGATGGCATACTGGTTTGCGAAACCAACCTTAATGCGATTAAGGAGGTCAATGATTTCTTATTTTAGTTTTTTGAGATAAAGGATCTAGGAGTAGCTGATGTTATCTTGAATATCAAGATATTGAGATATGATGATGGTGGGATCAAATTGCTTCAATCTCACTATGTGGAAAAGATCTTGAGTCGAGTATAGCGACTACAAGTCTTCTCCAACACCATATGATTCTAATATGTTGCTTCGAAAGAATCAAAGGACTGCTAGATATCAATTGGGATACTCTCAAATAATTGGTTTGCTCATGTATTTAGCTTGCGCTACGTGGCATGACATCACTTTTCCTATAAACAAACTTAGTCGTTTTGTTTTAAATCCTGGAGATGATCATAGGCATGCTCTTGAAAGAGTTATGCCCTATCTAATAGTCACTGCGAGCTATGGCATTCACCATACTGGGTATCCAAGGATACTGAAGAGTTATAGTGATTCAAACTGGATTTCTAATACTGATGAGATAAAGGCCACGAGTGGATATGTATTTACATTTGGTGGTGGTGTTGTTTCTTAAAAGTCTTACAAGCAGACCATCTTAACAAGGTCAACTATAGACGTAAAACTCACAATATTAGACACGGCCACTGTTAAAGCGGAGTGGGTTCGTCAACTCTTGATGATTTTACTTGTGGTTGAAAAACCAATACCTACAATCCTTATGAACTTTGATAATCAAACTGTATATTTAAAGTGAACAGTCTTAAGGATAATATGAAGTCACCAAGGCATGTGAAGAGAAGACTGAAATCTATTAGGAAAATGAGAAACTCTGGAGTTCTTGCGTTGGATTATATCTAAACATCTAAAAATTTAGATCCTTTACAAAGGGTCTATTACGTAACGTAATAGATAATGTATCTAAAGAGATGGATATGGACCCACAATATAAAATGTCCATAATGTTAAACCATTTATTGTGATCGGAGATCCCGTGAATTAGAATTAGGAGACAAATTGTTGGTCAATTGAGAGAAGAGTATCGTTACCTTTGTACAATACCACTGTTCAAAAAATCGTCCGAAACAACGATTAATAGGCCGATTAATCGCTATTTCGGCACCTAACCGTGTCGATTACCACTAATCGCTCGTGTTAATCCTTTAGCCCGACTAATAGCTCTAATAGACCGATTACTAGGTATATTCCCAATTAACTACCATACTTGGTCAAAAAAGTTGCAAAATTTTCAACGCATATCGCCCGTCCAGCAGCTAGCCGCCCCAATGAAGTAGGTTTTGTGAAGCTCCTCCTCGATTCCTGCCTTCAAGAGCTCGATTCCCGCTGTCGCCAACCAGTACCTTGGGTAGGTGGTGGGAGAAGAGCAATTTCAGAGGTCGGAGGAGGATGAACGAAGGGAGGAAACATGGTGTCAGCTGGTGGATCCTGACTCGCTCGTGACCTTGAAGGTTAGGTCAGAGAGGAAAAGCGTATATGTTTTAATGGGCTTTTGGGCTCAAGAGAAGTAGGGTCGGGCATATATAGCCCATATACTATTCCTTTCTTATATGCACGTATTTTAGTGCTAATTTGTGTAGGTTACACCGATTAATAGTCGACCGATTAAATCAGTTAATCATCCAAATTCTGATTAGTCGCTACTTCCAAGCTCACCGAGCAGTTAACGATTACCGATTTTCTTACCATTGTACAATACCACTCCATGAAGATGTTGTACTCCTCTATTCTGCACGACAACCTGATTTTATCTTAATATGTTTGAAGTGGCTAATTTCTTAAGCATATATGTTCTCTTGCAGAACACCTTTTAAAGAACCCACATATATAAGTCTGACTGTTAAAGGTCATAGTCTATAAAAGTTGAGTTATCTCTAATAAACTTGTGAAAAGCCATAGAGTATGCCGCATAATCTTCACCCGCGGGAAAGTCCTACGACTGCCTCTATCGGTCAAGCCTCTATGTGAAACAAGATTTGCAGTAAACTTGCAGTTCAAGACATAGTCCACTGTACAAGTTGTAAATTAGTGTAGCACGTAGTTTAGGTGGAAGTTTAAGTTAAAATATCCACTGTAGTATCGGTATATATAAAAAAATTGATTTGGAACCATTAGCAAACTTTGTGTGCCTCTGGAATCTGATGGAAGATTGTTAGAATTTTAACTAAAAATTGCTCAATTCATTTATTCTTATCAATAATTTCTAAAATCTCATAAATCCATTTGGCACATTCATGCATGATAAGAGGTGGGACAAAAGTTTAATTCCACATTGCTAATTTAGAGAGAGTTTGACCTCCTTATAAGGGAAGGGGGCTGCTCTACAACTTATAAAAGCATGAGAAAGAGAGATACCTACACGCGCACTCCTCCTCCATCGTTCGCCTCGGCTCGCCACGCCACATGCGTGCGCGCCGCGGCGAGTTGGGACAGCGGGAGAAGGGCGATAAGGTCACGGATGACGACTTGTTCCTGACGTTGACCATCTCTTCGACACATGGAACCATCAACACAAACGTCAACGGAAGCGGTTCCTCTTCTGCATCGTATACGTTATTGAATCATCTTGTTCAGATCATATTTTTACTACTGCGCCTCATATATTATGCGTAGCAATTTATTCTTACAATCTATTTATTAATTTTATTTCTATTTTATTAGTCATGTTTTATTGACTGTATTTATGGATTAATTCATATGATAAATTGGTCGTATTTCCAACATTTGGTATATACACTGCACCAAAACATTCTATACTGCTCGGTTACTGTAAAATTTTGTTTCTGATACAGGAGCATATGCAAGAACGAGGTGAAATGACCCTGCAGTATAATGCTTCAACATGCCAGCACATAACAGCTTGTATTTATATACTCTGAGACTCATGGTCACTAATTTGATCAACTTTGAGACTTCCATTACCAAGGTACGCTTAGCTGAGAGACACACAATCCTATGATTGCACGACCATTATGCACGCAGACAAGAGAGTGAAACAGAAATTTCGCAGCTCCTTGGAGTCTAGCTCCTTGTCACCTTTTCAGTGCCCTTCAATGTCAAAACTGAGAAAAGGCTTGTGGGTATGGTGGCCAGTTCACAGAGCATCAATGATACTGATGCTCGAGAGGCAGCACAACCTGTGGTTCGCTTTTGCTTCGCCCACCGTACACTTCTCCCTCCCTCCCTCCCCTGCCATGCCATGCAACGTACTGCAAGGGACAGGCACCAGGTTCATCATGGTAATAATTTGTACTTGGGCTGGAAATTTGTCAGCTTTGCACTCTTTGGGAAGTTGAAATGCTTTTCATCGTCGACCAAAGAAATGTCATGTTCAGATACTACTACAAAAGCTGGTCAGTATACTTGTACTGAATTTTACTTACTGTACCTTTTTGGTTCATCTGTACATATACATTATATATGCTCATGTGTCAATTTTATCTACTACTCTGTTGACCATAATATCGATGTTCCATGTGACAAGCTAGGCCCCTTTTTGGAACACCTTTCTCTCTCTCTCTACAGCCTACAAACCCTGCACACGCGCGCTTGCTCAGTCTAATTCTCCAAGGCACGAGCATGTTGTGACTGATTAGTTTCTTTAATCAAGCTGCTGCTACTTAGTAGTACTACTAGTATTTGATTGTTGTCTTTTTCCGAACTGTACTGAAGACTAAAAACAATTCAGAAGGCCAAGTGAGCACCTCGGAGGTCAAGATGTGTTCATCGTTCCTGCACCCTGCCCCTTTGCCATGTTTGGCTGTAGTAGGACGGCAGGGAGTGATCATGACATTCCTGTTGGAGACCCGCTTGCAGGAGGCATGCTCTGTACTGTATGCGGCAGGTTCAGGAGGAGGCGCCAGCAAGCAAGCAAGCAGAGGCGTTGTAGCCTAAATTCTTTGGATGCTCCCTAAGAGGCACTGGCTCAGCAAAAGGGAGAAATGCAGTACAGAAGCAATATTTGGGAAAAGAGAATCTTCATTTCTCCGGGTATTCTTGCTCATTGAGGTGTCAAGAACTAAAATTTGATGGGACTTTGATGGGATTCCATTTGACACCCTATTGCTAATATATAGTCCATAGTTGGTAGTAAGGTGTCAAGCGGGATCCCACCAAAATCCTACTTTTAATTCATTTTAAATTTATAGTGCAAAATTTTATCAAAATTTTACATTAAAAATCTCAAAATGAACTATAGGTAGATCCCACCTAACAGCAGCAACATCACACACATACACAATTACAGGAGTAGTAGTAGGAAGTAGGAAAGGCCTTCTCCATCGCTTTTCTCTTTTGACTTGCAAGTACTCTCTCCGTTTTAAAATATAAGATGGTATATCTTTTCTGAAAGGAATGTATACCTTTTTAGCATGTAAATTTAAACCCTTTTAGCATGTAGATTTAGAGTAGACTTACACACTAAAAGGGGTCTAGATATATTCGTTTTACAAAAGTCAAAGCATCTTATATTTTGAAGCCAAGGGAGTAGTAATAATAAGGTACCAGTCTCCTCCCAAATGCATTTGCAATCCTTGGTAGAGCTAATTTACGATTTCCTGCTGAACCCGGTAAAGTCTTTCCGGAGATGTGAAACGAAAGTGTTACCGACCGTCGACGTCAAGGACCGAAGCATGATCCACAGAAAAATACGTACTGTACTGGTCTGGCCAAATTGCCGATCCCTATTCCGGAAAGTTGCCTTCGACACGATCAAACAATGGGCAAAAGGAAAAGGTGGTTGGGGCAAGAATCTCGGCCTTTTTGCTCTTCTTTGGGGCCAAAGCCAGAGAGCAACAGTACGACCGTGATACTATCTGAAAAGAGGAGCTATAGATAACGTTGCCACTTATGCACGTACGAGACAGAGGTGGCATTACATACGGCCCTAACCTAAAAACCTTCCACTAGTTAACTTCCTAAACCTCACGCTGCGAGTGACCGATCGACGATGTACAAAATTTCAGCCGGCGATCTAAGAACCGCAGATGGACAAGGAGAGTTCCAGGTTAACGCCCTGGGAACCAAAACTGCCGGAGAACCCGGAGCAGCCGCCGGAGCTCCCCCGCGGCGACGACGACGAGATGATGCAGCTGCCCTCGCTCGGCGACGGGGAGAAGGTGTCCAGTACTTTCAGGTCCAGGCCAAGGGAGAGTGACAACGGGCATTGCTCCGGTCCATCCGTTGCCGCACCGCCGAAGATGAAGCAACCAGTGCCATTGTTCTCCTTGGGGCCTTCTTGCTGCCTCGCCGCAGAACCAGGAGATTGTGCTTCTGGTTTGATTACCTGTCCGGAAACAATGCAAATGTTAGACAGTCAGGGTAAAGTCCTGCTTTAACTGATGATGACAACTACGGTTGAAGGACAGAAGTACTCCTGCTGTAACTCAAATTTATTTCCTTGGCATGCAACCATACCATCAGATTTGACCGGTTGGAAAACTGAATTTTCTGGATGCAGTAAAACCACAAGAATCGGCAGGATCCATGCAACGGGGTACAACATGTGCAGTTTTCAGTCAGAGCAAACCACTAGAGAAGCTTAGATGAGGTAATTCTATCTGCACTATTATCCTCATGAATGCAACCGTGCAACGATGATTTAGGAATAAACAGTGCAAATTAAAAGCTACTACTCCCTCCGATCCATATTACTTATCGTAAAAATAGATGTATCTAGCCATGTTTTAATACTAGATACATTCAATCCAATGACAAGTAATATGGATCGGAGGGAGTACTACGAATTACAACTGCAAGGGCAACGCGGGGTTAAATGCCTGAACATCCTGAGTTTTTTTCCTGTTAACAGCAGGGGATGTCAATGTGGGAGTACTTATTTTGGCACGGCTGTTCATGTGCCTATCTGCGGGCGTGCACATGTACTTAGATACTGAGTACGCACATGTACAAGGAAATGTATAAATGAAGTGTTATGTTCTACAGGAACATGCTACAGTGCTACAGCAGTCCTATAGGATGACAAGGATTGTGCACCGGTCAATCAAACAGCAATAGAAGATCAGGACAGTTCAGCTCCCTAAACTATTACTACTCGCTAAACATAGAGAATTGGAAGTTATGATCATGACATTTGCACCATGCAATCCAATGAAAAAACTCTTAAACTGTTACTTCTCCAGTAATGTGAAGAGATGTGAAGTGGCCAAGTGGGGGCCCAGGAAATAGTTCATTGGCATACAGTATGACAAATGCAAAATGGGAAATTTTTTCGTGCATTTCAAAGATAAAAACAGAAGATATTTCAAAGATCAAGGCAGGCAGTACTATTTCCTCCTGAGATCAGATACTCCCAGTGTTTAATTCTAACTGTACTTTCTTTTCTACAGTAGCCGATGTATGTACCTTAATGTCACCAGATCCTTGCTCCAAACATCCCACGGTCTGGAGGCTGGAAGCAGCGGCAGCATCCCACTGCCACCTGAGGCCCTCATCCTTTATTCCCCTCTCCATGGCCATGGCTTGCACGTAATCATCAGTGCGGTACCGGGCGGCAGTGCCAGTAGCAGTCTCCATCCCACTGATTCCTTGGCTTCCTTGCATGCCTGTGTTGTATGTGGCCTCTGTCTCCATCCTGGCGGCCCTGTTTACTCAAAGACACCAAAGGGAAAGGTGCTCTCCTGTCAAGATTAGGCCCCAAAAAGCTTGGTCTTTTTTAACTTGAACACCGTTCAAAGTTGGGAAAGTAAGCAGCACAAACCTTTTCAGAGGTGGGCTCATGGACGCCTTGGGGCCTCCTAGCTCATCAGCAGCACATGAGTGCCTCCTTTGCAGCTGCGGCTCCCCCCTCCCTGATTGTACCATGAAAGAAAGGGGTTTGGCTTTCCATTAGCAACATCTAAAGTGTGGCCGGCCAGAAAGAAAATCGATTCTATGCTGCATTTAGCTTTCTTGTGCTTCCTAGTAGTAGCTTTTTTAGCAGAGCGTTTGCAATGAATGATGAGGGGTTGAGTGGTTAGTTGCGGAGTGCGATAAGCATGTGGCGGATGGAGCTAACTTAGATGTATCAGCTCATACCCAATGAGTTACCTCTCACTCTTTGATAAAAAAAAATATGAACACTAGTATTTCTAAGGTGTGGCATTGTACAGCAGTATTAGTACTGTTTTGGACGTTTGAAGATGATAAAAAATTTAACTAAGCAACAAAAAGTATTTTTTTTTCTTCCAGAAGGGCTACAAAATGTGCTGACAGACTATTTTTCTAACGAGAACAGAGTCTCATCTCATCTCTTATCCGCAGGAGACGAGGTGAAACCATGACTACCGAGGGTGATGAAAGTAAAGAAGATGCAAGAAAACTGAACTTGGAAAGCTCCATCTCTCACCTTTCTTCACCCTGCGAGGACTCGGGCCTCTGTACATCTGTTTAAAAAAAAAGAAAACGAAGAGAAGTCAAGTCTCTGTATAAGTTAATTTGCAAGCCCCTCCGACGGAAGAAAAAAAAGATTAGAAGACTATAGGGGATAATGCAGGTGACTGAAGAAAAGAACCTGGAGATGGCTCTTGACATGAGCAATGGTGAGTCCCTTCACACCCATGAGCCGAAGAACCAGTTTTGGGGTAGCATCTGCAGTTAACCAACAACGCCGCCCAGGATGATTACGATTTCGAAATTGTTAAAAGAAGATGATGTGAGACAAGATTATTCATGGCAGAAATGCAGAACTAGTCATCAACGACAGGCAAAAAAAATAAAAATGGCTATGTAAAACAAGACAACCGAAAGAAGAAGAGAGAGGAGAGCCATCTTTGGAAAAGAATACAGCTTCAGGTTCAGGGGGGAGACGGAGAAGAACTCACGGCGTTCACCGCCGAGGCAGCCTATGGCCTGCAGGAAGCTGCTGTGGAGCTCGGCCGTCCAATGCATCCTAGGAGTCCTGGATCTAACGTACCGCCTCACACATCCCTTCTCGCCGCCGCCGCCGCCGCCGCCGGCCATCGCCGGAGCACAGAACGCGCAAGCTGCTTTTTCTTCGATCACCGTCTCTACTCCTTCCCCTCTTCCCTGCTTATGTAAGCCTACGGCTAGCTACACCACCAGAGCGAATGGAGGGTTTCTCTCGCTGAAGATGCAGTACTTGTTGCGAGGAGCCGCCCTCGTTCTCCTATGTTGGATAGGCGAAAGACAAGGGGCCGTGGGTTTTTTATACCGGTAGAGTGACTTGTTTGGCCTTTGCCGCGGCTCTACTACCTCCTGGTTGCTTGGTTGTGTTCTGCTCCCTGCTCCATGGCCGCTTGTATGGCTAGATCCTACAGATGGCCTGTCTGGTAGTACCTGCGTTGTGCAATTGTTATGGTTGCGTCTGTCTAGGATTAGCGGAGCACTGGTCGTAGCTATCATTAGAAGGATTTATTGAGTTCATAGTGCCATCACCGTAGAAAGAGAGTGTGTGTGTCAGTGTGTGGCTCCTAGGCTCCTACAGGGAGTTCTCAATTATTTGAAAGTGATAGTTGAAAGTTAGAAAAAAAAATCTGGATATATACAAATGTTCTTTTACATATCCGTACTTTTTGGTTAAATGCTACGTTATAGATTGGGCAACATAAAAAGGTCAAACTTATAAGCAAAAAAGGAAAAGAGTCTCTAGTTTTTGTCCAGACATTTTGTTTTTTGTGTAGATCACGTATGAGAAGTTATGTTGAATAAATTTGGTAAACACATGCTAGGCATGCCAATGCACTTGCCATTTTTTTCACAATATTTGGACATTTACAAAATAAAGTTTTCAAAATTTAAAGGTACCTTTATGAGGCTCGTGATTTAATGCTAGCACTTTTCGCAATGTGACGCTTTATGAAGCTTCTTTAACGCAAGGACTACCAGTCCACACAAGCCCAACATGTCTTTCTAGTCTCCAAACACCTCAACTATCTAGCTCGTATTTTGGCGGGCTCCGGTGAGGTCACGGCTATAGTGATATTTGTTTCCTCAAAAAAGCGTTGCAGCATTGATCCAATGTGCACACACCAACCTTGATGACATCTTCTAGGACTTCCTTATCCCCTGTACCAATTTTCCAATTTGGTAACTCGGCTCAACTCTCTCTCTTGGTACACCGTCTCATATTGACTTTCAGGAACTTTCTCATAAATCCTTCTGAAAGCTGGTACCCTGGCATGGGAGGCACCGAGGACAAAGCTAGAAACAAATGTGGACGAGGTCATATCTATAACCTCTCTATGTCTAACCTTCCGAAGACTTTGAGGGGTAGATTTTTAGATTTGTGCATTTGCATAGCATGCATGTGAAAATGTGGGAAATTTCAAACTTTTTGATTTTAAGTGTCAAAAGGATTGGAATTGAAGCCTGGTGTGAAATTTGACTTTGGTCAACGCTAGGATTTGAATTCAAAATTCAAAATAAACTTTGTAGTTCAAATTTGGGTAATTCAAAAATTTAAACAACTCAATTGTAAGAGTCAAGGACGCACACTCACACATATAAAAATAGGTTCTAAAACAACATAGAATCTTATATACTCATTTGAATTCAAATTTGGAGTTTGAATTAGTCAAACTTGAGTTCAAATTCACTAGTTCATATAAATACAAATAAAATAAGAATATTATGAAATAAAGTATTCATTGATCACAAAAATATTCTTTACAAGAGGATTTTTTACAACATTTAATACAAGGAGAAACAAAAGAGAAGATTAGGGCAAGTAGGCAGAACCTATTACAAACTAGAAGAAAAATCCTATCTAAATTTCCTATCTACTTTTCTTGCTCTTCTTATCTTCTTCCAAACCTGAAACACAAACACAAACGGAAACCTTGTTAGGGTTAAAATGTTGGATCCACCTTAAGGTGAATCCATTCGATATAGAATCCAATTTAGAAACCTAGGAACTAGTCTTGGATCTCTTTAGTTTGAGTTTTTTTTGCCAAATGAGAGAAACACAAGTCCAAAAGATGATTAGTGCAATAAGAAGTAAACCATAAATAGTTGGACATGAACAACAACAGCAATAGCAGGAATAACAATAGCTACAACAACACAGAAATAACAATAGTAATCAATTGAGACAAGTAGTTCATGCATAGAGTAAGGGATCATCTAGATCCTGATGGATGTATAGAGAGGTAGATTAGTGTTTAATACTAGAAGATCATGCCTAAGCATGGCCTGAATGCTGGGAAGAAAGCACAAGCACCGAGCTAACAAATCAATTGTGCACACTCAAGGGAAAGGCACCATTGTGATTAACCTACCCAATGCAAAGACCACATACCCACATCAAATTATATAGGAGCAAACACAAAAAACACAACCCATTATCATCTAACCACACTTCCCAAACAAACACAATTGAGTAGTCCAGGAAGATAAGGTAGATAACAACATGCCAGTTCATGTTAGATGACTCTACACAAATACATGATAACATCTCGGCAAACAACACTAAGTATAATAAGTTACTTTACTGTGAAATAATGACATAAAACATATCAAGAAATTCAGTAACATGCTATACTTAAACAAATAAGATCCAACTAGCATAATAGTAAGGGTATTTTAAGCTCAACTAATTTTGGTTAATAATGACACCATAGTTAGTTGCGGACTAATGTTGCCATCTAGTGTCGTATAGAGGTTTTAGTCTTATGGTAGTTGGGCCACGCAGAGATAAACAAAACTTTTTCGCTTACGTGGGATGCCCAAGATCTAGCTTAGGTTATAGGCCACGAGATTACCGCTAGATGCGTAGATGTGGAAGTTGATGTAGAGCGTCGAAGCAGTGCCGAACGATCCCACGAACAACTACTCCAGATCCCACGAACTCCTTTGCCAGATCCCCACAAGATTCCCTGTCTCCAGCGCCGCGCGTACAATGCCTCTACTGGTATCCACACATACAGGAAGGATCTTCGGACAGAGGATTGCTAGATCATGTCTAGCCCGAAATGGAAGTGGAGAGAGTGATGGCTAGGTCAGAGATTATCCCTTGTCACTCCACTTATATACACTCCTAGTTAGGCTCAACTCTTGCGGACCATCTAGGCTGTATCCCAATCTCCTCATGTATTTAATCCACATAGGCTCCTTACCCTTAAGTGTGTGACCCTGTAGGTTTACGTACACCTGGGCACGACATGAGCTACTCCTCCAAGTATCCCGTCATGGCTTTGAGTCCAACTAACTCCCATGAACACTCGGTCTCAAGTCGATAGATCGTAGCGGCCTCTAGCAAGATGTGCCAACTCCCAAGTGCTGTGAAGTCAGAAGACGAACCTTTAATGTGACTTTCGTCCAAGTCACTTTGCCACACGATATACCTATTAAGCTATACGCGAGTAGTTGTCGGCCCTTTAATAGCTTAACTCTCTTCTCATACCGTGATATTTGATTCACTCGACTAACACTTAGTCCGACTCTTCAGTTGACACTTAACTGAGTAGCGCATGGCCATGCTTCTGAATCATATCACACAAGAGGGCCAAGAGAATATCTCTCCATCACGGAGGGGCAAATCCCATCTTGGTAATCCATGTCACGTAGCTTGCTTCACAACCAACCCGAAATCTACCTTTATAACTGCCCATTTACGGAACAACGTTTGATAGAACCTAAGTTGGCGATCCACGACTCAGATTATGAATCACCTCCGG
Source organism: Avena sativa (assembly GCA_916181665.1). Lineage (NCBI taxonomy): Eukaryota > Viridiplantae > Streptophyta > Magnoliopsida > Poales > Poaceae > Avena > Avena sativa. The sequence continues at coordinate 522,905,563 of OV702287.1, read as the reverse complement.
TTAAAGGATTTCATTGCTTGAGAGTGCAAATGACAACATTCTAGTTGCATCTCAACTGTGGGTCAGTCCGACTCGCTTAGCCGAATCAGTGTAAGTCGGAATAGCATCACCATGCCCATGACAAGTGGAACCGTGTCATTAGCCGGCTTGCACATTGGTCTAAGTTGTGTGTCCAGCGCAACCACAATGACTAAGGATAGTCTAGTATGAACAATCATGAATATATAGTTCCACAACTAAATCACGTATTCACTGATACATATCTGATGTTCATTCAAGGACAACTTTACTTTATTAATAGTTTGGGAAATATCATCAACCATGATTATCTCTAGGGCATATTCCCAATAGTCTCCCACTTGCACTAGAGTCAATCATCCAGACATCACATGTCTAGGCATCTAATGCACATTGCTCTTACGTGTGCCTCATGCTTAGGATGTGGAAGTGGCTTTGTCAACGGGATCCGCAATGTTGCATCTGTAAGCTTGATATCACCTTGATCCACGAACTGGCGAATCGGGTGGTATCGCATGAGTATATGTTTGTTCTTCTGGTGTTGCATGGGTTCCTTGGCTTGTGCAATAGCACCATTGTTGTCACAATACACGTATAATGGATTGAACGAGACCTGAACCACACTCAGATCAATCAGGAAGTTCCTGATCCAAACGGCTTCATTTGCCGCCTCTGAGGTAGCAATATACCTAGCCTTTGTTGTAGATGCAGACACAGACTCTTGCTTGGAACTCTTCCAGCTCACAGCCCCTCTGTTCATTACAAACACGTACCCAAGTTGCAAATGAGAATCATCAGAGTCAGTAAGGTAACTCGCATACGTGTAACCCTTTACACTTAGTGTTCAACCTCACCTCCATAAACTACGAACACATCCTTAGTGCTTCTCAAGTACTTAAGAATGTTCTTAACTGCTGCCAAGTGGATTTCTCTAGGGTCAGCCTGGTATCTGCTCACAACACTTAAAGAATAGGAAAAATCTGGCCTAGCACAAATCATGGCATACATGATGGATCCGACTGCCGAAGCATATGGAATCGCACTCATCCGACTTCGCTCATCAGTTGTCGAAGGACAACGAGTCTTGCTAAGTTTTACACCATGGGACACCGGTAGAACCCCTTCTTAGACGATTACATGTTGAACTTCTTCGACACTTTGCCCAAATATGTACTTTGACTCAATCCAATGAGCCGTCTAGATCTATCTCTATAGATCCTAATTCCTAGTATGTAAGTTGCCTCACCCAAGTCCTTCATTGAGAAACTCCTTTCCAATGACTCCTTGGTCTACATCTGGACATCATTTCCAATCATTAATATGTCATCCACATATAAGATCAGAAAGTTTACTTTGCTCCCACTAAATTTCTTATATAAACAAGAATCATGATCACTCTTGATGAAGCCAAACGATTTGACTACCTCATCAAAGCGAATGTTCCAACTCTGAGATGCATGCTTCAACCCATAAATGGATTTCTGAAGTTTGCATTCCTTGTTAGCATTAGCCCGATCGATAAAACCCTTGAGCTATATCATATACACATCCTCGGTTAATTTTCCATTAAGGAAAGACATTTCGACATCCATCTGCCATATCTCATAGTCGAAATAGGTTGCTATAGCTAACACAATCCAAACTGATTTAAGCATCGCTACAGGTGAGAAATTCTCATCGTAGTCAACTCCTTGAACCTGCCGGAACCCCTTCGCGACAAGCCATGCTTTATAGATAGAAATATTTCCATCCATATTAGTTTTCCTCTTAAAGACCCATTTGCACTCGACGGGTCTTGCACCGTCTGGCAGATTAACCAAGTTCCAAACTTGATTTTCATCCATAGACTTTAACTCGGATCTCATGGCTCCAAGCCATGACTCAAAATCAGAACCCAACATCGCTTCCAAATAAGTTTCTGGCTCATCACTATCCAACAGTAACACATCGCGGACACTTCACAATCTGGTTGATCTTCCCAGTGTAGGTGCAGCTGCCGGCTCAGCTACCACGACCAGTTCAACCTCCAAGGCTTTCACCAAATCTCTACTGACTAGTTCCTCTCAAACTTCTTCGAGCTGCACCGTACTCCCACTGACTCCCCAATTGAGAAACTCTTTCTCAAGGAAGACACCATTTCAAGCGAAAAACACTTTGCCCTATTCTTGGTTGTAGAAGTAGTAACCCAAGGTTTCCCTCGGATAACCCATGAAAATACACTTATCTGATTTGGCTGTAAGCTTGTCCGACTGAAGTCGCTTGAAAAATGCTTCACAACCCCAAATCTTAAGAAAAGACAAACTCGGCTTCTTACCAGTCCACATCTTATGCGGTGTCTTATCTACCGATTTTGATGGTACTTTGTTTAGTGTGAACGCTTCCATTTCTAGACAATAACCCCAAAATAATAAAGGTAGATATGTCCGACTCATCATTGATCGTACCATGTCCAACAAGGTTCGATTCCGCTATTCCGACACACCGTTCCTCTGCGGCGTACCCGGCGGAGTGAGCTCAGGAACTATTCCACAACTCTTCAGATGGTCATCAAACGCGTGGCTCATGTACTCGCCTCCTTGGTCTGACCGAAGAAACTTTATTTTCTTGCCGAGTTGATTCTGCACTTCATTCTAGAATTCTTTGAACTTTTCAAAGGCTTCCGACTTATGTTTCATCAAGTATACATATCCATATCTACTCAAATCATCAGTGAATGTAATGAAGTACTCATAACCACCCCTGGCTATCGTGCTCATTGGACCGCATACATCACTACGTACTAGTCCCAACAATTCAGACGCCCTTTCACAACTTCTTGCAAAAGGTGTCTTGGTCATCTTGCCTAGAAGGCAGGATTCGCATGTCTCGAATGAATCTAAGTCGAATGAAGTTAGGAGTCCATCATCATGGAGCTTATTCATGTGTTTCCAACTTATATGACCAAGCCGATAGTGCCAAATATAAGTCATATTCAGATCATTTGGTTTCAACCTTTTCACATTTATGTTATAGACCGACCCACCATGAATATTATAAATAAATAACCTGTTCTGAATGGGTGCAAAGCCGTGAAACATATCATTCAAATATAAAGAACAACCATTGTTCTTAATATTAGACTCACAGCCTTGTCTCATCAAGCATGAGGCAGAAATGATGTTTCGACTAAGAACAAGAACATAATAACAATTATTTAGCTCCATTAAGAATCCTGAAGGTAAATGAAGTTGCATCGTGCCGACTTCCAATGCAGTGCCTCTCGCTTTGTTGCCGACCCGAATGTCAACCTTGCCTCTTACTACGCTCCTAGTTCTTACCAGTCCCTACAACGAGTTGTAGATATGAATGATAGATCCGATATCATATACCCAAGAACTACCAGGTGCATTGATACCTTCGATCCGGATCATGGATGTAGTATAGCTCTTTTTCCCAAATAGACCTAGGTTTATCGAATCCTCGGGAAGAAGAAGCATAGTGAAGTTACTTTAACGGACCTTCGGGAGTTCTAGAATTCCTTTTGTGTTTTTTACCTGACCAAGAGTTTGCGTCTTTTTGTTGTTGTCGGTGATGGAGAGAGAGGGCCTAGGGCATTCGGTTTCACCTATAGCTGTGCAAAACATCTGATGGGAATAAAAGATGAAGATAAAGTATGCATGTAATTGTTAGAGTAAGATAAATTATATGTGGGCAGTGCATCCATAATTGCCATTGCCTCTGCAACTGCTTATAGCAATAACCTGCTAGTCTCATCCATAGAAGAAAGAAAACTAACGATATGCATAGTGACATCACCCTTAATCCCAAGTAATATTCCTCACAAACAGCCGTACTACCCCTTCTGTCACTAGGGTTCCCAACCTGCAGATTAGTCATTACTCATACTCCCTATACCTGGCTCAATCCTCGGGGTCTTGGGTACCTGAAAAGTCCTTAGATTAAGGCAAGAGAGGATACAATAATCATCATGTCATACAAACTAATACATGATCCCATCTATGATAAATAACATGCACAAAAGCTACATGGCTAGGCCGAAGCCCTTAGCCCAAGGAGAATTACTGACACATAGAGATGAGATCAAAGATCATAAACATTGTAGGTGGAAATCATAATACTGATAGCAAATAGTCTTACAATGTCGCCAATCAAAGATGAGATCTACTATTACAAGTGGTGGAATATGGCTATGGTGGTGGAGAATGGTTTGGAGATTAGATCTAAGTCTATTCCTCTGGCGGCTCTTCAGTGTTGTGAATGGAGATCTGGAGGTGGTTGTGTTGGAAATATGCCCTAGAGACAAATAGTAGTAAGGACTATTATCATATTTCGTATAGTTTATGATTAAGTTTTTTATCATGCTATAACTGTGTTGAGTGGAAACATCAATACACGTGTGATATATAAACAAACCAGGGGTTCCTAGTGAAACTCTAGTCACTGGTTCATTGGTCAACAGATGATCATGTTTCCTGATCATGTGGCATTTATGCCAGATCTCGGGCAATGCAAGTATCGAATGACAAAGGGAATAAGACACGACTGTCACCGGTTCAAACGACAAAAGATCTTCGTGGAATGCACAGGGGTCACATGGCCATCCAGGTCCCTCTGTCGATCATTGGTGCGGGAGTGTCCGACCATGTCTGGAGTGTTCCTGAACCGTAGGGTATCACGCTGAAGGGCTTGATGATGCTAAGAGAGTGTTTATGGGATCGGTAAAATCACTGAAGAAAAGAAGGGAGAAAACCGGAAGGGTTTCGGTAAGTCCGGAGGATGTCCGGAGTGGAGGTGGAAGGTGTTCTATGGCCACAGAGATTAAATGATATGTGAATGAATGTTAAATATTGATTTAATCATTTATTCATAATTATTTAATAAAGAGAAAATCAATTAAAAGGTCAAAAGGCTTAATGGGCCAATTTCCGGAGGGAGAAGGCCCATTAGGGAAAAGGAGAAAGGGGAGAAGGGGCAAGGGGGAGGCCGGCTGGGCCTAGCCCCCCCGCGGGGCCCACTAGTGGCCGGCGGCCACCTCCTCCCCCCTCCTCTCCTTTAGTCCCACCCCGGGACTTGAGGGGAGGTAGTACCTCCCCTTCCCTATATAAAGTGGGGTATTTGGCCTAGAAAAAAGACACCCAATAATCAATAAAGGTCTCCCCACTTTTGGGAGGACCTCCAATTGATATTTTTTCTCTCTCCCTCTCTCTCTCGTGACCGTGGTCCCAAGTCTGGACTGCACGAGCGAGAGACATCTTCAGCGCGGGGAGCTCTACTTCCGCAACTGCTGCTAGATCGGGGAAGCAGGAGTCATCGTCAGGCACCGGACGTGTGTAACTCCCACGAGGTGTCACACTTGAGGCACTCAAGTCGTTGGAGCCAGAAGGAGTGCAAGGACTTCATCACGACCTTGAGGTCGGCTTCGGCTCGTCTACATCAACCACGCTCTCCTGAGCGTTGACAACGCTTTTCGGTCTTCGAGGGTAAGTTCGCAAAAAGCCCCTCCTGTTACTGTATTACTAATAGATAGGTCCTGGTAGCTTCAGGGGTTCAGGGGCGTAGAGTAAAATTTTATTGTTTTCATGCGCGGAACCCCTACAGTGGTATCAGAGCTAGATCTATGCGTAGTAATGCTAGTATGGGTAGAACACACGAGATGTATCGTGTGGGTGTTGATCTTTTAGTTGTTACCCTCCCACGTGTACTTGTGTATACCGCAGTAATGCTTGATGAAGCGGCCCCCAACCAACTTTACGCGTTCATTCGCGAGACTGGTCCACGCTTGACATACGGCTTGTACCGTATAAAGTGGCTTAGGAGGGTGTCTGTCTCTCTCGCATTAGTTGGTATACCATTTGCAATGGAGGGCCCCGAAAGGGGTGTAGTATAGACAACTACTTGATCAACGTTGTGCTGAAAGTTCGTAGGTAAGAACGGTTCTTGTGCGAAAGCCCATTCAGCCACGTAAAACATGCAAAGATAAAGTAGAGGCTTCTAACTTTGTTTTGCAGGAGGGCATTGCTTTGTGATATGGTTGTGGCAAAGGTAAAGTAATTACCTTTTGTTGCATAGTAGTAGATAGTCACGGTAATGACAAACTACCATGCCGGAATGACACTGGTACCCTGGTGTCTACGGCGCCGGAACCCTAGCGCCGGAACCCGGTGACGGCGGATAGAGATCACGACGTGAAGGACCATATCACATAGCATTTACATTAAATGTTATTGTTTGTATGTCTTATTGTGTGCTAGTATTAGATACTCGATGGTAGCCTAATAAGAAGATCCCTGTTAAAATAAGCAACGATTGTGTTCCCCTTAGTGTGCACCACCAAGAAAGTTCTTCGGTATGAGGCGATCCAGGGTGACAGGCCTGGGTGTCATACATATCTATGTTCACATACAGTGGGTGTAAGCCATGTTGCACAACGAATACACTAAGGTTGAGTTGGCGAGCCTAGCATGCTAGAGAAGCGTGGCCTCGGAACGCGGATGGTCGAAAGATCAAGCACGAGTCGCATGAATGATGTGACCGATGTTTAGCGTCCACCCTTTAACCCACATTGATGGCCGTGACGATCGGGGGAGATGTGACTGATAGGGGTCGTGTTATCACTAGGAACCCTCACTGGGGATAGGTGTTTCTGAGTGGAGTTATTATTAACTCATTTAATTATAAACTTAGTCTAAATTCCTTTTGCAATTATAAATGTAGATGGGTTCTTTCGTGTTGACAACTAAATGGTTAGAAGGAGTGTAACACCCCGTCCACTCCTGGGCCCCGGGGCTATCACTCCTGGCAGCTTAATAGGATATCTAGACTGGCCCCATAGACCAACACTAGTCTTTTCTGCGCACTTTGTCCTCACTCGTGCGCACCCGGTTACCCACTTCCCGGTCGGTCACCCATCCTAGAATTTCTCTAGGCCAAGCACGCTTAACCTTAGAGTTCTTTTCGAATGAGCTTCCGGAAAAGAAGTTGCAACTTGTTGATATGGGTATCCTATCAATCCTATTAAGCCATGTGCCTCGATCTCACATACACCCACCCTTTAGAAGATCGATGCCCTCATCGATCAAGCACACCCCAGGAACGTTCCCTCTTGGCACGCGTCTGTGCGTCCAGTGTCGGCACATGTGCCATGCCGTGTCCACTCCGGGCCACACGCGCCATGCTCCACATGTCCCGCCACTGACCCACACACACCCGTGTAATCGCAAGGGTCGGCTCTGATACCACTTGTAACACCCCGTCCACTCCTGGGCCCCGGGGCTATCACTCCTGGCAGCTTAATAGGATATCTAGACTGGCCCCACAGACCAACACTAGTCTTTTCTGCGCACTTTGTTCTCACTCGTGCGCACCCGGTTACCCACTTCCCGGTCGGTCACCCATCCTAGAATTTCTCTAGGCCAAGCACGCTTAACCTTAGAGTTCTTTTCGAATGAGCTTCCGGAAAAGAAGTTGCAACTTGTTGATATGGGTATCCTATCAATCCTATTAAGCCATGTGCCTGGATCTCACAAGGAGAGAATCTCAGATTAGATGGATCGAACTTCTCCACCTGGGTTGCCAGTCTCCATGTTCTCCTTAGCGAGAACGACATGGTCGACTACATACTCGATGGGATGGATATGGATCCGTCCACAGACCTTGAGACCCCAGAGGAGCGGAAAGACCGCTATCTCCATCGCGAGATGGCCTCCTATATTTCAGTTGTGATGCGTTTCGGAATGGTGGATGAGCTGTGGCCTTTCGTGGGTGATGTCAACCCTCGTTCGGTGATGCTAAAACTTAGGACACATTTCGTGGATCAGATACGCACCTGGGAGCATGAGTTGATGGGAGACTTCCTCGCCATTAAGATGGAGGAGAACTCGTCACTGGACATCCACTTACAGCACATGCATGATGTTGGAGATATGCCCAAGAGGCAATAATAAAAGTGGTTATTATTATATCTTTGTGTTTATGATGAATGTTTGCATCCCATGCTATAATTGTATTATAAGGAAACACTAATACATGTGTGTTTTGTAAACATAAAAGAGTCCCTAGTAAGCCTCTTGTTGAACTAGCTTGTTGATTAATTGATGATCATGGTTTCCTGATCGTGGACATTGGATGGGTTATATCATTAGGAGAATGATGTGATGGACACACACCCATATTAAGCGTAGCATAAGATCAAGTCATTAAGTTTGTATTGCTACAAGCTTTCAAATGCATAGTAACCTAATCCTTCGACCATGAGGTTATGTTAATCACCATCACCGGATGGGTACTTTGATGACATCAAACACCGCTTCGTAACTGGGTGGTTATAAAGGTGTCATTGGGTATTCTGAAAGTATGTGTTGAAGCGCATGGACCAATATTGGGATTTGTCCATCCATATGACAGATAGATATGCTCTGGGCCCTCTCGGTGGAATGTCATCTAGTTAGCTTGCAAGCATGTGACTAGGTCACAAGGGATGACATAACATGGAACGAGTAAAGAGTACTTATCAGTAACAAGGTAGAACTAGGTATGGAGATACCGACGATCAAACCTCGGATAAGTAGAGTATCGCGTGACAAAGGGAATTGGTTTTGTATGTTAATGGTTCTATAGATCACGAAGTCATCGTTGAGTATGTGGGAGCCGTTATGGATCTCCAGATCCCGCTGATGGTTATTGATCGGAGAGATGTCTCCATCATGACTACATATTCACAAACCGTAGGGTGACACACTTAAGGTTCGAAGTTGTTTTAAGTAGATATGGAATGTGCGTTGGAGACCGAATGTTGTTCGGAGTCTCGGATTGGATCCGGGACATCACGAGGAGATCCGGAATTGTCCGGAGAATAAGATTCATATAATGGAGATCATTTTCTAAGTTAGGAAATGTTCCGGAGTATTTATATGGGGGTTCTAGAAGGTTTCGGAATGTTCCGGAAGGTTCTAGAAGATTTTTTGGAGTTTACTTGAAAACCAAGAAAGGATAAAGGGAAACTTAAAGGGTAAGTAAGGGAAACTTGGGGGGGAAGGACTCTCCCCCCAAGCTCCCTTGTGCGCCGGCCCTAAGGGGTGGGCCTAGGGGTGGGAACCCTAGGCCGCACCCCTCCCTCTATATATAGAGGGGTGGAGGCGCCACCCCCTTGGCCCCTCCCACTCCAAACCCTAGCCGCCTCTCTCCTCCTCCTTCCATCTGCTCTGGCTTAGGCGAAGCCTTACAGAATTCTCTACTCCACCACCACGCCGTCGTGCTGCTGGGATTCCGTGGAGAGATCTACTACCTCCGCTGCTCGCTGGAACGGGAAGAGGAAGGTCTGCTTCGACTCCGCACGTGTGACCGACTACAGAAGCGCTGCCGGAACGCGGCGCCGGAAGGATCGTCTACTCGATCTTGAGATCGGCAAGTGATCGTCTACATCAACCACGAGATCCGATCTCGCACAAGGCTTTCAGATCTATAAGGGTTAGTACAGATCTATCTCGTTGCACATGTCTAATAGATTAGATCTTGGCTTTTATCTAGATTAGATCTGGGTTTTGTTCGTTCTTGCGGTAGAAATTTTTTGTTTTCCATGCTACGAACCCATCACATGATGTGTACATGAGGCCAGCATACTTCCTGGACGTCTGGATTACAGGCTCTTTCGCAAATGTTGCTGTGCTGCGGTCGCTGCCACCAAGCTACCAAGCACAAGTCAGGACTTGCGTAATGAGGGGCGACACGGAAACAATGGAGTTCAACTGGTTCATGACACATCTCAGGAATGTGTTGGTTGTACCAGATGTCGCTCAGATCGTCAACGACAAGGGTATATATTTGATATACAGTTTTATAAATGTTATAATCTTGCAAACACATTGCAGTGTTAAGTATATCTGATACTTGTTCTGTTTTATTGAAAACAGGTCCTTCTGCATAGAGGTGCTTGCTGGAGAGGAGGTGACGTTGCGTGTTGATGGCGAGCATGATGATGACGGACGACGACACTCTCCCTCAACATTTATCACTTAGTTTATGTTTAGGATGATTAATGTAATCAAGAGATTGTGAACTTCTTTAGTTTGTCTCACACTTCGTGAGACAGTTATTCATATGAGTTTGTAACAAACCGTTGTTCTGCTTTTATGAATGATTTCTATTTGTGTTCATATCTTGTTTGATTATGTGTGAATTATCCTTATTGTTTGAAACTAATTGATAATGTATGAACATTTGTAAAACATTAAAAATGCCTTGTTTTAAAATACCCAATTTAATGATATTTCATTAATGAATGAAACCATTGTTTAAATTCAAAGTTATGCAATAATATGTGAAAGTCATTTGATTTCTTTTCACATATAAATCATGCCTAAGGTCGGCGAAATAACTTGAACACCGTGTATTACTTGAATACAAAGTGTTTAAAGAATTGTTAAATAGAATACATATTCGATGTATTATGTTTTAACGAAAATGGTAATTATCATTAAATGATTGTTTAAATATGTAAAGTAGTTTACCAAAGGAAACATGAATATGAAACTGTTTGATTTGATCAAAGTGTTTCATCAACAAAGGGTATAAGTATAAAAGAGAATCTAATCACTATGATTTGATCAATAGTAATGAAGTTCAATTTTATTAGAATGGCATAATAGAAATTGTGGAATGCAAAGTGTTTTGAAACGTAAAAATGCAAAGCACCACAATGTGATATTAGATATCAAAAGGGGTTGAATAGAAGGCACCAAATAAATCGTTGTAGTATATATGTAGAGACCATTAGTTAGAAATAGTTAGCACTCAATGAGTTTACAGTGAACCATTAGAATTCGTGAAAGTTTTGGGGTTATTCGATATAACCAAAACAATAGCGAATAAGTCCTTGTAGAGTATTCATTGGAAACTTTGAATACGAAACCCATAGCTCAAACCAAAAGGAAAGCAAGATTCGTATTGCTTGGATTTTGGTACATTCTTGAGAAGCTCACTTCAGTGATATTTCTCAATTATGGAGCAAATGGAAATTGGTGTAAAATACGATGAGGATTCAAAACCCTACATCAGAGTGTTGAGAAGCGCAACAGACAGCATTCCTGAACAATTCTTTTCACAGAAGGAAAGAACCAATGATTTTGATCATTGTGTTATTCCCTCCACTATTGTTTTTCACTATATGAAGTAGGATTCAAAATGTAAATCCATATCTTGTATGGAAACATTTGTGAATCACTTGTCATAATTTTTGGAATATGTCATACCTACAAACTACTAAGGAAATAATGGTAAACTACAATTATGAGAAATCCTAATAGCAACATTCCCTTGAGATTAGAAAGCGATCTGTTGCTGAATCTCACAAGTAAAGGGGTTAATTGGAATTTTCCCAAATGACTGCAAATCCATAGTAGAAAAAAAGGGGTGAATGACAAAAGCACAAATTTGTCAAGTATTGGACAAATTCAAATGAATTTGATTCATGTGTGCTAAATGTCTAGTGGATTTAAAACTAGTAAAGTACTAGTATCTCATAGTAAATCTCCAAGTTTGATATTTGATCAAAGGATTTTGAAATTGTTCAAAATAGTAAGGAGATATGCAATTTGCATAAAGTTGAGTGGGAGCTATGAAAGTCTTCCTAAAACAATATGTGATTGACATATTTTTAAGTGGGAGCAATATGAGTCTCAAATTCAAATATGTTGTTTGAGTAAGAGTACTGACTCGTACCCAAATATGTTAGCAACATAGTTTGAGTGGGAGCTTATAGGAGTAATTCTTAAGTAAGTTAAGGATGAAAGCGCAAATACTTATAAATAATGATTTATAAGATGTAGAAGTTGATAATAAGTGTATTATGATATTATGTAGTATTCCTTAAGAGATTCTGAAAGGGACTTTCAGAATAGAAGTTAATTAAGGAACTAGTCCTTAATGACTCGAATTAGGAATAGCATTAAGTTTAAACATCAATGGTTAAAAGAAAGAAATGGATGATCATCATCCACTATGTTAAGACATAGGTTCTATCTTAGTAAACCATGATGGTAACTTAGCATAATATGTAATCCAAATAAAGAACGTTTGAAAGTGATTAAGTTTGAATCACAGAACGTTGAGCTAAGTTTGTCCGCAGTGTCTATTAGAGAACTGTGGACATATTTTCCAAATCCATAAAGGATAACATATCTTAAAGCATAAAGAGTTATGTTATAAGGGAATATGTTGGAAACTCCTGTAGATACCAATTAAAGTCAAATAGGAAGCGAGGTGAACGAAACATCGAAAGTTGCACAGAGTGCACTAGTGTTTCGATGAATACATTTATAATGATAGATAAGGGTACCATCTAAAGTGTTGTATAATGTTATGGCGGGGCTAGTTCGCTTTTAACGTAGAATGATGTGTCCCAGGTCACAGTGCCCATGAGAAAGACCTCGAGGTTGATCTAACGTCACTGTAGGCTCCTGGAATCAGGCCTCGTTCTGCTGCCATGACAACGATGCATACACACAGATGCTATCATGTGATGATAAAATATTAATGTCAATCAAAGTGACATTAGTAAGTTGCAAAGGATCTGGGACTGTAAAGTACAGAACCAAGACTCAACCTCTTCCATGAGCAAGCATGTTCTAGGTACCGGTTATATGGTGCCAATAATTAAGAACAAATGCAGCTAGTGTATTTGTACTCTAGTGCAAGTGGGAGACTGTTGGAAATATGCCCTAGAGACAAATAGTAGTAAGGACTATTATCATATTTCGTATAGTTTATGATTAAGTTTTGTATCATGCTATAACTGTGTTGAGTGGAAACATCAATACACGTGTGATATATAAACAAACCAGGGGTTCCCAGTGAAACTCTAGTCACTGGTTCATTGGTCAACAGATGATCATGTTTCCTGATCATGTGGCATTTATGCTAGTTGGAAATGAGGTCATCTCATTCTGTGAATGAGATGATGAACCAGTACCCAACCTAAACATCGTGATTCGACCATGTCACGAAGTTCAAGTTACGATGATTAGAAAAGGATCCTCGTAGACTATTCCTTAGACCATGAGGCTATATCAATCACTGTCTCCCGAGAGTGCTTAGATAGCATCAAACGCCATCTGGTAAAACGGTGGTTATAAAGGTGTGTTCAGGTATTCGGAGAAAACCGTAGAGGCAATATATGTCAAGAGCGGGATTTGTCCGTCCATGTGATGGGAAGATACTCAAGGGCCCACTCGGAGAAGTTATATCCAATAGCTGCACAGCGTGTGATTAGATCACGGGGAATATCACTTGTCGGAACGAGTCAAATAGCATTGTTCAGTAACAAGATTGAACTCGACATGGTGATGTCATTGATCAGATCTCGGGCAATGCAAGTATCGAATGACAAAGGGAATAAGACACGACTGTCACTGGTTCAAACGACAAAAGATCTTCGTGGAATGCACAGGGGTCACATGGTCATCCAGGTCCCTCTGTCAATCATTGGTGCCGGAGTGTCCCAACCATGTCTAGAGTGTTCCAGAACCGTAGAGTATCACGCTTAAGGGCTTGATGATTCTTAGAGAGTGTTTGTGGGATCGGTAGAATCACTGAAGAAAAGAAGGGAGAAAACCGGAAGGGTTTCGGTAAGTCTGGAGGATGTCCGGAGTGGAGGTAGAAGGTGTTCCATGGACACAGAGATTAAATGATATGTGAATGAATGTTAAATATTGATTTAATCATTTATTCATAATTATTTAATAAAGAGAAAATCAATTAAAAGGTCAAAATGCTTAATGGGCCAATTTCCAGAGGGAGAAGGCCCATTAGGGAAAAGGAGAAAGGGGAGAAGGGGCAAGGGGGAGGCCGGCTGGGCCTAGCCCCTCCGTGGGGCCCACTAGTGGTCGGCGGCCACCTCCTCCCCTCTCCTCTCCTTTAGTCCCACCCTGGAACTTGAGGGGAGGTAGTACCTCCCCCCCTATATAAAGTGGGGTATTTGGCCTAGAAAAAAGACACCCAATAATCAATAAAGGTCTCCCCACTTTTGGGAGGAACTCTATTTGATATTTTCTCTCTCCCCCTCTCTCTCTCTCGTGACCGTGGTCCCAAGTCTGGATTGCGCCGAGCGAGAGACATCTTCACTGCGGAGCGCCGTCGCGCTACGGGATTCGGATCCGGAAGCTCTACTTCCACAACTGCTGCTGGATCGGGGAAGTGAGAGTCATCGTCAGGAACCGGACATGTGTAACTCGCACGAGGTCTCACACTTGAGGCACTCAAGTTGTTGGAGACAGAAGGAGCGCAAGGACTTCATCACGACCTTGAGGTCGGCTTCGGCTCGTCTACATCAACCATGCTCTCTTGAGCGTTGACAACGCTTTTCGGTCTTTGAGGGTAAGTTCGTGAAAAGCCCCTCCCGTTACTATATTACTAATAGATAGGTCCTGGCAGCTTTAGGGGTTCAGGGGCGTAGAGTAAAATTTTATTGTTTTCATGCGCGGAACCCCTACAGGTTGATGGTCTGGGTGAGCGCCCTTTTCTCGTCGCCTGAGGCCTCTTTATATAGGGGTCCCTTCACGAAAGTTGTTCTCTTTTACCTAGCAGTGGCGGCGCCAACTATAGGACCGCAACTATACGGCCGGAATTTTATTCTGGTCGTATAGTTGGTCATTAAAGCGTATGCCTCCGCTTCACGAATCCTGGTTTATTCTGGTTGTTGGAAATCTCGTATCTTTGACTTTAATGTAGTGATTCCCATCTTCAAACATCATTATATGTGCAAGGAAAAATAGCAAGAAAGGATTGCATACCCCTTTGATTATTAAGCATTAGTGGCAGGGTTTAGAGAGATATTTCATCAAAAATATGAATAATATCCAGTTTAAATGTGGACGTGGATGGCTATATTTCAGAGCCATCAACCTCCCAAGCTTAAACTTGATCGTCCTCAAGCAAGAAAACCAAAATCAAAAAGGAACTCATCATTTAAAGTGAAATAACGAGATGATGATCTTACTCATGATTAGTAGTGTCATGTTTCCTCCACTTCATAAATCTGAAAAACTTCAGCATAGATAGAGTAATGGCAAGCATATCATACGGGTTTTTATGCATCCTTATAGCGCATCAAAATGTTAACATGGATGATCCAAATGAGTAAACTTTATTCCATGTCATGTAATTAACTCATAGGCTTGCCTTTGAACAATAAAGTATAATCATAAAAATTGAGAGTCTGAGAGTTGTCATGAAAAGCATATACAATAGAGTATCTCAATTCTCCCACATTAATAAATCAAGACTTTTCAAGCACTACTTTTCTATTCATTATCCTTTAAGAATTTTAGTTCTTAAGTAATTGAGAGCATGCCAAAAAAATATATTAGTTTATCGGGCTGTGATGGACACTCGTGGCATCACTAAGGTTTTTGTTCCTTTTGCATAATGATTACTCATATCAGCCATACGAGTGATTCCAACATGAACACAGCTACCCAGGAGTGCCAAGAATCTTACCCACTATAGCATTGCTGCTACATGTGTTTAATCAACTCATAGCCGAAATCTAGGAGTTTCCTCCATGAAGATCGTTCGTAGGCCAGCGGAGTTGTTGGCAT
The DNA here is from genome assembly GCA_916181665.1 of Avena sativa. NCBI lineage: Eukaryota > Viridiplantae > Streptophyta > Magnoliopsida > Poales > Poaceae > Avena > Avena sativa. The sequence continues at coordinate 522,889,955 of OV702287.1, read as the reverse complement.
CCCATGAAGTTTGACATGCATAAAGCTATATCATTCTTATGATTAACATATCAAACTTTGGCACGCTCACAAAAACCGCTAAACATGAATTCAATCGAATAAATCCTTTTAAAGAGAACTATCAAGTCAATCAACATTTTCAGTGGTGTCGAGTGTCTCTAGAAATAGGCATTCAAGACTAAGCACTACATAACCCAAGCCTTCAATTGTGAGACTTTTTCTTGTTACAATTTTTTACCAAATTTTAGGCAAGACTTGGTTAACTACAAGAGCTGGAACAAAACCTACCCAACTAAATACCCATGCAAACAAAATCTTACTATAATACAAAGACTCACTCCACCAATATAATATCTCAACATTTACTACTAACTAGCATGGGTTTCTCAAACTTCAGAAGTGGGGAGTCATAAGGCATACCTCTCATGTTTGGTTCCACTTCTCTCTTCCCTTTTGATTTGCTTCTTGGAATCTCGAAGTTGATCACTCTCGTGCAAATACATGAGAACCTCAAGCCGGAAGGAAAAGAAAGAGGGAAACTAGAGAAAAATGGAGAAATCTTTTTGTTGTTTTTAAGATAGGGAATTTAAAGAATAGAAAATTGGCGGCAAAGCTTGGCTAGAAAATCTCGAAAGCAAATAGAAATAACTAAAGATAAAGTGTTGGGGATACCAACACGAGTGCTCATAAACTCGAATTAAAAACACAACCTTGTAATAAATAAAAGCAAATGAACGCCAAATAAAGATACACGAGGAAACTTCCCCAAGCTTCGGCTTTTCCAAGCCCATCAAATCATTGTGGTGGTGGGAAAAGGTCATTATTCCAGTTCTCAAATTGAGTTGATAGATTACTAGTTGTTTCTCAGAGGTTTAAAGAGAAGCTATGCATCATCTCCACGGTCCCTCCAAGTTCTTGGAAGTTTTGGTATGTAGCGAACTGGGTTGGTGGCTGCTCCTCTTGGTAAGGAACTTCTTGCTCCTCTTCTTGGTCCTCATCCTCATCTGGAATGTACTGCCCGGGTTGGTGTTGCTCAACCTGCAAGTCATATAGCAAATGCCCTTCCTCGATAGAAAAAAGAACATTAGGCATAGGAGCGGGGTAGAGACGCCCAGCTCCAGCAATATGCAAGTAATAAACACCACCTATCCTAGTGAGCATCCCGCAAGCCTTTAAAGTAGAGAAACCAACACGTCGCTCACCTAGGACATGTTGCAACTCACCTAGGTTGATGCCTAGAGCGATGGAAAGCACGGGGATGACGCCTCCACCTGTGATTGGCCCTTGGCTTTGGGAGGATTGGTGCTCTAGGTAGCGCACAAGGATTGCGCCCAAGTTGAGTGACAAGTCGCAGTTGGTGTAAGCAGCTTTTGCGAGGACTAAGATGTCCTCTGATGTCTATGCACTTCTATTCTTGTAGACAGTTGTTGGGCCTCCAAGTGCAGAGGTTTGTAGAACAGCAGCAAGTTTTCCCTTAAGTGGATCACCCAAGGTTTATCGAACTCAGGGAGGAAGTGGTCAAAGGTATCCCCTCTCAAGCAACCCTGCAATCAAGATACAAGAATTCTCTTGTGTCCCCAACACACCCAATACACTTGTCAGGTTATAGGTGCACTAGTTCAGCGAAGAGATAGTGAAATACAAGTGGTATGGATAATTATAAGTGGTAACGGTGATAGAAAATACTTTGATGGCGTGGAAGAGACTAAAGGCAAACTGAAATAAAGATGGAAACAAGCAAACATGTAACAGATCTAGTAGCAAACGGTGTTTCAATGCTAAGAAACAAGGCCTAGGGATCATACTTTCACTAGTGAACACTCTCATATAAATATATCATCTTCATGATACTACGCTGAACTACTCTCCGGTTGAACACTCTAATCGATGGTAGGGCTATAACAGCACACCTCAAAGTAAGTCTTTCCCATCTAGAAAACCCCACACTGTCACCTTGAGTACTAAATGAGTCTAACAAACACCACAATTTCATAAAGACATCCAACTCCAAATATAACTCATGACAAGTATTTGTAGTCTCTAGCCTAAGTGCCACCATGGTGCCCATGCTGTCACTTTCACACACATGGGGAGAGCATAGATCTATTAAGGCACTTGAGTAGCAATGTAGATCTATAGATTACAAGCTCATGATCTCAATAAGATCATGCATAGAGAGAGAGATGAACACATAGCTACCGGTAGAACCCTTAGCCTGGAGAGAGAACTACTCCCTCCTCATCATGGGAATCAGCAATGGTGATGGAGATGGTGGTGGAGATCGATGGAGATGGCTACGGGGGCACTTCCCCATCCCGGCAGGGTGCCAGAACAGAGACTTTCTGTCCCCCGAATCTCCCCTTCGGTGGCGGCGGCGCTGTGGAACTTTTCGTGGCTGGAGGCTTGATGATTTAGGGTTTACGCATCAGGAGGCTTCTTATAGGCCAGAGGGCAAGGTCGGTGGGCAGCCAGGGGCCCCACACCATGCCCTGGCGTGGCCTAGGTGGACCCGCGCCTAGGGGTGGTGTGGCCACCCTGTGGCCCCCCCTCCGGCTCTCCTTCTGGCTCCGTGATTCTTCCGGGAAAATAGTAACTTTGGCTTTTGTCCCATCCAATTCCGAGAATATTCATTTTCTGACTTCCTGTAACCAAAAACAGCAGAAAACAGGCAACTGGCACTGTGGCATCTTGTTAATAGGTTAGTCCAAGAAATCATATGAAAAGTACTCCAAAGTTGGAACAAAACATAAGAAAGTAGATAAAACCAAGCATGGAACATCAAAAATTATAGATACATTTGCAATGTATCATCCTCCTCATTGAGTCTTGCGAACTCATTTCTTACCTGCAAGGTGTTAGTGATACGTCCAAAATGTATCTATTTCCCGAACACTTTTGCTATTGTTTCTCCTCTATACTTGTGTGATTTGGATGCAACTAATGCAAACTGACGCTGTTTTCAGCAGAATTGCCTTGGTGTCTACTTTTTGTGCAGAAAATCAACTATCAGGAAAAATCCCGGAAAATATGCCAAAAATCCTATTTCACCCGAAGACTCCAGGTGCCAGAATACGAGACGGAGAAGAGCCAGGGGGTGGCCACACCACCTGCTGGCGCGGGCCAGGCCAGGTCGCGCCAGGGGGTGGTGTGGGCCGCCCAAGCACCCCCTCGGCCTCTCTCTTTGCCTATAAGGAGCCTTCTGACCTAAAAACTTCGGGGGGTTCGACGTTTTTCCAGAAGGAGTTCCGCTCCGCCGCCACCACCAGATTCCACGAAACAGCACCAGAAACTCTGTTCTGGCACCCTGCCGGGACGGGGAATTGGAGGAGATCATCGCCATCATCATCGCCATCGCTTCTCCATTGACCATCCATGTTTCCCCCATCTATGATGAGTAATCCCCTGTTGTAGGCTATGGGGATGGTAGGGACTGGATGAGATCGTTCATGTAATGGCATCAGATTGTTAGGGCACGGTGCCTAGTATCTTTTATTAGTGCTTTATGACTTTGTTGCGACTTGTTGTGCTTAATGTTTGTCACTAGGGCCCGAGTTCCATGATTTCAGATCTGAACATGTTATTGATTCATTATTATAGTATTGTTTTGGGTCTTATCTGCAAGTTGTATACACATGTCGTTGTCCGGAACCTATGGCCCCGAAGTGACAGAAATCGGGATAACCGGAAGGGAAAGGCTTTGATGTGAGGATCACATGTGTTCACGGAGTGTTAATGCTTTGCTCCGGTGCTCTATTAAAAGGAGCACCTTAATTGCCAGTAGTTCCCTAGAGGTCCCTCTGCAAACGGGCTGGTAGGACAAAAGATGTTGTGCAAGTTCTCATTGCGAGCACGTATGACTACATATGGAACACATGCCTAGGATTGTCTAGTACTTGGGTGCTTTATCTTATTTATCTGCAATTGCCCTATGTTCTGATTGCTATGTGAATTGTCTTGTCCATGCAACGCCCGTCCATCCATCCCTATGCCTACCGCACTCGAATCCCACTGTTTACTACTTTTGTTACTACTGTCTTTGCTTTACTACTGCTGCTACTCTGCTATTCCTACTACAAAACTGTTGCTACTGATAAACTGCTATGAGCAAGATTGTTTCCAGGTGCAGCTGAATTGACAACTCGGTTGTTAAGGCTTATAAATATTCTTTGGATCCCCTTGTGTCGAATCAATAAATTGGGTTTCACTTCCCTCGAAAATACCGCGATACACCCCCTATACTTGTGGGTCATCAGTTAGCAATAACATAGAACAAATAGCGAATTGCAGGATATTGAATATTCTTCCCCTTGCTTACTTTAGTAGTGAAACTCATTCCATTATAATATTGTGCAGGGGAAGGGTCTAAGCCAGTAAAGGATGCGAGTAGGGCATTAACATCATTGTTTGGGAAATTAAAACATGCGCACCATTCATCTAGTGTTAAAAGTGTAGTTGTTGTTCATAAGTCGGAAAGAAATCGTGTCCTCTCCTTGCCATAGTTTAACGGTGCTTTGCAAAGAACTTAGAAATTCAATAGTTTACCGACGATAGGTAGGCACATCATTGTACACAATGTTTTGCAGGCCAGCTCTATTGCAAAGTAAATTAAAGTCATTAGAAATACTGAGTTGGTTCAATATGATGGGCAAGACCACTTGATTGCCTTCCCTTCTCGGTTTTTGATCTTGTTGAAGCGATCACGTTGGAGCTCATTCCTGAACTGTATCCCCAAGCGTTCTTGAGTGACAGCACAAGAAGCGCTAGCGGTGGCACGAGCACGAGTTTGGATCCTGGTGTTCATCTTCTATAATAATAAAGAAAGAAAAAATAAAACTTTTTGATCCAACAATAATAAGTATAACATATTCCTCATCATATCACACTAAAGAATCCCCTCAAAATAATAACCTAGGCAAGATAATCATAGCAATTTGTTGATAGTAGGTCTCATGCTAGATTGATAATGACAATAGATCGAAGATGGATTTGCAAAAGGTAATTGGAGGATCGGAGGAGAAGCATACCATAGATCACTTGTGTGCGAGAAAATCGAACGAAATTGAGTAGAGATGAAGATCGCTTGAGGTTTTGAGAGAGTTTGGAGGTAGAAGAGAGAAAAAGGGTTGAAGTTTCGGTGTTGGGGGTACCTTCCTGTGCATTTTTGTGGTCGGACGCAACTATACGGGGGAACTATACGGTCAGAACAATGTGTTCCAGCTGTATAGTTGGCCTGTTGTCAAAATTTTATGGTTTCCACCTGGTGGCGCAGCTATACGATCGGAACTATATGTTCCGGTCATATAGTTGGCCGTCAAACCGTCTGTACCTAGAAAAGAAATTGTATGAAAGCATCGATATCTATACGACCGGAATTTTTATTCTCGTCGTATAGTTGGTCGTTAAATTGTCAGTAGTTTTAAAAGAAAAATTGTCTAGGGCAAAAATATCTATACGGCCGGAACTATATGGCCGGAATTTTTATTCCCACCGTATAGTTGGTCGTTAAACCTTCTATATGCATAAAAAAATTCTGTTTCTTCAAGAATTCTTTCTTATCCTGTAACTTAGAGAAATACTTTGTTTTGACAGAAAATGATAGTAAATATTGTTGACTAACAACAACATGTATTAACTAGAATTTTTAGTACTACTAGACCTCTTCTCCTCACTTGGAGTTTTGTAGCACTCTTTATTAAAGATAAACTTAAACTAAAACTTAAATTTTTTACTAAAACCTTTATTTCACATGGGTTGCCTTCCATGAAGTGCTCGTTTATGGTCAATAGCTTGACCTCAATGTTGCTTACTTAGGCCAGATGAGTGGAGCACCCACTCCGAAATAGTTGGCCTTCAAAGTGATGGCCTCCTTTTCATCATGCTTGGCTTTCTTCTTCCTGGGGAAATGAATAACAATAGGATCCTGCGAAGGCAATTGAAGCTTCACGTTCCCTTCATGTAGATTAATCAAAGCATTAATAGTTCTTAAGAAAGGACGGCCTAATATAATAGGAGCAGTAGCATCTTCAGGCATGTCAACAATAAAAAATCAATAAGAGCAGGACAACCTTTAATGTATACTAAAGTATTCTCCTTAATTCCTACAGCTTGTTTGTAGGTAGAATCTGCTAGATGCAATTTTAACTCGGTGATCTCAAAAGAGCCAAGATTTAACTTGTTAAAAAGACTTTTTAGAATTGTTGAGACGCTTGCACCTAGATAACAAAGTGCGGCTATCTCATTGGTCCCAATTTTAATCTTAATAGTAGGCTCAAATATATCATCAAGCTTCACAGGTAATTTTTCAGCAATTTGCTTATATTCTTCCTCAAGCTCACGTACCTTTATTGTTACTTGAGTAACAAACTGTTGGTACATAGCTTCCTCATTTCCTTCACTTACCAGAATCTTAACGTTGATCCTTTTTACAAGATCTTCAAGGGTGTAACTTGGTGAAGGAGCATTACTATAATCAAGTTCTTCAGGCTCCTCCCTTTGGATTCTCATCATCTTGAGGTCTTCAACAGGATTGGGCTCAGCTTTACCTGCAAATTTATCTAGAATGAGAGTTTGACTCTCGGTTATCTTACCTAGTTGTGCCTCCACAATCCTCATTCTTTCTTGGAGGGCTTACAAATAATTCCTCAAACTAACAGCTTGGTTAGATAATTTACCAAGCATAACATCATGGTTCCCTGTTATTTTAACAAGAATATTGTTTTGTTCATTTTGTGAATCTATAAAAGACTTAAGTGTTTCTTGGAGACTACCATTACTAATTCCCATATTATTATTAGAGTTACCTGCAGGACTAGAATAATGTTTCTAAAAATTAGGATTATAATTCTTCTTCTAAGCAGGGTTATAATCATTACGAGCTATGAAGTCTACTTATTCAATAATAGTTTCAGGGATAGCTCTTACCGGGTTTTCCTTACCTTTTACGGCTAATATGAGCTCATCCAACTTAGCATTGAGTTCTTCAATTTTCTTGTGGTGAGACAGAGTTCACCTTTTTCGTGTTTGACCTATCCACATGCCATTGGGCATGGTTGTCTTGCATATTGTCTAGCAACTGCTTTACTTCGGTAATGTGTTTACCCATGAATGTTCCTCCAGCTGCAGGATCAAGCATAGACTTAGATACAAGGTTAAGGGCATTATAAAATAAATGGAGGATTAACCAATCTTCCATCCCATGACTAGGACAGTTTCTCATGCATTCTTTCATCATCTCTCATGCAAGCGCTAGTGGCTCACGCTCTTCCTGTCTAAAACCAGTAATATTAGATCTTAGTTGCATAGTCTTTTCGGGTGGGAAAAATTTAGTCATAAATAAATAAGTGCATTCTACCCATGATGTAATAGTATTTCTAGGCAAAGATAGCAACCATTCTTTTGCTCTTCCTCTAAGAGAGAAAGGAAATAAGTGCAATTTGACTGCATCAGGGTCAATGTCTTTTATGCGCATCATATCATATATTTCAGTGAAAGTATTCAAGTGCATACCTGCATCCTCAACAGCAGAGCCTCCAAATTGATTCAGTTGAACCAACTTAAATAATGGGGCTTAATTTCATAGTCATCAGCATCAATTGTTGGCCGAGTAATAGGAGTATGCCAATAATCATTGTTGGGAGTAGCAAACTCCCCAAGCTTCTTTTCAGTCATATTTCCTATGTTTTTGGGTTTTCTTAATAAAGTCTTATAATATTAAAAGTAAGAATTTAAAGACTAACTATTTTTTTTTGGTTTTTCAAATAATGACTGAAAGCAAAAAAAAAATTAAAAACAAGAATTAAAACTAGCAAGGTTCCTACTAACCTCACCAGGGTGTCTATTGCTTCCCGGTAATGGCGCCAAAAAAAGGGTTGATACATTCGATCTGGATTACGAATGTAGTATAGCTCTTTTTACCTAGTAGACCTAGGTTTATCGAATCCTCGGGAAGCAGAAACATAGTGAAGTTACTTTAACGGACCTTCGGGAGTTTTAGAATTCCTTTTGTGTTTTTACTGGACCAAGAGTTTGCGTCTTTTTGTTGTTGTCGATGATGGAGAGAGAGGGCCTAGGGCGTTCGGTTTCACCTGTAGCTGTGCAAAACATCTAATGGGAATAAAAGATAAAAATAAAGTATGCATGTAATTGCTAGAGCAAGATAAATTATATGTGGGCAGTGCATCCATAATTGCTATTGCCTCCGCAACAACTTATAGCAATAACCTACTAGTCTCATCCATAGAAGAAAGATAACTAATGATATGCATAGTGACATCACCATTAATCCCAAGTAAATTCCTCACATACAGCCGTACTACCCCTTCTATCACTGGGGTTCCCAACCTGCAGATTAGTCATTACTTATACTCCCTATACCTGGCTCAATCCTCGGGGTCTTGGGTACCTGACAAGTCCTTAGATTGAGGCAAGAGAGGATACAATAATCATCATGTCATACAAACTAATACATGATCCCATCTATGATAAATAACATGCACAAAAGCTACATGGCTAGGCTAAAGCCCTTAGCCCAAGGAGAATTACTCACACATAGAGATGAGATCAAAGATCATAAACATTGTAGTCGAAATCATAATATTGATAGCAAATAGTCTTACAATGTCGCCAATCTAAGATGAGATCTACTATTACAAGTGGTGGAATATGGCTATGGTGGTGGAGAATGGTTTGGAGATTAGATCTAAGTCTATTCCTTTGGCGGATCTTCGGTGTTGTGGATGGAGATCTGGAGGTGGCTGATGGTCTGGGAAAGCGCCCTTTTCTCATCACCCGAGGCCTCTTTATATAGGGGTCCCTTCACGAAAGTTGTTCTGTTTGACCTAGAGGTGGCGGTGCCAACTATACGACCACAACTATACGGCTAAAATTTTATTCCACTCGTATAGTTGGTCCTTAAAGCGTATGCCTCCGCTTCATGAATCCTGGTTTCTCCTGGTTGTTGGAAATCTCGTATCTTTGACTTTAATGTAGTGATTCCCATATTCAAACGTAATTTTATGTGCAAGGAAAAATAGCAAGAAAGGATTGCATACCCCTTTGATTATTAGGCATTAGTGGCAGGGTTTAGAGAGATATTTCATCCAAAATATGAATAATATCGAGTTTAAATGTGGACGTGGATGGATATATTTCAGAGCCATCATGCATCAGCAATATGAAGGTCTATAACATTGCAAACAAGTGTACCTGAGTTGGAAGTCACACCTCCACTCTTGGCTTCATCCGCCTAATACTTGTTGCAACTCCCATTCCAATGGCCATCCTCCTTGCAATAGAAGCAAGCGGATCCGGCTGAAGGAGATGCCTTAGTCCCTGAGGAAACGCTTGGGATATCAGCCTGAGCATTACCTCGTGACTTAGCCTTCTTCTTCTTAGTCCAAGAACTCTTCTTAAACTTAGTCTTATTCTGTACCACCAACACTTGGCTGGTACCTTTCTTGAGATCAACCTCTGCCTGCTTAAGCATCCCATGCAATTTAGTGAGCTTCTTATCCATGCCATGCATGTGGTAGTTTGATATGAACTGACCATATGCACTAGGAAGAGAGTTCAAAATTATATGTGTAGCGAACTCTTCACTAATGGGGTAGCCAAGCCTTTTTAGAGATTGCACATAACCATCCATATTGATCACATGCGGACTCAGTGGATCACCATCCTTAAGCTTACAGACCAGCAAAGCTTGAGAGACTTGATACCTCTCGGTCTTTGCTTGAGCTTGGAACATACTTTTGAGGCTTTCGATCATATCTTAGGCCTCAACATTCTCGAACTGCTGCTGCAAGTCCGGTTCCATGTGAGCAAGCATAAGACAACTAATTTATGTAGACTCATCACATGTTCTACCGTAGGCATTGGTTATTATGACACTCACATTCTCATTCGGCTCGTCTAGAAGCGGGTCGTCTAGAACATGGTCCCTTTTTTCTTGTTTGGGAACAATTCTCAGATTACGATACCAGTTGGTGAAGTTGGTTCCATTAAGTTTATCTTTCTCTACGATGGTCCTCAAAGCAAAACTGGATAACTAATGGAGACTGCTACTAGGTGCCATTATCTACAACAAAAATATGCAAAACACTTAAGGAATGTATCCATAAAAGGGCAAGCATATTAAACATTTTAATATTTATGCTCCCACTAGAACCAACACCCCTCTGATGGTTACTTAGTGATTTAGGATCCTAAATAAGCAAACCGACTAGTGAGCTTTAGCATCACTGCTAACCGTCAAGTGATCTAGGTAAGGAACTCCTTGCTAATCGCATCTCATGCAACTCCTGTTGGTTGGGTGGCATCACATGCCCTGGATCCTGACCGACCTCTCCCCGAGTCCCACAACCGTTGTGATAGACCCGTCTAGATTACTAAGTGATTCCGCTGTAAGAGTTTGACTCAAACCCACCTAGTCGAAAAGAATTGGCAGCACCTCAATTTTATGAGCCCACTACCAAGAATGTCTGACTTGTGATGGTGTAGCACTGGCAAGGAGACCGACTATACCTTCTTTGAGGGATTAAATATTACCAAATATCTAATAGAGGTAAAACTTAGAGACATAATAATAACACAAAATAATCCAATTATAATGTGAAATGGTATGGCTTCCTTCATGGTGATCTCTGTCTCCATGAAGCTATTTCTCATGCCTCTGACTACCGTGTCCTTCAAGTCCTCCAAACATGCTACACTAGCACTAAGGAATATACAAGAAGATGGCATCTCATGCCGACATGCAGGTCATTATACAATAACAATGACTGCACTTTGGCTCCAACGGGCTGACAAACCCATGATACGCAGATCACACATATGGATTACACACATCAAATGCACATAAGCCACACCATAAATGCAAAAACAAGTTAATCATAGATATGATATCTATCAGTGTTGTGAATCTCTCAATGACATCTAATGTGCTATGATAGGGCGAAGCCGGCGATCCCGCTAGCCGGATAGCAGGCGGGGATCAAAGGGGCAGCGCCCGAAGATTTTTCCGAAATCGCAGATCTAATCTGCACTCCGAACCATGGATTCCTTCATTGGATAAAACACTTTTACGCAAATCCGATCCCTGTGCAGATCTGACCAATCTCATTGGTCATCCGCACCGGATCTTCAATGCATCCTCGAGTGTGATTGATCCAATCAATCTAGCACAAAACCGATCTATCTCATAGATCGACCACCAAAACCCTAAGTGGATCCAATCTACCACCTCATGCATATCACATATGCATAGATCTAGAGCCTAAAACCAGAAGCTATCGCTCTGATACCACAGTTGGGCCACGCAGTGATAAACAAAACTTTTTCCCTTATGCGGGATGCCTAAGATCCATCTCAGGTTATAGGCCATGAGATTACCGCTAGACGCGTAGATGCGGAGGTTGATGTAGCGCATCGAAGCAGTGCCAAACGATCCCACGAACAGCTACTCCAGATCCCACGAACTCCTACGCCAGATCCCCACGAGCTTCCCTGTCTCCAGCACCGCACGTGCAACGCCTCTACCGGTATCCATACATATAGAAAGGACCTTCGAACAGAGGATTGCTAGATATTGTCTAGCCCGAAATGGAAGTGGGGAGAGTGATAGCTAGGTCACAGACTATCTCTTATCACTCCACATATATACACTCCTAGTAGGCTCAACTCTTGAGGCCCATATCATCTGTATCCCAATGTCCTCATGGATCTAATCTACATGGGCAACTTAACCTTAAGTGTGTGACCCTGTAGGTTCACGTACACATGGACACGACATGAGCTACTCCTCCAAGTATCCCGTCATGGCTTTGATTCCAACTCACTCCCATGAACACTCGGTATCAAGTCGATAGACGGTAGCGGCCTCTAGGAAGACGTGTCAACTCCCAAGTGTCGTAAAGTCAGAAGAAGAACCTTCAATGTGACTTTCATCTAAGTCCCTTTGGCACATGATATACCTGTTAAGCTATAGGCGAGTAGTTGGCATCCCTTTAATATCTTAACTCTCTTCTCGGACCGTGATATGTGATTCACTGGACTAACACTTAGTCCGACTCCTCAGTTAACACTTAACTGAGTAGAGCATGGCCATGCTTCCGAATCATATCACACGAGAGGGCCCAGAGAATATCTCTCCATCACGGAGGGGAAAATCCCATCTTGGTAATCCACGTCACGCAGCTTGCTTCACAACCAACCCAAACTCTACCTTTATAACTTCCCATTTACGGAACAATGTTTGATAGAACCTAAGTTGGCGATCCACAAATCGGATCATGCAATCACCTCAGGTCAAAGGATTCCATTGCTTGAGACTGCAAATGACAACATGCTCATTGAATCTCAACTGTTGGTTAGTCCAACTCGCTAAACTCTTTAGTCGAATGAGTGTAAGTCGGAATAACATCACCATGCCCATGAGAAGTGGAACCGTGTCATCGGGCGTCTTGCACATTGGTCTAAGTTGTGTGTGAAGCACAACCTCAACAACCTAGGAAAATCTAGTATGAACAATCATGAATATATAGTTCCACAACTAAATCATGTATTCGGTGATACATATCTGATGTTCATTCAAGGTCAACTTTACTTTATGAATACTTTGGGAAATATCATCAACCATGATTGCCTCTAGGGCATATTCCCAACAATGGTGTGTTGGAAGATCATTGGAGACACCCCATTTGATAAAGGGAGACAAGTGCCGGAGTTTAGATTTTTACTTTGTTTTAGTCAATAGGAAATACTGCACAATTAAGAGGGGTGTTCTCGATGAGCTTGATGGGAGGGGTGTTCTCGATGAGCCAAATAGACACCCTAACACATATATTTTTCCATCACATATAAAGACAAGAGAGTGAGAAATATGCTTTTGAGCTTTCTGGAAATCTCGATCCCTAGCCTGGTCTGACTGCCCCCCACACTAGACGTGTCGGTGATAGCACCGGTGCACTGACATGTGCACTGACTGCCTTGGATTAACTGCCGAGTCTACACATGAAGGCTCTACTGACATGTTTCTATTTGTGGGTCGGTGGACCGGTTTGGGAACCTAGGCACTCGATCTGTGAGTAGGTTGGACCGATTGAAGACCAAGATGCTTGCAGAATTGCCTCTAAACGGATAGATTTCTCCTTGAGCTATAAATACCCCTTCTTCCACCTTAAGGATGTTAAGTCAATCATTCATATTCATTCTTTGAGCTCTCTCTGACTCCATTATTGAAACACCAAAGCTTGAGGATCTCCCATTCTACCCAACCAAATCCAAATCCCTTTGGTAGAAAGCAAGATGTGGTCCCGATCTATGTTTCCACCAAGCCATATTCCATTCCCCTTGAGTTCATCAATTTTGCTTGTTACTCGTAGGTTCGTGGGAAACCCTAGGCAGCTAGGGTCGCACGTAGGCTTTCATCTTGTGATTTTCTCCGTGGAAAGTTTGCGAGGGTTTCGAGACTACCTTAAAGTCTACCAAGAGTAAGTGAGCTATTACTTTGTGGGATAGGCTCAGAGAAGAAGGTGATCGTTCGTGGCATTGGAAAATCCTTCATGGGATCTCACGCCTCTCTAACATGACATACTTTCCCCCATGGAAGGGAACAAATGAATACACCTTCGTCTCTGCGTGCTTTGGTTATTCCTAACTGATCTCTTTACTTGTGTTGTTTATTTTGTGACAGACTTCATGCTTGATATATCTTATCATCATCTAGGTTGCTTCACCTAGTTTGCATTTAGGCACACCTATATTCCGAAAAGCCTAAAACTTGCAAAAGATTATAACTAACTTTGTAGAAACCTATTCACCCCCTCTAGGTTAACCATCTATATCCTTCCAATTGGTACCAGAGCCAAGGGCTCTTTTTAAGGGCTTTACCGTCTAAATAGAAAGATGGTATTGTCCGATGATGAGGAGGGTAAGGTTTATTTGGTTAAGGAGGTTTGTGAAATTATTGCATGTGAAGCGCGTAATAAGGCTAAGTTGGATTCCGACCTCCTCACTCGAATGATCTACCTAGGAGGATGTCTTAAGGATTTTGGTGATGGGGATTTTCTTGGTAACCCTTCGGTAGTACCTCAAGGGAGGCTGTTGGACAGCGAGAAGGATAATGTTGTGGATTCCTCTCATGAGAGCGACCCATCAAAAGTATCCATGACCCATAATCGATTACCTTATGTATATCCTAAGCAAAAGAATATCATGCCGCATATTAATTGTTTGGGCCTCGTACCTCAATTATCTCATTGGAAATCTAATAAGAAATCTTATCTTCGTAGTTGTAGTGTGGAGATATGGGAGATTGTGCTCAATGGATTCAACCAAAATGATCCCAACAACCTCACCGTGGGAAAGTAATATGATCGACAACTCAATGTTATGGATTGTGACAAGATTCGGAGAGCCGTTCATCGCACTCTTCTTGATAAAGTTAGTGACATTGACAATGACAAGGAGCTTTGGGCTATGATTGTTGTCCTTAAAGAGGGAATGTATCTCGTCCAAAAGTCGAAGTATGAAGCCGCCAAGTCAGAGATGAACTTGTCCATGAATAGAGATGGCGAGAGTAACTCCGAGGCTTATGCAAGACCCATTGCTCTCTATGTGAATATAAAGGGTCTTGGTTGTGACAAATATGATGATGTTTTCAATGTGAATGATGAGTTCATTTAAGTCCAAGATTGTTGCCATGATTTCAACCAATCATAGACATCTTGTCTTAAACTTTCAACTCTTTGATGCTACAAATCCTTTTATCTTGATGATCTAGTGTCAAACTTTGTTGCCACGGACAATATGACAAACGAGATAAATTAGGTCAAGTATATCAACCATGCTATGGTATCATCTCATACCCTAGCTTTGAAGGACAAGCATGTGCAAGTGGATGAAGTAAGTGAAGAAGAGAACGATCGTGATATCGGTGTCCTTGTGGATTTACCCTTGAGGTGGCCCGATCTTCACGGATTTGAGGCGGGAAGTGAGGGAACACACGATGAAAATCATGAACACAACTCTAATGCAAGGTAAAGATACAAACACATGCCAAAAACACCTGATTCGATTTGCTCTCGTTGGTTCGAACAACCAATCCAATAGAATCCTCGGCGAGAGACCTTGTGATACGTCCATTTTGCATCACTATTATATATCATAATTTACTGTTATTCATTGATATATTTCATATTAACAGATGATACTTATGTTATTTTATCTGTTTTTGCATGGTTGATGACTTTTGGAGCATGGACCGCTGTAGTCAGGATTCTGATGGAAAAGGTGCTGTTTGGAGGCGAAATTCGCGAAGATCGGAAAATCCAGGAAAAATCTATTTTTCCGGAAGAGGAAGATTGCCAGAAGGGGAAGTGGAGATGGGCAACAGGAGGCCCACACCACCCCCTGCCGCGAGCCACCCCAGGCCGCGCCACCGGGTGGTGTGGCTACCCTGGTCCACTCCTGACTCTCCCCTCTGGCGTATATTATCCTCCCGAAACCCTAAGACACGGGGAGCGACCACAGAAAGATTTCGCCGCCTCTGCGGGGCGGAAAACACCGAGAGAGAAAGATCTCTCCGGCAGACAGAATTCTGCTGGGGGAATTCCTTCCCGGAGAGGGGAGATCGTTGCCATCAATACCACCATCAAGCTAGACTTCATCGGGATCATCATCATCATCTCCACCAGCACCATCACAACCACTTCATACCGCTGTAACAATTGGGTTGAATCTTGCATAGTTCTTAGGGGAAACTTTCCCGGTGTTGATTACTCCTTGTAGTTGATGATATTGAGTGAACCATTGAATTATCATTTATGTTCATATTATTACACATAATTATATCATCTCTGATCTTGATCCATATGATGTATGATGTCTACGCACTTCTATTCTTGTAGACAGTTGTTGGGCCTCCAAGTACAGAGGTTTGTAGAACAGCAGCAAGTTTTCCCTTAAGTGGATCACCCAAGGTTTATCAAACTCAGGGAGGAAGTGGTCAAAGGTATCCCCTCTCAAGCAACCCTGCAATCAAGATACAAGAAGTCTCTTGTGTCCCCAACACACCCAATACACTTGTCAGGTGTATAGGTGCACTAGTTCGGCGAAGAGATAGCGAAATACAAGTGGTATGGATAATTATAAGTGGTAACGGTGATATAAAATAGCTTGATGGCGTGGAAAAGACTAAAGGCAAACTGAAATAAAGATAGTAGCAAACAAACATGCAATAGATCTAATTGCAAACGGTGTTTCAGTGCTTAGAAACAAGGCCTAGGGATCATACGTTCACTAGTGAACACTCTCACATAAATATATTCTTTTTATGATACTACTCTTAACTACTCTCTGGTTGGACACTCTAATCGATGGTAGGGCTATAACAGCACACCTCAAAGTAAGCCTTTCCCATCTAGAAAACCCCACACTGTCACCTTGAGTACTAGATGACTCCAACAAACACCACAATTTCATAAAGACATCCAACTCCAAATATAACTCATAACAAGTATTTGTAATCTCTAGCCTAAGTGCCACCATGGTGTGCACGATGTCACTTTCACACACATGGGGAGAGCAGAGATCTATTAAAGCCCTTGAGTAGCAACATAGATCTATAGATTACAAGCTCATGATCACAATATGATCATGCATAGAGAGAGACATGAACACATAGCTACCGGTAGAACCCTTAGCCCCGAGAGAGAACTACTCCCTCGTCATCATGGGAATCAGCAATGGTGATGGAGATGGCGGTGGAGATTGATGGAGATGGCTCCGGGGGCACTTCCCCGTCCCGGCAGGGTGCCAGAACAGAGACTTTCTGTCCCCCGAATCTCCCCTTCGGTGGCGGCGGCGCTGCGGAACTTTTCGTGGATTTCTGATTGACGATTTAGGGTGTTGGCATCAGGAGGCTTCTTATAGGCCAGAGGGCAAGGTCGGTGGGTGGCCAGGGGGCCCACACCATGCCCTGGCATGTCCTAGGTGGACCCGCGCCTAGGGGCGGTGTGGCCACCCTGTGGCCCCCCACCGGCTCTCCTTATGGCTCCGTGAGTCTTCCGGGAAAATAGTAACTTTGGCTTTTGTCCCGTCCAATTCCGAGAATATTCATTTTCTGACTTCCTGGAACCAAAAACAGCAGAGAACAGGCAACTGGCACTGTGGCGTCTTGTTAATAGGTTAGTCCAAGAAATCATATGAAAAGTACTCCAAAGTGTGGCCAAAACATAACAAAGTAGATAATACCAAGCATGGAACATCAAAAATTATAGATACATTTGCAATGTATCAACATCCCCAAGCTTAACTCCTGCTCGTCCTTGAGTAGGTAAGTGATAAAAAGAAATAATAATTTTTGAGGTGACATGCACCATCATAAACTTGATCAAAGTATTTGTAAAACATTGATAGCTGGGATCATAGTACTTCAACATAACATGAAAGACAAAGTTCTAGCAATAAGACAAAGCAACTCAGTTGCAACAAGAAAAGGCATAAACAAAAGATTCATGAATAACAATGCTTTGCAAGACGTTTGTTTGTTTCACATAAAGAAAACACAACATAATAGTATTCAGCTTGTCCCTCATAGAGTAGCAAATATAAATGCATAGGACACCTTCAAAGTTCATAAGAGTGACTAGATACAAATAGTTTAAAACAAGCAATATCAAAGTATGCATCAATCAACTAGTCTTGGGACAATGCACACAGAACTAAGAATGACCACTATGCTCTCAAAGTAGGTGCATAAAGGTAGAAGGTGGAGACTCAATATATAAGTGGAAGAAAGGCCTTCATAGAAGGAAGCAGAGATTCAAGTTTCATAAAGAGCTTCCAAAAGTTATGGTACTTATAGCTTTCAGCTCTCATTGCCCCTATCATAAGCATCTTGAAGTGATTAAGGTTAAAGTGAACAAACTATGGAGTATATGCTTGACAAAGTATAAGTTGGCAATCTCATGTCCCTTGAATACGAGGGCCGCTCCTCATGCTACTCAAGTTTAGTTACCGGTAAGTTCTTGTCATAGTAAGTACATGTGTATCATAGAGAACCGCCAACGGGGTACCCCTTGCCCGATGATATGGAAGAATCCCCATATCAAAATGACAAGGCAAGCAGACAACGAGCATCTCAGCAATCTTCTTATTTACCATGGGAATATGGTGCTTTTTTCTCTTTCCTCTTTTCATAATCTCTTTTTTTTCTCTTTTTCTCTTTTTTTCTCAATATAGGACTCTCTTTTTTATAAGAAGAATGCTTCATAGACAGCTCATTATGTTTACGCTGCAGGTTTCCACCATGACAACATGGATTAGACCAGCGGCCTAGGCGTTTCTCTAACACATATACATAACTCCATGGACTTACAAGCTCCCCTTTCATTTCACACCGACGACATCCATAGACAAAAGAGCATGATATCAACTAGGTACAAAGTACAAGTGCAATGTTGAAAGCGTTCCCCATGACAGCATGGTTCTGCTAATCCCCAACAAATAAGTGCAAGCATATACAACATAGACGACACAATGGTTCAAGTTTATTAAGGGCAAGAAAAGTAAAGTGTGCCATCAAGTTCGTGAGAGCTTTAATCACTAGTTTTCTCATAACAAGTTTAAATTGGAAGGTAAACAAAAAGCATGAATATACTTGGAATAGAATAAGCTAGTAGGTAGGTATGGTGGACTCTTTGGAATAACTTGGTTTAAGGAGTTGGATGCATGAGTGGAGCTCATACTTGGTTGTGGAGGCTAGCAAAAGACTAGGAGCGACAAAATAAGAGAGCAATAATGGCCATAATCATGTAGAGCAACAAAACATCATTGATCAAAGCATAAAGTGATACTACAAGTTGAAAACTAAAGGATCATAAAGGCTTATGGTGACTTGGGATAGTCATAACATGGTGTGAGCATGCGCCAAGTCAACCCAAATAAAGCATGAAAGGAGAATACCACTATGTTATGCTTTAATATGCTAAAACAACGCATGATTCATCCAAGGCACATTAAGCAATCTCAATTGTTTCTAACAAGTCATGCTACAGCAAAGAATACTAAGCATAAAGCCAAAACAATATCAAGCATGGCATGACAAAGCATAGACCATAGTAAAAAACAAGCTCTTTTTACCACATAAGCATGAACTTTCCTACTCTTTTCCAATCCAAACCAAACTATTTGAAAACCAATGTATGAAAGAGGGGGTCCAACCAATTTATTCAGCAAACTAAGAAAACCAAGAAAAACGAAAAACCAAAACGAAAACGAAAAAGAAGACGCTCCAAGAACAACACAACTGTGCATGAAATAATAAAAATGAAGTGTTTGGAAGAAACCTAAGATTTTTATTGATGAAGAGGGGGATGCCTTGGACATCCCCAAGCTTTGACGCTTGTACTTCTTGGATATTTCTTGGGGTGACACGCGTGGCATCCCCAAGCTTGAGCTTTAGTCCATCCTTCATCTCATTACTTATTCCTTCCATACACCTGAAATTTTTCCTTCATACAAAACTTCACACAATCTTTATTAGCAACATTAGTGCACTCAAGATAATAGGTATTTAGGTTCAGTTCCAACACCAATAAAACTTCCATTAAAACACTAGCTACTGTAGCACTTTCCTCAAAAAGCTCAATTCCCCAAAAGAACTCAAAAAGGAACCAACAAGAAGCAAATGCAAAAAATGGCAGAAATCTGTCAAAACAGACCAGCAGGTAAAGACGAATTTTTTAGAAGGCCTTCTGTTGCTCAAATCAAAAAGTGTTGAATTAACGAAATTTAGATAACAACCTGGGGCAGAAGCACAAAATTTACGCCTCAAAACAACTTACAGAGATTTTACAAGAATTTTTACGGTGAAGCACAGAAATCTGTTTCGGGACAGCAACTTTTCCATTCACTACTTCTCTCTCATTAGAGGTTACTCTTGGCACAAAAAGCAAATAAAAAGGATAAGGAGCGGTTATTACTGATTCCAAGACTCGTCTAAAACTTTTGGGTTATATCCCAATAAGTACTTTTCTTTAACGCCTTTAAGTTAGGCATGATAGTTTGAGAAGATGCTCACATAAGAAATATGAATTGAAGTAAAAGAGAGCATCAAGAAGCAAATTCAAAACACATTTAAGTATAACCCACTTCCTATGCATAGGAATCTTGTAAAGAAACAAGTCATGAAAGCACAAAGCAACAAGCATAGTAAAGAAAAACAAGTGCAACTTCAAGACTTTCAACATAAAGAGGGGAAACTTAATATTATTGAGACACATAAAACCATGTTTCTCTCTCTCATAATAACTTTCAGTTGCATAATGAATAAAAGTAACAATATAAATATCACATAAAACATTTTTATCATGAGCCACATGCATAAAAGAATTAATACTCTCCACATAAGCATAGTTATTCTTATTAATAGTAGTGGGAGCAAATTCAACAAAATAGCTATCATTATTATTCTCATCACCATAATCATCAAATATAGGAGGCATATTGTAATCATTAATTTTCTCCTCAATAATAGTTGGACTGAAAATATCATATTCATCATTGTAATCATCATATATTGGAGGTTTGGTATCATCATAAGTAATAGAATAACTATCCTCCAAAGCTGGGGAACTAAAAAGATCATTTTCGTAAAAACTAGTTTCCCCAAGCTTAGACTTTTCCATAGCATTACCAATAATGGTGTCCAAAGAGTTCATACTAACAACATTTCTATTAGCATGCAAATAAAGTTCCATAGGTTTTTTAATTTTCTCTTCAAACACTTCATGTCCTAACTCAAGATAAATACAAAAAAGCTCTCTAATTTTGTTGTTGTTTTCCATTAAGCCTAACTAGTGAAAACAAGAAACAAAAAGACAAAATTGCAGATATAACTTCGAGCACTCACACCGGAGGATGTGAGTACCTTTTACCTTACCTCTCCGGCAATGGCGCCAGAAAATAGGCGTTTGCCGTGGGAGGTTCTTCTTCTTTAATCCTCCGATGTGAATACCTTTTACCTTACCTCCCCGGCAACGGCGCCAGAAAATAGCTTGACGTCTACGCACTTCTATTCTTGTAGACAATTGTTGGGCCTCCAAGTGCAGAGGTTTGTAGAACAGCAGCAAGTTTTCCCTTAAGTGGATCACCCAAGGTTTATCGAACTCAGGGAGGAACTGGTCAAAGGTATCCCCTCTCAAGCAACCCTGCAATCAAGATACAAGAAGTCTCTTGTGTCCCCAACACACCCAATACACTTGTCAGGTGTATAGGTGCACTAGTTCGACGAAGAGATAGTGAAATACAAGTGGTATGGATAATTATAAGTGGTAACGGTGATATAAAATAGCTTGATGGCGTGGAAAAGACTAAAGGCAAACTGAAATAAAGATAGTAGCAAACAAACATGTAACAGATCTAATTGCAAACGGTGTTTCAGTGCTTAGAAACAAGGCCTAGGGATCATACTTTCACTAGTGAACACTCTCATATAAATATATTCTATTTATGATACTACTCTTAACTACTCTCTGGTTGGACACTCTCATCGATGGTAGGGCTATAACAGCACACCTCAAAGTAAGCCTTTCCCATCTAGAAAACCCCACACTGTCACCTTGAGTACTAGATGAGTCCAACAAACACCACAATTTCATAAAGACATCCAACTCCAAATATAACTCATAACAAGTATTTGTAATCTCTAGCCTAAGTGCCACCATGGTGTGCACGCTTCACTTTCACACACATGGGGAGAGCAGAGATATATTAAAGCACTTGAGTAGCAAGGTAGATCTATAGATTACAAGCTCATGATCACAATATGATCATGCATAGAGAGAGAGAGATGAACACATAGCTACTGGTAGAACCCTTAGCCTCGAGAGAGAACTACTCCCTCCTCATCATGGGAATCAACAATGGTGATGGAAATGGCGGTGGAGATTGATGGAGATGGCTCCGGGGGCACTTCCCCGTCCCGGCAGGGTGCCAGAATAGAGACTTTCTGTCCCCGAATCTCCCCTTCGGTGGCGGCGGTGCTGTGGAACTTTTCATGGATTTTTGATTGACGATTTCGGGTTTTGGCATCGGGAGGATTCTTATAGGCCAGAGGGCAAGGTCGGTGGGCAGCCAGGGGGCCCACACCATGCCCTGGCGCGGCCTAGGTGGACCCGCGCCTAGGGGTGGTGTGGCCACCCTGTGGCCCCCCTCCGGCTCTCCTTCTGGCTCCATGAGTCTTCCGGGAAAATAGTAACTTTGGCTTTTGTCCCGTCCAATTCCGAGAATATTCATTTTCTGACTTCCTGGAACCAAAAACAGCAGAAAACAGGCAACTGGCACTGTGGCATCTTGTTAATAGGTTAGTCCAAGAAATTATATGAAAAGTACTCCAAAGTGTGGACAAAACATAAGAAAGTAGATAAAACCAAGCATCGAACATCAAAAATTATAGATACATTTGCAATGTATCAATGTCTTGTGAGTAGTTCGTTTAGTTCTTGAGGACATGGGAGAATTCATGTTGTTAGTAGTGGAATTGTGTTGAGAAAGATTCAATGGTTTGATATTTAAGTTGTGGTGTATTTCTTCTAGTGGTGTCATGTGAACATCGACTACATGACACTTCACCTATATGGTCCGAGGGGAATGCATTGTTTATTTGGCTACTAATCATAGGGGTTGCCGGAGTGACAGAAACCTAAACCCCCATTAGGAAACCTTTGCACAAGGGATGTTAGGGTCTTAGAGTTTAAAGTTGTGGTTAGGTTTCTACCTTAATTACTTTCTTGTACTTGCGGATGCTTGCAAGGGGTATAATCACAAGTATGTACTAGTCCTAGGAAGGTCGGTACATTAACATAGGTTCACCCACACAACACTTAGCAAACTAAAGAAGATTAATCAACTATATGAAGCGAAAGCACTTGGCGATATTCCCATGTGTCCTCGAGAACGTTTGGTCATCTTAAGTAATACAACCGGCTTGTCCTTTGCTAAAGAAAGGATTGGGCCACTTGCTGCATTTATTCTTATTGTCTTTTATTTACTCGTACTTTATTTACCTGCATTATCAAAAAAAACCTAAAAATCTGTTTGCTAAGTATTTACAGAGAATTCCTGCTCCTAGCCACTCGCCAGCACCTTCTTATCCTCGTTGGGTTCGACACTCTTACTTATCGAAAATACTGCGATACACCCCCTATACTTGTGGGTCATCAAGACTATTTTCCGGCACCGTTGCCGGCGAGTGCAGCGCTATTGGAGAGTGGAACTGGTAAAGGAAACTTCTACTGTGAGTATTGTTTATTTCTATTAGTTGCTTTATTTTCATTTTGGATAATTTGTCGAGTTTCTAATTTCGTAATGCTATTACCACTGCTAAGGTAGTAGATGAACCACCACCTGCTGAGAATGATACTTTTGAAATACCTACAAGAATTATTGATCGTGTTATGGATAACTATTATGTTGGAGATGGAACGGTCCATCCCGGTGATCATTTGCTCTTTATACACGAATTATGCGGGTTGTTCAAGTGTGTAGGTATTACAACAGATCAAGTCAAGAAGAAGTTATTGATGACCCACAAGTATAGGGGGTGTATCGCAGTATTTTCGATAAGTAAGAGTGTCGAACCCAACGAGGAGCAGAAGGTGCTGGCTAGTGGTATGGATCAGGAATTCTCTGCAAATACTTAGCAAACGGATTTTTAGGGGTTTTCAATAAAGCAAGTAAACAAAGTACGAGTAAACAAAAGACAGTAAGAATGAATGCAGCAAGTGGCCCAATCCTTTATGCTGCAAAGGACAAGCCGGTTGTATTTCTATAGATGACCAAACGTTCACGAGGACACATGGGAAGATTGACAAGTGCTTTCGCTTCATATAGTCGATTAATCTTCTCTAGCTTGCTAAGTGTTGTGTGGGTGAACCTGTGCTAATGTACCGTCCCATCCAAGACTTAATACATACTTGTGATTAAACCCCCTTACAAACATCCGTAAGTATAAGAAAGTAATTAAGGTAAAACCTAACCACAGCTTTAAACTCTAAGACCCTTACGTCCCTTGTGCAATGGTTTCCTAACAGGGTGTCAGGTTTCTGTCACTCCGGCAACCCCTACGATTAGTAGCCAAATACACAATGCATTCCCCTAGGCCCATATAGGTGAAGTGTCATGTAGTCGATGTTCACATGACACCACTAGAAGAAGTACACCACAACTTAAATAACAATCTATTGAATCTTTCTCAATGCAACTCCACTACTAACAACAAGACTTCTCCCATGTCCTCAAGAACAAAACAAACTACTCACAAGACATCATATGGATCATGATCATAGATGGAATAATGATGTATAACAATCTGAACATAAACAATAATTCAATGGTTCACTCAAAAGCATCAACTACAAAGAGTAATCAACACCGAGAAAGTTTCCCCTATGAACTAATGCAAGATCCAACTCAATTGTTACAGCAATATGGAGATGGTGATGAGGGTGCTGATGGTGATGATGATGGTGGTGATGATGATGATGATCCCGATGAAGTCCATCTTGATGGTGGTGTTGATGGCGACGATCTCCCCTCTCCGGGAAGGAATTCCCCTGGCAGAAATCTGTCTGCCGGAGAGATCTTTCTCTCTCGGTGTTTTCTGCCCCGCAGAGGCGGCGGAATCTTTCTGTGGTCGCCCCCTGAGTCTTAGGGTTTCGGGAGGAAGATATACGCTAGAGGGGAGAGGCTGGAGTGGGCCAGGGTGGCCACACCACTCCCTGGCGCGACCTGGGCTTGCCCGCGCCATGGGGTGGTGTGGGCCCCCTGTGGCCCACCTCCACTCCATCTTCTGGCATCTTGAGTCTTCTGGAAAAATAGAATTTTCTGTATATTTTCCCGGATTTTCCGATCTTCGCGAATTTTGCCTCCAAACAGTACCTTTTCCATCAGAATCCTGACTGCAGTGGTCCATGCTCCAAAAGTCATCAACCATGCAAAAACAGATGAAATAACAAAAGTATCACCTCTCAATACGAAATATATCAATGAATAATAGTGAATTAAGACATAGAATAGTGATGCAAAATGGACGTATCAACTCCCCCAAGCTTAGACTTCGCTTGTCCCCAAGCGAAACTGAGCTCAATAAACATGACCTCAGGTTTATGGAGTGAAGAGTCGATAAAAGAATACGGACAAGAAGCATCACATTCATCAAATACATAGATCATAATAGAATTCAACTCACTATTATACAACTCAACTTGCAATAAGTAAAGGAAACACAATAAAGATACATAGAGTAAATCATCATTGGTAATGGAAAACCTAGCTCTTGGTCGAAGAATAGTTGATAATTTGCTGGAGTTCACAAATAGCTGGTTTTTCAATGAAAGCTTTCAAAGTAGTAAACTTCAAGATAAGAGCAATGTGCAAAACAAGGAACATAAGAAACATGATTGCATAAATCATCATATGAATGAATGAAACACATCAACTCAAAATACTTGCTGAGATAGAAGGGAATAGGTTTACTGACTCAACTACAAAGTGAAAGAAAGGCCCTTCAAAGAGGGAATCAGGGATTGCAAGTCTCATAAAGAGCTTCCAAAAATTATGATACTTACTAGCTTTCAGCTCTCATTGCCCCTATCATAGGCATCTTTAGGTGATTAAGGTTAAAGTGAGGTGCAATCTGAGTTCTATGCTTGTCAGACTATAAACTGAAGATCCCAAGTCCCTTGAGTACGAGGGCCGCTCCTCATGCTACTCAACTTTAGTTACCGGTAAGTTCTTGTCATTGTAAGTATGTGCGTATCATTGAGAACCGCCAACGGGGTACCCCTTGCCCGATGATACGGAAGAATCCCCATATCAAAATGACAAGGCAAGCAGACAATGAGTATCTTAGCAATCTTCTTATTTACCATGGGAAAATGGTGCTTTTTTCTCTCTTTCCTCTTTTCATAGTATCTCTTTTTTTTCTTTTCTTTTTCTCTATAGCTATCTCTCTCTTTTTTTATAAGAAGAATGCTTCATAGATATCATTATGGTTACGCTGCAGGTTTCCACCATGTCAGCATGGATTAGACCAGCGGCCCAGGCGTTTCTCTAACACACATACATAACTCCATGGACTTACAAGCTCCCCTTTATTTCATACCGACGACATCCGCAAACAAAAGAGCAAGGTATCAACTGGGTATATATTTACAAGTGTTGAACGCGATCCCCGTGATAGCACGGTTCTGCTAATCCCCAGCCTATAATTTGCAAGCATATAACTTTCATGGAGAGTTCACAATGGTTCAGGTTTATTAAGTGCGGAAAATAAAGTGTGCCATCAAGTTCGTGAGAGCTTTAATCACTAATTTTCGCATAACAAGTTTAATTTGGGAGGTAGACAAAACAGGAATTTACTTGGAATAGCAATAATGCTACTAGGTAGGTATGGTGGACACAAATGGCAAAGGTTTTGGTTTAAAGGAGGTGGATGCACGAGAAGAATTCCCTCTCAGTACAGGTTTTTGGCTAGCAAGGCTGGGTAGCAAGTACAAGAGTTGAAGGAAACAAACAAACATACAAGTGATAAAGACAAACATGCAATCTTCCTTGGAAGCACAAAAGATCTTAACTAGAGAATACTAAACTTATGAGCAAATCAAGAAAGAAAGATGATGAAATTATTTTCCTTTAGAGTACTTCTATCTTTTTCTTTTCAACTCTCAGAAAGGTGTTGCTACTGACCGAGTCAGGTTTGCCAAAACCAACTAAATTAACTCAAAGATCCCAAAGTGCTACCAATACTAACAACAAGATCAATCATATAACCATGAATTGAAAACTAATATAAGCTATGCAAAAGAGTGAATGAAAGAACTTCTCATTAATAATCCATAACGGAAACTCACACCAAGGGATACAAATCTGACGAGAGAGGGGACACTTCCATAATGCAAACCATACTACATAATAACTCCTCTATTCAAGATATGACTCTACTAATAAGGTAAAAAGATAGAAGATAGTGATATGATACCGCGGCACTCCCCCAAGCTTGGAACAAACCAAGGGGATGCCAAACCTGATGACGAATTGCTCCTTTGGTGGTGGTGGTATCCTCTCGATGAGCTCTCTGATCAGTTTCCCCAAGTCCTCAATCTCGAAGGTGAGAGTACGAATCAACTTTGAGTTGTGCTCAATACGGCTCGTGATCATTTCAGTTCGTGGATCCCAGCTCTTGTGATTCTTCTTCCATTCTTCCCACTTGGAGTCTTCTTTTCCTGCATGGTTATGGGTAAAGGTATGGAAGGTACTCTTGGTGTTTGGAGAGGATGTCCTTGGTGCCAAACAGCGACGCGGAGGCTTCCCTCCAGTTGACATCCGTGTCGTCCTTCTGATCTTGGTAGGTTTCACCACTCCAATGCTCGCAATGGTGGTGCCGATGTGCGGACGTCGGCCTTGCTCCTCTTCACCTTCACTCTTGGTCTCCTTCTCCTTCCTGGGGTCTTGGAGGTCTTCCTCCATGGGCTCCTTCCCTTTATCCTTGGCGGACACCATTGTGCTTCTAAGCTCTCAAAGAGTATGTCCTGACAGAAATAGATCGAAACAAAAATACGAAAAAAACACGATATACGAACCTCGAGAGATCCAGGGGGTTATATATTACGAAGTTTCATATCAAAAGGAAGGTACTGGGGGAAAACGGGTCGGAGACGGAGTCCTGGGTGGCCTCACCACCTGGTGGCACGGCCAAGGGTGGGCCCACGCCATGGGGTGGTGTGGGCCACCCTGGCTCCGGTTCCATCCCTTTTTCGCTTCGAAACTTTCCTTATGGACTGAAAACTGCAAAAATATAGTTGGATTGTACTTTCGCGGAACTTTTCTTACCAGAACTGTTACCTATTTGAATACGGACTCTGCAGGTCTCTGAATTTGGTATCTAGTAGATCCTTCTGGAGTCATCACTTGACTATCATCGATATCTTCATCTTCATATACTTATTACTTGAGTCATAAAACCTTTCTGTTCCTTATTACACCATTATCTCCACTTTCCTAGAAATTTCTTCCACACAAAACTTCACACAATTCTTATTAGCAACATTAGTATAAGTGAAGTGATAGAACCTTTTGAGTCCAACTTCAACTGAAAACCATCAAATCATAAGCTACTGTAGCAAATCCTTCCGAAAACCCAAAAAGAATTCAAAAAGGAAATCGAATAAAGAAGCAAATGCAAGAGTGGCTAAATCTGTCAAAACAGACCAACAGGTAAAGATCAAATTTTTCAAAAGTCTTCTGTTGCTCAAATCAAAAAGTTCAAAACTAACGAAAGTTAAATAACAACGTGGGAAGAAGCACAAAAAAATTACAGCTCATTCCGACTTACAGAGATCTCTCACGAATTTTTACGGTGAAGCACAAAAAAATCTGTTTCGGGACAGCAACTTCCCCAAATATTACTTCTCTCTCATTAGAGGTTGACCTTGACACAAAATCCAAACAAAACGGATAAGGAGCGGTTATTACCGAAGTAATAACTTCCAAGACTCAAAGAAACAAAAACAAACTGAAAGCATAAACAAATTGGGTTGTCTCCCATAAAGCTCTTTCTTTATAGCCATTAAGATAGGCATGATAATTTTGAAGAAGCTCTCATAGGGATATGATTTGAAGTGAAAGAGAGCATTAAGAAGCAAAAACATACACATTTAAGTCTAACCCACTTCCTATGCAAGGGAATTTTGTAAACAAACAAGTTGTTGAAACCAAAGGAAACTTGCATAAGAAGGCAAAAGAAGTGCAGCATAAAAACTTTCAGCATAAAACGGGGAAACTTGATATTATTAAGATGCATAAGAACACTTTTCCCTCTCTCATAATAACTTTTAGTATCATGCATAAACTTAACAATATAGCTATCACAAGGACCATCATAGCAATGATCACTTATTCTAACAGAAAACACAGGAATACTAGCTCTCATAACACTACTATGTGAAACAATATTAGAGGTATCCTTACAAAGGATAGGGTGTCCCTCTTCCTCATACTTAGTGACAAAGTCTTTCACACTTGCTATTATAGGTTCATCAACCATTTGTTTATCAGGTTCAACAGCTTTATTCATACTTTCATCAACCATACTAGCTATCATAGAATGTTCCTTTACCCTAACTGGAAAAGGCATTTTCTCAATATAAGGTTCATGTAAAACATGATTAGCAGTATAAACTTCAGTATTTCTTGCAGGAACACTCTTAGCAATATCTTTATAAGGTTCATGATACTTATTCCACTTCTTTTTAGGCACTTCAATGTAAGAAGCAAAAGCCTTAAAATAAGAAGCAATAGCTTGAGAATCTAGACCATAAGCATTTTTAACATTGTGAAAGTCATCAGTTCCCATAAAAGATTCAATGCATTCATAATCATAATTTATACCTGACTTTCTACCTTTGTCATTCTCCCAAGCTTCAGCATTGTCTTGAATATGATCTAGAAGGTCCCATTTAACTTCTTCTTCCATACGAGTGAATGATCCAGCACAAGAAGCATCCAATAAATCTTTATCATGTAGAGGGAGCCTTGCATAAAATTTATTGATAATAATATTGTTGGGGAGCTCATGAATGGGACATTTGAGTATTAGTAACTTCAATCTCCCCCAAGCTTGAGCTGCACTCTCTCCATCAAGAGGCCAAAAGTTGTATATTTGATTCCGATCTTTATGAATCTCACTAGGAGGATAAAACTTTGAATAAAAGAGAGGCACTATTTCCTCCCATTCCAGAGCTTGACCATTCTTCAGCAGCTTATACCATTCCTCAGCTCTTCCTTTTAGTGATAATGAGAATAACTTCTTCTTAACTTGATCTGTAGTAATACCTGCACACTTGAACAACCCGCATAATTCGTGTATAAAGAGTAAATGATCACCGGGATGGACAGTTCCATCCCCAACATAGTAGTTATCCATAACACGATCAATAATTCTTATAGGTATTTTGAAAACATCTTTCTCAGCAGGTGGTGGCTTATCTACTACCTTAGCAGTGGTAGTAGCATTACCAAATAAGAAACTCAGTGAATTATCCATAACGAAAATAAAGCAACTAGCAGAAGTAAAAAATACTCACAATAGAAGTTTCCTTTACTAGTTCCACTCTCCAATAGCACTTCACTCCCCGGCAACGGCGCCAGAAAATAGTATTGATGACCCACAAGTATAGGGGGTGTATCGCAGTATTTTCGATAAGTAAGAGTGTCGAACCCAACAAGAAGCATAAGGTGCTGGCTAGTGGTATGGATCAGGAATTCTCTGCAAATACTTAGCAAACGGATTTTTAGGGGTTTTTGATAAAGCAAGTCAACAAAGTACGAGTAAACAAAAGGCAGTAAGAATGAATGTAGCAAGTGGCCCAATCCTTTATGCTGCAAAGGACAAGCCGGTTGTATTTCTATAGATGACCAAACGTTCTCGAGGACACATGGGAAGACTGTCAAGTGCTTTCGCTTCATATAGTCGATTAATCTTCTCTAGCTTGCTAAGTGTTGTGTGGGTGAACCTGTGCTAATGTACCGTCCCATCCAAGACTTAATACATACTTGTGATTAAACCCCTTGCAAACATCCGTAAGTACAAGAAAGTAATTAAGGTAAAACCTAACCACAACTTTAAACTCTAAGACCCTTACGTCCCTTGTGAAATGGTTTCCTAACGGGGGTTCAGGTTTCTGTCACTCCGGCAACCCCTACGATTAGTAGCCAAATACACAATTCATTCCCCTAGGCCCATATAGGTGAAGTGTCATGTAGTCGACATTCACATGACACCACTAGAAGAAGTACACCACAACTTAAATAACAATCTATTGAATCTTTCTCAATGCAACTCCACTACTAACAAAAAGACTTCTCCCATGTCCTCAAGAACA
Source organism: Avena sativa (assembly GCA_916181665.1). NCBI lineage: Eukaryota > Viridiplantae > Streptophyta > Magnoliopsida > Poales > Poaceae > Avena > Avena sativa. Next base: position 522,859,014 of record OV702287.1, on the reverse strand, counting down.
AAACGAACTACTCACAAGACATCATATGGATGATGATCAGAGATGGAATAATTATGTATAACAATCTGAACGTAAACAATAATTCAATGGTTCACTCAAAAGCATCAACTACAAAGAGTAATCAACACCGGGAAAGTTTCCCCTATGAACTAATGCAAGACCAAACTCAATTGTTACAGCAATATGGAGATGGTGATGAGGGTGCTGATGGTGATGATGATGGTGGTGATGATGATGATGATCCCGATGAAGTCCAGCTTGATGGTGGTGTTGATGGAGATGATCTCCCCTCTCCAGGAAGGAATTCCCCTGGCAGAAATCTGTCTGCCGGAGAGATCTTTCTCTCTCGGTGTTTTCCGCCTCGCAGAGGTGGCGGAATCTTTCTGTGGTCGCCCCCCGAGTCTTAGGGTTTCGGGAGGAAGATATACGCCAGAGGGGAGAGGCTGGAGTGGGCCAGGGTGGCCACACCACTCCCTAGCGCGGCCTGGGCTTGCCCGCGCCATGGGGTGATGTGGGCCCCCTGTGGCCCACCTCCACTCCATCTTCTGGCATCTTGAGTCTTCTGGAAAAAAAGAATTTTCCATATATTTTCCCGGATTTTCTGATCTTCACGAATTTTGCCTCCAAACAGCACCATTTGCATCAGAATCCTGACTACAGCGGTCCATGCTCCAAAAGTCATCAACCATGCAAAAACAGATGAAATAACATAAGTATCACCTCTCAATACGAAATATATCAATGAATAATAGTGAATTAATACATAGAATAGTGATGCAAAATGGACGTATCAGTTATTCTCATTATCACTGAAAGGAATAGCTGAAGAATGGTATAAGCTGCCGAAGAATGGTCAAGCTGTTGAATAGGAGGAAATAGTACCTCTCTTTTATTCAAAGTTTCATCCTCCTAGTGAGATTCATAAATATCGAAATCAAATATACAACTTTTGGCCTCTTGATGGAGAGAGTACAACTCAATCTTGGGGGAGATTGAAGTTACTAATGCTCAAATGTCCTATTCATGAGCTTCCCAACAATATTATTATCAATAACTTTTATGCAAGGCTTTCTCTTCATGATAAGGATTTATTGGATTCTTCTTGTGCTGGATCATTTACATGCATGGAAGAAGAAGCTAAAAGGGATCTTCTAGACCGTATTCAAGACAATGCTGAAGCATGGGAAAATGACAAAGGAAAAAAGTCAGGTATAAATTATGATTATGAATGCATTGAATCTTTTATGGGAACTCATGACTTTCAAAATATTAAAAATGCTTATGGTCTTGACTCTCAAGCTATTGCAACTTATTTTAAGGCTTTTGCTTCCTATATTGGAGTTCCTAAAAAGAAGTGGAATAAGTATCATGAACCATATAAAGATATTGCTAAGTGTGTTCCTGCAAGAAATACTAAAGTTTATACTGCTAATCATGTTTTACCTGAACCTTATATTGAGAAAATACCTTTCCCAGTTAAAGTAAAGGAACATTCTATGATAGCTAGTATGATTAATGAAAGTACAAATAAAGCTGTTTAACCTGGTAAACAAATGGATGATGAACCTATAATAGCAAATGTGAAAGACTTTGTCACTAAATATGTAGAATATGGACACACTATCCTTTGTAAAGATATCCCTAATATTGTTTCACAAAGTAGTGTTATTAGAGCTAGTGTTCCTGTGTTTTCTGTTAAGATAAGTGATCATTTCTACCATGGTTCTTGTGATAGTTATATCATTAAGTTTACGCATGATACTGGAAGTTATTATGAGAGAGGGAAGACTGTTCTTATGCACCTCAATAATATCAAGTTTCCTCGTTTTATGCTTAAAGTCTTTATGTTGCACTTGTTTTGCCTTCCTATGCTTGTAGCCTCTGGTTTCAACAACTTGTTTGTTTACAAAATTCGCTTGCATAAGAAGTAGGTTAGACTTAAACATGTATATTTTTGATTCTTAATGCTCTCTTTCACTTCAATTCATATTCTAATGTGAGCATCATTGAAATTATCATGCCCATCTTAATGGCTATAAAGAAAGAGCTTTTTGGGAGACAACCCATTATATTTATTTTGCTTTAAAGTTTTTGTTTATTTGAGTCTTGGAAGTTATTACTTTGGTAATAACCTCTCCCTATCCTTTTTGTTTGGTTTTTGTGTCAAGATCAACCTCTAATGAGAGAGAAGTAAGATTTGGGGAAGTTGCTGTCCCGAAACAGATTTTTGTGCTTCACCGATAAAATCCGTGAGAGATCTCTGTATGTCAGATTGAGCTGTAATTTTTTGTGCTTCTACCCAGGTTGTTATTTAACTTTCATTAGTTTTGCACTTTTTGATTTGAGCAACAGAAGATTTTCGAAAAAATTGATCTTCATTTGCTGGTCTGTTTTGACAGATTTTTGGCCACTCTTGCATTTGCTTCTTAAATCAATTTCCTTTCTGAATTCTTTTGGGCTTTCGGAAGGAGTTGCTATAGTAGCTTATGATTTGATGAGTTTTAGTTGAAATTGGACTTGAAAGGTTTATTACCTCGCTTATACTAATGTTGCTAATGAGAATTGTGTGAAGTTTTGTGTGAAAGAAATTTCCAGATTAGTGGAGAAAATGGTGTAATAAGAAAGTGAAAGGTTTCATGACTCAAGCAATAAGTGTATGAAGTTGAATATATTGATGTTATCCAAGTGGTGACTCCAAAAGAATCTACCAAATGCTAAATTCAGAGACCTGCAGAGTTTATTTTCGAATAGGTAACAGTTCTGGTAAGAAAAGTTCCGCGAAAATTTTATCCAGTTATATTTTTGCAGTTTTTATCCAACAAGGAAAGATACGAAGAAAAAGAGGGATGGAAACGGAGCTAGGGTGGCTCACACCACCCCCGGCTCGGGCCCACCCCAAGCCGCGCCACCAGGTGGCGTGGCCGCCCCGGACTCCGTCTCCGGCCCGTTTTCTCCCAGTACATTCCTTTTGTTGTAAAACTTCGTAATATGTAATCCCCCGGATCCCCCGAGGTTCGTATATCGTGTTCTCGTCGTGTTTTTGCTTTGATCTGTTTCTGCCAGGAACTATTCTTGAAAGTTAGAAGCACAATGGTGTCTGCCAAGGATAAGGGAAAGGAGCCTATGGAGGAAGATCTCCAAGACCCCGGACAGGAGAAGGAGATCAAGAGTGAAGATGAAGAGGAGGCAAAGCAAAGCCAACATCCGCACACCGGCACTACCATTGCAAGCATTGGAGTGTTGGCGAACCATGCCAAGGTCAAAAGGACTGCACGGATGTCAACTGGAGGGAAGCCTCCGCGTCACTGTTTGGCTCCACAGTCACTTCCTCCACGCACCAAGAGTCCCTTCCATACCCTTATCCATGAACATCAATACCAAAATATCCCCAAGTAGAAACTACCCTCCAATTGGGATTTGTCTCATTCTAGCCATGCAGGAAAATAAGACTTCAAGGAGGAAGAGTGGGGAAAGAATCGCAAGAGCTGGAATTTGCAACCCAACATGATCATGAGCCGCATTGAGCAAAAATCGGAGTTGATTCGTACTCTCACCTTCGAGATTGAGGACTTGGGAAAATTGATCAAAAAGCTCATCGAGAGAATACCACCACCATCGAAGGAGTAATTCGTCATCAGGTTTTAACATCCCCTTGGTTTGTTCCAAGCTTGGAGGAGTGCCGCGGTATCACATCACTATCTTGTATCTTTTTACCTTTTTAGTAGAGTCACATCATGAATAGAGAAGTTGTCATGTAGGATGGTTTGCATTATGGAAATGTCCCCTCTCTCGTTAGATATCTATGTATCCCTTGGTGTGAGTTGCCGTTATGGAATATTAATGAAAAGTTCTAGAATTCACTCTTCTGCATATCTTATTTTAGTTTTCAATTCATGGTTATATGATTGATCTTGTCATTAGTATTGGTATCACTTTGGGATCATTGAGTTGATTTAGTTGGTTCTGGCAAACCTGGCTCGGTAAGTAGCAATACTATTTTGAGAATTGAATGAAAAAGATAAAAGTAATCTTAAAGAAGTATAATTTCATCATCTATCTTTCTTGATTTGCTCATAAGTTTAGTATTCTCTAGTTAAGATCTTTTGTTCTTCCAAGGAAGATTGCATGTTTGTTTTTATCACTTGTATGTTTGTTTGTTTCCTTCAACTCTTATGCTTGCTACCCAGCCTTGCTAGCCAAAAACCTGTACTGAGAGGGAATGCTTCTCGTGCATCCAATCCTTAAACCAAAACCTATGCCATTTGTGTCCACCATACCTACATATTAGCATTATTGCTATTCCAAGTAAATTCATGTTTTTATCTACCTTTCGAATTAAACTTGTTATGTGAAAATTAGTGATTAAAGCTCTCAAGAACTTGATGGCACACTTTACTTTCTTGCACTTAATAAACTCGAACCATAGTGACCATCTATGTTGCGTATATGCTTGCGCTTTGTAAGTTGTGAATTAGCAGAACCATGCTGTCATGGGGAACGCTTTCAACATTGCACCGGTACTTTATACCTAGTTGATATCACACTCTTTTGTCTATAGATTTCGTCGATGTGAAATGAAAGGGAAGCTTGTAAGTCCATGGAGTTATGTATGTGTGTTAGAGAAACACCTAGGCCGCCAGTCTAATCCATGCTGTCATGGTGGAAACCTGCAGCATAACCATAATGAGCTGTCTATGAAGCATTCTTCTTATAAAAAAATATAGAGATTGAGAAAAACAGAAAAAGAAAAAAGGAGATGAGAAAAGAGGAAAGAGAGAAAAAAGCACCATATTCCCATGGTAAATAAGAAGATTGCTGAGATGCTTGTTGTTTGCTTGCCTTGTCATTTTGGTATGGGGATTCTTCCGTATCATCGGGCAAGGGGTACCCCGTTGGCGGTTCTCTATGATACACATGTACTTACTATGACAAGAACTTACCGGTGACTAAACTTGAGTAGCATGAGGAGCGGCCCTCGTATTCAAGGGACATGAGATTTTCAACTTGCAACTTGTCAATCATATCCTCATATTTGATCACTTTAACCTTAATCACCTAAAGCTGCCTATGATAGGGGCAATGAGATCTGAAAGCTAATAAGTACCATAATTTTTGGAAGCTCTTTATGAAACTTGAAATCCCTGCTTCCCTCTGCGAAGGGCCTATCTTTTACTTTTTAGTTGAGTCAGTAAACCTATTCCCTTCTATCTCAGCAAGTATTTTGAGTTGTTGTGTTTCATTCATTCATATGATGATTTATCCAATCATGTTTCTTATGTTCCTTGTTTTGCACTTTGCTCTTATCTTAGTGTCTACTACTTTGAAAGCTATCATTGAAAACCAGTTATTTGTGAACTCTAGCAAATTGTCAACTATTCTTCGACCAAGAGCTAAGTTTGCCATTACCAATTATGATTTACTTAATATATCTTTATTGTGTTTCCTTTACTTATTGCAAGTTAAGTTATATAATAGTGAGTTGTCTTCTATTATGATTTATGTATTGATGAATGTGATGCTTCTTGTCCGTATTCTTTTATCGACTCTTCACTCCATAAACCTGAGGTCATGTTTATTGAGTTCAGTTTCGCTTGGGGACAAGTGAAGTCTAAGCTTGGGGGAGTTGATACGTCCATTTTGCATCACTACTCTATATCAAAATTTACTGTTATTCATTGATATATTTCATATTAAGAGATGATACTTATGTTATTTCATCTATTTTTGCATGGTTGATGACTTTTGGAGCATGGACCACTGCAGTCAGGATTCTGATGGAAAAGGTGCTGTTTGGAGGCGAAATTCGCGAAGATCAGAAAATCCGGAAAAATAGATGGAAAATTCTATTTTTCCAGAAGACGAAGATTGCCAGAAGGGGAAGTGGAGATGGGCCACAAGGGGCCCACACCACCCCTGGCACGGGCCACCCCAGGTCGTGCCACCAGGTGGTGTGGCCGCCCTGGTCCACTCCTGACTCTCCCCTCTGGCGTATATTATCCTCCCAAAACCCTAAGACTCGGGGAGCAACCACAAAAAGATTCTGCCGCCTCTACGGGGCGGAAAACACCGAGAGAGAAAGATCTCTCCGACAGACAAAATTCTGCCGGGGGAATTCCTTCCTGGAGAGGGGAGATCGTTGCCATCAACACCACCATCAAGATGGACTTCATCGGGATCATCATCATCATCACCACCATCATCTCCACCAGCACCATCACCACCACTTCATACCGCTGTAACAATTGGGTTGAATCTTGCATAGTTCTTAGGGGAAACTTTCCCGATGTTGATTACTCCTTGTAGTTGATGCTATTGAGTGAACCATTGAATTATCATTTATGTTCAGATTGTTACACATCATTATATCATCTCTGATCTTGATCCATATGATGTCTTGTGAGTAGTTCGTTTAGTTCTTGAGGACATGGGAGAAGTCATGTTGTTAGTAGTGGAATTGTGTTGAGAAAGATTCAATGGTTTGATATTTAAGTTGTGGTGTATTTCTTCTAATGGTGTCATGTGAACGTCGACTACATGACACTTCACCTATATGGGCGTAGGGGAATGCATTGTGTATTTGGCTACTAATCGTAGGGGTTGCCGGAGTGACAGAAACCTAAACCCCCGTTAGGAAAACTTTGCACAGGGGATGTCAGGGTCTTAGAGTTTAAAGCTGTGGTTAGGTTTCTACCTTAATTACTTTCTTGTACTTGCGGATGCTTGCAAGGGGTATAATCACAAGTATGTATTAGTCCTAGGAAGGTCACTACATTAGCACAGGTTCACCCACACAACACTTAGCAAACTAAAGAAGATTAATCAACTATATGAAGCGAAAGCACTTGACGATATTCCCATGTGTCCTCGAGACCGTTTGGTCATCTTAAGTAATACAACCGGCTTGTACTTTGCTAAAGAAAGGATTGGGCCACTTGCTGCATTTATTCTTATTGTCTTTTATTTACTCTTACTTTATTTACCTGCATTATCAAAAAACCCTAAAAATCTGTTTGCTAAGTATTTACAGAGAATTCCTGCTCCTAGACACTCGCCAACACCTTCTGGTCCTCGTTGGGTTCGACACTCTTCCTTATCGAAAATACCGCGATACACCCCCTATACGTGTGGGTCATCACCTTGCAGTAGAATCACCAAAGCAGAGATCGATACATTGAGTTTCCTGCTGCCCACAATGCCACTCCTCCCCCGGATGGTCCCAAGATGAAACCCATATGAGATGCCTCCCATTGATGATGCTATGTTCTATGGATATGATTACCAAGGGCAGTTCCCTCCTCACTTTGGTTCGGGTGGATCCTCTAGTGCCCCTCAACATGTTGAAGATGATGATGGGATTGAAGCAAATTACGATCCCAACTCCAATCGCAACATTGTGTTCAGAATATGCCCTAGAGGCAAACATGTATGATGATATTCCCCAATGTATTCATAAAGTTATTAAGTTTTCTTAGCATGGACATCAGATATATATATCATTGAATATGTGATTCAGTTGTGGAACTTTATATTCATGATTGTTCATACTAGATGTCCTTGGTCGTTGAGGTTGTGCTGGATACACAACTTAGACGAATGTGAAAGTCGGCTGATGACACGGTTCCACTTGCCATGTGCATGGTGATGCTATTCTGACTTACAGTGATTCGGCTAAAGAGTTTAGCAAATCAGACTAACCCACAGATGAGATGCAACAAGCATGTTGTCATTTGCAGTCTCAAGCAATGGATTCCTTTGACCTGAGGTGATTGCATGATCCGAGTTGTGGATCGCCAACTTAGGGTCTATCAAATACTGTTCCGTAAATGGGTAGTTATAAAGGAAGAGTTCGGGTTGGTTGTGAATCAAGCGACACGACATGGATTACCAAGATAGGATTTGCCCCTCCGTAATGGAGAGATATACTCAGGGCCCTCTCGTGTGATATGGTTCGGAAGCATGGCCATGCATGACTTGGTTAAGTGTTAACCAAAGAGTCAGACTAAACGTTAGTCCAGTGAATCGTGTATCACGAAACGAGAAGAGAGAGTAGAGCTATTAAAGGGATGGCAACAACTCGCCTATAGCTTAACAAGATATATCGTGAGGCAAAGGGACTTGGACGAAAGTCACATTGAGAAAGGTTTGTCTTATGACTTTATGACGCTTGAGAGTTGGCACGTCTTGCTAGAGGCCGCTAGAGGCTATCGACTCGGAGTGGTGACTCGTGTCGTGTCTAGGTGTACGTGAACCTATAGGGTCATATACTTAAGGGTAAGGAGCCCATGTGGAGATTGGGATACGACCTAGATGGGACTCAAGTGTTGAGCCCAGCTAGAGTGTATATAAGTGGAGTAAAAAGGGATAGTCTCTAACCTAGCTGTCACTTTCTCCCCTCCAACTTCGGGCTAGACAGTATCTAGTAGTCCTCTGCCTGGAGCTCCTCCCTGTACGCGTGGATATCGGTAGAGGCGTTGCACGTGTGGCGCTGGAGACGAAGGAGTTCGTGGGGTTCTGGACATGATGTACAAGGGGTCGTTCGGCACGGCATCAACTGACATGCTTCATCAACAATCCGCACTTGTGCATCTAGTGGTAAATATCGTCGCCTTTCACCTGAGCTAGCTCTTGGGAGCACCGCGTAGGGGATTTTTTTTGTTTATCTCTGCGTGGCCCAACACATTGACTATGGGTTTTTCTAGTTGGGCTACGCTAGCATCTCCTACTAGTTTTCTTCCTTTTTGGTGTTTTGATGCCAATGGGGGAGAAGAGAGTAGAGTTTTATTAGATATCTATGGGTTCCTTGCTAGGTTTCGCTGTTAGCACAATGCCTTGCTCACATTTGGTTCTTTGTGGCATTGTGCTCCCCCTTGCTATTTTTTGTTCGAAACTTGCTTCTTAAATTTGTGCATGGACAAATTTGTGCAATGTGGTGAACCTTGGATATCTTTCATATGCACTATACCTATGTGTATTATCATTTGTTGCCTAACCTTATCTAGATATCCATGTTTTATATCTTGTCCTAGTATGCTTGTTTCCTAAACATATTGAGGAGATTTCCATAACTCTATATTGATGCACCTTGCATTCAAAAGAAAATTCATCCAGGTGCAAACTTTTGTGGGGGAGATTGCCCTATATATTATTTGGAAACATTTGTTTAAACCTTATCACAATATCCTTGAGAATTCTAGCTTGGTTTGTCATCGTTAACCAAAAAGGAGATATTTTAAGGGTATTTTACCCTCAAAGATTTTTTGTTAATAATGACACCGAAGTTAGTTGCGGACTAATGTTGGCATCTAGTGTCTTCCATAGGTTTTAGTCCGATGGTGTGTTCGAATATCATTGGAGACTCCCCCGTTTCTAAAGGGAGACAAGTGCCGAAGTTTTGCTTTTTTTACTTTGTCTGAGTCAATAGGAAATGTTGCACTATTAATAAGGGTGTTCTCGATGAGATTTATGGGGATGTTCTCTAAGACAAATACACATCCTACCTCATATATTTTCCATCACATGTAAAGAGAGGAGAGCGAGAAATCTGCTTTTGAGCTTTTCTGGCAATCTCGTTCCCTAGCCCAGTCTGATCGGTCGCCACACTGGACATGTTGGTGCCAGCACCGGTGCACCGGAATGTGCACCTACTAGCCTAGTTTAACTGCTAAGTCTATACCAAACGGGTATACTGACACATTTCGGTATGTGGGCCAGTGGACTAGTTTGGAACTAGGGGGTCCGGTATGTGACAGTCTTAAGACCGGGATGCTCACAGAGTTGCCTCTAAACGACTAGATTTCGCCCTGAGCTATAAATACCCCTTCTTCCACCTTAAGGATGTTAAGTCAATCATTCGTTTTCATTCTTTGAGCTCTCTCTCACTCCATTATTGAAACATCAAAGCTTGAGGATCTCCCATTCTACCCAACCAAAGCCAAATCCCATTGGTAGAAAGCAACATGAGGTCCCGATCTATGTTTTCACCAAGCCATATTTCATTCCCCCTTGAGTTCATTGAGTTTTCTTGTTACTCTTTGGTTCGTGGAAAACCCTAGGAGGTTAGGGTCGCCCGGAGGCTTTCGGCTTGTGATTTGCCTTGTGGAAAGTTTGTGAGGGTTTGGAGACTACCTTAAAGTCTAACACGAGTAAGTGAGCTATTCCTTCGTGGGATAGGCTCTGAGAAGAAGGTGAGACTTCGTGGTGTTGGGGTATCCTTTGCGGGACCTCACGCCTCTCCAACGTGACGTACCTTCCCCCAAGGAAGGGAACATGAGAATACATCTTCGACTCCGCGTGCTTTGGTTATTCCTAACTGGTCTCTTTACTTGTGTTGTTTATTTTGTGATAGCTTTCGTGCTTGAAGTATATTATCATCATCTAGGTTACTTCACCTAGTTTGCATTTAGGCACACTTATATCCGCAAAGTTTAAAACTTGCAAAAAATTATAAAGAATTTTGTAGAAACCTCATTACCCTCCTCTAGGTTAGCCACCTATATCCTTTCACTAATTAATCTATAACAATATCACCATAGCTAAACAAACCCTAGGACAACAACAATGACCTTAACTCAGACGAAACTGAACTTAAATTCAGTTAACACTAAAATCTAGGGAATATCACTGCATGTTCTTGTTTACTAACATCACCTAAACACAACAGTATCCACCATTAGCCTATATTAACACTTAGAATACCTAAACTGCACTAATTAGACATTTAGAATCACTAGTTCATCATCGACAGTAAGAACCCTAGAATTAGACACATGAATTGAACTAGAACTAGAGACAATAGTAGAAATTGAGATAGTAGAGGAATCTTACCTTGATCGTAACATTAGCCAAGATCAACCGACGATCGGAGACGAAGATGACACGACGGAACATGGAGCACTCACCCGAGAGCGCATTTTTAGACACACCAGCAGAAGAGAGACGTTAAGGAAGTACTCCACTACTAGCGCGAGGCCAGAGAAATGTCAGAGCATGACAAAACCACCATCACCAAACCCTAGGGCTGCGAGCGATAGAGGGAGATCAAGGGAGATGAATATTTTGGTTAGAAATGTAGAACGGGGTGAGGAGAGTAGACTGAGTGCTAGAGGAGGTGGCGAAGATGACAAGAATCGACCGGCGATGGTGAGGGTGGCGTCAGGGTCGTAGAAGCTTGAGTGAGTGCGTGCATGTGTGTGTGTGCGTGTGTGTGGGTGTGGGTGTGTGTGCGTGTGTGCGTGAGAGAGATGGACTGGGGCAAAGATGGTCGTAGAAGGCCAGAAGAAGATCAACGACAAGGAGCGGAGATGGCTGTCGGCGAGTACGTTGGAGCTAGCGAGGGAGGACGAGCGGGAGGGAGTTGCGTGTGTAGGGTTTGGATATGGCCTACAACGGGCCGATTTGATTACGGATTTGTTAGTTCTCAGGCGGCTGAGAACTTCTTAGTTCTCAGTCACTTGTTTCACCGTTCGTTTTACCTCGTGATTTGTGCAAAGTGAGACTTACACATGAGTTGTAAGTAGGGTGTAACTAAGAATTTAATGAGTTGCAACTAGATTACAACTGAGAATTAGTACAATTCTTATAAGTTGCAACTAGGTTGCAACTGAGAATTAGCACAAATAGTACGATGACATCAGCGACTTAGACATAAGAAGTTCTTGTGAGATCTAGGCACTCCCATTTGATTAAATCTTTTAGCCGCATAGTTAGGGCTAATTACTACTTTACCCCTTATTGAGTTTGGTGGGGTTGTAGTACTACCCCTGCGTATGCCAATGTGTAGTACCATAAGCAAATCCCTATGTTTATTAGTACAGCTTGTATAATGATCCCTCCGCATAAAACTATGCTTATACAAACTTTATCCACGGGCAATGGTTATTTCGTCTCAGCGGGCTGGAGGCGAACCGTTTAAAGGAAGAACAGTTGACTGAATTGGTGGTGCTGCAGAAGCAGGTGTCCACGCCACGCGAGACCATGCCAATGCCATGCTTGCTCGCACCAAATGGAAGGGGGACAAACCGGAGGCACTGGTCCAGCCATCTCTCTCACCACACCCCGCTTCGTTTCACCACCTGAGCCCAGCACCTCTACCACATCCAACGTACCTTTCCACTGTGGAGTACGTCCAGAGCACGGGCGGAGCCGAGACCACGCCTCGCTCCATTAATGACACGCGCGGCCAAAGCCTTTGACTCCGCCACCGGAGACAGCGACGGGCTGGCCGGAGAGACGACAGACGGGGAGCGAGACGCGAGAGCAACAGTGGCTGCCAGCGTATGTACGCGCGCACGCATCTCTACCTCGACGAGTGGGCGCGCCAGACGACAGTGTATCCCCGCGCGCAGGATTCTCCTGCCAAATCATGTCACCTAGCCCAGCCCAGCCTCGTTGGTTCTTGCTCCGATTTACTCCTCCGCGCCTCGCTTTTTTTCCCTTGTTTGGCCACGCACGCAGAGCCTACGTAGCTAGCTATACCGAGTAGCTAGGCCTGCGCCTGTCACCGATGCAACGGGGTGATGTACTGATGTGGATATGCATGGACAGGTTTACAGCTCGCTCAATGCTCTGCGCGCAGCGCCATCAAGGTACGTATATCTCCGCACGTATCGCTAGGAGAGTAGACTTGCGAACGTACGTACGTACAGCAAGGAGATCTGAAGAGTTGACCAGTGTCTGCTCACTCTGTACGTACCCAACGCACAGCACAGGGATACATCATCTCGTCCACAACGTAGTAACCATACTTGTGCACTTTTACAGTACAGATCGGAGTAAAATCTTGGAAGGTTTGTTTCATTGCGCGTGTGTAGACTTCGCCTGGCTATGCAATGCAATGCGGTGTGCCTGGGTCGGTTTTAATGCGTGTGTGAGCAGCGATGAGCTCACGTAACGCGACGTAGGGCAGGGGCATGCAGCGCTAGCTACTTCGCCACTCCGAAGCAAGCCTAGCTCAGAGTTCTATCCTGGGGAGCAGTGTAGTACACTACTCCTAAGTCCTAACTACTCGAATCAAATCACATTAGTAGATTAGACCAGGCTACACGCAGCTGCACTGCAGCGCTGGGCTTGGGTCATGCTCGCGTCAAATCAATTGACTGTGCTAGGAGTATAGCGAATTTACCGTTGAAGAAAAAGAGAAGGGGAATAAAATCTCTGCTCACAGTAAAATAACTAGTGCCGGCAGAGTAGATGGCTTTTACGCAGATGGCCAGGAATGAGCCCATGCTCGTGCCCCGGTTTTGTCGAGCAGGAACCGCAAGGAAACAAGACCAATTTATTCCGCGGTTTTGGACCCTTCGTTGCGCGCTGCATCCAGGGAACAAGGAATTTCATGCCACCCCATGCATGCAACGATAGCTGGTAGTACTACTGTTTTCTACTGCTGTCCTTTGTGCATTGCGTCCGGGATGTAAACAAGAATTGTTATTTTTAGAATAATAAACAAGAATTATAACGTAATGTTTTTGTTCACTAAGTAGGTGGTAAAATGGGCAAGTGGCCAGAGAACAATGACACTTTCAAAAAATTCCACTTTCTACGTGGATGAAAGGGGGATCAAAAGGAGGAAAGATCAAAGCAGCAAAAGGCAGCCACCACAAGATTCACAAGGTCTGAGCAGCAAGATTTCGCTACCGCTGCAATATTCCTCCTACTAGCACATTGAAGGGGTGGGGTGTGACAGCGAGCCAAGCTTGCAGCAGCAGCAGCCATATGCCTAAACTTTGAATAAGGCATGCAGAAGGCACTCTCGAGGAACGCAGCTGTGTGAACTCAAAGAGGCATGCAGCTGGAGCAACTGACCCAAGCCTACAGCCCTACCCACTTTTACTTACCTGCCCTCTTGCTCCCTACCCCGTGGTTTGCCTCCTAGTAGAAGCAAAGTTGCCATAAAAGTTGTGTGGAAAAGTTGGCTGCCACGCTCTGCCGCGGAGGCGCGGAGGCGGAGCTCATCTCCTCGTGGAGAACAGTAGTGCAGTGGAGAGCTGGAGGCTGCTTCGACTGCGACCGGGTAATCCAGATTCCTTTTGTTTCTCTAGAAGTGTCTTTCTCTAGGAGAGCTCCGGTGCTCACTTTATTTAAAAATATTTAAAAACCATATTTATAACTTTCTAAAAAATCTAAAAAAAAATCTCGAAATTGTCAATATCGTATCCTATAAATATGGAAAATCATAAAGAATTTCTTTATGCTGTGGGCTACACAAAAATAACAAAATCTAATAAAATTTGAAGATGTAAAACTATATATAGTCAGATCCACACTATCATTTTTGTGTAACTCATAAAACAAAGTATTTTAAATTGGTGTATTGCACGTTTGTATGATAAATCATTGATTACATCCGGCATTTTCTTTTGAAACTCAAAATATGATTTTTCGATTTTTTTTCTTAAATTAGGATCACTCGTTCCCATATGCACCAAATCTTCAATCTTCGTTCTCTTAAAACTTATAAGAGCTTTTGCTTAAATGAACTAAAATAGGAACGGAGACTTTTGGCTTCCAAACTCTAGTGCTCCTGTAATTTTATAAAAATTGAAAACATATTTGTGAGTTTAAAAAAATTGAAAAAAATATCCAGAGGTAGCCAATGACATATCCCTAAAATGTGTAAAATATCAATTGAAAATACCTTGTATGTTGAAATACAAAAAATGACAAAAAATATAGATCTGTGCATACATATTATACACCTCATTTTAACCAGATTTTGACATTTCTGTGCATCCCATAATACAAAAAATTCGGTGTTAGCATTTTGCATACTTGTCGGATACAACATTGTCTAAGTCTAGATTTATTTTTAGTTTTTTTAACTTTTAAATATGATTTGTGAATTTTTGAAAATGAAGGGTGCACTTGGGAGTCAAAGACAGTTTTCGCTGACATTAGAGGTTCGAACATTTGTACATGTAGTGAAATTACGGTGTCACTAGTACGTCGAACTGAAATTAGAGCATCTTCGGCCGTGTACCCCCCAACGACGTCCGACAGAAGCGCCGGATAGGTCTCATGGGGGACGTTGTCATGCCCTGTCACGTGTGGGGCACCCCTGTTTCCGGTCGCTTAACCCAAACATCGTCCCAAACATGATTTTTGTTTCTATTTCAACACTTCTAGTATTTGAACATACAAACCATACATATGTTTTACAACAATTTGCATACATT
Organism: Avena sativa; assembly: GCA_916181665.1. Lineage (NCBI taxonomy): Eukaryota > Viridiplantae > Streptophyta > Magnoliopsida > Poales > Poaceae > Avena > Avena sativa. The sequence goes on along the minus strand of OV702287.1, from coordinate 522,843,844 downwards.
CAGTCAATACAAATAAATTAAATCCAATAACTTCAAAAAAACAAATAAATCAAGCCTTGAGCACGGTTGACTATCCACTGATCCTCTACGATGCTCTACGAGATCATTCTACAGTTGCTCATGGTCATCGGGGTCATGGCTTTCTCCATGCATGGCTAGAAAACAACGAAATTCATGGGCACTTGGTAATCAATATGGGCAAGAGGACCATGACACTGGTAGGGGGCGACATCCATCATTGGAGTCCTGCGGTCATTCTCCATGAGCATGTTGTGCATGATCACGTAGCCATTCATCACCTACCTATTAAAAATGTTCCCTAGAGGCAATAACAAAGTTGTTATTACAATATTTCCTTGTTCAAGATAAATGTTTATTCTCCATGCTATAATTGTATTAAACAAAAACTAAATACATGTGTGGATAGATAAACAATATTGTTTCCCTGCTAAGCCTCTACTAGACTATCTCATTGATTAAATGATGATTAAGATTTCCTAGCCATGGACATATAATGTCATTTGATAACAAGGTTATATCATTAGGAGAATGATGTGATGAACAGATCCAACCTAAACATAGCAATATGATTGTATCACTAAGTTTGATTGATGTACTTTTCTCAATGTCAAGTATCGTTTCCTTAGACCATGAGATTGTGTTACTCCCAGATACCGGAGGAATACTTTGTGGGCATCAAACGTCACATGGTGAATGGGTGATTATAAAGATGGCTTTCAGGTATCTCCGATGGTACTTTTTTGGTTGCATGAATTAAGACTGAGATTTGTCCCTCCAAGTGACAGGGGATATCTCTAGGCCCTCTCAATAGTGTAGCATCCTAAAGTTTGCAAGCATGTGACTAATGTCTTTAGTCATGGGGGTCCTACATCATGAAACGAGTAAAGAGAACTTGCTACGAGATTATACTAGGTATAGCGATACCGACTATCGAATCTGGGCAAGTAATATATCACAAGACAAAGTAAATTGGATATCGGATTAATTGAATCCTCAACATCATGGTTCAAAAGACTAGAGATCTACATTGAGTGTGTGGAAACCATTATGGGAATCCATGGTCCTCCTATTGGTTGTTAATTGAAGAGGTGTATTTATCATGTCAGCATATTCTTGGACCCGTAGGGTTGGACGCTTAACGCTCGGAGTCGCTATGGTTTAGATGAAATAATTAGATGGTATGATCAAATTATGATTTGGAGTCTCTTACGGGATCCGGAAATCAAGAGGACTTCATAATGGTCCAGAGATAAATAAAAATAAATACGAAATCCATTTTGGTGTTTCAAAAAAAGTTTTCTCTTTCCCGGTATTGTATCAGAAAGTTCTTTAGGTCTATCTATGGGGCTCAGCTATGAGGTGGGGCCACATGCACCTAAAAAGTGGGGCACCCCGGCCTATTAGGACAGGGTGCCATGACCCTCATGGCCCATGCGGCTAAGGGAGGGACAAGCCCTAGGCGCCATATGGGAGGGGATCGACTTGGGGGAGGGGTTTCCCCCTCCGAAGCCACTAGCCCTAGATGGGTTGGAGGAGGGGCAAAGTATACTCCCACATGCCTATATAAGGAGGAGGAGAGGATGGGGAGAAGAACCTCTTGTTCGCCTCTGCTTCCCATCTCTCTCCCTCCACACTCCTCCCTTTTGTGTGTTTGAGTAGCGAAGCTCAGCTGGAATCTTACACCATACACTACCACGTTGTCGTCACGCTGTGGGGATCTCATCGAGCACTCTCCCTCATCTTGTTGGATCAAGAAGAGGAGGAGACGACTCTCGAGATGAACGTGTGCAAGCCTTGGAGGTGCCGCTCGTGTGGTACTTCATTGAATGGATCTGACGTGTGTACATATACATCAACCACATTCTTTGAGATTATTAAACACTTTGGATCTTCGAGGGTAAGTAGGTCTGATCCAACTCCTGTTAATAGCATCTCGTAGATATGATCTAGTTGGGTTTCTTTTGCTCTTCCATAGGAATTTTTTATTTTCCATGTTGCGAACCTTTCAGTGGTATCAGAGTCTCGATCTACGCGTAGATGCTTTGTACGGGTAAAACACAATTTTGGTATGTGAGTCGATGTTCTTGTTGCTACCCTCCCACTTGTAATTCTGTTTTCATGGGATAGTTTGATAAAGCGGCCCAGACCAAGCTTACTTGTCCATGTACAAGAGACTGGTTATGCGCTTGACATGCAACTTATATTACATAAGAAGCTGGCGGGTGTCTGTCTCTCTTACTATATTTGAAAATAGATTTGCAACAGTGGTCCCGGAAAGGTTAAAAGGCAACTAGTATATCAGCATTGTGGCTTTGCGTAGGTAAGAAATGTTCTTATTTGTTGCCCATACAAGCCACATAAAATTTGAAAGAACAAAGTAGATGACGACTAATTTGTATTTGAAGAGCATGTGATGCGGTATGGCCAAAGTTGTGGTGAGCTATATATGTAATGTATGCAATGATCATGTTTTGTAATCTTTCATAACTAGCATGTCAATGGGTATGGAAACCAGAACGAGCCATATGGTTGTGTCTTTATTGTATATGATCTACGTGTCAAGTTTAATGCCATGTAATTGCTTTACTTTATCTCTATGAGTTAGCTACAGTTTTAGTTGCAACATATGATGGAGCCAACATGTGCGGTGCCACGGACCGTGGTGCCATGCTGGTAGAGATGGAGATCATGTCGACGCTTCGGAGATGGAGATCAAAGGCAAAATAAGAAAAGGCTACCATATCACATTATCCATGCATGTGATGTTTATCCTTTTATGCATCTTATATTTTGCTTATGATTTGATCACGATGGTATTACAATAAGATGACCCCTCACACTTAATATCTAGAAAATAATGTGTTCTCCCTTAGTATGCACTATTGCGAAAGATCATCGTTTTGAAGCACCACGTGATAACCGAGTGTTATAATCTCTATGATCAAATACAACAGGTGTAAGCTATTTTTACACATGCATAAATAATTTGGTTCACTTAACGAGCCTAGCATTTACAGACATGGTCTCAGAACATAATAAACCAAAAGGTTAAAGATGAGTCATATGGATAATATGATCAAGATGGTGATGTTCACCATTGAAACTACATCATCTCACGTGCTGATCAGACTTGGTGTAGTGGATTTGGATCATATATCACTAAACAACTATGAGGGATATTGAATTTAGTGGGAGTTCATTAGTAATATGATTAAACTTGAACCATTATCATGAACTAATAATCTATGTGAATTTGCATAGTTCATTGTAGTTATTAGCATATGTTAACTACCTTGCACTTAACTTTTATTTGAGATAATAGAATTATACAGTTCTGAGTATTTACTTTACGGACTTGTACCTTAATGTGTTTGTGCCAAATTTAAATATAAGTTCATAATACAAACTTTCAGGAAATCTCACTTACTCCATATGGTTTAATAAGTTGTATTAATCCAAGAGTAAGGATTCCAAGGTTAGTATCTAAAGATGATGCTTGCCTCCATGATATTTGATATTCAAAAGTTTTTTTGGTATCAAGGTTATCTAAGAGTTTGAAGAATTGTTAATAGAAATCATCATGTGTGAAAGGTACTCTAATATCTGAAACACTCTTTGGTTGCAATATCATAAAGTGTAGTTTAGTCACAAACAAATTCTCATATTGTATGTGTATTTGTGAATGATGGCGACGCTAGGCGTCCCAATCAGCCAGTAGGTTTCGAAACTAATATTATACTAACATTCGTCCTTATGAACTATAGTAGTTTCAGCATGAATTATGTCATGATAGGATGAATGAAAGGTATAGGGAAAATATTTACTATACTCATAGATCACTAAGAATGGAATCCGGAAGAACACAAATCATGTGATGATAGTGATCCACTTCCAAGTATGAATTCAAGGGTATTAGTATTTGACTAACACACTTGGGATTATGTGTCATGTAATTGGTGACACTATTGATGTTGATAGATTCTTCGAAAAGAGAAGAAATCATTGAAAAAGGATTTGCAACGTATTTGGCAGAATAGAAAAATAGTGGAAATGTCCATCTTAAGTATATAGAAGATATACATGTTAAGGATGCATTCTTTGCTTGTTAAACAATGTAATTATTTGGTATTAGATACTGGATTAGTTGGTATGAAGCATCATATAAAGCAACTCAATGCAAGAAATAAAATTGCCTAAGTAACTAGCAAGAGAATATGATGATGATTCTTACTAAAAACAAATAAAATGTTATTGTGTTTGTCATCTGCATCAAAGACCTAGCCATGAAGATTTATTTCAATAATTTTTATTCTATTCCGGTATTATGAGAACAATTGTTGTTAAAAGGATTACTGTATTTCAAAAATGATGGATGAATTATTATAAATCTTGTTGGTGAAATAACATCCATCACAGTGATGCTAAGCGTTGCAAGACAAATGATTAGAATTTCACTTATTTGTGACACCACAATTTAGGTTATATTGGAAAGAAAGACATGACGAAACTCCATGTTGATGGACTCTTGAAGTCATTTGTTTTTGAATAAATTGATGCTTATAAGACTTTTCTAAACATGAATGGAACTCCGTTCATGGGCTAAATCAGAACGGGTGGTTAACTTATTGAAGATCATACGTGTAGATGTAGATGTATGTAGTCCATTATGTGAAACCGTGTGTGGGGGTCATTCTACTTTGTATACTTTCACCGAGGACTTGAGTAGATGTATGAGTATATCTATTTAGTGAGAAATAAGTATGAAACATTTAAGAAATGTTCAAACGTTTCAGTATGAAGTGTAAATCACTATAACAATAAAATCAAGTATTTATGATTGGATTGTAAAGGAAGACATTTGATTTTCAAATTTAGCAAACATCTAAGAGTTGGGAAAGTATTTCATAGACTTGCATTTCCCAAAACACCATAGGAGTGGAATGTGTGAGAAATGTAAGCGAACCTAGTTGGACTTGGTAAGATCAAAGGTAAACCACATTATATTTCAAAGATTATACTTTAACAACTACCGTTTTTACACTAAAAAGAGCACCATAATAATGCGTTGAAATGACACCATATTATGGCATGGGATAAATACGAGGTTTCCTTTTCTTAAATTTTGGTATGCAAGGCATATGTAAAAGTTTTACAACCAAAGTCAGGTAAGCACGTCTTTGTAGGTTATCCCAAAGAACTGTTGGGTATTCCTTCACCATAACAATAAAGACAAAAGTGTTTGTCACTAAAAACAATAAGTTCCTTGAGAAGGATTTTTTACGAAAGTTAAGTGGGCGGATACTAGAAATTTGATAAGGTTTTCAAACTTGAGCGACATGTGCTAAGTAGTACAACACTAGAAAGTTTTCTGGAGGTGGACATAGTGCACATGGCTCCCGTTCCTACAAATATTGTAGTCCTGGAGATCTAAGTTTATATTAAACCACGTGGGTCAGATATAGTAATCAAAAAGCAAGATTTGAGGACAAAGAATTATTGTTGGGTAATAATGAACCGAGTGCGTATGAAGAAGCTATGATGAGCCTTAACTTATTTAAATGGCTTCACGCCATAAAATCCATAATAGTGTCAATGTATGAAAGTCAAGTTGTGAATTTGGTAGACCCTTCGGAGCGATGTTTTAGTCTATACAGATTATTGTAGAAATCACTCCATATTTCAATTTTGAGATATGGTAGTTGAAAAAACAAAACAACGTTCTTTTAATAGAATGGATACCTAGGACATGTCCAAAACATGGTCAAAAGAGTTTTGTTAATTCAAAGGATGATAAAAGTCATTCAAGCTTCAATGGTGGAAGTAAGCCTCGTGGAGTTGGAATCTTCACCGCGATAAAATTATTAAAGAGTTTAATTTCACCAGAAATGGTGAAGATGCTTGTAGATATATAGGAGAAAGTAACTTAGAGCGCTGACACATATTTCTAATAATTTATATAGAATACATTTTGTTGATTGAAAGTAATGTATCTTTTCTTGACACAATTATGATTTCATTAAAATTAGATTTTTGATGAAAGACTTAGGCAAAACTGGAATATTATAGATCAAGGTTTATATAGATAGATTGAAGTGCTAATGTGGTTATGCCAAAGTACATAGATGAAATACTGAATCAGGTCAATGTGGAAGCGACAACATTTTTTTTGGTCACATGGAAAGGGTTCAAGCAAGAGTCGAGTGTTCTGACACTTGATGAGTGAAACTGCATGAGGAATCTTATAAATCATGTATACCATGATATGAACATATCCAGATATGTTCTATGACATAAAAAGTTGTGGGCATATACCAGAGTGATTTATATGATGATGATTTGACAATAGTAAGAATATTCTTATGTACTTTAAAAAAACTAAGAATATATTGTGTATATAGAAGTGACAAACGGTCCACTAAAAATTATTACAGTGTTGCTTTTTTGTCACATATACAAACAAATGTTATCCAAAATTTAAGTTATGTGTTTTTCAGGAAACGGTGGCACAATGAAATGGAAGAAAGTTCCATGATGAATTTGGATGAGTTCTAAAGTTATAAGATTGTGACGAATACTACAGCGAAGACTGAGTATATGACTGCTCTAGTAGCAGCAGAAGGAGGGCATTTGTGTCATGGAGTTTGTTATCAAACTAGGTGCATTTTCAAGCGGGTTGTACTATGAAGATATGTTATACGATAATAGAGTCAACACTGTTTTAGATAACGAATAAGGTCTTACATAAGTATAAATTTATACAATGCCATCTCATTTGAAAATGAGTAATACGTAGTGACACAAATACATGCAAATGCACACAGACCTGAAAGTATCAGACCTGATGATTGTGTTTACCACATGCAATGCGTATGAACAACATCGGAATGCCAGAGGTGTCAAAATACGCAAACTTTGACTAGATTATTGACTGTAGTGCAAGTGAGAGACTATTAGAGATATGAATTAGAGGAAATAATAAATTTGTTATTACCATATTGCCTTGTTCATTATAATTGTTTATTCTCCATGTTATAATTGTATTAACTGGAAACTAAATACATGTGTGGATGGATAAACAACACCGTGTCCCTAGTAAGCCTCTACTAGACTAGTTTGTTGATTAATGATGGTTAAGGTTTCCTAACCGTGGACATATAACTTCATTTGATAAGGAGTCATATCATTAGGGGAATGATGTGATGGACAGACCCAACCTAAGCATAATAATATGATCGTGTCACTAGGTTTGATTATCGTAGCTTTCTCAGTGTCAAGTATTATTCCCTTAGACCATGAGATTGTGTTACTCCCTGGTATTAAATGATTACTTTGTGGACATTAAACATCACTTCATGAATGGGTGATTATAAAGATGGATTTCACGTATCTCTAATGATACTTGGTGGGTTGCTGATACGTCCAAAACGTATCTACTTTTTTGAACAGTTTTGCTATTGTTTTTCCTCTAAACTTGTGTGATTTGGATACAACTAACACGGACTGACGCTGTTTTCAGCAGAATTACCTTGGTGTCTAGTTTTTGTGCAGAAAATCAACTATCGGGAAAAATCCCGAAAAATATGCCAAAAATCCTATTTCACCAGAAGACTCACGGAGCCAGAAGATGAGACGGAGTAGGGCCACGAGGGGCCCACACCACCTGGCCGCACGGGCCAGGCCAGGCAGCGCCTTGGGGTGGTGTGGCCACCTCGGCTGCTCCCTCGGCCTCCCTCTTCGCCTATAAGTTGCCTCTTCCAGAAAGAGTTCCGCTCCGCCGCCACCACCAGATTCCGCGATTCGGAACCAGAAACTCCGTTCCAGCACCCTACCGGGACGGGGAATTGGAGGAGATCATCGCCATCATCATCACCATCGCTTCTCCATCGACCATCCATGTTTTCCCCATCTATGAGTGGGTAAATCCCCCGCTTTAGGCTATGGGAATGGTAGGGATTGGATGAGATCGTTCATGTAATGGCATCGGATTTTTAGGGCATGGTGCCTAGTATCTACTATTAGTGCTTTTTGACTTTGTTGCAACTTGTTATGCTTAATGCTTGTCACTAGGGCCCGAGTGCCATGATTTAAGATCTAAACATGTTATTGATTCATTATGATAGTATTGTTTATGGTCTTACCTGCAAGTTGTATACACACGTTGTTGTCCGGAACCAAAGGCCCCGATCTGACAAAAATCGGGATAACCGGAGGGAATGGCTTTGATGTGAGGATCACATGTGTGTCACGGAGTGTTAATGCTTTGCTCCGGTGCTCTATTAAAAGGAGCACCTTAATTGTCAGTAGTTCCCTTGAGGCCCCGCTGCAAATGGGCTGGTAGGACAAAAGATGTTGTGCAAGTTCTCACTGCGAGCACGTATAACTATATATGGAACACATGCCTATGATTATTTAGTACTTGGATGCTTTATCTTATTTATCTGCAAATGCCCTATGTTTCGATTGCCATGTGAATTGTCTTGTCCATGCAACGCCCGTCCATCCATCCCTATGCCTACCGTGCCCTAATCCTACCGTTTACTGCAATTATTATTACCGTCTTTACTTTTACTACTGCTGTTACTTTACTATTGCTACTACAATACTGTTGATACTGATAAACTGCTGTGAGCAAGATTGTTTCTAGGTGCAGCTGAATTGACAACTCAGTTGTTAAGGCTTATAAATATTCTTTGGCTCCCCTTGTGTCGAATAAATAAATTGGGTTTCACTTCCCTCAAAAATACTGTGATACACCCCCTATACTTGTGGGTCATCAAGACTATTTTCTGGCGCCGTTGCCGGGGAGCATAGCTTTATTTATCAAGTCCACTTGGAATCATTATTGTTCGCTGCTATCCATCCATCATGGGTAAGTCTCGTGATGGCAAAGTCCCTATTTTACCATCCACTACAAGAAGAGGTACGGTTCTGAACACCTCTAGTGCTCTTGATTCACCGTCTATTATGAGTAAGCTCCTTACACCACCACATACACGTGCTACACACACTGCTACTACTGCTGAATCTGAAACTTCTGATACTTATGATGCTACTTCTACTATGCTTGATAAGAGTGGTCCATTAGGTCCTTTCCTAGATGCTACGATTGCTAGAACTATAGCTGGAAATACTAAAACTCCTAATGAAGACACTACTACACCTGTTAGTTCACCTGAGTCTAGAGAAAGCTATGATATTGAAGACGGTTATATTGAGATGACCGATGAATTTATTAAAGAATGTCAAAACACCCATGATAGGAGTGCTGCTAAGAGTCTCCTTAAGAGGCATACCATTAAACTCAAATTGGATCCTAATGCTAAGTTTGCCGCTTCTCCCATAAACATTAAAGTTAAAGATTATGATTTCTCTCTTGATCTATCTTACATAGCTATTGTTGAGAAAGAACCTTTTTGTGGGACTAAGAATGAAAGTGCGGTAGCACATATGACTGAGATTTCTACCATGAGTGGCCTGTTTTCTGATGATATTAAGATGCGCACCTACTTTGTTGCTAAGATTTCCCCTTTTCACTAAAAGGAGAAGCTAAAACTTGGTTTAATAATTTACCTCCTAGATCAATTGATAGCCCTGATTGCTTGATTAGTACTTTCTTGCAGAAATATTTTCCTCCTAGTGCTAGACATGCTATTTTGCAGGAACTTTTTGATTTTAAACAGGGAGAAAAAGAGATATTGCCTGAATCATGGGCAAGGTTTTGTGCTTTGATTCATGCACAGGCTGGATGTCCATTACCTAAGAATGATCTTCTTGATATATTTTATAATGGACTGACTGAAGAATCTAGGACATACCTAGATAGTTATGCTGATTGTGTTTTCAGGAATAGGACTCCCAAGGAAGCTGAGAAATTAATGGCTAAAATAAGCAAGAATTATGAATATTGGACTCCTCCTGAACTAGCTATACCTGAGACAACTATACCTGAACCAACTATTCTTGCGCCTATACCAACATCTAAGAAGAGGGGAGTTATTGAACTAAATGATGAAGTGATGAAGGAAGCTAAGAAATGTCTTAAGGAGAAGGGAATTAAAGCTGCAGATGTCAAGAACTTACCTCCTATAGAAGAATTATGTAAGCCAAATCCCCATTCACCCACTATTGAGGTACACTCTCTCCAACACTTTGATGAAGGTGATATCCCTTACTCTAAACCTCATGATCAATGCCTAGAAGAATTCGATATTTTTATTGTTAAGCAAGATAATTTTAATAAAAGGGTGCAAAATCATCTAATGTAAAACTCTAGAGCAATTGTTGAGTTGAAGGATATTGTGGAAAGAACCTCTAATGATGTTAAAATGCTTGTTAAACATTTTCAAATGGTTCAAACTCAAATAGATCAACTTATTAAAGAAAAACATGCTTATGAAATTAGAACTAGAAGTGGTGCTGCTACCCAGGATCCTCTATATCCTGAGGGGCATCGTAAAAGAATCGAGCAGGATTCTCAACAAGCTGAAAATAGTGGTACTACTCGTAAGAAAAGAAAAAAGAAACATAAAACTATTATAGAACCCTCTGAACCTGCTAAAGATCCTAATAGTATATCTGTCTCTGATGCTGAAACCGAAAGTGGTAATGAATAAAATGATGTTCCTGATAAAGAAAAAGTTGAAGAAGAACCTAAAAATCACACTAAGAATACTAAATACACTAAAGATTTTGTTGCTAAGAAACATGGTAGTGAAAGAGAGCCTTGGGTCCAAAAAGCTATGTCTTTCCCTGATAAGAAACACAAGTCAAAGGAGGATGAACACTATAACAAGTTTTGTGAGTGGATGAAACCTTTATTCTTGCAAATTCCTTTGACTGATGCTATTAAATTGCCTCCTTATTCAAAGTATATGAAGGATATTGTCTCGAATAAAAGGAAGATCCCTAATGAAGAAATTTCTACTTTGCTTGCTAATTATTCCTTTAGTGGTAAGGTTCTAAAGAAACTTGGAGACCCAGGGATTCCAACTATTCCTTGCTCTATTAAGAATAATTATGTTAGAACTGCTTTGTGTGATTTGGGAGTAGGAGTTAGTGTTATGTCTTTTTCTATATATGAGAGACTTCAACTGGAAAAACTAATACCAACTGATATATCTTTGCAAATGGCTGATAAATCTACCACTATTCCTGTTGGTATATGTGAGGATGTACCTGTTCAAGTGGCTCATAATTGCTTGATATTAACTGATTTTGTTGTGCTTGAAATGCGTGAAGATGATAATATGTCTATTATTCTTGGGAGACCTTTTCTTAATACTGCAGGAGCTGTTATTAATTGTAATCAAGGAAAGGTGACCTTCAATATTAATGACAAGGAACATACTGTCTATTTCCCCAAGAAGATTGATAGGACTTATGGTTTGAATTCAATTGAACATGTTGATGGCATTCAAGTTGGAGAAATATATTGTCCCATACCAAGAGAAAAATTTGAAACTATTATGATTGGGACCATTGCTATCAAGGTTGAGGTAACATAATCATTAGTGAAATACAAAGTTTTGTTTCATATAAAATTGTTTTGGTAACAAGACCTGATCAACCTTGTTAACAAAAGGATTTCATTGAACAAAACAATGTTTTCATCATGATTATCTCCGCTTACTTCTATTCTATCCATTTTAGTTTTTGCTTTCGTTTAGTTTTCTTTTCTGTTGTTAGTTGCTTGCATGTTAGAGTATATTAAAACTTCTGAAGTTTTAGTCGTGTTTTGTCATTGCATCATTCCAAAAACCTTTTTCTGTCAGAAAATCATTCATCTATACCTGAAAATTGCTCAAAAATAAAGTGTCTCGGAAAATTCCAGAAAATTCATATTAAATTTTTACGTGAAAAAAGGGACAGAGGAGTTCCTGGAAGGTACCAGGGGGGCCCACCAGGCAGGCACACCACCTGGTGGTGCGGCCAGCCCAGGGGCGCGCCTGGCCATGGTGTAGGCCACCCTTGGCCCTCCACTCACTCTCTCACTTCCCACTTTCTTCTCTATCCCGAGAAAATACCAGTTCATTGCTCGAAATCGCGTTCTTGCTGTTCTTGCCCTCGATTTTTCAATCTCCTTGCTCAGCCCATCTTTGCTGCTGAAATTTGGAGCATTTGTTCTCCGGTATGTGACTCCTCCGCTTGTACAAGTAGATTTGTGTTTAGTGGTTTATATCTTGAGTATTTTGCTGCTATATGTGATAGGTTATGAGAGCTTGTAAGCTTGTTCAATGCTTAGAGATATAGTTTTGATGCATGTTTAGGCCCCTACAAGTCCCTATGAGTAGTGCCCTCCATTATATATTCACTTTGCAATCACTTGTGTAATAGATGTTTAAATTTCAGAATATCAAAGATGAACAACCACACCTTTGGAGAAATTTTTGAGAGGGATGCACCTAGGAGGTCAAGGCCCTCAAGATCAGCCTCTCGGTTTAGGCCTTCATACAACGAAGATCTCATTGCACCTCACTTTGGTAATGAAGGAGATGATGGGGATGCTCACCCATCTACTTTTCCTTGTTATACCTTCTTGCAAGCTGCAGGGATTCTTGATGATTTCTTACTACTGATTCAGAGGGTTGGTTTGACCTCATACATGCAAGATGAGAGTGAGCAATATGCTATGCTCACCAAAACTTTTGTTGAGAGTTTCGTTTTCACTAACACCCCCTATCAGTCAACTGTTTCTTTCAGAATTTATAATATGCCTTTTACCATGCCATTGGAAAGATTTTGCAGTATTATAGGTGTAGGCATGACAGGGACCGTGAAGAAGATTCAAGGGCGACCCGCTGATTTGCTGGAGCTCTATCGAGGTGTGACCAATGACGATGACCACGTAGCTCAGCGCGAGAAGATAAGAAACATCCAACTCCCTGCTCTTTGATACTTTGCCTATTATCTTGCTACTAGCATTCTTGGTAGGGAGAATACGAGTAATATCTCCAATTATCATTTAGCCTTCCTCGCTGCCGCGCTTAACAATGATACTCGGTACAATCTTGGCTCTCTTATTTCTCACCCGACTAGATGCTAGGGGACCTATTTATGGGGGCATCATCGCTTCATGTATGGTCAGTGCATTAAAGCTTTCGGTGGATCTCAATGATACTATATTGGCACCACAAAGGCTTGACCTTGCTGCTATGAAAACACATCACTTTGTCACTGCTAACTCTGATATGGACAGTTTAGTATACAGGATGTTGTTTACTGACGGGGATGAAAGGGAGATTCCTTTGCCGCAATGTATTTTATTCAGTGTTCACGGGAGGTCATGGTCGCGCTCCAAGGAGGAGGTGGACGAGCAACTCCGCTTGCTCGGCTTCCATAGGCAGCACCAGGAGGATGTACCCTCCTACGATTACTCTGCGCACTACGGTGGGGCGTCCTCAAGCTCGCACCAGGACGAGGGTACCTCCTCAACATACTACGGAGGCGCTCCATCTTGGCCAGCTTGGGATTGATACCCACTTAGGCCAAAAGCCTAAGCTTGGGGGGAGGTACACCGACATCACACTCATCTCCATATCATTTTTTGTTGGTACTTTGTATATTCATGTTTCGTTCTCTTTTTAGTTTTCGTTCTCTCTTTGTTTTTTCTTTCTAAAACACAAAAAGACCAAAATATTTCGGTTGTTTCTCTTTGTTTGCTTCTTCTTCTTTTTGCCTTGGTTTGCTTTTCCCTTTTTGCGTTGTTTGAACTATTCGAAAAACCCCAAAAGATTTTGCTTTGCTTGTTCTTCCTTTTTGGTTCTTGTTTAAAAAATTGAAAACACCAAAAATATTTGTTGTTCTTCTTTGGTTTTGTGAGTTTGTTGCAGGGTTTAGCAGTCCTCAGTGGAATTTGGTTTCATGTTATTATTCAAGCCACACAAGTGAAGGGCAATAATGAGCATTAATGACAACTTGAGGTGTGGTAAGAGGCTGGTAACAAACTCTATTTGTTTTCATTTTTGTACATATACTCATCATTTTGGGCATGCTTAGTCTGTATATGTAGGGTGTATGTTATTTATGGATGCTTAATAGTTCTTGCTTTCATATGATTAGTTCCAGCTTGCTAATAGTTTGTAGCATGTCATATGAATGTTTGCTTGCATTACTCTATTCATAACTTGGTATGACACTGTAGTATCCTCCTCTGAATATTTCACTTGAATTGACTCGGCACATGCTCACGCATGCATATGACTGAAATAATCAGTTAAGCCTCGATGAATTATTTTGCCTTGAGGGTCTTGAATCACTTTCATGCCATGATTAGTCATGTTTTGTTGCAAGCATGATTATGATAGTTATTGCTCTCTTGTTTGTCGCTCCCTTACCATTGCTAGCCTTCACCTACACTGAGTATGAGCTCTACTCGTGTTTCCAATCCCCCAAAAACCAATATTTCCAAGAATGTCCACCATACCTACCTATTAGCGTCATTTGTTGTTCCATGCATATTCAATATGCCTAGTTTTCTTCCAAATAAAATGTTTGCTTGTTATGAGAAAATTAGTTAGTAAAGCTCTCACGAACTTGATGGCACACTTTATTTCCTGCACTTAATAAACCTGAACCATTGTGACTATCCATGAAAGTTATATGCTTGCAAATTATAGGCTGGGGATTAGCAGAACCGTGCTGTCATGGGGAACGCTTTCAACACCTGTAAATATATACCCAGTTGATATCATGTTCTTTTGTTTGCGGATGTCGTCGGTGTGAAATAAAAGGGGAGCCTATAAGTCCATGGAGTTATGTATGTGTGTTAGCGAAACGCCTGGGTCGCTGGTCTAATCCATGCCTAATCATGGTGGAAACCTGCAGCGTAACCATAATGAGTATCTATGAAGCATTCTTCTTACAAAAAAAGATAGCTATTGAGAAAAGAAAAAAAGAGATATGAGAAAAGAGGAAAGAGAGAAAAAACACCATTTTCCCATGGTAAATAAGAAGATTGCTAAGATACTCATTGTCTGCTTGCCTTGCATTTTGATATGGGGATTTTTCCGTATCATCGGGCAAGGGGTACCCGTTGGTGGTTTTATATGATACGCATGCATTTACTATGACAAGAACTTACCGGTAACTAAAGTTGAGTAGCATGAGGATCGGCCCTCGTACTCAAGGGACATGAGATTTCCAGTTTATAGTCTGTCAAGCATATAACTCAGACTAGACCTCACTTTCACCTTAACCATATTAAATATGCTCATGATAGGGGCAATGAGAGCTGAAAGCTAATGAGTACCATACTTTCAGCATTTGGAAGCCTTTCAAACTATTCAAAACCTTTTTCATTTCCTTGTTGAGTCACCACCTATTCTATGAGCACTTTCTTGAGAGGATAGTTGTCATTCTTAGTATAATGTGTTTGTCTCAATACTGGATTAGTTGTGTTATGACTTTGATGCTTGTATCTTTGATATCTTTACTTCTAGTCTTCACCTGAACTTCAGAGGTGCCTTGGCATTCACAATCGAAGGCAAGCGAGATACCACTCTATCATACCTTGTTATGAGCGTTGTAATGTTGCTTATGTTTATGTTTCATGCTACTTATTATTTTTGAGTTGGAATCTCCTCATAGCTTGCAATGCCTATTAAGTAAACTTAGTTGCATACTCTTTATTATGAATTGCCTGAGTAGTTGATCATATGCTGAGAATATATACATCATATGAAGAAAATGTGTTCATGAAAGTTTCTTTTATCGCACTCAGCTTTCAACTGAATTTCTTGAGGACAAGCAATAAGCTAAGCTTGGGGGGAGTTGATATGTCCAAAACATATCTACTTTCCCGAACACTTTTGCTATTGTGTTTCCTCTAAACTTGTGTGATTTGGATACAACTAACATGTACTGACGCTTTTTTCAGTAGAATTAACTTGGTGTCTAGTTTTTGTGCAGAAAATCAACTATCAGGAAAAATTCCGGAAAATATGCCAAAAATCCTATTTCACCAGAAGACTCACGGAGCTAGAAGACGAGACGGAGAAGGTCCACGAGGGGCCCACACCACCTGGCTGCGCGGGCCAGGCCAAGCCACGCCTGGGGGTGGTGTGGCCACCTCGGTTGCCCCCTCGGCCTCCCTCTTCGCCTATAAGTTGCCTCTTGACCTAAAAACCAAGGGGGGTTCGATGTTTTTTCAGAAAGAGTTCCGCTCGGCCGCCACCACCAGATTCCGTGATTCGGAACCAGAAACTCCGTTCTGGCACCCTACCGGGATGGGGAATCGGAGGAGATCACCGCCATCATCATCACCATCGCTTCTCCATCGACCATCCATGTTTCCCCCATCTATGAGTGAGTAAATCCCCCGTTGTAGGCTATGGGGATGGTAGGGATTGGATGAGATCGTTCATGTAATGGCATCGGATTGTTAGGGCATGGTGCCTAGTATCTACTATTAGCGCTTTTTCACTTTGTTGCAACTTGTTATGCTTAATGCTTATCACTAGGGCCCGAGTGCCATGATTTAAGATCTGAACATGTTATTGATTCATTATGATAGTATTGTTTATGGTCTTACCTGCAAGTTGTATACACACGTTGTTGTCCGGAACCAAAGGCCCCGAAGTGACAGAAATCAGGATAACCGGAGGGAATGGCTTTGATGTGAGGATCACACGTGTTCACGGAGTGTTAATGCTTTGCTCCGGTGATCTATTAAAAGGAGCACCTTAATTGCCAGTAGTTCCCTTGAGGCCCCGCTGCAAACGGGCTGGCAGGACAAAAGATGTTGTGCAAGTTCTCATTGCGAGCACGTATGACTATATATGGAACACATGCCTATGATTATTTAGTACTTGGATGCTTTATCTTATCTATCTGCAAATGCCTTATGTTCTGATTGCCATGTGAATTGTCTTGTCCATGCAACGCTCGTCCATCCATCCCTATGCCTACCGTTCCCTAATCCTACTGTTTACTTCAATTGTTATTACTGTCTTTACTTTTACTTCTGCTGTTACTTTACTGTTGCTACTACAAAACTGTTGCTACTGATAAACTACTGTGAGCAAGATTGTTTCCAGGTACAACTGAATTGACAACACAGTTGTTAAGGCTTATAAATATTCTTTGGCTCCCCTTGTGTCGAATCAATAAATTGGGTTTCATTTCCCTCGAAAATACTGCAATACACCCCCTATACTTGTGGGTCATCAGTTGCATGAATCGGGACTAGGATTTTTCCCTCCAAGTGACGGGGAGATATCTCTAGGCCCTCTTAGTATTGTAGCATCCTAAATCTTGTAAGCATGTGACTAATGTGTTTATTCACCAGGATTTTACATCATGCAACGAGTAAAGAGAACTTTCTAGTAACGAGATTGAACTAGGTATAGCGATCCCTACGATCGAATCTCAGGCAAGTACTATCACGAGAGAAAGGAAATTTGATACCGGATTAATTGAATCCTATACATCATGAGTCAGTCGATGAGAGATCTTCGTTGAGTGCGTAGGAACCATTACGGGCATCCATGGTCCTAAAACTGGTTACTTATTGAAAAGGTGTCTCTATCATATCAGTATATTCTCGGACCCGTGGGTCGCACGCTTAATGCTCGGAGTCGCTGTTGCTTCGATTAAATAATTATATGGTATGATCGAATTATGATTCAGAGTGCCTTATGGGATCCCAGAAATCACGAGGAGTTTTGGAATGGTCCGGAGATAAAGAAGAATATATAGAAAAGTCATTTTGGTGTTCCTGAAAAACTTTGGTTTTTTCGGTATTGCATTGGGAAGTTCCAGAATGTTCCAGAGGTCCATCATGGGGCCCACTGATGACTGGGTTCCTGCATCAACCAGGGTTATTGCAGTACTTGTAGCAGCAAATATTATTTAAATAAAGTTTGTCCCTTGGAATCTTGCAGATGGAAATAACACAACCCCACTGAAAGGGAAACAAACGTCGCCTAGAGGGGGGGTGAATTGACATTTTAAAATTATTATGGTTTAGGCTCTAATAAATGTGGAATAAAAGTTAACGTTTAATTTATCAAGCCAAAACCTATATTCACTAGGTTCACTAAGTGCACCAACAACTATTCTAAGCAAGACAAGTAACAAGGTGATAGCAAGATATAATACTTCAAGCATGATGGCTATCACAATGTAAATTGCATAAGTAAAGGGCTCGGTTGAGAGATAACCGATGGACATGGAGACAAAGATTTGTTTCTCGAAGTTCACTTCCAAAGAAGCTATGTCTCTGTTGGAGAGGTGTGATGGCGCATTGTACTTCGAACACCACAAATGCCTCACCTCGAGGTGTGGTGGCTCGATGCTCACCCAACGCCACACAAGGCCTCGCCCCAAGATACGAAGGAATGCAACTCACCGACGCCACAAAAGGCTCACCCTATTCTCCCGTGAGCTCGCCACAAAGGCCTACTCACGTTCCACTATGGGACACTTGAGGGCGGTCACCTAACCTGTACAAGGCTTGGGGCAAACTCCACAACTCAATTGGAGGGCTCCCAATAAACGCCACAAAGGATCCACAATGCCACAAAAGGCCAACAAGCTTGGGGAATCTCCACAACTCAATTAGAGCCCCAAGAACACACCACAACTCCACGCAACTGTCTAGGGTTCCAAGAACCCAAGAGAAACAAGCCCAAGAGCTTGAACTCGCCGAATCTCCGAGGAGAACTCAAACCTATGCACCAAATGCAAGAGGCAAGTCCTTCTCTCTAAAATTCCACAAAAGTCACAAAAGCTATTGGGGAATAAAAGAGGAAGAACACAAGAGGAGAACACAAAACTCTCCAAGATCTAGATCCCAAGGGTTCCTTCACAAAGATGGGATTTGGTTTGGTGGGGGTTGTAGATCTAGATCTCCTCTCTCAAAACCGTCAAAAAGATGCAAGAATCATAGGAGGGGGAAGGGAGAGGCCAAGATCTTCAAGGCCAACAATGGAGGAGAGAGAGAGAGTGAAAAACTGTCCAAAAGAGCTAACCCCACGAAGGGGAAGGGGAGGTCCTTTTAGAGGGCTCCCCGATCTGGCCGTTATGCACATTTTCGTGCACGGCTGGTAGTACTGCTGGGTGGGCGGTACTACCACCGGCACCCTTTCAACAGTCAGAAAACAACAAAACGAGGGGCAGATAAGCGAGCCTAGCCGGTACTACCGCCGACCACCGGAACTTCCGGCGGGGACGGTACTACCGCCAGAAAAACCGATTGAAGTTCCGTAAAATAGCGCATACCAAAATAGAGAGGGTACTGAACCGAAATTGGGGTTACCGGAATTTGGGCTTGAATTTACACCAGTACTACCAGTGGCAAAAATGCCCTAGCGGTACTACCGGTGGCCTGCGAGAACTATCGGTCACGAAAACTTCAGAAACCAGAAATGCAATAACTTTGACATCCGAACTCAAAACGAGACGAAACCAATTTTGTTGGAAAGATAACAACGTGTAGAATCCATAAATATATGTGAGATATCTCCCAAGGTGTGGATCTAAAAAACCTGCAAGGTCAAAAACGCAAAAAGATATGCAAGGGAAATCCGTTTTTGACGAACTAGAGCTTGTTATGAAGATAACCATAAGCTCTAGATCCTCACATGGACAAGAACCAAACAACAACCAAGAAAGACGATGTTATGTATGCAAAGGTTTGAGCTCTCTCCGAAATATACGATCGAGCACTCGCTTGAGAGCCCCTCTTGATAGTACGGCTATCTATCCCAAAACCCGGTCTCCCAACACTACAAGAGACTGGTAAAATAGAACGCCTATCAAGATCATTTATTTCCTTGAGCATTCCACTTGAGCTTGATGTAGACCGTCTTGTCCTTCTCAATATGGATCGCCTTTCTTGATTGCTCTTGCTTACTCTTGTTTGCTGAAGACTTGTGAAATGCTCCCTCATACTCCATGGAGAAACCTCATCATTAAACTTGTCTTCATCACACCATGATCCTCGAGGATGGCAAGTTCCAAGAATGAGATCTTCTAGAGATGGTGCATCTTGAGCTTGCACTTCATTTCTTGATGATGTCTTGAAGATGGCCATAAGGAACTCCACATTCTTCATCTTCTTCTTCTTCAAGACATACTTGATCTTCCTCTTCTTCTTCTTCAACAAGATTCCAATAGGCACAAAGCCCTTGGACATTTCTTCTTATTTTTCAACCTTGAAACCAACACATGGTCCAAGCGATGACAATGGACACACCTAAAAGTGAAACTCAATTTACACGTTAGTCCATAGAGATTGTCATTAATTACCAAAACCACACATGGGGGCATACATGCCCTTTCATCCAAACCGCGTGTCACTCGTGCAGCCACGTTCACACCCAATCTGTTGTTTGAAAATAGCTTATTCTATAGGTTACTAGAATAGCAATAACTTGAGAGAGGTTTGAAGTAACTAAAAACAAAGTAATAACAAAAGTAAACTAAAGCAAGTGGGTGTTGATGGAGTGTGGTGTGATATCACTAAGGATTTCTCACGGAGTGTAGGATTCACCAATAGCTTTGGTACTACTTATGATTAGGATAAATCGATGTATTTTGTTATGACATGTGTGGGGAGAGCTCCATAATAAGGTGTGCCCATAAAACCATTGGTCATCACATCTCTAAATAACCACTATTCGGCAACCACCTATTGATCCATTACAATTAAGGCTTACCCCATGGATATCGATATGAGCTTAGTGAGTCTCTCCTTATCCTCCTTGTCCATATGATATTGCATCGTTGACGGTTATGTCACTTCATGCCGTACGCAATACCATATGTCCAATGGTAATTCTCTCTAGTATCGAAGGAAAATGTTACATGGTGCACTTCACATAATATCTAGAGATAAAACCAACACATAATCATGAATTAAAGTTATAGATCATTTTAATTTCACATCATAATATTACTAGGGTTTCTCCATATCTCCCCAAGAACAAGGGAACTACTGATACATGAAGGGGATCAACATCATGACAATATGGTGAATCAAATATGAAGGTACAATTGAATACAAAGTGCAAATCCACAAGGGTTTGGATTACAACCAAGTAGTTAAAGGGGATTGATGTTGGAGACGGTGTTGATGATGATGGTGATGAAGATTGATGTGGAGCCCTTCAAGATCCTAGTATCCTCTTCCTCTTGTGTGTTGGTGGAGATGGTGATGGAGGTGGCGGCTATGGAGAGGCGGTGGATCAGCAGGGCTCCGTCCCTAGGGTGTGTGAGGTGTGATCTTCCTGGTGGCTAGAGTTTTCCCTCTTTAAATAGGCTTCTAGAGGCTCGTGAGGCAGTTCTGGGAGGATCCGTACCAAATATGCCCATATTCCCTTCACAAATGATGTTCAATTTGACGAATCGGAGTCAACAGATGGTGGTATGGGTGGACGGTATGACCATGCCCAGACCGTACCGATGGTCGTTAAGCTTGTAGATGCCTGCAGTGTTTTGTCCGCCATTTCTTCATATGAACTACGATCATATGATATTCGTATGGAAGAGGGCTATAACACATGTAATTGGATATTTAATATGATATGATGGAAAAATATGACTTTTTTCACACCTCATATGGCTAAGTCTGGTGCCTGTAGCTTCTCCATATTTCCCTTTCTTGGTTCCTCTCGCCTTGCTTTATCTATAATTATCCATAAAACCTACACACATGTAAAATATAAGGAAAAGTAATAAAATCCTGCTAAAAATTAATATTTGTGCAAAGCTCACTTGAAAATGGAAAGAAACAGTAATCATGCATAATAGGCATAGTTGTAGATGGAGCATGAGATGAGTGACAATATGAATGTTTTGTATGCTTAAATATGCATCATATTTGCACTCATCACTCACCTGCAAGGTTGGGCCACATGGACCTGAAAAAGGGGCAACCCGACTTATTGGTCTAGGGCGCCACAACCCTCATGACCCTTGTGGCCAAGGGAGGGCCAAACACTAGGCGTCGTATGGGAGGTGATCAACTTGGGGGAGGGGTTTCCCCCTCCCAAGCCACCGAACTTAGATGGGTTAGAGCATGTTCCAAGTCTCATTCCCATGCCTATATAAGGAGGAGGAGGGGGATGGGGTGTAGAACCTCTTACTGGTTACCGCTTCCCTCTTTCTCCCTCAGCACTCCTCCCATTCATGTGTTTGAGTAGTGAAGCTCTATGGTAATCTTACACCATACACTAACGCATCACTGTCACACAACGAGGATCTCATAGAGTACTCTCCCTCATCTTGCTGGATCAAGAAGAGGAGGAGACGACTCTCAATTTGAACACGTGTAAGCCTCGGAGGTGCCGCTCGTGTGTTACTTCATCGGATTGATCTGACGCATGTACTTATACATCAACCACGACCTTTGAGATTGTTAAATGCTTTGGATCTTCGAGGGTAAGTAGATCAGATCTAACTCTCGTTACTAGCATATCATATATCGGACCGTGTTTTGTTTTTTCTCTATTGCATATGAATTTTTTTTGTTTTCCATGTTGCAAACCCTTCACTCCCACATTTGACCCTGAGACTAGGTAAGACCAGGGTACATGAAAATATTAAATCAAGCTTGGAGCCCACCAAATGCATGATCGACATCCTTGTTGCAAGCCTCTTGGCAGGAAGCAAAGTGGCACTTTGCTCGAATCACCAGATCGAGGACTTTCTTGACAAATGTCACCCATCTTGCATAGATTCCGTCGGCTAGGTAGTATCCTTTGATATATGGGTCTCATAGTTGCAGGCTGGAGCATGAACTTCCATCATTTTGGCAACCACTAGAGAGTGTTGCAACGCATTGATGTCATTGTGCGATCCCCCATGCCAAAGAAAGCATGCCAAATCCACAATTCTTGATCCGCCACAGCTTCAAGAACCACACTGCACATGCTTTGGACCTACCTTGTCATGTTCAGTGATTTTCATTCATTAAATACAAGCAAGGTTCGATAGGCGCTCCTAAACATCGGTGTCAGTGACATCATCATCTGCCATCAACTGATGGATCGTCTGATCCTTGTTGTCCATGTCCACAAGTAAACATAGAAAACCATCAATCAACTGAGAGGCGGTGACAAGATAGGAAAGAACTACTAAAACATGCCCTATCGAAGCAAACTCCGAACAACTTGCATTCACGATGGGTGCGTGGAGTGGCCACCGCGTGCGAGCCTTGGCGGCTTGCAGGAGCCAGGGTGAGATAGCCTATAGGTAAGATGGATATGTTGGGATGGTGTTGGTGGTTGTGGTGGTCCATGACAAGTTGTTTTGCATCTTTTAGTGACTTTAGACAAATAGGCGATTATGACTTCTGGCCTTGGGAGCTCTAGGTGAAAACTATGCGTCGACCTCGGTTGAGGGCGATGATGACGACATCTTGGACATCGGAGGAGGCACCTTTGTGGATCACCTTCTTCACCCATGTATGGTGTGTGTGTTTGTTTGCTGGTGGATGGTGATGCCATGCATCTTCATATTTGGCTAGCCAGGTGTATGTCCCTGAGGCCCTGCACGAAAGTTGCAGTGGCCGCTCTAGAAGATCGCCTCATGTGTGCTAAGATGTAAGGGTGTCGACTTTGTTCACATGGGAGAAAATCCCGCCCTGACCCCATTTTAGTAAGCGGAAGGTTGCTTTTCCCAGGGCTTTCAAAAGGTTCACATCATCACTATACACTTGACATTTGATAGATTCACCAAATTGACAATTTGATGTGTAGAAGGCAGGGGTTTTATGCAATGATACTGTACAACAATTTTAAAAGGAATGTTGCACAATCCTTGACTCGTTTGGAGCATTGCCAGGGGCAACATATGGCGTTTTGCGTTGTATTGGTTTTCAGCCAGTTTTTCCTACGAGCTGGCTGCCTTTCTTCTCCTTTATCAACGAAATGGGAATAATTTGTCTTCTTTCAATAAAAAAATATGACATGCACTCGTGATATGGGGGAGTAGTGATTCCATAGGAGGGGAAAATCAGTATACACCAAGAACGATGATTAGAGGTTTAGTTCATGACAAGATTAAGACAAGATCTAGAGAAATAATGATAACTTGACAAGTTATTTTTGAAAAAGTGTTCTCTTTAAACACTAGTACAATTCTAAGGTGAAACCGGGATGCAATGCGCCATGAAGAAAGGTTGTATTTGCAGTCTTGGTACATTCCCCATATCACATTCGTCATGTCTCTGGCTGGTTCTCGTGAGTTGGTGTGCGATCCACGACTCATCCCTGGATGAAACCCTGGGCTTGAATGTCGGAGTAGGCTACACCCTTGGATGTCGCATTCTTCTTGAACGTGTCATCGAGGCGATGCTCTTCCTCCTTTGGGGGAAACGGTAGATCCCACATGGGATTGGGGCGGTGCTTTTACGTCGCATGCCTCTGCTGGAAATATGCCTTAAAGGCAATAAATAAATTAGTTATTATTTATATTTTTGTTTTATTCTTAAGTTTATTGTTTTGTTCTATAATTGTATTAGTTCCGGATGTTCACTGGAGTATGCCATGAGGGGATGCTTAGTAGAGGTAGGGAGGGAGGGACAGAGAGAGCCGTGCAAGGTGGGGAGCATCCAGGACCGCGAGACACAAGTTACCCAGATTCATATCACAGCGGTGATGAGATCCTACTCCTACTATAAACCACTATAAGGTAATAAGTGCACATATTACAGAGACGGTCTTGATTGTATCATTCGTGCCCTAAGGGCTTCTTCCCCTATCTTATATAGACGAGAAACGCTTGGTTACAAGGTAAATCCTAACCGGATGGGTTACATAGTTCTAAACTAATACATATACTACTATGTCTTGTCCTCCAAGGATCTTGCTTCCTCCTAAGGTAGCAATCCATCACCGTCCATGCTCTCGCTAGGCTTCCTTCTGAATCGGTAGCAACTGGGCCACTCGACAGGCTAGGAGCCTTGCAAGATTCTATGGCCACCCAGACTTGCTAGAATATAGGCATGTTGGTTGTATACCCATTTTGTATATCCCAACACCGAGTGTATGCCCTTGGTGCATGCTTGGATGTCGGAGTTGCCTCTCCAGGAAATCGCCTCTTGTGTGTTGAGATGTAAGGGTGTTGGCTTTGTTTGCTTGGGTGAAATAGTCCTAGACCCGTTTGAAGCGTGGCCGGGGGAGGGAGGGGCATGGGCGTACGCATGGGTGGGGCCATGACCCACCCAGAATTCTAGAGAATAAATAGACTACCACTAATCTAATATTCATCATCTAAAAAACCTAATCTGATGTTCAGATCACAGACCGGGTTAGAAGTATTCATTTTCCATTCATAGGAATAGTTGATTGCATAAAAATAGGGACATCATAAGCGTCCCAGGGTTGATGGCGTGCTGCCATCGTCCTGGTTCTCCTGCTAACACTTGTCTTATACTTTATGTCAAAATCCCGCTTTTGCTAAAAAAAGTCTTTTTGCTACAAAATGTCCCGCTTTTGCATGTAGCAAAAAATTTTACCCATGGGACAAAAATTAAAAGACATATCTTGTCGGAGACATTTTTTCGAGAGCCTCACCGGAGTCGTGGAGGAGATGAGGTTCCAGGAGGCCCACTATGGGTGCAAACATGCACGCACGCGGGGGACCCGGACGGTGGAAGTCGTAGGATCCCGGGGAAATTAGAACCATTTCCCTAAAAATAATACGTGAGGGTGGAATGAATTCAAGTCTGGCCAGTAGTTTCCACTAAACGTACAAATCATACATCATTTACTACCCTTGGCGTATTCTAGCAAATATCACTTTTTAGACCGTCGACACCTGTACTACTCCCTCCGATCGAAACTAATTGACTCAGATTTATCTAGATACGGATATCTAGACAAATTTTATTGCTAGATACATTCATATCTAAACGGATCCGAGTGCAGCGAGTATATATAAACTCTGTAATCCTCTATCAATGAATACAATACAAGACATTTTAGACAGATTTCGTGTCTCACATGGGTTATTGCAAAAAAAATCTAGCAAGAGATAAGCTCTACTTACACAGGTCCAGTAGCTAAAAAGCATCATTTTTCTAATTATTTAATTCTACTGTGTACCGTAACTTATAAAATGAAAAAAATATTTTTGACCTGAAAATTGGAACATATTATAAAACTATAATGTTATGAGATTTTACTGTGCTATTTACATTGCTTTTTGGGCAGATTTTGTATTCCACATGGATCAGCGCAAAAAATCATTTAGAGCGTGTCCACCCTCTAATTTATTCCTACGTTCGCCACTGGAGAGGGGGCATGTGGCGTTGTGCATTGTATTGGTTTTCATAAGTTTCTCTTATAAGCTTGAGACATTTTTCTCCTTTATCAGTGAAATGGCGAAGACATGTACTCCCTCCATCTTAAAAAGGATGTCTCAAGTTTGTTTGAATTTAGATGTATCTATATACTAAATAGTGTCTAGATACATTCAAATTTAGATAAACTTGAGACATACTTTTTGGGACGGAGGGAAGTGCTTGAGATGCGGGGTGTGTGTGCGGTGTGGGTTGGGTTTTTTTTTGTGGAGGGGGGGGGGGGGGCTGGGGTTGTTGATTCTAGACAAGATCTAGAAGGAGATGGTGACTAAAATTCATTACTCCCTCTGATCCATAATAAGTGTCGGTGATTTTGTACTAACTTAGTACAAAGTTTTGTACTAAGTCTCCGCCGACACTTATTTTGCACCGGAGGGAGTAGTTTACTTGGAAACAAATGTTCTCTTTGAGCACTATAGAATTCTAATAAGGTGAAACAGGAATGCAATGCGCCTGTGGGTACATTCGCCGTTTTCATCACCCACAGTGTTTGACGTTTACAAATGTATATCTATGTCTACGGTGTTAGCTTAGGTCCAAATCTTGCGGGGATATATTACATTTGATGATCAAATCTGCATACTGCATAAGCAACGAGCAGTCCATCCCCAGAGCGACTACTACGCATAGGGGAAAGGAAGTGTGTATTCACATTCATTGGGCTGAAAGTAAAAAAGAAAAGATAAAGCATACGTACTCCGGGCGCCGTGCAGCTGGCAGCAGGGCCGGCAGGCAGCAGCCACATCGCCTGCAGAGAACTCTGACGGCGTATCTCCGTCCCTCTCTTTCTCCTGTACAACCGTATCCCGCCATTGCTGCCCGCGTAAACTCTTCCTTTAAACTCGTGATGCATGCACGCCGTAACACGCATGTCATGTCATGGCGCACCCTGCCCTCCTCCGTGGCTCGCATACCGTGCCTAGGCCTATACAGAAACATAAATCGCCTACGATCAATATGGAAGAGGAGGAGGAGGAAGAGGCTAGGATCCTGCACGCACGTCGCCTCGGAGCAGCTAGCCTAGCGGAGAAGGAACTGCGGCCTCCATCTCCAATTTCTCCACGCGTAGCGTAGGCGCATATGCAGCAGTGGTAGCAGTAGCAGCATACGACGTCTTTTCAGATAGGATACGCAGCCCTTTTACTCCCTGTACATCGCAACAGGCGCGTAAAGGGCTGGATGGAATAGCAGCGCATGCAGCAGCAGCTAGCAGCTACTGCACCTAGCAGCTTCCTTGTCTTGTTCGTGTGCTAGTGCTAGCAGTGCTAGTGCGTGTATCCCTGTGCTGCGCTTCCGCAGGCAGCGGCAACTCGGCGGAGCAACAGTGATCCTCTCTCTCGCTCGCTCGAGTAGCTGTGCCGTCCCGGCTCTCTGCCTGCCCGCACCGGCATCTTGCTGACGGCTCCCTGGAGCGCATGCATGATAGCCTGCATGCCTGCCTGCCCAGAGGAGAGAATTTCGCAGATAGCACGTATAGCTGGCTTCCGTTTGTAGCCAACGAAGAAGCTTGCGCAGAGTTGCAAAATGAATAGCTTGTCTGCTGCACTGCACCTGCATGCCGCATGCCACTGTCGACGACTAAACGTGTGCCACTCGCCAGAGATTTGAACCATCTGACGACATACATATATATATACCCGTGCTACCGGCGGTACAAAGGCGTCGACCGAACCTGCTGCTCGTGTTCATTTATGCGAAGCCCGTACAATACAACTATACAAGCCCATGGGGTTTTTGTCCAGGAGATAAGAACATACTTACCTAGAGTACTCTACAAAAAAGTCATCACTCGCTAGCCCAGTTTACGCATGGCTTACGCCTGCACGGAGCTGCGGTAAGGCAGTGGACAGCACCAAACGCGTTTATTTTTGGTGCGATCGTGGCGGCTTCTCGCCAGCACTGCCGTACATGTGCGCGCACGTTTGACCTGCACGACGCTGCAATACACGGCGGTTCTGCGCGGCGCACAGGGGCAGGCCGCAGGCACCGGCACAGATCGAGCGCACCGTTGCGAACTTGCCATCAGAATTTTGACCGGGCCTCCCACTCCGGAAATAAATCCTATATAAGACCGTTATAGACCCTCTCCCATGGATGACACGTGTCCGTTTTTTCTGTTTTCTAGCATTTTTTTCATCTGTTAATTACGATTTTTTCTCACTACCTTTTGCCTTGCCTGATGATCAGTCACTCAAATTTAGTTCGTCTTTTAATTACGTGCCGAGTGGAACAAAATGTGTAATTGAGCTGCGCACATTCTCTTTATTTCTCTTTTGAAGTGGAAAATTTTATCGATTCTTTAGGACATCTCCAACAGCGCTCTACACCGCGAGCGCGCCGACTCCCGCGCTCCTTCAGTAAAAACTTTGTCCCGCACGCTATTGCGCTATACTGAACTTGGGCGTCGTTTCAGCTGCGCGACTGCCACTGAAGATTCCTCTCCTCTCCTCGCTCGCCATGCGCGGCTCCGCCGTATCTTCGCCCGCCACGCACCGCCGCGCCGCAGTGGATCTCGGGCTTCCGCGGCGTACGCACGCTCCCCAACGGGACGTTCTACGCTGAGCTGCGTGTCGGCGATTTTCGCCTCACCCTCGGCACATATGACATGCGGGAGTTGGCCGCGGGTGCGTACGACACGGCGGCGTGGCGACTCCGGCGCCCGCGGCGCGACCTCAACTTCCCCGACGTTCTTTCCCTCGAGGAGCGCCTCGCCTCCCTCCGCGC
The DNA here is from genome assembly GCA_916181665.1 of Avena sativa. Classification (NCBI taxonomy): domain Eukaryota; kingdom Viridiplantae; phylum Streptophyta; class Magnoliopsida; order Poales; family Poaceae; genus Avena; species Avena sativa. Next base: position 522,814,794 of record OV702287.1, on the reverse strand, counting down.
CTCATCACCGACGAGGACCGTCACCGCCAGGCACCAGGCGCAACGCCAGCTGCTCATCACCGAGCGCGACGAGGACACCAGACAACAGTGGAGGGAGTCGTTCCCGGACGATGCCTGGAATGAGTAAGAATTCTACGCCGCGCAGTGGGAGAAGAAGAGGGCATACCAACGTTGCCGTCGGGAATTCGTCGACCAGGAGATCAACAATCTGAACCCGACGATCGGCGAGGAGGATCCGTTATGGAGCGATCTCTCGACCGAGACCACCTCCGAGGACGAGTAGTTTGTTTTAATTTTCTGTAGAAGAACCCGATTGGAATGTTTCAAATCTATTTTTCAACTGTTTTTAGATCCTATTTGTGCATAGCCTAGTGTAAAAATGACTTTTTGGCATTTCATTTTAGCGCGCCTGCTGAGGGTTGTTTTCAACAGCTTCGCGCGCTGCAAAATGCAGCCTCCGGTGGAGGTCGCGAAAGCTATCACACGTTTTAACGCGTTATAGGGTGCTGCAACGCGCATATACATCGCCAAAATATACAGCGTCTATTGGAGATGCTCTACCATTTATTTTCCAGGCGATACATCTACGAAAGAGTCTGGCCTCCGACCTTTACACCGATCACTTTTCTTTCAAGATTCCACTGATCTATAAAAAATTATCAACAACAGTAAAAAAATAAAATTAAAAAGATTTACAAATAGGTTTTTGGACAACATAGTGACAACTACACACAATAACATGAGCGAAATAGGTGTCACCGTCCTCGCCCATTTATCACCGAAGCTGAGTAAAACTTGTCGTAGTAGAGGTTGTTATAGTAGAGATGGGAAGTGTAATGCTAAGGTTTCAAAGGAACATCGCAATAGAGAAGCAAATATTGCCGAAGATGATAACTATAGATCAGAAAAGACTGATCCCAGACCAAATGAACAAATATGAAAAATGACTGGATCCGAAGAGATCCGCTAAACACACGACTACATGCGTCCTCCGCCGGTACTAGACGCACCACCGTAGCAAGGAAAAAGTGAAAAGGACCATAATCTGACTTTAGGAAATAGCCGACACCTCAACATCCCGGAAAAGACACTGGAAATTGCCTAAACATAAAATGGAAACCCTCCCGCGGGCAAGAAGCCATTATCTACCATGCCTCCAAGGCCCCAAAGCCACTGGAATCAGAGCGGACTGACGACATCGCTATCGAGGGGCGAAACTCTAGATGGGGTTTAGCCTATGGTCTCTCAATCTCCTTTGTGCCTTCACGTATCGGTATAGAAGTTGATAACCAAAACTATGGATTCTACCAGTGAACAACAACTCACCTCTCAAGCAGCTCGCGCGAACGGCTTCGAAGGCCATCAACCAAAACCTAAAAGGCACACCAGAGGCCACCCTCTCCCCTGCCACTACCACCGCTAGCGCTGGTGGCCACGCCTGGCTGATAAAAGGCGATGGGTGGGTTCGACGTGCCCCGACGGGCTCGCGTCGATTGGGGTGGTATTTTGCGAGCGGCACAGTGGCATGCATGCGACAGAGCGACGAGTCAGGTGAGCTTGCAAGTGCACATCATGGACGTGCACAACGAGAAGGGGAAGAGGAGTGGGGGATCTTAGCAAGGATGCAGCGGAGGCAGTCATACTATGGTGCGACGACGCGTGTTGGCTGTGGCAGCGTGATGGCTCAAAATATATTCGAGCTCATTGGGGAATCCCAAGAGGAAGGTATGATGAGCACATCAGCAAGTTTTCTTTTAGTTATGAAACCAAGGTTATCGAACCAGTAGGAGCAAGGAAACACCTCCAAGGTGTTGTTTCCAACTTGGAATCCTGCACAACAGAACCACAGAACTTTGCCCCCAACTTACAGTGAGGTTGTAAATCTCACCGGTTTTGCTGAATACAAAGGATTAAACATACTGTGTGGAACATAGTAATAGCTTGCAGAAAGTAAACAGAAAACAGTAAATAGCTTGTAGATTGATGGTAAAAGAATGGATCGGGGTCCATAGTTCACTAGTGGTGATTCTCCTTAAGATAGATGACATGTTGGGTGAATACAAAGGATTAAACCTCCTCCAGTATTAAGTTGCAAGCAACAAATAATTGCATTAAGCAAAGTATGTAAAGTAATAATACGATTGTTTTATGAACAAATGATTGTTGTTTTCTCCCTAGTAGCAACAGCACATCTAGTACCTTAGAGATTTCTGTCACTTCCCCAGATTCCTAGAGGCATGAACCCACTATCGAGCATAAATACTCCCTCTTGGAGTTGCTAGCATCTACTTGGCCAAGATAGCTACTAACAACGGAAAACATGCAAGATCACAAATAACAAAGACATGATAAAATCAATAATCAATCTGAAATAGCATCTCAATATCCATCGGATCCCCGCAAACACAACATGTAGGTTTACAAATAGATGATCTTGATCATGAACGGAGCTCACAAGATCTAAACATGGTAGCACAAAGGAGAAGAACCAACCATCTGGCTACTACATGGACCCGTAGTCCAGGGATGAACTACTCACGCATCACACCGAAGGCAGGCATGGTGATGAAGAAGGCCTCCAGGGTGATCTCTCCCCTCCGACAGCGTGCCGGGAAGAGCTTCAGATTCCTCCCGATCTAGGGATGGAGATGATGGTAGCTATAGACTCTTTCATGGAATTTTGACCGGGTACTTAGGGTTTCTGTATCGGAGGCTTCTTATAGGCGAAAGGGGAGGCCGAGGGGGTGCCCGAGGCGGCTGCACCCCCCAGGCGCGGGCCAGGCCTGGCCGTGCGACCAGGGTGTGTAGCCCCCTTGAGGCCCTTCTCTGTCTTGTCTTCTGGCTCCGTGTTCCCCTCGGTGCAATATTGACTTTGGCTTTTGTCCCGTCCAATTCCGAGAATATTCATTTTCTGGCTTTTCTGGAACCAAAAATAGCGGAAAATAGGCAACTGGCACTGTGTTAATAGGTTAGTTCCAGAAAATGTGTAAAAAACACTCCAAAGTGTGGACAAAACATAAGAAAGTAGATATAAAACAAGCATGGAACATCAAAAATTATAGATACGTTTGCAACGTATCACAGCGCGGCCCCAAGACCTTGGCGGCGGTAGCCCTAGAGGTGTCCCAGAAGAGCTCATGGCGCAGTGCCCGACTGCCCCAACATCGTGGATGCGTGGCGGCGACCTCCCGGTGGCACCGACGAAGGAGGTGCTGGCGGAGACAGGGGCCCGATATGGACTATAGGTGTCGCGACACACATAGATGTCAACCTGGAGTGGATGACGACCCTGCATGTTGTGGGAGGTCCTGGTATGTGTTGTGGTCGTCTAAGGCTAGGGTTCCTTGTCCGACATAAAGGACGAAACTATAGCCCATCTTCGGTAGGTGACGATGGAGACGACGCTCGTGGGCATCGTTCCCCTCCATGTAGGCATAACTGAGGTGTGTCAGCACTTCCCCAACTATGCCGGTGGATGTCTTCGGGCGAAAGCTTAGATTAGTTGAATCGGCGCAATGGCGACATCCTCGACGTCGGTCCATATATGGGAGTATGGTGTTTCTTATTGCGCAACTCTAGTGCTCACCGCTGTCTAGGTTTGTTCTATAGGGGTGCAATGTACATCATTCATGGCAAGTCCAAGATGATTCCTTTCTCAAGACCGTCTAAGTCCCGCCATTCATGAGCAACGAGAACTCTAAAGGAGATATGCTCTAGAGGAAAATAATAAATAGGTTTATTATCATATCTCAATTAGTTCATAATAGTTTTATACCATGCTATAATTGTATCAAGTGGAAATATTGATACACATGTGGTATATAAACAAACCAAGTCCCATAGTAGCCTCTTTTTAAACTAGTTCATTGGAAAACTAATGATCAAGGTTTCCTGATCATGGAGGTTTTACGCCAATTGACAATGAAGTCATATCATTAGTAAATTATGTGATGGATATTACCCATATAAGTATTGCAAAACAATCAAGTCACATAGTTCATCGTTTCAATAATTAGAAGCATAATATCCTTCTCCTTTAACCATGAGATCATATTAATCACTATCACCCGAGGCTGCTTTGACTGCACCAACCGTCACATAAACATGTGTTGGGTTCGCACCATAGAAAACAAAAAAAATCCTACGATGGGAACTATTATACGCTAGTATCTATCTATTAGATACAAGAAACGGGTGGATATACATCCATAGAGAACATACCCTTATAGAACAACAAAGCTTTGTTAACGAAACTGATTTCGTGGTTGATGTAGTCGTACACTTGTCGATCTCAAGATCGTGATGAAGTCCAGCGAGTCCATCAGGTCTAGCACCAACACGTTCATCAGGTCCAGCACCAGCAAGTCTAGCACCGCAAAGCAGCGGTGCATCCGTGATCGTACACACGTCCGGTACCCCGACAACCTCTGTCCCTTGCTCCAGCAAAGCAGTGAAAGCAGCAACTTCTTTCTAGATAAAACCACCAGGAACATGTATCTCGCTAATCCGAGACCATGGGGAATAATTTCTAGAGGGTGAGAGAGATCCTTCATGAGGAGGTGTGATTTGTGAGGAGGAGAGGGTGGCCTTTTATAGGGGAGAGGGGGCAACCCCTCCCATGGCCAGCTCCCACTCACATAAAAGGCCTCCACTCATAAATCCCACTCACGTGCATTAAATTTCCACCAAATTTAATGCAACTCTCATTAAATAAAAATATTTTATTTATTTTATTCAGAATTTTGTTAATTACTTTAATTAACAAATATTCACATAAAACCCTGCAACATTTCAATATCACATGCAGAACCATTTTTTGCAATTTCACCGGAAACAATTCCGGTTTCCATTGAAATAATTCCATCGCTTTCTTAAATCTTTATCTAAAACATATTTGCTCCAAATGGTGTCTGTATCTCTTAAGTGTGTCACCCTATAGTTCGTGAATAATGCAGACATGATCGAGACCCCTCTCCGATCAATAGTCAGTAGCGGGACCTGGAGATTCATATTGACTCCCACACATTCAACGATGACTCTTGTGATCGTGTGAACCTTTAACATCGTAACTAAATCCCTTTGTCTCGTGATATATTACATGTCCGAGATTCGATCATCGGTATCTTAATACCTAGTTTGATCTCGTTACCGACATGCACCCTTTTCTTGTTCCTGTGATATAACATTCTAGTGATCTCATCACTTTCTTGCAAGCTAGTATTTCAATGTGATATCACCGAGAGGGCCCTGAGTATATCTATTCGTCATCGGGATGGAAAAATCCCACTCTTGATCCATGAGCCTCTACATAACACCTTCGTAGCACTGAACCCACCTTTATAGTCACCCTTTCACGGTGTGACGTTTCATGTTATCAAGATACTCTTCCGGTGTTAGTGATTAACATGATCTCAGGACTAGGATTACTTCATATGATGTTATAGCAATATAAACACAATGACTTTGATCGTAATTCTATACTTCGGATGAATGTTCATCACATCATTCCACCAATGTTGTGACCTTGTTATTAACAACATCCAATATCCATGATCAGGAAACCTTGATCATCTTGTTAATCAACGAGCTAGTTTATAAGAGAGGCATAACTAGTAATGTTCTATTTGTTCATTAAACACACATGTATTAATGTTTCCAATTAATACAATTAAAGCATACAAAATAAACATTTATCATAAACATGGAATAATATAATAACCACTTCATTATTGCCTCTCGGGCATATTTCCTTCAACAGGATGATCATAAAGGTGTATATTGGGTATTCCAAAGGGATATGTTGAGTCCTATGTATCAAGATTAGGATTTGTTCACCAGCGTGACACGAAGATTCATAGATCCCACTTGGTGAGATTACATTCATAATGTTGCAACATGTGACTAGGTCACGGGGATGGAATAGCATGGGAACAAGTAAAGCAGTGCTTATCGGTAATGAGATTGAGAAAATTATAGTGATACCGATGATCAGATCTCGGACAAGTCAAGTATCAAAGTAACAAAGGGAATTGGACTCGACATTTATGGTTTAAACAACGATGAAATCAGGAAATGCACAGGGGTCAATATGGGAATCCAGGTCCCACTAACTATCATTGATTCGAGAAGTATCTCGATCATGTATATGTGATATTCCCGAACTATAGGATAATACACTTAAGGGTGCGACGACACACGAAGCTCGTTTTGGTTGTATCAAAATCATCGAAGGAACACAAGAGAGAATCGGAATAGTTCCAAGAGGATCTGAGGAGTCCGGAGTGAACTGAAAAATGTTTCGGGTTAATGGAAATTAAATAATATGTAAATATATTAATCAATGGAATTAATATTATTTTTATATATTTAATAAATATTAAAATTGGGATTTTTGGGACAACCCACCTAATTGGCCCTCCCGGGGGAAGGCCCATGAGGGAGACTGTCGCCCTAGGAAGGAGGTAGAGGGTGGGCCTTGTGGCGCCCGTGGGACCTATGGCCTCCACCGCCGACCACCACCCCTCTCCCCTATCCCCTCTTTTAGTCCCACATGGGGGGTCCCTTGGGAAGGGCACACCCTTCCCCTATATAAGGAAGGTCCTATGGGTGGGAAAACAACATAGAATATTCTCTAAGGAAATTTTCTTAAGGAATCCCTCTCTCTCTCTCGTTGCCTTTTGCAATGTCACGCCGCGGTGAAAGAACATTTCATGTTTTCCTATGTTTTGTGTGTTAGATAACAATACTGTGGATATTATTCATGTGTGCTAAGTGTGCAGGAAGCTTTGAGGGGCCCCGGATTATCCGCCCCACCAAGGGCCGGATAATCCAGCCTACCTCATTACTCAAAGGGAGCCAAGGCACGTCGCTCGGTATCCGGTCGGATTTTATCCCGGAAAATCCGAACTGGGGCGGTTTTTCCTCCCTAGGCCAGATAATCCGGCCTTTACATAGGACCGAATAATCCGGCCCCCAGAAGTTGATCAAAGGCAAGCTCGGTGTGACGCTCTGATAGGGGGCGGATTATCTACCGGATATTCCGAGTCTGGGGCTGAGTTTTCCCTAGGCCGGATAATCCGGCCCTCACTTGGGCCGGATAATCGGGGCCCCAAGGTGTCCAACGGCTGGCTTCGGAAGGGGGTATAAATACCCCTTCTTCTCCAACGTTCAGAACTCTTGATTCATTCGAAATTGTCCAGACATTGTGCAAGAGCTCCCATTCTCGATCTCCCACTTCAACCTCCCGAAGGCTTTGATCTTTGGGGGAAATTGAAGGAGGAGAGGATCATCATCATCATCAAGAATCAAGCGCATCAACTCCTCTCCATTCACTTGGAGAAATCCGTGATCTAGTATTCTTGTCAATACCTAGATCTTGTTCGTTGTATTTGATAGCTTTGTTCTTGTGGCAGCTTGTTGTCATTTCGGGAGCCTCCAAGTTGATTGTGGAGTTGTTGCCCCGCTAGTTGTGTAAAGGCACCGGTGCCCTCCTCGAAGGGTACCTATAGTGGAAAGGTGGATCAGGCCTTTGGTGGCGGGATCCATCGGATAATAGGGTGAGGCCTATTGTGGCATGGTGGTCTTAGTACCGCCCACCCCTCCAACGCAGACGTACTTCCCTTAACAAGGAAGGAACTGTGGTCAAACAAATCATGTGTCTCCGTGTGCTTCACTACGATTTACCCGTTCCTCTTCCACTCGCTCTTTACTCACTAGTAGATAGGTTTGCATATAGGGAAATTCAACCTAATAGTTTATCTAGAGAATTTTCCTTTGTGCTAAGCCTAAAATTGAAAAAGTATTAAAATTTGGAGTATAACCTATTCACCCCCCCCTCTAGGTGTCCATACGATCCATTTCAATTGGTATCAGAGCCCCGACTCTTATTTCGGGCTTAACCGCCTAAGAGTAGTATGGGTACCAAGGATGATGGGAATGAGGCCGTGGATAAGGTCACAATGGATGATCTCAAGTCATTGGAAACAACCTTGTTGAAATCCTTTGAGGCCAAGATGGAGGAGATGAATCAAATGATTGCTCGCCTCACATCATCCATAGCCCCATCTCCATCCTCCTCTGAGGCTGCCACACCATCATCTAAGGAAAAGGGTAACACTGGATCCAAGGATGATGATGCGGAAGGTGAAAAACTTAATGGTTCCACCTCCAAGAAGGGAAGTGGTAAGGAGGAATATAGTGAGGTTCGCCATGTATATTCCCCCGACCCACCTATCCCTCATCCTCATATAAACAATAGGGGTGATCCACCCAAGCTCACTGCATCCTCTTTCAATCAATGGAAATTCTTAATGAAATCTCATGTTTGCAGCTCCTCTATTGAACTTTGGAGGATTATTGAAGAGGGTCTTCTATTGGAGATCAAACCAACCTAACAAGAAGAGAAATTGTGGACAACCAGTTGAATGACATCGCTCTCCACATGATACAGCTGGGTGTGGGTCCCAAGGACATGCCACACATTGAACATCTCAACACAGCTAAAGAAGCTTGGGATGCTCTTATGGATCTCTTTGTTGGGAATGAAAGCATGAGAAGGAACAGGTATGATGCCTTGAGTAATGAAGCTGAGGGATTCTACATGTTGGATGGTGAAAACCATGAGGACATGTATAGAAGACTCAAGGGCATCGCAACAACATTTAGAAAGCATGGGGCCACTCACATTGATGATGCATGGATAAAAAGGGAATATGTGAGTTCCTTAATGCCTTTCGAGCCAACAGACTTGAAGAGCCTGCAAGGTAGACATAACTACCATCAAATGACATCCAATGAAGTCACGCAAGAAATGGCGTCATTCAAAGTGGCAGCAAAGAATGCTGAAGATGCCCGTGCTCGGGCCATTGGAATGCAAAAGGGTGTCAATGTTGCTCTCAAAGCCAATGTTGTTGAGAAAGAAGAAGATGAAAGAGCATTTGAGGGGGCCTCCAAGGACTGCCCCAATGAAGTCAAACATGCTCATGGTGAGTACATGGCGTTTTATGCACGGAACTTTTGGAAGGATCCTGCCAAGGCCAAGTCGGAACTCGAGCGCAAGAACGGGTCAAATGGAAGAAGAGAGAGTGGCCCAAGACTGAGAACTTGCTACAACTGTGGAGATAGAATGCACTTTGTAGCCGAGTGTCCGTATCAAAATAGAGAAGAAAATGGTGGCAGGCTCATTCTTAAAGAAAAATCCAAAGCACCTAAGAAGAAGCCATTTATTAAGAAGAATGGCCCCTTCAAGAAGCAACCCAAGATCGTCTTAGTAGCACAAGAAGAATACTCCTCTGTAAGTGAATATGAAGAGGATGATGTTAGTTCTCGCGAGGTGTCTGCTATAACCACCACATCGACTCCTTCATCTCTCTTCGACTCGCCAAACGAGAACATCATCAACAACAACGCTACTTGCCTAATGGCAAGAGGGTCCGAGGTATCAACTTCTAGCTCTTCATTTCCTAGGACTAACATAATTTTGGATATGGATGATCATGACAGTCTTAAAATGAAAGAAGAAGTTATTGCTTTGGATACCTTTTTCACTAACCTGTAAGGTGAGCACAAACTCCATTTTGATGCTCTTATGAGTCAACTTGCTCAAGCCGAAGATCTTCTTGAAGAAAAGGGAAGAATTGAAAGAGAAGATGCCTTGGAGGTAGCTTCTTTGAAGAATGCCCTGGAAGAGGAAGAGGAAGCTCGAGCGTCTTTGGAAGAGAGACTCGAATCCATTGAAGAGTCACAGGAAGAAGCTGTGGCTCAGCTCATTAAAGAACGTGACCATGCTCTTGCCAAGGTAAAGAAACTAAAGAAAGAAAAGATTGACTTTGGGGCTGTTCATGCTAGACTTTTGGAGAAGTTTGATAATCTTGAAAGTGCTCACAGGGCATTGAAGAGTGATCATTCTACTTTAAATGAGTCTCATGACCAGCTCCAAACTCAATTGAAACGGTATGATGTGCCATGTACCTCCACTTCATCCTATGGAAAAGAAGACCTTGCAAGAGGTTCTCAACACAAATGTAAAGAAGTTTTTGATGAGATACTGAGCAAGCAAAGGACAAACAATAGTAAAGAAGGTCTTGGTTACATTCCCAAGACAAAGAGCAATAAAAACAACAAGAAGAAGAAGAGCAAGACTGCCCAACCAAAGACTAGCAACATTACCAATGACAAGACTAATTATGATGGTTTTACAGGGGTCAACAATCCTAACTTTTAATTATATTGCGATTATTATGGTGATGTTTATGCTAGTTATGTAGGCCCTTATGATTGTTATATTCCTTGGTCTATTTGGGTTCCCAAGACCCTTGTCACTAACATGAGAGGACCCATTGAAAAATGGGTACCTAAAACCAAGAAGTAATTTTCTTGCAGGGCTATGCTTCCGGTGGTTCTAAATGGGTACTCGATAGCGGTTGCACGAGTCATATGACCGGAAGCAAGGAGATCATCATGAAGATGCGGCCAAACCATGATCACATAAACGTCTCCTATGGTGACAAGTCAAAATCTGAGGTATTGGGTCTCGGCAAAGTTGTGGTAGCTCACGATATCTCTCTCGTGGACGTCATGCTTGTTGAGACCCTCGGGTACAACTTACTTTTAGTTCACGCCCTTGGTAAGATGGGCTTTGCGGTTTATATTGATGCTGATTTGGTGGTACTCTTGTGGAGCAAGTCTCTAAAATTCGCTTTCGTGGGATATGTCGAAAATGACCTGTACGTGGTGGACTTTTCGGGGAAAACCACTACAGGCCCGATGTGTCTTTTCGGAAAGGCTGACGCGGGTTGGCTATGGCATCACCGACTAGCCCATGTCAATATGAGAACTTTGCAAAGTCTCCACAAGGGTGGCCACATCCTTGGACTAAAAGAAAATGTCTCCTTTGCCAAAGATCATGTTTGCAGGGTGTGTGTTGAAGGGAAAATGCATGACTCTCCGCATCGGAGGAAAACTATCATCTCGTCAAAAAGTATCCTAGAGCTCCTCCATGTGGACCTGTTTGGACCTCCGTATCATGCAACACTCGGTGGGAAGAAGTATTGTCTAGTGATTGTTGATGATTACTCAAGATACACTTGGGTTTACTTCTTCAAGTTGAAGAGTGAAACTCAACAAACAGTCATCGACTTTGCCAACGAGGTTCAACGTCAACACAACGTCCCCATTTTGGCTATAAGAAGTGATAATGGCTCTGAGTTCAAGAACTACACCTTAAATGAGCTCCTAAGTGAAGAGGGGATAAAACATCAATATTCCGCTGCATACACCCCTCAACAAAATGGTGTAGCCGAGAGGAAGAATCAAACTCTAATGGATATGGCAAGATCAATTTTAGCCGAATTTAAATCTCCTTATAACTTCTAGGCTGAAGAAATCTCTACTGCTTGTCACTCTTCCAACCAATTATACCTCCATAAGATCTTGTACAAGACTTCGTATGAAATACTTACCGGTAACAAGCCAAACATATCATACTTTCGGGTATTCGGGTGTAAGTGTTTCTTTCTTATCAAGGGAGTTCGTTTATCTAAGTTTGAATCTAAGGCTCTAGAAGGTATTTTTGTTGGTTATGGTGCCGAATCCCACACTTATAGAGTCTACAATAAGCTCTCCGGAACTGTTTAGAATCTTGTAGTGTGGTGTTCGAGGAAAATGACGGTTCCCATGCGGAGCAAGTTGGTGTTTGTGATGCAGATGTTGAAATACCCCAAGATGCCATAAGAAGAATGGGCATGGGATTTTTCCACCCCATTGAGGAACCCCTTGTGGTGGATCGGGAAGGACAATGCTCTTCCCATGAAGAGCCCTCATCTACACAGGCCCAACATGTTCCCACCACGGGAGCAAATTCTGCACCATCTCCATCAACTGCTGAAGGTCAAGTTGTTCTAGAAAACTCCAGGCCGGATTATCCGGTGGACACCGGATTATCTGGCCACCCCGCTCCACCTGACCATATTGCTCCTGGTGGTGAAGACATCGATGCAAGCTCCAGGCCGGATTTTCCGGCCAGCCCCGGATTATCTGGGCCCTCTCCAGTTCAAGCAAGCCCCAGGCATCCTGATGAAGGTGCTCCATGTACTCCCAGGACGGATTATCCATCCCCTCCATCGGCCGGATTATCCGGCCCTGACTCACCTGTTCAGTAGCCTCATGTTACGGCTACTGACTCACCTCAAGGGCACGCTCCATCACCTCCTACTGCTGTTATCCCCAGGCATGATCTCAATGAAGATTCAAGTGATGAAACTACTCCACCAAGAGACAACAAACTTATTGAACTTCATCGCAAGGCTCGAGCTGATCGGAACCTTGAGTTAAGGGGTCACACCCTCGACAAGGTTGTTGGTGATCTTCGACGAAGGGTTTCTACAAGAAGGGATTGGCCAGTTTTGGTGAGCATCAAGCTCATATCTCAATGGTGGAACCTAAGAAGGTCTTTGAAGCTCTTGAAGATCTAGACTGGGTTGTTGCTATGCATGAAGAATTGAATAATTTCGAGCGCAACAAAGTCTAGAAACTCGTGGAGAAACCCAAAGATTGCCGCAATGTTATCGGCACCAAGTGGATATCTAAAAACAAGCAAGATGAGAATGGCATTGTTGTGAGGAACAAGGCAAGACTTGTGGCACAAGGTTACTCTCAAGTTGAGGGCATTGACTTCGGCGAGACCTATGCTCCAGTGGCTCGCCTTGAGTCCATCCGTATCCTTCTTGCTTATGGTGCCCATAACAATTTTAAATTGCAGCAAATGGACGTCAAGAGTGCCTTCCTTAATGGTCCTCTACATGAGTTGGTATATGTAAAGCAGCCCCGGGTTTTGAGGATCCTAACTTTCCAAACCATGTCTACAAACTCGATAAGGCACTCTATGGCATTAAACAAGCACCACGTGCATGGTATGAGCACCTTAAAGAGATTTTGTTAGATCGTGCTTCGAAGTTGGGCAAATCGATCCCACTCTTTTCACTAAGAAGGTTAAGGGGGAGCTCTTCGTATGCCAACTATATGTAGACGATATCATCTTTGGTTCTACTAATAAAGCTTTTAATGATGAATTTTCAAAGCTTATGACTGACAGGTTTGAGATGTCTATGATGGGGGAATTACGGTTCTTTCTTGGATTCGAGATCAAACAACTTAGAGAAGGAACCTTTATTAATGAAGCAAAGTACATCCAATACATGCTCAAGAGATTCAAGATGACGGATCTAAATGGTGTTGCCACTCCAATGCAAACAAAATGTCATCTTGAACTTAACCCACATGGTAAAGATGTGGACCAAAAGGTATACCGGTCCATGGTCGGCTCTCTTCTTTACCTCTGCGCATCTAGACCCGATATCGTGTTGAGTGTGGGAGTGTGTGCAAGGTATCAAGCAGCTCCTAAATAAAGCCACTTAGTGGCGGTCAAGAGGATCTTTCGATATTTGGTTCATTCCCCTAACTTTGGTCTCTGGTATCCCAAGGGCTCCAATTTCTCATTATGTGGTTACACTGACTCAGATTGGGCTGGTGATAAGGATGATCGGAAATCCACTTCTGGAGCTTGTCAATTATTGGGAATATCTCTTGTGCGTTGGTCATCTAAAAAGCAGAATTGTATATCTCTCTCCACCGCCGAAGCTGAATATGTTGCTGCTGCCAGCGCTTGCACTCAATTATTGTGGATGAGGCAAACTTTAAAGGAATACAGTGTCAATTGTGACAAAGTGCCTCTTTTATGTGATAATGAAAGTGCAATCAAAATTGCGTACAATCCGATACATCACACAAGGACGAAGCATATTGAGATTTGGAATCATTTTATTCGAGACCATGTTGCTCGAGGCGATATTGATCTATCCTTTGTGAGCACGAAGAACCAACTTGCGAATATTTTTACGAAGCCACTTGATGAAGCAAGATTCTGCTACTTGAGGAATGAGCTAAATATCATTGATTCCAGGAGCTTCTCTTGATTACCCATGCACTCACTCGTACCTCTCAATCCTATTTTGGTCTAGGTGTGGGCATGGATATAGGGGGTGGTCCTAACTCATTGGGCTAACCCTCCCCCCATAATGCCACAAGCAAGATAAATCATTTCTCTTAATATAATTTTGTGATATGTGAGCTTATTGATGAGTATTGGTCGTGAACCCAAGATATATCTTCGCGGTGTCACACCATACACTCCAACAAGGTGGCTTCGGCCACCGCCCTCTCCCTTGAGGAGAATTGTATCTTTTTGGCTGGTTTTTTTGCTCTCTCATGTTCTTATGGGGATCACACTCAATCTTGGCTTTTATTTGATTTGGATCTTGCAATTTTGAGTGTCTAGTACCATCTCAGTTTGGTACTCTTAATCCTAAGCGTTTCTCTACCCCTAAACCATCTATTCTTGCACACAAGTCCCTTGTACACCTTGTGGGGGTGTTGTTTGGGGACGTGCGGGCCTGGTTCTGTGTACAACAGAATTCCAGATTTGAGGCCGATAATCCGGCCCAAGTGTAGGCCGGATAATCCGGCCCTGGCGGATTTCGTATTAAAGGGCAGGGATCGGGGGTAGGGCTCATAACGAGCAGCACTTCTCCCCCAACCCTCTCCTCTTCCTCAGCTGCCACCTGCCATCCCCCACCCTCCCTGGAGCTCTCCGACCACCGGATTTTCCAGGCCTCCCCGGATCTTCTTCTCCGTGCCTCCGGGTACCTTCTCCTCCGCCTTCTTCCTCCAATGAGTGAGGGCAACTCCCTCTCTCCCCATCTTTGGCTAGATGTGTTACTTGTTGAGTGGAACGTTGTTTAGAAGGATGTGTTTTCACATAGAAATCGTAGTCTTGCAGGTTCTAGAACCGATCTACTTTTTTGCATTGAATCTAGGTGGAATCAAATTTTTTTGCTAGGGCTGGATTATCCGCTCCTAGCCAGGCCGGATAATCCGGCCTGACAGATTCAATTCTGGTTCAGTTTCACTATGGAGTATGCATTGAGTAGATTTGTTCTATGAACTTTTTGACTATTTTTTCCATGCTCTCTCCTGGACTTGTGTGTATGCTTATCCCCTTGCTATCGCCCTTATTCTCCTCACAGGTGGTTCCAGTGTTCCCAAGACCTACAAGCGCCGCCCTCGCGCTAAATACTTTCGGGATGACGAACATGGTAACTTAGTGGACGAAGTTGAGTTGAGGAGAAGAAAGAATGAAGAGAAGCGCATGGCTGAACAAGCAAAGAGGACTAGAAAGGGGGTGTCCAAGAGAAAGAGCAAGGAGCCCAAGATCAACTACAAGTCTTTGGATGCAGTCACCTATTCCTCCATTCGTCATCGTGACTTGTTTGCTGAGTTGCCTCGTGATGATGAGCTGGGTGATACTTGTTTTTGGTGTGCATAACAGAAAGGTATCTATGAAGATGTGTATGCCAGGCTGAACATTAGGCCTATGCACCCACTGGTCCTTGCTAAGGCTTTGGAGAAGGCCCACCTTGTGGATGCGATGTTTGTGGCTGAGAGGATGGGGCTGCACCATCTCATGTCTCTCTAGTGCTCTTTTGACTCTGAGGTGGTGAAGCAGTTCTTCTCCACTTTGGTTATTTGTGGGGATGAGTGTCGCACTATGAAGTGGATGACTCATGACAGGCCTATGAGTGCTGATTCTCACGTGTTTGCTGAGGTTCTTGGATACTCTTTCCGCAGCAGGGATAGAGCCAGTGGCCACCGCATCATCACCCAGCTGAAGCCCAACAAAGATGCAGCTCTCTCTCCTTGCATTGTGGACAATGGCATTGTGGGCACTCCGGCTGGCCTTGCTCCCATCTATGCTGCCTTAGTGGGTCTCTTCCGTGACTCCATCACTCCGAGTGGGGGCAACAATGACAGCATCCGTTGTCACCTTGTTCAGCTACTTCAATTTTCTCATGAGGTTGCCTCGTGCGAGGACGAGTCGGTGTCGTATAGGCTGGATGTCATGGACTTCATTTACCATGAATTGACTGATGCTATGTTCAACCGTCTGTCCATCCCCTATGCACCCTACATTATGATGCTCATCAGGCACCTGCTTCCTGGTGAGGAGTTCCACATTGACTCGATGCATAAGTCCAAGAAGATCTACACCAAGGTTCGGAAGAACGCTCACCCCTCCTCTGCTCCCGAGGGCCTCATGAGGGATGCTCGCAGGCCCCTAGTGCCTCCCGTTGCCCGTGAGATCAAGCAGCTGAACTGGTTCCAGCGTAACATACTTTGCATGGGAGTGGACATGCGCAAGGGTCAGTACGAGGCATACAAGCAGCGCCATGAGTTGGCTCACTCTCAGCAGCTCATTCTCCACCATGTGTCCGGTGCTTCGGGTGACCCTCCGGCTCCTACACCTCCCACACCGTATGCTCGGTGGAACTCTTCCTCTGGGTTGAACTATGGAGAGCTGGAGCGTCACTTGTTCCCCTCTGCGGCTGCTGCTGATGATGAGGATGAGGATGGTGACACCGAGGAGCTTGAAGATGAGGATGAGGATGAGAATGAAGACGAGGACGAGGACGAGGATGAGGACTACGAGTGATCCTGTGGGGCGCTAGCATCGCTCTTCTTCCTTTTTGGTGTCTTGATGCCAAAGGGGGAGAAGTAGTTCTATTAGGATACTCGTGGATTTGCATGGGTCGGGCATAAGCACTTGCATTTTTCTATTCGTCGTTTTTTTGCTTATGCGCATTTAGCGTTGAACTTTAAATTTGTGGTTTGTGGTTTGTTTGAGACCCTATGTGGTTGTTTGGATTATGCTTATGAATTTCATCTCATGGATTATGCTTATGGATCCATCTATTCATATCCTATTATGCTGAAAGTCTTTATCAAGGAAGGCGCTTATATTGGTTATCTCGGTAATAATTGAGGCTATGTCAAGGATGTATTCCCTCTACCTCGGTGGTATGATTATGTTGCTCATATGTCTATGGAATAGATTCACCTATTTCTGTGCATTTGTATTCCAATGCAAAATTCTAATATGCACACATTGAGGGGGAGTCTCTTCCATGGTTATTACTGTTTGTCTTGTGCCTTTTTCCTGCAAATCCTGGTATTGTCATCTAACACCAAAAAGGGGGAGATTGAAAGAACATTTCATGTTTTCCTATGTTTTGTGTGTTAGATAACAATACTTTGGAGATTATTCATGTGTGCTAAGTGTGCAGGAAGCTTTGAGGGGGGCCGAATTATCTGCCCCACCAAGGGCCAGATAATCCGGCCTACCTCATTGCTCAAAGGGATCCAAGGCACGTCGCTCGGTATCCAGTCGGATTTTCTCCCGGAAAATCCGAACTGGGGTGGTTTTTCCTCCCCATGCCGGATAATCCGGCCTTCACATAGGACCGGATAATCCGGCCCCCAGACGTTAATCAAAGGCAAGCTTGGCGCGACGCTCTGATAGGGGCGGATTATCTGCCGGATATTCTGAGTCTGGGGCGGAGTTTTCCCCAGGCCGGATAATCTGGCCCTCACTTGGGCCGGATAATCCGGCCCCCAAAGTGTCCAACGGCTGGCTTCAGAAGGGGCTATAAATACCCCTTCTTCTCCAACGTTCAGAACTCTTGATTCATTCGAAATTGTCCAGACATTGTGCAAGAGCTCCCATTCTCGACCTCACACTTCAACCTCCCGAAGGCTTTGATCTTTAGGGGAAATTGAAGGAGGAGAGGATCATCATCATCATCAAGAATCAAGCGCATCAACTCCTCTCCATTCACTTGGAGAAATTCGTGATCTAGTATTCTTGTCAATACCTAGATCTTGTTCGTTGTATTTGATAACTTTGTTCTTGTGGCAGCTTGTTGTCATTTCGGGAGCCTCCAAGTTGATTGTGGAGTTGTTGCCCTACTAGTTGTGTAAAGGCGCCGGTGCCCGCCTCGAAGGGTACCTATAGTGGAAAGGTGGATCAGGCCTTTCGTGGCGGGATCCATCGGAGAACAGGGTGAGGCTTATTGTGGCATGGTGGTATTAGTACCGCCCACCCCTCCAACGCAGACGTACTTCCCTTAACAAGGAAGGAACTGTGGTCAAACAAATCCTCTGTCTCCGCGTGCTTCACTACGGTTTGCCCGTTCCTCTTCCACTCGCTCTTTACTCGCTAGTAGATAGGTTTGCATATAGGGAAATTCCACCTAATAGTTTATCTAGAGAATTTTCCTTTGTGCTAAGCCTAAAATTGAAAAAGTATAAAATTTTGGAGTAGCACCTATTCACCCCCCCTTTAGGTGCCCATACAATCCATTTCACGCGGTTCCTAGAAGAAGTGTACACACAAGAGACGATGCCACTACAGCACGCCGTTGTGCTATGGGGATTCCAGCCATGATATACTTTTGCACTCTCGACAGGGATCAGAGAACCGGAGGTTGTTGACTCGTTGTCGTACACTGGATATGTGCGAAACCACGGAGTTGCTACCACTTGTGGCACCTAGGTTGTCATGCAAGGACCAGGGGTGACTTGTGAGGAGCTTCACGATCTTGAGGTTGGTTATGAGTATGACTATATCATCCATGTTCCCCGCGGAATGTTAGCCGCTTTCGATCTGCAAGGGTATGTTATAGCTTCTCTGTTATAGCATTACTCCTATATAGATCATGGCATATGGTGTTGCGCTAGCTAAGATTTTTTTGCTTTCTGCTACGAACCCCTTCAGTGGTATCAGAGCCAATCTTTGCGTAGTAATTCTTGTACGGTTAGAACACATGTTGAATGTGGGCATTGATCCTATAATTGTTACTGACGAGGGTTTAACTCATCAATGCCCATTGTTATGGACTTGGGTTTTGGAGAAGGAGGGAGCGCTGGAGACATCTATCGGCTAGCAAACAAGCACACAGGGGACTCAAAGATTTACCCAGGTTCAGGCCTCGTAGAGGTCCCTACTCCTGCTTGTCTGCTCGTGGAATTATCAAGGGAATCGAAGATTACAATGGTGCGCAGATGCAATCTGGCGAGGGTTGTGGAAACTAGGGTTGTGTGTGTCCTCCTCGCCGCCTCCCCCTAGACTTTATATAGATAGGCTAGGTCTCGGGTAGCAGGTCGAGTCGGTTACAAGTTAGGGTTTTTCCCTTTGAACTTTCTATCTTTAGCTTCTTCTTGTTCTTCAAGCAATCGAGAGTCCATAGGTTACTCGAGTTCTTCATTTGGGCCTTGGCGACACCGTGGGACCTTATGTATTCAGGCCGTATATACCAAGCTCGAGTACCTGTAGGGTATACCCATGTCAGTAGCCCCCGAGTGTCCAGTGGAATCGTAGATTCGACTAGACTTTATGAAGCCTTTCGAGTACATGACTGAGTACATTTTTCGACTGCTCTATTTATGTCATAGGGATTGTTGATGTGCGTGCCTGATTTTAATCGATGTATCGGTATTAGTTAACTACCTTAGGGTAAAACAACGCCACCTACTCGAATTCGAGTCCCTGGACTCGAATCCGGAAAAGTGCTGGTGTAATTCGACTCAAGCCGCGGAGGTCTTACAGGAGTCGAATTCCAGTATATGGGTGTGACCACTCGACGCGTCCGTCAAGGCATGTTCATCGTACCTGCAGGCACAGATATATTTCTGGTAGTGCGTAGCTTAATGTGTTGCCAGGCCTTATTCAGGTCTTATCTTCACGCTGTAAGCGCCGGATCCGAATTTTATCATCGCGGAGACGATTCGGGTGACCCAAGAGACGCGGTCTCTTTGTAGGGAAAAATTATGAGGCGGTGTCGCCATAAACTTTGAGTGTGGATGTTATCAACACACAGTACTTTGTACAAATAATCATAGGGTGCGCGACCAGCGCTCCCTATGGGAGTAGCCCCCGAGTGCCTGGTTGAGTCGAAGACTCAGGCAGGGACTAAAGAACTTTTGCGACTGTTGTTTTTTTACTTGCTTGTTTCAGTCGAATTTGCTTCCAGCGCTCCCTATGGGAGTAAACCATGTCCATAGTCGAACCGTGCTTCGAGTGATTGGGTTTTTTCCTTGATTGTTCATGTTCCTGTAAAAGAGAAAAATCGTAGGGTGCGCGACCAGCGCTCCCTATGGGAGTAGCCCCCGAGTGCTTGGTGGAGTCGAAGACTCGAGCAAGGACTAAAGTAGTCGAAGTCCTCTACTGCATAGTTGTTGATGACGTTAGTGCTGACGATTTCATGACCTCAGTTGCCCGCGTGAGCGAGTTTGACGGGACGTGACGAGCGGTCGGTCCCACTCCCTGACTCTGATTTGACTGGGCGTGCGTAATCTTTATTTTAACCGCGCCTCCTCGATTTCTGCGCGTAATGGGAGTAGTGGGGGACGGTTCGCGTTTTAGCTCCTCCACGTGTCGAGCACGATGAACGCCACGCGTCCACTAGGGTTTTTCCGAGCCGTTGGATTGCATCTTCCAGGGGTTAAGTAGTCACACTGCGACGGTAATTTTCTCATCTGCTTTCATTCATCCTTTGCCTTCATCGCCATTGCCGTTGCTCCTTTGCTTTCTCTACGCTCTTTTTCCTCCGCGGCGTTGGACCAGCTCCGCACGGTTCCTAGCTACTTCCTCCGGTCGCATCGCCGCCGCGCAATAGGGAAGAAGAAAGGAGGTGCTGCGGCCGATTCAACGGCTACCGCTGCTGCGGTGAAGAAGAAGGGCAGCTCCGCCGTTGTGGGCACCAGCACCGCCGCCGGCGGGAAGAAGAAGGGCACGGGCACCCGCGTCACGAATGGCGCGTGGTGTCCATCCGTCATCAAGTCCTATGATCTTCGTCTTCTTCGCCATGACAGAATGTTGTCCGCCACAGTCGCCGATGCATGCGTCCCCGGCGGCGAGGTAATCCCCTCTACTCCTACCGGTTTTCGAGTGATGTTCCTAGCGTTCATCATCCGCGGCCTCTCTTTTCCCCTGCATCCTTTCTTCAGGGGCCTTCTTTGTTGTTACGAGCTCCAGCTCCATCAGCTGTCCCCCAATTCCATCCTCCACGTAGCTTGCTACATTACCCTCTGCGAGTGCTGGCTCAGGATCAAGCCGCATTTCGGTCTCTTCAAGCGCCTCTTTAAATTGAAACATCAATCGGCATCTGGTTCCGTAGTCTATGATGTAGGCGGCTGTGGAATCCATGTCGATCCATCCGCCACATACTTCGACATCAAGCTGATGATGTTCGTCCAAGGGTGGAGGGACAAGTGGTTCTACGTTCGCGACCAGAAGGCCGACGGAGACCACTTCGGACTCACGCCCTTCGACCCCTCGACGCCATGTAAGATGAGGCGCTCCTAGAAGAATGTGGTTATGCCCGGCGAGTCCACGGAGACAGATGTGCTGTACGAGCGCGTCTGCGACCTTGAGAGTCGCATAGGCAAAGAGGAAGGAGGCTGCGCCCTCATTCGCACGTGGCTGCGCCATCGCGTCCACCCCATGTATCAGTGGGCTGGCACTGACGATGTCACTCGCCTGTCTGCCGATGGCATGTCCGCGAGTGAAGTAGATAAGAGGGTTCGACTGGTGACTAAGTACACCGTCAAGGATGTGTTCCCTAGTGAACCGGTCGTTCCTCCGTTCGACGCTTCTAACACTCCTCAGTTGTGCTACATAGTAGCTCAGTTTGTTGATTGCTTCTTTGCTGTTTCTTTGCTTTGTGCTGAATTATGGTTTGTATGTAGGATTGGGCGGTGTCACCCTGTATGCCCCCTCTTCCTGAGGGGGTTATCCCTCGCGAAGCCTTGGAAGAGGACGAGTCGGAGGCGACCGTCCTATCCGATGTGGAGGAGGAAGCCCCCGAGTCGGGTAGTCTGGATACTCGCAAGTGTTCGTGCAGCGAGGATTCTGATGCGTCGTCTCCTTCGACTCCGGAAGGTGCAGGCGTTGGGGCGGAGTCGCCAATCCCTGCCATTCCTATGAGCGCCGTGGCGGCATCTTCTCGCAAGAAGATGCGACTGCCAAAGGAGTCCTCGTCAGAGTCGGGGGAGCCAACCTTTGACTTTGATAAGTTTGATTGGTAAGTATTCGATTTGTCCTTTTTGATTCTTCACTAGATTTGCCTTGTCCTTGATGTTGGTTTTGTCTTGTAGTCAGGAGGCGTCGTCATCTTCTGGCGACGTCCAATTTTTGAAAGAATCAGGAGTCGCAACCTCAAGGGCCAAGAAAGAGGTCAAGCGTGCTCCTTCCCCTCCATTGGCGGCCCACTCCGGGCACAACTCTTCCAGCTCTCCGCATGATGGGGAGCATCGGATGGTTGCTCGGATGACTGCGCACCAATCGACTTTGGAGTCATTGGAGAATCATGTAAGTGTAGGGCTTCTCCTTTTGATGTTGCAGTCGATGTTATCTATGACTTCTGTTGATCCTTTTTTGTTTTTCCTTTTGCGATAGCTTCTTGTGAAGGAAGCCGCTCACTTGGCGGAGTAGGTGCTTGCGATGGGACGCCAGCATGCAATGCTGGAGACGCGCCATCGCGTGGTGGAAAGTAAGTGCTCTACACTTCTCCTTCTTCTGCATCGTTTTTATGTAGTCGACTGATAGTCAATCCCCTTTTGTTTTGTAGCTGAACATAATGCTCTTCTGCGCGACGCCGCCACCATGGAGAAGACACTCGCCGCGACTGTGAAGGGTCGCGATGAGGCAATCGCGGCGCATGACGAGGCACAGAGGCGTGAAGAGGATCTGCGTGCCTCCATCGCAGCCAGTGAGAAATTGTTCGAAGAACAACTTTTCTCGATTGCCAAGGCCCTCTCAGGTACCTTGCTTGGATATCGTTATCGTTCTCTGTTCGATTTTTTGTCGTTGGCGCTAATTTTCGTGTCCATGTATGGATTTATGTACAGATGCTGGCGATTTGAGCTTTGACCCTCAGGCCTTCCGCCGTGACGATGTCTTGGCGGGTGCGCTTATAGCAGTCGAGGACCGCAACGCCACCATTCAAGATATGCTCTCCAAGGCCAAGGGCGTGCTCAGTCGCCTCCGGGAGGAGTTGATTCCCAAGGCTGAGCTAATCGAGAACATGAACAAGATGGTGGAGTCCTTCGCCGGGGGTGTTCCTACAAGCTTCAAGAATTCGCACCGTGCGGCTGGCGCATCGATGTCACTCGCCATGGTGCAGGCCCACGGAATCGAAGTTGGTCCTGCAGTAGTTTCGAGGGCGATGCCCTTTAGCGTGGACGGCCAGCAGGTAGTCTTTGCTCCCTTCGCGACTGCCTGTGGCAAATATGGGCCGCAGCTGATTAACACAGTTGCAAAGTATTCTGAGGAGCTGTAGCGAGCCAATAAGGCGGCAAAGGTTGCAGCATCAGGGGCTGGCGAAAATTCAGTGGCATCTGATACTGCCACAGACTCGATGAGGCCCCCGAAATCGTCTAAGTCAAAGAAGTCAATCGCTCCTCAGTAGCTTTGTAATAGTTGATTAGTTTACGTCTTTTGTCAAGAACATGCCTTTTGGAGAGTGTATCTGCTGATACTTTTGCCAATCTTGAATGCACTCGAATCTTTTGTCTGTGTGTCGATTTGATTTTATTATTGCTTCTTGCTTGGCTTGTGGTAGGGTACATCAAGTGATCCTTTGAGGGTGGATCATGATCGTGCGATTGCGCTGGCGACCCTAAAGGATCGTGCATCGCGAGTGCTGCACTTTCTGAAGAAGTCGCAGTCATGCTTGAAGAACATCTATCGGATGATGTTTCCGCTGGATGTTGCTCCATCGAGCCTGCTGGCCCTTCTTGCCAAGTTCCAAGACCTGGCTGCGGTTCGCGAGTGTGTAAGGCAACATTTGGTGGCTGGTGCCAAGGCCGCTCTGTCTCAGGTGCGACTGCATAGGCCTGACGTAGACGTTGCGGCAATTGCGGCTGGGCCACCTGCGCCACCAGCAGATTCTTCTTGGAACATGGTGCTGGACTATCAGGCAGTGGATTGCCCAGCAAAGGAGATCGTCGATTTCTTCGAGGAGCAGACCAACGTTCTTTTGTTGCAGTAGTAGCTTAGTTTGTATCCTGCACATAAGTGTACCAATGTTGTAAAGTTTGTATATACATTGTGTATAATTGACTATCGATTATGTATAAAGAGCTTGTTAGTGTGTGAGTGTGTTGCACTATGCGACTCCTTTTCGTTAGCCTGGCCATGCGCTTATCTTGGTACCATGTCAACCTGTCAGGTGCGTTGCAACTGGGTTGATGTGTGTCAAGGGTTTTCGATTGATGTGCCAGCTACTCAAGATATCGCGTTTTAGTTCGTAGAACAGATGTGTATAGGGTGGCGCAGTCTGCGAGTGGATAAGTTGTGGAAAAATAAAGGAGAACACAGAGTTTTGGGGCACTTAGCTTTATTTATTCGTGAGACAGTACGAAGTACAATGTGTGGCTAAGTAGCCTTGGCTGAGTGCCTTATTCATGATGTAAAAGTAAATACGACTAAGGGTAGAAGTGTCGCAGCTGTGCGACGTTCCAGGGGTTAGAGTATGCGGCTCGTGTCTCTAAATCTTGAAGGCGATAGGCGCCACCTGGGATTATTTCTGTAATCATGTATGGTCCCTCCCAGGGGGACTCAATCTTGATATGTCCTTGCTGCTTTAGTCGCAGGACCAGGTTGCCTTCGACGAAGGATTTGAGGCGTAGCCTCCTACTGTGGTAGTTGGCGCAGGTTCTGCTGGTAGATCGTTGCTCTTTCCGCGGTGATTTCCCTTGCCTCGTCAAGGAGGTTGACAGAGTCTTCGAGTGCAAGAGATGACTCCTATTCGCTGTAAGCGACCACGCGCGACCGTACCTCGGCGGGTAGCACCGCTTCAGCCTCGTGGACCATAAAGAACGGGGTGTAGCCCGTAGCACTGTTTGGAGTTGTGCGTAGGCTCCAAAGTACTAATTGCAATTCGTCTGGCCAACAGCCTGCGGCTTGTTCGAGTGGCCGGAGGAGTCGCTTCTTGATGCCACCGCAGACGAGCCCGTTCGGCTTTTCGACCTGACCGTTGGTCTGCGGATGTGCTACCGAGGCGTAGCTGATGTTGATTCCCAGATTCTCACAGAATTGTTGGAACTCCTTGGATGTTAAGTTTGTTCCATTGTCTCTGATGATGCTGTGTGGCACTCCGAAGCGGAAGACGATGGACTCGAAGAACTTGACTGCGCTGTGATACATTGCAAATGTATCTATAATTTTTTATGTTTCATGCTTGGTTTTATCCACTTTCTTGTGTTTTGTTCCAACTTTGGAGTACTTTTCTTATGATTTCTTGGACTAACCTATTAACAAAAAGCCACAGTGCCAGCTGCCTGTTTTCTGCTGTTTTTGGTTCCAGGAAAGTCAGAAAATGAATATTCTCGGAATTGGACGGCACAAAAGCCAAAGTGCCTATTTTTCTAGAAGGGGTCAAGTGCCAGAATACGAGACGGAGAAGGGCCAGGGAGCCACCACACCATCTGGCCACACGGCCAGGCCTGGCCCGTGCCAGGGGGTGGTGTGGCTGCTCCCGGCACCCCCTCGGCCTCTCCTTCCGCCTATATATTGCCCTCGGGATGAAAATCCTAAGGGCCCGATCAAAAATACACGAAAGAGTCTGTAGCCGCCGTCATCTCCATCCCTAGATCAGGAGGGATCTGAAGCTCTTCCCGGCACCCTGCCGGATAGGGGAATTCACCCTGGAGGCCTTCTTCATCACCATGCAAGCCTCCAGTGTGATGCGTGAGTAATTCATCCTTGGACTACGGATCCATGTAGTAGCTAGATGGCTGGTTTCTCCTCGTTTGTGCTTTCATGTTTAGATCTTGTGAGCTCCGTTCATGATCAAGATCATCTATTTGTAATTCTGCATGTTGTGTTTGCGGGGATCCGATAGATAAGGAGATGCTATTTCAGATTAATTATTGATTCTATCATGTCTTTGTTATTTGAGATCTTGCGTGCTTTCCGTTGTTAGTAGCTATCTTGGCCAAGTAGATGCTAGCAACTCCAAGAGTTAGTATTTATGCTCGATAGTGGGTTCATGCCTATGGTAATCTGGGAAGTGACAGAAATCTCTAAGGTACTAGATGTGTTGTTGCTACTAGGGAGAAAACAACAATCCTTTGTTCATAGAACAATCGTATTGTTTACTTTACACGCAGTTCGTAAAGCAATAATCTGTTGCTTGCAACTTAATACTGGAGGGGGTTCGGATGATAACCTGAAGGTGGATTATTAGTCATAGATGCAGTTGGATGGCGGTCTATGTATTATGTTGCAATGCCCAATCAAGTCTCAAAGGAGTCAAGATGATTAGTATATGCATGTATTGCTTTCTCGATGTTTGTCAATTGCCCCGCTGTAATTTGTTCACCCAGCATGTTATCTATCTTAAGGAGAGCCACCTCTAGTGAACTATGGATCCCGGTCCTTGTCTTTTACATACAATCTACAAACTGTTTACTTTTTGTGTTTACTTTTTGCAAACTTTTACTTCTTTCCATTTGATACGTTTAATCCTTTGTTTACCGCAAAACACGGTGAGATTGACAACCTCATCGCAAGTTGGGGACAAAGTTTTGTGGTTGTGTTGCGCAGGTCTCCACGTTGCTACTAGCACCGGTAGTGCGCCCTGCCAAAGCTCAGCTAGTAACACCTTTGGGGTGTTTCCTTGCTCCTACTGGTTCGATTAAACCTTGGTTTCATAACTGAGGGAAACTTGCTGCTGGGCTCATCATACCTTCCTCTTGGGGTTCCCAACGAGCTCTACATCAACCATGAGCCATCAACATTTTTCTGGGCACCGTGCATTGAGCCATCAAGCATTTTTCTGGCGCCGTTGCCGGGGACGAAGAAGAAGAAACTCCCACGTCAACTACACACCATTAAAGATTTTTCTGGCGCCATTGCCGAGGAGTCAAGGACATCTTCACAAGGGGAGTCCCTCATAACCAATCTCTTTACTTTGTTGTTTTTGTTTTGCTTAGCTTCTTTTTGCTTTGTTTGCTTGTTTTGTTCTTTCAAAAACACAAAAAAATTAGGTTTACTTGTTTGCTTTCTTATTTGAAAACCCAAAAAATGACTACTCTTGAAAACACTAAGTTGTGTGACTTCACTAGCACCAACAACAATGATTTTATGAGCACACCTATTGCTCCACTTGTGGCTGAAAATACTTTCTTTGAGATAAAACCTGCTTTGCTCAATCTTGTTATGAGAGAACAATTTTCTGGTATTGGTAATGAAGATGCTGCTTCCCATCTAAATAACTTTGTTGAACTTTGTGAGATGCAAAAGCATAGGGATATAGATGGTGATATTATTAAACTGAAATTGTTTCCTTTCTCTTTGAGAGGAAAAGCTAAAGAGTGGTTGAATTCCTTAACTAGGAATAGTATTGATTCTTGGACTAAGTGCAAGGATGCTTTCATTGGAAAATACTATCCTCCTGCTAAGATTATATCCATGAGAAGTGAAATAATGAAGTTTAAACAACTTGATAATGAGCATGTTGCTCAAGCTTGGGAAATAATGAAATCTTTGGTAAAGAATTGACCCACTCATGGACTGACTGCTTGGATGATCATCCAAACTTTTTATGCAGATTGAACTATTTTTCAAGGAACCTATTGGATTCTGTTGCTGGAGGTACCTTTATGACCATCACTTTGGGTGCTGCAACAAAACTCCTGGACAATTTGATGGTTAATTATTCTGAATGGCATACAGAGAGAGCTCCACAAGGTAAGAAGGTAAATTCTGTTGAGGAAACCTCCTCCTTGAGTGATAAGATTGATATTATTATGTTTATGCTTGTTAATGGGAAAGCCCATATTGATCCAAATAATGTTCCTTTAGCCTCTTTGGTTGCTCAAGAAGAGAAAGTTGATGTGAACTTCATAAGAAATAACAACTTTGGCAACAATGCTTATGGTAATAATTCTTATAGGAACAATTTTGGTAACAACAATTATAAGCCATATCCTCCCAACAATGGTAATGCTTATGTAAATTCTTACAACAATAATAAGATTGCTCCCTCTGAACTTGAGGTTATGCTTAAAGATTTTATTAGTAAACAAACTGCTTTCAATAAAACTATTGAGTAAAAACTCTCTAATGCTGAAAGAAATATAGCATCTTTAGCTGAAGCTCAATCTTCTTTGAATAAAATGGCTGCTAAACCTAAAACTAATGAGAATCCCTTTGCAGCCACTAATGCTATACAAGTAAGAATTGATGAAAATGTTAGACTATTAGCTGAATTACATGCTAAGTGGGAAAGAGAAGATGAAATTGCTAGAAACATTAGTGTTTCTACTATTACCACCACTAGTGTTGAGGCTAGTAATAGTTCTACTACTTTAGATGATAAATTTGATTTTGATCTTGATGGTTGCAATATCTCTGAAGTTATTAAGTTCCTACAAAAGCTTGCTAAAAGTCCTAATGCTAGTGCTATGAACATGGCCTTTACAAACACATTACTGATGCTCTCATAAAGATTAAAGAAGAAAAGATGAAACATAAAGCTTCTATTACTATAAAACAAGAAGATGGTTGGGAACCCATCATTAATATGAAAGTGAATAACTTTGATTTCAAAGCTTTATGTGATCTTGATAGTAGTGTTTCTATTATGCCTAGAAGGATTTATGATATGCTTGATTTGCCTCCTCTTGAAGATTGTTATTTGAATATCCCACTTGATGATAATGCTAAAAAGAAACTCATGGGGAGTCTTAATGATGTTCTTATTATGGTTAACAATTCCTATGTCCCCGTTGATTTCTATGTTTTGGATGTTGAATACAAAGCTTCTTGTCCTATTACTTTGGGAAGACCTTTTCTTAGAACTGTTGGTGCCATCATTGATATGAAAGAAGGCACCATTAAATATCAACTCCCACTCAAGAAAGGTATAGAACACTTCCCTAAAAAGAGAGAAAAGATTTGTTTTGCTTCTCCTATGAAAATAAAATTTGGTCTTAATGCTTCTTCATTTGAGAACACTTGATTCTTTCTTTGCTTCTCATGCCTAACTTAAATGCGTTAAAGAAAAGTACTTATTGGGAGATAACCCAAAAGTTTTAGATGAGTCTTGGAAGTTATTACCTCTGTAATAACCTCTCCTTATACTTTTTATTTGCTTTTTGTGCCAAGAGTAACCTCTAATGAGAGAAGTAATGATTGGGAAAGTTGCTGTCCCGAAACAGATTTTTGTGTTTCACCGTAAAAATTCCTGAGAGAGCTCTATATGTTGTATTGAGCTGTAATGTTTTGTGATTCTGCCCCAGGTTGTTATCTAACTTTCGTTAGTTCAACACTTTTTGATTTTAGCAACATAAGGTCTTCAAAAAAGTTCGTCTTTACCTGCTGGTCTGTTTTGACAGATTTCTGCCATTTTCAGCATTTGCTTATTGTTGGTTCCTTCTTGAGTTCTTTTGGGGAATTGAGCTTTTTGAGGGGAGTGCTACAGTATCTAGTGTTCTAATGGAAGTTTATTTGGTGTTAAAACTGAACCTTAAGACTTATTTATCTTAAGTGCACTAATGTTGCTAATGAGATTGTGTGAAGTTTTGTATGAAGGAAAATTTTCAGGTGTATGGAAGGAATGAGTAATGAGATGAAGGATGGAATAAAGCTAAAGCTTGGGGATGCCACACGTGTCACCCCAAGAAATATCAAAGAAGTACAAGCGTCAAAGCTTGGGGATGCCCAAGGCATCCCCTTCTTCATCAATAAAAATCCCAGGTTTCTTCCAAACGCTTCATTTTTATTGTTTCATGCACAGTTGTGTTGTCCTTGGAGCGTCTTCTTTTTAGTTTTCGTTTTGGTTTTTAGTTTGCTAGGTTTTCTTAGTTTTCTGAATAAGTTGGTTGGACCCCCCTCTTTCATACTTTGGTTTGCAAATAGTTTGGCTTGGTTTGGAAAAGAGTAGGAAAGTTCATGCTTATGTGGTAAAAAGAGCTCGTTTTTGACTGTGGCCTATGCTTTGTCATGCCATGCTTGGTATTGTTTTGGCCTTACGCTTAGTATTCTTTGCTGTAGCATGACTTGTTATAAACAATTGATATTGATTAATGTGCCTCGGATGAATCATGCGTTGTTTTAGCATATTAAAGCATAGTATAGTGGTATTCTCCTTTGATGCTTTATTTGGGTTGACTTGGCACATGCTCACACCATGTTATGACTGTCAAAAGT
This sequence comes from Avena sativa, assembly GCA_916181665.1. Lineage (NCBI taxonomy): Eukaryota > Viridiplantae > Streptophyta > Magnoliopsida > Poales > Poaceae > Avena > Avena sativa. Next base: position 522,784,688 of record OV702287.1, on the reverse strand, counting down.
CACCATAGCCTTTATGATCCTTTAGTTTTCAACTTGTAGTGTCACTTTATACTTTGATCAATGATGTTTTGTCGCTCTGCATGATTATGGCCATTATTTCTCTCTTAGTTTGTCGCTCCCAGTCTTTTGCTAGCCTCCACAACAAAGTATGAGTTCCACTCATGCATCCAACTCCCTAAACCAAGTTATTCCAAAGAGTCCACCATACCTACCTACTAGCTTATGCTATTCCAAGTATATTCATGCTTTTGTTTACCTTCCACTTGTTATGAGAAAACTAGTGATAAAGCTCTCACGAACTTGATGGCACACTTTACTTTTTGCCTCTAATAAACTTGAACCATTGGGTCCTTCTTTGTTGCGTATATTCTTGCGCTTGATAAGTTGAAATTAGCAGAACCATGTACCATGGGGAACGCTTTCAACATTGCACTTGTACTTTGTACCCCGTTGATATCATGTTCTTTTGCTTACGGATCCCGGAGGTGTGAAATAAAAGTGGAACTTGTAAGATCATGGAGTTTGTATGTGTGTTAGAGAAATGCCTGGGCCGCTAGCCTAAGCCATGCCTAATCATGGTGGAAACTTGCAGCATCACCATAATGAGCACTCTATGAATCATCCTCAATAAAAACCTATGCAAATAGCAAATAAAAAGATCGTTGAGATGCTCATTGTCTGCTTGCCTTGTCATTTTGATTATGGGAAAGCTCTCGTATCATGTGCAAGGGGTACCCCGTTGGCGGTTCTTTATGATACACATGTACTTACAATGACAAGAGCTTACTCGTGACTGAAGTTGAGTAGCATAAGGATCGGTGTTCGTAAGTAAGGGGCATGAGATTTCGGTTTATAACTTGTCAAGCATATCCTCTTAGTTGTGTCACTTTAACCTTAATCACCTTCAAGATGCTTATGATAGGGGCAATGAGAGCTAAAAACTACAAGTACCATAATTTTTGGAAGCTCTTTATGAGACTTGAATCCCTACTTCCTTTTACAAAAGGCCTTTCTTCCACTATTATATTGAGTCTCCACCTTCTATCTTTATGCACCTACTTTGAGAGCATAGTGGCCATTCTTAGTTCTATGTGCATTGTCCCAAGACTAGTTGATTGATGCATACTTTGATATTGCTTGTTTTAAACTATTGTATCTAGTCACTCTTATGAACTTTGAAGGTGTCCTATGCATTTATATTTGCTACTCTATTGAGGGACAAGCTGAATACTATTATGCTATGTTTTCTTTATGTGAAACAAACAAACGTCTTGCAAAGCATGTTATTCATGATTCTTTTGTTTGTGCCTTTTCATGTTGCATCATAGTTTCTTTGCTTATTGCTAGAACTTTGTCTTTCATGTTATGATTGAAGTACTATGATCCCAGCTTTGATTGTTTTGCAAATACTTTGATCAAGTCTTTGATGGTGCATGTCACCTCAAAAATTATTCTTTCTTTTTATCACTTACCTACTTGAGGACGAGCAGGAGTTAAGCTTGGGGATGTTGATACATTGCAAATGTATCTATAATTTTTGATGTTCCATGCTTGGTTTTATCCACTTTCTTGTGTTTTGTTCCAACATTGGAGTACTTTTCTTATGATTTCTTGGACTAACCTATTAACAAAGAGCCATAGTGACAACTGCCTGTTTTCTGCTGTTTTTGGTTCCAGGAAAGTCAGAAAATGAATATTCTCGGAATTGGACGGGACAAAAGCCAAAGAGCCTATTTTTCCAGAAGGGATCAAGTGCCAGAATACGAGACAAAGAAGGGCCAGGGAGACACCACACCACCTGGCCGCGCGGCCAGGCCTGGACCGCGCCAGGGGTGGTGTGGCCACTCTCGGCACCCCCTCTACCTCTCCTTCTGCCTATATATTGCCCTCGGGACGAAAACCCTAAGTGCCCGATCAAAAATCCACGAAAGAGTCTGCAGCCGCTGTCATCTCCATCCCTAGATCGGGAAGGATCTGAAGCTCTTCCCGGCACCCTGCCGGAGAGGGGAATTCACCCTAGAGGCCTTCTTCATCACCATGCAAGCCTCCGGTGTGATGCGTGAGTAGTTCATCCTTGGACTACGGATCCATGTAGTAGCTATATGGCTGGTTCTCCTCCTTTGTGCTTTCATGTTTAGATCTTGTGAGCTCCGTTCATGATCAAGATCATCTATTTGTAATTCTGCATGTGTTTGCGAGGATCCGATGGATATTGAGATGCTATTTCAGATTGATTATTGATTCTATCATGTCTTTGTTATTTGTGATCTTGCATGCTTTCCGTTGTTAGTAGCTATCTTGGCCAAGTAGATGCTAGCAACTCCAAGAGTTAGTATTTATGCTCGATAGTGGGTTCATGCCTCTGGTAATCTGGGGAAGTGACAGAAATCTCTAAGGTACTAGATGTGCTGTTGCTACTAGGGAGAAAACAACAATCCTTTGTTCATAGAACAATCGTATTGTTTACTTTACATGCAATTCGTAAAGCAATAATCTGTTGCTTACAACTTAATACTGGAGGGGGTTCGGATGATAACCTGAAGGTGGATTATTAGTCATAGATGCAGTTGGATGGCGGTCTATGTATAATGTTGTAATGCCCAATCGAATCTCAAAGGAGTCAAGATTATTAGTATATGCATGTATTGCTTTCTCGATGTTTGTCAATTGCCCCGTTGTAATTTGTTCACCTAGCATGTTATCTATCTTAAGGAGAGCCACCTCTAGTGAACTATGGATCCCGGTACTTGTCTTTTACATACAATCTACAAACTGTTTACTTTTTGTGTTTACTTTCTGCAAACTTTTACTTCTTTCCATTCGATACATTTAATCCTTTGTTTACCACAAAACACGGTGAGATTGACAACCTCATCGCAAGTTGGGGACAAAGTTCTGTGGTTGTGTTGTGTAGGTCTCCACGTTTCTACTAGCACCAGTAGTGCGCCCTGCCAAAGCTCAGCTAGTAACACCTTTGGGATGTTTCCTTGCTCATACTGGTTCGATTAAACCTTGGTTTCATAACTGAGGGAAACTTGCTGCTGTGCTCATCATACCTTCCTCTTGGGGTTCCCAACGAGCTCTACATCAACCACGAGCCATCAACATTTTTCTGGGCGTCGTGCATTGAGCCATCATGCTGTGCCCCGATTGATTGGTCACTGGCATGGCCTCTATCCACTTGGTGAACTTGTCGACTGCCACCAGGAGGTAGACGTAACCTCCTCGTGAGGACTTGGGGAGCCGTCCGACCATGTCGAGTCCCCATTGCACGAAGGGCCAGGCCAATGGGATTGGCCAGAGCTCTGCGCTAGGTGCGTGCATTTTGTCCGCGAATCGTTGACACGCGTTGCATTTCTAGACGATGTCCTTGGCGTCGCGCATGGCCGTGGGCCATTAGAACCCAGCCCGCAGAGCTTTGGCCACGAGGGCGCGACTGCCAGCATGGTGTCTGCAGGTTTCCTCATGGATGTCGAGGAGAACAGATCTTCCATCAGCCATGGAGACACATCGTTGGAGTACTCCTGTGATGATGCGCTTGTATAGTTCGCCGTTGATGACAGCGAATGCCCTGGATCACCGTGCGATGTGCCGTGCATCAGTCGGATCGTTCGATAGCCTTTTGCTGAGGAGGTACGTGATGTACGGTTGAGTCCACGATGATTCGATCATCATGACGCTCATTGGTCCTTCGAGTCCTGTATCCAGCTCCAGGTCGTCGAGTGCCATTGGATCATTGGGTGGTGTAGCCCCCGAGTCCATTGCTGCGCTTGTTTTCTTCTCTGCTGCCTTTGGCTTGATGGAGCGTTCGCATATGCGCTCGAGAAATACCCCAGGTGGTATGGGGGCGCAGGTGGAGCCTATGTTGGCGAGTGTGTCCGCCTCTTCATTGCTTTCGCGGCCTACGTGTTGTAGCTCGTAGCCGTCAAAGTCCCCTTCGAGTGTGTCATAGAGGTCACAGTAGGCGATCATGTTGTCGTTCAGTGCGTCGCACTCATGCATTGTTTGGTTGACGACCAACTTGGAGTCGCCGTATATAATGAGCCTTTTGGCGCCGCAGGCTTTTGCCATCCTCATCCCGTGTAGCAGGGCCTCGTATCCAGCTTCATTGTTGGAGGCGGTGAACTGCATCCGCAGGATGTACTTCAGCTTGTCCCCTTGGGGCGATGTCAATATGACACCTGCACCTGCTCCGTCCTTCCACTTGTACCCATCGAAGTGCATTGTCCAGAGGTAGGACATATCTGGTTTGTCAGGAAGCTGGTTCTCCATCCAGTGCACGAGGAAGTCAGGACGAACTTGCGACTTGGTTGTGTCGCGCTTTTCGTATGTAATGTCTCGTGGAGACAATTCTATCCCCCAAAGCGCGACTCGTCCCGTGGCATCAGGGTTATTGAGGATATGCCCCAACGGGGCGTCGTTGACCACCACGATTGGGTGTTCCTGGAAGTAGTGGCACAGTCGTCGGGCGGTCATGAAGACACCGTATGCTAGCTTCTGGTAGTGCGGGTACCGCTGTTTTGTTGGCGTAAGGACCTCGCTGAGGTAGTAGACTGGGCGTTGTACCCCGTGGACCTTGTTTTCCTCGGCTCGCTCGATGACGAGCACCGTGCTGACCACCTGGTTGGTGGCGGAGATATATAGCAGCAGCGGTTCCCTTTCTTGTGGGGTCACTAGTACTGGCGAGGTGGATAGCAGGCGCTTGAGGTCTTCGAATGCTTCCTGCGCTTCATTGGTCCATTCGAACTTTTCAGCTTTGCAGAGAGGTTGGTAGAAGGGCAGTGCCTTTTTCACCCATCCGACTGATGAACCGACTGAGGGTCGTGATTCGCCCAGCCAGCTGCTGAACACCCCTTATGTTTTTCGGCTTCTCCATGGCCAGTATGGCTTTTATTTTCTTCGGGTTTGCCTCGATTAACCTCTCGGAGATGAGGTATCCGAGTAGTTGCCCATATGGGACGCCAAAGGCGCATTTGTCCGGATTGAGCTTGATCCGGTAGCGGTCGAGGTTGGCGAAGGTTTCGCGCAAATCGTCGATTAGGGAGTGTTGGGGGGATACCCCCGGGTAGGGTCACGCTACGGTATAAAGGCCGAGTTAGCCAAGGGTCCGCAAGGCTAAAGCGGATGCTGGCCGGGTCACCTCAAGGCAGGCCGAATCACGGGGTAACCCGGACCAGGGGGCGTCCACCTAACTAGGTGTCAACCGACTTAAGCCATAAGTCGGAATGGCGTATTTAACTTGTATGCAGGAACGGGTGTGGCCGGATCAACTATGATCCGGGTCATATCTAGCTTCTAGGAGAAGGAAGGAATCTCGCTGGTCAAAAGAAGCCCCGGTACGCACTGCATGAGCGAAGCAAAAGAGGGCAGGACCACCGAGGCATGGCCGACAGAGGTGACGACGCCCGTGTCGGCTGACGCAGGCGCCGCAGAGGCTCACGTAGCCTCTGCATGGGTGACGTGGGGGAAAAGTACCCCGGTCGGTTTGCTATTTTGGGAGGAGGCATATTCCCTGGAATATGCCTCCACGTATGCCCTAAGTGGAGACCTAGCCACTCCTATATAAGGAGGGCTAGGGCCTCTGTAGAAGGGGTTCCTCTATTCTGAAAGGTGCTAGGTTCTAAGGATCTTGTACGGGTTAACTATGGGTGAGAGTAAGAGAGCTTCTTCTTCCTCCTCTCGCCAATACAGCTCTAGGAGCACTTGTAATCTATGAACTGAATCGAATTCAAAGCTTCTGTGTGGGGAATCACCTCACTATGCCTCCCTGGATTCCCCTAGTGCTATTAGTCCCCACCTTTAGCCTATCCATGGAATCTGCCGTGACACCACGACAGTTGGCGCCCACCGTGGGGCTAGCGGCGCTAGAAGGGGTGAAGATCCGGACGGGAAACCTCATCGGCACCAGCGAACGCATCGTCTCCGGGCTTGTGCAGCGCTTTGGAGCGCTGGACTTCGTCAGCGACAACGCTGGCTGCTTCGGCACGTGCCCACTTCCGCGCAACGACCTCTTCGTCAAGCTTGGTGCGCACAAGGTCTACGTTGCTGTGGACGTATCATGCGTTCATCCGCGTCACGTCGTCGAGGTAGGGGAGCCACCCCTTAGCATGGTTCACGGGGCGCGTATCACTCGCTCCTCGGACCGTGCTGAAGTAATGATGACTGCGCCGGTTGCGGGCGCAAGCAAGGATCTGGCACCAGATCCGTAGGTAACACCTAAGGCACCGAGAAAAGGTAGAGGACCTCCATTAGAGAGGCCTGAGAATGTACTAAGAGAAGCTATGGATAGCTTGGCAAACCCGGTAGCAGCAGTGGTAGATCCGTCTCAGGCACAGGCCAAGCTAGAGGAAACTAGGCAGAAAATTCTAGAGGGAGCGAAAAAGATTGTTGTGGCTCAGCAGTCGTTAAACATGACGCTGCGTGAGTACGCAAAGGCAAATAAAGTAGATGCTATAAAAGTGAAGGGGAGAAATCTCATGAGTGAAATGAACAAAGAAGATGGTACTCGGATTGAGGAGTCAGAAAACTGTTTGTCCATGGGGCTGCCGAATTACAGTACCCCGGCAAAAAACCTCAGAGCAGCGGATGCAGCTGCATCCGAGCTAGAGGGTCTGACGGGTGAAGACCGTCAGAGACAGCAAGATCGGGTCAATGAGTTGGTTCGGATCGCGAACATGCAAAATGAGGAACTGCTCAGGGCAAACTCGGAGAGAGCTGGGGCCTCCAAGATCACTCATTCGACGGTGGGTAACCTGGAGAAATCCCGCTGGAGCCACATCGTCTCCTCATGGTGGTCCAAGGAGAGAGGAGGTAGTAACCTCGGCCAGGAGAAACAAGCAGATTGTTCCATATGACCCGACAAGGGCAGGAAAAGCAAAAGAGGTACAAAGAAACGACGATCGACAGAGTGTAAGCCGAGGTGAAGCTGGCCGAGGTAACCGTGACCAAGGCAATGCCGGTCGAGGAAACGTTGTTAACGGCAATGCCGGACAGCGCAACTCTGCAGGACAACCGCAGCAGCGGAATATACCAAGGCAAGAGCAAAGTGCCGGCCGAGGTATGCAACAGAGAGATGCGCCACGAGAGCGAGACCGGTATAACGATGGAGATTCGGAAATGGTGAATGCAGGATACCCAAGGACGGACTATCATGTGATAGGGTCGAGATTGGGAAGCAGGGATTTGATGCCGGATGATGCCAGGTTGAAACTGGATTGACTATATAGGTCGGAGCAGATTGAAAGTCAAGGTCCTCCGGGTCCTGCGTGTTTTGGACCCCGGATCATGAAAGAGCCACCGGTACCTGACTTCTAGTTACCCAGAGGCACGAAGACGTATGACGGCAGCACTAAGCCGGAGGATTGGTTGATAAATTATGCTACGACTGTGAAAATTGCTACAGGTAACTTGCGATGGGCTGTGAGATACGTACCCCAGATGTTGGTGGGGCCAGCAAGGGTATGGTTGAACAATTTGCCGCCCGGAAGTATTAACTGTTGGATCGATTTTGAGGAAATGTTCATCAGCAATTTCTCGAGTACATATTAGAGGCCAAATAGGCCACATACCCTAGCTATGTGCAAGCAAAGACCGAATGAGACGGACCGGGAGTTTTTGACCCGGTGGTGTACCGTGAGAAACTCGTGTGAGGGCGTGATAGAGTCACAGGCCATAGCGTGGTTTGCGCAAGGATGCAGATATGCAAGCGAGTTGTGGCAAAAGTTGCAAAGGAAAATGCTAACTACGTTGGCAGAGATGATCCAGATTGCTGATTCGTATGCTTTGGGTGATCCGACTCAACCTAGGCTCGTGTCCAACGAGTCGAATGAGGAGTACTACCAGAGAGATGGAGCCGGATCATCCCGGAGGAACGATTACAGAGGTAAAAGGAGAGATGATAGACCGGATCACCGGTACAGTTCGCAACAAGTTGCAGCTGTGAATCAAGATCAGCCAGGAACAGGGAGCAATCAGCGTCAGAAAACTGGAGGGCAACAATGGACACCAAGGAATGATGGCAAGAAAACTTGGATGCCAGAACAGAAGAAACAGTGGCAAGAAAAGAAGGACTGTCCGAGGTATACTTACGAGTAGATGTTGGATCAGCCGTGTAAGTTTCACACGCCAAATCCGAGTAACCCAGCGGGTCATACAGCGAGGCGATGTGAGTGGATGCGTAAGATAGAACAAGGTGGTTCGGGGAATGCTCAGGCACCCCGGAATGATCAACCTCGGCAGGAGTTACCCCGGCAGCAATTGCTCTCCGGAGCAAACACGCAATAGCTAATGTTGCCTCCTCCTCCGCCGAGGTATGATAACCATAAGAGAAGGGATGCAGTGCATCAAGTAGAAAACCAGCATCAGCCGGATCAGAGGTACCCTGGAAATGAGGAGAGGAATGAGTACAGGGAGCATCATCAGAGTTACTATGTATTTACCACCGAGGAAACAGATAGGAAGAGCTTGCAGCGCCGACATATGGAGGTCAATGCGGTAATGCCAGCGGTGACGAGGTACATGCCTTGGTCGCACCAGGAAATCACCTGGAACATCAAAGATCATCCCAAGCTTATGCCGAGTCCTGGTTCGTATGCGTTAGTGCTGGACCCGACATTCATTGGGCCTAACATCAATGTGAGGTTCTCCAAGGTACTGATTGACAATGGTAGTAGCATTAACATCATGTATGCGGATACAATGCGCAAGTTGGGTATCTCGGAGAACATGCTCCAGGCTACAAGGACAACTTTCCATGGTATTGTACCAGGCATTTATTGTGAGCCCATAGGCAAAGTCCGGGTTGACGTGTACTCGGCACGAGAGATAATTGCCGAACTGAAAATCTAGAGTTTGAAGTGGTGAACTTGGAAAGTGCGTATCACGCGTTACTCGGAAGACCAACATTGAACAAGTTCATGCCAAGCTGCCACATCAGTTATCTGAAGATGAAGTTGCCCGGGCCAAATGGAGTGATTATAATTGTTGGAGATTTCCGACGTTCCATTGAGTGTGCCTCAGTCAGGTCTAACCTAGCCGAGTCACTCGTGATTGCGCAAGAGAAAAGAAAAATCCAAGAGGTGGCGGCATTAGCTCAGTCCGCACAGTAGTATATGCCGGCGTTGAGTAACCCGCATGGTAGCATTTCGTTCCAAGCCACAAAGGATACTAAGAAAGTGCCTGTTGATGATATGTTCCCAGAGCGCACCGTAACAATTGGTGCCGGGTTGAATGATAAATAGGAAAGCGAGCTCGTCAACTTCCTCCGTGAGAATCGGGATATTTTTGCTTGGTCTACACAGGACTTGCAAGGTGTTCTAAGGGAGTTGGCCGAGCACTGTTTGAACGTGAGACCCGGAGCAAGGCCGGTGAAGCAACCTCTCCGTCGCTTCACCGAGGATAGGAGAAAAGTCATTGGAGACGAGATAGCTCAGTTGCTAGCAGCAGGATTTATCATGGAAGTACTCTATCTGGATTGGCTCTCTAATCCGGTGCTGGTGGAGAAGAAGAAGGATGAGCCGAACGTGGCAGTAGTTTGGCGTATGTTTATCGATTACACGAACCTGAACAAGGCGTGTCCAAAAGATCCATTTCCACTGCCGAGGATAGATCAGGTCATAGACTCAACCGCGAGATGTGAACTGTTGTCATTCATTGATGCATATTCTGGTTTCCACCAGATACCTCTGAATCCAGATGATCAAATAAGGACCACATTTATCACCCCGTATGGGGCTTATTGCTATCGCACCATGCCATTTGGTTTACGTAATGCAGGTGCAACGTACCAAAGATGTATGCAAAAATGTTTGCACGACCAAATAGGTCAAAATGTACAAGTGTATGTGGATGATGTGGTTATCAAGACCAAGGAAAGCAAAACGCTCCTTGACGACATTAGGCACACATTCGTGAACTTAAGAAGGTTCCGAATGAAGCTTAACCCGGAAAAATGTACCTTCGGTGTCCTGGCTGGAAAGTTACTCGGATTTCTCGTCTCCAGCCGAGGTATCGAAGTTAATCCAACTAAGATCCGGGCCATTGAACGAATGGAGCTGCCGAAGTGTCTTAACGATGTCCAGAAGTTCACTGGGTGCCTGGCATCGTTAAATCGGGTTGTATGTCAGTTGGGAGAAAAGGCATTGCCTCTCTACCAACTCATGAAAAAGTCGGATAAGTTCGTTTGGACGCCACAGGCCGATGAAGCCTTTGCCCACTTAAAGAAGATGTTAGCCACTGCACCAGTGTTAGCCTCTCCACTATCAAAGGAGCCAATGTTGCTCTACATAGTCGCAACCAACCGAGTTGTAAGTGGTGTGATTGTGGTAGAGCGCGACGAAGAGGGTAAGTCAGTGCAGAGGCCAGTGTATTACTTGAGCAAGGTATTATCTGCCTCAAAGCAGAACTACCCACAATTTCAAAAGGTGGCATATGGTGTCTATATGGCAGCTAAGAAGTTAAAGCATTACTTTGAGGAGCACCCCATCAAAGTAATATGTGAAGCTCCCATATCCGAGATAATGAGTAACAAGGATGCAAGTGGTCGAATCGCAAAATGGGCAATCGAACTAGCTCCTTATGCGCCACAATATGACAGAAGAGAAGCAATCAAGTCTCAAGCTGTAGCGGACTTTTTTGTGGATTGGGCCGAGGTACAGTACGAACCACCGCCACCAGATCCGAACTATTGGAGGATGCATTTTGACGGGTCAAAAACAAAAACCGGGCTAGGCGCCGGAGTTGTGCTTACCTCACCAAAGAAGGACCAGCTGAAATATGTGCTGCAAATCCATTTCGCGGCATCGAACAATGTCCTGAGTATGAAGCACTTGTGCATGGGCTCAAAGTGGCAAAAGAGATTGGGATACATTGGATACTATGCTTTGGCGACTCGGATTTGGTAATACAGCAAGTGTCGGGGTTGTGGGATGCCCTTGATCCAAACATGGCTCTGTACAGATTTCATGTGCAGAAGATATCTAGTTACTTTGAGGGGTGTGAATTTCACCATGTACCCCGGGTGGAAAATGAGGCTGCCGACATGCTATCGAAGCTCGGATCAACCCGACAAGCAATTCCACCAGGTGTAGCATTGGAACACCTCAGAAAACCATCTATCAGGCCGTCCCCAGGAGCCGACTCAATCTATGTCCCAGAAGATATAGAATCCGGAGCTGAGCCCATGGACATTGACATGGGAGGTGGTGCACGAAACCCGGGGACTGCATCAGCAAACCCGAGGACTGCCTCAGCGAACCCGGGGACTGCCTCGCAGGACCCGGGGACTGCTCAGCGTGATCCGGTTGAAGTTATGCCGGTGGATCAGATGGAAATTGATGAGGATGTGTTCCCTGTGCGAGCAATACCAGCTTGGGCACTGCCTATATTTCAATTCCTGAAAGATGGAACGTTACCCACTGAGGAGGTGTTATCCAGGCAAACTCATAGGGGAGCAAAGGCATACACAATTATCAATTCTGAGCTGTACAAACGGAGTGTGACCAATGTCCTCCAGCGATGCGTTGACCCGGGAGAAGGGATTGACATCCTCCGAGATATACATCAAGGGGAGTGCGGGCATCATGCCTCGTCCCGAGCCTTGGTGGCAAAAGCATTCCGGCACGGATTCTACTGGCCAAATGCCTTAGAACAAGCAGAAGATCTAGTGAGAAAATGCAATGGTTGTCAGAGGTATGATACCAAGACGCATATGCCAATGTCGGAACTCAAGACCATACCAATTACATGGCCATTTGCCGTATGGTGCTTGGATATGGTTGGCCCGTTTAAACCAGCAAGGGGAAATATGACTCACATTTTGGTCATGGTGGATAAATTTACAAAATGGATTGAAGTGAAGCCTATAAGAAAGTGTGATGGAGCTACGGCCATAACATTTCTCAAAGACATTATCTTGAGATACGGTTATCCTCACAGTATCATAACTGATAATGGCACAAATTTTGCTAAAGGAGCATTCGCGCGATTCTGCCGGGATAAGAAGATCTGGCTAGACGTTGCCTCGGTAGCCCACCCCGCATCAAACGGACAGGTGGAAAGATCCAACGGATTAGTGTTATCCGGGATAAAACCCCGGCTCATTGAGCCACTGCAAAGATCAGCGGGGTGCTGGATAGAAGAACTAACAGCGGTACTGTGGAGTTTAAGAACAACTCCGAATCGATCAACACGCTATACGCCATTTTTTCTAGTATATGGGGCAGAAGCTGTATTACCAGCCGACATAGCGCATGATTCGCCTAGGGTCACCCAATACACGGAAGCCGAAGTGCAAGAAGCCCGGCAAAATGATGTTGATCTGCTGGAAGAAGCGAGAGAATTGGCATTGTCCAGATCCGCCATATATCAGCAAAATCTCCGACGCTATCATAGCCAGAAAGTAAGCCCCCGAGTCTTTCGGGAAGGCGATCTGGTGCTCCGGTTGGTACAACGTACTGCTGGCATGCATAAATTATCCCCCCCATGGGAAGGGCCATTCATTGTGAGCAAAGCATTGCACAATGATTCTTATTATCTTATCGATGCAAAGCCATAGGAAAAGAACAAGGTGGACAGGTCCGGCGAGGAATCTAAGCATCCATGGAACATAGCCCTACTTCGTCCTTTCTACACTTAGCAAAGAAGTGTATGTATCTGAGTCTTCTCATATGTCGGTATGTATGCTGGCAATGAGCTTATCAATGAAATGTTGGCACCTCGGGCAGTAACTCGGGGACTGCCTTAATAATATTTGTTGTCTTTTATTATTTATACGTTAGCTGGAGTAAGTTGTCCTACTTAACTCGGATTAGTAATGTGTGAGCACCAAAAACCCAACTCTTCGACTTGCTGCTGTCCAACAAGAATTGGCTTCATGGCAAGCAAGAGAACAAGTTTGGAATTGCGTAGCACATGAAAAATGACTAAGGAAAAGAACTTAATCGAGCCGACGTTTGTTTTTCGGACTAACCTTGTATTTACTTTCAAATTATTATGCTAAATTATTTTGAGCTAAGCCTAAAAGTTTCTAAGTATTGTTAAAACAATTTTTTGAAGCTCGGATTCGTAAGTCGTAAAACCGAATCAAGGTAGACATGAACCGAGCCAAAAGATTGGACGAACAAGAAAATGAAACTCGGGGACTACGCCCAAGTTAAATCCGGCATACAAACTTAGTAGCAAAATATCACGTGAGTACGGGATACAATTCCACCCGGCATACCGGGGATCTGATAAGTTTTCAAGTGTTTTTACTTAAGGAGCAGCAGGAGGAGGAAGTTCGGCGTCATCTTCGCCTTCTTCGATATCCGAGGCATCGTCCTCTCCATCCTCGTCCAAACCATCTTCAACATTTTCAACCTCTTCGTCACCAGCGGCTTCTAGGAAGCTCGGACCCTCAGTCCATTCGTGAATGGGAGCATATTCAATGAGGCTATGGGCGCAAGCCTGGCGCCAAGCTACCCATTCCGGGTCATTCGTCCACTTGGATCTGGTGCGCAGGCGCGTCAGGAGGCTGAGATCGATCTTCTCATACCACGTGAGTATGTGGTGAAGAACGGTCTCAGCTGCAGCACGTCCAACGGACTCCCTCCAAAGGTCGAGCTGGGTCTCGATCTCCGTCAGCTTTTCAGCAAGAATTACGATTCTCTCCGGAGTGTCCTCGCCAGGCCAGAACGTGTTGAAGACTCAGACTGAAACGTCGAGGAGATCCTTGCCGTAGTTCTTGATGATCTCCACGCGAGATGATAGGCTGACCAATAGGTCCTCCATGTCATAGGGAATGTCCTCACCATCAGGAGCGACGGGAGTACCCCTCTCTCAGCGGAATTTGGCAACAACGGCGCTCGCAATGGGAGTACCTTCTAGAAATTTGCCTAAAACGGGACAGGAAAAGCAAGTAATGAAAAGACATGTGAGGTAACTCGGAGAAGTATGTCGGATAAGGAAAATGAACTTACGTAAAATATGGCTATGGATCCGGGTCAATTCATTGATGCAATTATCGCTTCTTTGGCGGAGCTGCACCAGTTCAGCGTTCTTCGACTCAAGCTTGACGTCGGCCTCCTGGAGAAGTTCGCGGTCCTTAGCAATTTGGAGATTGAGGCGCTCACGCTCTTCGATGAAGTCCTGGCCAGCCTTTTCAAGCTCGGTTTGGTGTTGCGCCTTCATCTTCTTCATTTCTGCCTTTAACTTGGCAATCTCGTCGTTCTTGGTTCGGAGGAGGGAAAGCTCATCGTCTTTCTTTTTGAGCTCGGCCTGATACTGCCCTGCTTGTTCGAGAAAATGCAGCATCATGTCAGGCATGGGCACACTATCTTCAAGAGATGCTGAAATAGCGTGTTGACCCGGCAGAGCCGAGGTATGAATGTTTGCCGAGCCAAGAAGAAAAGGAGATGGAAAGCAAAGCAGGGTCGGACAAAAGTAGCTTACCCTTAATCTGATCTAGATTCTTCCTCATGAGCTTGTTCTTAGCCTCCACCCCAGCTGCAAAAACCGAATGACGGATTAGTTCTGCAGAAAAAGATGAAGGAAAACAGAAAAATGTGAAGAGGAGAACTTACCCCTTTTCTCATGCTCAGTGAGATGTGCATTGTGCTTTGCGAGCAGCATCTTGTAGGTATCTAGGAGACGCTGGAACTCAGCGCTCCGGCGGTTGGTGGTCACCTGAAAATAGTACAAAATTTTGGCTTAAGCCTTAGGCATATTCGAAGTGTACAAGATCTGGGCCAAGTGGAACTTAACCCGGCTCTAGGTGTGTGCATATTCGAAGTGTACAAGATCCGGGCCAAGTGGAACTTAACCCGGCTCTAGGTGTGTGCATATTCGAAGTGTACAAGATCCGGGCCAAGTGGAACTTAACCCGGCTCTAGGTGTGTGCATATTCGAAGTGTACAAGATCCGGGCCAAGTGGAACTTAACCTGGCTCTAGGTATGTGCATATTCGAAATGTACAAGATCCGGTCCAAGTGGAACTTAACCCGGTTCTAGGTGTGTGCATATTCGAAGTGTACAAGATTCGGGCCAAGTGGAACTTAACCCGGTTCTAGGTGTGTGCATATTCGAAGTGTACAAGATCCGGGCCAAGTGGAACTTAACCCGGCTCTAGGTGTGTGCATATTAGAAGTGTACAAGATCCAGGCCAAGTGGAACTTAACCCGGCTCTAGGTGTGTGCATATTCGAAGTGTGCAAGATCCGGGCCAAATGGAACTTACCCCGGCTCTAGGTGTGTGCATATTTGAAGTTGTCAGGGAGCTACGTTAGTTTTCTAAGGAGCATCCGGCCGAATAACAAGTTACTCCCCCGGAGGCTCGGGGACTAATGGTTATATCGCTAGTGCATGCTAAGGAAAAGGTGAAGTAACGTACCTCCATCATCCGGCCCGCGAGATTAATCGCCTTAGAGGTTGTGTTCATCTGAGCAGCGAACTAGGCGGGACCGAACTTCTCCGGGACATCGTCGTTATAGACGAACTCCGCCTTGTTCCAGTTGTTCATAAACTCGATCAAGGTCGGAGGATATCGCTCACCGCTGAGCATGTGGGGTGCCACCAAGCCCTTCGCATGTGCCTCTCTCCTCTCAACCTGAGCAAGGGCCGGACTGGTGTGCAGAACAAGTTGCTTCGCACTAGCTGGCTCGATAGGGGCGTCCTTCGGTGCTGGAACCTTCTGGGCAAGCATGGATGCAAGGGTGCACTGTCTAGACCTGGTGGACGCTGCCCTGGTGACGTCAGAGGCTTTCTTACCTTTGGCTTGCTGAGAGGAGGAAGTGGTTGCGGCAGATTTCCCCTTAGGAGCTGCCTGGGTACTTCCTCGCCGACACTGAGAAGACTCGGACGAGGCGGAGGAGCTTGGCGCTGGTGCCCTTGTTGCTGGAGCTGGTGCTGCTGCTGATGTCCTTGCTTCCGGAGTTGGTGCTGGTGCCGGAGTTGATGCTGGTGCTGGTGCTGGTGCGGAGGTAGTCTCGGTAATTGCTGGTTGCGACGGAGCCGAAGTGGTGGATGCCGCTGCCTCGGCTGGGTTCGTCACCCTGCTCCGGGGTTGCCCCCCCTCTTGACGAGGTGAGCTGGAACCCGGAGCAGCCGCAGAACCCTCTGGAATAGGGCTCAGCGGGCGTGACTCGTCGTCACGGGGGGGAGAAGGGCTAGGTCGGAGCTGTGAAGAGATGCTAGATCCACTCTGGGCAACATCCTCCGCAGCACTGCCAAATCAAATAATGTCAGAAGAGAGACTAAAACAATGCAAGGAAGAATAAGTTGCAGAGGGAAAAGAGGCTTACGCATCCGAGGTCAGGGGCTCCTTGGGTTTCCGAGCCCTTCGTGCTGGGGCCTTGCCTGCTGGCTTGGAAGCAGTTTTGTCTCCGGACTTCTTTCTCCTTTTGGAGGGCTGAGAAGGTCCGGAGGAGGAACTTGATGCAGCTCCACGCCTCTTCTTCGGCGCTGCCGGAACAGGTTCACCCGTGGCAAAGGGAGGGTCCTCGTGGATCTTCCCACCGGGGTTAGCTGATGTCGTAAAAGCATAAGAAAGGGGGACAACGTCAACAACTTACATCACCTCAATATCTGAGTCATCCTCATTGTCGGGCCAATCTCTAATAGAAGAGAGTTTACCGGTGGGTCGCTTGGTCGCGTCGGACATTGGGAGGAACATCTCCTGGTCCGGTTCTTCCTCGTCCGAGCTCTCCCGATCAGGCGCGCATTTGAGGGTAGGGTCGGTGCCATCCTCAATGGTCTGCTGAAGGAATTGCTAAAGGAGAAAAAGACAACGGAGTTAAAAATAAGACGGCAACCGACATAAGATCTAATCCGGAGAGAGTTGGTGGCACAAAGCTTTCCACGGGAGGAAGCCTATCCCGGCAATAATGCTCAATTCCCCACGTCCACTCAGAGGAGAAGTCCTTGTGGGTGGTGAAGAGCGCCTTGACCCGGCGGTAGATTTCCGTGTTGCTAAGCTCGAAGGACGAGGTCCAGTTGGGGTCGCGACCCTAGCTCATGTGGCACACCTTGTGAGTGCGCTTCTGGAGAGGGGAGATCCGGTTGCGGACAAATGTGATCATGGTGTCCTCGTTGTGCAACCCGAGATGCTTCAGCTCCTTGAACCTTTTATTGACCTGGTTGGCCAATACTGTGGGCTTCTTGGGGACAAGTCCCACAACTCCGGGTTAGGTGGACCCGGAGCATAGGGAAGCAGTCGGATCAAGTCTTCAGTGCCCTCGTTCCGGACATAAAAGAAAGTCCAGGCCCATCCTTTGCAGGAGTCCAGCCCGGTGACTCGGGGGAAAACGGATAACCTCCGGGGTGAGATGGATGCAACTCCGAATTGAGTGAGATGCTTGTCCTCCAGATCGAGTTGAATATTCGGAATGACATTACGACAAAGGCCGAAAAACCGGATCCATAGCTCCTTCGTGGGCCATAATCCGGCGTAGCCCTCGACCGTAGAGGCAAAAGCAGAAAGAGAAGTGATTGCGTTGGCAGGAAGGTGGTGCGGCTGGAGTTCGTATGTGCTTAACCAATCATGGAAGAAATAGCTGACCAGCAAACCAAACCCTCGTTGGAAGTGCGACAAGAACACAACGTATTCAGCCGGATTGGGTGAGGGGGCGAGTTCGGCGGAGGCGAGGCGCGCGATGACTCCGGCGGGAATGCATCTGGTGCGGTGGAGCCAGTCCAGGTCGTCCTGGCAGACCCAGGACCCGGCCCACGCACCACGGTCCGCCGTGGCGGTATCTTCCTCCATCTCTTGCTCGACGAGCTCCTCCTCTGTCATCTCTAGCTCGTTTCCCTCACTGTCGCTAGCCGCGGTGGGGGGCAGCGGCCTAGATTGGCAACGACCCATGGCGGAGGAGGCGCGTAGTGGTGGCGGTGATGCAGAGGCGTGGGGAAGTAGTGCGGCGGCGGCGCTGCTACTTCGAAGCAGTGGCAGCGGCGCTGTCGCAGGGAAGACGACGAAGAAGAAGTGCTAGAGGCAGAGGGGCGTGGAAGGGGGAAAAGACCTAAGGGGTGCGCCCCTCCCCTATTTAACCACTCCCTCGAGGGGGAAGTGGGATCGTATCAAACGAGTACGCCACACGGTGTGGCCGTGTATTGTCGGCGTCGACCAATCAGCAGCAAGCCACACGGAGGGCCACAGGGTGTAACAGATCCCATGACGTGACGCACTGATGTGGTTAACGAGGAGGCAGGCCAGACGTGACGTGCGCCACAGTGATAACTGACAATTACTGCAGCAGTTACTGTGGCTGGCCCTTAAAATGAGGCAATCTAATGATTACCCTCCACGTGGTCTAGCGTACGAGAGAAGGAAAGAAGACCCAGATGAGACCATGGTAACCCGGCCAGCAAGTGAAAACTTGGAATGTGCCAAGGGAAAGTAAAACCATGAGGTCTAAGTTAGGGTGGTAACCCGGCCAGCAAGTGAGAGCTTGGAACGTGCCAAGGGAAAGTAAATCCAGAGAATCCGAGACAAGGAGGGAACCCGGAGAAGGAGCACAAAGCTCGGTGGAATTGAACCTGCTGTGGCCTTAGCGGCTAAGGCAGCTAAGACCGCACCAGCTTCGGGGACTAATGTTGGGGGGATACCCCCGGGTAGGGTCACACCGCGGTATAAAGGCCGAGTTAGCCGAGGGTCGGCAAGGCTAAAGCGGATGTTGGCCGGGTCACCTCAAGGCAGGCCGAATCACGGGGTAACCCAGACCAGGGGCGTCCACCTAACTAGGTCTCAACCGACTTAAGCCGTAAGTCGGAATGGCGTATTTAACTTGTATGCAGGAACGGGTGTGGCTGGATCAACTATGATCCGGGTCATATCTAGCTTCTAGGAGAAGGAAGGAATCTCGCTGGTCAAAAGAAGCCCCGATACGCACTGCATGAGCGAAGCAAAAGAGGGCAGGACCACCGAGGCATGGCCGACAGAGGTGACGACGCCCGTGTCGGCTGACGCAGGCGCCGCAGAGGCTCACATAGCCTCTGCATGGGTGACGCGGGGGAAAAGTACCCCGGTCGGTTTGCTATTTTGGGAGGAGGCATATTCCCTGGAATATGCCTCCACGTATGCCATATGTGGATACCTAGCCACTCCTATATAAGGAGGGCTAGGGCCTCTGTAGAAGGGGTTCCTCTATTCTAAAAGGTGCTAGGTTCTAAGGATCTTGTACGGGTTAACTGTGGGTGAGAGTAAGAGAGCTCCTTCTTCCTCCTCTCGCCAATACAGCTCTAGGAGCACTTGTAATCTGTGAACTGAATCGAATTCAAAGCTTCTGTGTGGGGAATCACCTCACTATCCCTCCCTGGATTCCCCTAGTGCTATTAGTCCCCACCTTTAGCCTATCCATGGCATCTGCCGTGACACCACCACGACAGGGAGGCTTCCTCCTTGGTCTTGATTACTATGTCGTTGACAAAGACTTGAATGTTGCGACCAAGTTGGTCCTTGAGGCAAGCCTGCATGCACCGCTGGTAGGTGGCTCGTGCGTTTTTTAGCCCGAAGGGCATTGTGTTGTAGCAGAACACACCGAAGAGCGTTGTAAATGCTGTTTTTTCTTGATCTTCCTCCTTCATTCGAATCTGATTATAGCCTGAGTAGGCGTCGAGGAAGCAGAGGCGCTCGCATCCCGCGGTGGAGTCAATGATCTGGTCGATTCGCGGTAACGGGAAGTGATCTTTTGGACAATGCTTATTCAGAGAGGTGAAGTCCACGCACATCCGCAGGATATCCGTGTCCTTTTTTGGTACTAGCACCGTGTTGGCGAGCCAAGTGCTTTCCTTGATCTCGCGTATGAATTTGGCATCGAGGAGTCTGTTGATCTCCATTCCAACTGCCTTTGCTCGTGGCTCAGATAATCGCCGGATTGTTTGCTTGACTGGCCTTGCGTCTGGGTTGACATTGAGTGCGTGCTCGGCGAATTCCCTGGGAACTCCTGGCATGTCCGCTGGACACCAGGCGAAGATTTCCTAGTGCTCACGGAGGAATTCGACGAGCGCGAGTTCCTATGCGGGACTCAAGTTGTTGGCGATGAGGGCCGTCTTGGCGGGATCCGATGGGTGGACCTTCACTTTCTTTGTGTGCACCGATGAGTCGAAAGATAGATCGGGCAAACTTGGCCGGCTTAGGGGAGGCAGACTGTTGTCTGTCGACTCCTTTAGTCTCGCAAGTTCTTCCTGCATGCCGAAGGATTGGGAAATTCTGTTGAATTCCCTATCACAACTATCTGACCTCTCGAAGCTCCCGTTGACTGTGATGACGTCGTTGGGACCCATCATTTTCATCTGCAGGTAGGCATAGTGTGGTACTGCCATGAACCTAGCGAACGCGACACGTCCGAGGATGCAGTGATACTGTGAGAGCCAGTCGACGACCTCAAAGTCGATGCGCTCGTGCCGAAAGTTTTTCGGCGTGCCGAAGATAACATGGAGGTTGATTTTTCCTAGGGGATATACGCCTTTTCCTAGGACGATATCGTGGAATGTTGTGTCCGAGGCTTCTAGGCAAGTCAGAGGGATCCTCATTGCTCGCAAGGTACTCGTGAATATAAGGTTGATGCCGCTTCCGCTGTCCATGAAGACGCGGCTCATGTCGAAGCCTCCGATTTGCGCCTCGAGTATGAGGGGGCAATGTCCTGGACGAGGTACTTGAGGCGGATGATCGCGTTTGTCGAAGGTGATGCAGGACTTGCTTCCGCTGAGGTACTCAGTGGTAGCTGGTGGCGAGTTTGTGGCCAAGTTGACTTGGCGAGTGATGGCCTTCTGCACCCTATTGGAGGGGCGTCCCTTTTGGATCATCATGGTACCCATGGACCTTGGGTAGGGTTCGCCTCCCTGGTGCTGGTCCGGTGCAGCTGCATTTGGGGGCATTCCAGGTGGCGGTGGCGGAGCGCCATGTGCCAGGCGCCTGGAGCGGCTCCGTAGCCTCTTTCGACTGCGTTGCGGTTCATCCGAGCTAATCCTTCATGTAGTTTGAGGAACTCGCGGCAGTCCTTGAGGAGGTGGCTGGACTTCTTCTTTCCATCATGCTTGTCGATGTAGAAGTGCACCGTACATGGCGCGGACAGTTTGTCTTCAATGGATGTCGCGGGTGCCTCATCACGATTGCGGTGTTGCCACACTTGCGTGGTCTTCCCGAAGTCGCGGTATCCACCACTGCGGTATCCGCTGTTGCGGTTGTCATTGCGTCTGTCGGCGTAGCCGGCTGTGACCATGTTGACGTCGTCGCGATCATCGTAGATGCGCATGCAACGTTTGCCTCGGCGGTCGCGTCTGCGCTCGAGTTCTGCCTCCTCGTTGGAGTGAGCGCGATTTTTCACCGAATCTTCTCCGTCGGCCATTTCCATCAAGTGGTCGATGGTCTTGGGCTTTGAGCGTCCCAGCTCCTCCTTGAGCTCTATGCGGCAGACACCGTCGTTGAATGCGTCAATCGCGTGATCCTCCGAGATGTTTTCTGCGGAGTTCTTGATGATGGACCACCTTTGGATGTGGGAGCTTAGCGATTCGCCCGATCTTTGCTGGCAGCATCTCAGCTCTTCGATTTATGCAGGCCGCTTGTACGTGCCTTTGAAGTTGCGCACGAAGCTATAAACCAGCTCATCCCAACTGCGAATGGATCCGCGTGGGAGGTTGTTGAGCCATGCTCGGGCGGCGCCTTGCAGCTGTAGCTATAAGCATTGCATGGCCGTGCTTCGACTGCCGCCATGGAGCCTGACGGAGGAGATGTGGTCATCCAGGCAGATCTTTGGGTCCTGTAGGCCGTCAAACTTCGGTTTTTTCGATGGGAGTTTAAACCCCTTGGGAATTCGCTTTTGCCTGATGGCCCTGCTGAAGCATTTGGCGCCACAGAGTTCCATGTCCTCGTCTTCTGAATCAGTCGACCGAGCACATTGCGCCCTTGATTTGTTGATCTTGCCCTGCGTGGGGTCGTCGCGTGCATCATAGTCGTGGTCGTGTCGCCATGAGCGGCGACATCGAGACAGGTCATGACTGTCGTCACTGGATGAGGGCGAGGAGTAGCGCTTTGCCTTTTATTGGCTCTGGTGTTGGCTCCTTGTCGAGGGCGGCTTCGACTAGTCCCAAGCCCGCAATCGTAGATCGGTGCATAGCGGCTCGGGGATCTCCAGCTGGCGGCTGATTGTTGAGGAGGTACATGGTGGCTGCGGTCACCGCGGCCTACGGCGTCTCGGGGACCACGTTGCCCCATGTATCGACTGTCATAGAACTGAAGTCGAGGACCTTTGCAGCTTCTATGCGCTCTTGCTCGGTGATATGGGCCATCCGAGATCGCATCTTGTTTGCGAGGTACTCGTTGCCCTTTGAGGAGGATCCTCCGTGGGAGGAGAGCCCAGCACGTCGAAGGCTCGACTCGTCTGCCGCCTTTTTGCGCACCTCGAGTTGCGCGATTGTTTGCGCTTGGCGCTTGAATTCTTCCTTCAGGAGCCAATGGTATCCCATGAGCAGTTCTTGTGGAGATCCGAAGGGTAGAGGGGTGCCTCGTAAGGCCTCGCGGCAGCGAGCCCACTCCTGCTCGTTGAGCCTGATCGCGACGCGTTCGCTGGTTTGCTTGTTTGTTATGGTCGGAGGCTCGACTGCTCCTCCATTGTTGACGGGGATGCGATTGCCGCCGTTGCCACCATTGTCGTCGTTACCACCGAGAGGCGGGTCAGTTTCGTTACCGCGATTGCCCGTGTTGTCGCGGTTGGCGGAGGTGTCGCCTGCGTTGATGACGGCGCACATGAAGTGATTGGGGAAGCTGCTGCTCCCGCAGCTCTCAAATCCGGAGCCGTAGGCTCCATCTTCAGTTGCCAGATCACTCAGATCGGAATCGTGACTACTGTCGCTGACTGTGTTCTCGACTATTGTCGGGGCGTTGAGCTCACTGAGGGTGTCGATCGATGGAGGGAACCACGATGCCGGGGCAATGCGAAGCGTGCCCATCTGACCAACTTGGAAGCGGAAGCTCCCGATTGCCAGGCTGAGTCCGTCGCCCACGGACTCGAAAGCCGGGCGAGTGGCCGGCGTGTGGACTGTGAAGTCGAACACGCCGAAGAGCTGGCGAATCTCCGCTGTTGCAGAGTTGTACATCGTGGTTGATGGGGCCGAAGAAGCCGCAACATCAACACTCCCAATTCCCATAGACGGCGCCAATTGATGAGGGTTTAACTCATCAATTCCCATTGTTATGGACTTGGGTTTTGGAGAAGGAGGGAGCGCTGGAGACATCTATCGGCTAGCAAACAAGCACACAGGGGACTCGAAGATTTACCCAGGTTCAGGCCTCGTAGAGGTCCCTACTCCTGCTTGTCTGCTCGT
Source organism: Avena sativa (assembly GCA_916181665.1). Taxonomy (NCBI): domain Eukaryota; kingdom Viridiplantae; phylum Streptophyta; class Magnoliopsida; order Poales; family Poaceae; genus Avena; species Avena sativa. The sequence continues at coordinate 522,761,397 of OV702287.1, read as the reverse complement.
GGAATTATCAAGGGAATCGAAGATTACAATGGTGCGCAGATGCAATCTGGCGAGGGTTGTGGAAACTAGGGTTGCGTGTGTCCTCCTCGCCGCCTCCTCCTAGCCTTTATATAGATAGGCTAGGTCTCAGGTAGCAGGTCGAGTCGGTTACAAGTTAGGGTTTCCCCTTTGAACTTTCTATCTTTAGATTCTTCTTGTTCTTCAAGCAATCGAGAGTCCGTAGGTTACTCGAGTTCTTCATTTGGGCCTTGGCGACACCGTGGGCCTTTATGTATTCAGGCCGTATATACCAGGCTCGAGTACCTGTAGGGTATACCCATGTCAGTTACCCTCTCAAGTGTACTTGTTCATACCGCGACACTATTTTATGAAGTGGCCTGGTCTAACCTTACGCGCAATCTTACGCGAGACCGGTTCCATGCTCAACATACGGCTTGTTACCATATAAGTGGCTAGAGGGTTTTTGTGTCTCTTTCAGTAGTTGAAAAAGCATTTACAACGGAGGCCCCGAAAAGGGTGTAATAGATAAAACTATTTGATACATGTTGTGGTTCGAAGTTCGAGGTAGACGGTTCTATTGTGAAAGCCCTAGCAGCCACAAATCTTGTAAAAGATAAAGTAGAGGTGTCTAACTTTATTTTGTAGCGGGCATGTGATTTGATATGGTCTTGGTCGTGGCTAAGATAAAGTAGTTACTTTTATGTTACTAAGTAGTATAGTAATAGTCATTGTATCGATGGACAACCTACCGATGGCATCATGGACTTGGTGTCGTACCGGTGGCAAGATGGAGATCATGCCGGAGCGCTCGATGGAGATCATGGCGTGTGAAGAAGGACCATATCATATCATTAAATATGCATGTGATGTTGATACCTTTATACATCTTATTGTTTGTTAGTATTAGATACTCGACGTTAGCATTATATAAGATGATCCCTATTAATACCAATAAAAGTGTTCTCCCTAAAGTATGCACAACCAAAAAAGTCCATCGTTATGAAGCAGGCCATACGATCAGGTTCTAGACATATAGACATTCACATATGGTGGGTGAAAGCCATGTATGCATTGTGAATACACTTAGATTGAATTGGTGAGCCTAGCATGTATATACATGGCCTCAAAACACGGAAGATCGAAAGATCGGGCATGCGTCACATGAATGATGTGATCGACACTGTGTTGTCCACCTTTGAAACTAAAATCTTCCAAGGAATGACAGTTTTAGTGAGACATCAGTTAATAATTTAATTATAAATTGGACTTGTATTATGAACTTAGTCTAAGTATCTTTGCAAATATCCTTGTTGATCATAGCCTATCCGAGTGAGTCTTTCAAACCACGGTACTTTTCTTGCATGATGAGAAACTTAAGATATTCGGGTCAAACTTCATAGATTGATACCAATGCATGAGGGATACCCTCGACATAAATGATCTTCTCTACGTGATACAAGAACCACTAGAAGATAGTTCCTATGACTCCGCGGATGAGCAAGAGAATGATGATTAGCATGCTCATTGCGATGTCTCCTGATCCCCACTCTAAATGGCTATGTCCAAAGAAATCACGTGGTCCACAAAACCTGAGGATTTTCTCGTATTTTATTTGGTCGAACTCACGCTGGCCTAGGCGTGAAATAGTTACAAATCAATCCAGAACCTTCTTGACATCCAGCCTCACGCAAACACGTACCAAATTGCCCGCCCCGCTAACATAAGTTTCCACATGGAACACCTTTCCAACCTTCTTCTCAGTTAATTTGTTTATCAATGCCGCATCTCTATAGCCGACAGGGAGCTTGTGGATTTGGATCCACGTTGCAAACAAATTCAAATCATACGACTCCGGCAGGGACAATCCATCGTACTTCTCGAAACAAACTTTATTCTGACGAAAAAGCCAGGGACCCCCTTCTTCAACTTTGAGCCAATCACCCAAGCAAAAACACCGGACAGTGAAGAAATTGTCCTCCAGATGGTGAACCGCCACTTCCCTCGCGGGGTTCCACACGATTCGCATATGCTGCTCGAAAGTTTGCGTGCTAGAAAAATTGGAAGTATGAACCCTAGCGAGTGCCATGCACTTTATACCTTCCTTCGGTGTTGTTTCTTCTTCTTCAAACACCAGATGATCGATCTCGTCTTCCTCAGTTCTGAGACGCCGAAGCATGCATCAATTGCCTCTTGTTTCTTACTCCCTCGTCGTGACGAGTGAGTACACAAACCCTTGGGGACGAAGGGCCAGTTCTCTTTTTTGTTTCCACGGTCCAGCGAGGAGGACAGTTCGGCTGCATGGCACTTACACTAACATGGCCCAGTCCGCGGATGGCCTCCCCACAATCAATGGGCCTCTCCAGGTAAGCAGGCCCAAGAAATATCCGTACATGGATGAGCCCATCACTTACCAGCCAGAAGAGCAAATCATGGCAATGCAAGGCGGATACGTTCAATCATGGCAATGCAATGGCGATTCGGCATGTAGTCTCAACAAAATCTCATCGATGTATACATGGCCAGTTCTAGGCAATCGGCATGTAGCAGTCTGAACGAAATTTCATCAATGTACAGATGTCCAGTTCATTCCTACTTCCTGAACCGGAAACGAATCGTAGTACAGTTCCTGCGTCCACCAGGGCAGCGACACACAATGCGATCACATTACCAGCGACTGTACATTTTCACGGGACGCGCCAAGCAATCCATGGCGAAAAGGAAAAAGGAGCGCGAGACAAAAAGGCACGCACTCGACTCTGCACGCTCCATGCAGAATCTGGAGGGGAAGAGATTCTTCTCCCACATTACCCATCCCCGTGCGAAACCAGTTCCCTCGGCTCTGATCGCTTCATCATTCTGTCCCCGTACACTGTTCTCCTCCCTCTCGTGCCCTTGCCTGCCCACGTCGCCATGATTGTTTGTTTCCCCTTTGAGTGGAATTTGCTAGCTAGCACCACCGTGTCCAGGCACCGTGCATCGTTCGTCCCTGAGCTTCGACTCGTTTGGCTGGCCTAGATACGATCCCTGCGTGCTCCGTTTTGCTACTTCTGAATTTTCGTACAGTACGAGTAGTTAAGTTAGATCACGAAAATGTACTGACAGCGAGACTGCGGTGCCGAGGTTACAAAGTGGCAAGTTTGAAAGTGATCGGTCGTCCATGAAGCAAATTCTACCCCATTCCCAAAAGTGTCAAAATCCAACACATGTGCACCGGAGAGATGCCCATGGGAGAGGGATGGGGAGAATATGTGCCTACTCGAGAATCAAGAACCTTGGTAACTGTTGGTCATTTTGCGGACGTCATAAAATAATTGGTACGACGATAAACTTTGTCTCTGACGGCAAGAAAAGAAGTCTACTGATAACCTAAAGAGTCATAGGTTGCTCAACAGCCTAGCTAGATAACATCTTTCGTTAACGATAAAAAGCAGAGTGGCATCCTTTTTTTTTCCACTATGAAGTTAACTGTTACTGTCTAACTTTTTTTTGGGGGTAAAAGTGGCTTTAATATTCTATAGGACTTACAAGGAGGTCATGATCTAGAACATGAGACAAAACCTCAGGTCCTGATCCAAGTCACGCTACAGTTTTGGCATCTGTTCTTGCAAAATTCGCAAGACTATGACTAGCCATATTTTGTCACGGTCCACTTTTACAATAGAAATATTTCTACTACACTAAATTAAATCCTTAATCTCCTTAATGAGAAAAGCTAAAGATGATCTATCTTGCGACCTTCCACCAATTGCATCTAACAGGACAGAGCAGTCTAGATCTAACACAACCGGTTTATCACTCCATTCAAGAGAAAGACGAAGGTCTTCTGCGCAAGCCCTCGTTTCAGCTTCTAGGGGATCATCGCAATTAAACATCTGACGTCATGAGGAGGAAATAATCCTTCCCAATTCATCATGCAAGATCATACCCGCTCCTGTTGAACCATCCTCCTTCTTATAAGAACCATCACAATTAAGTTTAACCCAGCCAGGAGAAAGTTTATGCCAGCATGCCACCTACAAATCAAGAGGTTGAAACAACCGTTGCAGCTTCCGTACCATCTGACATAGGGCTCTTGCTCTTAACGATTTTCTCCGTGGTCAAGAATTTAATGTTCTTCAAAGTCTTGATATGGCAGATCAAGAATTGCCTACAGCCCTCAATTGACAGAAGTGGTTTATGATGTGTAACCTCGTTGTGAGCATACCAAATGCGCCAAGCGATCAGTAAAATAAAATCCACCACTCTGGCTAGGACTTGCTCAATAACAGTCTGAAACCACTTGTAAATCATAATGTCAAACTCCAACTAGTTTTTTTTCGAAATTCCACCGATCTATTAATAATCATCAACAGAAGTACAAAGAGTCCCAAAATAATAAAAATTACAAGTAGATCATTGACCACCTAACATCGACTACATACACTAGTAAAAGCTAAAGGCGCGCCGTTCTCGCCCCTCCATCACTGGAGTCGGACAAAGCTTGTTGTAGTAGACGGATGAGAAGTCGTCGTGCTAAGACCCCAAAGGACCAGCGCACGAGAGCAACAACCATCGTCGAAGATGAAAAACGTAAATCTGAAGAGACCGGCCTCAAATCACACCAACGAATACGAAAAACTACCGGATTTCAAGAGATCCGTCGGACACACGACTTCAGCGCCATCCATCGATGCTAGACGCACCAGCTGAGCGAGTATAGGATGGGGAGGAACTTATTCTGACTTCAGGACGTAGCCGTCACCTGAACATCCTAAAGAAGACACTGAAAACAGTTTAAACAAAACACGGAGACCACCCGCCGGCGAGGGGACGTGGTCAACTACTTCGTGCTGCCTTCATTTTTGTCAATTTATAGGAGTAGTGGTCTATAGCTTGGTTGTTCTTGAGGCTTTTGCTTCGTCATGGCTGTCAATTCAACGAGTATTAGACTACTTATAGTGAGAGTAACTTAGTTAATAACATGCATATTCATGCAATGCCAATTAAGAAAATTGATGACATGGTATTGATAATTAATGAAGAAAGAGAGGAAGGTAGTAACTTAGCTAGTTACTCCCTCGGTTCAGTTTTAGCTCGCGTCCTAGGCAAATAACGAATACCAAGGTGAGCATCGGATGAGCTAAATTAGAGAGAGGTTAGACTAAATTGCCCCTGATGCAGTCCTACCTTTCCACGTTGCCATAAAACCAAAATCATGCGTGCATGCATTGGAGGTGGACTCCCCGTCTCCGAAGAAATTGATTGCATGGCTACGCCTAGCATGCATGTGCGCCGAAGAAGAGGATTCTCGGTGCCATTTTAATGCGCTTCGGGAGACGGGGGACTAAAGCGCGGGGGCAAATTAGGAACTCAACATGAAAAACGGCCAGGACGCAAGGTAAAGGTGAAATTTTTGGAAAAGTTAGAACGCAAGGTATAGGTGAATGGAGGGAGTACCATAGCATCACACGTACCAAGAGTATATGAGTCTACAATCTAATTAATTAGATCTTACGACTTACATGTTATTTTACACTATAAAGGTAGTAACATATTTCCTTTATCCCAAAATATAAGACGTCTAAGGATTAATAAAAGTCAATATTTTCTAAGTTTAACCAACATTATACAAAAAAATATGAACATTTATAATAATGAAACAATATCAATAGATTGAACATAAATTATATTTTCTTAATATATCCACTTAATATTATAGATGTAGATGTTTTTTTTAAAAAAATTGGTCAAAGTTATTAAGATTTGACTTTTATCTAATACTTAGACATCTTATATTTTGGGATGGGAAGTATTATTTAGCACCATGACCAGCCTTAGATCAACCTTCAGCCTTCCCGAGAAGTGTCCCCATGAAAATAGTGAAGAAAAATAAAATTGTTACCTGGAAAACAACTTTGTCTCCTCAAATGTACGCTCGCAATTCTAATGCAGATATATGATTGTATGCACCTTGCACGCAAAAAAAGTGCATTTTGTAGTAGTGCATTATTGTGTCTAAACAAAAATTTAAATTTCTACACAACTTGTATTGTCATAGTTTAGCACCGAATTGACAACATTGCAAGTATTCATGGTTTAATTTTAGAAATTTATCTTCGTAAAACAGGGAAAAGAGGGCGAGATGGTTAGATCGATCCAAGTGATTAGAGAAAACCTACATATCATAGGTTGAGCTAACTTAATGTACTCCCTCCGATCCAAATTATTGTTTTTAGATTTGTCTAAATTCAGCTGTATCTAGTCATGTTTTAGTGCTAGATACATGTGAATCTAGACAAATCTGTGAACAATAATTTGGATCATACATAGTAACTGCTAGTCCTAATTAAATGTGTCACTTCTCTGTGGTTATATCGCTGAAAATAATATCAAATCTCGCAACTAGCACTACTGATTTATACATAAGATTTTTTTAGGTTGGCACTTATATGGATAGACGAAATTATGAAGCCATATCAAACGCCGAATCACCATAAATTTGAGGAGTTTATTTCATCCATATCACGATCAACCGATTCATTCTTGTCAATATAAACTTATTTGTTAGTATAACTAGGAAGCATGTCCGTGCGTTGCAACGGGAAAGAAAAATATCTCATGGAGCTATACACATATTGAGCACTTTTTTTTTTGAGAGGGGAGAAGAACTTTCATTACTCACAGTCACAGCACACAACAACAAAGTTCAGTAATAGCAACAGGTATAGGTGGCAGCCAAACACTGTTGAGCTATGCATGCTAAATCATGAGAAACAATATTACATTTTCTCGCGATCTTGTTTAGAACACAATCAAGAAGCAAAACTCTGAGCAGATTAATGTCTTTGTACACGTGCCAGATCTTGGATGTCTCGGGCGATGGTTTATTCACTGCAGCCAACGCCACGACATAGTTAGATTCCAACACTGTTGGGTTCAGGTAGTGGCCTATAGCAAGATTAAGACCATCTTAGATGGTGTAGGCTTCAGCCTCCTATGCGTCTGTATCTTCATCCTACGATGCTATCAGTAACTATAGTCGATCCCAGATGATCTCGCATAGCGATCCCTGACATGGACTCTCCCGACACAGCGGAAGCCGACGTCCACATTGATCTTCTGATTGCCATAGCTCGGTGTAGCCCATCTCAAGATCCTAGGGAGGTTCTTCCTGCTTGGGACATGTGACTAACAACTAGGTTCAGAAACAAACAGAGGTGAGACTGGGAGCAAACCAGGCTCAGTCTTGTTGTGGATGCTTGGGCCTTGGATGAGGCTGTCATAGCTGAGAAGAAAGGAAGCAGACCTAGCGATTGTTTCCTCACCCTTACCGTGGTAGGTATTGTAAAGAATTATGGGAAGCGGTGTGGTATATATATATATATGGACATACTCGTATGTACAGGAGTCCTACTCGGTGTAGACAACAACGCACACAATACGTGACGGTGCCCAACACGGAGAGGTACAATTACAGGAGACGTAAGTGCAGCTAGACTATTTAACACGTATATCACAACAAAGATGCTAGGATCTCCATGGGAGCATTAAGAATTGGCTTCTTATGCCTCTTGCTGAAGTTGATAAGAATGTTTTGAAGCCACTCCAGGCCAGTGAAGGAAAAGTTGCACTCCGGTGGTAGCTGCCAATGCTTTCTCATCTTGTGTCTAGCATTTTTTACTCGCATTTTCATTCACTATGAAAGTAATTTCCAATGGTTTCTACTGTTCTATAGAACAATGGCCGGTAAAAATTACTTCAAGGAACCATTTTAATCTGAAAATAACTTGATTTTCAGTTTAAAGGAACAGCACCATACGAGCATATAACTCATGGTTTTAGAACGTATTTGTGAAGAAATTCACTGACTCAAGAAAGCCTAAACTTATGCGCTTGTTCTAAGAAAATTAACAATATCACATGAAACATGAAATTTGAAACATCGGGTCATTTGGAAGGATTTTTCATACATACCGAAGGTCAAAAAAACTATTAGTATTGTTTTATTATGTGTGTACCATGTAACTTTAAGGGCATACTAAATCTACCTGGACGGATATTCTCACAACTCTAGCTTTGAAATTTGCACTTAGCTATCCTATATGTACATGATATAAAAATCTTACAGTTACACAATACAAATCGGCGTAAATAGTATTCAACTAAGCGTATTGAACATGCAGGAGGCAGTAAACTATGTATATTTAAATCAAGCTAGCTGGAACCGTAAAAAAACACATGTTTCTATCTAGAAAAAGAAATAGCATCCATTAAAATGACAATAGGAATCCTAAGTTTTACACCAACAAAAATTGATGGATCTACAAAACTTGTATCTAGTATCGGTAAAATTAGCCAGACTTCTTAAAGGCCCTAAAGAGTGTATCCAATATTTCCAAGTACTTGAAAACTTCCTTTTGCATTCTACAGCTTTCTTAAGATACATACCGGCCCTGATAACCATTACAAAATGAAAAGATCATATCCTATCAGAGACATGCTCTCCTAATATGCATTCCTCATTTTCTTGTTATAGACAGATACTACACTACCACAAATTACATCAAACAGTAAAATAAACGGGATAACTCACAAAAAATTCCACATTAATGCAAAGACGTCACTATGATATCAATGATCACATCATGAATTTCTCCCATAATGGCAGAGTATTTTCATGTACTTTTCAAATTTTGGCATAGGCATGTTTTCAAGAACCTTTTATGCAAAAGAATTGCAGATGGCTGGGACATACACCTCTCAGATTTAGCAGGGGCTAAGTAATTTTGTAATCACTTAACAACATGATTGTTCCATACAATTATGGAAAAACACACATTAAGCAAGTCAGTGTGCTCATGTGTACTTGAGAACAATAAATTCTTAAATACAATAAAACTCTATAGATTCTACCCATGTATAGGATTTAATGCACACAGGATTGGGAATAAGAGCTAATGGCAAGCTCACTTGTTTATCTTGGTGCTTCTAGATATCTACATCCTCGTACTATTCTTTCCTTTCTATTGAACTCCATTCTCCAGCTCCACTGAAACTCCCTTCATTATCTGAAAAAAGGAGAGTTTACTACATGGAAAAATATTATCTTTAGAGAATTATAGTAAGCATAATAGCAGATATTAGGATCTTTAGCAAAACTTCCTCTGCCGTTTCACCGAGCCTTCCCTATGGTCATCTGATCGCCCATAGGCCTCCTTGCCACAAGATTCTCTAAATTTTTGGGCGTCGTGGTTGTCTTCTTCCCCTCCGGTGAGACACCGCCGCTAAGTTGATCTGCTGCTCGATCCTATCCCTAACCTAGTGCTCAACCTCATATTCTCCCAAATGGTCACGTGAAGCTGCAACATCATTCCTTCGGAACAGCCCGTCCTCGAGCATCACCACGACTGTGCCTTGCTACGGCCACCGCCTCCTGACCGTGTTAATCGTCATAACTTCCAGGTTCATATCATTATAACTCTTCGGGCTGCATCAGACATATTCAAGCACTAACGGTCTACCACATGTCCACATCAACATCATTTATTTTTCTAGACACTAAAAAGTGCAGGAATAGACAGAAAATGGCATACCCAGCAGGCACACTACAAACTTCTCAATACCAATCGAAGGGATCTATACGATGGGTATTGCTCGCTTGCCATTGACATTTCCTTCCACAAGCATGTTTGGCACGTTACCTAGAAAGCCTAGAAAGCACGGGCATGCATGAATTAATATTGTCTTGGTAGTAGGTACAAGTTAAACCAACAACGCCACCTGCAAAGGATGCCACAATAGGATCTACCTTACTATAAAACATGCAGATGAGCTACTGTATGTTGTTAATTAGCAAGCTAAAAAGTATTGTTAGAATTAGTAAAATGAAAGGAATGTTCAGAAAATAATTACCTTTTCCATTAAACGAATTTCTTTGTTACGTCGACTCTTGATGTTGTCTTGAAGATCTCAAGATTGCATATGAACAAAGTTTTGTATTGTCTCTAGACATTCGATTATGCAAAAACTACAGAAATGGAGCATTAACAAGTGATTATGGATCTAGCGGCTCTCTTGTTAAACTATATTTACATAGAAGATTAGTGGAGATTTATGTAGTAAGCATTCCACAAGATCTACAATAGGCATTCAATCTACATCTATCAGTTTGATAGTGTTTTGGTTACCTTCTTACCCTCTGGTGTGACGATGTCTACGAGTTGATCAGCTGCTCCAGCCCGTCCATGACCTAACGCTCATCCTCATCTTCTCTAGGATGGTTACTTGAAGCCGCAACCTCCTTCCCTGTATTGGCGAGTTAAACAAAGCCGATCCCTATATTGGCGAGTTAAAAAAACCACGGATGCACACTTCTCCCTTGCTGCCTCACTACCACAAGAATCCTTTTCCTTGTTATCTCGCCTGTTCTACAAAGCCACCGCCAATCCAGACAAGAAATCCATTAAGCCCTTCATATGGAACCTCTCAAAATATTTTCGGATAAAAGAATCATCAAATTGCTATTCCCAACGAAAACTATGAAACTTACCAATTCTAAACTACGGTCTTCACATGCTTCATTAGCAAATCATGCTCTTACAAATAGAAGCCTTGATTTTGATTGGCTTCCCATGCATGGATAATTAGTAGTAAATGGAATTTTTAAGAAAATATTATTCACAATATGTGAATATTGGCTTGTAACAAACATAGTGTTCAGAAACACTCAGTTCCATTATAGTATGTGTTAGCAATGAAGCAAACGAATCAATCCCAACTACATGTCTGTTTAACACTTGATTCCTTCATTGTAAAAAATAAAATGAAATTACATGTCTATTATTTAACTACGGGGAACATACCATTCAGGACCAAATATTTGAAACATGGAGATGAGGAAAACCTTAAAGACCAAACATTGACGTGCCTGGTCGGGAGCTCGAGCAAAACTCAGGTGGACCTGGGCGGCACAGTTCATGTAGTACCATGGAGCCATGAGTTGGATGACGGCGGCATCCAGCCCACGCATCCGCGTGAGAGGAGTGTGGCTGCTGAGGGCTGAGGCTAGACACGGCGGTTCCAGGCATCGGATCTGTGCCGAGAGAGCGGCGATTGCAGTGCATGGGAGGATCATAAAATATCAATCTGAGCAAATCGAAGAGTCCAACCAGACGTTGATGCATTCATCAGTCTAATAACCTAGGGAATTAAGGTTCAGGTAAACCAAATCTGAGAGTTTCATAACCTAATTTTCTTCATTGACGGAGCACCACAGCGATCCCAGATCCCATGAGTCGGTCAAAGTGACTGATTTTTCGTCACTGAATCCTTCCGGCCTAGTCCCGGGCTCCGGTGAATACTAGGGGGATGAGTATGGGTGGCGTCGTAGTGAGACTGGTCGCGTGGTCAGTTCAATAATGCCGTGTTCTTTCCTCCGTGTTTTGTGTTTCCTTTTTTATTTTCATGTGTTCTTTTTATTCCGTTCTATTTTACTTTTTAGTCGTATTTATATTTTGGTTTATTTTTTATTTTTATTTTATCCCCATAAATATATAATTTAAAATATAAACTAACATTTAATTTCATATATATTAAAGTTTTGTTGTTTGAAGTACATTGTTTTTCATGTATTTTGAACAACCATAAACTTTTATATGTTGGTAAATTATTATTTAGTTTTTCTTTTGTTTACCGTTTTCCTCTTTTAATACATGGACATTTTTCTGATATATATACAAAATTTATGGAACAAAATAGCATTTTTTCTGAAGCACATGAACAATCTTTCCAAATATATGAACATTTATTTTTACCATGGATATTTAATTGTTTGCATCACCTTAATATATTTTCCATTATTAAAATGAGTTATAAGATAGAGAGAAATTAAGTAAATATAAATCTCTACCTTTGAAAAAATAGAAATATCAGAAGTACAATTAATAAAACAAAAGGAGCATAAGTCATAGGCATGGTTGTTAGTATCCCGATACGTGTCGTAGTATCTTACGATTTTACGATACCATCATCGAGAATCGATACGTATCGTGATGGTATCTTAATCTAGTAGTATCTTACTCGTATCGCGATACGTATCATAGTATCTTTAGTATCCCGATACAAAATCGATACCATACGATCCCACAATTTGGTAAAATGGGAAGCTAAACGGGTAAAATAATTTTGTATTCACAAAGTGAACTAGGTACTTAAGTGGTAACACTTTCATTGTTTTTAGAATATTGAGTATAAAACAGGAATTTTTAGGTTGAAACAAAGCAGTCAACTTGTCCATATTTGTGTAATTGCTTTGAAGTATACATATGGTATGAGTTTTTGGTGTGTGAATGCCTCTACAAATTACATGAAATATGCTTAAAAATAAAATTAATAATTAAATTTAAATGTTTTCGAGTTATTTTTCAATATAATCTTTTATTTTATTTAAAAATAAAAATCTCATAGTACCATGATACTACGATACGATTCTACGCTGCTGACAAGAAAACGATACTACTTAGTATCCTGATACTGAAAACCTTGGTTATAGGTCCGCGCCAGGTATGGCCCATGATGATACGGTGGAGCTCCGTTATGAGCGGCAATTTAGGAGTTCCTTGCCCTTGCTTGCAGGCCACATTCTAGGTTGAGTCGATGATGTGTGTGATGATCACCAAGCTGGACATGTGAAGTGGGCTTTTTCCGTGGTGTAACCTTGTTGGATCACACAGGTACTTGGCATGAGGCCTCGAGATAGGCGGGCCCGCCCGTCTCAAATATCTCAAGAGGAGATGTAGAAGCGTGTAGGAACAGATTTTTCTTTTTTTTGGAAAAGAGGTGTAGGAACAGATAAGAACAAGTCCACAATTTGCATCTCATGCTCTCCAGGATTATTGCATCAGAGTTCCATCTCGACAGACCCTGCTAGAAGAGATCGTAACTGGTGAGAACGTCGATGTAGCAATGCAGCGTCCTTTACTTTCTTTCAGTGCCAGGACATGTTTGCAACCCTAGACGAAGGGCCAACCACGCACCGTGTTGCCGATTCTTCAGATCGACCAACTGATGGCGATAAAGAGCTGCTTGGCACCTAGTATCAAAAACCCGTACCAGTCGGCAGGCACTCGGCAGCTCATTATTTCTATCAGAAGAGGGGGAGATATGTGTGGGTCGGAAACCATGCGTGCCTTGAGGGGTGGTATTTCCAGAATAAGAATGGCAGGCATGAGTGGATAATCATTCTCCGCCAATTAGCAGACAGCAAAACTGTAGCCATCACCACCGTGCATTTCCTTTGTTTTTTCTTCTAGCTAGCTCGATAATGCTGCGTCCCACCAGCACAAAATAATTGGGCGTATCTTGGAGCATACATCACCGATATCTTCCGCTCAGGCGACCTGCTAGCTTGTCCCACCCACCCGTCTGTCTTCACATTCACCCTCGTGTTGTCCTCCTGCAGGTTAGCCAATAAAGAGCACACTTCCAGTCGATCTCTTCTCCCAGTTCCATCGCGCCGCGCGGATGAAGGATCATTCGTCGTGGTGAGGTGATCTCGACATGGCCCTGCGCGTGGTGGTGGAGAACGGCTGGTACCCCTCCTCCCATCATCAGCCAGGTACTTTCCCCGCTTTGGCAACATTTGCCTTTCGTTTTCCGTCGCCTCCCGTCCCGTCTCGTATTCCCTTTTCCTCGCATCTGTCGCGTGTCGTCGTATCAGATCGCACACTTTGCAGGAGGTTTCGTGCGCATATGACTGCGCACGTTTTCGGGTTGGTCGACTGTTCGTGTGGAATACTACACAAAGTATCGGCCACTCCGGCCGTCCGCTGTTTGTATGACGGTGACGGGTGACCATGCATGCATGTATAGGCGGGTTGGGCTTTTGCATTTAGATGCATGGCAACAGCGATTTCCTTCGGGCCCCTATATCGAACAGTTCATGGAATCATTCTATTTTAAGCACACGATTTTGCTCGGGCATGTGTGCGTGCGATCGATAAGAATCACAATACTGGCCAACCAAGGCTGTGCAGTCGAAACAGGCTAATGTCGCTGGCTCACTGCTATAGCAAGTAGCCCCAGTACACAGCTACACGACGAAACCTCCAGCAGCACTCATCCGTTCAATGTTCACGTCCATACACTCACAACCGTCCGTAACATGAACGAGCGTATGCATTGGTCCATGATCGTACGTACAACACATGGCCATATGGTGCGATACAGTGTCATATCTGCACTAGTACCGTATATGGATTGGTTGGTGCACTCGTAAGAGCATCTCTAGCCTATCCCGTAAATGTTAGACCTGATTTCGGGGCACTGTTTATCGGGGAGAAAAAAATGCTCCTCTAAACTTCGGCTGCCGGAATCGATCCTCTAAATTTGCACTCCTATATTTCAATCTTCTACTAGTCATTCAACAAACACATTGCAATAAAGTGAATACTCATCAAAATCAAACTAAAACACTTGGTTCATACACACATTGCATAGTTCATACATAGATTAACACTAACTACGCCGCCGAGCGTCGGTGGCCGTAACAAAAACCCTAGCTAAGCCACCGAGTGTCGGTGGCCAGCGTTGGTGACCACCTACTTGTCGAGGCTGTTGAGCCACGCATCGAAGCTGTCGGTGGAGTCGGTGTCGTTGCCGAGGTCGATGACTTCCTGCACCGACGAAGACGCAACCGTCGTCGCGGAGGAAGATGGCCATGCCGTCGTCGAGGAGGAATAAGGCCCTGCCGCCGAGGAGGAAGAGGCGTGGCCGCGACGTGCGGCGTACTCTGCGTAGTGCGCAGCCTCCGTAGCGACGCGGACGGGATTTTGCCGACAGAGCTCGGCCATGTACAGCTCGCCGGCAGCCTCGTCCTCAAGTTGCTCCCGGGCCTCCCGAGCCATGCGCGTGGCGTGGCCACGTCTGGGAGGAAAGAAGAGCTCCGACACCTCACTGCTGAGAGGGAAATTCATCTCGCCGCAGTCGCTGTCGTGGAGCTCGATGATCTTGATGTCGTGCGCCCACGCTACCGCGCCGACTGGAAGGTGCCCAACCCGTGGCGTTGGCCGGTGTTCTGGTTGGTGATCTCTGCCACCCAGGTTCCTCACTGTCGCTGCTGCACGCTGTGGTACTAGCTGTGCGGTGTCGCCGCCGGCAGGATGTCATCGGGAGGCCCAGATCTACAGCCACGGGACGAGCCACGGCAGCGAGCGTCAGCTGGATCCGGCCATCTTCGGCGACTTTGGATGGGAGGAGAGGCGATGGGAAGAAGAACGGCGACGGGAGAGTGAGCGGCGGCGTCAGTGGGATTTTTTTCTCATGGTTGCGCGGCCGAGCAAATATAGGAGAGTGATGGGAATTTTTAGGGGCCGAAATCCTATATTTACTCCTTTAAAGCCTTTTGGGCTTTTGGTTAGGTGCATTTTCGACCGTTCTAGGAGCAAATTTGTTCCTCTAAAGTTTTTTGGCTATGGGTTAGAGATGCTCTAAGCATTACTATCCGGCCATCCCAATGGTAGGACCAAAGGGACAAACGTTGTCCGTTTTGTTGTTGGACATCAATGGCCAAAAATCAGACCCCAACGGGGCACCGCAAAGCTAATTTTTTTTAAATAATACATATTTTTTATTGAATTTCACAAATAATACATAAAACGGGCAAATTGCAAATCTGTTGGTCGGTCGGCCGTTCAACAGACGAAACATTGCCTTCGTCCGTTCAACGGACGAAACACTGCCTTCATCCGTTCAACGGATGACACGCAGCCTTCGTCCGTTCAACGGACGACACACATGCTGTCAGCTGTTTGGTAAAGGAGGGGTGTGTCGTCCATTGAACGGACGAAGGCTGCGTGTCGTCCGTTGAACGGACGAAGGCAGTAACGGACGAAACGAGGCTGTCGTCTGTCGAACGGCCGATCGACCAACAGATTTGCAATATGTCCGTTTTATGTATTATTTGTGCAATTCAATAAAAAATGTATTATTTAAAAAAAATTAGCCACCGCAAATGGTCCGCGGGCCCCGTACCGGCACAAGCCCAAATCAAGGCGGCCGTGCGGACGATGGGCCGATTCGGTGTCCTCGCTTCGTCCTCCCTAGCCCGCTCGGCAGTCACTCCTTCCAGCATCTCTACTCCTCATGGCCATGGACGAGCAGCAGCATCCGCCACCCCCAACCACCCCACCGCCCCTCCCCTTCTTCCCGCCACACAACCGTACCGGAGACAAGCGTCGCGGCCTACGCAAGCCGAAGAAAGAGCCCACTGAGCAAACCAATAAGAGAGTCGGTCAGCGAGCTGGTGTGAAATCATGCGTGGCCAAGGCGGCCGCCGACCTTGGATGCCGATGGAAGATGGCCCAGGTTCATGGCCGCGCCACCAATGAGGCCCTCGCTGCCCATGCCCAGATCATCATCAAAAAGCTCATCAACCAGGGCGTTGAACGTGGCCATTGCTACCCATCGCCGCCCACATCCATTCGATGTCTGCGAGTTCGGCTACATCCGTCACCCACATGCCACATGTTCACACGCCGAGCACCATCTTGCCTCCGTTGTCGCGGCCGAGGGCTAGGACGCGGACCGCCGCCGCTAGCACACCTTACTAGAGTAGGGTGTTATCTTAATGTTTTTCTTCTTTTTAAGCCGAACAATGTCTTTTGTTAATATATGTAAATTATATTTTGTGTGTTTTTTTTTGGCGAAGGGAAGTTGGGTGCAGTGGCCACCCCAAACAGATAGACCGAGGACATGGACCTCAGAGCTGTCTGCGGACCACCAAAAAAAGAGCGGTTTAAACAAAATCGATGTCCAAAATACATGACACTGTGAGAGTTTTTATTTTTCGGCATGAGGGAAAGCGTTGGAGTTGCCATTACTACAAGGTGGTCGGAGCAAGTCAATCAATTTTTTGCAGGAAAATAATTTAATTAATTGATAGGGATATTACTGTCAGCGTTTACAAGATCGTGGATCTGTTGAGAATAACTCGTTATCCAAAATTGAGTTCTATCATAAGATCTACCCAAATGAGCTAAACTATGACTAACACCATTCTGGCCTCGGTCTATCTTCGTGATCGTTACATCTCTCTCTCTTCAAAATATCGTTTTATACTGATAACCAAATGCACTAGGCTTGAGAGATATCTTTCCTTTGACGTAATCATATCAATGGCAACCGAGTTGTCCATCTCAATGTCGATTGGTTCATCAGACCAGTTCAGGGCCAGCTTTAATCTTTCCTCACATGCTGCAAGTTCGGCTTCCAAAGCCGATGAGCAGTTTTGCAAGGATCTACAGGCGCTGAACCACACCTCTCCTTCCTAGTTGCGCATGATCATTCCAGTGCCCATTGTCATCTTCTCCCGTTTGAAACTACCATCCACATTCAGCTTCATTCTTTCCAGCCCTGGCTTCTTCCAACTTTCTTTTGTCTTAATCTGATTTCCCGGCTATTTTCCGGGCTTCGTGTAGAATCCAGGACATGCTTGGCCTTGATAAGATCCACATGTGGAAAGAGCTTAAATGACATTAGTGTGTCAACATAGGTACATAGGAATCGCCGAGAGGCCTCTACAAGCAGCGCTAATTTTTCATGGTTGGATGTGCCAAACTCGCCGTAGCACCATTAGCACCCTTAGTCCACAGTTCTCGTTTAAACCAGCAAGGAGTGGTGATAACCAATCCGTACCGGTCCTTTTAATTTGAGCTCCGGTAGGAAGGTCCCAACATGTGCTCATTCCCTGCCATAAACCTCATGCATGTGGACACATTATCAAAGCATGATATGAGTCCTCCTCTTCCCGTCCGCGGATCTGGCACGTGCCATATGAAAGGGCATTTTGGCCCTGCATTAGTTTTGATGTTTTTGACAACACTAGGAAGGTTCACTCGTGTGCTAAGTATTTCAGAGCATAATTATCTTGTCAGGATATTTAAGTGGGCAAACTGAGTTTTCCCGGAGTATCCAGCAAATGCTGGCCGGAGTATCCGGCCAAGCCGGAGTGTCCGGCTGGTGCGGGCCGGAGTGTCCGGTGTTGGATTTCCTCGAGCTTTCGCCAAGAAGTGTTTCCATTCGGTAGGCCATATCGGAGTCCACCCGGACTCTGGTTGGATTTTTTGATGATTCTTTGTCAGGCCGGATTGTCCGGGGTTGCGCGGCCGGAGTGTCCGGCCCAGGCCAGAATGTCCGGTGAGTTTATGTCGGACACTCCGGGTTAAATGGAAGCAACATCTATATTTTCTGGGGCCCTATATAAAGGCCCCTTCTTCTACCTTGAGCTGCTGCTCATCGCCAACCTTAAGAACCCTATGAGATATTGGGTATCACCAAGGGAGAAAATACTATGAATATATATGTGAGATATCTCCCAAGGTGTGGAGCCGAAAAACCCGCAAAATCAAAATCGCAATAAGATACATCAGGAAAATCCGTTTTTGATGAACTAGAGATTGTTATGATGATAACCACAAGCTCTAGATTCTCACATGGACAAGAACCAAACAACAACCAAGAAACATGATGCTATGTATGCAAAGGTTTGAGCTATCTTCGAAAGATACGATCGAGTCACCCACTCGAGAGCCCCTCTTGATAGTATGGCTATCTATCCTAAACCCGGTCTTCCAACACTACAAGAGACCGGTAAAATAGAAAACATATCAAGATCATACCTTTTCCTTGAGCATTCCACTTGTCCTCGATGTAGACCGTCTTGTCCTTCTCAAGATGGACCGCCTTTCTTGATTGCCTTTGCTTGATGAAGACTTGTGAAATGCTCCCCCATACTCCATGGGGAAACCTCTTCTTTGAACTTGTCTTCATCACCCCATGATCACCGATGATGGCAAGTTTCAAACATGAGATCTTCTATAGATGGTGCATCTTGAGCTTGCACTTCATTTCTTGATGATGTCTTAAAGATGGCCATAAGGAACTCCATCTCCTTATTCTTATTCTTCTTCTTCTCCTTCTTCTTCAAGACATACTTGATCTTGTTCTTCTCCTTCAACAAGATTCTAATAGGCAAAAAGCCCTTGGACATTGCTTCTTATTTTTCAACCTTGAACCCAACACATGGTCCAAGCGATGCCAATGGACAAACCTACAAGCGAAACTCAATTTACACATTAGTCCGTAGAAATTTTCATTAATTACCAAAACCATACATGGGGGCATACATGCCCTTTCAGTATATTTGTTGGTTACGGTGTTGAATCCCACACTTATAGAGTCTATAACAAAACCACTCAGTGCGTTATAGGATCTTGTAGTTTGGTATTAGAGGAAAATGATGGCTCCCAAGTGGGGCAAGTTGATGTTTGTGATGTAGATGATGAAATACCTCAAGCCGTCATCAGAAGAATGGGTGTGGGATTCTTCCGCCCCGTTGAGGAACCCCTTGTGGCGGCTCGGGAAGAACTATGTGTTAGGTTCAAAGCATAGAAAACAAAAAATTCCTACGATGTGAACATCTAAGCACCAAGATCTATCTACCTAGATACAATTAACGAGTGGATGGATGGCCCAAAATATATCGAGCTCGTTGGGGAACCCCAATAGGAAGGTATGATGAGCATAGCAGTGATACGTCCAAAACGTATCTACTTTCCCGAACACTTTTGCTATTGTTTCTCCTCTAAACTTGTGTGATTTGGATACAACTAACACGGACTGACGCTGTTTTCAGAAGAATTGTCTTGGTGTCTACTTTTTGTGCAGAAAATCAACTATCAGGAAAAATCCTGAAAAATATGCCAAAAATCCTATTTCACCAGAAGACTCCCGGAGCCAGAATACGAGACGGAGGAGGGCTGGGCCCAGGCCACACCACCTGGTCGCGCGGGCTAGCCCAGACCGCGCCAGGGGGTGGTCTGGCCGCCCTAGACACCCCCTCGGTCTCCCTCTTCGCCTATAAGAAGCCTTCTGACATAAAAACTCTGGGGGGTCGACGTTTTTCCAGAAGGAGTTCCGCTCCGCCGCCACCACCAGATTCCACGAAACAGCACTAGAAACTCCATTCTGGCACCCTACCGGGATGGGGAATTGGAGGAGATCATCGTCATCATCATCACCATCATTTCTCCATCGACCATCCATGTTTCCCCCATCTATGAGTGAGTAATCCCCTGCTATAGGCTATGGGGATGGTAGGGATTGGATGAGATTGTTCATGTAATGGCATCGGATTGTTAGGGCATGGTGCCTAGTATCTTCTATTAGTGCTTTATGACTTTGTTGTGACTTGTTATGCTTAATGCTTGTCACTAGGGCTCGAGTGCCATGATTTCAGATCTGAACATGTTATTGATTTATTATGATAGTATTGTTTATGGTCTTATCTGCAAGTTGTATACACACGTTGTTGTCCGGAACGAATGGCCCCGAAGTGACAGAAATCGGGATAACTGGAGGGAATGGCTTTGATGTGAGGATCACATGTGTTCACGGAGTGTTAATGATTTGCTCCGGTGCTCTATTAAAAGGAGCACCTTAATTGCCAGTAGTTCCCTTGAGGCCCCGCTGCAAACGGGCTGGCAGGACAAAAGATGTTGTGCAAGTTCTCATTGCGAGCATGTATGACTATATATGGAACACATGCCTATGATTATCCAATACTTGGATGCTTTGTCTTATTTATCTGCAATTGCCCTATGTTCTGATTGCTATGTGAATTGTCTTGTCCATGCAACACCCGTCCATCCATCCCTATGCCTACCGCACTCGAATCCTACTGTTTACTGCAATTGTTACTACTGTCTTTACTTTACTATTGTTGTTACTTTACTTTTCCTACTACAAAACTGTTGCTACTGATAAACTGCTGTGAGCAAGATTGTTTCCAAGTGCAGCTGAATTGACAACTCAGTTATTAAGGCTTATAAATATCCTTTGGCTCCCCTTGTGTCTAATCAATAAATTGGGTTTCACTTCCCTCGAAAATATTGCGATACACCCCCTATACTAGTGGGTCATCAAGACTATTTTCTAGCGTCGTTGCCGGGGAGCATAGCTTTATTTATCAAGTTCACTTGGATTCTCTATTGTTTGCTATTATCCATCCATCATGGGAAAGTCTCGTGATGGCAAGGTTCCTATTTTACCATCCACTACAAGAAGAGGTACGGTTCTGAACACCTTTGTTGCTCTTGATTCACCATCTGTTATGAGTAAGCTCGTTACACCACCACATACACATGCTACACACACTGCTACTACTTCTGAATCTGAAACTTCTGATACTTATGATGCTGCTTCTACTGTGCTTGATAAGAGTGGTTCATTAGGTCCTTTCCTAGATGCTACGATTGCTACAACTATAGCTAGAAATACTGAAACTCCTAATGAAGACACTACTACACCTGTTAGTTCACCTGAGTCTAGTGAGAGTTATGATATTGAAAATGGTTATGTTGAGATGACCGATGAATTTATTAAAGAATGTAAAAACACCCATGATAGGAGCGCTGCTAAGAGTCTCCTTGAGAGGCATACTATTAGACCCAAATTGTCTCCTATTGCTAAATTTGCTGCTTCCCCCATAAACATTAAAGATAAAGATTATGATTTCTCTCTCGGTCTATCTTACATAGCTATTGTTGAGAAAGAACCTTTTTGTGGGACTAAGAATGAGAGTGCGGTAGCACATATGAATGAACTTTCTACCATGAGTGGCTTGTTTTCTGATGATATTAAGATGCGTACTTACTTTGTTTCTAAGATTTTCCCCTTTTCACTGAAAGGAGAAGCTAAGACTTGGTTTAGTAATTTACCTCCTAGATCTATTGATAGCCCTGAGTGCTTGATTAGTACTTTCCTGCAGAAATATTTTCCTCCCAGTGCTAGACATGCTATTTTGCAGGAACTTTTTGATTTTAAACAGGGAGAAAAAGAGATATTGCCTGAATCATGGGCCAGGTTTTGTGCTTTGATTCATGCACAGGCTGGAAGTCCATTACCTAAGAATGAGCTTCTTGATATATTTTATAATGGACTAACCGAAGAATCTAGGACATACCTAGATAGTTATGCTGATTGTGTTTCCAGGAATAGGACTCCCAAGGAAGCTGAGGAATTAATGGCTAAAATAAGCAAGAACTATGAAGATTGGACTCCTCCTGAACCAGCTATACCTGAAGTAATTATACCTGAACCAACTATTCCGGTGCCTATTCCAACATCAAAGAAGGGGGGAGTTATTGAATTAAATGATGAAGTGATGAAGGAAGCTAAGAGATGTCTTAAGGAGAAGGGAATTAAAGCTGCAGATGTCAAGAATTTACCTCCTATTGAAGAATTATGTAAGCCTATTCCCTACTCACCCACTATTGAGGTACACTCTCTCCAACACTTTGATGAAGGTGATATCCCTTACGCTAAACCTCCTGATCAATGCTTAGAAGAATTTTATATCTTTATTGTTAAGCAAGATAACTTTAATAAAAGGGTGCAAAATCATCTAATGGAAAACACTAGAGCTATTGTTGAGTTGAAAGATATTGTGGAAAGAACCTCTAATGATGTTAAAATGATTGTTAAACACTTTCAAATGGTTCAAACTCAAATAGATCAACTCATTAAAGTGCAAAAGACTTGCTAATTAACGCTGCTAAAGAAAAACATGCTTATGAAATTAGAACTAGAAGTGGTGCTGCTACCTAGGATCCTCTATATCCCGAGGGGCATCCCAAAAAAATTGAGAAGGATTCTCAACAAGCTGAAAATAGTGGTACTACTCGTAAGAAAAGAAAAAAGAAGCATAAAACTATTGTAGAACCCGCTGAACCTATTATAGATCCTAATAGTATATCTGTCTCTAATGCTGAAACCGAAAGTGGTAATGAAGAAAATGATGTTCCTAATTAAGAAAAAGTTGAAGAAGAACCTGAAAAGCGCACTAAGAATACTAAATACACTATAGAAGATTTTGTTGCTAAGAAACATGGTAGTGAAAGAGAGCCTTGGGTCCAAAAACCTATGCCTTTCCCTGATAAGAAACACAAGTCAAAGGAAGATGAACACTATAATAAGTTTTGTGAGTGGATGAAACCTTTATTCCTGCAAATTCCTTTGACTGATGCTATTAAACTGCCTCCTTACTCAAAGTATATGAAGGATATTATATCGAATAAAAGGAAGATCCCTAATGAAGAAATTTCTACTTTGCTTGCTAATTATTCCTTTCATGGTAAGGTTCCAAAGAAACTTGGAGACCCAGGAATACAACTATCCCTTGCTCTATTAAGAATAGTTATGTTAGAACTGTTTTGTGTGATTTGGGAGCTGGAGTTTTATGCCTTTCTCTCTCTATAAGAGACTTAAACTAGAAAAATTAATACCAACTGATATATCTTTGCAAATGGCTGATAAATCTACCACTATTCCTGTTGGTATATGTGAGGATGTACCTGTTCAAGTGGCTCATAATTGCTTGATATTAACTGATTTTGTTGTGCTTGAAATGCCTGAAGATGATAATATGTCTATTATTCTTGGGAGACCTTTTCTTAATAATGCAGGAGCTGTTATTAATTGTAATCAAGGAAAGGTGACCTTCAATGTTAATGACAAGGAACATACTGTCTATTTCCCCAAGAAGATTGATAGGACTTATGGTTTGAATTCAATTGAACATGTTGAGGGCATTCAAGTTGGAGAAATATGTTGTCCCATACCAAGAGAAAAATTTGAAACTATTATGATTGAGACCATTGCTATCAAAGTTGAGGTAACATAATCATTAGTGGAATACAAAGTTTTGTATCCTATGAAATTGTTTTGGTAACAAGACCTGATAAACCTTGTTAACAAAAGGATTTCGTTGAACAAAACAATGTTTTCAATATGATTATCTCCGTTTACTTCTATTTCTATCCATTTTAGTTTTTGTTTTCGTTTAGTTTTATTTTTGTTAGTTGCTTGCATGTTAGAGTGTCGTAAAACTTCTGTAGTCCTAGCCTTGTTTTGTCATTGCATCATTTTCAAAAAAAAATCTTTCTGTCAGAAAATCATTCATCTATGCCTGAAAAATGCCCAATGATACATTGCAAATGTATCTATAATTTTTGATGTTCCATGCTTGGTTTTATCCACTTTCTTGTGTTTTGTCCACACTTTGGAGTACTTTTCTTATGATTTCTTGGACTAACCTATTAACAAGAGCCACAGTGCCAGCAGCCTGTTTTCTGCTGTTTTTGGTTCCAGGAAAGTCAGAAAATGAATATTCTCGGAATTGGACGGGACAAAAGCCAAAGTGCCTATTTTTCCGGAAGTCATCAAATGCCAGAATACGAGACGGAGAAGGGCTGGGGGCCGGCCACACCACCTGGCTGCGCGACCAGGCCTGACTCGCGCCAGGGGGTGGTCTGGCCGACCCCAGCACCCCCTTGGCCTCTCCTTCCGCCTATATATTGCCCTCGGAATGAAAACCCTAAGTATCCGATCAAAAATCTACGAAAGAGTCTGTAGGCGCCGTCATCTCCATCCCTCGATCGGGAGGGATCTGAAGCTCTTCCCGGCACCCTGCCGGAGAGGGGAATTCACCCTGGAGGCCTTCTTCATCACCATGCAAGCCTCCGATGTGATGCATGAGTAGTTCATCCTTGGACTACGGATCCATGTAGTAGCTATATGGCTGGTTCTCCTCCTTTGTGCTTTCATGTTTAGATCTTGTGAGCTCCGTTCATGATCAAGATCATCTATTTGTAATTCTGCATGTTGTGTTTGCGAGGATCCGATGGATATTGAGATGCTATTTCAGATTGATTATTGATTCTATCATGTCTTTGTTATTTGTGATCTTGCATGCTTTCCGTTGTTAGTAGCTATCTTGGCCAAGTAGATGCTAGCAACTCCAAGAGTTAGTATTTATGCTCGATAGTGGGTTCATGCCTCTGGTAATCTGGGGAAGTGACAGAAATCTCTAAGGTACTAGATGTGCTGTTGCTACTAGGGAGAAAACAACAATCCTTTGTTCATAGAACAATCGTATTGTTTACTTTACATGCAATTCGTAAAGCAATAATCTGTTGCTTACAACTTAATACTGGAGGGGGTTCGGATGATAACCTGAAGGTGGATTATTAGTCATAGATGCAGTTGGATGGCGGTCTATGTATAATGTTGTAATGCCCAATCGAATCTCAAAGGAGTCAAGATTATTAGTATATGCATGTATTGCTTTCTCGATGTTTGTCAATTGCCCCGTTGTAATTTGTTCACCTAGCATGTTATCTATCTTAAGGAGAGCCACCTCTAGTGAACTATGGATCCTGGTCCTTTATTTTACATACAATCTATAAATTGTTTACTGCTTTGTGTTTACTTTCTACAAACTATTACTTCCTTCCATTCGATACATTTAATCCTTTGTTTTTAGCAAAACCAGTGAGATTGACAACCTCATCGCAAGTCAGGGATAGAGTTCTGTGGTTGTGTTGTGCAGGTCTCCATGTTGCTACTAGCACCGGTAGTGCGCCATGCCAAGGCTCAGCTAGCAACACCTTTGGGGTGTTTCCTTGCTCTTACTAGATTGATAACCTTGGTTTCGTATTGAGGGAAAACTTGCTGCTGTGCTCATCATACCTTCCTCTTGGGGTTCCCCAACGAGCTCGATATATTTTGGGCCATCAAGCATATTTTCTAGCGCCGGTGCCGAGGAGTCAAGGACATCTTCACAAGGGGAGTCCCTCATAACCAATCTCTTTACTTTGTTATTTTTGTTTTGCTTAGTTTCTTTTTGCTTTGTTTGCTTGTTTCTTTATCAAAAACACAAAAAAATTAGTTTTACCACTTTGCTTTCTTATTTGAAAACACAAAAAAATGACTAATCTTGAAAACACTAAGTTGTGTGACTTCACTAGAACCAACAACAATGATTTTATGAGCACACCTATTGCTCCACCTGTGCCTGAATATACTTTCTTTGAGATAAAA
Source organism: Avena sativa (assembly GCA_916181665.1). Classification (NCBI taxonomy): domain Eukaryota; kingdom Viridiplantae; phylum Streptophyta; class Magnoliopsida; order Poales; family Poaceae; genus Avena; species Avena sativa. The sequence continues at coordinate 522,735,483 of OV702287.1, read as the reverse complement.
CCTGCTTTGCTCAATCTTGTTATGAGAGAACAATTTTCTGATATTGGTAATGAAGATGGTGTTGCCCATGTAAATAACTTTGTTGAACTTTGTGAGATGCAAAAGCATAGGGATGTAGATGGTGATATTATTAAGCTGAAATTGTTTCCTTTCTTTTTGAGAGGAAAAGCTAAAGAATGGTTGAATTCCTTAACTAAGAATAGTATTGATTCTTGGACTAAGTGCAAAGATGCTTTCATTGGAAAATACTATCCTCCTGCTAAGATTATATCTATGAGAAGTGAAATAATGAAGTTTAAACAATCTGATAATGAGCATGTTGCTCAAGCTTGGGAAAGAATGAAATCTTTGGTCCAGAATTGTCCCACTCATGGACTGACTGCTTGGATGATCATCCAAATTTTTGTGCAGGATTGAACTATTCTTCAAGGAATCTATTGGATTCTGCTGCTGGAGGTACCTTTATGACCATCACTTTGGGTGCCGCAACAAAACTTCTGGACAATATGATGGTTAACTATTCTGAATGGCATACTGAGAGAGCTCCACAAGGTAGGAAGGTAAATTCTGTTGAGGAAACCTCCTCCTTGAGTGATAAGATTGATATTATTATGTCTATGCTTATGAATGGGAAAGCCCATATTGATCCAAATAATGTTCCTTTAGCCTCTTTGGTTGCTCAAGAAGAGCAAATTGATGTCAACTTCATAAGAAATAACAATTTTGGCAATAATGCTTATAGGAGTAATTTTGGTAACAACAATTATAAGCCATATCCTCCCAACAATGGTAATGCTTACGGAAATTCCTACAACAATAATAGGAGTGCACCTTCTGAACTTGGAGTCATGCTTAAAGACTTCATTAGTAAACAAACTGCTTTCAATAAAACTATTGAGGAAAATCTCTCTAATGCTGAAAGAAATATAGCATCTTTGGCTGAAGCTTAATCTTCTTTGAATAAAATGGCTGCTAAACCTGAAACTAATGATAATCCCTTTGCAGATACTAATGGTATACAAGTAAGAATTGATGAAAATGTTAGACTATTAGCTGAATTACATGCTAAGTGGGAAAGGGAAGATGAAATTGCTAGAAACATTAGTGTTTCTACTATTACCACCACTAGTGTTGAGGCTAGTAATAGTTCAACTACATTAGATGATAATTTTTATTTTGATATTGATGGTTGCAATATCTCTGAAGTTATTAAGTTCCTACAAAAGCTTGCTAAAAGTCCTAATGCTAGTGCTATGAACATGGCCTTTACAAAACACATTACTGATGCTCTCATAAAGATTAAAGAAGAAAAGATGAAACATAAAGCTTCTATTCCTATAAAACAAGAAGATGGTTGGGAACCCATCATTAATATGAAAGTGAATGACTTTGATTTCAAAGCTTTATGTGATCTTGATAGTAGTGTTTCTATTATGCCTAGAAGGATTTATGATATGCTTGATTTGCCTCCACTTGAAGATTGTTATTTGAATGTCCCACTTGATGATAATGCTAAAAAGAATCTCATGGGGAGTCTTAATGATGTTCTTATTATGGTTAACAATGCCTATGTCCCCATTGATTTCTATGTTTTGGATGTTGAATGCAATGCTTCTTGTCCTATTACTTTGGGAAGACCTTTTCTTAGAACTGTTGGTGCCATTATTGATATGAAAGAAGGCACCATTAAATATCAACTCCCACTCAAGAAAGGTATAGAACACTTCCCTAAGAAGAGAGAGAAGTTTTCTTTTGCTTCTCCTATGAAAACAAAATTTGGTCTTAATGCTTCTTCATTTGAGAACACTTTATTCTTTTTCTTGCTTCTTATGCCTAACTTAAAAGCGCTAAAGAAAAGTACTTATTGGGAGATAACCCAAAAGTTTTAGATCAGTCTTGGAAGTTATTACTTCAGTAATAACCGCTATTTATCCTTTTTATTTGCTTTTTGTGCCAAGAGTAACCTCTAATGAGAGAGAAGTAATGATTGAGAAAGTTGCTGTCCTGAAATAGATTTCTGTGCTTTACCGTAAAAATTCGTGTAAAATCTCTGAACGTCTTTTTGAGGCGTGAATGTTTGTGCTTCTGCCCCAGGTTGTTATCTAACTTTTGTTAGTTAAACACTTTTTGATTTGAGCAACAGAAGGTCTTCTAAAAAATTCGTCTTTACCTGCTGGTCTGTTTTGACAGATTTCTGCCATTTTCTGCATTTGCTTCTTGTTGGTTCCTTTTTGAGTTCTTTTGGGGAATTGAGCTTTTTGAGGGAAGTGTTACAGTATCTAGTGTTCTAATGTAAGTTTATTGGTGTTGGAACTGAACCTTAAGACCTATTATCTTGTGTGCACTAATGTTGCTAATAAAGATTGTGTGAAGTTTTGTATGAAGGAAAAGTTCCAGGTGTATGGAAGGAATTAGTAATGAGATGAAGGATGGACTAAAGCTCAAGCTTGGGGATGCCACGCGTGTCACCCCAATAAATATCCAATAAGTACAAGCGTCAAAGCTTGGGGATGCCCAAGGCATCCCCCTCTTCATCAATAAAAATCCCAGGTTTCTTCCAAACGCTTCATTTTTATTGTTTCATGCACAGTTGTGTTGTTCTTGGAGCATCTTCTTTTTGGTTTTCATTTTGGTTTTTCGTTTGCTTGGTTTGCTTAGTTTTATGAATAAATTGGTTGGACCCCCTCTTTCATACATTGGTTTTCAAATAGTTTGGTTTGGTTTGGAAAAGAGTAGGAAAGTTCATGCTTATATGGTAAAGAGAGCTTGTTTTTGACTGTGGCCTATGCTTTGTCATGCCATGCTTGATATTTTTTGGCTTTATGCTTAGTATTCTTTGTTGTAGCATGACTTTTTATAAACAATTGAGATTGCTTAATGTGCCTTGGATGAATCATGCGTTGTTTTAGCATATTAAAGCATAGTATAGTGGTATTCTCCTTTGATGTTTTATTTGGGTTGACTTGGCACATGCTCACACCATGTTATGACTATCTCAAGTCGCCATAGCCTTTATGATCCTTTAGTTTTCAACTTGTAGTATCACTTTATGCTTTGATCAATGATGTTTTGTCGCTCTGCATGATTATGGCCATTATTGCTCTCTTATTTTGCCGCTCCCAGTCTTTTGCTAGCCTCCACAACCAAGTATGAGTTCCACTCATGCATCCAACTCCTTAAACCAAGTTATGCCAAAGAGTCCACCATACCTACCTACTAGCTTATGCTATTCCAAGTATATTCATGCTTTTGTTTACCTTCCGAATTAAACTTGTTATGAGAAAACTAGTGATTAAAGCTCTCACGAACTTGATGGCACACTTTACTTTTCTTGCCCTTAATAAACTTGAACCATTGTGTCGTCTATGTTGTATATGCTTGCACTTATTTGTTGGGAATTAGTAGAACCATGCTGTCATGGGGAACGCTTTCAACATTGCACTTGGTACTTGTACCTAGTTGATATCATGCTTTTTTGTATATGGATGTTGTCGGTGTGAAATGAAAGGGGAGCTTGTAAGTCCATGGAGTTATGTATATGTGTTAGAGAAACGCCTGGGCCGCTGGTCTAATCCATGCTGACATGGTGGAAACCTGCAGCGTAACCATAATGAGCTGTTTATGAAGCATTCTTCTTATAAAAATAAGTGTCCTATATTGAGAAAAAAAGAGAAAAAGAAAAAAAGATTTGAGAAAAGAGGAAAGAGAGAAAAAGCACCAGTTTCCCATGGTAAATAAGATGATTGCTGAGATACTCATTGTCTGCTTGCCTTGTCACTTTGATATGGGGATTCTTCTGTATCATCGGGCAAGGGGTACCCCGTTGGCGGTTCTCTATGATACACACGTTATTACGATGACAAGAACTTACAGGTAACTAAAGTTGAGTAGCATGAGGAGAGACCCTCGTACTCAAGGGACATGGGATTTCCAGTTTATAGTCTGTCAAGCATATAACTCAGATTGGACCTCACTTTCACCTTAACCATATTAAAGATGCTTATGATAGGGCAATGAGAGATCAAAGCTAATGAGTACCATACTTTCAGCATTTGGAAGCCTTTCAAACTATTCAAAACCTTTTCATTTCCTTGTTGAGTCTCCACTTATTCTATGAGCACCTTCTTAAGAGCATAGTTGTCATTCTTTGTGCATGTCTCATTACTTGATTATTTGTGTTATGACTTTGATGCTTGTATCTTTGACATCTTTACTTCTAGTCTTCACCTGAACTTCAGAGGTGCCTTGCCATTCACAATAAAAAGGCAAGCGAGATACCACTCTATCATACCTTGTTATGAGCATTGCAATGTTGCTTATGTTTATGTTTCTTGCTACTTATTATTTTTAAGTTGGAATCTCTTCGTAGCTTGCATTGCCTATTAAGTGAACTTAGTTGCATACTCCTTATTATGAATTGTCTAAGTAGTTGATCACATGCCGAGAATATATACATCATATGAAGCAAATGTGTTCGTGAAAGTTTCTTTTATCGCACTCAGTTTTCAACTGAATTGCTTGAGGACAAGCAATAAGCTAAGCTTGGGGGGAGTTGATACGTCCAAAACGTATCTACTTTCCCGAACACTTTTGCTATTGTTTCTCCTCTAAACTTGTGTGATTTGGATACAACTAACACAGACTGACGCTGTTTTCAGCAGAATTGCCTTGGTGTCTACTTTTTGTGCAGAAAATCAACTATCACGAAAAATCCCGGAAAATATGTCAAAAATCCTATTTCACTAGATGATGAGGGTTTAACTCATCAATACCCATTGTTATGGACTTGGGTTTTGGAGAAGGAGGGAGAGCTAGAGACATCTATGGGCTAGCAAACAAGCACACAAGGGGCTCGAAGATTTACCAAGGTTCAGGCCTCGTAGAGGTCCCTACTCCTGCTTGTCTGCTAGTGGAATTATCAAAGGAATCGAGGATTACAATGGTGCACAGATGCAATCTGGCGAGGGTTGTGGAAACTAGGGTTGCGTGTGTCCTCCTCGCTGCCCCCTCCTAGACTTTATATAGATAGGCCAGGTCTCGGGTAGCAGGTCGAGTCGGTTACAGGTTAGGGTTTTCCCTTTTGAACTTTCTATCTCTAGCTTCTTCTTGTTCTTCAAGCAATCGAGAGTCCGTAGGTTACTCGAGTTCTTCATTTGGGCCTTGGCGATACCGTGGGCCTTTATGTATTCAGGCCGTATATACCAAGCTCGAGTACCTGTCGGGTATACCCATGTCAGTAGCCCCCGAGTGTCCAGTGGAATCGCAGATTCGACTGGAGACTTTATGAAGCCTTTCGAGTGCATGACTGAGTATGTTTTTCGACTGCTCTATTTATGTCATAGGGATTGTTGATGTGCGTGCCTGATTTAACCGATGTATCGGTATCAGTTAACTACCTTAGGGTAAAACAACGCCATCTACTCGAACTTGAGTCCCCGGACTCGAATCCGGAAAAGTGCTGGTGTAATTCGACTCAAGCCGCGGAGGTCTTACAGGAGTCAAATTCAAGTATATGGGTGTGAGCACTCGACGCGTCCGTCAAGGCATGTTCATCGTACCTATAGGCACGGATATATTTCTGGTAGTGCACAGCGAATGCGTTGCCAGGCCTTATTCAGGTCTTATCTTCACGCTATAAGCGCGACATCCGAAATTTTATCATCGCGGCGACGATTCGGGTGACCTAGGAGATGCAATCTCTTTGTAGGGAAAAGTCATGAGGCGGTGTCGTCATAAGCTTCGATTGTGGATGTCATCAACACAGTACGGTGTACAAATAATCATAGGGTGCACGACCAGCGCTCCCTATGGGAGTAGCCCCCGAGTGCCTGGTTGAGTCGAAGACTCAGGCAGGGACTAAAGAACTTTTGCGACTGCTGTCGTCTTTTGTTTGCTTGTTTCAGTCGAATTTGCTTCCGACGCTCCCTATGGGAGTAACCCATGTCCATAGTCGAGTCGTGTTTCGAGTGATTGGGTTTGCTTTGATTGTCCATGTTCCTGCAAAAAGAAGAAGAAAAAATCGTAGGGTGCGCGACCAGCACTCCCTATGGGAGTAGCCCCCGAGTGCTTGGTGGAGTCGAAGACTCGAGCAAGGACTAAGTAGTCGAAGTCTTCTGCTGCGTAGTTTTTGATGACGTCAGTGCTGACGATTCCATGATCTCAGTTGCCCGCGTGAGCGAGTTTGACGGGACGTGACGAGCGGTGGGTCCCATTTCCTGACTCTGATTTGACCGGGCGTGTGTAATCTTTATTTTAACCGCGCCGCCTCGATTTCCACACGTAATGGGAGTAGTGGGGGACGGTTCGTTTTTTAGGTCCACCACATGTCAACCTCGATGAACGCCACGTGTCTGATAGGGTTTTTCTAAACCGTTGGATTGCATCTTCCAGGGGGTTAAGTAGCGATGCGGCGACGGTAAATTTCACATCTTACTTCTTTTCTGCCTTTGCCTTCATCGCCATTGCAGCTGCTCCTCTGCTTCCTTGCGCTCCTTTCTTTCGCGGCGCTGGACCAGCTCCGCGTATTTCCCAGCTACTTCCTTTTGTCACATCGCCGCCGCAGAATGGGGAAGAAAAAGGAAGGTGCTGCGGCCGATTCTGTTGCTGCCGCGGCTGTGACGAAGAAGAAAGGCGGCTCCATCGCTGCGGGCACCAGCACCGCTGGCGGCAGCAAGAAGAAAGGCGCGGGCACTCGTGTCACAAATGGCGCGTGGCGTCCCTCTGTGATCAAGTCCTCAGAACTTCGTCTTCTTCGCCAAGACGGAGTTTTGTCCTCCACAGTCGCCGACGCGCGTGTCCCTGGCGGCGAGGTAATCCCCTCTCCTCCTGCCGGTTTTCGGGTGATGTTCCTAGCGTTCATCATCCGTGGCCTCTCGTTGCCCCCGCATCCTTTCTTCAGGGGCCTTCTTTGTTTTTACGGGCTCCAGCTCCATCAGCTGTCCCCCAATTCCATCCTCCACGTAGCTTGCTACATTACCCTCTGCGAGTGCTAGCTCGGAATTGAGCCGCATTTCGGCTCTTCAAGCGCCTCTTCAAGTTGAAGCGCCAATCGGCGTCTAGCTCCGTAGTCTATGATGTAGGCGGTTGCGGAATCCACGTCGATCCATCCGCCACTTACTTCGACATCAAGCTGATGATGTCCGTCCAAGGGTGGAGGGACAAGTGGTTATACATCCGCGACCAGAAGGCCGAGGAGACCACTTCGGACTCGTGCCCTTCGACCCTGTGACGCCGTGCAATAGGAGGCGCTCCTGGAAGAATGTGATCATGCCCGGCGAGTCCGCGGAGACATATGTTTTGTACGAGCGCGTCTGCGACCTCGAGAGTCACATGGGCAAAGAGGAAGGAGGTTGCGCTCTCATTCACACATGGCTGCGTCGTCGCGTCCAGCCTCTACAGGCCAGAGTCCACCAAATGTTCCAGTGGGCTGGCGCGGACGATGTCACTCGCGTGTCTGCCGATGGCATGTCCGCGAGTGAAGTAGACAAAAGGGTTCGACTGGTCACCAAGTACACCGTCAAGGATGCCCTCCTCCTGAGGTACGGTTGTGCTACGTAGTAGCTTTGTTTGTCGATTGCTTCTTTGTCGTTGCTTGACTTTGTGTTAAATTTGTTTCCTGTATGTAGGATTGGGCGGTATCGCCTTGTATGCCCCCTCTGCTTGAGGGGGTTATTCCTCGTGAAGCTTTGGAAGAGGACGAGTCGGAGTCGACCATCCCATATGATGTGGAGGAGGAAGCCCCCGAGTCGGATGGTCCGGATACTCGCAAGCATTCGTGCAGCAAGGATTCTGATGCGTCGTTTCCTTCGACTCCGGAAGGCGCAGGCGTTGGTGCGGAGTCACCGATCCCTGCCATCTTGTGAGTGCCATGGCGCCATCCTCTCGTAAGAAGATGCGGCTGCCGAAGGAATCGTCGTCAGAGTCGGGGGATCCAACCTTCGACTTTGATAAGTTTGATTGGTAAGTATTCGAGTCTTCCTTTTTGGTTCTTCTTTTGGAGTTGCCTTTTCTTGATGTTGGTTTGGTCTTGCAGTCAGCAGGCGTCGTCATCTTCTGGCGACGTCCAATTTCTGAAAGAATCTGGAGTCGCGACCTCAAGGGCCAAGAAAGAGGTTGAGCGTGCTCCTTCCCCTCCATTGGCGGCCCACTCTGGGCATAACTCATCCAGCTCTCCACACGATGGGGAGCATCGGATGGTTGCCCGGATGACTGCACACCAATCGACTTCGGAGTCATTGGAGGATCATGTAAGTGTAGAATCTCTTCTTCTGATGTTGCAGTCGATTTTATCTATGGCCTCTGCTGATCCTTTGTTGTTTTTCCTTTTGTGATAGCTCCTTGTGAAGGAAGCCGCTCACCTGGCAGAGCAGGTGCTTGCGATGGGTCGCCAGCATGCAATGCTGGATACGCGATATCACGTGGTAGAAAGTAAGTGCTCTTTACTTCTTCTTCTGCATCGTCGTTATGTAGACGACTGATAGTCTATCCCTTTTGTTTTGTTTTGCAGCTGAACATAATGCCCTTCTTCGCGACGCTGCCACCATGGAAAAGTCGCTCGCCGCGGCTGTGAAGAGTCGCGATGAGGCAATCGCGGCGCGTGACGAGGCACAAAAGCGCGAAGAGGATCTGCGTGCCTCCATTGCGGCTAGGGAGAAGTTGTTCGAAGAACAACTTTTCTCAATTGCCAAGGCTCTCTCAGGTACCTTGCTTGGATATCATTATTGTTCTCTGTTCGAATTTGTCTTTGGGGATGACTTTCGTGCCCGTGTGTGGGTTATGTACAGATGCTGGCGATTTGAGCTTCGAACCTCAGGCCCTCCATTGTGACGATGCCTTGGCGGGTGCTCTTTCAGCAGTCGAGGACCACAGCGCCGCCGTTCAAGATGTGCTCTCCAAGGCCAAGGGCGTGCTCAGTCGCCTCCGGGAAGAGCTGGTGCCCAAGGCTGAGCTAATCGAGAACATGGACGAGCTGGTGGAGTCTCTTGCCGGGGGCGTTCCTGCAAGCTTCAAGAACTCGCTCCGTGCGGCTGGTGCGTCAATGTCACTCGCTATTGTGCAGGACCACGAAGTCGAAGTTGATCCTGCAGCGGTCTCAAGGGCGATGCCCGTTAGCGCGGACGGCCAGCAAGTAGTCTTTGCTCCTTTCGCAACTGCCTGTGGCAAGTATGGGCCGCAGCTGATCAACACAGTTGCAAAGTACTCTGAGGAGCTGCAGCGAGCCAAGAAGGCGGCAAAGGCTGCGGCATCAGGGGCTGGCGGAAAGTCAGTGGGATCTGATACCGCCACGGACTTGATGAGGCCCCCAAAGCCAAAGTCCAAGTCAAAGAAACCAGTTGCTCCTCAGTAGCATTGTAATAGTTGGATAACTTATATCTTTTGTCGAAAACATGCCTTTTGGCGAGTGTATCTGCTGATACTTTTGCTAATCTTGAATGCATTCGAATCTTTTGTTTGCGCATCGATTTGGTCTTCTTATTGCTTCCTGCTTGGCTTGTGATAGGGCACATCAAGTGATCCTTTGAGGGAACCTCAGGATTCGCCACCTCTTGGTGACACTTTGGCACCGCCGCGCTCAAGGGTGGATGAGATGTCTCTGCTCTCGTGACTCCGTGATCTCGTGAAGCAGTTGGAGCGTGAATTGCTTGTACTCCATGGTAATGCGGATGTATGGAAATTGAAGGCGGAGAAGGCCACCGCCCGAGAACAATATCTGTTGGGGGAGGTGACGCAGCTGGGCGACCAATTTAAATGTTAGCTTTCTTACTCTTATCTTTTCTTTGTAGTCACTCGCAATGGTGCGTTGTCCTCATACTTCCGTTTTTGCCTTGTATAGTTGTCAGCGCGCACCATCCGCAGGATGAGAAGGATAGGATTGTTATTCGCATGAACGATCTGACCCAAGAGCAGCTTCAAGAGAGTGGATATTTCTGGGTGGATCATGATCGTGCAACCGCATGGGCGACCCTGCAGGATCGTGCGTCGCGAGTGCTACACTTCCTGAAGAAGTCGCAATCGTGCTTGAAGAACATTTATCGGACGATGTTTCTGCTGGATGTTGTGCCATCGAGTCTGCTGGCCCTCCTTGCCAAGTTCCAAGACCTGACTGCGGTTCGCGAGTGTGTAAGACAGCAGTTGGTGGCTGGTGCCAAGGCTGCTCTATCGCTGGTGCGACTACATATGCCTGATGTAGACGTTGCGGCAATTGCGGCTGGACCACCTGCGCCACCAGCGGGCTCTGCTTGGAATATGGTGCCGCACTATCAGGCGGTGGATCGCCCAGCAGAGGAGATCGTCGACTTCTTCGAGGAGCAAACCAACGTTCTCTTGTTGCAATAGTAGCTTAGTTTGTATCCTGCACATAAGTGTACCAACGTTGTAAAGTTCATAGGTATGCTGTGTATAATTGATTGTCGATGATGTATAAAGAGCTTCGCAGCGTGTATTTTTTGTGAGTGCGTTGCACTATGCGACACCTTTTCGTTAGCCTAGCAATGTGTTTATCTCAGTCCTTTGTCAACCTGTCAGGTGCGCTGCAACTGGGTTGATGTTTTGTCAAGGGTTTCGATTGGTGTGCCAGCTACTCGGGATATCGCGTTGTAGTTCGTAGAACATATGTGTATAGGGTGGCGCAGCCCCTGAGTGGATAAGTTGCGAAAAAATAAAGGAAACACAGAGTTTTAGGGCACTTAGCTTCATTTATTCGCGGGACAGTACAAAGTACAATGTGTGGCTAAGTAGCCTTGGCTGAGTAGCCTTATTTGCAATGTAAAAGTAAAAACGACTAAGGGTAGAAGCATCGCAGCTGCGCGACGTTCCAGGGGTTGGAGTATGCGACTCCTGTCTCTAAATCTTGAAGGCGATAGGCGCCACCTGGGATTACTTCTGTAATCACGTATGGTCCCTCCCAGGGGGACTCGAGCTTGAGATGTCCTTGCTGCTTCAGTCGCAGGACCAGGTCGCCTTCGACGAAGGATCTGGGGCGTAGCCTCCTACTGTGGTAGTTGCGCAGGTTCTGCTGGTAGATCGTTGAGCTTTCCATGGCGATTTCCCTTGCCTCGTCAAGGAGGTCGACGGAGTCTTCGAGTGCCAGGGTTGACTCCTTCTCGCTGTAAGCGACCACACGTGGCGCTTTGTATCGTACTTTAGCGGGTAGCACTGCTTCAGCCCCGTGCACCATGAAGAACGGGGTGTATGCTGTGGCGCTATTTGGGGTTGTGCGCAGTCTCTAGAGTACCGATTGCAACTCGCCTGCCAGCAACCCGCGGCCTGTTCGAGTGGCCTGAGGAGTAACTTCTTGATGCCGCCACAGACGAGCCCGTTAGCTTTTTCGACTTGACCGTTGGTCTGAGGATGTGCCACGGAGGCATAGCTAACGTTGATTCCCAGATTCTCACAGAATTCTTGGAACTCGTTGGATGTGAAGTTGGTCCCGTTGTCCGTGATGATGTTGTGTGGCACTCCGAAGCGGTAGACGATGGACTCGAAGAATTTGACTGCGCTGGCTCCTGACTGGTTAGTCACCGGCATGGCCTCTATCCACTTGGTGAATTTGTCGACTGCGACCAAGAGGTAGACATAGCCTCCCTGTGAGGACCTTGGGAGTTTGCTGACCATGTCGAGTCCCCATTGCGCAAAGGGCCAGGCCAATGGAATTGGCCGAAGCTCTGCGCCAGGTGCGTGCGGCTTGTCCGCGAACCGCTGGCACGCGTTGCATTTCTGGACGATGTCCTTGGCATCGCGCATGGCCGTAGGCCGGTAGAATCCAGCTTGTAGAGCTTTGGCAATGAGGGCGCGACTACCGGCATGATGCCCGCAAGTCCCTTCATGGATGTCAAGGAGAACAGCCCTTCCATCGGTCGTGGAGACGCATCGTTGGAGTACTCATGTGATGATGCGCTTGTATAGTTCGCCGTTGATAACAGCGAATGCCTTGGATCGCCGTGTGATGTGCCGTGCATCAGTCGGATCGTCCGGTAGCCTCTTGCTGAGAAGGTACATGATCTACGGTTGAGTCCAAGATTGCTCGATCATCATGACGCTCATTGGTCCTTCGAGTCCTGTGTCCAGCTCCAAGTCATCGAGTGCCATTGGCTCATTGGGCGGCGTAGCCCCCGAGTCCGTTGTTGCGCTTGTTTTTTTCTCTATGGCCTTTGGCTTGATGGAGCGTTCACAGATGCACTCGAGAAATACCCCAGGTGGTATGGGGGCGCAGGTAGAGCCTATGTTGGTGAGTGCGTCCTACGTGCCGCAGCTCGCAGCCGTCGAAATCCCCTTCGAGTGTGTCGTAGAGGTCACGGTAGGCGATCATGTTGTCGTTCAGTGCATCACACTCATGCATTGTTTGGTTGACGACCAGCTTGGAGTCGCCGTATATAATGAGCCTCTTGGCGCCACAGGATTTTGCCATCCTCATCCCGTGTAGCAGGGTCTCCTATTCAGCTTCGTTGTTGGAGGCGATGAACTGCATTTGCAGGATATATTTCAGCTTGTCCCCCTGGGGCAATGTCAGTATGACACCTGCACCAGCTCTGTCCTTCTGCTTGGATCCGTCGAAGTGCATTGTCCAGAGGTAGGACATATCTGGTTTTTCGGGGAGCTGGTTCTCCATCCAGTGCACGAGGAAGTCCGGGAGAACTTGTGATTTGATTGCATCGCGCTTTTCGTATGTGATGTCTTGTGAAGACAGTTCGATTCCCCAAAGCGTGACTCGCCCCGTGGCGTCGGGGTTGTTGAGGATATGCCCCAGCGGGGCGTCGTTGACCACCACGATTGGGTGTTCCTGGAAGTAGTGGCGCAGTCGCCAGGCAGTCATGAAGACGCCGTATGCTAGCTTTTGGTAGTGCGGGTACCGCTGTTTTGTTGGCGTGAGGACCTCGCTGAGGTAGTAGACTAGGCGCTGTACCCCGTGGACCTTGTTTTCCTCGGCTCGTTCGACCACAAGCACTGTGCTGACCACCTGGTTGGTGGCAGAGAATATATAGTAACAACGGTTCCCTTTCTTGTGGGGTCACCAGTACTGGCGAAGTGGATAGCAGGCGCTTGAGGTCTTCGAATGCTTCCTGCGCCTCATTGGTCCACTCGAACTTGTCAACCTTGTGGAGGAGTTGGTAGAAGGGCAACGCCTTTTCACCCATCCGACTGATGAATCGACTGAGAGCCGCGATTCGCCCAGCCAGTTGTTGGACGCCCCTTATGTTTTTTGGCTTCTGTATGGCCAGTATAGCCTTTATTTCCTTCGGGTTTGCTTTGATTCCTCTCGCGAAGATGAGATACCCGAGTAGTTGCCCAGATGGTACGCCGAAGGCGCATTTGTCCGGATTGAGCTTGATCCGGTAGCGGTCGAGGTTGGCAAAGGTTTCACGCAAGTCGTCGATTAGCGAGGCTTCCTCTTTGGTCTTGATTACTATGTCGTCGACATAGACTTGAATGTTGCGACCAAGTTGGTTCTTGAGGCAAGCCTGCATGCACCGCTGGTAGGTGGCTCCTGCATTTTTTAGCCTGAAGGGCATTGTGTTGTAGCAGAACACACCAAAAGGCGTTGTAAACACTGTTTTTTCTTGATCTTCTTCCTTCATTCGAATCTGGTTATAGCCTAAGTAGGCGTCGAGGAAGCAGAGGCGCTCGCACCCTGCGGTGGAGTCGATGATCTGGTCGATTCGCGGTAGCGGGAAGTGGTCCTTTGGACAATGCTTATTCAAAGAACTAAAGTCCACGCACATCCGGAGGATGTCCGTGTCCTTTTTTGGCACTAGCACCGTGTTGGCGAGCCAAGTGCTTTCCTTGATCTCGCGTATGAATTTGGCGTCGAGGAGTCTGTTGATCTCCATTCCGACTGCCTTTGCTCTTGGCTCAGATAATCGCCGGATTGTTTGCTTGACTGGCCTTGCGTCTGGGTTGATGTTGAGTGCGTGCTCGGCGAATTCCCTAGGAACCCCTGGCATGTCCGCTTGACACCAGGAGAAAATTTCCCAGTGCTCACGAAGGACTTCGACGAGCGCGAGTTCCTATGCGGGACTCAAGTTGTTAGCGATGAGGGCCGTCTTGGCGGGATCCGATGGGTGGACCTAAACTTTCTTTGTGTGTACTGATGAGTTGAAAGGTAGATCGGGTGAGCTTGGTCGGCTTAGGGGAGGCAGACTGTTGTGAAGGGAATATGCCCGAGAGGCAATAATAAAATGGTTATTATCTTATTCCATGTTTATGATAAATGTTTATTTTGCAAGCTATAATTGTATTGATCGGAAACGTCAATACATGTGTGTTTAATAAACAAAAAGGGTTCCTAGTTATGCCTCTCTTATAGACTAGCTTGTTGATTAACAAGATGATCAAGGTTTCCTAATCATGGACATTGGATGTTGTTAATAATAAGGTCACAGCATTTGTGAAATGATGTGATGAACATTCATCCAAAGTATAGCATTACGATCAAGCCATTATGTTTATATTGCTATAACATCATACGAAGTAATCTTTATCCTTAGACCATGAGATCATGTTAATTGCTAACACCGGAAGAGTATCTTGATAACATCAAACATCACACCGTAACAGGGTGACTATAAAGATGGGTTCAGTGCTACAAAGGTGTTATGTTGAGGCTCATGGATCAAGAGTGGAATTTGTCGATCCCAATGACGGATAGATATACTCTGGTCCCTCTCGGTGATATCACATTAAGATAGCTTGCAAGCAAGTGATGTGATCACTAGAATGTTATATCACGGGAATGAGAAAAGAGTGCATGTCAGTAACGAGATCAAACTAGGTATTTCGATACCGATGATCGAATCTCGGACATGTATTATATCATGATACAAAGGGATTAAATTACTAGCGTTAAAGGTTCTCACGATCACAGAAGTCATCGTTGAATATGCAGGAGTCAGTATGGATCTCCAGGTCCCGCTTCTGATTATTGATCTGAGAGGAGTCTCAATCATGTCTGCATTATTCGCGAACCGTAGGGTGACACACTTAAGAGTTACCGGACACCATTTTGGAGCACATATGTTTCACACGAAAGAATTGCAAAGCGCAGGAATTGTTTCGATAGAAACCGGAATTGTTTCGGGTGAAATTGCAGAAAGTGGTTCTGCATGTGATATTGAAATATTGCAAGGGGTTATATGTGAATGTTTGTTAATTAAAGTAATTAACAAAATTCTGAATAAATTTAATAAAAGAGTTTTATTAAATGAGAGAGCATTAAACTTAGAGAATTTTAATGCATTTAAAGTGGAGACTTTAAAAGGGAATGTGAAGAGGCATTTTAATGTGGAGGGAGTTACCACCACATGAATGGAGGAGGTGAGGGGTCACCTCCATGAGGCGCTGGCCATGGAGGGGGTACCCCCCTCCTCCTATAAAAGGCCCCATCTTCCTCCTTCTTCCACACACCTCCTCGTGAAGGATCTCTCTCCCCCTCTAGAATTATTCCCCCATGGTCTCGGATTAGCGAGATACATGTTCCTGGTGGAATTTCGTCTGGAAGGAGTTGCTGCTTCCGCTGGATCGCTAGAGCGAGGAGGTGGAGGTTGTCTGGTGGCTTGAATGTGTGTGCGAGGACGGACGCGCTGCTGATTTGCGGCGCTCGGACTTCCACACGATCTTGAGATCGGCAAGTGTACGACTACATCAACCACGAGTTCCTACTCATTAACAAAACTCGTTGTCTTCGAGGGTAAGTTCTCGATGGATGTATGTCCACCCGTTGCTCTGTACCTAGTAGATAGATCTTGGCGTATAGTTCTCATCGTAGGAATTTTTTTGTTTTCTATGTTGCGGACCCAACAGTGGTATCAGAGCCTGATCTATGCGTAGGTGCTTTGCACGGGTAGTACACATATGTTTATATGTGGGCGATGATGATCATGTTATTGCATCTTCTATGTATTTTGGATATTGGTGGCATAGTGGGATGAAGCGGCCCGGACCAACCTTACATGTCATCGTACATGAGACCGGTTCCACGACTGACATGCAACTTGTTTTGCATAAGTGGCTGGGGGGTGTCTATCTCTCCTACTATAGTCAATATCTGATTTACAACGAGTTGCTAATAACTTGGTTATCCTTGTTGTGGTTCATGTTCGTAGGTAAGAACGGTTCTATCTCCGAAAGCCCTAAGCCACGTAAAACTTGCAATTGATAAATTAGAGGCGTCTAGTTTAGATCGTTGTTGGGCTAGTGTCTTGATATGGTATTATTGTAAGTAGATGTATGATAGATACTCTTACAACACACTCAACGTGTAACTTCCATAGACCTTGGCCTTACACACAAAGGAATGATAGAGATCATACCACGATGCAAATGATAGAGATCAAATGCCTGGACCATATCATCTCACTTTACACATTAGATGTTAGCATCTTATACTGCTAGTTTGGCGCTTTCTGTAGCATTGTAAGATGACCCCTCATTTAGATATCAAGATAAAAATGTGTTCTTCCTTAAGTATGCACAGTTTTGTGGATCGTGTTTCGAGACATCACGTGATGATCGGGTGTACTCGAATCTACGCTTTCATAGGAATGGGTGTAAGACAGTTTTACACACGCGAATACTAAGGTTCTTACTTGGCGAGCCTAGCATGTACAGACATGGCCACGGACCACGGACCGAAAGGTTAAGCATGAGTCATATAGTTGATATGATGCCCATATAGATGCTCGCCTTTGAAGCTACATCAACTCACGTGATGATCGGACTTGGTGTAGTGGATTTGGTTCATGTAATCACCAAAAAGGCACGAGGGATGTCGTTTTTGAGTGGGAGTTCATTTCTAATTTGGATTAGTCGAACTCAATTTGTCATAAACTAAATCAAAGTGAATTTGCATAATTTGTTGTAGTCATTGGCATCTGTTCACTACCTTATGCTTAGTTTTAATTGAGATAATAGAACTATAGAATTCTGGATATTTACTTTACGAACTGGTATCATATTGTTTTGAATGTCAATTTAAAGTTTATAAGTCCTATTGCAAACTTTCAGCAAACTCTATTTACTCCATGAAGTTTAATAAGTAGTATTAAATCAAGAGTAATAATTCCAATGTTAGTATCTAAAGTATCATGTTTGCCTCCATGATTATTGATATTCAAAAGTTGTTTTAATATCAAGATTATATAGGAGCTGAAAATTGTTTCAGAAACCATCATGTGTGAAAGATATTGTGATATCTGAAACAATGTTTTTGGTTGCATTATGATAGAGTATAATTTAGAAAAATACACATTCTCATATTGTATGAGAATTTGTGAAGGATGGAGATGCTAAGCATCCGGATCTCCCAAAAAGGTTTTGGGAACTAACATTATACTCACGATTCTTCCTTATAGGCTATAGTAGCTTGATCATGAAAGTTGTCATGATAAGGATGAATAGAAGATGTAAGTAAAATGTTTACTACACTAATAGATTACTAAAGAATGTTTTTTTTGAAAGAATACCAAACATTTAATGATGGTGATTCACTTCAAAGTGCAAGTCCAAAGGTATTAGTATTTGACTATATACGCTTTGTACTATATATCATGTGAATGACACCATAATTGATGTTTATAGATTCTTTTAAAAAGAAAAGGAATTGTTGAAAGAGAATCTATAAAATATTTGGCAGAAAAGAAAAGGTTGGAGATGTCCAACTTAGGTATATAGAAGATATACATGTTATGGTTGTATTCCTTGCTTGTTAAACAATGTGGTTCTTAGGTATTGAATACCGGTATTGGATACCGAATTGGTTGGTATGAAGTGTCATACAGAACAACACAATTTATGAACTGCAACAGCCTAAGTAGCTGGCAAAAGAATAAGTGATGATGTTCATCGAAAACAAATAAAGTGTTATTGTGTTTTTCGTTGTCGTCAAACCTAGCCTTCAAGATTTGTTTTAATAATTGTTATTTTGTTCCGGTATTACGAGAACAATGGTTGTTCAAATAATTACCGTATTCCATATAGGATGGATGAACTTTTACAAATATAATGGGAGAAATCACATCCATAAACACTATTGCTAAAATGTCGCAGGACAAATGATTGAAAGATCACTTATGAAGTGACATCGCTGTTTAAATTATATTGGAAAGAAAACATGAAGAAAATCCATGTTGATGGATTTTTGGAGTCTCTGATTTTGATCAATTGATGCTTGTGAGACTTTCCTCGAGATAATTGAAACTCCGTTCATAGGCCAAAGAGGAACGGATGACTAGCTTATTGGAAATTGTGCATGTTGATGTGCATAGTCCATTATGTGTAGCCATATGCGATGGATCTTTTTTGCTTCATATGCTTTCTCCAGAAATTTGAGTGAATATATCTATATATTTACTTAATAAGGAAGAAGTATGAAACATTTGAAAATTGTTCAAAGACTTTCAAGATGAAGTGGAAAATCATTGTAATAAGAAAATAAAGAGTTTATGATTTGATCATAAAGGAAGATATTTGAGTTACGTGTTTAGCAAAAACACCTAAGATTTGAGGAATTGTTCCATGATTTGTGTTTCTCGATAAACCATAGGAGTATGGCATATTCGAGAGATGAAATCAAACCATGTTTGACATGGTAAGATCAAAGGTATCATTTATAAAACTGCCATTATGTTTTAAGGATTGAAGCTTTAGAGACTACGCTTTTACACTGAAAAGAGCACCATCGTGATCCATTGAAATGACACCATATAAGTTATGGTTTGGGATAAAACCCGAATTGTCCTTTCTTAAATTTTTGTATGCTATGCATAAGTAAAATGTTTACAACCAAATTCGGATAAGCACGTCTTTGTAGGTTATCCCAAAGAATTTGTTGGAAATTTCTCCATAACACCGAGGACAAAAGAGTTTGTTACTTGGAACGTCAAGTTTCTTGAGAAGGAATTTTTCGTGAAAAGTTAAGTGGGGGGACAATAGAACTTTGATAAGGTTGTTGAACTTTAGCTATATGTGCTAAGTAGTGCAACGCCGAAAAGTGTCCTGGTGGCGGCCACAATGCTCATGGCTCCCGTGATTACAAAGGGTGTAATCTCGGAGATTAGAGTTCCTATTGAACAGTGTGGATCGGTAAGAATCAAATAGTGTGATTTGATAAGCAAGTCATTATTGTTTTGACAATGATGAACCGACTACATGCAAAGAAGCGATGATGGGCCCTGACTCCATAAAATGACTAGAAGTCATAGAATCCGTGATAGTATCCCTACACGAGAAATCAAGTTTCTGAACTTGGAAGACCCTCCGGAAAGGCGTGAAGTCTATCGGTCGTGTTTGGATCTATAAAGAAATAGACATGGATGTTTAACATCTATGAAATAGTCGACATGTCGGAAAGAAGTTTACGACAATGTTCAAGGAGTTGACTATGACAAGATTTGATCTTTCATAGAGATATTTAGTCTTGACGGATTAATGTAGCAACCACTACATATAATTTGATGTATGGTAGTTGAACAAACAAAACAATGTTCTTCTAATAGAATGGTTACCTAGGACGTGTACAAGACACGGTCCAAAGGGTTTTGTTAATTCAAAGGGTGCTAAAAGGGCATGCAAACTTCAATAGTTGAAGTAAGCATAGCGGAGTTGGAATCTTCACCATGATGAAACTATTAAAAGAGTTTAAATTCATCGGAGATGATGAAGATGCTTGCATTTGCAAGAAATTAAGTGGGAGCGTAGAGACATATTTCTAATACATTATGTAGAGGACATATTGTTGATTGGAGATGATGTATCTTGTATTGACACAAGTTAAGAATTTCATTAAAATAAGATTTCGATGAAACACTTGGGCAAACCCAGAATATTTGGCATCAATATCTATATGGATAGATTAAGGCACTAATATGGTTGTGCCAGACATACATATATGAGATATTGAAAGGGTTCAATATGGAAACAACAGGAAAGGTTCTTGCTGCATGAAAGAATTGTATCAAGATTCAAGTGTTTCAACACTTGGTGAGTAGAATCACATGAAGATTTTGATCGATTATACCATGATATGTATATATCCAAATGTCCTATGCTCTAAATGTTATGAGCACATACCATAATGA
Source organism: Avena sativa (assembly GCA_916181665.1). NCBI lineage: Eukaryota > Viridiplantae > Streptophyta > Magnoliopsida > Poales > Poaceae > Avena > Avena sativa. The sequence goes on along the minus strand of OV702287.1, from coordinate 522,715,414 downwards.
TTCACAAGATGATCATTGGACGATACTAAAGATATTCTTATGAGCTTTGGAAGAACTAAGAATATATCATGTATAAGTGACAAATAGTTAAAGGTAGTTCATTGTAAAGTGTTACATTGATACTATTTTTGTCATAAGATACAAATTAAATTTATGTCAATTTAGACTATGGGTGGATGTTCCATGATGGATTTTGATGAGTTCCAAATTTGAGACATTATGACGCATACTACAACAAAAGGCTAAGTATATAAATGCTATAGTAGTAGCAAAGGAGGGCATTTGTGTTAAGTAGTTTGTTATCAAACTAGGTGTGGTTCAAAGTGGACTAATACTATGAAGATATATTGTGTGACAATAATATCAACATATTTTAACCCGAACGAACTAAAGGTCTCACCAAAGGACCAAATTTATACAATGCCATCTCATTTGAGAATGAGTGATGCGTAGAGACGCAAAGACATGCAAATACACATGGACCTAAAACGGTCAGATCCGGAGATTATGTTAACCACTAACAATCGCGTATATGCAACACCAGAAAACCATAGGTGTTCAATACGCAAAGTTTTTCAAACTAGATTATTGACTCTAGTGCAAGTGGGAGACTAAAGGGAATATGCCCGAGAGGCAATAATAAAGTGGTCATTATCTTATTCCATGTTTATGATAAATTCTTATTTTGCATGCTATAATTGTATTGATCGGAAACGTCAATACATGTGTGTTTAATAAACAAAATGGGTTCCTAGTTATGCCTCTCTTATAGACTAGCTTGTTGATTAACAAGATGATCAAGGTTTCCTGATCATGGACATTGGATGTTGTTAATAACAAGGTCACGGCATTTGTGAAATGATGTGATGAACATTCATCCAAAGTATAGCATTACGATCAAGTCATTATGTTTATATTGCTATAACATCATAAGAAGTAATTTTTATCCTTAGACCATGAGATCATGTTAATTGCTAACACCAGAAGAGTATCTTGATAACATCAAACGTCACACCGTAACAAGGTGACTATAAAGATGGGTTCAGTGCTACGAAGGTGTTATGTTGAGGCTCATGGATCAAGAGTGGAATTTTTCGATCCCGATGACGGATAGATATACTCTGGGCCCTCTCGGTGATATCACATTAAGATAGCTTGCAAGCAAGTGATGTGATCACTAGAATGTTATATCACGGGAACAATAAAAGAGTGCCTGTCGGTAACGAGATCAAACTAGGTATTTGGATACCGATGATCGAATCTCGGACATGTATTATATCATGATACAAAGGGATTAAATTACTAGCGTTAAATGTTCTCACGATCACAGAAGTCATCGTTGAATATGCAGGAGTCAGTATGGATCTCCAGGTCCCGCTTCTGATTATTGATCTGAGAGGAGTCTCAATCATGTATGCATTATTCGCGAACCATAGGGTGACACACTTAAGAGTTACCGGACACCATTTTGGAGCACATATGTTTCACACGAAAGAATTGCAAAGCGCAGGAATTGTTTCGGGTGAAATTGCAGAAAGTGGTTCTGCATGTGATATTGAAATATTGCAAGGGGTTATATGTGAATGTTTGTTAATTAAAGTAATTAACAAAATTCTGAATAAATTTAATAAAAGAGTTTTATTAAATGAGAGAGCATTAAACTTAGAGAATTTTAATGCATTTAAAGTGGAGACTTTAAAAGGGAATGTGAAGAGGCATTTTAATGTGGAGGGAGTTACCACCACAAGAATGGAGGAGGTGAGGGGTCACCTCCATGAGGCGCCGGCCATGGAGGGGGTACCCCCCCTCCTCCTATAAAAGGCCCCCTCTTCCTCCTTCTTCCACACACCTCCTCGTGAAGGATCTCTCTGCCCCTCTAGAATTATTCCCCCATGGTCTCGGATTAGCGAGATACATGTTCCCGGTGGCATTTTGTCTGGAAGGAGTTGCTGCTTCCGCTGGATCGCTGGAGCGAGGAGGTGGAGGTTGTCAGGTGGCTTGAACGTGTGTGCGAGGACGGATGCGCTGCTGATTTGCGGCGCTCGGACTTCCACACGATCTTGAGATCGGCAAGTGTACGACTACATCAACCAAGAGTTCCTACTCATTAACAAAACTCGTTGTCTTCGAGGGTAAGTTCTCGATGGATGTATGTCCACCCGTTGCTCTGTACCTAGTAGATAGATCTTGGCGTATAGTTCTCATCGTAGGAATTTTTTTGTTTTCTATGCTGCGGACCCAACATGTTGTCTGTCGACTCCTTTAGTCTCGCCAGTTCTTCCTGCATGCTGAAAGACTGGGAGATTCTGTTGAATTCCCTGTCGCAACTATCGGATCTCTCGAAACTCCCGTTGATTGTGATGACGCCATTAGGGCCTGGCATCTTCATCTGCAGATATGCGTAGTGTGGCACTGCCATGAACCTAGCGAACGCGACACGTCCGAGGATGCAGTGATACTGTGAAGGCCAGTCGACGACCTCAAAGTCGATGCGCTCACGCCGAAAGTTTTTTGGCATGCTGAAGATGACGTCGAGATTGATTTTGCCAAGGGGATACACGCCCTTGCCTGGGACGATGCCGTGGAATGTTGTGTCTGAGGCCTCTAAGCAAGTCAGAGGGATTCTCATTGCTCGCAAGGTACTCACGAATATAAGGTTAATGCCACTTCCGCCGTCCATGAAGACGCGGCTCATGTCGAAACCTCCGATTTGCGCCTCGAGTACGAGGGGACAATGGCCTGGACGAGGTACTTGGGGCGGATGGTCGCGCTTGTCGAAGGTGATACAGGACTCGCTTCCGCTGAGGTACTCAGTGGTAGATGGTGGCGAGTTTGTGGCCAAGTTGACTTGGCGAGTGATGGCCTTCTGCACCCTATTCGAGGGGCGTCCTTTTTGGATCATCATGGTACCCATGGCCCATGGGTATGGTTCGCCTCCCTGGTGCTGGTCTGGCGCAGCTGCATTTGGGGGTAGTCCAGGTGGTGGTGGCGGAGCGCCATGTGCCACGGTGCCTGGAGCGGCTTTGTAGCCCCTTTCGATTGTGTTGCGATTCATCCAAACCAGTCCCTCATGTAGCTTGAGGAACTCGCCATAGTCCTTGAGGAGGTGGCTGGATTTCTTCTTTCCATCATGCTTGTCGATGTAGAAGTGCACAGTGCATGGCCCGGACAGCTTGTCTTCAATGGATGTTGCGGGTGCCTCATCGCGATTGCGGCACTGCCACACTTGCGTGGTCTTTCCGAAGTCGTGGTATCCACTGCTGCGGTAGCCGCTATTGCGGTTGTCGTCGTGTCAGTCAGTGTAGCCGGCTACGACCATGTTGACGTCGTCGCGGTCATCGTAGATGCGCATGCGACGTTTGCTTTGGCGGTCGTGTCTGCGTTGGAGTTCTGCCTCGTCGTCAGAGTGAACACGATTCTTCACCGAATCCTCTCCATCTGCCCAGTGATTCGCGATCTCCATCAGGTGGTCGATGGTTTTGGGCTTCGAGCGGCCCAGCTCCTCCCTGATCTCTATGCGGCGTACGCCGCCGTTGAATGCGTCAATAGCGCGATCCTCCGAGATGTTCTCTACGAAGTTCTTGATGATGGACCACCTCTGGATGTAGGAGCCTAACGATTCGCCCGATCTTTGCTGACAGCATCTCAGCTCTTCAATTGATGCGGGTCGTTTGTACGTGCCCTTGAAGTTGCGCACGAAGCTGTATACCCGCTCTTCCCAACTGCCAATAGATCCGCGTGGGAGGTTGTTGAGCCAGGCTCGGGCGGCGCCCTGCAGCTGTAGGTGCAAGCATTGCATGGCCGTACTTCGACTTCGGCCGTGAAGCCTCACGGATGAGATGTGGTCCTCCAACCAGATCTTCGGGTCCTCTAGGCCGTCAAACTTCGGGTTCTCCGATGGGAGTTTAAACCCCTTGGGCATTCGCTTTTGCCTGATGGCCCTGCTGAAGCATCTGGCGCCACAGAGCTCCACATCTTTGTCTTCTGAGTCAGTCGACCGAGCACGTCGCGCCCTTGATTTGTCTATCTTGCGCTGCGTGAGATCGTCGCGTGCATCATAGTCATGGTCGTGTCGCCGTGAGCGGCAGCGTCGGGACAGGTCGTGATTGTCATCGCTGGAGGAGGGCGAGGAGTAGCGCTTTGCTAGTGCTTTACCTTTTTCGGCTCCGGTGTTGGCTCCTTGTCGAGGGCAGCCTCGATTATTCCCAAGCCCGTGATCGTGGATCGGTGCATGGCAGCTCGGGGATCTCTAGCCGGTGGCTGGTTGTTGAGGAGGTACATGGTGGCTGCTGTCACCGCAGCTTGCGGCGTTTTGGGGACCACATTGCCCCGTGTATCGACTATTATAGAGCTGAAGTCGAGGACCTTTGCAACTTCTATGCGTTCTTGCTCGGTGAGATGGGCCATCCGAGATCGCCTCTTGTTTACGATGTACTCGTTGCCCTTTGAGGAGGATCCTCCGTGGGAGGAGAGCCCGGCTCGTCGGAGGCTTGATTCATCAGCCGCCTTTTTTCGCGCCTCGAGTTGCGCGATTGTCTATAGCTGGCGCTTGTATTCCTTTTTCAAGAGCCAGTGGTAGCCCATCAGCAGTTCTTGCAGGGAACCGAAAGGTAGAGGATGGCCTCGTAGGGCTTCGCGGCAACGGGCCCACTCGAGATTGTTGAGCCTGATCATGACGCGTTCGCCAGTTTGCTCGTTTATCATGGTTGGAGGTTCGATTGCTCCTCCATTGTTGATGGGGGCGCCGTTGCCGCCGTTGGGCGGTGGTCCGCCATTGGGTATGACGCCGTTAGGCGGGTCAGCTTTGTTGCCACGGTTGCCCGTGTTGTCGTGATTGGCGGAGGTGTCGCCCGCGTTGATGACGGCGCACATGAAGCGGTTAGGGAAGCTACTGCTCCCGCAACTTTCAGATCCGGAGTCGTAGGCTCCATCTTTAGTTGCCAGATCGCTCAGATCAGAGTCGCGACTAGTTACGCTGACCGTGTTCTCGACTGTTGTCAGGGCATTGAGCTCGCTGAGGGTGCCGATAGATGGAGGGAACCACGATGCTGGAGCAATCAATGGTACCGTCGGCTGGTCAGGCATGCGCGTGCCCATCTGACCAACTTGGAAGCGGAAGCTCCCGATTACCAGGCTGATTCCGTTGCCCACGGACTCAAAAGCCGAGCGAGTGGCCGGCGTGTGGACAGTGAAGTCGAACGTGCCGAAGAGCTGGCGGATCTCCGCTATTGCGGAGTTGTAGATCGCGGTTGATGGGGCCGAAGAAGCCGCAACATCAGCACTCCCAACTCCCACAGACGGCGCCAATTGACGAGGGTTTAACTCATCAAAGCCCATTGTTATGGACCTGGGTTTTGGAGAAGGAGGGAGCGCTGGAGACATCTATCGGCTAGCAAACAAGCACACAGGGGACTCGAAGATTTACCCAGGTTCAGGCCTCGTAGAGGTCCCTACTTCCGCTTGTCTGCTCGTGGAATTATCAAAGGAATCAAGGATTACAATGGTGCGCAGATGCAATCTGGCGAGGGTTGTGGAAACTAGGGTTGCGTGTGTCCTCCTCGCCACCCCCTCCTAGCCTTTATATAGATAGGCCAGGTCTTGGGTAGAAGGTCGAGTCGGTTACAGGTTAGGGTTTTTCCCTTTTGAACTTTCTATCTCTAGCTTCTTCTTGTTCTTCAAGCAATCGAGAGTCCGTAGGTTACTCGAGTTCTTCATTTGGGCCTTGGCGATATCGTGGGCCTCTATGTATTCAGGCAGTATATACCAAGCTCGAGTACCTGCAGGGTATACCCATGTCACTAGAAGACTCCCAGAGCCAGAATACGAGACGGAGGGGGTTGGGCCCAGGCCACACCACCTGGCCGCGCGGGCTAGCCTAGGTCGCGCCAGGAGGTGGTCTAGCCGCCCTAGACACCCCCTCGGTCTCCCTCTTCGCCTATAAGAAGCCTTCTGACCTAAAAACTCTAGGGGGGGTTCGATGTTTTTCCAAAAGGAGTTCCGCTCCGCCGCCACCACCAGATTCCACGAAACAGCACCAGAAACTCCGTTCTGGCACCCTGCCGGGACTGGGAATTGGAGGAGATCATCGCCACCATCATCACCATCGCTTCTCCATCGACCATCCATGTTTCCCCCATCTATGACTGAGTAATCCCCCGCTGTAGGCTATGGGGATGGTAGGGATTGGATGAGATCGTTCATGTAATTTCACCAGATTGTTAGGGCATGGTGCCTAGTACCTTCTATTAGTGCTTTATGACTTTGTTGCGACTTGTTATGCTTAATGCTTGTCACTAGGGCCCGAGTGCCATGATTTCAGACTGAACATGTTATTGATTCATTATGATAGTATTGTTTATGGTCTTATCTGCAAGTTGTATACACACATTGTTGTCCAAAACCAATGGCCCCGAAGTGAGAGAAATCGGGATAACTGGAGGGAATGGCTTTCATGTGAGGATCACATGTGTTCATGGAGTGTTAATGCTTTGCTCTGGTGCTCTATTAAAAGGAGCACCTTAATTGCCAGTAGTTCCCTTGAGGCCCCGCTGCAAACGGGCTGGCAGGACAAAAGATGTTGTGCAAGTTCTCATTGCGAGCACGTATGACTATATATGGAACACATGCCTAGGATTATCTAGTACTTGGATGCTTTATCTTATTTATCTGCAATTGCCTTATGTTCTTATTGCTATGTGAATTGTCTTGTCCATGCAACGCCTGTCCATCCATTCCTATGCCTACCGCACTCGAATCCTACTATTTACTGCAATTGTTACTACTGTCTTTACTTTACTACTGTTGTTACTTTAATTTTCCTACTACAAAACTGTTGCTACTGATAAACTGCTGTGAGCAAGATTGTTTCCAGGTGCAGCTGAATTGACAACTCAGTTGTTAAGGCTTATAAAATATTGCGATACACCCCCTATACTTGTGGGTCATCAAGAAGCAAGTTTTCCCTCAGTATGAAACCAAGGTTATCAATCCAGTAGGAGCAAGGAAACACCCCAAAGGTGTTGCTAGCTGAACGTTGGTAGGGCGCACTACCGGTGCCAGCAGCAACGTGGAGACCTGCACAACACAACCACAGAACTCTGTCCCCAACTTGCGATGAGGTTGTCAATCTCACTGGTTTTGCTGAAAACAAAGGATTAAACGTATCGAATGGAAGGAAGTAATAGTTTGCAGAAAGTAAACACAAAGCAGTAAACAGTTTGTAGATTGATTGTAAAAGAAAGGATCGGGGTCCACAGTTCACTAGAGGTGGCTCTCCTTAAGATAGATAACATGATGGGTGAACAAATTACAGCGGGGTAATTGACAAACATCGAGAAAGCATACAAGCATATACTACTCATCTTGACTCCTTTGAGATTCGATTGGGCATTACAACATTATACATAGACCGCCATCCAACTACATCTATGACTAATAATCCACATTCAGGTTATCATCCGAACCCCCTCCAGTATTAAGTTGCAAGCAACGGATAATTGCATTACGAATTGCGTATAAAGTAAACAATACGATTGTTCTATGGACAAAGGATTGTTGTTTTCTCCCTAGTAGCAACAACACATCTAGTACTTTAGAGATTTCTGTCACTTCCTCAGATTACTAGAGGCATGAACCCACTATCGAGCATAAATACTAACTCTTGGAGTTGCTAGCATCTACTTGGCAAAGATAGCTACTAACAATGGAAAGCATGCAAGATCACAAATAACAAAGACATGATAGAATCAATAATCAATCTGAAATAGCATCTCAATATCCATCGGATCCCCGCAAACACAACATGCAGAATTATAAATAGATGATCTTGATCATGAACGGAGCTCACAAGATCTAGACATGATAGCACAAAGGAGGAGAACCAGCCATCTAGCTACTACATGGACCCGTAGTCCAGAGATGAACTACTCATGCATCACACCGAAGGCTTGCATGATGATGAAGAAGGCCTCCAGGGTGAATCCCCCTCTCCGGCAGGGTGCCGGGAAGAGCTTTAGATCCCTCCCGATCTAGGGATGGAGATGATGGTGGCTACATACTCTTTCGTGGAATTTTGATCGGGTACTTAGGGTTTCCGTATTAGAGGCAATATATAGGCGGAAAGAGAGGCTGAGGGGGTGCCTGGGCTGGCCATACCACCCCCTGGTGCGGGCCAAGCCTGGCCGCGTGGCCAGGTGGTGTGGCCGCCCTCTGGCCCTTCTCCGTCTCGTATTCTGGCTCCAGGTGTCCCCCGGTAAAATAATGACTTTGGCTTTTGTCCCGTCCAATTCCGAGAATATTCATCTTTTGACTTTCCTGGAACCAAAAACAGCAGAAAACAGGCAGCTGGCACTGTGGCTCTTGTTAATAGGTTAGTCAAAGAAATCATATGAAAAGTACTCCAAAGTAGGGACAAAACATAAGAAAGTAGATAAAACCAAGCATGGAACATCAAAATTATAGATACATTTGCAATGTATCAACATCCCCAAGCTTAACTCCTGCTCGTCCTCGAGTAGGTAAGTGATAAAAAGAAAGAATAATTTTTGAGGTGACATGCACCATCATAAACTTGATCAAAGTATTTGTAAAACATTCAAAGCTGGGATCATAGTACTTCAATCATAACATGAAAGACAAAGTTCTACCAATAAGACAAAGAAACTATGATGCAACATGAAAAGGCACAAACAAAAGATTCATGCATAACAATGCTTTGCAAGACGTTTGTTTGTTTCACATAAAGAAAACATAGCATAATAGTATTCAGCTTGTCCCTCATAGAGTAGCAAACATAAATGCATAGGACACCTTCAAAGTTCATAAGAGTGACTAGATACAAATAGTTTAAAACAAGCAATATCAAAGCTATGCATCAATCAACAAGTCTTGGGACAATGCACATAGAACTAAGAATGGCCATGATGACCCACAGGTATAGGGGGTGTATCGTAGTATTTTCGAGGGAAGTGAAACCCAATTTATTGATTCAACACAAGGGGAGCGAAAGAATATTTATAAGCCTTAACAACTGAGTTGTCAATTCAGCTGCACCTGGAAACAATCTTGCTCACAGCAGTTTATCAGTAGCAACAGTTTTGTAGTAGGAATAGTAAAGCAGCAGCAGTAGTAAAGCAAAGACAGTAGTAACAAAAGCAGTAAACAGTGGGATTCGAGTGCGGTAGGCATAGGGATGGATGGACAGGCTTTGCATGGACAATACAATTCACATAGCAATCAGAACATAGAGCAATTGCAGATAAATAATATAAAGCATCCAAGTACTAGACAATCCTAGGCATGTGTTCCATATATAGTCATACGTGCTCACAATGAGAACTTGCACACCATCTTTTGTCCTGCCAGCCTGTTTGCAGCGGGGCCTCTAGGGAACTACTGGCAATTAAGGTGCTCCTTTTAATAAAGCACCGGAGCAAAGCATTAACACTCCATGAACACACGTGATCCTCACATCAAAGCCTTTCCCTTCCGGTTATCCCGATTTCTGTCACTTCGGGGCCATAGGTTCCGGACAACGACGTGTGTATACAACTTGCAGATAAGACCAAGAACAATACTATCATAATGAATCAATAACATGTTCAGATCTGAGATCATGGCACTCGGGCCCTAGTGACAAGCATTAAGCACAACAAGTCGCAACAAAGTCATAAAGCACTAATAGAAGATACTAGGCACCATGCCCTAACAATCTGATGCCATGACATGAACGATCTCATCCAATCCCTACCATCCCCATAGCCTACAGCGGGGGATTACTCACTCATAGATGGGGGAAACATGGATGGTCGATGAAGAAGTGATGGTGATGATCATGGCGATGATCTCCTCCAATTCCCCATCCCGACAGGGTGCCAAAACGGAGTTTCTGGTGCTGTTTCGTGGAATCTGGTGGTGGCGGTGGAGCGGAACTCCTTCTGGAAAAACGTCGAACCCCCACGAAGTTTTTAGGTCAGAAGGCTCCTTATAGGCGAAGAGAGAGACCGAGGGGGTGCCTGGGGGGCCCACACCACCCCCTGGCGCGGCCTGGCCTGGCCCGCGCCAGCAGGTGGTGTGGCCACCCCAGGGCTCTTCTCCGTCTCGTATTCTGGCTCCTGGAGTCTTCGGGTGAAATAGGATTTTTGGCATATTTTCCAGGATTTTTCCTGATAGTTGATTTTCTGCACAAAAAGTAGACACCAAGGCAATTCTGCTGAAAACAGCGTCAGTTCGCATTAGTTGCATCCAAATCACACAAGTATAGAGGAGAAACAATAGCAAAAGTGTTCAGGAAAGTAGATACGTTTTGGACGTATCAACTCCCCCCAAGCTTAGCTTATTGCTTGTCCTCAAGCAATTCAGTTGAAAACTGAGTGCGATAAAAGAACTTTCACGAACACATTTGCTTCATATGATGTAAATATTCTCAGCAATGTGATCAACTACTTAGACAATTCATAATAAAGAGTATGCAACTGAGTCTACTTAATAGTCATTGCAAGCTATGAAGAGATTCCAACTCGAGAATAATAAGTAGCACAAAGCACAAACATAAGCAACATTACAATGCTCATAGAAAGGTATGATAGAGTGGTATCTCGCTTGCCTTTGATTATGAATGCCAAGGCACCTCTGAAGTTCAAGTGATGACTAGAAGTAAAGATATCAAAGATACAAGCATCAAAGTCATAACACAAATAATCAAGTAATGGGACAAACACAAAGAATGACAACTATGCTCTCAAGAAGGTTCTCAAAGAATATGTGGAGACTCAACAAGTAGAAGAAAAAGGTTTTGAGAAATTTGAAAGGCTTCCAAATGCTGAAAGTATGGTACTTGTTAGCTTTGAGCTCTCATTGCCCCTATCATAGGCATCTTTAATGTGGTTAAGGTAAAAGTGAGGTCCAATCTGAGTTATATGCTTGATAAACAATAAACTGGAAATCCCAAGTCCCTTGAGTACGAGGGCCGCTCCTCATGCTACTCAACTTTAGTTACCGGTAAGTTCTTGTCATCGTAAGTATGTGCGTATCATTGAGAACCGCCAACAGGGTACCCCGTGCCCGATGATACGGAAGAATCCCCATATCAAAATGACAAGGCAAGCAGACAATGAGTATCTCAGCAATCTTCTTATTTACCATGGGAAAATGGTGCGTTTTTTCCTCTTTCCTCTTTTCATAAATCTTTTTTTCTTTTTCTCAATAGCTATCTCTCTTTTTTTATAAGAAGAATGCTTCATAGATATCATTATGGTTACGCTGCAGGTTTCCACCATGTCAGCATGGATTAGACTAGCGGCCCAGGCGTTTCTCTAACACACATACATAACTCCATGGACTTACAAGCTCCCCTTTTATTTCACACCGACGACATCCACAAACAAAAGAGCAAGGTATCAACTGGGTATATATTTACAAGTGTTGAAAGCGTTCCCCGTGACAGCACGGTTCTGCTAATCCCCAGCCTATAATTAGCAAGCATATAACTTTCATGGAGAGTTCACAATGGTTCAGGTTTATTAAGTGCAGGAAATAAAGTGTGCCATCAAGTTCATGAGAGCTTTACTAACTAATTTTCCCATAACAAGCAAACATTTTATTCGGAAGAAAACAAGGCATATTGAATATGCACGGGAGTAGCAAGTGATGCTAATAGGTAGGTATGGTGGACACTTTGGAAATATTTGGTTTAGGGAGTTGGAAACATGAGTAAAACACTCAGTGAAAGTGAAGGCTAGCAATAGTAAGGGAGCGACAAACGAGAGAGCAATAGCTGTCATTATCATGCTTGCAACAAAACAGGAATAATCATGGCATGAAAGTGATTCAAGATCCTCAAGGAAAAACAATCCATCGAGGCTTAACTGATTATTACAGTCATGTGCATGCGTGAGCATGTGCCAAGTCAATTCAAATGAAACATTCAGAGGAGGATACTACAGTGTCATACCAATTTATGAATAGAGCAATGCAAGCAAACATTCATGAGACATGCTACAAACTATTAGTGAGCTGGAGCAAGAACTACTAAGCATCCAAAGAAAACATACACTCTACATGAACAGACTAAGCACGCCCACAGTGATGAGTATATGTACAAAAATGAAAACAAATAGAGTTCGTTACTAGCCACTTACCACGCCTCAAGTTGTCATTGATCCTCATTATTGCTCTTCACTTGTGTGGCTTGAATAATAATATGAAACCAATAGTCCACTGAGAACTGTTGAACCCTGTAGCAAACTCGCAAAAACCAAAGAAGAACGACAAATATTTTTGGTGTTTTCGATTTTTAAATAAGAACCAAAAGAGAAAAACAAGCAAAGCAAAATCTTTTTTGGGTTTTTCGAATAGTTCAAACAAAGCAAAAAGGGAAAAACAAACTAAGGCAAAAAGAAGAAGCAAACCAAAGAGAAACAACAAAAATATTTTTGGTCTTTTTGTGTTTTTAGAAAGCAAAAGCAAATAAGAACGAAAACTAAAAAGAGAACGAAAACCTGAATATACAAAGTACCGACGCAACATGATATGGAGATGAGTGCGGTGTCGGCGTACCTCCCCCCAAGCTTAGGCTTTTGGCCTAAGTGGGTATCAATCCATGTACGAATAGGGGTTCCAAGCGGGCGGATCTTGGTAAGAATGGTCGTAGCTGGGCCCATGAGAAGAAGAGGAAGCTCCCCAATCATAAGCAGGTTGCTGATATTAAGACTCTCCCTCATTCGAGGGATGGACCGAATCGTCCGTGACCTCCCTTCTAGTGTCCTGCTCCTGTTGGGAGAGCTCTCCCAAGTACGTGTCAAGCTCCTCCTCAGTGAGGGACCATCCTTCCCTGTTATCAAGGTTAAACAAAACAGGTGCAGGCAAAAGAACAACACGCTCGGACTTGCTCTTTCTCCAACCAACTTTGAGAAAGGTTATTTCATAAGATAACTCACTCAAACTATCCCACGAGGAAATAAATTTATGCTGTATCATGGAATTAAAATCAGGCCTCTCTATGGGAAACTGTAGGTCTAGATGATGCGGCACTAAACCATGCAATGCTAGCAAACTAGAAGCAATGAGGCCTCCACAAATTCCACCTTTCTCACGGTTAGCAGCAAGACAGAAAGCTATCAAAGCACCCAAGTTGTAAGACCTATCTCGTCTAAGAGCAGCAGAGATAAATGCTAGATCAAACGAAGATAACTTATTGGTAGTTTTCCTAGCAAGAACCCACTTGGCAATAAAGTAGGCAAAGTAGCGAATGGAGGGAAGATGAATGTTACAGATTTTTCCATTCTCCTTGGAGAAGCTACTCCCTTGACAAATTTCTGCGTATAAATCCATGAGTGGTTCCGGTCTCTCTTTAATCTTCTTACATGATCCCCATTGAGGTACCTTAATGGCTGCACAAAAATCATCAAGAGAAAGATTGACAGCAATATTGTAAATTTTGTAATGGACCATGGGGTTAGGCGAAGAGTGACTAAATTGGAAATCCTGCACCACAGACATGGTTAGCTTCACAAATTGACAAGGTTCATCTTCCAAGAAACGCTCTAACCCTGCATTAGAAACCAAAGTGTGGAAATCTTGTAGAATTCCTGCAGCTCTCATGAACTCAGGGCATGGATAAATGGAGGGAAAAACTTCCTCCTCCCTGTGGACCTTCATGACATCAGGCACCCAAAGCTCATGTTGGTTTAGGTGGTGCTCACTCATATTTTATTCTGAAATTTAAACACCTTTTAAATGAGTGATTGCAAAGTAAATATAAGGAAGGATTCTACTCATAGGGACTTGCAAGAGGCCTAAACATGCATCAAAACTATATCTCTAAGCATCAAACAAGCTTACAATCTCCCATAACCAGTCACCTATAGCAGCAAAATACTCAACATATAATCCACTAAACACAAATCTACTTGGACAATGGGAGGAGTCACATACCAAGGAACAATTGCTCCAAATTTCAGCAAGAAAGATGGGCTGAGCAAGGAGATCAAAGAAATCGAGAGCAATCACAGAAAGAATGCGATTTTGAGCTATGAACTGGAGCTTACTCGGGAGAGAGAAGAAAGTGGCAGGTGAGAGAAGTAGTGGGGAGCCAGGGGTGGCCCACACCAGGGCATGGCGCCACCCAGGGCTGGCCGCGCCACCACATGGTGTGCTTGCCAGGTGGGCCTCCCTGGTACTTACCAGGTACTCCTCTACCCCTTTTTTCACATAAAAATTTAATATGAATTTTCAGGAATTTTTCGAGACACTTTATTTTTGGGTTTTTTTCAAAAATAGAAGAATGATTTTCTGACAGACAATTTTTTTCTTTTTTTTGGAAACATGATGCAAAGACAAAACAAGGCTAGAACTACAGAAGTTCTAGCATGCAAGCAACTAACAACACAAATAAAACCAAACGAAAGCAAAAACTAAAATGCAAAGGATAGAATTAAACGGAGACAATCATAATGAAAACATTGTTTTGTTCAATGGAATCCTTTTGTTAGCAAGGTTGATCAAGTCTTGCTACCAAAACAATTGCATATGAGACAAAACTTTGTACTCCACTAATGATTATGTTACCTCATACTTGATAGCAATGGTCCCAATCATAATAGTTTCAAATTTTTCTTTTGGTATGGGACAATATATTTCTCCAACTTGAATGCCTTCAACATGTTCAATTGAATTTAAACCATAAGTTCTTTCAATCTTCTTGGGGAAATAGATAGTATGTTCCTTGTCATTAACATTGAAGGTCACTTTTCCTTGATTACAACTAATAACAGCTCCTACAGTATTAAGAAAAGGTCTCCCAAGAATAATAGACATATTATCATCTTCAGGCATTTCAAGCACAACAAAATCAGTTAATATCAAGCAATTATGAGCCACCTGAACAGGTACATCCTCACATATACCCACAGGAATAGTGGTAGACTTATCAGCCATTTGCAAAGATATATCAGTTGGTATCAATTTTTCAAGCTAAAGCCTCTTATAGAGAGAGAGAAAGGCATAACACTAACTTCAGCTCCCAAATCACAAAAAGCAGTTCTAACATAATTGTTCTTAATAGAGCAAGGGATAGTTGGAATCCCTGGGTCTCCAAGCTTCTTAGGAACCTTACCATTGAAAGAATAATTAGCAAGCAAAGTAGAGATTTCTTCATTAGGGATCTTCCTTTTATTCGAGACAATGTCCTTCATATACTTTGAGTAAGGAGGCAATTTAATAGCATCAGTCAAAGGAATTTGCAAGAATAAAGGCTTCATCCACTCATAAAACTTATTATAGTGTTCATCTTCCTTTGACTTGTGTTTCTTATCAGGGAAAGGCATAGGTTTTTGGACCCAAGGTTCTCTTTCACTACAATGTTTCTTAGCAATAAAATCTTCTTTAGTGTATTTAGTAGTCTTAGTGTGATTTTCAGGTTCTTCTTCAACTTTTTCTTCATTAGGAACATCATTTTCTTCATTACCACTTTCAGTTTCAGCATCAGAGATAGATATACTATTAGGATCTATAGCAGGTTCAGAGGATTCTACAATAGTTTTATGTTTCTTTTTCCTTTTCTTACGAGTAGAACCACTATTTTCAGCTTGTTGAGAACCCTGCTCAATTCTTTTGGGATGCCCCTCAGGATATAGAGGATCCTGGGTAGCAGCACCACTTCTAGTTCTAATTTCATAAGCATGTTTTTCTTTAGCAGCATTAACTAGCAAGTCGTTTTGCACTTTAACTAGTTGATCAATTTGAGTTTGAACCATTTGAAAGTGTTTAACAATCATTTTAACATCATTAGAGGTTCTTTCCACAATATCTTTCAACTCAACAATAGCTCTAGTGTTTTCCATTAGATGATTTTGCACCCTTTTATTAAAGTTACCTTGCTTAACAATAAAGATATAAAATTCTTCTAAGCATTGATCAGGAGGTTTAGCGTAAGGGATATCACCTCCATCAAAGTGTTGGAGAGAGTGTACCTCAATAGTGGGTGAGTAGGGAATAGGCTTACATAATTCTTCTATAGGAGGTAAATTCTTGACATCTGCGGCTTTAATTCCCTTCTCCTTAAGACATTTCTTAGCTTTCTTCATCACTTCATCATTTAATTCAATAACTCCCCTCTTCTTTGATGTTGGAATAGGCACAGGAATAGATGGTTCAGATACAATTACTTCAGGTATAACTTGTTTAGGAGGAGTCCAATCTTCATAATTCTTGCTTATTTTAGCCATTAATTCCTTAGCTTCCTTAGGAGTCCTATTCCTGAAAACACAATCAGCACAACTATCTAGGTATGTCCTAGATTCCTCGGTTAGTCCATTATAAAATATATCAAGAAGCTCATTCTTAGGTAATGGACTTCCAGCCTGTGCATGAATCAGAGCATAAAACCTCGCCCAAGATTCTGGCAATACCTCTTTTTCTCCCTGTTTAAAATCAAAAAGTTCCTGCAAAATAGCATGTCTAGCACTGGGAGGAAAATATTTCTGCAGGAAAGTACTAATCAAGCACTCAGGGCTATCAATAGATCCAGGAGGTAAATTACTAAACCAAGTTTTAGCTTCTCCTTTCAGTGAAAAAGGAAAAATCTTAGCAACAAAGTAAGTACACATCTTAATATCATCAGAAAACAAGCCACTCATGGTAGAAAGTTCATTCATATGTGCTACCGCACTTTCATTCTTAGTCCCACAAAAAGGTTCTTTCTCGATAATAGCTATGTAAGATAGATCGAGAGAGAAATCATAATCTTCATCTATAATGTTTATGGGAGAAGCAGCAAACTTAGCAGCAGGATATAATTTGGGTCTAATAGTACGCCTCTCAAGGAGACTCTTAGCAGCGCTCATATCATGGGTGTTCTTACATTTTTTAATAAACTCATCGGTCATCTCAACATAATCTTCTTCAATATCATAACTCTCACTAGACTCAGGTGAGCTAACAGGTGTGGTAGTGTCTTCATTAGGAGTTTCGGTATTTCCAGCTATAGTTCTAGCAATCATAGCATCTAGGAAAGGACCTAATGAACCACTCTTATCAAGCATAGTAGAAGCAGCATCATAAGCATCAGAAGTTTCAGATTCAGTAGTAGTAGCAGTGTGTGTAGCATGTGTATGTGGTGGTGTAACGAGCTTACTTATAACAGATGGTGAATCAAGAGCAGCAGAGGTGTTCAGAACCATACCTCTTCTTGTAGTGGATGGTAAAATAGGAAACTTGCCATCACGAGACTTACCCATGATGGATGGATAGCAGCGAACAATAGAGAATCCAAGTGAAGTTGATAAATAAAGCTATGGTCCCCGGCAACGGCGCCAGAAAATAGTCTTGATGACCCACAAGTATAGGGGGTGTATCGCAGTATTTTCGAGGGAAGTGAAACCCAATTTATTGATTCGACACAAGGGGAGCCAAAGAATATTTATAAGCCTTAACAACTGAGTTGTCAATTCAGATGCACCTGGAAACAATCTTGCTCACAGCAGTTTATCAGTAGCAACAGTTTTGTAGTAGGAATAGTAAAGCAGCAGCAATAGTAAAGCAAAGACAGTAGTAACAAAAGCAGTAAATAGTGGGATTCGAGTGCGGTAGGCATAGGGATGGATGGAAGGGCTTTGCATGGACAAGACAATTCACATAGGAATCAGAACATAGGGCAATTGCAGATAAATAAGATAAAGTATCCAAGTACTAGGCAATCCTAGGCATGTGTTCCATATATAGTCATACGTGCTCGTAATGAGAACTTGCACAACATCTTTTGTCCAGCCAGCCCGTTTGTAGCAGGGTCTCTAGGGAACTACTGGCAATTAAGGTGCTCCTTTTAATAAAGCACCGGAGCAAAGCATTAACACTCCGTGAACACACGTGATCCTCACATCAAAGCCTTTCCCTTCCGGTTATCCCGATTTCTGTCACTTCAAGGCCATAGGTTCCGGACAACGACGTGTGTATACAACTTGCAGATAAGACCAAGAACAATACTATCATAATGAATCAATAACATGTTCAGATCTGAGATCATGGCACTCAGGCCCTACTAACAAGCATTAAGCACAACAAGTCGCAACAAAGTCATAAAGCACTAATAGAAGATACTAGGCACCATGCCCTAACAATCTGATGCCATTAAATGAACGATCTCATCCAATCCCTACCATCCCCATAGCCTATAGCGGGGGATTACTCACTCATAGATGGGGGAAACATGGATGGTCGATGAAGAAGCGATGGTGATGATGATGGCGATGATCTCCTCCAATTCCCCATCCCGGCAGGGTGCCAGAATGGAGTTTCTGGTGCTGTTTCGTGGAATCTGGTGGTGGCGGCGGAGCGGAACTCCTTCTGGAAAAACGTCGTACCCCCACGAAGTTTTTAGGTCAGAAGGCTCCTTATAGGCGAAGAGAGAGACCGAGGGGGTGCCTGGGGGGCCCACACCACCCCCTGGCGTGGCCTGGCCTGGCTCGCGCCAGCAGGTGGTGTGGCCACCCCAGGGCTCGTCTCCGTCTCGTATTTTGGCTCCTGGATTCTTCGGGTGAAATAGGATTTTTGGCATATTTTCCAGGATTTTTCCTGATAGTTGATTTTCTGCACAAAAAGTAGACACCAAGGCAATTATGCTAAAAACATCGTCAGTTCGCATTAGTTGCATCCAAAGCACACAAGTATAGAGGAGAAACAATAGCAAAAGTGTTCGGGAAAGTAGATACGTTTTGGACGTATTAGGCCACTATGCTCTCAAAGTAGGTGCATAAAGATAGAAGGTGGAGACTCAATATATAAGTGGAAGAAAGGCCTTCATAGAAGGAAGTAGGGATTCAAGTCTCATAAAGAGCTTCCAAAAATTATGGTACTTAATAGCTTTCAGCTCTCATTGCCCCTATCATAAGCAGCTTGAAGTGATTAAGGTTAAAGTGAACAAACTATGGTGTACATGCTTGACGAAGTATAAGTTAGAAATCTCATGCCCCTTGAATACGAGGGCCGCTCCTCATGCTACTCAAGTTTAGTCATCGGTAAGTTCTTGTCATCGTAAGTACATGTGTATCATAGAGAACCGCCAACGGGGTACCCCTTGCCCGATGATACGGAATAATCCCCATATCAAAATGACAAGGCAAGCAGACAACAAGCATCTCAGCAATCTTCTTATTTACCATGGGAATATCATGCTTTTTTCTCTCTTTCCTCTTTTCATAATCTTTTTTTTTCTTTTTCTCTTTTTTTCTCAATATAGGACTCTTTTTTTATAAGAAGAATGCTTCATAGACATCTCATTATGGTTGCGTTGTAGGTTTCCACTATGTCAGCATGGATTAGACCAGCGGCCCAGGCGTTTCTCTAACACATATACATAACTCCATGGACTTACAAGCTCCCCTTTCATTTCACACCAACGACATCCATAGACAAAAGAGCATGATATCAACTAGGTACAAAGTACCCGTGCAATGTTGAAAGCGTTCCCCATGACATCATGGTTCTGCTAATCCCCAACAAATAAGTGCAAGCATATACAACATAGACAACACAATGGTTCAAGTTTATTAAGGGCAAGAAAAGTAAAGTGTGCCATCAAGTTCGTGAGAGCTTTAATCACTAGTTTTCTCATAACAAGTTTAATTCGGAAGGTAAACAAAAACATGAATATACTTGGAATATCATATGCTAGTAGGTAGGTATGGTGGACTCTTTGGAATAACTTGGTTTAGGGAGTTGGATGCATGAGTGGAACTCATACTTGGTTGTGGAGGCTAGCAAAAGACTGGGAGCGACAAACTAAGAGAGCAATAATGGCCATAATTGTGGGGCCCCCGGATTAATCCTCTGAGAATCCCTGTTATGCATACAACCACGATCCCATGACCAGTTAGTCGTGGAACATAACCGACAAGTATCAAAGTAAACATCCAATACATAACGAGTACATGTCATACCTTAGTTGCCATTATGGCTACATCGATCAACATCAGCGGAACTTAATTAAGCATAGAGCCCGAGCCATGCCTTAACCTACAGGCAGCTGACTGGGAGAACGTCCTAGCTCACTTAGTCGTCAACTTCATCCTCTTCTTGATATCTGACCAAGTAAATAGTCAGGGACAATGCCAGTGTGTACTTTGAATGTACTCGCAAACCACCTTAAGATAACAGTAATACCAAGAGGATATGCATTATGGCTATGGTAGTAGGAGGGCTCAAGGGAGGTTCTTTTCTCAACTAGTTTCTCTTGTAGATATCTGCATATCTTTGTTGAAAACCTTTGTAAACATTTTGGAAACCTTTTTGAAATGTTTTGGAAACATCAGGACTGGGTCACCCATTTGCTCCCGTCTTCAGGTTGTCCCACGACCAAACTCCTTTCTCCTCCTTCCGACCATCCCATGGTCAAAACCTTTCTCTTTTACGACCATCCCATGGTCAAAACATTTCCAAAGCCATTTCTTTTCCAAAATCCTTTCTGAAAACAAAACCAGCACCGCTCTACATAAGTTTGTCCAACCCGTCCATGACTGCGAACACGGCTATTCGAATAGATTTACACTCTGCAGAGGTTGTACACTTTACCCACACCATCCGGGTACACTACCCTGATCTACACCGATCGTGGGTCGAGTAACCGATCAAGACTCTCCGGATGCCCACTCCAATATAAGTGCCTACTCTATGAGTGTTTTTCCCCTCAACACCGGGACATCGGGTACCGAGGACCAACTGGAGCGCTTTTTCCACCGCACGAGTGTGCGCTTTCAATGAGGGGCTCATAGTAACACGTGGAGGCTCGCAGGCCCTTTGTTCCTTCTCCAGGTCGATGTCCCACATGGACCCTTATGTGAGAAGGCCCACCCTACAGGGATTTTTATCCCTTGTAGTCGTTGCGAGGCAGCTCATACCAGAATAAACAAACATAAAATCCAGCCCTGTCCCATTCCAGATAATGTGGTTGCACGGGTTAAGTTGTTATAGCTAAATTGCAAAGAACCGGGTGCGTTTTTGTAAACCTTTTTCGTCCAGCTTTCCTTCAGCATTTTGTAAAACAAAACCTTTTTATTTCTTAACAACTCTTGGGAGGTCCCACCTCACCAAGGTTTTATCATAAAACATTTGGTAAAACTTTTCCGGGGTCTTCCCATCCTATAGCTTTGCTTCGGCTAAATCGGGGTCTCCAAAGGGTATGGTGTAATACACCATGTATTCTACTAGGGACAAGTAGGTGTCACCAAGGGGGTTGTACTTAATAGTACAAAAGTATAATAGTTCGGAGGAGCCAAACCACTACCATATATACATCAACATATAGTAAAAGAATGCAGTTTAATAAACAGTAGATAAAACATTCGTAAGTAAAACAGTAGGACAAGGCTTATGAGCAAGAAGGTGGCTTGCCTGAGATAAGTAATATGGCATAATTGTCCCTAGACTTCTTCTTAGAATACCCAATAATACCAATAATACCAATAATAAGAACCATCTTCTGATCTCCGATTTCACCGCAATTATCGTCGTCAAGATAGCACATGCAAGCAAACCAAACCGCAATCAACACAAGGCCTACAAGCATCATTAAAATACAGCAAACAAACATACCACACAATACTCAATTCAGTAGGTTTTGATCGATTGAGTGGGTTGTAGTTGGAATTACTTTAATTGCCCTTCTGGTCTTTGTTTTATGATGTATTTGTCCAAATACCACCTGTTAAGGGTATTTAGACCTAGGCTTGGGTATGTATGATATAGTTATGCAAAGATGACACCATCAGATAGATTTTGACAAAACAAGACCAACAAAAGTGGTTTCACTATTTTATCACTTTTCTTTAATTTCTTATGAATAATCTAGTGATAAGAGCTCTAGTTTAACAAAATAATTCACCAGAGAAGTTCTAGAGATCCAAAAATTATTTCCTTGGATGATTTTGTAGGGTTTGATGTACTGAATAACTGAGTGTTGGAATCAAGTCAAAAGAATTACAAGAATGCCCTCAGGAAATTCCCAAAGGTAGTTATGTGGGTTTTTTGTCTTTTTAACCAGATTAAATCTACAAAAGCTTTTGATTTTATTCCAAAGGCACATTGCAGGTATTTAGAGTACCTTTCTGTAGAAATTGGAATCAACCTTTTTGGAGTTGCAGAGCTACTGTAGTGATTTATCTAGTGATAATACTGCATACAGAAATATTTAAATCACTAGAAATTCTCAGAATCTCAATAATTCTTCAGCTCCTGGATTTTGACATAACCTGATGTACCACTTTCCTGGGAATTGGAATCAGGTCAAAACAATTTATAGTTTGGCCTAGGGAAAATCCTAAAGACAGAAAAGGATTGCTCTTGTTATTTTTACTACAGGGAAACAAATGCTCCACTTGGCATGAGGCTAAGTCCATGAGCTAGGTGCATCAACTACCCACCATCTGGACTTTGGATCATATCATTTGGGTATGTACAACTCACTATGGAAATTATTTAGTAAAAAAGATACCTTTTTTGTAGATTAATTGCCAGTAAATAATGAAAATTACTTTTGGCAAAAGAACAGTTCTGCATGTTGCACAAAACACACATGAACATGATAAAAATTCTATTTGGACAAGGTACCCCATTTTCCATTTTCATATCGATTTAAACTGGACAGCTGTTTAACAGATCTGGCAAAATGTTTAAAGAAAAACAAAGAAAAGAAACGAGGCAGGGGCTACTGGGATGGATCTGGAGACATCATACAGAGTAATCTTTATCCTTATACCATGAGATCATGTTAATTGCTAACACCGGAAGAGTATCTTGATAATATCAAACGTCACACCGTAACAGGGTGATTATAAAGATGGGTTCAGTACTACGAAGGTGTTATGTTGAGGCTCATGGATCAATAGTGGAATTTGTCAATCCAGATGACGGATAGATATTCTCTGGGCCCTCTCGGTGATATCACATTGAAATAGCTTGCAAGCAAGTGATGTGATCACTAGAATGTTATATCACGAGAACGAGAAAAGAGTACATGTCGGTAACGAGATCAAACTAGGTATGGAGATACCGATGATCGAATCTCGGACATGTAATATATCGAGGGACAAAGGTATTTAGTTACAAGCGTTAAAGGTTCTCATGATCACAGAAGTCATCATTGAATGTGTAGGAGTCAGTATGGATCTCCAGGTCCCGCTTCTGATTATTGATCTGAGAGGGGTCTCGATCATGTCTGCATTATTCGCGAACCGTAGGGTGACACACTTAAGGGATACCGACACCATTTGGAGCAAATATGTTTCAGATAAAGATTTAAGAAAGCGTTGGAATTATTTCAATAGACACTGAAACTGTTTCGGGTGAAATTGCTGAAATTGGTTCTGCATGTAGTATTGAAATGTTGCAGGGGGTTTTATGTGAATGTTTGTTAATTAAAGTAATTCACAAAATTCTGAATAAAATTAATAAAAGAGTTTTATTAAATGAGAGAGCATTAAATTTGGAGAAATTTAATGCATTTAAAGTGGAGACTTTAAAAGAGAATGTGAAGGGGCAAATTTATGTGGAGGGAGTTACCACCACATGAATGGAGGAGGTGAAGGGTCACCTCCTCCATGCGCCGGCCTTGAAGGAGGGGCACCCCCTCCTCCTATAAAAGGCCACCCCCTCCTCACTTCTCACACACACCTCCTTGTGAAGGATCTCTCTCCCCCTCTAATATTATTCCCCATGGTCTCGGATTAGCGAGATACATGTTCCCGGTGGCTTTATCTGGAAAGGAGTTGTTGCTTCTGCTGCTTTGCTGGAGCGAGGGACGGAGGTTGTCGGGGTACCAGAGGTGTGTGCGATCATGGATGCATCGCTGCTTTGCGATGCTGGACTTGGTGCTGCTGGAGCTGGATTTGATGGACGTGCTGGAGCCGAACCTGCTGGACTCCCTTACGATCTTGAGATCGGCAAGTGTACGACTACATAAACCATGAGTTCCTACTCGTTAACAAAGCTCATTGTCTACGAGGGTAAGTTCTCGTTGGATGTATGTCCACCTGTTGCTTTGTACCTAGTAGATAGATCTTGGCGTGTAGTTCACACCGTAGGAAATTTTTTGTTTTCTATGCTGCAGACCCAACATGGCGGAGGCGACGCGGCGCTCGATGACGGTCCCGGCAATGGGCGACAAGTATAGGTTTGACATCGGGATCTGGCTCGCACGAGGATGCCCGAGAGCGATCTCGTCAGAGCTCGACGGCGGCGACGGCAGGGGCAGTCCCTAGCTAAAAGAAGAGTAGGATTAGATAGAGGAGGAGAAGGGGTCACATTGCAGTGACATGCAGAGAGAGGGGAGCAAGGGAGAGGAGGTCTTGCCCATCTTTTTGCCAATGGCCGAGAGGCCATTTTTCTTCTCCTTCGAGCAGGGCAGAGCCAGAGAGAGGATGGGGTCTAGGGTGGGGGGTGAGTGTGAGCGATTTGGGGGGAAACGAGAGGCAGAGAGGGGGATGTGGTGGCCTCTAGCTTATTTAAACCAGGGAGGGAGAGCTTGATGTACAATGTACATTTTGGACATTGGGGAGAGGTGGTGGCTAGGGGTTGGTCGTTTTGGGCGGTGGAGGGTTGCTGGTTAGCTCCACTTCATGGTCTAAAGTGACCAGGAGAGGGAGTGGGGTGGATGCTTGGACTGGGTGGCCGCGATGGGGAGATTGATGCTCATTGGGGGTATCCCCATGAATGGGTGCATGGTGGTCGAGCTGGGATGGTTCTAGGTGGCGTGTGGGACCATTTGCTCGACTAGAGAGAGAGAGGAGTGGAGGTGGCTGCTGCTGCTTTTAATGTGCAAGATCTTTTACAAGATATGCCTCTCCTTCTCTCATACAAGCACATGGGACAAGGGAGAGGGGTTGCTATAGTATCTTAGCTACAGTGCACACGACCAGGGGGTGTTAGAGTTGTTGTGGTGGTCACATGTCTACATTTGGTGAGGGTATGGTTGGGTTTTGGTTTAAGGTTGATAAAAGTCCAAATCTGCCATATAGAATGATCATGGTCAAGTTCTCAAAATTTGATCTTTGCAAGATAAGTTAAGGGTACTGGTAGATGTGCAAGGTTAAGCTACATCCCCAAGATTTGTTTGGGATTTTTCAGAGAATTCTAGATGCATTTTATATCAATTATTCAAATAGTGCAGAAATGGTTTTTAGCAATTTATTTGGTATTTTTGAATTGCACAAGCTGAGTTTTTGATGTGAGAAGGTCCCAAATGTGAATACACACTTAGGGGAATTTTCCCAAGATTTATTGGAAGATAAAAGTATTTAAAACAATTATTATTCCAATTCAGCCATTTAAGAAAATGGGCAAAAAGAAATAATAAATCTCTTCAAAAATATTTATTTTTGAAGTGGGAAGATGGGGTATTATATGTGGACCTCAATTGAGCCAAAAGTTGGGGAAGTGTTTTGGCAAAAGCCAAACTTTCCTTTATGGAAGAAGTTTTGGAGGTTTGGTCTATTAAAGAGATTAATTAGATTTGGAGCCATAATAATTATGGATAAATTTTGATAAATCTTTATGATCAAGGTATATGAGGTATAAAAGGTGTAGCAAACATTTTCAACCTTGGGAGATGGAAATCCAACTTGAATTAGATGGAAAAACAAGGAGTTGAGGATCTAGGGTGATGTTATTTTCATACCACCAAAACCTTGTGGGATCTTGGAGCTTAGAGCTCACCTTGATGCAAGGGATAGATGTATAGTTAGAAAAAGTCATATATATGATCATGGCAGAAGGAGTTTGGATTTGTTACATTTGAGGTGGTCTGGGATTGATGGCAAACTTTGTTGAAAATAAGGCTGCCATACCAGATGAGTCATGATGCCTTATAAACCATGTGGGTTTAAGAAGCACAAATTTCCACTTGGAACAAGTGAAGTAGATGTTGATAGACCTATATGAGTAGAACACAACCATGCAAAGAGTTGATCCATAGAATGTTGGATGATGGTGTGAGCTTCTGTCAAAGTAGGCATGTTGACTAGATTTGCAGGAATAGTTATTTTCTTGCCTGCAAAACCATCAAGAACTAGTAGGTTGGAGGATGATATAACCAAGGGAAAGAGTGGGCCTTGGTAGTACTTA